>CM060903.1:436864523-438147023 GCA_030737815.1 Allium fistulosum | reverse complement strand
TTAACTCACTTACTTTATTTCCTCTTTTAATATTATTTATAACTCTTTCATAATTGTTTATGGTACTTTCAAACATTATAACTCAAAGTACTATGTCTGACTATCTTATCCTAGAGTTTAGAAATCCCTATCAGTAATATTGGCCAGACGACACGATCGGAATTCTTAAAATACTAAATGGGAAATTTAACATGAAATATATTTCCAAAGATTTCTTTATCAAGGAAATTTTAATTTAAATAGATGCTTACTTTTATTACACTGCTTTTAAATAAATCTTTATATATTCTTATAAATAATTATTCACTAATAACAATTCAATGATACATCCATTCATCCATTCATCCATGCATACATCAAGCAACCATCCAATTTTAAATTCAGCTTACATGTCATTAATCATGCATATGAATTAATCTTCCATTTACAGAAAACAAAATTCTTGATATTCCTTGAGGTAACTACACTATTGAAGATACTGCAAGGTCTTGTTATCATTATTGACTAGGTTTTAAATTTCAAGTGATGATTCCTACTTAATACAAATTTTAAACAATTACTTACTATTTCAATCAACCAAACAACAATACATAAGACAAATTAATTAATGTGCTCAGCAGAAATCAATCCATCCGCTTCCACTGCGCAACTCTGGTCATTAACGGATCGGGACACAATAATTCAATTCTAAGCCATCTAGGTCTGATCTACACTATCCATGACAACAATTTATATATTAATATAAAATTTCACAAATACGTCCTAATGATTATTCCCTAATAATAATTTGTATTTCTATCCTAAATAGGAAATAATTTCGAAATCCTAGTCTAGGCCAAGATTCATGTCTTAAATATCGCATATTGTTCCACACCTTTGCTATAATACCAAGCTTTAATTCCCCACCTTTATACCTATAATAACAAAGAATATATTACATAGTAATATTATCTGCTAATACCGAGAATATGGCTGGATACGAGCGACCATGGATATATATTCCATTGGGCTAACATCGATATGTTTAGTTTTACTTCATAAATCATAAATCATGTGTACGGTATCAGTACAAAGAAATAAACAAGCTGGTTATATATGAACAGAAAAATATATAATATATCTCAGAGAACACAGAATCACAGAACATAGAAGGATATATAATATAGAAAAGAAGATATATACATAATTGAGTCTACAAAATTGAAGTACTAGACCCACATAATACAAATATAGATATAGACTACAAATTGTCTCAAAAATAAACATGACATAAAAAGTCAGCAGCTTATATAAAGTATACGACATGCATAAAGGTCTAGAATCTAAACAACATATATTTATATCTTGATATCTCTATCTTCATAAGCTAACCCAACATCCATGGTCAATGAATCCCAGTACTTGAAATGTCTTGGCCTGACCCGAGTATTAATAAATAATAAACAAGTCAGGCTATCTGTAATTCAACAAATGTGAGATCATAGGTGTAGCATAAGTAAATTTCAAGAATATAGTCATAACTAAGTAATATGCTAACATCCAAATAATAAATGGCTATATCGTAATAATTCACCATGTCATATAAATGTATCATGCTTATTACAAGCAATCATCTCAAATATGGTGAATCAAAATATCTCACAAATCATGAACTAAGTATTAAAGCCGGTTAAAACCATAAGACAAGAATGAAAGCGAGTCAAAACCAAAAGATGAGCATGAAAGCGAGTCAAAACCAAAAGATGAGCATGAAAGCGAGTCAAAACCAAAAGATAACATGAAAGCAGGTCCAAACCAAAAGACAAGCATGTCGAAATCAAAAGAACTAGCCTGAAAGCAAGTTATCTCAAGACGAGTTTGAAAGCACCCCAGTCCGGCTTGAAAGCGAGCCACTATAAGACGAGTTTGAAAACACATCGGGTAAGTCTAAAAATGAGCCACTCCAAGACGGGTCTGAAATCACGTAAAACCCGCTTGAAAATGAGTTACCAAAAGACGAGTTTGAAAGCACGCCGAAAAGATCACCACTGATCGAAGGGTCAAATACTTTCAATTAGTAATCAAACAAGTATCGCCCCAATTTCCCAAAACCACTTGGCGATACAAGAATATTTACTAAAAGATCGTAGATTTCACTCAAGTAAAATATTCTATCAAATGAGTCGAAGAATTAATCATTAAAGTGATACAAGTTTTCCATACCACTAGTGCTACTAAACTATTTAATTAGAGTTCTCATTTTATAGAAGTAATATTTTTATATAAAAATTACTTCTTTTAAAAGCATTTAAATTATTGGTCAAATGACCGTAAAATTGCTATGTTTATAAAATAAGCTACTATATACCTATCGAAATATAATACACGCACAAAGATATATATTATTTTTTTGGAAATGGGTAAGAATTTTATTTAAGCATTTCAGCCCATAACGTTAGCCCAAACTGGCCCATTACAATATACATTCCACTGACAACAAAGTAAACACTTTCCAAAAATAACACGACTTCTTTTTCTTCCTCGTTCAAGCTCGCGAAATCATGGCGGCTGATACAAATAGCTCGTACTTGGGTTTCCTGCCAATGGAGAGCTCAGATCCACTCTTGCAGTTCGAATTACGTCTCATTCCAGCTTGGTAAGTGAGAATAGTTTTTAATTCTCCTTTGTACTAGATGCATGTCTCCTTTCGCAAGCTTACTGACCTCAAAATGACTTCTTTGTTTGTTTTGAAACACGCGGCGGTTCCTCTCTTTCCAAATGCTCCAAACAGCTACGGTTATGGCGATTTTGTTCAAATTGGCTTCCAAATCTTTGCCGTGACCTCGCTGAATCGGGTAGGTGATCTCTTCTTCTAAGTTATTTGACTAGGATGGAGTTCCACACCAGTTTCGAAAAATTACAATCGAAAAACAAATGCTCATGTGATTTGGCAGCCTGGTTGCACAAGGCACAAAGATATATATATATATATATATATATATATATATATAGAGACACACACGCGCGCGCGCACACACACAAAAAGACACATACATAGTTTTATTATCATCTTTTAGAACACTACTACTATTAAAGACTCTATAATCTTTTTTCATCGAATACTTTAAAATATATGATTCATATCATATTTCGAAACCCGAATTTTGAAATCAATAATATATTTTATATAAACTCTAAAAGTGATTTTTAAGGAATATATATTTTAATATATACTTGCATAAAGATAATTTCTTTTCATACTATATGTAATCAATATTTATATATTATTTCAGATAAATTAGAATAATGAAATTCCCTAAAAATATGATGCTATACAAATTATAGAATTCATAGAAATCGAAAAAGCAGAACAAAACATCAAAATATAAATTGCCTGGAGCTTTACAGGCTCCGAGCTTGTCAATCGGTCGACCATAAGCGGTCAACCGGTGGAACTCAGTTGTCAACAGGTTCGATGGCCTGGAGCCTGAAAACTCTAGGCATCATCTCAGATGACGATTGCAATGATGTCGGTAATTGTTACTAGCATATCTGAACTATAAGCTACAACAAATCAAGCCTGCAACATTCATCAATTAGCCACACAAGTATTATAATTTAGGTCACTGTAAGAGGTTTAATAGTGTTTCAACCATTAAGTTTTTACTATAAGTGTTTGACAGACAGTGACTCAAATCATAATCATCCGATATTCACCACAACAATCAGAACCAATAACATGCAACTAGAATTAGAGATAGCGGTGAGGTTTACTCACCTTTTTTCCTTAATTTAGCAGCTTAAACAACCATTGCAGCTTAATTCTTCTCAACCAGAAAACCCTAACAGTACTCAACCAAAATAACAACAAAAATCCAATTCAACATAAAACTGAAAACAAAGTCACTAATGAGATGTATACAGGTTTGAGATTGCTACCTGAGATTATAAGCTTTTGAAGATATTTAATTTGACCTAATTTGGAGAGATTGGATGCTTATTTCTAGGTTTAGAAAGAGGGAAGAAAGATTTTGAATGCTTTCTCTTTACTATAAGTAATGAACGTATAGTATATGCCAAAGAGAATTTTCTTCTTATGATGGTTTATTTGGGCGCTTTGGGTTGAAACAAGACCGGACAAGGGAAAGAAATGCTTCTATTCCTTTCTTTATTTCTATATAAATCCTTTTTCTTTTCAAATTCATCTCCAATCAACGCTTTCCACTAAATCTTAAATTATACTCTCTAGTAATTATGACTAATCGCTTCTCCTTTTATCTTCTTTTTATGATATAAAATCATAATTTTAATACAATTATTTAAGTCAAATCTCAATATGCACTTTTAATTGATTATTTACAATGTAACCATTTCTTAAATTATTCTTAAAAATAATTGAATAATTTAAGAAATAAACCTCAATATCCTTTAAAATTGATTACTGACAATTTAAACACTCTTTAACTCCTTTTTATAATAATTAAAAGAATTTAACAAAATAAAATTCTCCTATTTTCTTATTAATAGATATATTTATAAATCCTAAAATATTATTTCCATATCTAAAGCTGCCCAATACTAACTAAATTTAGAATTCTCATTTTTAAGGAATTTATCATCTTTCATAAAAGGAATACAAATTCAAAATTTTCAATTATCTCCAGTTTAAATTATTATTTATTTTATTTGAGTAATTCTAAAATCGAGGTTTTTACATTTTTATTATCCAATTTCTTTCTCAATGTTCTACAAACTCCTTACTCTCAAATTGGGTTCTGCTATCAGAAATTATTTTATGGAGGATCCCAAACCTAGTATTTATATTCCTCACAACAAAAGTGACTGTCTTCTTCACAGTAGTTGTAGCCAAGGGTTATGCTTTCACACACTTGGTGAAATAGTCTATCACTGCTATGGTGTGCTTTTCTCCTTGTTTAGACATAGGAAGTGTACCTATAAAATCTATGCGCTATATGTCGAAGGGTCGTTGGCTGGCTAACGGGATGAGCTCATGGGAAGGTAGCCTTAGGATATAGGAAAATCTTTTGCATCTATCACATTTTCTTACATATTCATATGCAACTTGAAGTGTGGTGGGCCAGTAGTAGCCATGTCTTAGCACTTTCTTTGCTAACTTAGCTCCTCCGGAGTGGTCTTCACACTAACATTCATGTACTTCACCCAAGACCAGCTTTCCTTCCTCTATGTAAAGACATCAAGATATGGGGTAAAGTATCCTCTCTTATATAATATGCTATTAAAGAAGGAGAAATACGGATCATGGTACCGAATTTTATGAGCTTCGGTCTTGTTTGGAGGTAGGATTCCGTTTACCAAGAATTGTTTGACATGGTTCATCCATGAATCATTCACTGTATGTAAAGTGATAGGCATAGGTGAAGTCTGCCCTTGATTTTCAGCTGTTTCTCGGTCCTATGCTTATTCGATCAGAGCTTGTTGTGCCCGAGTTAGGACCAGTATTTGGTTGACCTCGGTAATGCTTGGTTCAGCTTAATGCATTATTGGGACAAATTTCATTTGTTTTGCCACTTTAGTGCTAGCAAGTATTACTAATGAGTCCATGGAAGAATTATTCTCACGTAGGAGTTTCTCTATATCAAATTGATTAAACTGCCCTGGCAACTTTTTAGAAAATTCTGCATATTTGACAAAGGTTGGCTCTTGCGTTTGGTAATTCCCATGCACTTGATTTACGACTAATTGGGAATCACTATGTATTTTAATATGAGTTACTTTCATTACCCGAGCCATCCTTAAGCTTGCGAGGAGAGCCTTATATATTGCCACATTATTGGTAGCTTTGAATCCAAGCTGCACCGCTCCATACAATTTCTACTCGTCTGGAGCGATCAATACATATTTGATACCTACTCCTTGCTCATTTGATGCTCCATCCATGAATAATTGCTAGAATTGTGGAGCGGTCGTCTCTTTCTCAGATTATGGCTCAGTAGGCAACATGCATTCCACAATGAAATCTGCTAGTTCTTGCCCTTTGATTGCTTTTCTTGGGCAGCAGGAGATATCATACTTACAAAGCTTCATTGTCTATTTCTACAGACAACCTGACATTTTTGGCTTTTTTAGTATTTTCAACGGTTTGTTTGCTAAGACTTTTATGGGATGCGCTTGAAAGTATGGTCACGGTTTTCTTACTGCGAGGAGCAGATTGTAGGCTAACTTTTAAATGACTGAGTAGTTGAGATTTACCCCAACCAAGCACTTGCTTGTGAAGTATATAGGCCTCTAGATCCCTTCATCTTCTCGAACTATTGCGGCACTAACAGCTTGATCTGTTACAACTAAATACACATATAAGTCCTTACTTGTACCTGGTTTTAACAGAATATGAGCACCGATCAGATGATCCTTCAAATTTTGGAATGTGATTTTGCACTCCTTAGTCCATTCAAAATATTGCCCCATTTTCACTTGGTTGAAGAATGGTATACATTTCTCGGTTGCTTTGAAAATGAATCTGCATAGAGCTGCTACTCTACCGTTTAAGCTCGTGCTCGACTTTTCTATGACTCTCATCATCCTTATCTGCTTTGGGTTTGCTTCAATGCCACGGGCGCTTACTATATACCTCGGAAATTTTCCCAACTGAACGGAAAATGTAAACTTCAAGGGATTTAACTTCATGTTATATTGCCTTAGGACTGCAAATAATTCCTCCAAATCCTATACATGACTCGGTGCTGCTTTCGACTTAAAAAGCATGTCATCTACATATACCTCAACATTTTTACCAATCTGATCTGAGAACATCATATTAAATAACCTCATATTAAATAACCTTTGATAGGTTGCTCTAGCATTTTTAATCCTGAACGGCATGACCTGGAAGCAGTATATGCCTTTGTCCATTACAAAACTAGTACGCTCCTGATATGACTCAAACATAGCTATATGGTTGTACCCTGAATATGCATTCATGAACGAAAGCAGTTCATGGCCGCTAGTTGCATACACTAATTAATCAATCCTAGCTAGAGTAAAGCCATCCTTTGGGTAGGCCTTGTTGAGGTTGTTGTAATCTATGTAAGTTCTCCATTTTTCACTTTCGGTAATACACCTCCCTAATGAACCCATTTGCCTTTAGCTTCTTAACTTCTTCATGTATAGCACTAAATCTTTTCTAATCTAGAGTTTTGTGCTTCTACCTGACTAGATGAGCATTGGGATCGATGTTGAGTGCATGGAAGATGATAGCCGGGTCTATTTATACCATATCTGAGTACATCCAAGCAAAAACATTTGCTGACCTTTTGAGGAAGTCTATTAATTCTTCTCTAATTTCTATGCTGGCATTGTTTCCTATTTTGATGACCTTCGAATGATCATTAGGATCTATCTGTATATCCTCGAGATCATCCAATGGCTTCAATTCTCCCCTTGTCTCCTCTAATCTAGGATCCATTTCACTTTCTTCTTTTTCATCAAGTTGGGATGCGGTAGAGAAAGCCTGTCTTTGAGCTTCTTCGAAAAAATACTACTCATAGATCGAATATACTACCACGTTTTCCTTCTTACTAATGTTGTGGTCGTAGAATAACCTCTTTCAACATCAGCCTTTGTACATAGTACCGGTGCAGTTCTTAGAAACTGGTTGCTTTATTTTTCATTATCATACAATTATTAGATGAGACAACAAAATAATTTTGAACAATTTGATTTCCAGAACTGAGATTTACATTGTATAACTCTCTACTAATAATTGCTCACCCTAATTGATCCCACTTCAATAGGAGTATGGAACTTCATAATTAAATCTTTTTGAGAAACTATTGCCCCTATGTCAATTAGTGTAGGCCTTCCTAAGAATGCATTGTATGAAGACGGTTGATCAATGATCAGGAAGCCTGCATATAATGATTTGTGGAGACGGGCAGTCCCAGTAGTGATGAGAAGACGTGCTGACCCAATAGGAATAGTCGTCGTATTATTGAAGCCGTAAATTGGTTCGTGGCTCGGCTTTAGTATCTCCACTGAAAGCTTCATCTTCTCAAATGAGAATTTTTAAAAAAACATTCACAGAGCTACCAGAATCCATAAAGATTTTCCTCATGGTGCAATTTGAGATCTGCACTGTAACTATCAGTGGGTCTTGATGTGGAAAAACCACCCCAGTAGCATCAGCAGCAGTGAAGACTATGTCCTGAGCAGGCTTCTGCTTCGCATAGAACATAGTTCTTTGCTCTGCTTTAACCTTTTGTACATACCGTTCTTGTGCTTTTTTGATTTTCCCAATGAAGTGTGGTCCTCCTTAGATCGAAGCTATGAGATTGCTAGGATTTCCTGCTAGATCCTCATTCAGATTTGGAGAGATATTTTCAGTTCTCTCCCCATTGATTTCTTTTTGATAGCTGCCTGAATATCCTTTTTGGGTCAGTCTTTCAATTACATTCCTCAAGTATCGACGGTTATCGGTGTGGTGAACATTGGCTCTATTGAAGCAACAATATGCATCCACTTGTTCTGTTTTGGTTTCTTCTCTTGTTCGAGATGTTGTAGGCCGGTTCACTTCTAGTCATCTCATATACTTGACCAGGTGTATAGGTGAAGGGAGTTTTAGCTACAAAGTTAAATTCTCTCTGCCGTTTCACAAGTGGATTATATCCTTCTACGCCCTTCCTTTTCTCATTATGGGGAGCAGAAGTTCTTTCAAATGAAGATAATTCAATGGTCATGGTTTCTTCCATTCCTATGTAGCCACTGACCCATTCGTAGAAAGCTTTCATGTTATGGCATGGCTTTCTACTGTTCTTATCCCACATGGCGGTGTTCCTTCTGATTCCAACAAGTGCTGCCATAAGCAGTGCTTCTTCACAAGTTACTCCAATCTGAAGAGCCTTAGCTTTGAAGAACTTTATAAAGCTGCATAATCTTTCATTTGCGACCCGCTTCACGTAGGACATGGTATTCATGTCTGGGAAAGCCTCTCTCCAAAAGTTGAATTGTTCTAAGAAATCAGCAGCTAGTTGTGGCCAAGAACTAACCTTCCCTAGCCCATACCTTCTGAACCATCTACAAGCTGCCCCAACCAGATATATTGGAAAGACCTTGCATCTAGCCATCCTTCCTACCTTCATAAGGTCCATGAAGTACTCGAAAGTGAAAATATGGTCATCATGGTTGGTAATCGCATCGAATTTATTGATTAATGGGGCTTTGAAGTTATCAGGGAAGTCTGCTTCTATAATATTTTTGCTAAATGGGGAAGAACCCTCTTCCCTTACTTCCTCTTCGTTGTTCTATGAGCAAAGTCTCGCCAACTATTCTACACGAGCTTTCAATTGATAGACCTCATCCTCCTTTTGATCTATTTGGGATGAGCCGCCTTTGTAGCATAAGGTGACATCATTGTCATCGTGTTCAGTTCATGTTTTCTTTTTCAGCAGTAATAGGTTGATGTTCATATAATTCGATTTGATTTGGAGATTTATTTGAATATTTCTTTTGAGCTTGGCATCTATTTGTTTTAGACCAGCATCACCATTCTCATTTCCAAGATTGTCGTTGTCATTCACATGCTGCATAGTCGGTGCAATCGATGAACGATGTCGATGAGATGCGAAAGACTGAGGAGAGGTTGGTTTAAGAGCAGGATATTGGGCTATGGATCTCTCTAGCCTATCCATGCGTTTTTTCAGTTGGTTTGTGAAAGCATAGAGAGCAGCTAGAATGGGATCCGTAGGGGGCTCTATAGAAGCACCTGCCTCGATTTAGGTCATAGAATTAAGGAGTTGCTTTTTCGGGATATTTTTGAGGCCAAATGAAATTGTTCTTGGTTAGGAGAAGTGTTGGAATTAATGGGAATCATGGTGTTACGGTGGTTTTTAATGAAAACATGTGTAAATTTTATCGGACTTCTAGTGCCAAAATGTTAATAAGAGTTTTTGTGTCAGAAACACCCAAGTATTTTAGAAGTAACCACAAAATTAAAGGCTTTCATGATTAAGAATCAGAAAAATTAAGCAATATTAAATTTACCTTTAACTAAAGCGACTATGTCCATGTAATGCTTACACAAACATAAGAAAAAGTATTCAAAATCTTATGAAATGTCCCCATCCAATTCATTAAAACAATCCAATTCAATTTAGACATTAAAGACAGAAAAAGTAAATAAAGTATGGAAAGTAATAAATGACACAAGGAATTTACGTGGTTCGGGTGTTAACGGATCCTACTATGAGGAAAATGTCATTATCTTCTTCTTTCTTTCTTAGTACAAACGAAAATGGCAGAGTACAATTTTGATTTCAGTGTTGAAAAGAGTAAAGTCAATTCCTCCACTTTTCTGCTATAGTCCCCTATCCATTTATAGTACATAGGGAATTACATGGATCGACAACATCATTCTTATGTTCTTTTGATTCCTGCCTTTGGAATGTGCCACGTGTCAACCATTCATCCTGCTTATTTGCTATATGTTAGTGTCGTGGTCTGTGGTGGGAAACCTTTATTTGAGTCGATGGATTTTGAACTAGGCAGGAAGCTTGAAATTGAAGCAGAAAATCTAATTTTTGAATAGGCTGTAATGACCCGTAATATTTTATTGGTTTTAATATTTAATTAACTGAATTTTTGTGAAATTTTATATAAAAATTTTTGAAATATTAATTTAATATTTGGAATACGCCTATTTTAACATAGCAACCGGTAAATTTCATCTGATAATATTAAAGTTTATTTTTTTTGTGTAGTTTTATTTCAATTTAAATCAATTAATATTTGATGATAATAAAATGTTTTCCAGACCTGAATATTTTTCTATAGAAAATTTGTAAATCATCTTCTGAGAGAGACGTCATATTTCGTTTCATCAAATTTGGAATGTTATTGCTCCGTTTATCTTATTTTCGACAGATTATGTAACAACCCGGGAGTTTGTAAATTTTTATCATCGTCAAAGTGACGATCAAACTATTGCAAATTACTGTTGGAAGTTTTTAGTTAGAGAGAAATTCCTTGTATTGAATCGTCAAGTGATTATGCGAGCTTTACAAATTTAAAACTGGGCCCGTTCTCTTTTATTTTGTTGGGCCGGGATAATTATCAAATAGAAAAGCCGTTCCCTTCTTATTCCAATTCGACCCGTCCCTCCCTTCATTTTCTCATTCGTTCAAAAACCCTAGAAACAAACTAACGAAAAGAAAAAAAATGGTGGCTTCGTCTTCGTTATCAGATCTGAAAATTTAGGGCTTTTCGCAACCTTGATTGCCGATCTAATTCTGGTCGTTGTTGCTTGTGATCGATTCCAGTTAGTTCGTTCCTCTGTGATTTGTATTTTGGCTCTTCGAAACAAATTGGGAGCTGTCGACTTCAATTTACTCGATCGAGAGATCTTGTCGCGTGCTCTTCGACAAAGGTGAGTGGTTAATTCCCTCACATCTAATTCGAATTCGTGTATTGGTGATTTTGTTTCAGTAGTGATTCTTGGCTTGCTTCGATTTTGGTTTGATGTTGAAACCATTGGTTCCAATTTTGTTTACTGGACTTGGTATGAATTCACTTATTTCCGTGATAAGGGTTTCTCAGTTTGGAAATTTTGAATTCTCTGTGGACTTCGGCATTGCTTTATTTTTGACTTCGGTCACTCCGATTTTGTGGTGGGAATTTCTGGGTTTTTGGTTCTGCAACAGTCTTTGACATGGGTTGGTTGTTCTCATCATATTAATTATTGTCTTTGACATTTCATTTCTTAAATGGGAAACCTTTGTTCAAGCGTATTCCCAGTGGCATATATTTCTTGTGATGTACTCTGGTACATGTCTGCGTTTACTTCTGTCCATGGTACTTCGAGTGTGTTGCATTCATTCGTCACTAGGACGTTTGGTGTCTGATATTTCCGTGTACAGTTGCATTCGTGATTGCATTGAGGTTAACTGTACTCGTAGCTTGCCATTGTTAGCTGCTGAACACATTGATATATTCCTCTTTGTTTCATTTGATATAGACATATATGTGTATGCATATATATATATGCATACATGTATAATTGTATTTGATCGGCTTTGGAATCATTCGACTACCACAGTTTTGATTTTTGTGATGACTTTCTCGGCTCTGAGTTTGATCTCTGTTGTACACATTTTATCTTGTTCACATTGAATCATACATGTTGCAGTTGGTTCACTGTATATCATGTTCATTGATTTCTGTCTTTTCAATTTAATTGAATAACACGATTTGGATTTCCGACTTTGGTTGGAAATCTGCAAACTTAATTTTGTAATAATAATTTGGTTAAGAATTTGCAAGTGCTTTCAGAGTTAATTTCGACTGTTATTTTGATTTGAAACTGTGGAACCGTGATTTGTTGGATTAGCTTGTCTTTTTGATTCAACCTGAATCTGTACATTTCTATTGATTTGGGTTGATTAATTTCTTCGAGTCACTGCAGCTTGAACCATGCTGCATTTTCATGTATCTTCTGCCTAATCTCTGAATTTGTTGAACTCGAGTCACTTGAAACTGGACATGTGCATTTCTTTGTTGTTGATGCTTGTTGCATGTGAGTTTGTTATCTTCCAATCTTTTCCATTTCAGTAGTTTGTGATGTCGGCATTTCACTGTGTCACTGTCCATATTTGTTTGTGACAGTCTCTGCATCCATGTTGATGTTTCGTATGTTGAAGCTTTGCATTGATATGCTTGTCATCTCTGAGTTCTTCCATGTTGATCTGTTGTGATATTGTTCTCTAGATCACTTCTAGTTGTACTGCTAATTGAAATGCAGTGCTTCATGTTGTAGCTTCTCTTGAGTTTCGTTCATCCCCACGGCATTGATGTTGACTTCGAAATGTTGACATTAGTTACTTGAACTTTGGTAGTATTGCAGTGTTGTTTATATGCCACTGTGTACATCTTTGTTGAGTCTGGGCATTTTTGTTTTCCAGACTTGATACTTTTGCCCACTTCACTGCTTTCCTGTGTGTACTTGCTATCATGTTTACAATTTGTACATTCATGTTTTGAGGCTGTTTGCATGCAGTTGCTTTTCAGACATTTGTGTTGTTCTCACACTTGAGTTGAACCCGATTTCGGGGGTTTGACCTTATGATCACTTATGACTTTCACTGTGCTTTTGTGTATCTCCTACGATAGTGGCGAGGCAGTACACGAGTGCGTGTACTACAGCCCTATCAGATTTGACAGTTTTAAATGGAGGATTCGATCTGCTGAATTCTTTCGTTGGTTAAATTCAATATTTGATTTGTATTCTGATTTGAATTTGCTGATTTATCGCTTAACACTATTTAGTGTTACATATGCTGTTATCCAATTCTCGTATCGAGAGTTGGATATACGAGATTTCTGTGACTGTCGTCTATTTGACTATCTGATTATTATCGCTACTATGCACTAATAACTGAGTTTGAATTAGACTGACCCGTGTATTATTTTCTTCTGAATGTAATACTCGGGTCAGACCCGAGTTATTTCAGGTTGTAGATTTTCTTCTTTGAGTTGCTGTTCAGGATATGAAGACTTTTCACATCTTCTGAAGTTGTCAGTGTCATTTTGTAGTAGTCGTGTCATTGTATAGAACGATATGTATTCATGTATATTAGTCGATAATGTACTTGTATATATAACTTCTAGAGTCGACAGTTGTAGTTGTATCATATGTATCGTGTCAACTATATTGTAACTGACATCGGTTATATATATATGAGAGTTTTGTTAATCTGTGTTCCTCATTTATATTATCTGTGTTGTTATTATATTCATTGTTCTAAACTATTATGAACCGTCGTAGTTCGTTTTATACTAGAATTGGGTGTGTCGATGGGAGTAAATAAATAAAAGATGAAAAATAAAAAGTATATACCACTCCTATCGAGATAACCAATGTTAGTGTAAGGCCAACTACGGATGGTCGCTCCTATCTAGCCTTATTCTTCGTAATAATAGACAGTAATTCTTTTAATACTCTTTGTTATTATGAGCATAGAGGTGGGGCGTTACAGTTGGTATCAGAGCTTGGGGTTTATGGACATAATATAAAACATAACTTAGATGGAACATATGTTACAACTATTGGTCGATGTTTTATTTGTGCTTGAGTCAAAACTAAAGTTTTGAAATTTGGATGAAATTTTTAAATAACTTTATTTAAAAATAATAGTGAAATTGTGTTCTGATGATTTGATTGATTTGTGTTCTGTTTATCAGAGTGCGCAGCGGAAACAGTAAAACTGTCTTCGCTGAGTACAACTGATAATCTTTTTGATTTAAAAATCAAAATACGAAATTGACATGAATTTCATTTGTTGTTTACATAGCTGTAATTATTTTGTTTCTTTGAGAATTTTGAATCCGAATTGAGGATTCGAAGAAATTGCAGATATGTGATTTTTGTTGAAATTTCCGCTGGCTTTCTTTTGTACTAATCATATATTGATCAGATTTTTGCAGTTTTGAATTGTCTTCATTGAAGATACCTTCGAATAGTTTCTTTGTTCATTTTGTAGTACGTGCACAATTTGAATTGCACGTTACTGCATTTAATTTACGTTGAACTGATGCTAGGTTATGAAACGTATTTTGTTGCCGTTATTTTTGTAACGGGATTTTTACACCAATGCTAAATTCTTGAAGCATGGTGTTTTATGGCATTTTGATGAATGAAAATTCTCTGATATTACATTTTGATGTAAATTGTTTTGATGTGATTTTGACGTTTTAAAATTACTGTCGCTTTGGCTTCAGTAACCGTCAAATTTTAAAAGTGGATTTTCAAGCGGTTATTCCGCAATGCTGTTTTGTGACCGTTTTTACGGTATTTTGAGAAGTACGATTTCCTTACCGAAATTGTTACTGATTTACTGTTCTAATCACGTGATTGGAAAATCGTTTTAAAATGAAAATTGTTTTATAAAATTTTAGCAGTTTGCGTTTTCAAAAGAATGAGAAAGCGACTTAAACGATTCAGCAAAATCGAGGATTATGACCCCTTTCTTTTACTGTTTCGCTTAACTCCGGACTTGTTCAGTTGAGAATGCGAATTGTTATTTTTACAAAATAAATAAAATTGTTTTCAAAAATTTTACAGTTTGCGATTTCAAAAGAATGAGGAAGCGATTTAAACGTTTCAGCAAAATCGAGGACTATGACCCCTTTCTTTTACTGATTCACTTAATTCCGGACTTGTCCGTTTGAGAATGTAAAGTGTATTTTTACAAAATACACAATTTTGCACTTTCAAGGAAACGATGAAGTGATTTAAACGATTTAGCAAAAGTGCGGAGTATGGAACCACACTTTTACTATTTCGGTTAATTCCGGATTCGTTAATTGAAATATCTGTCATTTTGATGATTTTGACGATTTTACACTTTCAAGGAAACGATGAAGAGAATTAAACAATTTAGTAAAACTCGTGGTTATGGGACATGTGCAGTTTCTATTTTGGTTAATTCCGGACTCGTTAATTGAAACATTTTGATGCTTTCGTGTGCTTTCGAGCCACTATGAGGACCTTCGGGTCATTTGTTGGACCTTCGGGTCATTTGTTGGGCTTTCGGGCCACTCTGCGGACCTTCGGGTCAAATACCAGTACTAGACCTTCGGGTCACTCTGCAGACCTTCGGGTCAATCTGATGGGCGCCAAAATTATGTTGAGTACTTGGTAGGCTTCGGCCACTCTGAGATGCACGTGCGGCGAATTAAAAACTCGCCATCTGATGGGATCGATCCAAGCTTTTATGTTGATTTTCTAGTCTTCTTAATTGATTTCTAGATATTTGTTGCTTCCAATTATCTGCATGTAATTGGATATTTGTTGTTTCTAATTATCGCTTGTGATAATTAGATATTTGTTGATATGAGTTCTGATTATCGTTTTTGATAATCGGATATTTGTTGTTTCTAATTATCGCTTGTGATAATTAGATATTTGTTGATATGAGTTCTGATTATCGTTTTTGATAATCGAATATTTGTTGTTTCTAATTATCGCTTGTGATAATTAGATATTTGTTGATATGAGTTCTGATTATCGTTTTTGATAATCGGATATTTGTTGTTTCTAATTATCGCTTGTGATAATTAGATATTTGTTGATATGAGTTCTGATTATCGTTTTTGATAATCGGATATTTGTTGTTTCTAATTATCGCTTGTGATAATTAGATATTTGTTGATATGAGTTCTGATTATCGTTTTTGATAATCGGATATTTGTTGTTTCTAATTATCGCTTGTGATAATTAGATATTTGTTGATATGAGTTCTGATTATCGTTTTTGATAATCGGATATTTGTTGTTTCTAATTATCGCTTGTGATAATTAGATATTTGTTGTTTTTAATTATCGCTTTAGATAATTAAATATTTACTGATTTGAGATTTAATTATCGCTGTTGATAATTAAATATTTGCTGATTTGAGATTTAATTATCGCTTTAGATAATTAAATATTTACTGATTTGAGATTTAATTATCGCTTTTGATAATTAAATATTTGCTGATTTGAGATTTAATTATCGCTTTAGATAATTAAATATTTACTGATTTGAGATTTAATTATCGCTTTAGATAATTAAATATTTGCTGATTTGAGATTTAATTATCGCTTTTGATAATTAAATATTTGCTGATTTGAGATTTAATTATCGCTTTAGATAATTAAATATTTACTGATTTGAGATTTAATTATCGCTTTTGATAATTAAATATTTGCTGATTTGAGATTTAATTATCGCTTTAGATAATTAAATATTTGCTGATTTGAGATTTAATTATCGCTTTTGATAATTAAATATTTGCTGATTTGAGATTTAATTATCGCTTTAGATAATTAAATATTTGCTGATTTGAGATTTAATTATCACTTTAGATAATTAAATATTTGCTGATTTGAGATTTAATTATCGCTTTTGATAATTAAATATTTGCTGATTTGAGATTTAATTATCGCTTTAGATAATTAAATATTTGTTGATTTGAGATTTAATTATCGCTTGAGATAATTAAATATTTGTTGATTTTAGATTTAATTATCGCTTCAGATAATTAAATAATTGTTGATTTGGAATTTGATTATCGCTTGAGATAATCAAATATTTGTTAAATTTAAAATTTGATTATCGTTTTGATAATTGAATATTTGTTGATTTGAGAAATTTGATTATCGTTTTTGATGATTGAATATTTGTGATTTTTGAGATTTGAGCTTCGTCTTTTTCTCTGGCGATTCAGGTGAGTAATTTGATTTACTCACATTCAATTCGTGCTCTGTATGGGATTTCTGCTCTGTTTTTCCTTCTCTTTTAGTTGCTGGAACTCGATTGATTCTTGCTTTAGACAGTCGTCTGATTTTGATCCCTGATTCCTACGATGTTGATTCTTTTGATTTGAAGTAGTCGAACCTTTTGATTTCTTATCTAATACATCCCCGCTGACACTAGCTTTGCTTATACATTCGACATTGCCATGCTCTTTTGGTTGTTACCTTTTATCCATTTATTCCCTATGATTGCGTGGACGCAATTTCTTTAAGGAGGGGAGTCTGCAACAACCCGGGAGTTTGTAAATTTTTATCATCGTCAAAGTGACGATCAAACTATTGCAAATTACTGTTGGAAGTTTTTAGTCAGAGCGAAATTCCTTGTATTGAATCGTCAAGTGATTATGCGAGCTTTACAAATTTAAAACTGGGCCCGTTCTCTTTTATTTTGTTGGGCCGGGATAATTATCAAATAGAAAAGCCGTTCCCTTCTTATTCCAATTCGACCCGTCCCTCCCTTCATTTTCTCATTCGTTCAAAAACCCTAGAAACAAACTAACGAAAAGAAAAAAAAATGGTGGCTTCGTCTTCGTTATCAGATCTGAAAATTTAGGGCTTTTCGCAACCTTGATCGCCGATCTAATTCTGGTCGTTGTTGCTTGTGATCGATTCCAGTTAGTTCGTTCCTCTGTGATTTGTATTTTGGCTCTTCGAAACAAATTGGGAGCTGTCGACTTCAATTTACTCGATCGAGAGATCTCGTCGCGTGCTCTTCGACAAAGGTGAGTGGTTAATTCCCTCACATCTAATTCAAATTCGTGTATTGGTGATTTTGTTTCAGTAGTGATTCTTGGCTTGCTTCGATTTTGGTTTGATGTTGAAACCATTGGTTCCAATTTTGTTTACTGGACTTGGTATGAATTCACTTATTTTCGTGATAAGGGTTTCTCAGTTTGGAAATTTTGAATTCTCTGTGGACTTCGGCATTGCTTTATTTTTGACTTCGGTCACTCCGATTTTGTGGTGGGAATTTCTGGGTTTTTGGTTCTGCAACAGTCTTTGACATGGGTTGGTTGTTCTCATCATATTAATTATTGTCTTTGACATTTCATTTCTTAAATGGGAAACCTTTGTTCAAGCGTATTCCCAGTGGCATATATTTCTTGTGATGTACTCTGGTACATGTCTGCGTTTACTTCTGTCCATGGTACTTCGAGTGTGTTGCATTCATTCGTCACTAGGACGTTTGGTGTCTGATATTTCCGTGTACAGTTGCATTCGTGATTGCATTGAGGTTAACTGTACTCGTAGCTTGCCATTGTTAGCTGCTGAACACATTGATATATTCCTCTTTGTTTCATTTGATATAGACATATATGTGTATGCATATATATATATGCATACATGTATAATTGTATTTGATCGGCTTTGGAATCATTCGACTACCACAGTTTTGATTTTTGTGATGACTTTCTCGGCTTTGAGCTTGATCTCTGTTGTACACATTTTATCTTGTTCACATTGAATCATACATGTTGCAGTTGGTTCACTGTATATCATGTTCATTGATTTCTGTCTTTTCAATTTAATTGAATAACACGATTTGGATTTCCGACTTTGGTTGGAAATCTGCAAACTTAATTTTGTAATAATAATTTGGTTAAGAATTTGCAAGTGCTTTCAGAGTTAATTTCGACTGTTATTTTGATTTGAAACTGTGGAACCGTGATTTGTTGGATTAGCTTGTCTTTTTCTCGCATCCATGCCAGGTAACCACTGGCTGAACTTCCATCCATCTCTTCACCGATCCACCGCCTTGTCTTATCCACCCACGTCAGCACCCCGACCTCTTCACTCACTACCAAGCAAACCGACACCAAACCCCAGTCCTCGCCTACCATACATCCTTGTCACCTAATTTCTAAACTCTCAACCTCGCAGAAGCCGTTTTCTTCACGGCCTTCCATCCTCATTTCGCAGCAAGCTTCCGTCGCATCTCCCAAGCGGCAGTCGCCTCGTGCTCCTCCCCTAGCCGATCCCTTCATCCCCGACCACAACCAGAGAGTTCGGTCATCATCTTCTTCCCTCCACCTCACTGCAGCTTCTTTTGGTATGTTTATATATATATTTGTTGAGTTTTATGTATGTGTGTTTTAAAGAATATCTATATTTCAGATTTTGGTACAAATTTACAGTAAAGTATATATGTTATTGGATGATAAGGCATATGCTAGTTTACATATAAAAATTTAGATTTGTATACTATGTTGTTATAAAATACAAATATGTTTATACAAGTTGCATATTACCTGTTTAAGTCCATATATAAGTATATACTCTATATAGGTTTTATAGCTACATATATTGCGGCTGTTTATATATAGACAAAAATTATATATGTTATGATCTGATATATGCATATAGTATACAATGTTTGTATATAATAGTTTATATATGAGCCATGATAACTAATGTTTTACACTATACTGTTATATACGTAAGTATATATATATTAGTTAAATAATATGTTTACAGTATGTATATTTTAAAGAAAGAAAATATTAGTTATGATATGATGTTGCATAGAATAGCCAATATGAAGACAGTACAATATGATGTTGCAGTATGTATATATATATATATAAGCTATATTATATCTAATAAGTCTATCATATGTATGTTGCATTATTATGTAGGTTTCTGTATTGGGTTATATAAATTATATATTTCATGCTATGGTATAAGGGTATATATTTATATTTATGTTTGGGTTCTCTAGTTTTATTTTTTTTGGCAAAGCCGACGAGGTTAAATGGACCTCGACCATATATTACCACACCATTCAGAACATTTACAACAAAGGAGAGATAGCAAATGGGGATAAACTTGGCGCAGCAAGCACTGGGAAAACATAGAAACAACACAAACATAAAACAAATATAATTACGCCCTCACAAAGGCAGCACTTAAACCAGGGTCAATAGCAAACGTAAGCTGTCTTAATGAGTCTCTAATCTCTTCCATAATCCAACGTTTGAAGTTGACATCAGTTTTGGCATTAGAAGGATCAAAAAGCCTATTGTTTCTTTCTCTCCAAACCGAGCTAATGAAGCTTTTCAGCACCACACTATATGTTCTTTCGCCTTCCTTTTTATTTCCAGTAATTGCGTAGATTTTGCCCCATTCCACAGCATTATCTTGAGAGACATTACGTCTCTGAAGTTTCCCCATAACAGTGACCCAAATACGATTAATATAAGTACATTGAAAGTATAAATGTTCCGCAGACTCAGGCATATTGTTGCAGAAACTACAATTGATGCTTACATTCATTCCCATGCTAACGAGCTTCACTCTAGTTAACAAAGCACCGTTAAGTACTTTCCAAAGAGTTAAGTCATGTCTCATACTGCTGTCCTTTCCCCAAGTACGTTTCCACCATTTCCATTTCAGACGAGATTTATTCTTCATCAGATGCTCATAAGCTTCACCGATCTTGAATGTTGTTTTTATGTCGCCCCACACCAACCTGTCTGTAGAGGAGATGGGAGAAAACCTTCTGATCTTGTTCCAGATCTGCTGAACACTTTGATTGGAAAAAGAATTTCTTGAAGACTGAATAGCATGCAACACATCTCTGACTAAGGAGGCAGAGTGCAATCCTGCCAGCTGCATTTCACTATAAGATAGATGTTGTTGAATAATGAACCCAGTTTCTATCCACGGTTCATGCCAGAAATTCACCTTATACAAAGGATTGGAGTTCAATTGTATGAGAGGAAGGAACAACTCCTTCAATTTAAATATACATTGCCATGTCCAACTTAAGTTTTGGGGCTTGTTCATGCTCCACAAACATCTCCCCTTAATAACATTCTTCTCAGACCATTGTGCCCACAGGCTATCAGAGCTATTATAGAAGGTGTCAATGTGCTTGGCAAATGCAGCCTTGTTCCACTGAGTTAGGTTGTGTAAACCCAAGCCCCCCTTATCCAATGGCCTTTCAGTCATTTCAAATTTGATAGGAGCAATGTATCTGCCATTCACTTTTCCTTTCCAAAGATATCTCATTAATGCACTTCTGATCATGTTTATCAATTTGCAGGGGAGAATAAAAGTTCTAGCCCAGTATACTTGCATAGAAAATATCACAGATTTAACAAGAGTTAATCTACCTGCCTGACTGAGCAACATGGAAGTCCAGCAACTTAGCCTGGCAGTAATCCTTTCGAAAAGAGGAAGACAATGGTTCACAGTAATTTTCGAAGTTGTAAGTGGGATGCCCAAGTAAGAGATAGTGTTTTGGTTTTGTGTCAGCCCAGTGATTTGTGTAATCAGATTAATCTGTTCGATACTGACACCAGCAGTCATGATGTCAGACTTTTGGAGGTTAACTTTAAGACCAGTCATAGCATAGAATTCATCAAGTGCTTGCATTATGTTCTTGAGGGTGGATAATTGGGGAGTGCAGAAAACCACTAAATCGTCTGCAAACATAAGCGCAGATATACGCGGTTCGTTGCATGCTGGGTGAAGTTCGAATTTTCCCTGAGTTATTAGCCTATTAAGCAAACGGGTTAGGAGTTCCATAAAAAGAATAAATATGTAAGCAGATAGGGGATCCCCTTGCCTTATGCCTTGCTTACTGACAAAGAAGCCCTCATTCCTGCCATTAATATTGATTGAGTAGGTGGGGGAGGAGATACATTCAAAAATCCAAGCCAGGATGTGGGGAGGAAAGTTCATGTATCCCATGATTCTCACTATACTATCCCACTGCAACATATCGAAGGCTTTCATTATGTCAAGCTTCAACAGAGCTCTAGGAGTAACATTTTTGCGATTGTATCCTTTAATTAGTTCGTGAGATAATAGAACATGATCAAGAATGTTCCTACCTGGGAGATAAGCTGCCTGGTTAGGGGAGACAAGGGAAGGGAGGACAAGCTTCAATCGAGTTGCAATGACTTTGGAGATACACTTGTAGATGGTATTGCAGCAGGAGATGGGGCGGAATTCGTTCACACAGTGGGCATTTTTGATCTTGGGGATAAGAGTTATGTTGGTATAGTTAAATGATCTAAATATTTTTCCTTTTCTGAAGAATAGAAGAATGGCATTGATTACTTCAGTGGAGACAATAGGCCAACAAGTGGTGTAGAATTGAGCATTAAGCCCATCAGGACCTCCACAAGATTCAGAGTTTAAAGAAAACATTGCATTTTTTATTTCATCTGGGGTGACTTCTTCGCAGAGTAAAGAGTAGTCATTAGGGTCTAAAGTGGGGAGTATGTCAGTGGGAATTAAATCAATTTTGGGCAAGAAGTTACTCACATTGCCATACAAATTAGAGAAGTGGTTAACAACTGCTCTTTTGACCCCTGCAGAAGTGGTGTGAGGTTCACCAGCTGCATCATAGATTGAAGAAATATTCTCTCTCCTTTGCTTATTTTTAAGGCTAGCATGGAAGTAAGCAGTGTCTCTGTCTCCCTTTTCTCTCCAATTCATCCTCGTCTTCTGCTTGATCATATCATTCTCTTTACTTAATGCTTGATAATATTGAGTAGACAGAATACTCTCTGCCTCAGAAAGGAGCAGATCGTTAACTGAAGACATCATAGCAGTTTGAACTTCAATGAGCTTGCTCTTAATCACATTGCTCATTTTGCTACCTTGTCCAAATTTGTTGTACGCCCAGTGTTTTAAAACTCTTCTCGTCTCTTTGATTTTTTCCTGCAAAACAAACAAATGATTTCCATTTTTAGGTATTTTCCATGCTTCCATCACTGTATTTTTAAAGTCTGGTTCAGAGACCCAAGAATTAAAAAATTTAAAATTAGAGTTTCCACTCATGTCCGCTTCACGAAGATGTATGATTTGTGGGGAATGGTCAGAAAGCAGAGGAGGAGGAATATGATTGTAGAGAAGAGGCCATTTAGATAAGGCATTTTGGTTGGTGAATGCATGATCAATAGTGGAAAAGGTCCTACAACCATGTCTTCTTTTGTTGTTCCAAGTATATTGCATACCCACTGTCTTGACTTTAATAAGGTCAGCATCAGATAGGGTGTCAACAAGCGGCTTTATTTCATTGATAGAGAGGGGATTACCACCTATCCTGTCAGAGATAGAGCATGAGCAGTTGAAGTCCCCTAAAATTAACCATGGATGTGTGGATTGTCTTAAAGATGGGATGACTGACAGTAAAGAGTTCCTAGTTATTGCAGAGTTAAAAGCATATACAAAGGAGACGTAGAATGTGGTATTGTCAGATAAATTAGTGGCATGGCAGTGAATTAGTTGAGGAGTAGATAGGATGGAGGAGAGTTGGATCAGATTGGGATTGTAGAGAATCAAAATTCTACCATATGGGGCTTCGTTCAGATTGTGAAGGAAACTCCACCTTGAATTGATGTAATTTGCTGCCTTGAGAGACAAGGCATGATTCAACTTAGTTTCAAGCACAGCTATAACAGAGAGTTGATGTGCTGAAATAAGCTGTTTGCATTGATCCTATTTAATAACATTATGGGCACCACGAATGTTCCAAGCACCAATTCTTAACATCATTGGATAATACGAGAGTTAAGAAACTCGATCTTCATACTTCTTGTCACAGCTTGCTTCGAGATCATGTAATCAGGAATAGAAGCTGAAAGAGGTGTATCAACAAGATTTGGAGATTCTTCATGAATTTGCTTGTTGTTCTCAGCAGTAGGATGAGAATCAGCAAGAGAGTGGGGCTTATCCTCCGGAGAAATTGCTTTGAATGCTTTGGGAGGTTTGATTTTGGAGTAGAAATGTTGGGGAGGCGAATTTGGTATTGTATCTTTGGTCGGAGGGGTAGTTCCATCAGTTGGCTTAGACTGATAGGCTGTGCATGATTTGTGCACATCACGTTTTTCTTGGGTAATTGTACTGTCTTTTGATTTTTTGATTTCATCCTTATTGTGCTTCCTACTTTCTTCATTCATGTCTTCTCCTATTTCCCCATCACTTTTCTGACTTTTATCATTCACTTTTTCATCATCAGTCTCAATACTTTGTTCCATCATCACTTGCTTACTCTTGTTGTTCCTTCTTTCCTGTTTACTACTGTTCCCTTCTTTTGGAGTTCGTTCTTCAGCAGAATTGCTATGCATACAAAGTGTTTTCATGTTAACATTCATTCCCTCCTCTAACAAATTATTAACATTCTCCTCTTCATCCAAGCCTAACAGAACATCAAATTTGTTGGAGGTTGGTGTTTCATCTTCATCATTCTTGTTTATGATTTTATCTTTCTTTTGTTTATTTTCTTCTCCACTGTTTACTTCCTCATTTGCTTCATTTGGATTGCTCTTTGTTATTTCTTTCTCACTACTGTTTTTATCATTTTTGTTTCCTCCCTTCCGTTGCTCAACCATGCTATCTGCTTCCCCCTCCTTTTCCTTGTTACTTTTGTTTCTCACAGTAACCTGCTTTAAAATGATTTTATCTCTGTTCTGTTCATTTGCAACACCACTAATTGCCTCTTCATATGCTCCATCTGCTTTGCTCAAACTTATTTCCTTCTCACTTTTATTTATTTCATTATTTCTTTCATCTTTCTGGTCTTCTATCTTTTCCCTAACATCAACTTCCACTTTTTTCCTACCTACCTTTTGCCAAACTCTTTTGTTACGTTTCTGATACGGTTTCATTAATCTTCTCACTTGGATTGTTTTAACTTTTGCCACTTCACTTTCTTTGTTGACATTGCTATTAATTTCCAGCTCATTCACATTCTGTTTTTCTAACCTTCTTTCACAACTCACTTCTTTGTGTCCAAAGCTTTTGCATGTCAGACATACGTCCGGCTTCCATAAGTACTGAACATAGATTTTTTGATACCCACCTTCAACCAACTTAACTGTAAACTCTTCTGGTAGTTCCTTGTCTGGTTTTATTTCAACCAAGCATTTAGCATAGCTTAGTCTCTCCTGTTTTTCTGTCATCTCATCCATACACAGCAACTTCCCCAAATGGCTACATAGCCAGTTTATTCCAATTGGTGACCAAGCAAATATTGGTAAATTATATAGTTGAACCCATACTGGAACTGCAGAAATTGTGCCAGTAACATTACTGATGGCTGAATCATATGGTTTGATAATGAAAAGCTTATTGTTCATGATTATTGGATCGCACTGTAGTATTCTCTCTCTATCTTCAGCACAAGAAAAGTTAAACAAAAATAGAACTCCATCAGACTTAGCTGTCACCATACCTTTTAGCTTCCATATTTTATTAAGTCTAGATATAACTGCAGTGTAAGACATCGGTTTATCAAGAAAGAAACCAACAAGCGTGTTCTTCCAAACCACCTCACCGGCATGAATTACCTCAGATGTAGGAATCAGAACGTCTTCTTCATATACTGGAGGAAGGTGAACAGGAATGTACTTCCCAGCATTCTTGGGTTTGTGCTTGAACAAGGAAGTCCATGGCCGTTCACAAGGTTGGGTGGGAGGAGGAGGAGAGGTGAGAGGAAGGGCAACCATGAAAGTAGATGGGGACTTGGAGGGGTCAGGAGGGACAAGGGGAGGAGTACGGGCAGAGATAGAGTTGGTATGGGCAAGGATAGGGGAGAACGAGCTAGGGGATGAGACAGGGGAGATGGGGATGGACGTGGGCTGGACGACAGGGGAGATGGTGATGGGATAAGAAGCTACAGGGATGAGTTGACGGGGTAGGGTTTGGAGCTCCATGAGAACGGACAGAGGAAAATTTTAATTATAAATAATTTAAAACTTTGGGGCCATGGATACTATGTATTCCACAGCCTTTGGTTAGACCGAGGTTTATAGTGCCCGGACACTTATGTCTCATTATTGTGGCCGCTGGGTATCGAACCGGTGCCACTACAACACAATGTAGCAACTCCACTATGTCTTTACCACTGGACCACTAGAACTTGACAAAACTTTGGGGCCATGGATACTATGTATTCCACAGCCTTTGGTTAGACCGGGGTTTATAGTGCCCGGACACTTATGTCTCATTATTGTGGCCGCTGGGTATCGAACCGGTGCCACTACAACACAATGTAGCAACTCCACTATGTCTTTACCACTGGACCACTAGAACTTGACTAAACTTTGGGGCCATGGATACTATGTATTCCATTGCCTTTGGTTAGACCGGGATTTATAGTGCCCGGACACTTATGTCTCATTATTGTGGCCGCTGGGTATCGAACCGGTGCCACTACAACACAATGTAGCAACTCCACTATGTCTTTACCGCTGGGGATCGAACCGGTGCCACTAGGTTCTCTAGTTTTATTTTCCTCATGTACAAATATATATTTTATATATATATGTTAATTTATTCAAGTTTTTATAATCAGTTAGCTTACTTTGTTAATTCATACAGGTATGCAATTTTTTTTACATTTCAAGTAACCCAGTTTCAACTTGGTATAAAATATAATATGCCATTTGCATCTCAGTTTATATATCGTACCTATTGTAAAAAAAAGATTTATTAGTATTATATATATATGAGTCCACTATATATAAGTTATAGTATACTATGAGTCCACTATGTTGACATTCTGTAATGAATATATATACATAACATGTTAGGCTAGTATTTAAAACGTAAATATATACGTATATATGATATGTTCGTTGAGTATATATGCTTCTATAAGTTTATTAAGGGTCGGCTGAGTCATACATATGTATATATTACCATAGAGTAAGCTTGTATTGATTTTTTTTATATATAAGGTATATATCTGTACGGTTATATGTAAGTGTATACATTATATTATAATAAATATATATGTGTTTTATATATAATATGTAGATCTGTGGTTTTAAAATATATATGATGTGTATGAGTCAGCATATTTAAGATTTAAAGTATAAATTTTGAGTTTGATGAATATATACATGCGTGTTGGTATATTTTGCTGTTTGGGCGTGTGTATATGTCAAATTGCCTTCTAAGTCATATCATATAAGTTCTTAATTGATTTTCAAGGTATAGTATAGAAATTTTATAATAATATATAATATGGAGATTTTTTTTTGTTTATTTCTACATCTAATTTTTGGTTTTGTATAATATATTTTGTTTCAGTTATATCAAACTGATTTTGATTTTTCCATTAACTCCAATTTATCAGCTTTGCTTATCGAATTCGTGTCTATCTTGCTTCGCTTCGGAAATTCGTGCTTGGATTCGTAACCCATTCCATTCTCAAATATCTCTAGCCTCGAAAGGTGAGCAATCACTCACGATTAATGTTCTTATATTTATTAAATTTGATTTCAATTGAAACGACAATTGAAATATGTTGTTGTTAGTTATTTATATTGCTATATATATGCCATTATCTGTATCTGTTCACCTGTGACATCTAACACCATTATCTGTGATTTATATTGCTATATATATGCCATTATCTATATATGTTCACCTGTGACATCTGACACCATTATCTGTTATTTATATTGCTATATATATGACATTATCTGTATCTGTTCACCTGTGATATCTGACACCATTATTTGTTATTTATATTGATGATATATGCCTGTTATATTATTATCATATCTGTTATCACTCTGCAAGTTCCCTGTTAGTATAGAATTCACTATGGGTTGAAATGATAAACCCAAGCGATTTTCATTGAATTGAATTTGGGATTGCGGGTTGAAAAGATATATACCCGTATATATATAAATTACGGATTAAAATGGTAAATATCCGTATCACTTGACCATAGGGTAGAAAATGTTATACAGACACCGTTGGTCTATATATATATAAATATTTTGAAAAATGATTTCTATGGTTTTGAAAAGAAATATATGGTTTTAATAAATATTGATTTTAAAGATTTATTAAAGTTGATTTGAATCAATATAAAATATGTTTGAGTATTTATGTAAAATTTATATTTTCAAATATAGAGTTTATAATGTTTCAGGTTGAAAGATAAATTTGAAATTAATTTGGAATTCTTAATTATTTAATAATTATACTTAAATAAGTTTGATTTGAAATCTATTAAATTTGAAATTTTAAGATATGTTTTATAACTTGAATTTGAGTAAAAAGTGGCTTAAATGAATATTTCAAACTTATATAAATTTAAATGGGATATTTTGTTCATATAAATTTGTAAATTGAAGTTGTATTTAGATGTATTGAAATGATTAAAGAAATATCTCAGAAACTAAATGTAATGAAATTAAATTGAGATATAAATGGAATTATAAAATTTAGTTTTTGAAATGTGGAATATTTAAAGCTTTGAAATATATTGAAATTTAATGGTTTATTTTGTGTTTCAAATCTGTATTTGAGTTCGTTATAATTCAAAATGATTTATTGAGAAATTGAATTGAGTTGAAATTTATGAATGGAGAATGAATTAAGTTGAATTTGGAAGTCGAGTTAATTTGAATCGATTTGTGAATTTGTGGAAGCTATTTTATTTTATAAAGTATTTTTAAACTATATCTACAACTATTTATATTTTACTTTATAAATTATTTTAATATAAACTATTTTATATAAATCATGTTCAATATATATTAGTTTATTATAAACTATTTTAACTTATAACTATTTTATATAAACTATTTTTATTTTATAAACTATTTTATTTTTTACACTAATTTCAATATCTAAACTGTTTAAGAGGAAAGAGTTATGGATTCCGAAATGTTATGATTTCAAGCTATAGTTTCAAAGTGTTTTGAATTTCAAGGTTTTGATTTCCAAAGTTTTTTGATTTTAAAGGACTTACGATTTCGAAAGCGATATAACTTTGGAAAGTGATATGATTTTGGAAATGGATTTATTTGAAGTGAAAATGATATCGTATGGATATGGTTTTGAAATGGCAATGATATTTCGGTTTTGAAATATAATCTATTTTGAAAGTTTATTAAATGACCAATCGGTGTAATAATTACGTAGTTATTGAAGAGTCTGGGATCGGTTAGGGTCATACTCTCTGTCTAAACCGAAAACCACTTTAATAACTATTATACGTGGAGTGTGATCTAGAATGAAGTGGTTGGAATGATGACGTTGCTGGATTTGAAGAAAGAGAACGATAATGGATAGCCTTGACACTTGTGTCAAATTTGAAATGACTTAAACAGGAGCCGTGCCGGGCTAGTGAGGTTAGCTACCTCTAGCGGACACACTTCTTCGTAAACTACCCATTTCTTGTTTTTGATTGGTGCGCACCCTTGAATTGGGAGTGTTGTTTCGCGGTGTTGCGATCGTTGCAGCGATGCGTTTTCACCAGTCCGGATCAGGCAAACGGTAGTTTCACTACCTTTGGTATTGCCTCATGTGCCTTGTCATACTCGTATCCCTATGCGCGACCACTACGATTTGTTTCGTGTTATACCTATGGAGTACTCCCTGATAGGCCACTAGTTTACGGTGGAGTTTACAGTGCTGTATAGACTATGACGCTTATATAAAATGTGTTAAGGGGGATAATGGTAATGCCTTAACGCTATTTTAATACTTTATATTACTGATAGGCATTATCTACTTAGCGTACACTACTATATATAAATAGTTTAAAGTATCCTTAAAGGATGGTTATCCCAAACATCCTTTGAGTTACTTGTATTTTCAGTTGTTATTTCACTTGAGTTAGATTTATTGATATAAGAATGTTAATCCTGACTCGAGTGTTTTATATTTTGCTTTACGCTCGGGTCAGACTGAGTGTACCAGTATTCGAGACTCGCCTTTGGAGTTGGAGCTTCGCTTGGAGATCCAGCTATCTATCCAGCTTTCAGATATTCAGTTGATTCCAGTGATGTATTCTGATCTTGTATTTGACTATTGTATTCGAGAATTCTGTTGTATCTTGTTTAACTCTGTTATATATATATAGTAGCTTCATGAACTACTATTATTTTGTTTCCGCTGCACTATTGTTGTATTACTCTGTGTCTGTGATTCTGTGATTATTTATTTACTATATATGCTGAGTTTTGCCAAATTTAAATTAAAAATCTGATATTTTGAGCAATTCAAGTCCGACATGTGTGGATGCGAATGGTTGAAAATATCGGGTCATTACATAGGCCATGACTTGATGCTAGGCTTCATTCTTGGATTTCTTTGACACTACTTTGTTATAGAGGTGTTGGCACAGTCGTCTATTACTAGAATAATTGGGTTAGGATCTGGTGGTGTGACTTGGCTTCAAAATGGGTAGCGCAGTCTTATTTACTGAGTTGTACAGTTTGGCTTTGATTACTTCTGACGTTGTGCTTTGTTTTTATTTTGGATGGAACGGTGTAGCGTGGCTTCAGAGGTGCTAACACGGTTCATTGGCTTATTGCTTTATCAAATCATGGCTTTTGGCTTGCTTTTGAGGAACGTAGTTCAGCTTATGGATGTGGTGCAACTTTGCCCCGTTGCCTCATCCATTGAGTCTTTGTATTTATTGGGTAGTACTTTTTTAGAATTGCAATTTTGTTCTATCGCCTCATTATTAACTAAGGATTATGGTGCATCCCTATTGCTTCAATGTTAATATATGATTGAGATGCAGCCCTATCACTTTAATGTTAGTTTAAGATTGCGGTGCATCCCTATTGCTTATAAATGCTTTAAGGGATTTGCCACAGTTCTATATCACTAACATTGCTTTTAAGGCTGCAACACAATCTCTACATTTTGTTGTTACTCAAAGATTGCGCTGCAATCTCAACTTATTATTGCTAGTTTCGGAACCCCGACACAACCTTCATATTTAATACTTAAAGACTACGCCATAGTTCTGCCCATTGAACTAAGTATTAGGGTTGCAAAGTAGTCCCTACGCTTTATGGCTGTCTTGGGACTCCGACGTAGTATTATGACGTGAAGTCTATGCTTAAGGGAATGACCTAGTCCTTATGTTTTGCCACTGTCTTAAGCCTTTGACGTAGTACTATATGGACTCTGCTTTTTTCCTTCGTTTCCTCTTCATAATCCAACTTCTACCATAGGAGCAGTTCTTTTCGTTCTGTGCTTGCATCAATTTTCCTTTAATAATGTTTGTAAAATATGGGTGTAACATAGTGTACAAGAGAGATCACTCATCTCGAACCCTTTGATCCAGGCTATCAGAAAGTGATTTCACTTTGTTATAATCTGGTCATTAGGGCGGGGCATAACAATTGATAATGTGTGAAGTTGAGTTAATTCTTCCAATAATGATATGTACTTAAGAGTAAGTACATTTGTTAAATTTGGTTTCATCCAAAGTTGAGATTACGATTTCAAATAAGACATGGATTGGGAACTACCCCATCTTAGACAGTTTAAGATATATGGTTTTTTGATATACATTATGAACATAAGTACCTTGAACTCAAAGCTAAATCTATTTTATTTAAGTCTATAGGCAGTTCGTAAACTGTTTTGAATTCCTATTCTATTGCACTAAGAAATAAATTGTTATTTCAAGACACACCACCTTCTTACAGAAGGGAATTCTTTCTAGTGTGGTAGTGTGAAGGATTGGGATTTGATCTAAGATTTTAACATGAGAATAGATTATATAGTTGACACAAATTTAACCAAGCCCAAAAGGACACGACTCGTTAAAATACCTAATAGGCAATCTTGCACATCGAAGAGAAACTACGTGCTTCTTATTGACATCGAGAAAATGGATTATTAGTGATGACAATCTTCTTAGTTGACAACAAGCGATGGAGATTATAGACTCTACCAAATGACATGATGCTTTAAATCCGAAATGGATTCCAAGTGCATTGAATTTTATTTTTTTGGATATTGTATGATCCGTTGGCCACAAGTGAGTCTTCTAAAAGAAGAACGTTGTAGTTGGAAATCTATATAGCAAGGTTGATGGGAAATAGCCTCGTCAACTAAAAATATTGAAATTAACAAAGCAATTTCACCAGTCAACGAGCTTAAGTCCATTTGGATTATACTTGCAAATTCTCGTATGACTATGAGTTTTGGCTCATTGTTGTTGAAACAGAACTTCTAAAAAATGATTTAGAGGAGACTATTTTCACATAATAGCCAAAATGACTTGAAGTCAATAGGAGCGTTAACAAAGCTTCTGGATTTTAAAGATATGATATTACAAACGCATCTAGAGGTTGAGCAAATATTTTGACATAAAAATAAAATAATTTGATTTCAGTCAAAATGTAGATGAAGCATCTATCTATAAGAAGAAAATCAAAGGTACTAAGACATTTCTATATTATAAGTAGACAATATGCTACTAATTTAATGATGTACCTGTGTTAAAATTAGTTAGTGTTTGGATGTTTAATTCTTAACGAAATATTTGAAAGAGGCATCCTTTATATTTTGTATAAGTCAATGTTGGGATTGTCCCAATTTATATGCCTCTACACCATACTAAAATATTCAATATGGAGAAATATGAGATAGATTCCTTACATATCGACAATAAGAGTCATCATATATACTATGTTACGTACTTGTTCAAAGCTCGCTTATGCACTAGTGCATTGAGTGAACATCACATCTGAGTTAGGATTATTCTCGAGTATTTATGAACTACTATAGAATTATCTATGGAAGCAATGAACTCTTTGTGATGAAGTATTCAAACTTGAACTTCATTAGTGCCATCGAATATATAAGTCAATCATAAATTCATGTTTTCCCTTAGTAAAGCAGATTTAAGTTGGAAATATCCAAAATGAGAGGTTGTTGGAGATTCAACTATAAACACTAAGTAAATATCCGAGAATGGTGCCACAATGAATGCAATATATATGTGTGCAAATCTACAAGAAAGCTATGGATGGTTCCCACCATTAAGTATCCTATAACATATTATGATAGTAGTGATGTAATATAGATTGCAGTAGGGACTTACAGCTTGATAAGAGTCGAGATATGTTCTCTGTAATTAACATGTGATAAAAGAGTTTATGATTGACTGAGAATTATAATCGAAAAGTGGATACAAAATAATAATAGTACAAGTCCACCCACTAAGGCCCTTTCTCAGTCTTGTCTTAGATAATTGATCGAGAGTATGGTTATGAGTTACCATAATTGGACCTAAGTGCAAATGGGAGATTGGCAATGTTATGGGTGTGCCCTAGGGGCAATTATGTAATTTGATTGTATAACTTAACTCTTATAGCGAATCTTGCTTGAACTAAAGTAAGCTTCAGGTTTTATTTTTTACTGTATATATTTTTATATTGGATATAAATAAAGTTATAAATCCAATAAATATATAAAAGTAGAAATTCTTACGAAATGTATTTAAGCGATTATAATTACGAATGTGTTCATAACTATGAGTATTAAATTAACTAAAATTAATACATGTCCTTAAATGTTCCTAGTCAAGATGTATCAAGAGCAAGATATTGATATATCCATTGAGACTAGTGTATATAATGCTCTCTGTATGATGGACGGTGAATTATTCATGGCAGTTGGGGGTACCAAGGGGTTATGTATATGTTGTTGTTTGGAAAAATTACATAATGACTCACCAAGAGGCTTCTATAGGTTAAAAGAAAAATAGAAGATCTCATTTGATGATGTGCAGTAGTCTTTTGACTTGAGAATATTGTGAATCTTAAGTGTCCAAATTATACTTTGATCATGTTCAATCATCTGACAATAATGATCATGTTAAGGCTATAGTTATAAGTCAAACCGTTTGAAGTGAAACACTATTTATGAGAGGATTCGTCTCCTTCGAATAGATGGTTAGTATTAATGTAATTGATTGTAATGACCCGCCTTTTCGACAATCGAAAGTCAACACTGAATACATCCATAGTATTCAAATGCCGAACATCCAATCATCGGAAAGGAAAATTGTTAGGGTAAAATAAAAATAAAAGAACGGAGAATAGGAAAATCAAAATCTCACAACGAAATCGACAACATATAATATAACAAAGGCAGTAAAAACTGTCACTCCAAAATACAAAGTACATCAGAGTTAAAAACAAACCTTATCAGCTGGACAATTATAAAATTTTGACCTTACAATTGCTGATAGGTATACAATATAATACAGTGGAAAATAAAACACCATGATAGGTGAACATCCAGCTCTTCTCCAATAATTCCATATCACCAAAGCCAGCCTATGAAAAACGAGGTCTGAACCAAGCATTATAATAAAATAACACCCAGGTCAGTCTGGAAAACCAACATGAGAAAACTCAAGTAATATGCTGAATATATAAAAATTCTATGAGACCATGCCGCTAACGCGGAACGGGATTTTACCTCACAATAACGACATCCATAAATGTAGAAATAGGAAAGAAATTAGAACAACAATCCAGTCAAGAAGGAATTGAAACAAACAACATAAACAATTAAAATAAAAGGGAGGATACTAGTAAGAACAAATCCCATACTGAATGAATAGGCATAAATAATATCAAATTCCAGACTTGAAAGAATGGTCACAAATAATTAAACAAAGAGAAAAGCACAAGGCAATTCTCCATGCAATTAAGGACAAGGGAAAATGAAGTTTTTCCAACAATAACTAGGAGGGTGCGTTCCCCTTATCGAAAGTATACCTCTAGAAATATACTTGAGAACTCCGATGGCTCTTGGAAACCTCCAAGTCGGACCCCGCCAACTGTTATCGAGAATCCGAGTGTTTCACATCTCAATGCACAACACCGAATCCAATCTAGAGTGGATGTGTAAATACTCTAATGGGAGCCACCCGACATTTCTTAGCCCACACACGCTCTTTGGGTATTGTCATTTCCGACAAAGGATAATAAAGCTCAAACAAGCAACACATCGTCTTAGAGTGACAAAAAATAAATAAGAAAGTAGAAACAAAGTCGATAGCTAATAAATCAACTATCAGGAATGATAAGATGGTTGTTTTCACTTATGCTTGATTTTCACATCACAATACTTTTAAAGACACTTTAAAAACACTCTTTAAAATATTCTTTTAAAGCAAATTTCAAAACATTGTTTATTATAAACCTAAATCAATTTACACTTAGCTTGATTTGAAAAAATTATTTTTAAAAGATCTTCTTGTTTATAAACTATTATTTATAAATTTTGAAGCAATATTTATTATCCTAAAAGATAATAAATCAATTAAATTACTTTTATAGATTTTAAATCGAACGTTAATCATCCCGAAGGATAATTTATATAACCTTTTTATAACTTTTAAAACCACATTAATTTTCCCAAACAAAATAAATCAAATTTAAAATCCCTTTTATAAATTTGAACCAACATTAATTATCTCGAAAGATAATTAATCACATTTATAATCTTTCATAATTTTAAAAACAATATTAATTGTCTTGAAAGATAATAAATCAAATTTATAATCTCTTTTAATAGGTCGATCAATTATCTTTATTTAAACAGTTAATTATTTCTAAAACACTTTTACTTAATTAGTAAATTAACCTTAAAACCTTTATTAAATCAGCCAATTCACTTTAAAACGCTTTCATTAAATTAACTTTAATCACTTTTATAAATTAATTAGTTAACTTAAAAACCTTTGTTAAGTTAATTGATTAACTTTAAATATCATTAATTAAAATGATTAATTACATTTAACTACCATTAATTAGAATGACTACTTAAATTTCAAATATCACTACCTAAAATGATTAACTAAATTCAAATATCATTAATTAAAATGACAAATTAAATTTAAAACATTATTAAATTAAAATGATTCACTACATTTAAAAATCATTAATTAAAATGATTAATTAAACTCAAACATTATTAATTAAAATGATTTATTTATTTTAAATATCATCAATTAAAATGATTAATTAAATTTAAACATCTTTAGTTAAAATGATTTATTAACATAAAACATCATTACTTGAAATGATTAACTAAATTCAAATATCATTAATTAGAATGATTAATAAATTTTAAACATCGTTAATTATTTTTTTATTAAATTCAAATAATCATTAATTAAAATGATTAACTAAATTAAAATATCATTAATTAAAATGATTAATGAATTTTAAACATCTAATTTTTATGAAAATATAAGCTCAAGTTCAACATACACAAAGGGTTTAGAAGACAACATTCAATCATTGACGATATAGCGAAAATTGCTATAACGACACTTAAACTTTTAAATATAATATCACGATTAATTATAACTAAAGATCAATATAAGCAGCATAAAAAAATAAATAACAATTATTGGTGAGAAACTGGTTTCTCTATAAATATGCCCTGCAAAACAATGGTTACGGACAATATATATAATCATATGGATTCACAGGAATTAAGTTAATATGTCATCCGTTTTCCAAAACGGGATTTTCAACCAAACAAACAATCAAACAACAACAATATCTAAACTATCAACCAAGCATTCAACAATAAATTTATAGCATCGCATATATTATATATCTTATTTAAAGGTGAGTAAATCAAAAAAATTCCAGTTATTGCCGAAGCGTTCCGGTTTGAACTAAAATCGAACAGGCATTCGATTTTCGCTTGAAATTCTACAATCTCCAATCTCCTTCAATCTAACTCCATAACGTAGGCATCGGTTCGATGAGTACAACGCAACTCACCACGCTCGAATCCGACCTTGTATGAACAAGTTATTGCATTTATAAGATTTTTGAATTAAATAATATAATTAACAACTTAATTACATCATTAATTACAAATCCCCACCCTAAGCAAATCTCGATCGCACGATTTCCTTAATTCAAAACCACGATCAACATTCCAGGCTGCTTCGAATTCAACTTGACCGCTTCATTTTCACGACCATCCACGCCGCCACAAGCTTCGCCATGTCGCCGCATCACCACCCTAGGTCCCCCAAACTACCACGAACACAAAGCTACCGATCTCGAACCTTAACTCACCGCCGTTCACCAGAAAATGCCCAAAATACGATCGCCATTCAACCCCCAAATGTCGATGCCACCGTCGATGATAGCTCGATCCGACCGTATATCTTCCTCATCTCCCTAGGCTTTCACCCGAATATGATGCTAGGATGAAAATTAAATGGTTCACGAACTTAGGAACATGATTAGGAGAACAACAAAACTGGACTCAATAATTTAGAGGTTAATTTGAGCTAAGGAAACAACTTCGTACCGAGCACTTTCTACTCGGTATTGAACACTTTATTTGCCCCCTGTGGGCCCCTAGGGCTCTGATATATGGAGATATGGCCTAAGAGATTATCGTGAATTACATTTATAAAAAAACAGGCGAACAACTCCATGGAAATTCTGAAAGAAAATAGACAAGTACAAGTGATATCATACCCTCTTAAAAACAACATAATTTCAAAGGAAAAGTGTTCGGAACTCAACGAGTCATGGATTGAAGATCAAAGGAAGGAAGAAGGGGTTGTTCTCCCTCTAAAATTCTAGTCGGTATCGACCACTTCTGGTCGATACCAAATAGAAATTATGGCTTGAGGGACCCCATCTTCCCTTCCTGCACTTTCAGATCTGGATCTAGACTTGGTATTTCATGAGCCTCCGGTTCTACTGGACAATTTTCTTATAAATACAGACCCAATAGCAACCGGAAAAGGACCTTTGACTCATTATCTTCTTAATCCTCTATCTCCCCTCCACTATAGTCTCTAAGGAAGATAATATTGGTTGTTTAAGGCTGTAAGAACTTTTCAATCCTTATTTAAGCGACTCGCTATCAAACAATCATTAAATTACAGTGGAAGTAAGCTAGAGATTGCCGAACCACTTTAAAAACCTTGTTGCTTTCTTTGATTTAGATATATTATCTGCTAGATTTATATATTTGTAAAGACTTTGGGTGTTGTGCCATTTTTGGTATCAACGTTTTGGTGCTTTTGTTGAGAGAGGAGATTCTCGATGTTGATCTAGATTTCTATTTTGAATTGGAGCATCCAAAGGTTAGATCCAGAAGACTGTCATTAAGGATTTGAGAAATTAGCATACTGGGACAAATGGAACCTAGGAGATCTGGAAGATCATCAGGATTAGTGAACTAAGACAAAGGAACTACTTATCAAACGGAGGTCAATAACCAACAGGCGGTACCAGGGCCATCTGCTTCACATGGGATGGTTATTAGAGTAGAATTTGATAAAATGATGCATGAGATGAATCAGAAGTTGGCTGGCAGTTAAAAAGCTTTAATGGAAAAGATGGATGCTAGCACAATATTGTTGACCCAGCAGCCTCAAAGGACCAGGAGGACCAGGAGTGAAGTTTCACCTGTTGGATCTGAAGAAGAGAACTCATCTGTTTCTAAGAAGAACAGATGAGATGACAAAAAAATAAAAGGAAAGGGCTACTGGAGCTGTAGAAGAAGTTGTTGATGAAACTCGGAGGATCCCTACCAAAGGAATTTAACTCGATACCGACAAGAATCAAGTCGATTCCTAGAAGAATTGGGACACTTTGAGGGGACGAGGAGATGAGGCTGTGGGCTTATCTGATTCATAGGATGATCTGCAACATGATGGAGATGATTACGATCTTGGAATAAACTTGAAGGAGTAGTTCTTCCAGAGACTGGAGAAACTAGACATCAGCGGTAAAACCAAGATCGTATGTAGAGCCAAACACTCGGCGCAACCCCTAATGGTCGATCTTTAGAGTACCATACTAGCTAGGAATATATATATAATAAGGTTAAAAGATTGGTGGAGGAAAGAAAATGTAAAAAGAACAAGGATTAGGGTTTCACACCAAGCAGAACTCCGTTTACGGAGAACATTCTGAGGGAGGAGTATCCCAAAAGGTTTACTATGCCGACAATGCCATCGTACAATGGGACCATCGATCCTAAACATCACTTATTTAAGTATTAATGGCACATGGATGGTGCCAGGGTAACAGATGCAATGCGCTGTAGGTGCTTTCCTATTTTTTCTGGAAAGTGTTGCATCGACGTGGTTTACTCGGCTCACACCGAGAACCATATCGACTTTTGACGAATTTGTAAAGAAGTATATGGAGCAGCTTAGACTTCATACCACTCGGCCTAAGGATTTAATGTCCTTGTAAGCCCGTCTCAAGGACCTATGGAGTCATCGAAGGGTTTCTTGATTCGGCTTAACGTTGAAGTAATAAAGGTAAACGGTTCGAAGAAGGATTTGGTGTTTATGGCTTTGATCCAAGGCATACATCCGAACATGGACTTCGACAAATGGTTGAAGTGAAACAACCAATAACTATAGGGGAATTCCACCAGAAGGCTAATTAGTTCTTGCTATTATAAGAAACAAGTTAAGCCCCAGGAAAGACTGAGGGTGGACTATCAAAGGAGGTTATTCAAAGCAACGTGGCAGTTAAAAACACCAGTGAGAGTTCTGATAATGTGGCTACATATGTTGGAAATTTTAATAATAAGAAGAAAATGAATCAGGGCTTTAGTGGTAGGTGAAATAAGAAGCGCTCGAAGAACATGAGACCTGATGAGTATACACCCTTAAACGAAACTTTGTAAAATATATACATTGCTGTAGAGGAAAAGAATGATATAAAATGCCTCCTGGGAAAGAGGCGACCGATAAGGAAAGGCGCTCAAGGAAGTAAAGTCGTTTCCATGAACTCATGGACACAACATAAACAAGTCCAACATCTAAGAGACTTTATTAAGGGATTGATACAGAAGAAAAAGTTGCAATGGTATGTCAGAGATCCATCGAACGGCGGATAAGATGCTAGACTCCAAGGGCCATGCCTAAAGGAACCAGCCTGGACCTAGTGGAGAGGGGCCTAAGCGCAATGATGGAAGATTAGTTATCAATATGATAATGGGAGGACCTCATCTGGTGGAGAAAAGTTGGAACGAAATGAAACGGTACATGAGCTCGTTGAAGCATGTACCACAGGAGAGTTGCTTTTCCATCGAGGATGGAGTTATGACTAAGCAACAAAAAATGGTCATGGATGATATTATTTTCAGGAATAGGGATGCTGATGGAGTGCAAGCGCCAACTTTTGACCCATGGTAACAACAGAAGTTATCGGACTGACAATGGTACATCGAGCCCTGGTGGATCGCGGATGTTCTGTGAACATTCTATTCAGGAGAATGTTTGATCAAATGAAAATCAACATAAAGGATGTCAAGGCCTGTAAAACCTAAATTCAAGGATTTACGGGCGAGGCACAACAACCGATTGGGACGATTAATATATCGTTTGAGTTGGGTGATGGAGATCGCAAGGCTGTGCGGGTCTAAATGTTTGTTATAATGGACGAGTATTCAGCATATAACGTCTTTTTGGGCCGACCGACCCTAGCTGATTTTAGAATAGCTCTGACTCCTTGGTGCCTGATAATGAAGTTCCCATAGAAAATGGGGTCAGACCAATAAGGGAGACCAAAGAGCAGGAAGGGAATGCTATGCCATAGAGCTGAGAGAAGCAAAACAACATGAGAAAGGTAAGAATGTGGAGAATGCTCTTTGCATTAAGAATTCAGAAGCATAGTAATTAAAGCCATGCCCTGGCTCGAGAACCATAGCAGGTTCGATAAGTCTATGGATCCTAGGAAGAAGTTAGAGGAAGTGTGAGTGGCATCGGTCGAACTGATGATTGATGTTCTAGTCGATATGGAAGATTCTTCCCGGACTCTAAAGATTGAATATCAGCTCGATGTTGGATTAAGGAAGGAATTGGTTAATTTCCTTTGAGGGAATTTAGACATATTTGTTTGGACACATTCGGATATATGCAGGATATCGCCTGAGGTAGCATGTCACGTGTAGAATGTGGATCCAAGGTTTCCACCTGTAAAGTAGAAGAGGAATAGTTTGGGTTTGTAGCTATCCACTGTGCTAAAGAAGAAAGTCGATATGCTGATGGATTTGGTTTTATCTACGATGCTTTATATCCGAAATGAGAGTTAAACCCCATGTTGTTCAAGAAATCGAATGGAAAGTGGCAGATGTGCATTGATTATTCGGATTTGAATAAAGCATTCTTGAAGGATAGCTTTCCCTTGCCTAGGATTGACCAACTTGTATACGGGACCATAGGACAAGAGTTGCTCTCATTTATATATTCTTATTCCGGATATAACCAGACACTGATGCATATACTAGATCAGGCTCACACATGCTTTACAACAAATTTGGGACTGTACTGTTATTGAGTAATGTCATTTGGTTTAAAGAACGCTGGAGCTATGTAACAAGCCTGCTTTCTATGCTATAATAATAAATGAATTTAATTAAAATAAAATTGTTCAAATGCGATATTTGATAATTATTATTTTAAAAATAAATATTTATTTAATTGAATGCTATTTACCATTCTTTATCCATTCTTGGGGACTGATTTCCAAATTTTGAGATTAGGGTGTAAATACCATTCTTTATCCAATTACCCGACTTACAGAATACGTATGCGGGATTTCATTTTCCCATGCCTACAACTCCATAGATCTTACATAGGCATAATTTAAATAAAAATCAATGATGTGTTATAAATAAATTATATAATTTCCCACTTATCTTTCAAGCTTTTCAAATCTCTCAAATCCAAATTCATCCCTTTAATTGACTCTTTTTCCATTCTAATCCAAAAGAATATGTATAATAAGGTATATACATACTATTAGAATTGTAGATATGAGAAGAGATTTGGGGTTAAGGGGAATATAAAATTATAATAATGAAATTTACCTTTTTTTGCAGTATTGATTCGCTTTTTCTCTTCTTCTCTTTTATTTTCCACCATTCTTCAATTATATATATATATAATATTTTATAATTACTAGAAATAATGGAGAAGAGAAAATGGTAGATCTTTGCTGCTTTGATCAGAAAATATGAGAATAAAAGTGAGGGGTTATGCCTATATTTATAGGCGCTCGAATCAATTGTATCTGTTAGATTAAAATAATTAAATTCGGGTTATTTGACCAAAGTTCAGCCTTAGCCGCCACTTGACGACCGGTCGACCGCTCCTCTATAGGCGGTCGATCGCTAGCGGCCGACCGGCCCATGAAGTAGGTCGATCGGTGCGTTCCGCATTTATTATTATTTATTTTCTATTTTCCATTTTAATTATTTTCATTTCAAAATTTTTAAACGCTAATAACTTCTTCATTTAAACTGCGAAGTTGCTCAAAAAATTGCGATGAATGCAATAATACAAATTTCGTGGTCAAATTCTGACATTTGCTCAAATTCATTTTTAAGCTTAATAATTTATTTATTAATCGTCGCAAATTTTATGTAGTGTTACATTTTCCCCCTCTTTAAAGAATTTCATCCCCGAAATTCCATAAGGGTTAAATCGTGTAACATGACGCACGATCATTTTAAACTATCCAACCAATTAGTGTACAACGAATTTTACAGCCAAATGTGTACAAGTGCTTGGTGTTTCACAACATATATGACATGCATGCGGGATAATTCTAAATCGGAGCCTCCTATATAAACGTGTTCTTTTAAAAACAATTTGAAAATATGATGCAAACGGCCTATATATACTGGCAGTTCTACATGTATGCATGTTTTCATAAATCAAAAATTATTTTTCACACAATAATTACCACACACCTACGAAAAGGAGTATGATTCAACCAATTTTGTATTCAATCCCTACCATCTAATATCTAACATACAATTTCTAACATCCAAAATTTGAAAAATTGATTTTTCTAAATTTATATTCCGATGTCTGGAAAGGAATTTAGACAGAAAATTTCACTTTTGCGCCCTTTATATGGATACCCATTCCGTTATACTTTGGAACCTTCTCTTTTTCCCCAATTCTTATCTAATTTTTTTCCAAGTACAATACTCATAAGAAGGCTTATTTTTGAATGTTAAAATAGAAATAATTTAAATACGAGTTTTTTTACTATCAACAAGGCATGAAATAGCAATTCCAAAGCTAAAATACCTTTTCCCTTGGTATTATCAATGTTTTGTATACTGTCACCTTTGTCGAACAGTAAAATTTATATTTACTAACACATCGACCCTCCCTACATTAAGCATGTTGCGCTTAAAAATCAGAAATTCTCTTGTTTTCTCAAAAAACAATTTCCCATATCAATCAAATTTGCAAAATAGTTTGAAAAATCGAATTCCCAAAAGCATTTAAACACCATTTTCTTTTCAAAAGCACTTAAAAAAAATTTCCAAAAACTTTTATACCCAACTTCTCAAAAGCATTTAAACAAATTTTCTAATATGCCATTCTACCATCACCACATGTCTTCATTTGCTTTCTTGGCTTTTAATAAATAAGTTCCATCCATTACTTCAGTTATTACATCCAATTATGGGATAAATTGCGCATTCCCACTTTGCAGTGGGTATGAATTATAAACTATGCAGATTTAGAATAACTCGATAGAAAATTGGCTTAGTGGAATAACTTTCCTACCACCGATCTCCCCTTCTTTAATCTTAAGTCAACCAACATCCTCTATGTCTGTTTGCCATCTTATTACCCTCTTCTCCAATCATACTATTGTCTTCCTTCAATCAAAATTTCTTAATATTGTTCTCAAACTTTGGTATTTCCTTTCTTTTCTTGACCTTTCATGCGAGTATATCCTAGAACTCGCAAAAGTGTACTTTGATACCACTCCTATTCCTTTGAGGGTTCTTCTTATGACTTTCACATATGTCTAATCAAACATTCCTAGGTTCATTCCAATATTCCTTACATTCAACGGGGATTCCTTATTGCTACCGTACGAGCATTCACAGCTATTTTACTCATAGCCTAAACATTTATCCCATCTTACCTAAGTAGTTATCCCTATCAACTCTACATCAAAAAAATTGGTTTGGCTTTCACTACTCTTTATAAAAATAGAACTCCCAGTTATGAAGTACTTAATTTAAAAAATTTATTTTTGAAAATGTAATATTAGAAACCTTTTTTAAAAATTGCTAGGTTTCCAAACGAAGCCATGAAAATTTTCTCTAACCAACTTTCCATTTTCAAAGACTTTCTACAACAGAGATTTACTTCTTTTAAAAGTAGGATTTTTAAACTCAAAACATTTATCACGTTTAAAAATACAATTGTCATACTAAACCATGTTTTTTTTTCAAAAACATCTTCTATAGCTTAAAACAATGAAAATTGGAGTAGACAATGATAACTTCCATCCTACTATTTTCCTACTTTTCATGATATTTCCGCTTTTAATCTTAGCGGAGATTCGAATAACATATAAGGGGGACTTCTACAAGAAATGCACAGTTATTACACATGTCTATGGAAATTATCCATTTCTCTCGTCATATCCCTATTGTTTTTCTCCTATACTATATCAAACTTGATTACTAATCCTATTTTTATATATAATCACTATTTCTACTCAAATTTCCTAATACTGCCATTTTTAAAATTTCTCTTACCTAAATTGCCTTTATGTGGCTTCTCCTTAATAGCTTTTTTCTTCCTTTATTATTTCCCTCATTGAAACATTGCAGTGTGTTACCCTATTGCTTTAGTCATTGGGCTTTTTGTAACAACCCTAATTTTGATTAACATTCTTTAGGATATTTAATTAGATAAATAAAATAAAATAATGTAAAATGATAAGAAAATTGAGATTTGGCAATTAAAATGGGTTGTGACTTAATTAATAAACTAATAAGGTTGACTAAAACATTAATAGTAAGGAGGATATATGAGGAGGATAAAATAGGAAAATAGCACACTCCCTTAACATAAACCTTCCCATTCTCATTCCTCCCTCACTTCATTCATACAAACGAAATTAAAAGAGCAAGTCCGACCATTAACAAGAGCTTTAGGAGGAAGAAAAGCTAGGGAAACAAGCTTGAAGCTTAGGGGAAACTAAATCAAACTCAAATCTCAAATTCCTTTGTCTAATCAAGGTGAAAAATAGTTATGCTTCTCAAGTTTTATCTACTATTTTTGGTTTTAAGTATGAGTCCGAATCTTTTTCTTGTATTAGGCCATGTTATAATAGTATGGATCATTATATGCTTAAATAATGAATTATAGGATTTATTATGGAATTATTTAACATGTTTTAAGTGTGAAAACTTAGTTTTTAATATCCAATCGACTTGAATTTTTGATATGATGTTGAAGACATTATTTTAGATGTACGTTTTTAATTTCATAATTTTCTAAGTAAGTATGAATTTATTATGAGTTTTCTAAGTGAAGAAAATGGTTTATTTTGGGTTTTAATTATTAAAATAATTAAATAATGTTTTTGGTCCTGAAATTTTTACATGTTAAACAATGTATAAAATTTGAATTATTGTGATTTTTGGGGATTTTTCTCAAGTTTATGATTTATTATGAATTATTTAAGCTAGAAAGGCTTAATATTATATTAAAATATTAATATAAAATGTATGCTTTGTAAATCATTTCGAAAATGATAAATCTGCTCTATAGCAGTTTTCTGAAAAGGTTTTGGTAAATAAAATTATTATCCAATAAGAAATTTACAAGAATTTGGAGTCGTTAAGAAGATATTACTTTAAAAGAAAATTTGCTGTATTTATATTAATTACGGCATTGCTAGGCAGAACTATCGATGTTGCAGTTCACAACGCTGCCCTTATGATCTTTTAAGTCGATCAAGTGCGATGCATAGGACATCAACTTTGGTTGATATGGAATGGATCAGCCTTGGTTGAAGTATGAAGGATAGTATCAAAGTCGACATCAACAACTTCGATATGAGCAATGCTGCATGGTTTCGATGACGACGCCGCCTCTATAAGGCCATGTTGCCGCTATTTTAACTATGTTAACTCTTATAGGCGGTGACGTCGACCCTATTACTTTCGAAGCTGATCTATAATAGCAATAATGACGCCGCATGTCTTCTATAGCATCGTCGACCCTAAGGTAGTGATGTCTCTTATTTTCTTATTAGCTATAATGACACAAACCTTATTAATTTCAACGTTGATTTTAAGATGGCTTTAGTGACGTCACACTATATTTTAAGGTATTGATGCCACCAGTCATCAATGCCGACCTTCATCAGTTTCCAAGTTTAGAATTTTATACTATGCAAACCATTAGTGACGTCGCTTGTATTTAGCAACCTTTATAGGCGATGTAAATGGTTTTCACTTTATGGCCTTATAGTTATATACCAGATTCTTTAACATGTATTCTCTAATAAAGAGGTGAGATAACCCTTAATGGCGATATAGACGTCGGGCTTTATCAACATATAACGGTTTTATTGTTTTGAATTTATAGCTTATGTTTTAAGGTACGACTACCTCTAAGTGATATCGACATTCATCAATACTATTTATAAAAGCATATATCATGGCATAAATATATTGGATAAAGTAAAAGGATATATCTTCCTTCTTTCAAAGGTTAAATCATTTATAAAGCATTATGCTTTCAAGGGTATAAAAAGGGTACTTAGCCTAAGATTTTACTAAAGAGATTATTATTCTTATCACCTTTAGATAAATTATGATAGGATGAATTGACTCAGAGATTGTAAAAGCATATGGGAATGGTGTAGGGTAGCACCCTATAATTCAACAGTTAGCCCCTAGTTGATATTAGTCCATAATTCCAGTGCATAAAGCTTTATCGTGGGTAAGACTAAATGTAGGTTTACACACAGAAAGGAACATACAAGACGAGGTATGTAACGACCCGCAAATTTATCACTTTGATAAATTATATTTAATTTTAAATTTATTTAAATAAAAGATTGATAATTCAAAAAAAATATTGTTTTGAGTGATAATAAGTAATAGTAATTTATTTTGAATAAAAATTTACAAAAATATTTTCCTTGAAATTTAAATCGATATAATGGCCGAAAACTGTTTTATCAGCAAACAACTCTATAATCGTAAAACGTCACGCACGGAGCTGGATACGTACACTTATTTTTATAATTAAAAAAGAATATAAAATAAAATCAATTGATTTGTTTTTGAAAATAAAATTTGTTTTTGACATTGTTAATAATGCCCTTAAATATGATAATTGATTTATTAAATTAAATTGAGATTTAATGATTTAATAATTATTTTAATTGTCCAAATAATTATTTACATGATGATAATTCATTTTGAATAGTTATAAAGTGATAAATCATTTATAATAGTTTTATAAAGATATATATTTGATTTGAAAATATAAGGAAAAATTGATATCGCTTTATTGGTAAAATAGCGATTTTTGTAAATAATTGTTAATATAAATTTATATGGTTTTATAAATGAAATGTGATCAGTTTCATTCATTTAAAATGATATGAAATTTATTTTGAAATTTTGTTTACAAAAATGTGCACGTTAACAAAGAAGTGAAAATGTGACCGATAATCGGTTCTTTGGATTTCAACGGTTTATCGAACGAAAGTTGTTCGAAATCAATGCAACGTTGTTTATCTGTCATGTACACATATATAACACATAAATGTACACCCTAACATACACATAAACATGTACATATATACATTTGCACTTAAACACACACACACACACACACACACACACACATATATATATATATATATATTACAAAATCTAAGATATTTTATAAGTAAGCTTCCTCCTTAAGCCTACATAAGTCAACTTGTGCGTACATGAAGTGGATTAAGTGAAGGGCACATGGGGGGAAGGCTTTTGCTGGCCTAGGGAAGAGGAAGGTGCATTGTAGAAGCCATGAAGTGATATGTGTATGTGGATTCCTTTACACCCTCTCATCACATTTTTACACTTTCTTCACTTTAGCATAACTTCATCATATCAGACCGAAATGAGATTTTCTTTGAAACCCTTCAAAATTTCAGTGGCTACAACTTTCCAGTTGACCACTTATTCCCATTCAAAGCTTATCAATACTCAAAACTTCATTTTATCCAAAGCATTTTCGAGCCCGGTTTTAATGGTCGAAAATACCTCTTTTTTACTCAAGCATAACTCCTCCATAACTGATCCAGATGAGGTAATTCTATTTTTCAAATAGTGTGCAATTCCAGTGGCTATAACTTTTATGTTTTGCACTTCTTCCAGTTTTTAGTCTAACTATGTCAAAATACCACTTTTTTACAGTGCATATCGGGCTTTGTTTTTTCGAATCCGAGAATACCTCTTCTTCTCTTAGCCATAACTCTTCATAACTAATCCAAATTAGATGATTTTTTTTGAAACCGTATAGAAAAGAATTTCCTACAACTTTCATGTTGACCACATTTCGAAATTCAAAGAGTCGAGTGTCCAAAAACCAGATAGAAAACGACCTATTTTTAGGTCTAGTTTTAGGTAAATTCAATAATAATCCAAAGTCCTACACCTCATTTCCCATGCTTAGCCAAGCACCACTTTTGGCATGGAATGGCCAAGAAAATTAGGAGGCAAGGTTTTGGGGTTCGTGAGCTCGGATCGTGAGATTAGTGAAGCTATAGCCTTTTTTCGATAAGAAATCAATGGTGAGAACTCCTAAAACTATTATACTATATTTTGGACGATGATATGAAGTTTTCAAATGGATGTTTAATATGATTTATCATGAAGTTTGGTTGTTTTCATATGAATGTTGAATATTATGCAAGTCACGAAAATACACGTCGATAAGCACAAAGGAAACCACTTTCCTTGAACTAATGAAATGGTGTGCATGAAATTGTTAAGCCTCTTAAAAATGGTTTAAAATGTATTTGAAATATTTTGTAAACATTTAAAAGTGTTTTAATGAAGTAATGGTTTTAAAGTAAATTTGTCTTTTGGAAGTAATGGTTTTGGGAAGTAATGGTTTTAAATGGATTTAATGGTTTTGAGAAATGTTTTAAAATATGACATATATCAGAAAACATAGATTTCAACATTTATTGTTGTAATACACGTTTTCGAGAAGTAAGGAAGGCTTAGACTATAACGCTGTTGTTATAGTAAATGATTTCCGGAAGGAAATATTTTATATAGTATATGGGATTTATTAATCTATATATTTATTTATCGAATCCCTATACTAATGTTTTTGGGTTGTCGTAACGATGTTTGACGCAACATTCGTTTTGACCCAATAAAGCGTGTTTTGAAAAATATACAGCTTTCCTAAAATGATTTGTAAATATGCTTATACTGTTAATATAAGTATATGAAAATATTTTCTAAGTGATGAGGTGAAGTGATTTGTGAATATGCTTATGCCGTTGATATAAGTATATGAAAATATTTTCTAAGTGATGAAGTGAAGTGATTTGTGAATATGCTTATACCGTTGATATAAGTATATGAAGATATTTTCTAAGTGTTGGAAGTGAAGTGACTTGTGAATATGCTTATACTGTTGATATAAGTATATGGAAATTTTTTCCAATATAGAAAGATTTTAAATGGTTTTGAGGATATATCGTTTTAAAGATAATTTGAAGCAAATATTTGGAAATTTATTTAATTAACAAAGATTAATTAAATGGCCTAGTGATTGCTTATGGTGCTAGATTTGTTTGTTTGCTTTGATAGCTAAATAACTGACTATCAAATAATTAGCCTTTTTATCGTTGTTGGTTCGGAGAGACCGGGGTCGGATTTATCCGAGAACCACTTCGGACCAATGTGTGCGTTCGAAAGTGCAGGTTTATGATTATGATTTTGAAGAGATCTTCATGATGAAGGGCTACTTGCCACTAGTCCCTCGAGGTGAAATATACCATATCATATATTTATGGTGGTAGTAGTGCTTCATTATGAAAATCTACGATATGCAAGGACTTCTCGCTACTAATTCTAGTGGTAATTCCCGACAGGATGTGGTAGGAGAGTGCCTTCAGTTTGTCCTGTTCCTGGATAACTTGTATGGATGGATGACTGACATTGCATTTTTTGAGATTGTTTGTTGACTTTTATAAACATACATTTGTTTGGTGGCGAAGAAGGCAACTTCTCTTAGCTTAACACTCTTCTCTGAGACATACGAGTTCAGAGGTTGTATGTTTGTGAAAGTCAATAGTGATTGAAGGAATGACAATGTGGCATTCAAAGTGGATGTGCTTTGTGAAAGGTAATCGTGACCTTATGCCTCATTACCCGTAAATGACAGAAACATGATAAAAGCGGAAGGGCTATGTGGGTCGCACCCATAAGGATATGGTCATCACCTTTCTAGATTACCCTATATATTCAAGTGTTGAATGCTGTGGCCATAGATAGGTCGGGAACGACCGGAGTGATGTCATATTCGGTACTATCCAGAAAAGGGAAGGCCAGTTCTGTGTTGGTTTAGGCGTTCAGTATCTGGGCCCTAGGTACATTTTTCTAGAGATGTATTGTACGGAAGGTAGTCCCTTACCTTGTCATTTGTATGGAATCCATTCTCCAATAAGTGCCTGCCATTTTGTTTGTAGAGCATAGTATACTAGAATTTATTAATGGTAACAATTTCGGCTAAGATTAATAAGTTTACTTGCAAATTTTTTCAAAGATATGTCATTAAAAATAATATTAATTATTTTGATGTATAATGTTTTGGTTATCATAAGGTAAAAACCCGTTCCGTGTTTATGTGCGGCGTGGTCTTATGAGATACCTTTTTGTTTTCAAAACTCGTATTTTGAGTTCTCACACCAGTCCCATGACCAACCTGGAGTTTATTTTCCTTATTCTTAAACTCTGGGTGCCCTAATTTTCCCCAGGCAGCCTAGTAGTCTGGTTTAGTTTAGGAGAAAGCTGGATGGAGCTCGAAGCATGGAGTTAGAAGATTTACTGAAGATTTTTGTTTATTTCCACCACACTCTTGTACTATTGTATTCCGCAAATTTGTAAGGACGGATATTTATAACTATCCATGTTTAACTCTGATAAATGTATTTAAAATTTCCATTGTAAAGATTATATGTTGAAATAATATATGTTGTTCATTCGTGTGAGATTCTGTTCTATCTTTATTTTCTTTCTTACCCTTAACGATCGGGTTTCCAGCACTTGGATTTGCAGCACGTGAATACCGAGGATGCATTAGTGTCGATTTTCGAGGGTCAAACATCCGGTTTGTCACAAGATAGGTTATTGGTGAGCCCACAAAACCATTAGGATCAAAGTGACCCTAGGAATAGTGAGTTTCAAACAGACCGTCCAATTGTCTTCTAACAGCATGTTAAGACAGATACTCCATTGATTCTAGTTACCTTGAGAAAACTATGATGTTAAGACAAATACTCCATTGATTTAGACAGATTGGTCATGATTACCCATGTTGCATTAATGCATACTACTGTTTTTATTGTCTATTTTAACCATTGTGGTTGTAGGAGTTTGATTTGAGAAGGTTATTTTTAAAAAGTGATATTAGTTACGGGAAAGCCCATTTCGCTCAACGGCGTGGTCTCACTAGATATCCATAAATCGAGATGACATATTATTATTCACACAAGGTTTTTTATCCGACCTGAAGTTTATGTTTTCCCCTTAAACTCTCAAGTTCTCAAAATTCGATTTGAGTAGGTCAAGAGTAAGGATTTATAGGTTATTAGGTTGGACGAATAAAGCTTCCGAAGACGTGCAGGAGGCAGATTTATCCATTTAGGAGTTTATATATATATATATAATATTTACCCATTGTGTTAAAGTTATTTCATTGGAATGTATGTAATGAAAGATGTTATAACTATTTAGTAGTTAACTCTGATCAACCAAAGGAGCATCTTCATATATCGCTCTTAGAGTACGTGTAATAATTATATTTTATCTGAACCTGAGCAACGTTTGGGACTATGTAATGAATATGAAATATTGTCCTTGAAATGGAGTGTGAAAGTTTTTTTAAAATTATGCTTAAGGAAATTTTATATTCTTGTGCTTCTGATGTTATTGATACAATTAACATAAACATATTTTGTCATCAGAAATTAATACTATGGATGCATACATCATTCGTACGCTTAGTTTCAGGACTCAAAATAGGGGATATTACAACTTGTTATTAGAGCATAGGTTTATGTAAAACTAAAAGAATTTTGAACTTAAAAAGAGATTTTGAAAACATAATCTAAATGAATCAGAGAATAAGATTGGGATATGGGATAACGCTTTAATAACGTACTTGTATTAGCTATATAATAGTATACACTATTCTCCCTCTCTCTTAGACCGTTATTCCGTATCTTACTAAGATTCAAATGCGGATTTAAGGAAGTAAGATATGGAAGCAAGAAATAGAAGAGTAAATCTCGGGGGAGGAAGCACCACAACTAATGGAATGTCATGCCCTATACTAGGAGGAATCCGAGTTGACAAACAGCTGCTAATGTGGGTGCTGGAACACCGCAGGTGGATATGGGAGCTATGTATATGTTCTTTGTCAACATGATGCAAGCAGGAGCTATAGCTGGATTAGTTGGTGGAAATGCTGGAGGAGCAAACCTCGAAGTTCCGGTTGTCAACAATTATGCTATTTAGAGTAGAGATTATGCCAGACTTGGAGGAAAGCCATTCATCGGAACTGAGGATGCTATCTAGGTGGGGAATTGATTGCTTCATTGTGAAAGGATTTTCGCTGACTTAGGTCTGAACGATGAGCAAAATAGGAGATTGGCATCCAGGGAATTACAAGGAGCTGCATTATACTTGTGGAACAGTGTGACTGTTGGAGTGCCATAGGAGAATTTGACTTAGGCAGAGTTCAAGAGGAGATTTGGGGAGAGGTTTGTTTGAAATTGCCAAGTCGACTTTTCTTAGGGAGTTTGCCGAGTTAGTGCGAGGAGATATGACTGTGATGGAGTATGCAACAAGATTTGAGGAGTTATCCAAATATGGGCATGCTATAGTTGATACAGTGATAAAGAGAAATGAAAAGTTTATCCGGGGATCAAGACCAGAGCTTGCTAGGGCAACCTTGCCACATCTCAGAGACCCATGTGACATGGCAGTGGAGATGGCACAGAGGAATGAAGAGATGCTTGTGTTCTTTGGTGGTAATAAGGCAACAGAGATTCATAGTGGACAAAATCAGAAAAGAAAGTTCTTTCATAAAAAGGGATCCCAGAAGGGTGGAGCTGCTGGGAAAGAAAAGGCCAAAATTGTGTGTTACAAGTATGACAAGAAATGGAATTTTGCAAACGAATGTCATTCCAGTAATGGAAAGAAGGTGATTTGCAGGAAGAACATCAAGTGCATTAACTATGACTAGATTGGACATTATAAGAATCACTGCAAGGAACTATCTAATGTAGAGAAAGGAAAGGTGTTTGCTTTGGAACTAGTTACCTCGAGACCAATAACCGAGGAAAAAGAAAAGACTGCGATGGGAGGTACGCTTTTGATTCATGGTATACCTAGTAGAGTATTGTTTGATACTGGTACATCTGCATTCTTTTGTTTTCCATTGCTTGGTAGATAGCTAAGTTTAGAACCATCATACTAAGTTACTTCCTTAAGGTTTGCAAATACAATAGGAGGGTATGCAACTCTAGGGATGAGATGTGACCAATTAGAGTTTGTATTGTTAGATCATATATTTGCCTACAGTTTGCATATGCTTGATTTCGTAGGCTTTGGGATTACTCTGGGTTTGTGCTGGATAAGTAAATACGATGCTAGGATATTTTTCCAAGATAGGAAAATATCACTAAGACACCCTAATAATGGAAACCAGATTATGTAGTCGATAGAGGACTCAAGTTTTGATGTTTGTGCTCTATTGGGTCCAATGGAGAGGAAGATGAGTTGAATCGAGTTTTAGTCGTTAGAGAGTTTGCAAACGTCTTTGAGCTACTGACAGGACTACCACCAAAACGAGTTATTGAGTTTCGTATAAATCCTGTACCTAGAGCTGAATCCGTAAGTAGATCGCCTAGTAGAATGACACCTACAGAGATGAAGGAGTTAAAGGTGCAACTAGTGGATTTAGAATAAAAATTTTATATTAGCCCAAGCAGTTCACCATGGGGAGCGGTTGTAACACCCATAATTTTAGATAGCATTATTCAAAAGATTTAATTAGATAAATTAAATAGAATAATGTAGAGACTAGAATGATAAGGAATTGAGATTTGAAACTAATTAAGGTCATGCCTTAACTAAATGAATCTATAAGAATGGTTTATAAGTTAAATACTTAAGAGAATAAGGTGAGGGCAACATTGGAATAGCTGAACCCCATAACCCCTAAAACCCCCTACAAAATTCTGATTCTCATTTACATTCTTACAAAAACAAAAACATAAACAAAAGGAAAAACAAAGCCGGCCATAACCCTAGGTGAAGAGGAGCTCAAAAATCAATTAGAGGCTAAGATTCAAGCTAGGAAGATTAAACTGAAGAACAAATCTCAAGTTCCTTATCCAAACAAGGTGAATAATGATCTAAACCATCTCATATAAGTCATCTTGAATGTTTTAATTCAGTTTTGAGGTTTAAAACCGTATGATTGAATGAATGATGATATGTTTGATAGATTAAATGGATATATATGCTTGTTGATGATTTATATAATTTAATATGAATCTTATGATAGGTTTTAGATTTGAAAACTTATCATATGACATCCAAAAGTGTTGCATTTTTGATATATGGTCAAAAATGTTATTTTAGAAGTGGGTTTCAAGTTTCATATTTTCCAAGTAATTATGGATTTATCATGAATTTCTAAGAGAGAAGGTAGTTTTTTTCGGACTTAAATTATTTAAGGCAAATAAATAAGGTTTTCAGGTCTGTAATTTATATATGTTAGAAAACGTATTTAATATGAATAATGGTGATTTTGGGGATTTTTCCTAAGCGTATTACTATGGATAATAAATTATTTAAGTTAGAGGACTTAAATGTTTTCTTAAGGAGAAGGGTTTAAGTATTAAGTTATTTCAAATCCAAATTTGATTTCGGAAACAAATTCTGAAAAAGGAAATTAATAAAGTTGAGATAAATATTGATGGTAGGTGAAAAGTAATTTTCTTCAATAAGCAAAAATGCAGTTTTTATCCAAATTACATCTTCGCCACTCACCCCCGTTGGCTTTCGACTTCATACACACCCACCTCTAACCCTTCTGCATCCATTCGGTGCCAATATACATGGTATCAAGCTAGGGGTGCGAAATGTATTGGACCTATGTGAAAGGTAGCAAAGGTGTCGAAAGTATGCATGGGTAAGGGGAAAAGATGTATTTTCAGGTTTCAAATCTATAAACCTACTTTTGATTTAATATCTTCGAAAGGGTTGCTACTTTTGAACCCCTTCAATACCCTAGCTTCCACATAAAAACCTTTTGCCTTAGTAAGAAGCCGCCTTTATAATTCTTTGAATCAATGAGTTCGGAGGGTAGGGTTTCAAATCGATACCCTTCCTCGACCATTGAAGCCGCTTTTCTTTTAACTTATACATGCGAAGGGGTGGGTGTCGCTCCCATACCTTTTGACATGGTTGAAGCCACTTATTTAAACCCCAGTACACATGTAGGAGCATGTTGCTGTCACTGTAGGTCTATCGGAGGGATAGCTTTCGAATATTTCCCCTTTTATATATTTTGCAGTTTGGTTTGTTTTCAAACTATGGTTCGAAAGAAATACTTTTAATTGGTTCTGAAGCTATGCTTCCATAACTTTTTAATTGAACCCAATGCTTTCAAATGGTTTGTTTTTAAGTGATTCGAAAGGTATGTTTTAAGTGTTTCGAAAGGCATGTTTTTAAGTGTTTCAAAAAGGATCTTTCCAAGTGTTTGAAAGATATATTTTGTGGTTTCGAAAGAAGATATCTAAAATTTTACGTAATAAATTTTGGATATATTTTATGTTTTCGAAAGGAAGCTCTCCTTAGTAAATAGGTAGGTTAAGAGTATTGACCACCTTTCATTAGAGAATTAAATATATGGAAATAAACTATGGATGTTTATATGGCGTGTATCATTTGATTAGTTATCATGAATGTTGTGTGATAATATTCACTTTATAACCCATATGAGTATGTTGGGGTGTTAAAGGGTAGGATGACCTGCTAGGTTGACCCAATAGTAAATGTAAACTAAATCAAAAGGCCATGGAATTAGAATGGTTATTAGTAGGCCCATAAAAACTATGTTATGAAAATTGTTATTGGAAGGGCCAATAGGTTCTTAGTGATCCCATAAAAACTATGTCCGGAACAGGTTGTTGATAGAGATCATTAGGTTCATAGTCAGCCCATGAAAACTATGATATAAAAGATGTTATTGGAAAATCCAATAGGTTCATAGTGACTTCATGAAAACTATGATTGGATGATGTTATTGGTGGACACCAACAGGTTTTTAGTGATCTTATAAAAACTATGAAACCGGACAGATAGTTTGTAAGCTTGGAACAGGTTATTAGTCACCGATGAAAACTAATAGGTTAATAGTGACCCTAGAAACTATAGTATGAGATAGATAGTCGGGTGAATGGGGATGGAAAATCCAGAGCATATTGCATGTTTGCATATCATCATGATACATTTTATCATGTTATGTCTTAATCATTGTGGATGCAGGTGCACAGTATATGGTTATTATAAATTGGGTTAAGATACTAGTGAGGGAAAAACCCGTTCCGTTGAGCGGCATGGTCTCACTAGATATCTATATGGTTTGAGATGGTAGGTTATTATTCATACCAGACTTTTTTGTCTGACTCAAAGTTTATGTTTTCCAACTAAAACTCTCGGGTGCTCAATTGATTTTGAGTAGTTTGAGAGTTAAGGTTTTTAAGTTCTTTTTTAGACGAATAAGCTTCCGAATACGTGGAGGAGGCAAGCTAGTTATTTAGGAGATTATATCTATTGTCTCCTGTGTTATTTGGATGTAAGGGCAAATTTGTTTAATTGCCTATATTTAGACTCTGATCAACCAAGAGGGCATCTTCATATGTCGCTCTTGGCGTATTTTGTAATAAATTATAATTTCTCTAAACGTGGTTTATGTATGGGATTATGTAATGAATCTAAAATGCTATTTGTAACGAAATGAGAAATTTGTTTTAAAATTGAGTTCAAACTTTTCATATTCATGTGTTTCTGGTATATCAATGTATCTGACATTACCACATTTGGTCATCAAGAATTAATAACTATGGATGACTGCAGCATCCATAGCAGATAGTTTTGGGCCTTCAAATGGGGGATGTTACAAGTTGGTATCAGAGCATAGGTTTATGTATAATTAAAAGAAATTTGAACCTAAAAGATTTTCAAATCATAACCCAATGAATCAGAAAATGAGACCGAGGTTTGGGTTAACGCTATGGTAACGTACTTGCATTTGTTATATATATATATAATTATGTATTCCCCTCTCTCTTAGACCGTTCCTTTGTCTTACTAAGATTCGTATGCAGATAACGAGAAAGGAAGATATGGAGGCAGGAAACGGAAGAGGAAATCTAAGTGGAGGAAGCACCACAACTAATGGAAATGCTTGACCCAATACTAGGAGGAATCTGGGTCGATAAGCAAATGCTAATCCAAACGCAAATGTCAATGTAAGTGCTAGAACCCCGCCAGTAGATATGGGGATGATGTATCAGTTCTTTGTTAATCTGATGGAAGTTGGAGCTACTAAAGGAGTAGCTGAGAGAAATGCTGTGAATGCTGGGGGAGCAAATCATATGGCCTCAGTTGGCAATAACTATGCTAAACCGAGCAGGGATTATACAAGCTGTTGTTTTTAGGAACGGAATGCCGTTGAAGTAGAAATTTTTTTATTGCATTGTGAAAGGATTTTCACTGACTTGGGATTAGATGATGAGTAGAAGAGGAGACTTGCTTCTAAACAGTTGTAGGGAGCAGCACTTTATTGGTGGAATGGTATTACCGTTGGAGTTCCCGAGGAAGAGTTGACTTGGGCAGAGTTTTAAAGGAGATCTGAAGAGTGGTTCTTGTCTGAAGTTGCCAAGTCGGTGTTACTGAGGAAGTTCATGGACTTAGTGCAAGGTGAGATGTCGGTAATTGAGTATGCTACGAAATTTGATGAGCTGTCCCGATACGGATATGCCATGATTGTCACCGTCATCAGGAGAATTGAAAAGTTTATTCGAGAACTGAAGCCAGAGATTGCCAGGGCAACCATGCCACACCTTCGGGACCCAAGAAATGTCGTAGTGGAGATGGCCTTCAGGAACGAAGAGATGCTCTCTACGTTTAGTAAGGGGAAGTCAGTTGAGGTTCAAGATTTCCAAAGAAAGGAGAGAAATTTTTTTAAGAACAAAGGAGCTCAGAAGGGAGGAGTTGCCTAGAAGGCAAAAGCTGATCTGGTTTGCTTTAAGTGTGATAAGAAGAGATATTGTGCTCACGAGTGCGGACAGGCAAAGCAAAGAAGGCCGCTGACAAGAAAAGAGTGAAATGCTTCAACTGTGATCAGATAGGGCACTACAAGAATTGGTGTCCAGAACCAATCAGAGCAGAGAAGGGAAATGTTTTTGCTTTAGAACCATCATCTTCTAAACCAACCATTACTGAGAAGGGAAAGACTATGATGGAGGGTACACTTTTGATTCATAGTATACAAGTTAGGGTACTATTTGATACCCGTGCATCGCATTAATTTATATCTCAGTGTTTGGCAAATAAGTTATGTTTAGAACCCTCATACCTTGTTACTTCCATTAGGGTTGCGAATCCGATAGGAGGGTATGTAACTCTAGGGATGAGATGTGACCAGTTAAACTTGAATTGTTGAGTCATAATTTTGCATGCAGTTTGTATGTTTTTGATTTTATAGGCTTCGAGATCATTTTGGGTATGGATTGGTTAGATATATATGATGCTAGGATATTTTGCCAAGATAGGGAAACATCGCTAAGACACCCTAATAGTCATAATCGAATTATATACTCGGTAGAGAAGTCAGACTCAAGTACTTGTGCTTTGCTGAATGCAACGAAAGCGAAAAAAGAATTAGATCAGGTGTTGTAGCAAAAGAGTTTGCAGATGTTTTTGAGCCAGTCATAGGACTACCACCAAAGCGAACCATTGAGTTTCAAATAGATTTTGTACCAGGAGAAAAACCTGTAAGTAGACCCCTTAGCAGGATGACAACTACCGAGATGAAGGAACTAAAGGTGCAGCTAGTGGATTTAGAAAGAAAAAATTTCACTAGACCAAGCAGTTCGCCTTGGGGAGCGACCACAGTGTTTGTGAAGAAACCAGATGGGTCGTTAAGGATGTGTATCGACTATCGTAAGTTGAACGCAAAGACAATCAAGAATAGGTGCCAAGGATCGATGATTTATTTGATCAGTTAAGTGGAGCCAGAGTATTTTCCCAATTGGATTTGGCAACAAGGTTCCATCAGCTAAGAGTGGTGGAGGATAGTATTCGGCGTTTAGGACTAGATACGGGTCAAATGAGTGGTTACTAATGCCATTCAGGTTTACGAATGCACCAGCTTTCTTCGTGGATTTGATGAACTGGGTTTTCCGAGAGCACTTGGATAGGTTCATTTTGGTATTCATAGATGACATCTTAATATACTCTAAGGATGAAGGAGAGCATGAAGTTCATCTTAGAGTGGTTCTTGAGGCACTGAGGCAACATCAATTAAAAGCGAAGTTTTCAAAGTGTCATTTTTGGAAGAGAGAAGTTAAGTTTCTTTGTCACGTAGTTTCAGAGAAGTATTTGTCAGTTGATCCGGATAAGGTTGAAGTTGTTAACAACTGGAAGAGACCAGAGATGGTGACTGAGATCAGAAGTTTTCTTGGACTTGCTGGCTATTATTGGAGATTCATTAAGGATTTCTCGCAGATAGCAGCGCCTTTGATTAAGCTAACCAGGAAGGACGTAAAGTTTATTTGGTCTGACAAATGCAAGGAGGCATTCCTTAAGTTAAAGCACTTTTTGACCAATGTGCCTGTGTTGGTAGTTCCAGATGGGAATCAAGGACTAGTGGTGTATACAGATGCATGTGGAACCAGATTAGGGGCTGTATTAATGTAGAAAGGTAAAGTTATTGCCTATGCTTCATAAGAGCTTAGACCGCTTGAAGTGAGATATCCTACTCATGATCTAGTGTTGGCAGCGGTGATCTTCGTATTGAAAGTATGGAGACATTATCTCTTAGGGGAGAGATCTGAGTTATACATAGATTATAAGTCCTTAAGGTACTTATTCTCTCAGAAGGAGTTGAATATGAGACAACAGAGATGGATGGAGTTTTTATCAGCATATGGTTTTAGTATAGAGCATATGCCTGGAAAAGGAAATAAAGTAGTGGACGCTCTTAGCAGAAAACATCAGAATGTAGTGTTAGCTATGTTATTAGAGTGGAAGGACCTGGAGGCCTTGACTACTTGTAGTGTGCAGTTAAGATCGACTGCTAGGTCTAGTCAAAGCACTGCCATGTTATCATGCTTGGAAGTCCGACCAGTTCTAAATGAAAGGATTGCTTCTAAACAGAAAGAGGATTCATGGTTGGCTGAGAAAATTAGAAGGCTTGAGGTTGGATCAGAGATTGATGATCTTGCGAGATTTCATTTTCCCAAGTCTACAACTCCATAGATCTTGCATAGACATAATATTTAAATAAAACTCAATGATATGAATTTCAATGTTATAAATAAATTATATAATTTCCTACTCACCTTTCAGGCTTTTCAAATCCTCCAAATCCAAATTCATCCCTTTAATTGACTTCATTTCCATTCTAGTCCAAAAGAATATGTATAACAAGGTACGTACATACTATTAGAATTACAGATCTGTGAAGAGATTTAAGGTTAAGGATAATATAGATTTATAATTATGAAATTTACCTTTTTATGCAGTATTGATTTACTTCTCCTTTTCTTCTCTTTTATTTTCTACCCTTCTCCAATTATATATATATATATAATATTTTATAATTAATAGAAATAGTTTAGAAAGGAAAATGACAGAGCTTCGCTACTTTGATCGAAAAATATGAGAAGAGAAGTGTGGGGTTAGGCCTGCATTTATAGGCGCATGAATTAATCGTATTCGTTATATTAAAATAATTAAATCCTTGTTGTTCGGCTAAGGTTCAATCCTAGCCGCCGCAACCTTGACGACCGGTCGATCACTCCTTTATAGGGGTCGACTGACCCAAGGAGGGGGTCGACCGATGGGATCATGCATTTATTATTATTTATTTCCTATTTTCCATTTAAATATTTTTATTTTGAAAATTCAAAGGTTAATAACTTCTTCTTTTGAACTCCGATCACAAAACACCAAATATGAAAGTTGCACAGAAAATCACCACAAACGCAATGTGGCACATTTCGTAGTCCAATTCAGACATTTGCTCAAATTCAATTTTTAAGCCTTACTAATTATTTATTAATCACCGCAAATTTTATGGGGTGTTACAACTAGAGAGAGTAAACACAAGGGTCGATCGGATAATTCGACCCCAATCTTATGATATTTGCCATTGCCCAGAGTTAGCAACATCTAGAAGGAAAGACCACATAAGGGTTGATTGGATAATTTGACCCCAACCTTCATGTATTGGCTATCACTTGTAATTAGGCACTTGGTGAAGGAATCATCGAAATCAGACAGTTAACGTGCCAGTTTTCGGAGATAGAAATCGGTGCCCGGTTAAAACGATGACGACCATGCTTGCAGCCTAGTAGGATATGCTTGGCTGAGGTTTGGCGATGATGAGATAAGGTCCAAAATATGGAATATACAAGTGTTTCCACGACTCTACCACCCGACCAATTCTATTCCACTTAATCCTCTTTTCGTGGCCACATATCTTTACGGCTAAGGAATGGGAAACCTTTCCCCTGTTACATGAATCAAATATTTCATTTCATCCGGGAAAAGCTATCTCTTTCTCCACAATGTCTTTGCCATGTTTGTTTTGCTTTTCTTTTTTGGACATATTTGGCATGGCACTAGAACCTTGTTTAGAGATGTTTTTGCTGGTATTGATCCAGATTTGGATGCTCAAGTGGAATTTGGAGCATTCCAAAAACTTGGAGATCCAACTACAAAGAGACAAGTGGTTGATACAAGACCGCTCTGGTATCTTTATCCTCTATCTCTATTTTTATGTCGGGTACCCGAGAAAAAAAATAGAGACTTGAATCAACTTCTTTTAGTTGATTCTTTCCCCTCTTTTTAGTCAGTGGATACTCTCAGTTGACACCCAGAGCTAGGCAGACTAGAAGCGAATGCTTGTAGATAGGCGTTCAAAAGCACAGGTTATTGGATGTTTGAATTAGTGTACGATCAAAGCCATCACAGCCGCGCTTGTGGATTAATGGGACACGCTTGACCAAGGATAAGTGAGGATAGTCATCAAACGTTGAAAATGTGTGCTATGGAATTTCTCCGGTCCAAGATTAAGGCTAGAAAAGTATAGTCAGTTTAGGTGAAATCAGATAATTTGCCCCATATGATTAAAAAACCGACCATGCCTGAATACCAGCGAGATTAGGGACATCAGGAGTTAGATTGTCAAACCGTTGTTCCTTATAGATAAGGAATATCAAGGAACTTGAATTATCTATAACTCATTGACGGTCAAAGGAAACTTAATCTAACTTGAAAGGAAACGACCATGGAGTTGGTTAAAAACAATAATTTAGTTTCGCCAAATGGAACACTTCAATGGCTCTAAACGACGCTAACTTATGGGATATAACTAAAACAATCATAGGAATTTTATTTATATGCATAGAGTTGTAATAAGTAAAAATGTTGCATGGAAATAAACATGTGTAATGTAGATAAAATGCAATTTAGCTGGTTATGTTATATGTGTAGGCAATTATACATAAATAGGTACCAAATATAAAAGCGCAGAACATTAAAAGGGAACAAAGATTACATAGCAAAGTGATCTTTCATTACTTGAGCTTTTATGTACTAAGGTAGCGGGGAACGTTCCTACACAGCAACAGTCTATTTAAAACAAAAGGAAAAATAAAGTATACAACCTGTTGGGTACGTTTGTACCACTACCGAGCCAACACAAAGAAGTAGCCACCGAACCATTCGGTACCGAACCAACACGAGGAGACAGCCACCGAACCATTCGGTACCGAACCAAAGCAAGGAACGAACCAGCCTTCTCCAAGACATTCCGAACAAGGCTCCTACCGGACCACCTACCACCGGACCAAGACGTTCCGAACCAAGCTCCTACCGGACCACCTACCACCGGACCAAAACATTTTACCAAGCTCTACCAGGCCAGATCGCGTCAGCCCAGGCCCACCACCAGCTATGTACATCCAAGACCCCTGCCCCCAGCCTCACTCTATAAATAGAGGGGTAGGGGCACAACAATGGGGGACAAGTTTGAAGAGCTCAAGCACGGAGAGAACTTTCAAACAACTTTCAGATACTCGTATCAAAGCTTTATACTTGTAATCTGAACAAGAAAAGAGAAATAATATATAAAGTGGATGTAGGCACATTCTGGCTGAACCACTATAAATCTGCGTATCTTTTACAGTTTAGTCCCTGCTTTTCGTATATTTGCATAAATCACCCAAATCACAAAGAACAACATAAAATCAATTAAATCATACGACTTTGAGGTGTTTGTCCATTTTTTGTGCAAACATTTTTGGTGCTTTTATTGAGAGCTAGAAGCTCGAAGCTTCAGCTTCTTCCACTTAACCTTCTACCTAGCAGCATCGTTCATTGCTTGGAAAACATGCCTCCCAAGCAGAAGAAAGATGTTAACAAAGGAAAAAACATCGCAACCAGCAGTCTTCCAGATCCAGTGGTCACAGATCAAGTAAATCGTCCCCCTCCAGTAGCAGTACCAAATGAAGGTCAGGCAAATCCGACCACCCCTGCCGCAGAACAGCCAGCAGCAATTACTAGGGCAGATCTAGACAGGGTTGTGGCTGAAGTAACTAACCGCTTCACGTCCCAGCAGGAAGCCTTGGTGGACCATCTCATGTCACGCTTAAGGGATGCTGAAGAGTCCAACCGCAACACTGAGTCATGGGGTGAGTCCCAGTCTGGAGGATCTCAGAGACAACAAAGATCTTCCTTCTTTGAAGGAGCTAACGGCAGAAGCAGCCATGGTAGGAGCCGAGATCGAGCATAGCCCGAAGTTAGGCCTGAGGAAACGCTTGGAACCGAACCCTACGGGGGAGGTACCGGGCGGAGGTCAACTGTAGCTGAGCCGGTCGTACTGCCTAACCACGGAAACGCCAATGAACGGGGCCGAGCTAGAATCCAGCCCGAAGTTGGACCCGAGGAAGTGTCTTAGATCAGAACCCAGCAGGGGAAAATCAAGGCAAGGGCCAACTGTAGCTGACCCTAGCATGCTCCCAGAAAACCAAAGGCAGCCACTGGAAAATATGAGGAATGATAGACGATACCATCCCTACAGGTCATCTGGACGGGATCAATCCCACAGAACAGATCCGAACTCGTTTCTATCTGCTCCAAATTCTGATGAAAGGATGGCACGCTTGTTCAGAGAGTGCGTCCAACGGGATCAAAAAGATCGGGGGATATGCGCTAGGGTAACCAGCTCTTTCGCCCGCAATATCGAAATTGCTATCACCCCCCGAGAATGGAAAATGCCAACAATGGAACCTTATAAAGGAACCTCCGACCCCGTTGTACACTTACAGAGATACACACAGCATATGCTCATGAGTGGAGCAACAGAGGGAGTACTGTGCAAATGCTTTCCACTATTCTTAGCAGATCTAGCTACCTCCTGGTTCTGTCATTTACCCCAGGGATCCATCAGCTCGTGGGAAATGTTGAAAGAAAAGTTTATCAGTCAGTTCCGCATTCATGTGGAACAACCCAAGGACGCTTATTCCTTATCCAGTATCAAACAGAAACCTGGAGAGAAACTGCAGCAATACCTAACCCAATTCAATGTCGCAGCGGCCGCAGTCTAAGATGCCGATGAAAAGCTTATCATAATGGCCCTCTGTAGTGGTGTGCATCCGGATACTAAATTTGCTAGAAGGTTGACAAAAGAAAAACCAGCTACTTTACCCGATTTCTTCCATGAAGCCGGGAAATATATGAGGCTTGAAGATGCTGCCACTGAGGGGCAGTCAGGGCAACAAAATAAGGCAGCTCACGGCAACACGCCCGCTGCAGCGAAGGACGTTCGAAGAAATGATTCTAGAGACAACGCTGGGGGCAAGAAGGGAGAAAAGCGCCTACATCAGCTAGGACCAAGATTCGACACTTACACTCCTTTGAATGAAACCGTCGAAAACATCTTCCTTGCCACCCAAGGCGAAGTTAGATACAAACGCCCACCGTACAAGAAGGAATCAGATAACGCACAGAAGTCTGGAAAGTTCTGCCGCTTCCACGAATCTCATGGGCATGATACCAATGAATGCCATCATCTCTGGGACTTGATTGAAGAACACATCAGAAGGAAGAAACTGGAATGCTATGTAAAAGGTCAGGACAGGACTCCAGCTCCTGCCAATGAGAACCCAAGGCTGCCCTCACCAGAGATAGGCAGAGGAAATCGCAACACTAGTGGCTCTAGTCAAGAGAAGATAGTGGTCCATACCATCTCGGGAGGACCGCACATCGCCGATAGAAGCTGGGCAGGGATGGAAAGATATGGAAAGTCGCTTAGAAACAATGAAGACTATGTTAATTCTGTGATAGAAGAGCGCCACCCGAAGCGGAAAGAGAGTGATGACATCACATTTGGTAGGCGTGACCTAGAGGGAAGGCAATACCCTCACATGGATCCCATGGTTATCTCTGCCCGGCTCGGTCCAGCCGAAGTTTTCCGAATTCTAGTAGACATTGGAAGCTCAGTAAATATCCTATTCAAGCATGCGTTCGACAAAATGAAACTATCAATGAAGGATGTTTCCCCCTGCAATAAACCACTACACGTTTCACTGGAGATGCGAAGATGCCACTCGGGCAACTGGACCTCTTTGTTGAAATTGGAAGTCATCCCCGCTCCGTTGTGCGGAAACAGACATTTGTGTTGATAGAAAACCACTCGGCCTACAACGCTTTCTTAGGAAGGCCAGCCTTGTCTGACTTCCAAATTGTCCTGGCCCCATGGTGCCTAAAGATGAAATTTCCAACGGACAATGGAGTAGGGGAAGTAGAGGGAGACCAGGACGTTGCTCGAGACTGCTATGTAACAGAACTTCGCAACAACCACAAGAAGGATAAAGGGAAGAGTGTAGAGGTTGCCCTCTGCACAAAAAGTTTGGAAGCATAGCAACTAAAGAAAGCCCCTCATCTTCGATATACCAGCGACCCTTTCAATGAATTAGACCCCAGGGACAAAGAGGAGGAGGCCACCGTCGAGCCTGCAGAGGCTATGGAATTTATATCTGTAGACAAGCATGACTCGAGTAGACTGTTGAAAATCGGATCCCAACTAAAAGCTAAGTTGAAGGAGCAACTCATTGACTTTCTCCGCCACAACTTGGATGTATTCGCATGGTCACATGCTGACATGACCGGAATCTCCCCTGACATAGCATGCCACGTACTAAACATTGATCCTACTAAGGCGCCCGTAAAACAAAGAAAGAGAAGTATGGGGGCAGAACGATTAGCAGCCCTCGATGAAGAAGTAAAGAATCTACTTGCCAATGACTTCATACGAGAAGCCATCTACCCAGAGTGGATCGCCAACCCGATGCTGGTAAAGAAGGCTAACGGGAAGTGGCGAACATGCATTGACTTCTCCAACTTAAACGATGCCTGCCCGAAGGATTGCTTCCCACTTCCCCGAATCGATCAACTTGTAGATAGCACAGCCGGGCATGAACTCTTATCCTTTATGGATGCATACTCCGGATATAACCAAATTCCTATGCATGCCCCCGATCAAGACCATACTAGTTTCATCACTGACCGGGGTTTGTACTGCTACAAATTAATGCCTTTCGGACTTAAAAACGCAGGAGCCACCTACCAGCGCCTCGTCAACAAGATGTTTGCAGGGCTAATAGGACGAACTATGGAAGTGTATGTGGATGACATGCTGGTAAAGTCAAGGAAAGCCGACGATCACGTAAGTCACCTTGGCGAGATGTTTCAAGTACTTCGCCAGTATGGAATGAAACTTAATCCTCTAAAATGCTCCTTCAGAGTATCATCAGGAAAGTTCTTGGGATTCATCGTCCATGCCAGAGGGATCGAAGCAAACCCTGAACAAGTCCGAGCCCTAAAAGATATCAAAGTACCTTCCACTCGAAAGGAAATGCAAAGCCTGAATGGGAAAGTGGCCGCCCTAAGCCGATTCATCTCCAAAGCAACGGACAAGTGCGTCCCCTTCTTCGAAGCTCTAAAGAAAGACAAAGGAAAGTTCGAATGGACTGACGGATGCTTAACCGCTTTCTTTAACTTAATCGAACACCTCCAGAAACCGCCGGTACTCTCGACTCCAAGCGAAGGCGAGGAGTTATACCTATACCTTGCTGTGTCATCTCACGCCCTAAGCGCCACTTTGGTAAGAGAAGACAACCGCACGCAGCGGCCAGTATACTTTGTAAGTAAGAGGTTTACGGGGGCAGAAGTCAGATATCCTAAACTTGAGAAGCTAGCATACTGTTTACTAATCACATCACGGAAACTGCGTCACTACTTCCAGTCCCATTCCATCAAAGTTCTGACCGATCAACCACTGAGGCAGGTACTCCATCGTCCCGACACTTCTGGGCGACTACTTAAATGGTGCATTGAACTAAGTCAGTATGATATCACCTATCACCCTCGCACCGCCATCAAGGGACAAGCCATGGCCGATTTCATTGCAGAATTCACTACCAACGAAGGTAAGGAGCAATCGGAAATAGCAGAAGACATCGAGTGGAATCTCTTTGTGGATGGTGCGTCAAACGAACAAGGCTCGGGGGAAGGTGTGGTAATAATCACTCCCAGGGGAAATAAGCTGCACTATGCTATAAGGTTGGAGTTCGCTGCCACCAACAACGATGCAGAGTATGAAGCAGTGATAGCTGGATTAGAACTCGCCTTAGAAATCAGAGCCAATTCTTTGTGTCTTCATAGCGATTCTCAACTTATTGTTAATCAAATACTAGGAGAATTCCAGGCTCGAGAAGAACGAATCATAGCATATTTAAAGAAGACCAAGTTACTTCTCAGTCGATTGGACCACTACTTAGTCAAACACATCCCTCAGGAAGAGAACGAAGAGGCCGACGAATTGGCAAAGCAAGCTAGTATGAGAGACAGCGCTATTTCCGGAGCAGTAGCCATCTCAAAGCAATTGACCCCAAGTTTTGAGCAAGTGAATCTGATAGCTGCAACCGAAGAAGCAACTTGGATGACTCCCATCCGAGACTACTTACAAAGTGGCACACTGCCCAATGGGCGCAATGAAGTCAAGAAAATCTTGAGGAAAGCTTCCCGCTACACAATACAAGAAGACACCCTCTATCGGCGCGGATTCTCTAACCCCTTATTAAGGTGTGTCGCTGGAAGGGAAGCCAAGGAAATCTTATCCAACATTCATCAAGGAAGCTGCGGAGATCACACCAGAGGGCAAACTTTAGCAAAAAAGATACTCCGATATGGATATTTCTGGCCCACCTTAAGCAAGGACGCCTTAGATTTCATCAGAAAATGTGACAGATGCTAGAAGTTTGCTAAGATTCCGCGGCTACCAACAACTGAGATTGCTCAAATGACCAGCCCTTGGCTCTTTGCAGTATGGGGAATTGACTTAATCGGCGAACTGCCAATGGGCCGAGGCGGGGCCAAATATGCTATAGTGGCAGTCGACTATTTCACCAAATGGGTGGAAGCAGAACCCCTGAATAAAGTATCTTCAACAAAAGTTATTAACTTCTTGATCAAAAATGTTCTGTGCAGGTATGGAGTCCCATTCAAAATCATATCAGACAATGGACTTCAGTTTGACAGCGAGGAATTCGCCAACTGGTGCCAAGAGCACGGAATTCACAAAAGCTTCTCATCCGTAGCGTATCCCCAGGCAAACGGACAAGTCGAAGCCGTTAACAAAATTCTGAAAACTCTAATAAAAAAGAAGCTCGAAAAGTCAAAGGGCGCTTGGGTGGATGAACTCCCTACGGCACTGTGGGCCTATCGCACATCTTTCAGAACATCAACAGGACATACTCCTTTCTCTTTGGCATACGGATCAGAGGCTATGCTCCTAGTTGAAACCATCGTGCCTTCCCACCGTCGGATCCACTATAACCCAGAAGAGAATGAAGAACTCCTTCACATGTCTTTGGATCTAATTAAGGAGAAAAGAAATGATGCAGCCCTCAAAGCAGCAGCCCACAAGCAAAAAGTGGTAGCACAATACAACTCCAAAGTCAAGCATCGTACCTTACAAGAAGGGGATCTCGTCCTCAAGCGAATCTTCCCGCGCCCCAGAGCACTAGATCCGATCTGGGATGGACCATATGTAATTCATAAGGACCTCCACAACGGAGCTTATATTTTGTCAACAGTGGACGGAGAGGTGTTCCAGGGCATGGAACATCCAACACCTCCATCGATACTTTTCTTAACCTGTACTGCCCATATGAAGTGAATTAACAAAGAGAATCAGTGGACGTAGGCATTTTCGTGCCGAACCACTTTAAAAAATCTTGTCTCTTTTTTAACTTGTTCCTTTATATCTTGGCTGCTTGTTAACTTTATCCTTTTCTGTTGAACGAAATCCTATGCATATAGCATTTCCATTCAAGGCACTCCACAGCGCAACTTCACCTGGACAAGACCTAACAGGTACCATGCGAATCTATGCCCTCGCCAATGAGACACTTTCGCTCCGGCATCCCTCTGCTGCGGGTTAACTCATTGTTTGCGACGGCCCTTAAAGCCAACTGTAATGAGCCGATTATAAGCCACCGAGAAGGCCGACTATAGCCGAGGCAGCTCATTACGGCGTTCGACTCGCCGGCAACTGTGAACCGACTATAAGCCCCAACATAAGGTGTGGCCAGCCAGGGGCAGTTCACGGTTGACGATCGACACCCACGCTAGCCGGCCATAGTAAATCAAATAATACCCACGATTACGGGCCATAATGGCCCGGGTAGTTACTGTGCGCGATCTCGGCTCCGATGTGTCTTAAGTGCGGCTGTGGTAAAAAAGAATTAACTCCTCGCGGAGGCGTAAGATGGGTGACAAATGTCTCCAAGACCCACAGCTAGGGAAAGTGACTACAAAGCCCGTTTGCCACGAACTTAAGCACATCGAAGGCCTTCCGTGATTGGAAGTTTTACTATTTCACATATTTCAATTTTATTTAAGAAATTTTTCTCCTATCCTCTGTAACAATCCCTGAAGTACAGGACACAGAACAAGAGACATTCGCTAATGGAAGCGGATACTCACAACAAGATATTAGACCGCATTCCACACTCGGTCACACAAGACATTTAAAGCTGCCATCTACAAGCAAAATATTAAGGGCGGTATTTCCTTCTTTTATGTGTAAACACGTGACTATAATTTATTCACACCTCACGCTAACATTGCAAGTCATGAAATTATGTTTTAAACAAGAACTTGACGTCAAACACAATTTAATTACAAGAATATGCATAGCTATATTTCTCATACAAACATGTCAAAATAGCAAAAACATTCAAAAAGACGACAGAATCAGCTTAAGTTAAAGAATTACACGTCAAGAATAGTGTTGTTTATTACAAGTAGCATAATTACAACCTAAGAGTTACGTTACTGTTTTGAGACTAACATATACAACAATGTCAAGTCCACAAAAAGATATCCAGGTCCAATCAAGGAGCTGGTTGCGTCGGAGTCTTATCCTTGTCCTGTTGCCCACCTGTCCGGTCAGAGAAAGAATTCATTAGTGATAAGCAACCAAGTTAACGGAAATACTAGAAAGGAAGACTTACCAGCATCTGCTCCTTGATCATCTTGATCATCATCCTCTACTTGCACACCTGCCTCCTCAGCTGCAAGCAACCGCATGCCCTCCTACACCGCCACCTTCTCCTCCTTGGTAAACCAGGCGGTAACCACATCCATCCTGAAGGCCACACCACCCTCCTTATCTGCCTCATCCTTGGCCTCCTCTAGAGCCCTGAGATAGATCCTAGCCATAACCCGGGATTAATCATCCATCCAGGACAAGTTACCCTGCCTCCAAGTACGGAAGTACATATCCTGGAGCATCCCATCCATCATCCCCTCCTTCTCTTCAAACTCCCTCATTCGGACCTCGGAAGCCCGCAGCTTTGCAACAACAGCATCCCTCTCCGATCGATACCGTAAACGGTCAGCCTGGAGGGACCTCCTCATCGCCTCTATCTCCTCCTTCGACTTGGCCTGAGCAAGCTCCGCGGCCTCAAGTCTCCCCGATAGTTCCTCGACCCGCTCGAGGTCCGCTTGCCAAACCTCATCCACCGTGGCAATGGCCATGTCAATCCGCTCCTTACAGACGGCCTCCATCCTTCGCAACTCCGCCCTACTGGCCTCTTCAATAGTCTTCCTCAATTGTTTGGATGCGGCCTCATGCTGGGAGATTTGGATGGCTTGGTCGGCGAGTTGTTTAACCTGGTCAGAAACCATCAGCCATAGCCGAATGTTGGCGCTTCCTATCTCTTCCCCAGCCTTGACCAGTCGGGCATGGTGCCCCATCAATTTCCTAGTCTCCTCAGCAACCCGGTCAATATTTGCCTTAGCCTCATCCCCCAGGGTTACGACCCGGGTAGTAAGCAGATCAAGGTCCAGGGACTTAGATTCGTCAAGCACCCGTACCATAGGATTACGAGGAAGGAGATGCTCACCAGTAACCTCATAGAAGGAGATGTCATGAGATGCCGGGTCCAGGTCCGGATGACCCGCAAACGGATTGCGAACTAAGCCAGGATGATCTATCGGGATGACGGTTGGATTCTCAAACGGATGGGGGGAAGGTATAAACTCGGTGTCCTCCTCCTCAATATCATGAATAGGCTGGAGTGGGGCCGGAGGGCCAGGAAGAGATTCAAATGTAGATCGACTCCTCTTCTTCTTTTGTATATCTTCTTCAATAACTCCAAGAAGAGGACGATAGCCGACTACGTCTCCAGGACGTTTAGTGGGAGGCTTCGGCTTGGCGGAAGCTTTGAGGAGTTTGTATTGTTCAAGCCTGTGCCGAAGATCTGAAGTCTTGGCAGTTTTGCCCGCTCTTGGAATAGAAACTAAGTGTCACAAGCGTACGTTGAACCATAACTCAGGAAATGTATCGAGTTAGGGAGAATAAGAATTCACCTGGAGTCGCAGAAGTCGCCTCAGCCGAAGCACTCCCAGAAGGTAAATCGGCACCAGTCCCAGCCTTGTCGACTTTCTCGGGATTCTCCGCCAAAGCCGGTTCTTCCTCTAAACCTTCGAAGGCTTGGCGAAAAGTGTCATCCATCCACTCTTGCATCTCGCCTACCTGCCCAGAAGACAAAGCCCCGGTGCCATCACCACCACCATCACCTCCTCCTTTACTTCCGCTCTCACCTCCTGCATCTACGCCTTTCCCCTCATCCACATCTCCCTCCTCCGGAATGTCAAGACATGTACTGGGAGAGGGACCGTCAGACTTCTTAAGTTTCTTTCCCCCGACAGCTGGAAATACCGAAAAGGGTCTCCTTTTGCTACTCTTCGACGCAACCCCTCCTTTAGCTTGGGCAGCCTTCTCTTCCACCGTATCCCTCTGCTTGACCACAGACTGATGTGGTAAGATCAGGTTATGCCCTAGAAGTGTAGCGTTCCTGATCAAGTAAGCAGCCGACCTATCTCTTCCTGAAATAGCTTCTATCTCCGCTGCCATCTGAACCAGGCGATCATTCTCCACGACCGCAAAACCACCTGTCGCTAGAAGGAAATAAAAACACATAAGAAGAGGCATTGCAACCAGAGCGGAAATTGTAAATAAGCTTGAACTTACATCCGGAGGTGAAGCGACGAATAGAAACAGAGTCGTCCCTGACAAAAAACCATTCCTTTTTAAACATGCTGTACTTCGAGTACAAGTCCAGGACTGGCTTGAAGGATACGGCCGATTCCAAGCTGATGTATGGAGATCCCTTCTTATAGCCACTCAAGTTGTACAAATACCGAATCTCCCGATTAGAAGGAGGACGCCCGTATCTCCTCTGAAAGATGACAAAAAGGCTCACCAGGATGACATAGGAGTTAGGTTGAAGCTGAAGTGGAGCCACCTTCAGGTATGTGACGAAGCTGACTATCCAGGCGTTGAGAGGCGGAATGGCACCACACATACAGTGTTATCTGCTGTAAGCAAAGTAGCCTTGAGGGGGGTCATACGGCATCACTCCTTCCCCCGGCAATAGCATACGCGTTCTGTCAATCCCGAAAGAGCGAGAAATGACATCAAGCTGCTCGTCTTTGAGGGAGCTAGGGAAGAAATCGGGAGGTGAGTTCAGAAGTTCTTGAGGACCGTGCCCGTCCACCAGCGATCTCGGGGTGGGCCCATGTCGTTCTGGATTCAGCTGAACTGGGGGCACGACTGGAGATTCTCTTCTGTCCGTAGATCTTTTCTTTTCTGATCGGGTTTCCAATCTGCAAACACAGGAAAGCACGTTGTTAAAACGAAGGATGTAGAAATACAAGACAAGCAAGTGTATGATGTCTGGAGTTTAACTTGAAGTTCTCGAGTTCATTCGGTACGAAAGTTCTCAAGTTCATTCGGTACGAAAGTTCTCGAGTTCATTCGGTACGAAAGTTCTCAAGTTCATTCGGTACGAAAGTTCTCGAGTTCATCCGGTACGAAAGTTCTTAAGTCCATTCGGTACAGAAGTTCTCAAGTCCATTCGGTATTGAAAGTTTTCATGTCCATTCGGCATTGAAAGTCTTTAGTTTCATTCGGTAAAACAAAGAAATTCAACCTTAAAAAGTCATTCGGCAGAAGAGAACTTACCTGGTCCGGCAGCTAAGATTGGTTCGGCACAAAAGTTGATTCGGCAGTTCATAATTTAACTCAGATATTTCGTTCGGTGAGGAATGACGAAGGCATGTGGCTCCTACTTATAGAGGAAGGATGGATAGCCGGACCAGCCGGTTCGGTTCTCGGGCCGAATATGGTCGTCCAAACTGGAACAAAGCACGACATATGCTAGTATATGCCCTACTTTGGGGGGCAAATGTTGGGTACGTTTGTACCACTACCGAGCCAACACAAAGAAGTAGCCACCGAACCATTCGGTACCGAACCAACACGAGGAGACAGCCACCGAACCATTCGGTACCGAACCAAAGCAAGGAACGAACCAGCCTTCTCCAAGACATTCCGAACCAAGCTCCTACCGGACCACCTACCACCGGACCAAGACGTTTCGAACCAAGCTCCTACCGGACCACCTACCACCGGACCAAGACGTTCCGAACCAAGCTCCTACCGGACCACCTACCACCGGACCAAAACATTTCACCAAGCTCTACCAGGCCAGATCGCGTCAGCCCAGGCCCACCAGCAGCTATGTACATCCAAGACCCCTGCCCCTAGCCTCACTCTATAAATAGAGGGGCAGGGGCACAACAATGGGGGACAAGTTTGAAGAGCTCAAGCATGGAGAGAACTTTCAAACAACTTTCAAATACTCGTATCAAAGCTTTGTACTTGTAATCTGAACAAGAAAAGAGAAATAATATATAAAGTGGATGTAGGCACATTCTGGCTGAACCACTATAAATCTGCGTGTCCTTTACAGTTTAGTCCCTCCTTTTCGTATATTTGCATAAATCACCCAAATCACAAAGAACAACATAAAATCAATTAAATCATACGACTTTGAGGTGTTTGTCCATTTTTTGTTCAAATACAACCAAAAGACCCATCTCGCTCACAAGCCTTAGGAATCTCCTACTTGTTCTTTCTTCTCTTATTGCCCCTGCCTCTTGAACCACCGGGTGTTCTCTTATGTGTAACGACCCGTATTTTTACGGATCGAAGGATCGTAAAACTGTTATTTTTAGGTCGTTAGTGTTGAGATGTTGTCCAGAGTTTAAGTCGACCAGAGCTTGAATCGTCCAGGGTTAAGTCGTGTAGAAGTTAGGTCGTGTGGAAGATTAAGTCGTGGAGCGACCTAAAGAAGTTTGCGACCTAAGGAAGTGGACGATCTAAGGGTTAGCGACTTAACAAGGTTGGCGGTCTAAGAAGTGAGCGACTTAAGGAGTTGGCGACTTAAGAGAGTCGGCGACTTAAGAATTAGCGGCAACGACCTAGTAGTTAGCGGCTTAAGGATATAGGAGTTAGCGAGTTAACGACCTAAGGAATTAAGCGGGTTAGCGACCTAAGGAATTAAGCGGGTTAGCGACCTAGGGAGTTTGGGTCGTTCGAACGACTTAAGGAGATAAGTTGGTTGAGCGACTTAAGTTAGATAGCTTAGGTCGTTTAGTTTAGGTCGTTGTGACCCTGTGTGTAGTTAGGTCGTTAGACGACCTATAAGTGTTAAGTCGCAAGGACGTTAAGTCGTTGAGTTGTTGAGTCATTGATTCGTAAGTCATTAAGTCGTCCAAACGACTTAGGTAGAAATGCGGCAGTGTGTTAAGTCGCTAAGTCGTATCCCGTTGAGTCTTAGGTCATGCCTAAGTGTTAGATCGTGCGTATGTGTTAAGCCGCGCACGTGTTAGGTCAGCAATGTTGTTGGGTCGTAGGTCGAAAGGGATGGTTAAATCGTAGGTCGAGAGGTTTGTTAAGTTGTAGGTCGGGGATTTTTAAGTCGTGGACGACTTAAGGGGCGAACGACTTATGGTTCAGCCTATAAATACACGGTCCTTGCTTCACTTTTTGGGATCCGGATTTTGAAGCGACGAAGTGCTGCCATTTTAAGAGCTCGAGTTCTACACTTCTTCACTTCTTTTCTCCACTTTAATTTTGTGCTTCCTTCCATCCAAATCGAAGATCCAAGAGCTTAGATTGAAGATCTACAACCATCGAAGAGAGATTTCATCGTTTGAAGCGGAATTTTGGAGAATCGAGTTAGATCCTTCGTTGTCCAGATCTGAAGTGTGTTGCTTTTGAAGTGTTTAGGTGATTCGGTGAGTGGTGGTTATCTCTCACACGGATCCAAAGGAGTATATCGGATTAGTGGCTTGATTTTGTGTTAAAATAGTGATTTCCATGCATTTTCTTAAACTTAAGTATAGATCTATTGTCCATGATGATTTGACATCCATTTTACTACATGTTAACCTATGCAAGTTCATTTATCAAGTTGTAGAGATATTGCTCATGATTCATGCTTGTTAGATTTAGACTCTTTATTTACAAGATTGCCATTATTGTTATAATCGTTTATTAGATCATGTTTGAATGCTTGATTACTTGGATTAATGATTGACTTGATTGATTGTTATAAATTAGTTGATTGATGATTTGATTTGGACAAGTTGGTCGAAGATGATTCAAAAGCTAAAGGGGAAGGCTCTTGAATAAGAAAAGCTGCTCGTGGCATATGACGCGGATGATAAAGCTCATATGGATAGGTTTGATGATGATGTTGAGATGAGGCTTTGCTATGATGAGATGAAGCGAGGCATGATGTGAGATAGCCTTGGTTTAATCCAGACGGGATCATTCCAAGCATGTTGATGACTCGGTGAAATGGTTCGAGTTTGAGGATAATGGTTGGCTCGAGAGGCGCTTGAGCTAGTATGAGAATAGTCGTCGAGGAGGATGACTAGAAGGCTGAGATTTCATCGTTGTTGAAGGTTCTAGCAGGCTCAAAGCAAGAGTACGCTGGGCAGATTCGATAGTCCCAAAAGACTATAGTTGGTGGTCGAGTACTCTGGGCAGATTCGATAGTCCTAGGCACGGGCTGCGACGACGTGCGGAGTTCTGTCTAGAACCGGGGTTACCATTAACCCTTGACGGACGGCTGAAAGAATGTGCCGGTCATTCAATTAACGGTGGTATCGAAGCAATGATAACAGTGATAGCTAGAGTCATGGATGTTTGGTTGTATCGTCATTCGGCCTCAAGAGCAATATTTTCTGGGTGCTTATCTGATCTTGGTTTAGGCCTTGGGGGTTTGTACTTGGAAAACATTGATCTTGACTCGAGTGATAATTGCTTTACTTTAAATGTTTGCTTTGCTATGTTTACTTCTGCTTAGTGTGTCTGGGGGCTATCACTGTAGAAAGAGGTGGAGTGGGAGGGTTGGGTTCCTATTCCTTTTACCTTTATGCTCTTTTGGTATGTTGTTAGTTAATTTACCGCTCACTAAGACTGTTGTCTGACTCAAGGTTTTATGTTCAACTCTTATGACCTTGGGCTGTTCATCCATTTTGGGATGGGCAGACTAGGTAGCAGGTGACATGTGCTGTTCTTAGTTTCCAACGATGCTGATGACGAAGACGAGCTGGAGGCTTGCATATTATTTTCTTATTATATGTACTGGATGTTCCGCTGCTTGTATATTCTCTGAGTGATATGTAGTGAGGCTGGATGTATTGACTATTCAGATTTTTGTATCAAACTACTATGAGGCTTATTTGATGCGATTCTGTTCTGTGTAGCTTCACTATATATATTTTTCTCTATTGTATTTTATCCATGCGCTGTGAGTAATACGATAGATTCTGCTGTTTTAACTTACCCCTGACGATCATCCATGGCTGCCTGGCACACTTCACAGTGCACTATTTCAATGTTTAGTGCAGGAGTCATGGGCGGTCGTCACATTTGGTATTAAAGCTTTGGTTAATCGATTTTAGCCAACGCTCGCTGACGTAACTACGTATGAGAGACGTAATTGTATTTTTATGGATGATTACTATATATAATATAGTAGCTTAGAAGGATTTGAATTCCTTATGTAGTTGTTTCTCAAGGTGTGCTAATCATTTCTTTTATAGATACTAAGAATGAGTCGAAGAGGGAGACCAGCTGCTAGGGAAGGCCGTGCTACTGAGGGGGCTGCTGATTATGCTGCTATGTTCGAGGCTATGATGACTTCGATCATGAGAAGGATGCCAGCTCCGGGGCCATCAGTAGATGTTGGAGTTCAAGTTCAAGCTCCAAGACCGGTGGATTTTGCTAAGCTGTGTAAAGACTATACTGCTCTTGGAGGGAAGATTTTCTTGGGAACAGAGTCAACCATTGAAGTCCAGAGATGGATAGATGCTTGTAGAAGGATCTTTGGTGACTTGGGAATCGAGGATTCAACCAAAAGGAAGCTCGCATCAAGACAGCTTCAAGGGAGAGCTTCTGACTGGTGGAACTCTATCACCATTGATACTCCGGAGGAAGAAATTACTTGGGTGCAATTCCAAGACAGATTTGAAGCTAAGTTCATTTCTACAGCTCAGAAATCTGTTCAGTTCAGGAAGTTTGTGGAGCTCAAGCAAGGTGGAAGACCAGTTCTTGAGTATGTTTCTGAGTTTGAAGCCTTGTCTAAGTATGCTTGATCGTATATTGAATCTCCTTATCAGAAGAACGAGAAGTTTGTGACAGGCTTGGACATTTATCTTGGGAGGCAGTTGGTGGATCATCTGGACGATCCATTTGAGAAGCTTGTGGAGAAAGCTCTCAGGCATGAAAATATGTTTCCTAAAGAAGGATCTGTTGTTGCTATGGCTAAGGAAGAGTCTAAACCACAGCAGGGTGGAAACAAGAAGAGGAAGCAGCATCAAAGGTGTAAGGATGGCCAGAATAAGCTGAAGGGCGAAGTGACCTGCTACAATTGTCAGCAGAAGGGCCATTTCTCTAGAGATTGCAAGAATCCAAAGGTGCCGGTGAAGTGCCACAACTGTGACAAGCCGGGGCATATTGAGAAGAACTGTCCAGAACCGCGGAAGGACAAGCAGATTGTGCAAGCTTATGCTTTGGGGGCTGTTCCATCATCTTCAAAAGCTCCTACCGCTGAAGAGAAAGAAAAGAGTGTGGTGGTTCAAGGTACTCTTTCCATATGTGGTGTTCAAGTTAGAGTGTTATTCGATACTGGGGCGTCGCATTCTTTTGTTTGTAATGAACTTGTAGGCCGGTTGGGTTTAGAACCAGATATCATTGATAGACCATTGGTTGTGACTAATCCAGTTGGGGGTTCGTCCTGTCTATGTATGCTATGCCGTGGTTTGGTTGTATCGAGTCATGATTGCTCTTTTGTTTGTGATTGTTTTGTTTTGAACTTTGCGGGGTTCAGAATTATTTTGGGTATGGACTGGCTTAGGAAGTATGCGGCAAAGGTTGATTGTGAAAGGTTGGAGGTGACAATCGAGAATGTGGAAGGGCGAAAGGTTGTGATACGATGTAAGCACGAGGAAGGCGTCTTCATGAGCTTCATGTATTCGCTGGTTGTTCCACGGGATGGACTGTCATCGGTGCCAATCGCTAATGGATTTGAGGATGTCTTTGATGAGGTCAAAGGGTTACCGCCGCATAGAGAGATCGAGTTTCGTATTGATCTAGTTGAAGGAGCCAGACCTGTTGTGATGCCTCTTAGGCGGATGGCGCCTAGGGAACAACAAGAGTTGAAGGTGCAGGTTGATGATCTTTTACGAAAAGGATTCATTCGGCGTAGTGTGTCTGAATAGGGTGCACCAGTTGTGTTTGCAACTAAAGCAGATGGATCGTTGAGGTTGTGTGTGGATTATCGTGAGCTGAATAAAGTGACTAAGAAGAACAAGTATCCATTGCCGAGAATAGATGACTTGTTTGATCAGCTTCATGAAGCCAAGGTGTTTTCTCAGATGGATTTGGCAACGGGATTTCACCAGTTAAGAGTGGCTAAGGATAGTGTGCCGAAGACTGCTTTCAGGACACCATCCGATTCTTTGAGTGGCTGGTAATGCCGTTTGGATTGACCAATGCACCAGCATATTTTGTGGATCTTATGAATAGAGTGTTCAGAGATCAGTTGAACAAGTTCGTACTAGTGTTCGTGGATGATATTTTGATTTATTCCAGAACTGAAGAAGAGCACAAGACGCACTTGCGTATTGTTTTGGAAATCTTACGAAAACATCAGCTGAAGGCTAAGTTTTCGAAGTGTCACTTCTGGAAGAGTGAAGTGAGATTCTTAGGCCATATTATCTTTGGAAATGGAATAGCGGTTGATCCCGCCAAGATAGCAGCAATCCAGGATTGGGGTGGACCTAAGAATGCATCTGATGTGAGAAGTTTTCTTGGATCAGCAGGATATTATCGCCGATTTATCAAAGACTTTTCCAAGATAGCTGCACCATTAACAGGATTGACAAAAAAGAACCAAGTATTCAGATGGGATGCTAAGTGTGAGCAAGCTCTCAGAATCCTGAAAGAGCGATTGACAAGTGCTCCTGTTTTGACTATTCCAAGTGGAAATGATGAGATGGTGGTTTACACCGATGCATGTGGTACTGGACTTGGAGCAGTGCTGATGCAGAAGGGTAGAGTTGTTGCGTATGCAAGTCGACAACTGAAGCCGCATGAGAGGAATTATCCGACTCATGATTTGGAGTTAGCGGCGATTGTTTTTGCTCTGAAGATGTGGAGACATTATTTATTGGGAGTTCGATTCGAGTTGTTTACAGATCATAAGTCGTTGAAGTATCTTTTCTTCCAAAAGGATTTGAATCTTAGGCAGCAACGATGGCTAGAGTTTTTGGCATCATATGATTTTAGTATAGCCTATACTCCAGGAAAGGGTAACACAGTGGCAGATGCGTTAAGTCGAAGACATGCAGGATTGGGAGCCATGTTTTCAGAATGGAAGAGTCTTGAGTATTTGGCTGGATTTGACTTCAGGCCTAGATGTGAATTGGAACCTGAGATGTCGGCAAACTTATCGATAAGACCGACTCTTGTGGAAAGAATTGGCGAGAGCCAAAAGCGAGACGATAAGCTTGTCAAGATTATCCATGATTTGGAATCTGGATTAGACCCAGAAAAGGATAAAGGATTCGAGGTCGATCGAGAGGGTTGGCTTCGGAAGCAAGGACGACCAGTTGTTCCCGATATAGATGAATTGAGAGATGAAGTTCTGAAGGAAAATCATCACTCGAAGCTGACAATTCATCTAGGTGGAAATAAGATGTATCGGGATATGAAGAGAACCTATTACTGGGAAGGTATGAAGAAGGATGTTGGAAATTTTATTTCCAAGTGCATGAACTGCCAGTTGGTAAAAGCCGAATAGAAGAAGCCAAGTGGATTGCTTCAGCCATTAGAAGTTCCTACATGGAAGTGGGAGCAAATATCGATGGATTTTATTGACGGGCTACCTAGAACAAGAACAGGAAATGAAGGGATTTGGGTCATCATAGATCGTCTGACTAAGAGTGCAAGATTCATTCCTGTTCGATCGACCAGGACTGCATCAAAGTTGGCTGAGCTGTATGTTAAGTGGATAGTTCGATTCCATGGTATTTCGAAAAGTATAGTGAGCGATCGAGACCCATTGTTCACTAGTAGATTTTGGAAGAGCTTTCAGGAAGTTTTGGGAACCGAGTTGTGTTTGAGTACAACTTATCACCCCCAAACAGATGGTCAGACCGAGAGAGTCAACCTAGTTTTGGAAGATCTCCTTAGGGCATGTGTTTTAGATTTCGGAGGATCATGGGAAGATCACCTTCATTTGGTGGAATTTTCGTATAATAACAGTTACCAGTCAAGCATTGGTATGGCACCATATGAAGCATTGTATGGAAGACCGTGTAACTCTCCGACATGTTGGTTGGAAACATGAGAAAAGTTGATACTTGGGCCAGAAATGATTCGACAGACTTCGGATTGCATAAAGATCATTCGGCAACGAATGAAGGCAGCCCAAGACCATTAGAAAAGTTATGTTGATAAGCGTCGTAAGGATTTGGAATTCGACGTAGGTGATATGGTTTTTGTGAAGATTTCTCCACTGAAGAATGTTATTCGATTCGGGAAGAAAGGAAAATTGACTCCGAGATTTGTTGGACCATTCCCGATCATCGAGCGAATTGGAAAGCTCGCCTATAAATTGGAGTTACCAGAAAAGGTAGTGGGTGTGCACAATGTTTTTCACATATCATATCTACGGAAGTATATGCACGACTCGAATACAGTGGTTTCTGCTGATAGCTATGAAGATTTTGAAGTTGACCTAGTTGATAAGAGACCTCGTAAGCCGCTTCGTGTTGTGGAAACTGACACGAAACAACTTAGGAGGAAGGTAGTTAGGTTGCTCAAGATACAATGGAGTGATGATGTTAACGACTGTACATGGGAGGTTGAAGAGAGGATGAAGGCAGCTCATCCTGAACTCTTCGAAGTATGGCCATAAGGTGTCGTGTCATCTCACGACATTGTAACTTGTTCTAGTCTTAGAATTCTGTATGGTAGGCTAGTAATTGGATGCATGATTTGTTGATTGCTATGGATGGTAGGCATGCAGAATAGTTTTTGATTGCTCTTGTTTGTTGGAATTTCGGGGGCAAAATTCCTAAGGGGGAGAGAATGCAACGACCCGTATTTTTACGGATCGAAGGATCGTAAAACTGTTATTTTTAGGTCGTTAGTGTTGAGATGTTGTCCAGAGTTTAAGTCGACCAGAGCTTGAATCGTCCAGGGTTAAGTCGTGTAGAAGTTAGATCGTGTGGAAGATTAAGTCGTGGAGCGACCTAAAGAAGTTTGCGACCTAAGGAAGTGGACGATCTAAGGGTTAGCGACTTAACAAGGTTGGCGGTCTAAGAAGTGAGCGACTTAAGGAGTTGGCGACTTAAGAGAGTCGGTGACTTAAGAATTAGCGGCAACGACCTAGTAGTTAGTGGCTTAAGGATATAGGAGTTAGCGAGTTAACGACCTAAGGAATTAAGCGGGTTAGCGACCTAGGGAGTTTGGGTCGTTCGAACGACTTAAGGAGATAAGTTGGTTGAGCGACTTAAGTTAGATAGCTTAGGTCGTTTAATTTAAGTCGTTGTGACCCTGTGTGTAGTTAGGTCGTTAGACGACCTATAAGTGTTAAGTCGCAAGGACGTTAAGTCGTTGAGTTGTTGAGTCGTAAGTCATTAAGTCGTCCAAACGACTTAGGTAGAAATGCGGTAGTGTGTTAAGTCGCTAAGTCGTATCCCGTTGAGTCTTAGGTCGTGCCTAAGTGTTAGATCGTGCGTATGTGTTAAGCCGCGCACGTGTTAGGTCAGCAATGCTGTTGGGTCGTAGGTCGAAAGGGATGGTTAAGTCGTAGGTCGGGAGGTTTGTTAAGTCGTAGGTCGGGGATTTTTAAGTCGTGGACGACTTAATGGTGAACGACTTATGGTTCAGCCTATAAATACACGGTCCTTGCTTCACTTTTTGGGATCCGGATTTTGAAGCGACGAAGTACTGCCATTTTGAGAGCTCGAGTTCTACACTTCTTCACTTCTTTTCTCCACTTTAATTTTGTGCTTCCTTCCATCCAAATCGAAGATCCAAGAGCTTAGATTGAAGATCTACAACCATCGAAGAGAGATTTCATCGTTTGAAGCGGAATTTTGGAGAATCGAGTTAGATCCTTCGCTGTCTAGATCTGAAGTGTGTTGCTTTTGAAGTGTTTAGGTGATTCGATGAGTGGTGGTTATCTCTCACACGGATCCAAAGGAGTATATCAGATTGGTGGCTTGATTTTGTGTTAAAATAGTGATTTCCATGCATTTTCTTAAACTTAAGTATAGATCTATTGTCCATGATGATTTGACATCCATTTTACTACATGTTAACCTATGCAAGTTCATTCATCAAGTTGTAGAGATATTGCTCATGATTCATGCTTGTTAGATTTAGACTCTTTATTTACAAGATTGTCATTATTGTTATAATCGTTTATTAGATCATGTTTGAATGCTTGATTACTTGGATTAATGATTGACTTGATTGATTGTTATAAATTAGTTGATTGATGATTTGATTTGGACAAGTTGGTTGAAGATGATTCAAAAGCTAAAGGGGAAGGCTCTTGAATAAGAAAAGCTGCTCGTGGCATATGACGCAGATGATAAAGCTCATATGGATAGGTTTGATGATGATGTTGAGATGAGGCTTTGCAATGATGAGATGAAGCGAGGCATGATGTGAGATAGCCTTGGTTTAATCCAGACGGGATCATTCCAAGCATGTTGATGACTCGGTGAAATGGTTCGAGTTTGAGGATAATGGTTGGCTCGAGAGGCGCTTGAGCTAGTATGAGAATAGTCGTCGAGGAGGATGACTAGAAGGCTGAGATTTCATCATTGTTGAAGGTTCTAGCAGGCTCAAAGAAAGAGTACGCTGGGCAGATTTGATAGTCCCAAAAGACTACAGTTGGTGGTCGAGTACTCTGGGCAGATTCGATAGTCCTAGGCACGGGCTGCGACGACGTGCGGAGTTCTGTCTAGAACCGGGGTTACCATTAACCCTTGACGGACGGCTGAAAGAATGTGCCGGTCATTCAATTAACGGTGGTATCGAAGCAATGATAACAGTGATAGCCAGAGTCATGGATGTTTGGTTGTATCGTCATTCGGCCTCAAGAGCAATATTTTCTGGGTGCTTATCTGATCTTGGTTTAGGCCTTGGGGGTTTGTACTTGGAAAACATTGATCTTGACTCGAGTGATAATTGCTTTACTTTAAATGTTTGCTTTGCTATGTTTACTTCTGCTTAGTGTGTCTGGGGGCTATCACTGTAGAAAGAGGTAGAGTGGGAGGGTTGGGTTCCTATTCCTTTTACCTTTATGCTCTTTTGGTATGTTGTTAGTTAATTTACCGCTCACTAAGACTGTTGTCTGACTCAAGGTTTTATGTTCAACTCTTATGACCTTGGGCTGTTCATCCATTTTGGGATGGGCAGACTAGGTAGCAGGTGACATGTGTTGTTCTTAGTTTCCAACGATGCTGATGACGAAGACGAGCTGGAGGCTTGCATATTATTTTCTTATTATATGTACTGGATGTTCCGCTACTTGTATATTCTCTGAGTGATATGTAGTGAGGCTGGATGTATTGACTATTCAGATTTTTGTATCAAACTACTATGAGGCTTATTTGATGCGATTCTGTTCTGTGTAGCTTCACTATATATATTTTTCTCTATTGTATTTTATCTATGCGCTGTGAGTAATACGATAGATTCTGCTGTTTTAACTTACCCCTGACGATCATCCATGGCTGCCTGGCACACTTCACAGCGCACTATTTCTATGTTTAGTGCAGGAGTCATGGGCGGTCGTCACTTTATGCTTCTTGTCTACTTTTGAATTCCTCACTTCAAGTGTGTTTCCTTCGGACTGAGTAGTCTCCTCCGCATTTATAGTAAGGGGTTTGTTGGACTTCCCAGTTGGAGCATCGGTGGATTTGGTCTTGAGGAGCTTCGGCTTAAATAGAGAAAGTTTGGTAGAGGGGCATGTTGGTACAAAACTGAGGGATTTTTTAGTTTTAGGCTCATTCTTGACCTTGAACCTGGAAATGTCAATCTTCAGTCTCTTCGCCATGGTGATTTGGTCAGTGGGGTTTGCAGTGCTGGTGATAACAACATCTTCCTCTAGGGATATGGTTACGTCCTCTAGGTTCTCCATGGTAGATATCTTCTCAAAATCAGGCCTTGGGCCAGAACTGGAAGGAGGAACATAAGTAATAAGTCTCATAGAGAGGGAGGTGGATGTGGTGAAGATTGCTCTAGCACCCATGGCTTGAGTGGTCAGCGATGGAGGAGAAAGATGCGGATGACCTACATTTTGGCGAACAAAATGGTGAAGTTTAGAAATGGATTCATATGAGAACTGGAGTTTCTTGAAAACTGATGAAATAAGAGATATACCTTAGCTCGGCCTCATTTGCGAAGCAGAAGATTTAGAATTTTCACCTTCCTTGGGTGAGTCCTGAATTGGTTGATCGATGAAGGGAAGAATATAGGGCTCGATGGAAGTAGTCATTGTATATGCTAGGATGATTTGGGTGGCTACAGAGCTATCCCTTACGGTCACAGGAATATATGTTGAAAGCTCCTGGGATTTTGGAGTTTGTGATTCGGCCTGATCTGATGCACTCAGGCCAGCGGAAGCTTTGATGGCAACAACGGCAGCGACACCATCTTCCTTGGCAAGACAACCTTTTCCTCTTCAAGTTTCATTATATCTTCTACGTCGAGGTACTTGGCCATTAGTTCCCCTTTGGTGAGGCCCTCACCGACTGCTTTTGAATGGCACATCACTTCATCCGAAGCATCGACGAAAATTATGGCATATGCACACCCCATCGATTTTATGCTCTTGAATTGAATTGAGTTGGAAAAAAATCGCTGGAGAGTATTGTTCAACTCTTTCCTCTCTTTCGCCTTTTCCTCTCTAAGCTCCTTCGAATCTTGTGCAATGATGGCATGCTCTATTGTAATATCCAATTTTTTTGTTTTTGCTAGTAGCAACTCATTTGCAAGTTTCTCGTTTTCGGTACAGAGCATTTTAATCTCAGCCGCCTTTCAATGGATTTGTCCCTGGCTCGAATGGCTTCATCTTTTGCAGTAAGGGCCAAGTATTCCTTAGTAATCTGTGTTTTCAGTGCAGCGTTGTCTTCATGAGCAGTTTTAAGCAAGTCTTTCAGCACAAGTTCTGTAGTGGTGTGGACCATCCTCATTTTCACCATCAGGCTGTCAGTACTGGCCGTGGAATTTATAGCAGCATCGCTTTTTGCCTTCATCTTCTCCAAATCTCCTTTGTACTCCTTAATATGGCCGTCATAAGTCTTTTTCTCAAACTCGAAGGATTGGATATTTATGTGAATTATGTGGTTAACCTTAGAGAGGGCATAACAGAGTTTCTTCCACTCCTATCCTTGATCAATGAGCATTTGGATCCACTGGACTTCTTGGTTTGCTTCCTCCTTCGAAATTTCTTTGATGTCATTGTCAAATATGATACCGGTCCAGAAGAGAAGTAGCCTGCATATGGGATGATGAAGAAGGAATAAGAATTGGAGGAGCGACGATTACCTTGGATTGAGAAGGCATAGCTGAAGTTAGGGATAGAGAAGTGGAAGTCTATTGGTAAGCAGGAATTTGGGACTCTAAGCTGAGCAGAGGAATGTTGGAGAGGAGTCGCGACGATCGTGCAAGGCTTGTGCCATTTGCTTAGATCACTAGATTGCCTTTCTTCGTCTTGCTTTTCCTTCCTCTCTCTCAGCTATGCAGTTTTCTTCCGCCTCTTGTTCTCTCTCTTTTCTTTGAAACCTTTCTTCCTTAGTCTCTTGATGACCCGGTAGCTGGAACGAGGTGGGAAAGAATCACGAGTCTATCCCCACGACTCACTAACACCATACTGGAGCTTGCTATATCTGTCTATTGCCATGGTACCTAAAATGAGAAAAAGGATTATATAAGTTTTGGAAGTTTAGGATTAAAGTGAATGCAAAGGATGTGTGTTGGTGATCTTAATAGTGCATAGAGCGCCAGTGTCTCCTTGATGTACTCTACGGACTGTGTTTGAAAGCAAGTAAAAACGGAGTCTCACCACCTTTAGCAAGATACCTCCAGACAGAAACCCGAAACCCGAAGATCTATCCTTGAAAAGATCAACGATCGGGATATTAAAATCGCTTAATGAACCGAAAATGTTGTCCAAAAAATGAGCATGAGGAGTCACCTCAGCTAATGGCGACGTGCTTATCTCTATGGTTTTCTCAGGAAACTTAATGATGACAAGGTTTGGACGAGGCGAGGCTGGAAGCTCGGTGCTTTCGGGAGGCGTGTTTTACCAAATGACTCGTCTCCCACTGAAATAACATCATAGTCACTATTGCCTCCCTCGGCACTCTCTTCATCCTTTTCTTCTTCTTCTTCTTCTTCTCTCGCCTTTTACTTTCCCTCTCTTCCCCCCTCATCTTCACTTTCAACTGGAATCATTTTCATTCCATCTCTCTCACCCCTTCTCCTGGAATTTCACCGATGGTAGGCCACTCTGCTGCCCTATTCGCTGGTTCATAAACATTTGCCATATCCAATGAACCTTTAACTTCCCATTAAGGATTATCGCCAGAACTGCGTGCAAGGGCCGAAGATCAAGTAGGCATTCTAGAACTGCTTAAAAGAGTTGCTGTCTGTGGCAATGGGAAATTACTTAGGATGTAGAAAATTGCATCATCGGAGGTTCTCATTTGTTAGAAGATATGCAGTGGTGCGATGCCAGAAGCTAATTCCCTTCAGAGTTTGCTAAGTTTTAACATGCTTGTCATGTGTGTCATGAGCAACTCCCGTTGAAGCCGTATGGACACCGGATAAAGAAGTGATTGTTCTTGAAATACGAGCATTTGTTGTGAAGCTTTTCTATTACTTTACATCGGCACCAAGCTTCGATTATCATATAAGATGATGAGTCTTGTCAATGTTTGAAGCTCAAAATATTGGTTAGCTCTTCGATGTTTGGAGGTCACCGGAATCGATTCATGAATAACACATATAGAGAGAGCTCAAGAGTAAATATCCATTAAGGTAAAATTAGGGTAGAGTTAGTCCAAGCTCTTGGAGAATCATTCATAGGAATGGGTTAAAGGGCAGTATGGCGCAATACAAGCACATGTATCAGTTGCACGACGTATAACACATCGGAGGGTTATGCGCCCGCAAGATTTGCGTTGAGAGAAGCATGTCATCTTCAAGAATCCCATGCTACCTGCATTTATTACGGAGCATCTTCACGGTTAGAATTGTTAGCACCTATTCGGGCGGATCATCTAGAACTCTTAATCCAACATATTCGTTCAAAGAAGGAGGTGGATCTGGCATTCGTTCTACGGGAATAATCATTCTTCGAAGATTACCGGTGATTGAGTGCTTAGGTATGGAAGGCACAGAGGTCAATGTTTGAGCAGTGATAGACCTGGCTTTGGGAGTAGCGTTCCTTAGTTGGTCTTGAAGCGGGTCGATTGGCGAGTCATTCTGGATAGGAAAACCTGGCATTCAACATGGTCAGGTATGCTTTATTTTGGAGTTTTATTTCAAATTCAAACCCATGTGATCGACGCTTAGAATCCAATAGATGTCAACGTGTATTGACCAATCGAATTCAGAATGTCAATCGATGCAAGTGAAAGTGTTAATCTATATAGTGTGGGTCTTGTGTCCTGTACACGATGAAAGGACCATCCTGTATTGATATATCGCTCGTGCTAGAAAAACGAGCCATGTTGCATGATGAAACCGTGCATCTGATCTTACCCGTTATTGTCGGATAATCGATAAATGAACCATTGTCCAGAGCGACATGGAAAATTTTCTTTTACTGGAACACTAGAAGTGCAGAATTGGAAAGGTTATACAGTTAAATCGGCCAATGTGGCCGTTCTTTAGGAAAAGAGCCATCTTATAGGCGTTCGACCGATAATAGGTGATTGGTTGAATCTTGATGGGAGTTAGCCAAAAGAGCTTCATAATGCAGGAACATGAGGCAGAATCTTAAGTCGGGACAGAGTGATCCCCAGGACAAATTGACCCTTGCTTTGACCAACCCCTAATCAAGAGCCACATGTATCGCCATTGCCAGCCACTATAACAAGGAAGCACCACCAACCTTGGTTAATGCGGATTTGGTCTCGTGCTGAGAAGCGGAGAAGGTCGGTGACAAATTGAGGAGTAAGCGATAGTTTTTCGAGGCAGCAATGATGAGGGAGCTGCTGATGGCAATAAGATCTCTGGGCAATCAGTTTGCTGGTGATGGACTAAGGTAAGCAAGGAAGATATGATAGCTTGGTATGCAAAGGGTTGTTCTCCCACTAAAATCCTGGTCGGTACAGGAGACCCCGTCTTCTCTTCTTTCACTTTCGAATCTAGATCTGTACTTGATATTTCATGGGTCTCCTATTCTACTGTATGATTTGCTTATAAATACAGACCCTATAGCAACTAGAGGACTTTTGGCTCATTATCTTCTTCACCCTCTATCTCTCCTCCATTATAGTCACTAAGGAAGATAATATTGGTTGTTCTAGGCTATAAGAACTTGTCAGTCCCTTGTACTAGTTACTCTCTATCAAACAATAAATAAATTACAGTAGATGTAGGCCCGAACCACTTTAAAAACCTTGTTCATTTCATTGATTTAGATATATTCTCTGCTAGATTTATATATTTTTATAGGACTTTGTGTGTTGTGCCAATTTTGGTATTAACATTCTCCTTCTCCCCCAAAGCTTTATCTTTCCTTTCCAACTTTTGACCCTTCAACTTCAAAGCCTCCTCTATTGCCCTCACCATCCCCTTTTCCTTCTCTACCTTCTCCTATTGAGCCCTAAGCGCAGCATTTACTTTTTTTCTTCCAAAAATAGCCACATCAAGATCTACCTCAAGCTTAGCAATCCGAGCATTGGATGAGGTCAAGTCATCCTTGACCCTCTTCCAAACCTCGGCTGTCAAAGCCTCCATCTGTTATAAAACAGTTAAAAATAAGATGAGGATTTATGTAGTCAACCTTCAGTAAATAAGGAAAGAAAGGAAGGCACTTACGTAAGCCCAAGTTCTATCAAGCTTGGTGATAAGCTCAGGAAAGGAAGTGAAGGAAATGGAAGTGAAATAGGATGAGATTGGGTGGCAAAAGCAATGTAGGATAAACCATCCAAAGCAGTATGCCCTACCCTCTGAACATGATCAATGACGGGCCCTTCGGGTAGGGGCAATAAGCGAATTGTTGGGTATTGGAAGGACTGGAGAGGTTAGATGGAAAGTATCCGAGGAAGGATGAGAAGCAGGTGGATGCGCATGAAGTTTCTTGAGAAGTTGATTAGAGGAGTCAGTGTCAGCATTTCTCTCCTCTCCCTTCTTCTTCTTTGTCGTCTCCGATTTCTTGGGTGGAAGATCATCAAAAAAACACATCCAAGAGGTCCCCGACCATCCTTCCTATATAATATAAATATTAAGATCAGTAATCATCTTTACAAAAAATCAAGAAATATGATTTTGTATATCCACCTTATTAAATTATACCCCTAGATTCATCCGTAACCGTGGAGAACTTAAGATGGAGCGAGAGAAGTTGTGGCTAGTTTGTAGAAAGCCATACTTGTGCAATGACAACTCAGTAAAGAATTTTTTTGTTTCCCTATCTTCTTTGTTCAAACCAAGGATGTCCTTCCTACAAGATACAAATGATCTGATGGCTTGATCAGAGAAGATAGGATGACTGGGCTATGGTTGTAAAGAAGAAGGGAATTTATCTAAGTTTGAAATGAAAAAATACCACTCATTCCACTTCTGGGAAACAAAGGTGAGAACAGACTTATTTGCCCGAGCATAATAAAACCCATAATCACCCTCGAAAGAATTTTGTGAATGTCAAACAAAAATTGAAGTTCCTCGTAGGAAGGAGGGGAACACTTCTCTGCATAAAAGATGAAAGGGGTAATCAAAATGGAGTAAGAAATTGGAGTAAGTTATATAGGAGCAACACCAATGGCAGAAAGTCATTCACGAAAAATTTGATTGGGAGGAAGATAGAGCCCACATTGGATGTGTTCGAAAGTAATAAAAATAAAGCCATATGGAGATCGTGGATTCAAGAACCTTAGCTACGTAACCCTCAAACTCGAAATGATCCAAAATTCTTTCTATTTCTCCTATTTCAGTTATTATAGATGGTAAGGATAATAGAGAGATGGTCCCCTTGATAGAAGCGGTTTTCATACCGAATATACTAGGTCGATTATCGCCCGCCACTAAGATATAGAGAAAGAAATTACAATAAAAAGAATGTCTTCACTGTTGTTCAAAATAGAAACTATTCATAGAGAAGGCGAGATTCTCAACTAAGGTTTTCGAAAGCATGTAAAAGAATGAAGAAGAAGAAAAAGGAGAAAAATATATACTTATCTCGATTTGAATCTCAACCATGCAATTAGAATAATTGAAGAGCCCCAAATGTCAATTGATTAATGGTAGGGGAGATTAACACAAGGATCTATATAGATTTTCTTGGGAATCAAAAAAATTTAGGGGACAGCTTTTCAGAAGATCAATCAACAAGAAATTGACACATGTAGTCGGGAATTAAATGTGAAACGTCAATAAAGACTTTTTCCATTTGGAAAAAAGAGAGAAAAGCAAGAAGTGATGGGTCATAGGAAAATATGAAAGTAGAGACAAGTCCACAATGACCTTCGATCAATGTAGACTTGGGGGCAAATGTTACACTCATATTTTTAAAACATTATTAAAGGAAAATTGATGTAAGCACAGAACCAAAAGAACCGCTCTCACGATAGAAGTTGGACTACAAAGAGGAAATGAAGGAAAAAAGCAGAGTGTAGGTAACACTAAGCCAAAGTCTTAAGGCAGTGACAAAACTTAAGGACTACGATGTTCCCTTCAACATGGTGTTAACGTCATAATGCCGTGTCTGAGTCTTGAGACAACCACAAAATGTAGGGACTGCTCTGCAACCCAAATACTTACTTTGATGGGCAAAACTGCGGCACAATCTTTTTGTATCAAATATGAAGGTTGTGTCTTAGTTCCGAAAGTAGCATTAATAAGTTGAGACTATAGCACAATCTTTGAGTAACAACAAAATGTAGAGATTGTGTTGCGGCCTCAAGCAATATTAGTGATATGGACCTACGACAAATCCCTTAATGTAGCTATAAGCAATAAGGATGCCCCACAACCTTTAACTAATATTAAAATGGCAGGGTTGCACCGTAATTGTATATTAACAATGAAGCAATAGGGATGTGCCGCAATCCTAAGTTGACACTGACGTGACAGAACAACACCACAATCTAAAAAAGTACCAACCAACAAATACAAAGACTCAAGGGATGAGGCAATAAGGAAAGCTGCACCGCATCCATAAGCTGAACTACGTTCCTCAAATGCAAGCCAAGAAGCCATGATTTCACAAAGCAACAAGCTAGTGAACTGTGTTAAAACTCCTGAAACCACGTTGCACTGTTCCATCCAAAACAAAAACAAAGCACAACGTTAAGAGTAATCAAAGCCAAACTGTACAACTCAGTAAATAAAACTGTGCCACCATTTTGAAGCCAAGTCACACCCACAGAACCTAATCTAACTGTTTTAGTAATAAAGGACTGTGCCACCACCGCCATATCACAGTAGTGTCTAAGAAACCTAGGAATGAAGCCTAGCATCAAGTCATGGCTTATTCAAAAATTAGGTTTACCGTTTCAATTTCAAGCTTTCCGCCTAAGTTCAAAATCCACGACTCGAATTAAGGTTTCCCACCAAAGAATATGTCAGCAATCCACGTACAGTAAATAAGCAGGATGAATGGTCGACGCGTGGCATAATCCAAAGGTAGGAATCAAAAGAACAGAAGATTGATGTTAGCAATCTGTATAATTCCCTGTGTATTGTAAATGGACATGGAACTGTGGAAGATAAATGGAGGAATTGACTTTACTCTTTTTAGCACTGAAATCAAAATTTTACTCTTTGCCATTTTCATTTGTACTAAGAAAGGAAGAAGAAGATAAGGACGTTTTCCCCATAGATGTTGGTTTAGTTAACATCCAAACCACGTAAACCAACCACGTAAATCAAAATTCCTTGTGCCATTTATAGCCTTCCGTACTTTATTTACTTTTTCATTCTTTAATGTCTAAATTGAATTGAATTGTTTTAACAAATTGGATGGAGACATTTCATAAGGTTTTGAATACTTTTTCTCATGACCGTGTAAGCATTATAGCGACATAATTGCATTATTTAAAGGCAATTTTAATATTACTTAATTTTTCTAATTCTTAATCATAAAAGCGTTCAATGTCGTGGTTACTTCAAAAATACTTGGGTGTTTCTAAGATGAAATATCATTAACACACTACTTTAGCTTAACATAGTTTGTTACAATACCTGATCAAATCTAAACAATACGTATCTCGTCTCGATACAAATTAGCATACACGAGCTATCATAATTGTGTAAATCACATATAAAAAACCTAGGAATAAATGAGATAGAATAGATGTCCAACTGTCAAATTATATACATATCAAATTGTTACATACGATAGATGTCTCAAAACAACTCAATATATACATCATATGAAATAACAATAAAAAATCTCTTCTTGTTCAACTGTCAAGTCATATATATACAACATCAACCGGGTACAACTACTTCAAATCAATAGACTCTAGAGACAACTGTGCTACATTACCATTCCAAACAACTCGAACTAAACAATGCAGGTTGGTATCTATAGTAAGGAACAAGTCCTCCAAAACAATGGTTATAGTGACATAATATACACCATGTGATTTCATGACCAATAAGCTCTAGATTCCCAACAAAACAGCATACAAGAGTAATCGTCTTCTAAAATACAATAGTCAGTCCAACTCGAGGAGATGTCATAAAACAAAACTAGAGTTTGGCTAGAAATCTAGTTGTGAGTATAGCAAGATCATATCAATAAATATGAAGTGTTGTGTATAAATATGACATTTCAAACACATTGGTGTCACTCACACAATACCAAATCTTGCCCATAATTCAGTTTCATAAATTAGTGATAACACATGTGTCATGGCTCTATTCATTGCGACTCACGGTTGTAACTCTAGTCAATTGGGATATCACATCTTGTCCATATTATATGAGTTTCTTTTTGCTGTATAAATACAAATCATCATTTTAAATCAAACATTTTATGAAGTCAAATTTTCTACTTTTTCTTGTGAGAGTCCTATTTCATACTCTCTTTTCTAAATTCCCCGTACGAAAACATGTAGATAATCACTTTTGGATTCACCTTCTACTATACTATTTGCCTCGACAAGCTATCATTGGCTTTTTCACTCGTATGCTATCAATCAGTTGTGAGTGCACTTTACATGATATCGTAATTGCACCTGCCCCTATGGCACTTGAAGGCATTATAATCGCCATTGTGCTATAGTCCACTTTATGTCTCCATCATGTTCCGCTACTTTCCCCCTGTTGCACTATGCCTCCTAAATTTTTTATTCTCATCATATAGCCATACAACAAATCGTTTGGACACAGTGACATTGGACAAGCTCATCACTATTTGGGTTACAACCCTCGAATCAGACCTTTAGGATGGATACTAACGTCTATTAGTCATAACCCCATACCATACTTGCCAAATGTTAAATTTATAACTTTTCAAAACATTTGACTTTCCTAACGTCAATTGTTCCCAATTGATGTTATATCTAATTTTTATACGACATATAGATGTCGTATAAATGCATTATAGTGTATGATAAAACATGGTGTGTCAAAAATTCATATTATAGTATCAATGGAAATTTATAGCTTCCATTGTCATTTCAATATGAGTTTATTCATAAAACACTTCTCATACAAAGCAACTCAAGTAATACAACCATGATGACCCACTATTTTTATTATCTAAATTCAATTATGTACAACATCAAAACATGGTTACAACTAAATTCAAATATTAAAGACAATGGGTATATAAAATTAAAAAGAGTCTAAAGCGGCGAACATAAAAATATAACCATCACAATGGAATTTAAATATAAATGTCATTTCAACAGTTCAATATTACACAAGCCCAATAAATCAAATTGCATACAAATTTCAATACATTAACCATTAAAATAACAACCATGTTACCAGATTCAAGAGATATACCGATCTATCCTGTGGATGTGATCCATTCCAAATCCTTTGCTCCCTCTTTTGTTTTTATCTACAAACTTGCATTGCACACATGTACATATAATAAAGGGAAAACGTGTTAACTTGTTTGGACTACGCCTAACCCTATACACTCCGACCTAAGGCTCGAAAGCTATTACATAGAAAAAGACCGCATACATACCTCTTTTTAGAGGGATCAAGCCTACATAGATTGTTTTCTACTCTTCTCCTGCATCCAAATACTTTTTAGTACATAACAACCATAGCATCATTACAACCATTGCAAATTGTACAAGCAAAAAATAGTAGTCTTACTTATTCACCTTAACAAATCATCGTATGGGGCAATAACAATAATAGTACACTTAACCATTAAACATTACGTACATTTGAAAATACTCATGTCGACCCCAGTCACTAAATAAAAGAACAACAACAAAATTATACTTACATACATAATAATCATCCATTATAGTAACACACCACAATGTAAGTATAAAACGTTAAATGTGTACTAATCACCCAATGATGGTGAAACAACATCAATCCTCAAATGTTTACTAGTCCAATCAACATTAGTAACACAACATCAATCATCAAATGTGTGCTAATCCAATCAACATTAGTAGCACAACCTCAATCATCATATAATCATAATCAACTACCTCTCGTCTTGCCATTAAACATCACGTACATTTGACAATACTCAATGTCAACCTCAATCATTAAATAAGAAAAGAACAACAATACAAATATAATTACATACATACTAATCATCCATTATAGTTCGCACCACCAATGTAAGTATAAACCGTCAAATGTGTACTAATCACCCTATGATAGTGAAACAACATCAATCCTTAAAAGTTTACTGATCCAATCAACATTAGTAACACAACATCAATAATTAAATGTGTACTAATCTAATCGACGTTAGTAACACAACCTCAATCATCATACAACAATAATCAACTACCCCTCGTCTTGTAGTAATAATGGTAAAGCACGCGTACCCATCCTAATGCGACTCCATCATCATGCACAAACATATTTGGTAATTCAAAATAATAATTAATCACATATTCATCTATCCAAATCTCTATATTTACGTCCAATGTTTTTCTTTCAAGTTTAAAATCAATTTATTGTTGTTTAATATAAAACCACCATTATTTATATATGTCGAAACAATAATGATCCTTCCAAAAATGATAATATACTTTAGAAGCCTTTTTATAATATAATTTCTTTAAATACTTCTTAACATCGCATTTTAAACCAAAAATAGTAATCTTCATCAAATTGCTTTTTAAAATGATATTATTGTTATTTTACATCAAAATAATAATATATATTAAAACCTCTTTAATACTTTCCAAAACCAATTCATTACTATATATTCCAAAAAAACAATATTCTATTTTAAATCATCGAAACTCTATTTTATTTCTATTTATCGCAAAATAGTAATTATTTATCCAAAAGCACTTTTGGAAAACATTTCTTTGCTATTATTATTATTATTAAAAATATACATTTTTATTTTATTACTCAAACAACAACAATAATTTTTTCTACCATAAATACCGTAAAATCTACATTTTGTCATTTGGACAACAAGATAGTATTTTCACTAAAATTCATGTTATTATTATTTAGAATCCCATTTTATTTTATAAATAATAATAAATTAACCAAACCTTAATTACAAATTTAATTTTAGTCATTATTTATGAATTTCCTCATAAATTCAAAAATAATAACCTTACTAAATTCCATACTTCAATTTTAGTAAAGTTTGTTAAATCATCATTATTTACAAATATCATCCAAAATCTATAAATAACCTCATTATCACTTATTTACCTACTTTTTCATTATTACACATTTTATTCTAATTAATTATTTTTCAATTCAAATCAAATATTTATATTAATTAAACACTCAAAAATACTACAATCAATAATAATTATACAATCAAGGCACGGTACATCCAAAATATTACAATAACTAAACAATCGTCCTTAGAATCCAACAAACACAGCGTCAAACTGTTCGAATTCCACTATGAGTCCAATAGAAGAAACCACGCTTAAATCAAAGATCCTATGTGAAAAATATGGAGGTTAGAAGTTCTAGGGTTTCATTGCAAATTAGACAATACCGGGGTTAAATAAAAATTTACCATAAATACTATGGCAACCAAATCCCCATGACTCCTCCTTTTTCGTTTGCCAGCCTCTGACATTATCACCAAAACACCGTCGCTACGTGCCTTCTACTGTTGGCCCGTTGCTAACCCTTTAATTACCACCCAAAACCACACTGACTAGACCCTATGCCGCCATCCATGAAGCCACAGCCTTGATTTCGTTGAACCATGGCAACCTAAACTTCTCATCCTATTTCTAGCAAACTCTGACATCTACTCATCGATCCAACCACATGGATTGACTTCCCTTGACATCCTCTACATGACCATGGCCTCCGATCATCCAATCATTATCGACTCACGGCTGATTCTGAAACCCCAGATTTGATGACGAAGAATTGTTTGTCGATTTTTGGTTGATTTGAGCATTTTTCAAGAAACAAACACCACCCGTCAACTCCATTCGTCGAGAGCTTCACAATGATATATATGTAAGGGTTTGGATACTTTGAATTTTGAATCAATTTGCAATTAATGAAAATCATCCGTCATTAAATTGTGATTAGAAATAATTTCGAGATTAAGGAAGAGAGACTGATATGACGACTGCAAAAATGTACAATAACTAATATAATGTCTATGTACACATGTTTATTAAAAGAATTAGATATCATTTACATATTTTTTTTCCATATCAAAGTAAACTATTTCTTCACCAAAGCTAACAAATATGTTGGAATCTTTTTTTTAAATAAATTCAAATTAAAATTCCAAAAATAAGCTCTTTATTTCAGTTGCCTTTTAAAATAATTCCAGTTGTACTAAAGTCATCATCCAGAAATCTAAATTCATAGGTAAAGAAGAAAAGAGAAGAAGGAAGAGAGAATGAAAAAGAAAAAAATAACTCTTAATCAATAATCTAGAGCTTACTACGCGAGGTTTTCCCTGATCGGTCAATCAGTTAGGACATGGCTAGTCCACTATCTTTGGCGACTTTGAACTTCATAGACCCAACATCAGACGTACTTTCATATCAGGCAATCACTTGGTTTTAGTTTATTATATTGGTGCAATGAAATTCAAGTTTTGCAAAAATGATTTTATACAGATAGTACACAATCAGCAACCAATATTTAAACTATAAATTAGTTAATACAACAACATGTTCAAACATGATAATTCATCCAATTCATCAATATCAGCCTATATACAAACACAAATACAACATATAAATTAAATAATCAAGTTAAACTCGCTTGTAAATCATATAAATTAGATTAAAACAAGTTGAAATCAAAATAGGAGAGTTAACTCACTTTTCTCCATTGTGTTTCTTTGATTTTAGCTTGCAATTTCCTTTAAAACTTTATAAAAACTTAAAACCCTAATTTGGACAAGTATATAGTGAATTTCTTTTACCCCATTTGAAGAGAGGATAATCATAAGTGAGGATAAGGATGATTAGGTTATGGGATAAGATAAGGATTTGGTAAAGTAGGCTTGGGTTATACGATTAATGGGCGTATTTTCAGCCTATTTTAACAAAAGAATCCTTAACTCAAATTCAACACTTTGCCTCTTATACTACAAAAATTATTCAACTCTCTATAATTTCCCGATTTTTATCCTTGCCCAAAATAATCATCAAGTGTCAAAATACTGCTTTTTATTATAAAATAATTCTTAAAAAATTATCATTTCCTTCAAAAATTCCCAAATTTCACAATATAATTTATTTCACAAATAGAAACTTTTAACAACTTATAAATTTATAAAACACAACTCCAATGTCAAATTCAAATTTTAAATCGATATTTTGCATTTTATTCCAATATAAACTTGAATATCAGCTTTAATGAATTAATTTCAAATAAAAATTCTCAAAATAACATTTTAATCGCATTTGACTCATCAAAATTCCAATTTAAATTTTAAAATACATTTTATTTTATTTAGCTCCACACTGGGAAGTTACAGACTCTCCTCCTTAAAGAAATTGCGTCCTTGCTATTTACTGGAGAGTATTATAACAATCTAATAATATCATCATTCGAACTAATGCAACATATGCAACCATCTTGCGCATCCATCAAGCAATTAAAAGCAAAAAATAAAATAAAAATAAAAATCCAAATAGATTAAACAAATACCTATCGAGTCTCGAATAACTTAGGATTGTCCTTTTGATTTGCTTTTCTGTATCCCAAGTATAGTCCTTAGGGTTACTTGACTATTAAATCTTCAATAGCGGAACATGTTTGTTCCTCATCTGCTTTACCTTCGAGTCTATAATCGTGAAGGTTATGTACAGTATGACAAATAGATTTGCAATTCTAATTCCTAAATCTAACTTGGCTTTACTATAATACCTTAGTGCATAACACACTTTCGTAGCTGCGAAATATGAAACACACTGTGGACTCCAAATAAATTCTCTAGTAAATTCAACCGTTAAGCATGTGGTTTTACTCGTTCGATAATTTTATACGGGCTAATATATTGAGGAGCGAGTTTTCTTGCTTTTTCAAATCTGACTATGTCGCTCATTAGAGATATTTTCAATAATACTTTGTCTCCAACAGAAATTCCAAATCTCTTCTATGTTTGTATGCGTTGCTCTTCTGCATTGACTTACCTATTTTCATTCTATCTCGGATGACTTCTATCTTCTCAATCGTCTCTTTACCAAATGTGGACCTAATTTATGTCCTATTTCTAACCCATAGGCTAGTGATTGACATAACTTTCCATACAAAGCATCATATGGAGCCATGCCAATACTAGATAAAAACAGTTGTTATAAGAGAATTCAAATAAATGGAGATATTCTTCCCATAAACCTCTAAATTCTACAATGCATCTTCTAAATAGTCTTTTAAAACTTTTTTTACTCTTTCGGTCAGACCATCTGTCTGAGGATGGTATGAAGAACTTAAGTTGAGCTCACTCCCAATGCCGACGACAAACTTTGCCAAAAATGACTTGAAAACAAAAGACCACGATTACATACTATACTCTTCGGAATTCAGTGCAATCGTACTGTTTGCTTTATAAATAGTCTGACTAATATCTTTGTAGTTCTGTTCACTCTGACTGGGATGAAATGAGCACTCTTGGTGAGTCGGTCGACTATCACCCAAATACTCTCATTTCCTTATTTCGATCTAGGAAGTCCATCTATAAAATCCATCAAGATTTGTTTCCATTTCCACGGTTGTACTTCTTTAGGTAAATGTAATCCATTGGGTTACTGATGCATGCTCTTCACTAATTGTCATGTAATGCACCGCTTCACATAGTCGTCGATGTCTTGTTGTTTGCATTTCCAATAATACATACTTTTTCTATCTTTATACATCTTTTTCCCACCTAGATGTATTGAAAGTAATGATCGATGACATTTATCGAGATTTTCTTTCTTCAGATCGGTTTGTTGGGAACACACAGCCTTCTATTAAATCTCAAACTTCCATTCGAGTCTAACTCGAATATGCTAAGAACTTCAAAATAAAAATTACTTTGCATCTCTTAATCCAATCAGATAAAACTGGATCTTCACTCAAGCAAACATAGTAAAATTTCCAAACTTCCTAACATAGTTGTTACACCATTTACTCTTCCAAATTCAATGTCATAAGAAGATAACAAGTCTTGTTGTTTCCATTCCATAACTTTATGGATATAACTGCTTCATGCTTTCTGCTGAGAGTAACTGCTACCTTATTCCCTTTACCGGTAGTATATTGAATCTCTAGGTCATATGCAGCTAAAAATTCAACCCACCTTTGTTGCTGCATATTTAATTCCTTCTTTAAAAATAAATACTTCAATGACTTGTGGTCTGCTTATAACAAAACCTTTCTATAGACATATAATGTTGCCAAAGCTTCAATGCAAATATTGCTGCTGCGAACTCAAGATCATGAGTGTCATAACAAACTTTATTTAGTCTAAGTTGCCTAGATGCATATGCTACAACTCTGTCTCACTGCGTTGGCACACCACCAAGACTTGTCTCATAGGCATTCGTATAAACTACCAAATCCTGCTTTCCGTTGGAAACTACTAAAATTGGATCATTAGAAAGCAGCTCCTTCAATTTAAGATAAGCTCCCCCACATTTTTCCCACTAGACAAATTTTACTCCTTTCTTCATCAGATTAGCTAACAGAGCAGAAATTTTGGAAAAAGTATTTAATATATCTTTTACCATATCCTACTAATCCCAAAAATCTTCTAATCTCTGTCACTAAATTGGGATGCTTCCACTTCTAGACTACTTCAACCTCAGCTGGGTCAACTGAAATAACCCTTTCAAACACAATATGTCCCAAAAGTTTAACTTCTTTTTGGTGGAATTTTGAAATCGTTTCCTTGCAAGTTTCTAATACCATGCTCAAATGAATTGCTCCTCCTATGCCTTTGAGTAGACAAGGATATCATTAACAAAAGCTAGGACAAACTTATCTGGATAACTTTTGAAAATTTTATTCATTTTATCGTCAAAATAAGCTGGAGCATTTGTCAATCCAAATGGCATAACTAACCATTCATACGAACCACACTTGGTCTGAAATGTAATAAAGACATACTACCTTCAGCCACTCTAAGTTGATGGTGACTAATTTCTTGCTAGATCAAGATGCAGAAATACTTTAGCACTACTCAATCGATCAAACAAGTCATCCACTCTTGGTAAGAAATATTTATTTTTTATCATGAGAGCATTCATCTTTCTATAATCTATATAGAGTCATAAAGATCCTTCTTTGTTCTTGGCAAACAAAGCTGATGCACCCCATATGGAACTACTTGGTCTAATAAAATTCTTCTGCTCGAGTTCCATTTACTAAATTCTCAACTTTTCCATTTCTTTAAGGCACATTAAGTTAGGTGGTCTACTGGACAGTTGAGTACGAATAATAAGATCAATCCTAAACTCAACTGCTATTTTAGGGGGTAGACATGTAATCGACTTAAAAATATTAAAAAATTCTATAACTGTTGGAATATGATTTATTTCATCATCTTGAGAATCAATAGCACATAGAGGAAATCTAGATTTGACACGCGTGGCTTCTAGTGCAATCAAAATTTCATTCTGTGTGATCGGGATGCTAAAGAGTGATTACTTGCTCAATGCAGAACAATCGATCTTGATAACGTTCGAGCGGTCCATTCCAACAAAAGTTCCAAAATTCAAAGAATCCATCACAAATAAGTCAATAACAAATAAATCACACTGGAAAAGATAACCAAAAAATGAATGGAAACATCACAACATATCTCTCCCATACATGCTTAACCACCAACTTGATTTGCTACTCTAAGAGAGGTGGCAAGAACATAGACATCCAATTATAATTTCTTGACTAATTCTTTCTACACAAATGAATGAGAAGCACCTTTATAAAAAAGAATCCTAATACGAAAATTGTGCCAAAATATAGTACCTTCTAAGGCTAAGGCCTGCCTCCCTTTGTCTAGCATAGAATTGGCTCCTTCAATACTGAACATCTATCCCTAGGATTGCCTCTTGGGTTTCTTGCACTGGTTTGAAAAATGACCCGCTTAATTACAATTATAACATCTCTTTGCCTGCTCTTTGGTCCATTTTCTACACCCAATTACATAATGACCCTTTCTTTCTATATGAATAACTTTTAACCTGGCATCAGTCATATTACTTTGTCTGCTCAGGCTATTTCTATTGCAATGGCTTCTAATTCTTCTTGAATGTCTAGTTCTTTTTCTGAAAGGACAGATTTTTCCCTTATTATGGTTGTTGAATAGATTGCCCACTTGAGGCTAAGTCATCCACACGTACCTTTTCATATCTCAAAGCCATGTCAACTATTTCTTTAAATGGATATCTCAGCTAACCTTGTAATTTATCTCTTAATTCAGCATTAAGTCTAATTTTTTTTTCATTCTTCTCCAACAGTGAACTGATCAATGCTAGTCCATACTTTGAAAGAGCATTAAATCCATATACATACTCAGTCACAGATGCACTCCTTTGGATTTAATCTATAAATTTGGAAGTAGATCTTCCTTTTGCCATCGGGAAGAAAATGAGCTTTAAACGGGTTGTTAAACCTGCCAAGTTATTTCTTCATTTGGCGTTGCTGCAGAGATGGCATTGTACTTGTCTAAGGATTAGACTGTAATTGGCAAGACACCAATATTCTCTTTTCTTGGTCGGTCTAACCCAAATCATCATTGATTCTCTCATAGATTCTCAACCAAGCATACTGTTAACCCGCCTTTGAGCAAGGCCACATACAGGCAGATTTAACCCAATCAACTGCATAAAGGTCGAAGTTGGATTTCATGAGTAACAAGAATGATAACGAAGCCAAAACATAGCCTAGTCGGTGGACAAGCAGCGCAATATGTTTAAAATATGATTTCGACAAAGATCAAATTGTTGCGGGTGGCTTGGAATCTGCTCCGAGTAATTTTTTCCTTGTTTACTTCGAGTTTCCAAGCGGATTGCTTCGAGTCAGGTAAGGGTCTACTTCGGGTCTTCGTTAGGATAGCCCACTCGTAGGTTACTTCGAGTCATCACAGTATCTGCTTCGAGCCATTGGGAGGTCTACTTCGGGCCGAGGAGAAGATTACTTCGAGTTGTGGCCATGAATCGACCAATTTCGTATCCATGCTGTTCGCATCCATCAAGTTCGCAATCATTTGGTTTGTATCCATCAGACACATGCACCTTTCGAATCGACCAAGGTTATTCACTTCGTATCAATATACGTTTTCATATCAATCCATGTCAATACATGTTTCACATCGATCACCCAGATGATCGATACGAAACCTACCCCTTCCCATCGATGCGAAATAGTCACAGTTGTCTAGTTCGTATTTTGGCACAAATATTTTGGTGCATACATTTGGGTGTTTTTGACCAATTTTGGCGCAAACATTTTGGTGCTTTCATTGAGAAACAAAGTATTCAGGGATTCAAAATCTTGAAGTTCAGATTTGGAGGACTAGAGAATCAGATCTAGGAGCAATTATGACCAAGCAATCAACAAGAAGACAAAGAACTGAGAGGAGTTAGCATGAAGGGAGTTAGGAGGCTTCCTCAGGAGCGAATCAGGCCTCAGTCTTTATCACCCGAGATGAGATGGAGATGATGATGGAAGCCATGAAGGAGGGAATGCTAAAAAGGCAAGAAGAGATGATGTAGAATTTACTTCGACAAGTTGGTCAAGTTGGAGTGTAGAATCAAGGGAACGCAACTGCAGGAAGCACTAGAGATAGAGGTCAGGAGCATGGAACAATCAGAACCCAGAATAGAGGGGAATCGTCGGGAGCAGCCCCAGAGCTAGGGGCACTCCTTAGGACCATATTAATCCAACCTCAGGTAGGATACCAGGTGTAGTTGTGCAACACGACATCGATAGAGAGATGGATGCTCGTCCAGAAGAGCAGATTCAAGGAATCCCTCATGAACTCGAGGGGCAGATCAGAGGCAATGGACAAGGACCACAACTTGGCGACAGTGACAGATTGGCGGAGATGGTCAGACGAGCCATGAAAGGCGGACTAGCGAATAGAGATCTGGAAGACGTGAACAGGTGCACATTTGCTCCCACAATTAGATGGGCTAGGAATCCACCAGAATTCAAGCTACCAACACTGGAGACGTACGATGGGAGGACGGATCCTGCAGTTCATTTGACAAGGTACATGAGACATATCGAGGTACTGGGGGCATCGGAGGAGGTCATGGCCCGGTGCTTCCCATTATATTTGATGGACATTGCAGCACTATGGTTTAGACAACTGGAGAGCGGCTCCATTGGAACATGGACCGATTTGACTGAGAAGTTTATGAGGTAGTTCAGAGTTCACATTTCGAGACCTAAGAATGTGATGAGTTTGGCAACACTGAAGCAAAGAACCGGGGAATCTTTGAGGAGTTTTCTAGCACGATTCAATGCAGCGGCCGCATCGGTGGATCGACCAGATCCATCCATGGTTTTGATGGCAGCTGTATCTAGCATAGCCGATGGCACATAATTTAAGAATTCATTGACAAGGGATCCGCCTATGGATCTAGGAGAATTTTATCATGAGGTCGAAGGATTCCTGCGATTAGAGGACGTAAATGTTGAAAGAGAGGAAGGAGAGGGAACATAAGTTTATGCAGTCAAAGGCGGAAATCCTCCCGAAAGAGATTCTGGCAAGGATAAAGGAAAACAAAAAGCCGAGGATAGCGATAATGGACCAAAGCGATTACAAAAAGAACCGAGATTTACTTCCTATTTAGAGCTGAGCGAAACCTTGGAACAGATCTACCAGGACACGAGGGGTCAGATTCCTTATCGGAAGCCAATGAGAAGGGACCCGACCAGCAATGAGAGGAAATCAGATAAGTACTGCTTATTCCATGAGCTAAGCGGCCATGGTACAAATGATTGCAGGCACTTGAGGGATGAAATAGAGGGACATATCCGAAATGGCCCGCTATCGCAATATGTAAGGAGGCGAGCCACAACGGTGGAGCAAGAACAACCACCACCTGCACCAACTGGGAATGGCTCAGGATCGAGGTATCAGCTTGTCATCAACTGATTGAAATAATGATGAATAAGTAGCAAACTCCACACCAACACAATTAAGTCATTTACACATGTACAGGATCGCGAACGATCCTCAGGCATGCTCTGATACGACTACCAATCATGTCAGTGTAGGTCTTTGCACTTTGACGTCTCTGTTTTACTTTTGTTTTCTATTTCGCATGTTTGAACTTGATTTTGTTGAACATTTCTATTGAAATACTTATTTGGAATGAAAATCCGCTATTTGTGATTCTATAATGGCTAAGCTACTTACACATGTACGGGATCACGAACGATCCTCAGACATGCTCTGAGATGGCGATAAACCGCCATCACAAGCAACTTTGAAACTCACTCGAACGTGAAATCTGACGTTAATGATACCAAGTCCCCCCGGGCACACATAATTCACCGTGAACGGCACTCGACCACGAACGGTCACAATTCACCTCGAACGGCACCCGACCCCGAACGGTCACAATTCACCTCGAACGGCACCAGACCGCGAACAATCATAATTTGCCTCGAACGGCACCTGACCGCGAACGGTCACAATTCGCCTCGAACGGCACCCGACCGCGAACGGTCACAATTCGCCTCGAACGGCACCCGACCGCGAACGGTCACAATTCGCCTCGAACGGCACCCGACCACGAACGATCATAATTCGCCTCGAACGGCACCCGACCGCGAATGGTCACAATTCGCCTTGAACGACACCCGACCGCGAACGGTCACAATTCGCCTCGAACGGCACCCGACCGCGAACGGTCACAATTCGCCTCGAACGGCACCCGACCGCGAACGGTCACAATTCGCCGCAAACGGCACTCGACCGCGAACGATCACAATCCGCCCCGAACGGCATACGATCGTGAATGATCATTATTCATTGTCATGTAAGATTATCAACCTTTTTGTAGGCCATTAACAGGATACAGACATCCAGCTTAACGAACTACAAAACACACCTTCCTATCGCCAGGCATGTTTTGGGGGGCAAAGTGTTAACCCGCCTTTGAGCAAGGTCACATACTGGTGGATTTAACCCAATCAACTACATAAAGGTCAAAGTTGGATTTCAAGAGTAATAAGCATGATAACGAAGCCAAAACATAGCATAGTCGGTGGACAAGCAGTGCAATATGTTTAAAATATGATTTCGACAAAGATCAACTCATTGCGGGTTGCTTGGAATCTGCTCCGAGTTATTTCCTTGTTTACTCCGAGTTTCCAGGCAGATTGCTTTGAGTCAGGTAAGGGTCTACTTCGAGTCTTCGTTAGGATAGCCCACTCGCAGGTTACTTTGAGTCATCACAGTATCTGCTTCGAGCCATTGGGAGGTCTACTTCAGGCCGAGGAGAAGATTACTTCGAGTTGTGGCCATGACTCGACCAATTTCGTATCCATGCTGTTCGCATCCATTAAGTTCGCAATCATTCGGTTCATATCCATCAGACACATGCACCTTTCGAATCGACCAAGGTTATTCACTTCGTATCGATATACGTTTTCGTATCAATCCAAGTCAATACATGTTTCGCATCGATCACCCAGATAATCGATACGAAACCCACCCCTTCCTATCGATGCGAAATAGTCACAGTTGTCTACTTCGTATCGGTCGCGTAGATGTGTGCTTTGTATCGATTAACCAGATGGTCGATAAGAAAGTGACACTCTTCCACCGATGTGAAGCACTAGGGAACATATGGATACGAATCATATATGATCGATACGAAGAGACCAATTGTGATCGATACGGAGAGCATAGCACCCGATGGATACGAAAAAGGATGAAGGCTCGGTCAACACGGCAAGAAATGTGGATCTACCCCAGTTTATCGCACCACATCACTTACTAGCACGTGCTCGAACCGATACGAAGAAGAGCGATGTGAAACCTATCGATACGAACGAAGCAACATTCGAAAAGCACAGGTTTGCATCGATCATAACTCACAATCTACAAGTCCAAATGCTACGAAATTTTCACAGAAGCTTACGTACATCCTCATCAACACTCACAATCGATCTCGACCCAATTGGATGAATTTTTGATCGATACGAATCTCGTTCGTATCGATCCCAGATCGCGTGCAAATCACGTGGGATCGATCGCGTGGACCCGCTCACGTGCCAGAAGAGGTCTCCTGAGATCTGAGCGAGATATTTGCATCCTACGCCTATAAATAGCATCCTAAAGCCTACAGAAAAGGGACTTTTGGCTCTTCTACGTCCAGACTCTGCCGGATTCATCATTGTACTCGGATTTTGCTGTTGTAATCAGTTGTAACTTGTTGTAATCAGCAAGCAAACTTCAATAAAATTATCAACTTCAAAGTGGACTTAGGCCGGATTTCCGAACCATTATAAAACCTGTGTTCTTTACTGCTTTCATCTAAATTTTCTGAGTGTTCTTCATTTTTAATTCTCTACATACTTGATATCTGTGATTGTGAACCGGTGCTTTCATTAGCAATTGGGTGTTTGTAACCAATTTTGGCGCAAACACATACATACCCATTACATCTTCGACGTAACGACTGCCCTACCCCTATGGTGCCTGTTGTCAAAGGAAAAAAAAGAAGTAAATAAGAAGAGAATGGAAAAGAAGAAATAAGAAACATTAAATAATCACATAACCTGTCGTATATCTCACATCGCATCAGATAAAGTATAACATGCAACACATATATAAAACAGTAGAGAGAGTAATAACAATGTGAACTAATCATTAGAGTATAAGATCCACAAAGTTATACAACACAGTAACAGAGTTTATACAACTAGAAAATAAACTCAACTGATACACTCTCTAATAATAATATGTCAAACACTATGATGGCTCCACAGTGTCACACAACGGAGTATACAATAACAAAATCATATATAAGTATGAATAAGCGTCACCTCTTACTAATTTACCTACAGAACTCCATATGTCATCCACACCTACTCTCTAATCTACTCATTTAAGAGTACCCATAATTAAAAGCAAAGCATAAAACTTCGGGTCAGACAACAGTCTGGTATGAGCGATAAACAATCTCAAAATACTATAAAAGTCGATATAGCATATGGAATAGGGGGCATACGAATCATACTTGACCTGTCCCTGCAACCAAAGAGTCAACACATAACATCGATAATATGCTACTCTACAGCATCCTAAAATGGCACTCCATACTCAGTAACCTGTCAGGGTGCCTTGGTATCTACATCTACGATACCTACTCTATACTAAGTAAACCGTTTAGGGTGTTGGTATCCCTATGCATAATACCTACCTCGTGTGACATCCTAAAGGTGACAGGTAGCTAGTGAAGCAACTATAACAAACATAGCATCCATCAAACAATACTAACTGTCACCCAGTGTGCTCTAGATATATGATAACTCGTATGACCCCCAATCCAGGGACTAGTGGTAATCTCAGTTCTCTGTCATACTCTTATACCTCATAGCCCAAAGTCGGATACATGTCTCGCAGCATAAAGCTGGACACTAGACCCAAAGCCATAGGACCAGGGTATACGGATCCCTGCTACCAATCCATTGGCCTCCCAACTATACAATACCCTTGCTTCGAGTACAACAAAAAACCCTTCTAGTCATCAACGATCCCTTAACACATGCATATCCATCTGAGCCTTCTAGCTCAATACAATTTCCACCATCTAGCTCAATATAATTTCCACTATCTGGAACCCACCATGTTCCTCCACTCCATGGCTTCCACCATAAGCCTCTTCGATACTAACTCCTTACTCGAGCCACAAACTATAGATACAAAGTGTCCAATCTTTGGTACCTACTATGCCCTCGAGTCACAAATCGAAGATACAAGGCTTTCATGATGATGTACATCGCCATCCTCCCATGATGCGAACAAGCCAACACCTGCATCACGATCTACAGAGTCCTAAAACTATCAACCTTGGAACCTAATCCATACACTGTTGAGTCATAATTCAAAGTACTAACTCTGATGTTGAAGCGCAACATCATCACTTCACCATTTAAATAGCTTGCCATAGAGCAATCACATCAAGACTCTAATTCGATCAAACGAACAAACCATCAAATTGCGTACCACAAAATTTCCTTAATGTCCAAGCCAAAGATCGACCAAATCGCCAATCAACAATAGTGATGCACATTGACCACTCTACAGTGGTCAATACCTACCTCGTTGGTCTTATGCTTAACCAAAACAAATAAGTACAAACCAAACAGAAACGTTAGGCATCCATTCTGAAGTCTAAAGCCTCATCTTCCACCTTCAGATCCGTCGGCACGTATCCTAACACTACCCTACAACTTTTCTCCATCGTTAAGTTCCTGCGTGTACGAAACCCCAACTTACAAGATATTCCCCTAACACTCGATCACCGCTAATCAGCGTTTTCAACCAAAAACAGCCAAAAAACCAAACAGACAACCAAGCAACCAACATCCATACAGACAACCAAAACATCATACATACAATATGTATAATGCATCCATATCAACTAATGGGGAAAACATATCAAAATAAGCCCAAATCTAATAATTTCCTAACAATGGAACGTCGATGGAAAATATGTGATATTCAATATAAATCATTTTAAAATATTTTTATTTTATTTTATAAAAATCTAGTAGGTGCATAAGTATAGGAAAATCACATTTTAAAACCAAAAATCATTACAAAACGTCAATCTAATACCATATAACCAATCATAGAATGGTGGTAGAAAATACCACGCACCTCCATAAAATCTATCCAAACTACTGCCAAAGCATAGATCTCTCCATCACAGGCGCAATGTAAGAAACCGCATCCAAAATGGACCTTGTATGCAAAATATATGGCCATATAAGAATCGAGATCAATAAGATAATTCACTAATTACAAATACTAATTACCTAATTACCTCTCCAATCCTTCTTCCCCAATCAAAATACTTCCTGTACATGGCCGTGCACACACCACATATATACACGTCCTCTCTCTCCTCTTTTCTTGGTCGTTACTCAATGAAATCAAGATCTGTCTTTACCAACGAATCACTCTATGCAATCTCTTCATATCCAACCCAAAATGGACAAGCACGATCCTCGATTTGTGCTCGCAACCTGATGATGCCACTCATGCCAAAGAGGGACGTGTTTTTCTTTAGAGGCTCAGATCCAACGAGACTTTGCAGGTAGGTGCTATTCATGTTGAGAAATCCAACAACGATATCTGTTTCGCCTATCGTTGACCATATATCCGGCCTTCTCAAACCTTAGATCCAGCCATGAAGAGGTCGAGTTCACCGATCACTATCGATCAAAATTCCACCACAGTCATCATGAAGCTCTCGTATATACAATCTCAACGGATCTAGTTTCATGATTTATTATTGAGCGGATTGGTTGATTTTATTTTTTGAATGGATTGAGAGGAAGAGGCTATGATTTTTATTCTTTGGAATGGAACAGTAAATGGCAGATGTAATTAGAGAGAGAGAAAGGATTTAGGAATATTCATAATATTATTTTATTATGATTTATTTGAATTCTCAAATAAATCATCGTACGTTTCAAGCCTGTATGATCACATGATGCTTCCGATCGCAATGAAACTTGTCTGCATACATCACCTTATTTTTCGGATCCAACGGTATAAATTTCATCGCCATTTGAGACTGCGTCCCGGGATGCTAATTTCACGCATTTCAAGATCATTTCGACCATCGGATCATCCCATCTCCAAATAGAGCGATCCATATACTTATTTTAATTCGCAAAGTCAATCCAAACTCAAAGGAAGTAGTCTTGATTCCTGATTCGATCGTACGCAAAAAATCATATTTTTGTGCCTTCATTTAAGGAACGATTAAATATTTTAAATTAATTATTTAAATATTTGATCATTAAAAATGCGGGTCGTCACATTCTCCTCTCCTTTAAGGATTTCGTCGCCAAAATCACAAAGCGAGGAGAGCGTCTCCTAACCCGAAGGCCGATGGTTAGCCCGAACGGCATAACCAGCCACTTGTAGAAACCAAACGGCGGACGAAACGCGATGATCGGCACACTCTCCTTCGCTACCCTCAACTGGTGAAATCCCATAGCCAGATCCAATTGGGTGAACACCTTCGCACCGTGGAGTTGATCGAACAAGTCATCCAAACGTGGGAGTGGATACTTGTTCTTTTTCGTCATCTTATTCCGCTCACGATAATCAACACACAACCTTAAAGAGCCTTTCGCCTTAGTGGCGAATACTACAAGTGCAACCCACTTAGATATGCTTCTATGAATGAACCCTCTTTACAACAGGTCATTTACTTGCACCTCTAACTCCTTCTGCTCTCTAGGTGTCATACGCCATAAAGGCATAACTATAGGTCTGACATCCTTTGTCAAGTCTATAAAGAACTCGATCTCCTTATGCGGTGGTTGTGAGAAATGCGGATTAAGGATCTTAAGGCTAGAATTAACACTAGAGGGGGGGTGAATAGTGTTTTAAGAAATTTGTTAATCCTTTTGAGTTTATCTTAATTTGTTAATAATGTATGCACTAATCAGACACAGATATGAACATAGAATCAAACACAGATGCAAATATAAAGTAAAAGCAGTAAAGGAAAGAACACACCGGATTTTATACTGGTTCGGAGTTACCCTACATCCAGTCCCGCACAACTAAGTACGGATTTTTTTTCAAGATCAATTCAACAATTACAACCCTCGGTTTCAAGGCTACGAGGTACACCCTCCAGAATAACAATCCTCTGGGTAGAGATACTTGATTTCCGGGGCAACAAGTTCACCCAATTGATTTCCAAAGCTACAATCACACCTTCTCTCGCTCAATTGATTTCCAAGGCTACAATCACACCTTTTGTCGCTCGATTGATTACAAAAAGTCTATAACTCATATTAGCACTTGGATCTTGTAGAGATACTGATGGAGAATCACACTAGAAGTAATCGAGTATGATTCGATGTTGATTTCGGCAGAGTAATGGTATGATTTTGTATTAAGAAATGTGGAAGAAGAAGAGGAGTAAAAACCAGAAAAAAGTGATTAAAAATTCATTGAAACTGACCCCTATTTATAGAAGAACAACAGCCATGTCCATTCATGAAGAGTTATGGCAAATAGACACTTTTTTTGAAATTTGAATTTTGAAACCAACTGACACTATGTCGACATGGGGTACTTGGGCATGTCGACATCCCAAAGAGATTTTTGGTGTTTTGATTTTCTTTGAAAATAACCTCTATCTTATATAAAAATTATTTTAAACTTTATAAATATATTTAACTATAGTTAAAATACATAAGTAAATATAAAGACCAATATATACATATTATTTAACTATAATTTAAATCAAAGTATAAATTGGATATTATTTAACGAGCATGAAGTGGATTCCATTCCACGAATAAATTGGATATTAAGATGTCAGTGCCTTTCTATGAGTTTTAACAATATTCCTAACTATATAACTTATCTTGGAAACTTGAACTCTAGAAATTCTTGATACTCATGAGTCTTCTATCTCTATATCTTGAATTTCTATACTGTACAGTCTTCATTCTTGAAGCCTGCATGGTTAGATCCTGCATATACATATATATCTAAACTTGTAATGTTAGTATTTATATTTTATAATCTATTCTAAGGTTGTTGTCATCAAAACCAACTCCTCAGGGACTAACAGTGGTAATCCGGCCACCTCCTCAAATATGTCCAGATACTCCCTAATGATAGGCATAGATGATAACTCATCGTGTGGAATCTCAAGTGAATATAGAAAGTTAAATATAACCCCATCCTCCAGTAGGCAGCTAATCACTATCATCCATCCTTCCACAGTCCCAATTGTCACTAACGGCTTCTCACAATCCAGTACTACCGCATACTTCCTTAGCCAGTCCATTCTCAAGATAATCACGAATCCAACGAAATTCTAAACAAAATAATCACAAACAAAATAGCATCCATGACTCGATAATACCAAACCACGACAAACCATACACAGGCTAGTGGAGCCTCCGATATGGTTCGTCACCATCAACGGTCGGTCAACTATTTTGGGTTTTGTTTGCGCCAAAATTGGTCACAAACCCCAAGTGTAGTGAAAGCACCAGCGTATGAATATAAATCAACAATATTCACACACAAATCACGGATCTAAGCAAATAACAAATAGCAATCCAGAAATAATGAACAGTGACACAAGATTTATAGTGGTTCGGCTATCTCCGGCCTACGTCCACTTCAAGGTTTTTATGATTTTATTACTCGATGCTTGAAGATTACAGTTTCTTGTAATGTAGTACAACTGATTTTCTGAGCTAAGTTTGAATCTAAGGCAGCAATGGTGATTCTGAGTAAATCTGGCAGAGTCTGGGCGCTCTTTAGCTCTCAAAATTCTCTGACCCCTTTTCTGAATGACCAGGGGCTCTATTTATAGGTGTAGGAGGCTGATATTTCACCTAAACTGAAGGGAGACCAGTTCTGGCACGTGAGGGGGCCCACATGCCCGCTTTTTGGAAATCCGGGCCCACTTTGGGATCGACTTGAAGCTATGTTCGAATCGATCAAGAAATTGTCCAATCGAGCTGAAATTTGGTGTGAACATTCTTCAACATGTGCTCAAGCTCCTGTGAAAATTTCGTAGCATTTGGACTTGTGCATCTCGAGTTATGATCGATTCAAGTTGTAGTTTTTCGCCCCATGGATTCGTTCAAATCGATATGGTTCGAATCCATAGGGTCGACTCCATGCTCTGCACGTGAAGGCGACGATGTGGTGCGTGTTTCTCGTATCGATCCGCTTTTTACTCCGGTTTGACTGGGTCGAATCCATGGTTTGGATTCGAGGTAATGGATTCGAAGGTACGATTCCATCGAATCGATCGGACGAACATTCTCTTCGAATCGACTAAGGTAGGTCACGGTTAATCGATTCGAAGGATTCTCAGTTGAATGGATTCGAAGCGAAGTGGCATTATGGATTCGACGTGACTTGTCTTGAACCGATTCGTAGCGCCCTGACTCGATGGATTCGAAGGGCATCCTTTCTCATCGATTCGAAGTAGAGGAAATTCGATGGTGTCGAACAAAGACTGTCTCGTGGATACGAAGCCTGGTCACCAGATCGATTCGAACGCAAGCTCCTTCTATCGATTCGAACATATGACTGACTACTCTAAATTGCATCGATGATATCTTGAGCGTACGAACTCGGATTGACTCAAGATTTGGAATGTTGTTTTATCTGGCCTTGCTTGACATGTCTTATCAATTGTAGCTTGATCCGGACCTGGGCATAATTCATCGATATCCATGGTGAACCTGTGATGCACAATCGATGTTTATGACTAATAATCATTGATTTTCAGTTAATCTTTGGGTATCTCGGCTTTGCCAAAAGTTGGGATAACATTTTGCCCCCCAAAACATGCCTTTTTGTAAAAGGTGTGTTTTGATCAGTCTCAAGTTAAATGCAGTGAGTTCATGTTTTACTCATAGCTTATAGCATTTTCAATCAAGTCCATGGCTGTTCGAAGCCGAATTGTTATCAATTTTTTCCAGTGGAAGTTAAGAATGAAGTTCTACAGTCTCCCCATACTATCGGTGGTCACTCCGGACCCTTGCCAAGCCCATTCCAGACTTAGCGATCGAATAGAAAGATCCTATTGCACTCCGGCGTTGCTTTCTATTCCTTGCACTCTGGCCTCAGTTAGGGCGTAAAGCAATGTCTTGGTCATTCTGGACCGATCGTAGCCTCTCCGGGCTCTTACTGGATCCCATCTTGTCACTCTCCGGTGAAGGGGAAACAACGTTAAGTGAGTCAATCCTGTCGCTCTCCGGCGAAGCGACTCACCTCCTGCACTCTGGTTCAGTGTATCTGAACATTAAGCGATGTCATGACCTGAATCGTCGGTCGATCACAGCCTCTCCGGGCTCATGCTGGATCCCATCCTATCACTCTCCGGTGAAGGGGAAACAACGTTAAGTGAGTCAATCTTGTCGCTCTCCGGCGAAGCGACTCACCTCCTGCACTCCGGTTCAGTGCATCTGAACATTAAGCGATGTCATGACCTGAATCGTCAGCCGATCACAGCCTCTCCGGGTTCTTATCGAATCCCGATCCAATCACTCTCCGGTGAATAGGAAACGATGCTTAAGTGAGTCGATCCTGTCGCTCTCCGGCGAAGCGACTCACTTCTTGCACTACGGACCCCGCCTCTCCGGGTAAGGTCATAAAGCGATCATGTTTATATTGATATTTAACGTTTATCCTTTAACTCTCCGGTCAAAGGTTTGTTTCAATAAATGTGTCTTTATTAAATTCAAATCCTAGGTGTTCAATCTCAAACACCAGGAAAAACAAGACAACGCCTCTCCGGGCGGTGCGGTCTATTTCCATCTTAGAGCATGCCTAGGGATCTCTCCGGTTCCCGTACATGAGTAAGTGGGATAGCCGTTTTATTTTGGAAATCAAATCTAAGAAAACTAATCGACCAGAGTCCAAATCTTGAACTTGGCCCTTTCCATCATAATCAGTTGATGATGAGTCGTGATCCCGATCCAGGATCATTCCTGTTAGGTGGAGGCGGTGGTTGCTCAGGTCTTACTGTCGCCGCCCGTTCTCTGGTATATTGTGGCAACCTACCACTCCTGGCATGTTCTTCCACCTCGTCTCTTAGGTGGTGGCATTCATCGGTAGTGTGCCCATCCAGCTCATGGAATAGGCAGTATTTTCCAGTTCTGCGTTCCCGCTCCGTGGGATCTCTCCTGGGTGGTTTTCGATAGGGGAGTTGCCCCCGAGTTTCAGCGTAAATCCTTTCTAGGCTTGCCGTCAAATCTGTGTATTGCCTGAATCTAGGCTCTCGGAATTTCTTCCGTTTATCAGGACCATCATGTACGTCTTCCTGCTTTCTCTTCCCTTTGTCTGTCCTGGACTGTTCCCTGGCGGTTCCTTCGCCTTGTGCAACATTTATTTCCTGCCTCTCGGCTCGTGATTCTTCTAATCGAATGAATTTTTCAGCTTCATGGAAAAACTCTCCCAGATCTTGCGGTGGATCTTTAGTCAAAGAGTCTTTAAATTCCGTGCCTTCCCCAACTCCTGCCACTACCGCCATCAGAATCATTGATGGATCCGGGTGATCTACAGAAGCCACCGTTGCATTGAATCATAGCAGAAAATATTTTATGGACTCTCCGGCCCTTTGCTTTATTGAAGCTAGAGTCATCACACTCTTGGGCCGTGTTACGTGGACCCTGAACTGTCTCATGAAGCAATCCACAAGCTCGCCCCATGTTCTGATTGATCCAGTCTCTAATTGTCTGAATCAAAGTGCAACCAAATCTGATAAAAATAAAGGGAAACATCGTGCCATCACTTCCTCGGATGCTCCCAGTACTTCCATGTGTCTAATGTATTTGGTAATATGCATGGTTGGATCCGACTTCCCGTCATACGAATCCAGCATTGGTAGTTTGAACTTTGGAGGGTTCTTTGCATTCCTGATATTCGGAGCGAATGGACTCCGACTAACTTCTTCCAATCCTCCTCCTGACAATCCTCCTCTCATGAGTCGTCTCACTAGGCCAATCATTCTTTCATCTCCACCTAGGGGTTGCCCCCTTGTCATGTCTCTGTCTTGCCCTCCGAGTCTTGTAGGGAATTCTGGTACGTACTCTTCGGGTGGCTCATTAGCATTTGTGTTGGCCCTAGCCGGTTGAGCTCCTTCCAAAGGTTCTTCTACGTTGGATCCTGCGGGCCTGCCCCCAAGCCCTTGTTGATTGCCTTCTGGTTCTGCATTCTGTCCTCCGTTGGGTTCCATATCCCTAGCTCCTTGTTCCACATTCACAGCTGTTGTAGTTGGTCCAAGGTTCTGTGTCCCTGCAGCTCTCATCTGCTCGAAGAAATTCTGCAGCATCTCTTGTTGGTTTTTCAACATTCTTTCCTGCATTAAGTTATTCATAGCCTCCATCTCATCTCTAGTAATGTAGATCGAAGCTTGTCCCTCTCCAGCGCCAGATGATGCCTCTTGACTTCCTCCCTATTGGCTCCTCTCAACTCTTTGTCTTGTTTGTCGAGTCATTGTAGAGCCAAATCTGAATCCTTAAAATTTTAAATCTAAACTTTGAATCTGGTGTAGCGGGTGCTAGTTCCTCTCAATGAAAGCACCAAAGTGTTTGCGCCAAAATTGGTCACAAACCCCAAGTGTAGTGAAAGCACCAGCGTATGAATATAAATCAACAATATTCACACACAAATCACGGATCTAAGCAAATAACAAATAGCAATCCAGAAATAATAAACAGTGACACAAGATTTATAGTGGTTTGGCTATCTCCGGCCTACGTCCACTTCAAGGTTTTTATGATTTTATTACTCGATGCTTGAAGATTACAGTTTCTTGTAATGTAGTACAACTGATTTTCTAAGCTAAGTTTGAATCTAAGGCAGCAATGGTGATTCTGAGTAAATCTGGCAGAGTCTGGGCGCTCTTTAGCTCTCAAAATTCTCTGACCCCTTTTCTGAATGACCAGGGGCTCTATTTATAGGTGTAGGAGGCTGATATTTCGCCTAAACTGAAGGGAGACCAGTTCTGGCACGTGAGGGGGCCCACATGCCCGCTTTCTGGAAATCCGGGCCCACTTTGGGATCGATTCGAAGCTATGTTCGAATCGATCAAGAAATTATCCAATCGAGCTGAAATTTGGTGTGAACATTCTTCAACATGTGCTCAAGCTCCTGTGAAAATTTCGTAGCATTTGGACTTGTGCATCTCGAGTTATGATCGATTCAAGTTGGAGCTTTTCGCCCCATGGATTCGTTCAAATCGATATGGTTCGAATCCATAGAGTCGACTCCATGCTCTGCACGTGAAGGCGACGATGTGGTGCGTGTTTCTCGTATCGATCCGCTTTTTACTCCGGTTTGACTGGGTTGAATCCATGGTTTGGATTCTAGGTAATGGATTCGAAGGTACGATTCCATAGAATCGATCGGACGAACATTCTCTTCGAATCGACTAAGGTAGGTCACGGTTAATCGATTCGAAGGCTTCTCAGTTGAATGGATTCGAAGCGAAGTGGCATTATGGATTCGACGTGACTTGTCTTGAACCGATTCGTAGCGCCCTGACTCGATGGATTCGAAGGGCATCCTTTCTCATCGATTCGAAGTAGAGGAAATTCGATGGTGTCGAACAAAGACTGTCTCGTGGATACGAAGCCTGGTCACCAGATCGATTCGAACGCAAGCTCCTTCTATCGATTCGAACATATGACTGACTACTCTAAATTGCATCGATGATATCTTGAGCGTACGAACTCGGATTGACTCGAGATTTGGAATGTTGTTTTATCTGGCCTTGCTTGACATGTCTTATCAATTGTAGCCTGATCCGGACCCGGGCATAATTCATCGATATCCATGGTGAACCTACGATGCACAATCGATGTTTATGACTAATAATCATTGATTTTCAGTTAATCTTTGGGTATCTCGGCTTTGCCAAAAGTTGGGATAACAGGTTTCAATCCTAGTCTATTTACTAGGTCACTAGATATGAAGAAATGTGAAGTCCGACCATCGAATAAAACACGTATGGGAACATCACAAAGGGAAAGCATAACTTGAATGACAACGCCCTTCCCCTTCTCTTTCATTGAGGGAGCACTCGACGAAGTCAGAACAGTGTCTAAAGCATATGCCTTCACCACTTGTTTCTGCTGCACTAGTTTCGGACAATTCTTTCGATATGCCCAGGCTTACCGTAGTTGTAATACTTCTTCTTCCCATCGATATTGCAATATCTGATCAAGCGACTGTTATCTTCACAACCATAGCAAATAGGATCCCATTTAACCTTCTTCTGAGCATCATTCCCTTGAGATTGCTTCTTCTTTCCAAACCACTTCTTCTTCTTGCCTCCACCACTTTGTTATGGTTTCGGCTCTTCCTTAATGACAATAGCTGAGTTAAACTTAGGGTATAAACTTTCCTGGTAAAGGGCTTTTTCGACGAGTCTCTCAAATGGCTCATCGATATGACTCACTAACTTCTCCCCTAAATAGTCATCCAAACTCATAATAAACTTCTCATTCTTCCTCAATGGAGTGTCGATAAAAGACACCCCATGCTTTGACAAAGCATCAAACTTAACAATGTATTCAGAAACAGACATATCTCCCCGCTTTAAATCAGCAAATCTCCTAAATAGTACCGACATTTGAGTAGCCGAAACGAACTTCTCCTCAAACATGGCCTTGAACTGGTCCCAAGTGAACTGATCCTCAGGTGTAGTAATTATGATGGCATTCCACCATTTCATGGCCCTACCTTGAAGCTGTCTAGAGGCTAGCTTCCTCTTCATGGCATCATCAATCTCCATATCACCATATATACGCTTGTAGATGTCTAACCAATCTTGCACTTCGATGGTAGACTCTATTCTTAGAAATGACATGCCTCCCAAAGTAGAGTAATCTTTGCATAGCTTGGCAAAGTCTACTCTTGGCGCCTGCACTAGAGCACCACCACCAATAGCAACATTCGTAGCGGCCACTTTGGCATTTTGAAGCATGTTCGCCCTAATCGCATTAAACATAGCTTGCAAAGTCAAGGTTTGCAGCCCCCGAACTCGCTCCTTGTTCAACTCCAGAGATAGAGTTCCTAGCAATTTTTCTTGTTTTCCAGGTCATTCTCATTATGCAACAAGAATGATCGGTCTCTCCAAAAGAAAACTATGTCAGTGGTACTTGTGCGTGCATGCAATTTATATACTATATATACTACTATATAGTTTTGAAAATCAAAATATATAACAAGCAGATGCTCTCGTAGATATATACTCTCTCAATTCAGTTTAGGGTTAAAACCCCTTCCCTATCTCTATTGAATCACAGTATCACTTATGTTAAATAACGCAAGCCAAGCTTTAATATCAATGTGACGACCATCCTATACCACCGTCACCCAACATACACAGGATATGCGCTGTCATGCCGATCGATGTAGAAGGATCATCGAGATATAAAATGAAATAAAACATCATAGAATCTGTAGTATATCTCATAGCACATGGAATAAAATGTAATATCACAAATATAAAACAGAAGAGACAGTAATAACTAGGTGATCCAAATATCAGAGTATAGATACACTAAGTTATACATCATGAAATAGAGTTTATATAATAGAAGCAAGTCATAAGACTGTCTCATACTAATACTAATAAGCAGCAATAGAAAGGCTCCACAATGTTTCACATCAGAATAAGCATAGGAATTTATATATAATATGAGATAGCTCCCTCCAGTGCATCCTCAACACAGGTACTACGTCGCACCTGGACCTGCTATCTAATCTGCTCATTTAAGAGCACCCGGGATAATAAGAATCAAATCATAAAATCTCGAGTCAGACAAACAATCTGGTGTAATCGGTAAATAAATCTCAAAATACTATACAAGTCGATATAGTAAGGAACAAAGGTATACAAATCATACATGACCTGTCCCTGCAACCAAACAGATAACACATAATAACATAATATGCCACTCTAAATGTCATAATGGTGCAATACAGCTAAGTATGATAACGGGTGTCCAGGTATCCCTATCTCCAATACCCATCTTCATTGACAATCCTAGAGTGATAGACCGCGGGGAAATAAATCAAAGCAACCATAGCATCCATCAAACAATCCTCACTATCACTCTACGTACTCTGGATATATAATAGCTCGTATGACCATTCTACTGCAGCCACTAATGGAAATCCCAGTTTTAAGTGTACAAGGTCCAGGGTTTTTCCTAAAGCTGATACTAAACCCATTCTACCGGTCTAGGGTACACGATCAATTCAACCAATCCGGGGCAACTTTCAACATACCCATGAGCTTCCTCACAATACTCTTGCTTTGAGTACAACAGAAAACACTCCGAGTACCAACGATTCCTTAGTACGTGTATCCGAGCCCTCTTCTTTGCTCCAACTAACTTCCATTATTCTAGAGAAACCATTCTACTTTTCCCCACTCAACTCCTTTCAACATCGAGCGTCACCTTCTAGGAACCATTCTATATTCCCCATTCTATGATTCCTTTCTACATCGAGCTGTCTTCTTCGAAACCTAATTCCATTCAATGTAGAATTACCATCCGACGACTCCAACTTTCATCATGATGTTACATCGACATCAATCATCATGCGAACGAGCCAACATTACCAGCAGGACCACTCAAACCCCTGTACCAACCCCCAGAAGTTCCATCCTCGTAGGACCAAGCAATAGAGCTCGATACCGACCTTTGTACGTGGCTAACTAGTGGTCAAGTCTCTTCCCATCTCATTCCTTGCTTCTAGTGCTTCTTGCTTATATGCTTTAGCCTCGACCTCTCTGCTCCAAATCAAGTCGTCGTGTCTTTAAAGCACCCTACTTCGAATCCTAGAAATAAGTCGTTATAGCCTCAAGCACATAGCCAATTTCCAATCCAATACCATTGACAATCTTTACTAGCAATACCATTGTGCTTCCCGAAGTTGCCACCAAATTTGACTCAACCTCACATGTCGGTACTAACCTCACATGTCAGTGCCGACATGTGTACTTAAAGAATTAGGGCTCACGATTTGGACTCCGAGCTCTCCCTATACTCCAGAGCTTCCCTTTCAAGTTTCATCCAATTCCGACCATCTGTGCCTCCGATATGCTCGATCTCTCAACCTATCTACCTAACATCCAAAACACTAGCAAACAACATCAAAGCACAATATACAACCATGGAATATCATGCATATACATCCATTCATACAACCAATACATAAGAATGTGACAATCAAACTAGTTTTACTCTAAATCTAAGTTTTACATTAGCATATGCATATGAATGATGGAAATAAAACTAGCAAGTGGACATGAGTTAATAGATTACAAAAACTATTTTAAAAACAATTTCAAAGTCTCCAATTTATGGTCATAGACATATATGGTCATAGACATATATAGAAAACCCTTTTTAGATCAAAATCATGTTCAAAACAACTATTTTAACTATATAAACAAGTATAGATGAATGAGAGGTCAAGAACCAGTCACCAAATACCTAAAATATCTAAAAACAATTCCTTAGATCAGAAGTGGACAACAAGGAAGAAGGACCCAAATCAATATAAATGATAATCTCTAGCTTCTATATGCTAATCCCCTCTCTAATCAATGATTTGGCTAAGACTAGTAAGGAAACGATATGATTTTTGTTGAAATTAGGGCTAATGGAGGTTTGGATCTATTTAGGGGAAGATGGAAATGACTTTGGTCTGTTCCTACAACCTCCTATTAGCACAAAATTCGAAGTGGGTTAGTGGGCCTAAGAACGGGCTAAGTTAATTACTCACTAAAATTGGCCAGTAGCAACTAAAACTTAAAAATTGCAATAACTTTCAAAGGACAAGTTTGTTTTTATATTACCACTCTACGAAATGGGAAACTATCATCCTGAAGCAATGGAAGTGATTTGAGACCCTAATTCGGCTCCTATCAAAAATTTATAGTCCAAATAATATTTTCAAGGTCAAAATGGTCACATAGAAATTCGAAAAAAATCATAGATGTGAAAAATATCCCTAGGAGTTACTTTCTAAAATAATAGAGTCATATGACCTTATACGAATAAAATAAAAATATTTTATGATCCTCTGATACGTAAAACATGGGTCGTTACATTGCTCCTTTGGAATTCTACCGGGGCTCATTTATTGACGTTTTGGAAGTGAATTCCATAAGTAATCGAAAATCAGTTTCGATACCAAAATCCACTCTTTCCACAAGTAGAGTTCTACGGGCGATTATAGTTACCCGGCTTCCTCTAACATGCAAAACGAGCTACCAGGCCTCCTTGCCTAGTGTTTAGCTTCTATGAAAGTCGATACACTCATTCGTGCACACTTTCGCACACACGCATATGTAAACACACAACCACAAGTCACATATCGGACTTCACCGGGGCGATTACTCGGCCCGGTATACTCTCACGCAACTTAGTGCATGCGATAGTAGCTATGGCTACATAAAATGCCCGTAACGAACTCGTGTTCAATTATTTCTATATAATCAAACAATTACAAATGTATATAAACAACCAAACTGACAACAATTCTAATTACAATTCACATAATGGTTTGATTGTTATATATATATATATTCAAATACACGTATATATATACTTGCCCATACTCATATATGTACACGTATATTTGAATTTGTAATTCATTTATTACTTAGTCAATTCTTACTTTTATTTACAAAATCTTCTCAATAAAAGTCTAATATGGTTACTTACTATTTTATAAAATCTTACTTCTATTTTATAAAACATCTCATTAGCTTATATATCATTTTAAGCCATCAAATACTTAATTGCCTAACTTGAAATTAAGTATACTTCATATTACTATTTTATAAAATCTCTATTTCCATTTTATAAATTATATACTTCATTTATAAAATTGTATAATCATTTTATAAATACTAATTAAACCTCATTTGCTATTTTATAAAATATCATACCATTTTATAAAATACCTTCTTTGCTTATAAAAATCATTCTTCTACCTAACCAATATTTATAAATAACAATTTAGCTTCATTAACCCTCTAATAACTTTAATAATAAGTATAGAGTTCAAAACTAATTAAATTAGCTTACTAACTATCTTCAAAACCATTTGAATTAGTTTAATCATTACTAACTAATGACATGCACTTAATTATCACATGTAATTAGTCTTTAGTTTACCACTACATCACATATAATGATTCAATTAACCTAAAATCAATTTCTTAGGTTACTAACTATTTTCAAAAATAGTTACTATGGTCTTAAACAAATAATGAGCTAATGTAATCATATTAATAAAACAAACATAGGCCCAAACGATTCCTAACAATCTCCAAATCACTTTATATGATTCTATAGTTATCAATAAACTAAAATATGAAGATTAACGCTTAAATTAATAAGGAGAATCATCCCACTCACCTTGCTTTAACCTAAACCAGGCTCAAATCGCCAAAACCCATGCTTATGCTCTCTTCAAATTTCGAATGCACGATAATACTCCAATCCAAGCAAATTCCTTCGCGTTTTTGTAGAGAATTGAAAAGAGAGGAATTATGGTGATTTTTATTTGATTTTAGGAAATTTATTTAATGGGTTTAGGGTTTTGTGATTAGGAGTGGATTAAGAGAAGATTAGTGGAGTAATTAGAGAAAGAGGAGAAGATGTAACGTGAATGAAGAGTAAATGAGAGAAAATGAAGGGAGTTGGTCACTTATAGGCAACTAGTGGGCTAACCCTAATCCTCTCCATCTATCACTATTCATCCTCGAAAATCATAGACTCCAAATATAGTCAATTTTATACTCATTTTACTCGCGTCGAAAAAGCAAACTCATCCACGAGTGTATCGAGTGCTATATTGCTCATTTTGTAAAATTCGAGTATAAGAGGCATTCCATTACTTAACAATTAAATATTTAAATTAGTCATTTAAATATTCAATCTTTAAAACTGCGGGGTGTTACATTCTTCCTTCCTTAAAAGAATTTCGTCCTTGAAATTCACATGAGTGTGAGAAAGTAGTAGGACCGACTAAACCTCTCGAATCTCGATTTCAGAAAATTCTAACAGTATCCCTTATGCCATCAACACTACGAAACTCCTAAATTAGAATAAATTACACACTACAAAATATGCGATAACCTACGCCATCCCACATTCCCAAAAATTCATATCTCTCTCAAGAAAGCTTCTCACTATTTAAATGTCGATCAAAGCAAATAATCATTTAAATAGCTATACATCAGCTCCCAAGTGCCTAATTGTACTATTTAAAGAGGATTGTGCACTAACATAGAATTAAAACACGTATAACCTCAGTGTAGTAAAAGATACTACTATAGTCATACATGACAATCAATTGAAGAGTAAGCTCAAGTGAGTTAGTATCAAATTAAACAACAGACTCTGAGTAACATCTAAAGGCAGTGGACTCGTATAATGTTAACCCGCCTTTTGGCAAGGCTGTAAATAGACGGATTTAGTCGAGACTGGAATACGATGGGTTTGAACCAATTGGATGGATAGACGATCAGTCATGGATGGTTCGGTGTGGGTCGCTCGATCAAGGTGGCTCGGTCGTACATGGCTCGGTCAAGGAGAGGAGATCATGCATGGTTCGGTCATGGTGTGAAAGTTAAGGCAGGTCGGCCAGATATGGTTCGGCATTGGTGGTTTGGCACGAGTGGCTCGGCCTGAGTGGGTCGGTAGATGTGGCTCGGTGGTGACCTGGGTCGTCATTTCTGGGTCGGCATTCTTGGATCGGTCGAGTTAGAGCCGATCGGCATGGAAGGGAATGGATCGCTTCGGCATCCCTGGGTCGGTGTGAATGAAGGGATCGACATCATGTTGGATCGAAGAACCCGGGGACTCTACATGTTGGGTCGGCAACTTTAGGTCTACAAGGTGGGTCGGTGTGAGTGGGCCGGCATAATGGGTTGGCATAAAGGGATCGACAGTAAGTGGATCGACGATAAGTGGGTCGATAAAAGTGGGAGGCTGTGGTGGTTCGGTTTGGATGGGATCGGCCTCGGATGGATCAGTTCATGTGGGTCGGCCTATGGTGGTTCGGTAAGTATGGGGTCGGTACAATCTTGCTTCGGGTTATGGAACGAGCTACTTCGAGTCAAGCATAGGGCTGCTTCGGGTCATCTTCTAGGAAAACCCAGGTCGGCGTATCCAGATCTTGGGGTCGGTCGTGATGATGGATTTGAGTTCGGATATGGTCTTGGTGGGCCCGGATCACTTAGAAAGCCCAGTAACTCAGGTTTTGCCTATAAATACAGCAAGAGGGGCTTCAGAAAAGGGGATCTTCATTCTGTTTCTCTTCGTCTTCTATACTAAGGCTGCTCTGCCATTGTTGTTCTAAAAACTCTGGATTGTAACTTTGATTGATTTTGACATCAATAAAAAGGAAATTTCTAGAGTGGACGTAGGCCGGAGTCAGCCGAACCACTATAAATCCTCTGTTATTACTGCCCTCTTTTTAATTTTTACTGTTCTTCATATTTATACTCTCTACATACATTCTATCTATTATATGGGACTGTTGGTTGGTGCGTTCAACCGCATTTGGGTGTTAGCGACCAATTTTGGCGCTTTCATTGAGAGATCTAGCACTTAGGGATTCAGAAGCTCGGATTTTGGATTTAAAGGCCTAGAAACTTGGATTCTGGAGACTATTGCAAAGCGATCAACTAGGAGACAAAGGACAGAGAGGAGTTAGCAAGAGGGAAGTCAGGAGGCTTCCTCTAGAGCTAATCAAGCCTCGATCTATATCACTAGGGATGAGATGCAGGTTATGATGAATTCCATGTAGGAGCAGTTGATGAAAAGGCAAAAGGAAATGATGCAGACACTTTTCAGACAATTTTGACAGACAAGAACAGCAAGAGCTCAGATCCATGGAGCTGGGTCTGAACGACTCAACCGGCAAGCGGATGGAGCGGTTTAGCAAGGGGCAACCCCCAATCAGTAAACAAATGTCAATCCGGATGGACCTAGACTCGGGGGCACACCACCAAGTAATGCTAGACCAATCCATGGAGGGATACCAGATGATGCAGTGCAACCCGGCGCCAACTGGTATATAGGTGGGCATGATGAGGAATATGTACCGGAATTCCCTCGAGGACTTGGAGGGCAGTTAGAAAATGGAGATAGGGGGCAACCCTTGGCTGGTAACGCTGGATTAGCTGACATTATCAGGCGAACTATTCGCAGAGGTCTGACAAACAAGGATTTGGATTGAGTAAACAAAAGTCTGTTTACCCATAACAGCATGATGGCTATGAATCCACCCGATTTCAAGCTACCCACTTTGGAAGTATACAATGGTAAGATGGATCCCACTGACCACTTGATGAAGCACAAAAGGCATCTAGAAGTGCTGGGGGCATCAGAGGAGGTTATGGCCCAATGATTCCCCCTGTACTTGACCGATATAGCTGCTATGTGGTTCAGACAGCTGGAGGATGGATCTATTGGAACATGGACAGAACTGGTGGATAGGTTCTTGAAACAGTTTCGAGTTCACATAAAAAGGCCGAAGAATGTGATTCCACTGACGTCAGTTAAACAAAGGGCGGATGAATCGCTCAGGACTTTCTTAACTCGGTTTAATGCAGCAGTTGCTTTGGTGGATCGGTCGGATCCATCAATGGTTCTGATGGCTGTAGTATTAGGAGTCACGGATAATTCGAATTTCACAGTATCGTTGATACGGGACCCACCAATGGATCTCGAGGAATTCTTTCATGAAGCTGAGAGATTTCTTCGACAAGAGGATGCATCTTTGGATATGAAGTCAAAGGAAGTAAACATGGTTAAGGATGGAGGACCGCCACGATGAAAGCTCGGGTAAAGACAAGGATAAAGGAAAGAGGAAGCGCTGGGGAGAACCAAAATTCTCCACTTACACAGGATTAAATGCAACATTGGAGCAGATATTCTTGGATACTAGGGATCGCTTTCCTTATCGAAGGCCGGCAAGGAGGGAACCCTCAGAACGTGAAAGGGCATCAGGAAGGCACTATCTCTTTGATGACTTGGACGGGCATGATACTAACAGCTACCGACATCTAAATGATATAATCGAGGAGCATGTAAGGAATGGTCAGTTGCGACAATATGTCGAAACTCGGAATGCAGCGATTGAACAAGATTAGCCACCGCCTACCTTGAACGACGATGGCGCAAGGCCCAGGAATTGTGGTCGGTTGGTCATCAACTAATCATGATGGTTTGGAATAAGTAGCAAACTCTGGGCAGACGGCTAAGTCATTTACTTATGTACGGGGACAGAGACAACCCCTAGGCATGCTCTGAGATGATGACAAACCGTGACGCTTTGGTTTGTGAAATCAGCTTTTTCTTTTTGGCTTGGACACTTGCTTTTCCTGCTTTGGTTTTGGAGTTCGGTTTGAACTCCTGGTTTTGTTGGTTTTCTGGTTTGGATTTTGGTTTGAATGCTTGATTTTTTGGTTTGGACTTTTGATATGGATTTTTGGTTTTCTTGTTTGATTTGGATTTCGGATTGGATTTTGATTGGATTTTCCTCTGGTTTTTGGCTAAAAGGTCTTCGAGCATGGACTATGCTCGGCAAGGGTCCAAAGAGACCAGGATTTGGCCTAGGACTTAGGCCCCATAATATCTATCGGTTACTATTTCAGGTCGTCGAGTATGGACTATGCTCGGCAAGGGTCCGGAGCGACCAGGATTCGGCTTAGGACTTAAGCCATGGCATTACTCAACGTTCAGGGACACTGAACCAGGAACACCATAGGATTACTTGACAAATGTTGTCGGGTGCAGGTTGTCGGGTGCAGGTTGCGCTTGGCAAGAACCCGGAGAGGTTACGAATTTGGATATTGGCTTTGAACAGCTAAGGGTTTGGGCATAGACCCGGAGCGGTCCCGGATTTGGATGCCGACCCGGAGAGGTCATGGATTCGGTTATTGGTTATTGGGTATGGACGGATTAGAACTCGGCTATCGGATTCGGATTTCGGCTTTGGATCTAAACCCGGTGAGGTCCCGGAAATGGATTTTAGGACCCGGTGAGGTCCCGACATAGAATTTGGACCCGGCAAGGTCCTCGATTTGGACTATAGGCCCAGGAGAGGTCCCGGACTCGGATAAAATGATTCAGAGAGATCTTGGATTCGGTTAATGGATTTTGGGATGGATTCGGAATTGGATAACGACTTGGAACGGTCGCGGAGTAGGCTATCAGATTTGGTTGGAATTGCTTGGTAATGAATGTAACATGGACTTCGGATATCAGATTTGAGACTATTCAAAACACACCTTCCAGTAGCAAGGCATGTTTTGGGAGGCAAATGTTAACCCGCCTTTTGGCAAGGCCGTAAACAGGTGGATTTTAATAAATCGACTGCTCGTTTGTCGAGACTGGAATACGATGGGTTTGAACCAGTTGGATGGATAGAAAATCGGTCATGGATGGTTCGGTGTGGGTCACTCGATCAAGGTGGCTCGGTCGAGGAGATGAGACCATGCATGGTTCAGTCATGGTGTGAAAGTTAAGGCAGGCCAGCCAGATATGGTTCGGCATTGGTGGTTTGGCACGAGTGGCTAGGCCTGAGTGGGTCGGCAGATGTGGCTCGGTGGTGATCTGGGTCGTCATTTCTGGATCGGTCGAGTTAGAGCCGATCGGCATGGAAGGGAATGGATCGGGTCGGCATCCTTGGGTTGGCGTGAATGGAGGGATCGGCATCATGTTGGATCGAAGAACCAGGGGACTCTGCATGTTGGGTCGGCAACTTTAGGTCTACAAGATGGGTCGACGTGAGTGGGCCAGCATAATGGGTTGGCATAAAGGGGTCGGTAGTAAGTGGATCGGCGATAAGTGGGTCGGTAAAAATGGGAGGCTGTGGTGGTTCAGTTTGGATGGGTTCGGCCTCGGAGGGATCAGTTCATGTGGGTCGGCCTGTGGTGGTTCGGTAAGTATGGGGTCGGTACAATCTTGCTTCGGGTTATGGAACGAACTACTTCGAGTCAAGCATAGGCTGCTTCGGGTCATCTTTTAGGAAAACTCAGGTCGGCGTATCCATAGCTTGGGGTCGGTCGTAATGATGGATTTGGGTTCGGATATGGTCTTGGTGGGCCCGGATCACTTAGAAAGCCCAGTAACTCAGGTTTTGCCTATAAATACAGTAAGAGGGGCTTCAGAAAAGGGGATCTTCATTCTGTTACTCTTCGTCTTCTATACTAAGACTGCTCTGCCATTGTCGTTCTAAAAACACTGGATTGTGACTGTGATTGATCTGACATCAATAAAAAGGAAATTTCCGGAGTGGACGTAGGCCGGAGTCAGCCAAACCACTATAAATCCTCTGTTATTACTGCCCTCTTTTTAATTTTTTCTGTTTCTACTGTTCTTCATATTTATACTCTCTACATACATTCTATATGTTATTTGTGACTGTTGGTTGGTGCTTTCAACGACGTTTGGGTGTTAGTGACCAATTTTGGCACTAACATATATATCCTATCTCGACCCCATATGGGTAGGGATGATATGCGACCTATTCCTAATAGCAACTACTATATCTCTTTGAATTTTACTTTTAAATTATGAAATTAAAACTACCATATAAGCAATCAAATACATAAGATAAGCAACAATTAAACAATAGCAAACAACAACAAACAACAATCAATAATAAACAACCAATGGCAAAGCAACTAGTAAAACATAGCAAGCAAGAATAAGCAACGATAACTAGCATACAAATTGTTAAACATGCAAGCAAGCAATTAACAAAGTCAACAAGCAATAGCAAGCATACAAAACAATGAAATATTTAAAAAGAGTCTACCAACATGCACGGTAACCATTAAGAGTCTAACACGCATGTCAAACCATAAGCTCCTATGAGTCCATTCAACATTTAAAAGGAATAAACGCATAAGTGGTAACCTCTTTCGTGAATATAATACACGAAAGACAATTACACAAGTAATGCCCCACCTCGAGACCCACAATAACAAAGGATATCACTAAGAGATACTTTCTGCTAATGTAGAGAATAAGGCCAGTTAGGAGTGGCTCAAAATAATTGCTCAGAACAACATAAGATATTTCAGTTCACAAAATCACAGAGTATATAGAAGAATATATATATATATATATATATATATATATATATATATATATATATATCATACAGCTGAAAAGATCGACTGAATATATGTACAAGGAGTTATCTACAAAAGATAGAGACAAAGATACAATATGACATATACAATGGATACAACCCAACACAAAAGAATATACATACACAAGGTTTCTATCCCAACATATATATAAGGTACATAGCCAAAGTCTAACAAAATGATACAATAAAAGGATAGATATAAGCATGAGTGATGGACTTCAAGCTAAGCTGGCCTAAGATCAACAGGTACCTGAAATTACTCGGCCTGACCCGAATATTACTATGAAATAATAAAGGGGTCAGTCTCATGCTAATTATAAATTGTGAGACGGTGTAATACATGAAATAGAGTTGAACTTGGACAAGGTGGCATGTATGCATAAGAATCATGTAACTCAATTTGTAACTATAAGATAGTGCACATGTCAATAAATTTCCATAATGGAAATGAATAACATCCTCAAATCAAAATCACCAAACCCAAATCATTAAATCCTATAGAGATGAATACCACCCCCAAATCAAAATCCCCAAACTCAAATATAAAAAACTCCATAATAGGCGCGAATAGCATCCTCAAAGCAAAATCACCAAACCCAATAACTCAAAAATTTCCTAGCATGGAGAAATCGAAAACTATTGTGAAATCCCAAATCTACAAGATAAAGCTCAAAGTTCAAAATTAATAAACAAAAAGATGCACACAAAAAGTGAAATGCAAGGCTATACCGAATGATCGATCGTATCCCCAAAATACGAGCTCAAAGGCTACGTTTGACGACCACGAAGGATCACCTTCCCCAAAGACGAGCTCAAAAGCTACGCCCGACGACCAGAAGGATCGCCTCCTCAAAAATGAGCTCGAAAGCTACACCGTCCCCAAAAGTGTCACTTACTCTCAATTAGTTACCAAGAGAATTTTGCCAAAGCGTCCCATACCACTGGTAAAACTCGAATGTTTACTAATAGACAGTAAACTCCACCGAATCAATGATAAAATATAAATATAAAAAAAAATTTCAATCGAGTAAGTCCGGTAATTAACCAGTAAAGTAAATGCAAGCATTACTAAACCATTTAGTTAAATTTCTCATCCGAACGAAATAATAATTTTATTGTTGAAAACTAGATTTTCTAAATTCTTTTCAAATATTTGTTAGGAATAAGAATTGACATTCTAAAAACATCATTATATATTTTTATATAACAAATAAATATCATTTAAAACATTTACTTGAAATTATATCTTTGAAATCGAAATGGTTTGAAATATGAATGAAAACTGTAACTTTTATAACTATATTTCATAAAACCATTGTAAACAAACATATAGATGTATATATGTAAGAAACAAGTATTATGAAACCATATAACATTTCAAACCCAAAACTCAAATTAAGGAATCAAAATATCAAAATCTGAAAAGCATTTTGTAACACCCCTAATTTTGATAACATTATTCAGAAGATTTAATTAGATAACTTAAATAGAATAATAATGATAAAGGGATTGAGATTTGAATAAAACTATAAGAAGGTCGTGCTTAAGTAATTAATTAAATGGGCTTAGAATGGCTTAAAGGTTATTAATTAAAAACATGGACATATTAGTAAATAGCCGTAACTTTTTATTCACGGCTCTACCCATTCATGTTTCATTTTCTCATTTTTCACGTTCATTCTATAAACCTAAAACGCAAATCAAACCCTAAGAGAAGCCAGCCATTAACATGGGAAAAGAGGAAGAAAAATTAAATCAAACCAAAGAAGCAAAGCTAGGGGAATCAATACAAATCTCAAATTCCTTATCATATTTAAGGTGAATAATAATTCATTCCATCTCCATTTTGTTTTATAATCATATGTTTTCGGATTTAAGATTAAATTCATTTTTATGGTGTTTTGAATGATGATATGCTTGAACTATTATATGTTTGATTTAATCAAATTCATTTACATATGAATTTGCATGATTTTAGGGTAAAACCAATTGGTATTGATTTTAAAGTGCCATGGAAAAATTATATGTTAGGTAAAACATGATTTTGGAGATGGGTTTCAATTGTTTTAATTTTTCAAGCTATTGAAAATTTAGTATGAATTTCTGAAGGAAAATGTGATATAATTGAGTTTAAAAATTATTTCGATTATTTCAGGAAGAAATTCGTCTAAAATTTTAATATGTTTGATAACATGATGAATGTGAATTTCAGTGATTTTTGGGGATTTTTCCTAATTGATTTGTTACGGAAAATAAATTATTTTAAAAGAAGAATTTATTTGCAATATTGGTTTTGCGTAATAGAAGGGCTTAAACGTTACTTTTTGCTTTGATTTAGACCTGATAAATACGGCAGTTAATTTGTAAATTATTTGAAAAGTTTTAAGGCAAACAATCAAAGGATTACAAATAGGCAGGTAGTTATAAGGCAATTACTAAAAGTAGCATAATTTCAGCCTTTATTCAGAAAAGTTGGTTCTGCCTCCTATAGTACTGCCTTTCGACTCCAATGCTTCCGCTCCAACTCAGTCGAAACCAACCCAACCGAAACTCACCTAGTCAAAACTAATACATGTATCACTTAGATGGTACACAGTGGATTGGAGGGAAGGCGGAAACCATGGCGTCGAAAGTAATGCTTCCGATGGGGTCGAAACCTTAGTTTTGTTTTCAAATGTTAAGTGCCTGCTTCGTTTTACTTAAAACTTTCAGCGTAGTCAAAGCATATGTTTCGAAAGGCTTTTTCTAAATAGCTTTCAAAGGAGGTTACCATTTTATGTTTTAAAGGTATAGGCTTTCGAAGGTGTTACTTTATTTATAAATGAATACTTTCGAAAGTAGTGGGTCCGACCCAGTCGAAACCTAGCCGCTTTTCGTTTTCCTTTCGAGTGTATTGAAGTCATCAATGCTTTCGAAGGGTGCCTTTGTTTTAAACTTATGCTTAGCCACTTTCAAATTGCTTTGAAAGGGTTTAAGGGTTTCGAAGGCAATGGTGTCGAAAGGGGGTTTAGATGCTACCCCACAAAGTTTTACTCAATGGTTTTAAGCTTTCGAATAGATGGTTCCGACACCATCAAACTTTCCCCAAAATAATTTTGTTAAAGGTTTCAAAAGAGATACTTTTGTATGCAACCACTTTGACCCAAAAGATGTTTTCAAGAGTAAAACCTAATACTTTTGAAATGGGTAGTTTCACTTGTTTTGAAGCTACATTTCTAAAGATTTTGAGTAATGTTTTGATACCATCGAAAGGTATATTTGGTTTCGAAAGAGATTATTGAACAAGGGCTTCGAAAGGTATATTCATAATGTTTTGAAAAGGAGTTTTCTTTGCTTTAGAAGGAGGTTATCAAGGGGTTTCGAAAGAGACATTTTAAGGTTTTCAAAACGAATAACCCAATCTCATTTTAAAGGAAAAACCATGGCATAAATAAAGATTTTTGAAATGAAGTTTTGAAAGAAGCTTTCCTTAATTAACAGGTTAAAGGGATTAACCAAGTTTTATATGAAATGATTTCAGGGATATTTAACCACAGGTGTTGGTATTATTATATTGTTATGATTACTTCTTCATATATTTATTCACATTGTTATGAACCAATAACGTTACTTTGGGAAAGGGTAGAATAACCAGGTAGGTTGACCCAGTAGTGAATATAACTTAAGAAATGTTAAAACCTTAATTAAAGATATTGGTAGGGGCCAATAGGTTCACAGTAAGCCCATGAAAACTGTGTATAGCAAAATATATTGGCGGGGCCAATAGGTTCATAGTCAGCCCATGAAAACAATGATTTGATATTGTCAAGGGCCAATAGGTTTATAGTTAGCCCATGAAAACTATATATGGATTAAGATATTGACAGTTGGTCAATAGGTTCCTAGTCAGCCTATGAAAACTAGGATAAGAGAAAGAATATTGGAGTTGCCAATAGGTTCTTAGTAATCCCATGAAAACTGCGAAATCAGACAGGTAGTCCATAAGTATTAAACAGGTTATTAGTAAGGCCATGAAAACTATTAGATTAATAGTAACCCTAGAAACTATAACTAAGACAGATAGTCAAAATGAATGGGGATGGGTAATCCAGAATTGATTCACTTATTTTTCATATCATCATATCATATTATTTTGAATTGTTTTAACCATTGTGGATGTAGAAGCACGATATATGGTTTTATAAAGGTTTTAAGATACAAGTGAGGGGAAAACCCGTTCCGCTAAGCGGCATGGATTTGCTAGATATCTAAATGGTTTGAGATGGTAAATTATTATTCATACCAGGCTTTATGTCTAACTCGATGTTTTGGTTTCCCCCTTAAACTCTCGGGTACTCAATTGATTTTGAGTAGTTTGAGTTTAGGGTTTCCAGATGTTCTTTTAGATGAATAAAGATTCCGGTGACGTGCAGGAGGCATGCTAGCTACTTAGAGTTCTTTTATTTCCACTGTGTTTGGTTGTAAAGGCAAACTTGTTTTATTGCCTTATCATATACTCTATCATCCAAGGGGGCATCTTCATATGTCGCTCTTGGCATATTTTGTTATAATTATATGTTACCTGAACGTGGTCCGTGTACTGGGATTTTGTAATGAATTTGCAATGTATTGAAATAGAATGTGGAAGTTGTTTGCTATTTAATTTTTTTTCTATATTCTTGTGTTTCTGTGTATCAATGCATCTAACATTATCATATTTGGTCGCCAAGGATTAATAACTATGGATGACTGCAGCATCCGTAACCGTTAGTTTTGGGCCTCCAAGTAGGGTGATGTTACACATTTGGAATCATCAAAAAAATGCAATGAAATAGACCTATGGAAGCAAACAAGACGGGGCAAGGTCAAGGCGAACAACATGCACCTAGAGCATGCTCCATGTCCCCTACCAATCGACTGAACTGGACGTTCAGTCAACTGGATACAAAACCTTGAGTTGTATGCTCCAGGTGGTTCGGCTAGTCAACTAAACATGACGTTCAGTCGACTGGGCGTGAGATCCTAGAGCTGTGTGCTCCAAGTCTTGTTTCCAGTAAACGCTGGTGCAATTTTCGATGATGTTTCTTAGTTACAGCGACGCTAATTGACATTTAACAACGAGACACTTGCATGTAATTCAAGATACAATGATGTGAAAGTAATTCATAGCAAACAAAGAGAATTTCATTAAGTTCAAGAAGCAATTCAATTAGCTGTGACCGGTAGTTTTTCATGTTTTGCAATAGAAGTTATATTGCCATCCATATCTAAAATCATCAAAGAAACCAATTATAGCATGAGAGGTGAGATAAACTCACCTAAGTAACAAGAATTACAGCTGAACTAAGGTGAAATGGAGCTTACTCTTTTCTTTTATTGATTTCAGCTCCAATATTGCATACATAGAGAAAAATAGACAATAGTAATTCAACATACAAATAAATGAACAAAAAATGAGCATAAAGATGAATAGAGTTGAGATTGTATACTTAAAATGATTTCTTAATTAGTTTCAGCAATTAATTTACTAATTTATGAAGAGTTTGGGAATTTTCGTCTAGGGTATTAAAGAGGATAAAGAGGGCAGAAGTTTTTGGTTTCAGAAGGTAGAGAGAAAAGAACGTACTGTTCTTTCCTTAATTCCTAAATCCTCTCTCAAATTGGCTAAGCCCTATATTAACTTATTTTAATTAAACATATCTTAATAAGAGATTATATTTTACATTTCTTAGTGATTTAAACTCTAATTTCCACACTTATAAATACAAATGAAACAACATTAATTGTCTCTAATACACACAAGTGTAAATAACTTATTTTTATCAATTTCTTAACAATTAGAATGAATAGTCATTTTTTATTTTATTTTATGGCTAAGTATTGGATCTTATTACATAACTAAGCAAATAAGCCTTAGTTTCTACATTTTAAACACAAATAAAGCAATATTAATTAGTCCTTAAAACAAACATATATGCAAATCAATGTATTTGCTAATTTTCAATTAATCGCAATGAATGAATCTTCATTTTGAAATTTAAATTCAACCAAGAGATTCATTTTTGTTAATTTTTAATTAACATCATTAATTAGTTTTTATTACCCTTTTAATTCCAAAGCATAAAATTTAATAATGACAATAGTTCAAATACGACATAAATAAGCTATATTTACAAAATAATCCTCCATCTCATTTAACACTTAACTTCCCAATATCAATTCTTTGGATTTATTACTTATTTAATTTAGCACTTATCTTTCTTTTATTAACAATAAAAGAAATAAACTATTTACTGCCAATATTCCTTTTATAAATTTTCCAAATGTTAATTTTCTAGAAAACTCTTATGCTTGGCAAATGGCTTCGAACCCAATTAAATTATAATATGTAATAAGAAATAAAATCCTCATTTTCCATTTTAATCTATTATTATTTTCAAATTAAATTATATTTAATTTCGTTTTAGGTATACCTCAACCTTGTTACATACCCCCTTAAAGAAATTGCGTCCCCGTAATTCCATCTTAGAATGAAGACTTTAACACAAATATTGCTAAGAATGTTTCATTTATTGCTCATAACTTTCTTTGATTCCAATAATAATTTTCCAAGGCAAAATTATAAAATTATCACCACAAGTTATCTAATGGAAGTAATTCCCTACAAAAATCAATTTGTACTTGATTTTATCAAATATTTTTACTTCTTTGAATAAATCATTAAAAAAAAATTCCAACGCATTAAAATCTCACAACTATTATATAAATCTAAAATGAAAAGTATCAGTGTGACGACCCGACTTTCATCGACCAGAAAGTCGTATCGCTAATAAGAAAGAAAGGGATAGAAAGAGAAAAGAAGAGAAGAAAGAAAGGAACAACATCAGAATCTAAACAGCGGAATGAATAAATTATATTAATAACATAAACTATTACATAGTTTCATATACAACAACTATCAGAGTTACACAATATATACAACACATACTAGACAGTTATAAACACCTGTCTAGTTTTTACAATACAAGATACAACACAGATAATAATGACTCAGAGATCAACACAGCGGAATACTATATCTACGAACGCCGAAGCCTCCTGCTCCATTGCTCCTCCAGAATATTCGTCAAAGCAAACCTGACTCCCTTGGCTACTCGTAAAAATTTGAGTACCCAAGAGTTTATATAAAACAGAAATAAACACTTGGGTCAGACATGGGTCTGGTGTGAGTAAACGGTTTAAATTGCTTAACTTCAAAACCTTTTGAAAACAAAGGTATCACGTAAGACTTCCCACACATAAACATGGAAAAGTTTTTACCTTACGCTAACCAAAACTTTGATAGGAAATCTGATTGTATTATAATAGGTCTAGGGTTTTCAAATAAATATGAAATAGCTGAAATTGTTACATTATTAAATTCCAGCATACTAGCCAACAAAGTGGGTTATACAATCAAGTCCGTTATCACTTATTGGAAGTTGGATTTCCATACAATGGTAGGGCTACTGGGGTACCGCCCGTCACAGTACGTGGCCTAGATCACCGTACCGAGGAGTACGCCCGCTCCCCTGCAACACAAAGCCGGAACCATCCCTTACTGGATAATTCCGAATAAAATCACCCCACGGTTGTGTACATCAACCGCACCACTAAGTCGAAAATAGAAAGGGACATCTAGACAGGGATGACCTTACTCTCAGTGGGCGCTACCCACAAAGCCTTGCTGCACCTCCCCTGTTTTAGCCATTCCCGGTTGATGAGGCTTGAGGTCACGATTACCTTTAATCAGAACACTTCACTTAGAATGCTCATCGTCCACCTGACGATGTGTTGAAAGCATTCAATCCATACAAGTTCGTTCCGGGTTCGAACGAAACCGAAGGCATTATCTCGTTACACTCGTTTTGGAATCACCCTCAGAGTTAACGACAATAACCCTTGCACTCTGAATCTTCATCTTCACTTGAGATTCACGACCTATCGTAATTTGGATCGATGTGGTATTCGGGTCTCCAGACCTGGAAATCCGGTATACGGAAACCCGATCCCGGTCTCATCGAAATCAAAAACGTATCTTTTAAGGCCAAGTTGTTTAAAGGTTTAAACAATTCAATTCAATTTAATACTTGAATTCACATAGCATTAACATAGATAAATGTCACACATTTATCACAGATATATCATAGTATATCATCCAATAGATATCAACCAAATCAGACATTCTACTCAACCATCATTCATAAGCAACCATTTATTAATCTCTATTTTAATTAATTTAATCAACTTAAATTAAATTAATTACTTAAGAATTAATTCCTAACCTTGCTTAATCAACCATTAATTAATTACAACCATTTAATTAATTAACCATTAATCACTCTTGATTAAATTATCCATTAATTACATAAAGTAATTATCCTTTAATTAATTTAACAAATTAATTATCCTTAATCATTTATAGTAATTAACCTTTAATTACTCTCATTAACTACAATAATTAATGATCCTTAATTAATTACATTAATTAATTAATTAACTATAATTAATTACATTATTCCTTAATTAATTACATTAATTAATCATGCATTAATTAATTACTTCCATTAATCAACCTTAAATAATCATTAACAGTAATTAACTATTCTTAATTACTTTAATTTCTTTTATAAATCCTTTTTGATTAAATTCACCAATTACATATAGTAATTCGTTTATTAATTACTTACACTAAGTAATTATACTTAACCAATCTTATTAAGTAACTACACTTAATCAATTACCAAGTGACTATCCTTAATTAATTAACAAATTAATTAACTTAAATAAATCACATTCATTTCTTAAATCATAACTGAGTAACTCATCCTTAATTACCCTTTAAACAAATTAATTAATCCTTGATTAATTATTCTTTAACTATTAATTAATAAACCTTAATTATTAATCAATATCCTTTAATACAAAGTAATCAATCCTTAATTACTTTTATAATTAATTAATTAAACTTAATTAACTAATTAATTACTTCTTAATCATCAATTAATAAAACATTGTTTATTAATTAACCTTAATTACAAATTAATTAATCCATAATTACCTATTAATAAATCTTTAAATGATAATTAATTAACCCTTAATAACAGTTAAATAAATTCTTATTTAACTTTAATTATAGATAAATAATTTCTTAATTATTAATTAAGAAAACTTAATTATTACTTAATAAAACTTTATTAAGTACTTCTTAATTACTATTTTAATTCACTCTTAATCATTTAATCAATCCTTATTAAATAAATTAATTAATCTTAATTCCTTAATTAAATTAATTAATTTCAACTCATTTAAAAATCTTAATTAATCTTAAGATAAACATCATCATTAAAAATATTTGATCTTAGTAATTAACTTACTTAATTAAATGTCATTAATTAAGTTTTAAAATAAATAATTAATTACTTACCCTTAATTATTTATTAACAATCCTTAATTACAAGTTACTAAGTCACTTGAAAACTAATTGTTAATTTACTCATCCTCAACCATAACTAATTTAATAAATCACTCATTATTTATTTCCTTTATTATCAAACTTTTAATAAGTTTAAAATAAAACCATTCCTTATTAATTAACCTTATTTTCAAATTAAGTTTGAAAATAACTTAAGGTTTCAATTTATACAATTAAGTTAGACAAATCATACAAATTAATTTTATCCATTACAAAGAAATGAAATTTCAAGATAATTGGTTTAACTTAATTGTTTAAAGTTTTTAAAACTTACTTTATTTAAATTTTTAAAAAAAAACTGATTTAACATTATCTTTGGGTTTAACCCATATGTACTTGAACAAACCCTTCTTCTTCTTTTCTTTTTATAAAAGACTTTAGTTTTAAATTTTTAAAACTGTTTTGAAACTTACAGCTCACTCGAAATCTTGCAAATGACCCGAAGACTACCCGAGTCAAAACCTTATGCACGCGAGTTCCTCCCCGAGAAAAATTTAAAACTGTTAAAACTTTGAACAATTTCACTCTCTCGCGTACGACCCTAAAACTACCCGTGCCAAAATCTAATTTCCACGAGTCCTCCCCGAGTACGAACACGAGAACTTATCTTCTTCCCCAATTCAAAATTCCAGATACACACAAACGAGAACACGTGCACGTGCACGGTGAACTTCGACGACTCCGACCAACTTGCTGATCACCATCGAGTCGCAATCCTTCTCCTCGACCACCACGTCAACTCCAACCATCGAGCAAAATCGTAAATCGAATCTAAGCTTCCTCGACCACTTCCTGGAACAAATTCGACAACCCATATTCGCCTCGCCAGACCGATTCCGACCACCAGAGTTTCCCCGACTTCGACCAAAGCTCCATCTCCCACCCACGCTTCCATCCCCCCAGGTGCGGTAGCCTCCAGTTCACCCACGTCATCGGAACAAGTCGCGATTTCAACCATACCCAAAACCATCCCTAAACCCTAAATTACCATCGATCGATCACCACGACGTAAAATAAAATCATCCACTATTTTTCCAACCATCTACAACCTTCAATCTATCTCCGACATCAACCACGATGATCCCTGACTTGCCGATCATCGGAAATTTACAAAAATGTCATTTCTGTTCAACTTAAAATTTCTCTACCATTTCAATCTTAAAATTCATGATTACTTTTTCTAAATTCATCATTTGCAAGCATTAATCAGATTATAGAATCAAAGATCTAAATTAACATATTCGAATTTTACCCATTTCTTTGATTTCCACTGTACATTTAAATTTTGAGTTAAATACTTATTATATATTCTTGAATCTATTTTTAAAATCTAAAGTATATAGTTAGAAACCTTTCTCATTAACACAACCTAGACTAAAATCAAATGGATGCAAAGATATGAATTTTCAAATAAAAATCTGAAGCCTGTACTAAGATAAAACAGAGACATATATATGAACAGACATACACATCTTTATATCTACATATTTATAAACATGCAACCAAAAATTCACTCAATCATTTCTAGGACATCCCATATAATACTTCTGGGATCATGATATATAGTTTTAAGGTCTTATAAAAGAGGAGTTTCTCAAATTAAAAATGAACAGAGCAATTAACAATTAAATCAGACATGCACACTTCAATTCTCACATACATACAGAGTACACACATATAAACGAACATGCAAATATACTCCATTCAGAAATCATTCGAAAGCAAAATTTAATTTCATTTTTAACTTTTGAAAAAAAATGTTTACTCACCTTTTTACTGTTGAACAGAGAAGTTATAAACTGGCATGTTGAGATCTTTGAAAACTGGAAGCTTTGAAACAGAATTGCTTCATTTCTTTAAAAACAGGAAAGCTTGGAAATCTTTTGTTGTTGCTTCAGGTTATATTGACACTTGCTTGATTTACTTGCATGCATTCTTGGAATGGTTACAGGCTTGAAGAACAATTGTTACAGGTCTTGAAAAACATTGCAGGTTTGTTTTGAGGAAGGCTACAGGGTTTTTGAACTGGAAATGATTTTCAGGTTGTATATTTTTTTTTGTTTGAGAAGATTTCAGTTTGGTTTGTGGAGATTTGATTTTAGTTTCGGTTTGAGATGTTTTTCAGTTTTGATCATTTTCTGGTTTGAGAATTTTTGTCTTTGCAAATGAAAAAGATAAGAAAAGAAAAAGAAGAGAGGAGGTGAAAGTTTATATAGTTAATTTAGATTTTATTAAAATTTAAAGAAAATAAAATTAAAGGATGACACTCGTCTCTACCCTTATTTATCTTGTTAACACATGTATTTAACATGTTTAGAAATTTAACACTTGTCCTTAATCTTTTTATATTATTTTTAAAAAGAGTTTTAAAAAGCTTTTATATTTATTTCCTAAATAGATAAATACATTTATTAATCATAAATGCTTTCCTATATTATATATAAATGAAATCTTTTAAAAGAAAATAAAATAAAAACTAATTATATTCTAATAAAATCATATATAATATATTTAATTCATTTTAAGTGTAAATATAAACTTTTATATTTATTACTATTAAATAAATATTTCCCAAATTTACATAAATAAAATTTCTTTTAAAGAAAATATTGTAAAACAAATCTAATTTTAAATAAAAACTTTATTCATACATTTCATATCAAAACATATTAAAATAATTATCTTTTAAAGATTCAAATTTAAATCCAGATTCAAATTCAAATTTTACTTTTAAAATCCAATTTAAAAATCAACTCAACATTTATATTTTAAATAAACACATTATTAAGTTTGAAATGATTATTTCATTTAAAAACAACTCAAGACATATATATATAATTAAACAATGCTTATTAATTTTGGAAATGATAAATCTATTTAAAATCAAATTTATAAAATAATACAATTAAAATAATTATTCTTATTATAATTCAATCTATATCATAATTAATACATCATATCATTATTATTTGGTTATTTATATTTGAAAATAACAATTTTATCAATTTAAATTAAGAGATTATCACATTTTAAATTCCTCGAAATCCCGGGATATCACATTCCTTCCCCCTTAAAAGAATTTCATCCTCGAAATTTAAAACAAAAGATAATCCAAAAAAATTTTAAATTTATTTTCAAAATTCCAAGCATATACATCAACCATACACTATCAATCAAACAACCATTCATCCAAACAAACCATTTCATCCAACAAACAATCCATACAAACAAACAACTCTAGCTATCCGGACATAGATCCGGATAAACTACCTAATATTATCCCGAGTTTCCCCGATACAGATACTGGGTTACTCGCTCTACTAAATCCAAACTGGTAATTCAATACCGAAGCCAAAACACATATCCTCACAAAAACTCAAAAAGATCTAATATACTCGAAGCTATCTTCCTAGTCTTACCCAATCTTATTTGCTCCCTTTTACTGGAGAAATAACAATGAAGTCTCCAACTTCGAATTCCAAAATTCTCCATCTCTAATCCACAGAACTCTTCTGACGATTCTGGGCTGCCTTCACCTTTCCTGATCAACTCAATCTTCGCTGACGCTTCTCAAAACAAATAGGACCAAAAACAATCCAATAACGGATCCTCTCAAGATTTACAGAAATCCAGAACTAAAACTCTACTCCTAAATCATCGGTAGATTCCAAATACTTCTCCTATCCAGAAGAGACAAAACAGATGCACCTGCCAATCTGGCCTCAGATCTTGAAAAACTTCCTGTAGGAACCCTTTAATCCAAACACTGCAACTTCCGATTGCTTCTACTCTAGAACAACTACTACCAAGCTTTCGCTGTTCAACTCTAATCTGGATGCCGTCGATGAACACGAGCACAAACTTGACCATCACATTCCAGAAAATCTCTGACAACTCTATAACTCCAACATCTACTAGAGATGCCTCAAACCCAAGCAAAAGATTTCCCAAGTGAATACTCAAACTATCGCAAGTCACTTTTGCGATTCTACCCAGTCCAATATCCAAAAATACTGTTCTTTCTTAATCCATCAGAACAGTCTAGTGCTTGACCAATCCATTTGAAAAATGAATCTACTCTGCAGCTTCTGAACTCCATTTCTAAGAAAGCTAAGCCAAAAGATCTTCCAACAGGAACACAGAACACTCGAGCTGCACTGCTGCCACAGATGCCAAAGACTCCTTATCCAAAGCTTCTAGAGAAACTCGGACCTCAAACCAAACACAAACATCCTGCTGAACTCAGCCTCATCACCGAAGCAGACACACTTCCTTAAACTTGCTCCAAAAGAAAACATCTTCGGGAACATCCATAGTCACTGCGTCTCATCACACAGCTACAATTTCCTGAGGTATCAAGATACCATCACTTGCTTCAGCTCTTCGGACAGATCCAAACTCCTCAAAAATCCGCTCACACGAGCATGATCAAACTTATACTTCAATGATAAACTCTGAACCTTAACAGGTTTCCTTCAGAGATCAATGAAATTCTTATACCATATCAAAGTTTACTCGAGACAGTATTAGGTCTACAGTCTCGACAAATACTTCCAATCTCAAACATTCAAACTCCAACTATTTGTAGTCGTGTTTACACACCACTACCTTATCTACCTTTAGAACTCATATTGGAAAACCCGAAAAGGTAATCCAACAAATAGGTAGAATAGATATATATATATATATAGTTATATAAAATTTACAAATACGCTCTCTCAAGATAGACACCACTCCAGAGCCTAGGTATTCACTCAACCAAATGCTCTGATACCAAATGTGACGACCCGACTTTCATCGACCAGAAAGTCGTATCGCTAATAAGAAAGAAAGGGATAGAAAGAGAAAAGAAGAGAAGAAAGAAAGGAACAACATCAGAATCTAAACAGCGGAATGAATAAATTATATTAATAACATAAACTATTACATAGTTTCATATACAACAACTATCAGAGTTACACAATATATACAACACATACTAGACAGTTATAAACACCTGTCTAGTTTTTACAATACAAGATACAACATAGATAATAATGACTCAGAGATCAACACAGCGGAATACTATATCTACGAACGCCGAAGCCTCCTGCTCCATTGCTCCTCCAGAATATTCGTCAAAGCAAACCTGACTCCCTTGGCTACTCGTAAAAATTTGAGTACCCAAGAGTTTATATAAAACAGAAATAAACACTTGGGTCAGACATGGGTCTGGTGTGAGTAAACGGTTTAAATTGCTTAACTTCAAAACCTTTTGAAAACAAAGGTATCACGTAAGACTTCCCACGCATAAACATGGAAAAGTTTTTACCTTACGCTAACCAAAACTTTGATAGGAAATCTGATTGTATTATAATAGGTCTAGGGTTTTCAAATAAATATGAAATAGCTGAAATTGTTACATTATTAAATTCCAGCATACTAGCCAACAAAGTGGGTTATACAATCAAGTCCGTTATCACTTATTGGAAGTTGGATTTCCATACAATGGCAGGGCTACTAGGGTACCGCCCGTCACAGTACGTGGCCTAGATCACCGTACCGAGGAGTACGCCCGCTCCCCTGCAACACAAAGCCGGAACCATCCCTTACTGGATAATTCCGAATAAAATCACCCCACGGTTGTGTACATCAACCGCACCACTAAGTCGAAAATAGAAAGGGACATCTAGACAGGGATGACCTTACTCTCAGTGGGCGCTACCCACAAAGCCTTGCTGCACCTCCCCTGTTTTAGCCATTCCCGGTTGATGAGGCTTGAGGTCACGATTACCTTTAATCAGAACACTTCACTTAGAATGCTCATCGTCCACCTGACGATGTGTTGAAAGCATTCAATCCATACAAGTTCGTTCCGGGTTCGAACGAAACCGAAGGCATTATCTCGTTACACTCGTTTTGGAATCACCCTCAGAGTTAACGACAATAACCCTTGCACTCTGAATCTTCATCTTCACTTGAGATTCACGACCTATCGTAATTTGGATCGATGTGGTATTCGGGTCTCCAGACCTGGAAATCCGGTATACGGAAACCCGATCCCGGTCTCATCGAAATCCAAAACGTATCTTTTAAGGCCAAGTTGTTTAAAGGTTTAAACAATTAAATTCAATTTAATACTTGAATTCACATAGCATTAACATAGATAAATATCACACATTTATCACAGATATATCATAGTATATCATCCAATAGATATCAACCAAATCAGACATTCTACTCAACCATCATTCATAAGCAACCATTTATTAATCTCTATTTTAATTAATTTAATCAACTTAAATTAAATTAATTACTTAAGAATTAATTCCTAACCTTGCTTAATCAACCATTAATTAATTACAACCATTTAATTAATTAACCATTAATCACTCTTGATTAAATTATCCATTAATTACATAAAGTAATTATCCTTTAATTAATTTAACAAATTAATAATCCTTAATCATTTATAGTAATTAACCTTTAATTACTCTCATTAACTACAATAATTAATGATCCTTAATTAATTACATTAATTAATTAATTAACTATAATTAATTACATTATTCCTTAATTAATTACATTAATTAATCATGCATTAATTAATTACTTCCATTAATCAACCTTAAATAATCATTAACAGTAATTAACTATTCTTAATTACTTTAATTTCTTTTATAAATCCTTTTTGATTAAATTCACCAATTACATATAGTAATTCATTTATTAATTACTTACACTAAGTAATTATACTTAACCAATCTTATTAAGTAACTACACTTAATCAATTACCAAGTGACTATCATTAATTAATTAACAAATTAATTAACTTAAATAAATCACATTCATTTCTTAAATCATAACTGAGTAACTCATCCTTAATTACCCTTTAAACAAATTAATTTATCCTTGATTAATTATTCTTTAACTATTAATTAATAAACCTTAATTATTAATCAATATCCTTTAATACAAAGTAATCAATCCTTAATTACTTTTATAATTAATTAATTAAACTTAATTAACTAATTAATTACTTCTTAATCATCAATTAATAAAACATTGTTTATTAATTAACCTTAATTACAAATTAATTAATCCATAATTACCTATTAATAAACCTTTAAATGATAATTAATTAACCCTTAATAACAGTTAAATAAATTCTTATTTAACTTTAATTATAGATAAATAATTTCTTAATTATTAATTAAGAAAACTTAATTATTACTTAATAAAACTTTATTAAGTACTTCTTAATTACTATTTTAATTCACTCTTAATCATTTAATCAATCCTTATTAAATAAATTAATTAATCTTAATTCCTTAATTAAATTAATTAATTTCAACTCATTTAAAAATCTTAATTAATCTTAAGATAAACATCATCATTAAAAATATTTGATCTTAGTAATTAACTTACTTAATTAAATGTCATTAATTAAGTTTTAAAATAAATAATTAATTACTTACCCTTAATTATTTATTAACAATCCTTAATTACAAGTTACTAAGTCACTTGAAAACTAATTGTTAATTTACTCATCCTCAACCATAACTAATTTAATAAATCACTCATTATTTATTTCCTTTATTATCAAACTTTTAATAAGTTTGAAATAAAACCATTCCTTATTAATTAACCTTATTTTCAAATTAAGTTTGAAAATAACTTAAGGTTTCAATTTATACAATTAAGTTAGACAAATCATACAAATTAATTTTATCCATTACCAAGAAATGAAATTTCAAGATAATTGGTTTAACTTAATTGTTTAAAGTTTTTAAAACTTACTTTATTTAAATTTTAAAAAAAAACTGATTTAACATTATCTTTGGGTTTAACCCATATGTACTTGAACAAACCCTTCTTCTTCTTTTCTTTTTATAAAAGACTTTAGTTTTAAATTTTTAAAACTGTTTTGAAACTTACAGCTCACTCGAAATCTTGCAAATGACCCGAAGACTACCCGAGTCAAAACCTTATGCACGCGAGTTCCTCCCCGAGAAAAATTTAAAACTGTTAAAACTTTGAACAATTTCACTCTCTCGCGTACGACCATAAAACTACCCGTGCCAAAATCTAATTTCCACGAGTCCTCCCCGAGTACGAACACGAGAACTTATCTTCTTCCCCAATTCAAAATTCCAGATACACACAAACGAGAACACGTGCACGTGCACGGTGAACTTCGACGACTCCGACCAACTTGCTGATCACCATCGAGTCGCAATCCTTCTCCTCGACCACCACGTCAACTCCAACCATCGAGCAAAATCGTAAATCGAATCTAAGCTTCCTCGACCACTTCCTGGAACAAATTCGACAACCCATATTCGCCTCGCCAGACCGATTCCGACCACCAGAATTTCCCCGACTTCGACCAAAGCTCCATCTCCCACCCACGCTTCCATCCCCCCAGGTGCGGTAGCCTCCAGTTCACCCACGTCATCGGAACAAGTCGCGATTTCAACCATACCCAAAACCATCCCTAAACCCTAAATTACCATCGATCGATCACCACGACGTAAAATAAAATCATCCACTATTTTTCCAACCATCTACAACCTTCAATCTATCTCCGACATCAACCACGATGATCCCTGACTTGCCGATCATCGGAAATTTACAAAAATGTCATTTCTGTTCAACTTAAAATTTCTCTACCATTTCAATCTTAAAATTCATGATTACTTTTTCTAAATTCATCATTTGCAAGCATTAATCAGATTATAGAATCAAAGATCTAAATTAACATATTCGAATTTTACCCATTTCTTTGATTTCCACTGTACATTTAAATTTTGAGTTAAATACTTATTATATATTCTTGAATCTATTTTTAAAATCTAAAGTATATAGTTAGAAACCTTTCTCATTAACACAACCTAGACTAAAATCAAATGGATGCAAAGATATGAATTTTCAAATAAAAATCTGAAGCCTGTACTAAGATAAAACAGAGACATATATATGAACAGACATACACATCTTTATATCTACATATTTATAAACATGCAACCAAAAATTCACTCAATCATTTCTAGGACATCCCATATAATACTTCTGGGATCATGATATATAGTTTTAAGGTCTTATAAAAGAGGAGTTTCTCAAATTAAAAATGAACAGAGCAATTAACAATTAAATCAGACATGCACACTTCAATTCTCACATACATACAGAGTACACACATATAAACGAACATGCAAATATACTCCATTCAGAAATCATTCGAAAGCAAAATTTAATTTCATTTTTAACTTTTGAAAAAAAATGTTTACTCACCTTTTTACTGTTGAACAGAGAAGTTATAAACTGGCATGTTGAGATCTTTGAAAACTGGAAGCTTTGAAACAGAATTGCTTCATTTCTTTAAAAACAGGAAAGCTTGGAAATCTTTTGTTGTTGCTTCAGGTTATATTGACACTTGCTTGATTTACTTGCATGCATTCTTGGAATGGTTACAGGCTTGAAGAACAATTGTTACAGGTCTTGAAAAACATTGCAGGTTTGTTTTGAGGAAGGCTACAGGGTTTTTGAACTGGAAATGATTTTCAGGTTGTATATTTTTTTTTTTGTTTGAGAAGATTTCAGTTTGGTTTGTGGAGATTTGTGTAACGCCCCACCTCTATGCTCATAATAACAAAGAGTATTAAAGGAAATACTGCCTATTATTACGAAGAATAAGGCTGGATGGGAGCGACCATCCGTAATTGGCCTTACACTAACATTGGTTATCTCGGTAGGAGTGGTACATTCTTTTTATTTTTCTTCTATTATTTATTTACTCCCATCGACACACCCAATACTAGTATAAAATGAACTACGACGGTTCATAATAGTTTAGGACATTAGATATAACAATAACACAGATAATATAAATGCGGAACACAGATAAAAACGAAAGTCTCAGATATATATAACTGATGTCAGTTAATACATAGTTGACACTATACATATGATACAACTACAACTGTCGACTCTAGAAGTTATATATACAAGTACATTATCGACTAATATACAAGAATACATATCATTCTATACAATGACACGACTACTACAAAATGACTGACAACTTCAGAAGATGTGAAAAGTCTTCAATCCCGAACAGCAACTCAAAGAAAGAAATCTACAACCTGAAATACTCGGGTCTGACCCGAGTATTACATTCAAAAGAAAATAATACCCAGGTCAGTCTAATTCAAACCAGTTTATTAGTGCATAGGCAGCAATAATAATTAATCTCAAATCGATGACTGTCACAGAAATCTCGTATACCCAACTTCTCGATAAGAGAACCGGATAAAGGCAGATATAACACTAAACAGTGTTAATCCACAAAACAGAAACCCAAAGCAGTTTAAACAATTGAAATGTCAATTTAAAAACATCAATGCTAATTGGCTGCAGTACACGCTAACGTGTACTGCCTCGCCAATACAGTCTATGAAATACTCAGAAGATCAATGATTCCAAAAGCCAACGGATACAACTCAAAGCGAAGTGAACCAACTAAATAATTTAACCAACTAATTATCAACTAAATCTGTAAACCCGGCTAGGGCTGCAGTACACGCACGCGTGTACTGCCTCGCCACTACCCAGACGAAATGCACAAGGCTCAGTGAACCGGAAACAATTGACATTAACTCAAATCAACGAATCAAGACTGCATCACTACGACACTTCACCTAACCCAAATTTCCAAATTTCCAAGACCAGAGTAGTAACCAGTGCACCACTGGATCATCAAAGACATGATTATCAAACTAAAGATGTGTACAGGCAAAGGCTCGGCAATGCAGCAAAACCAAGTAGAAGTATTAAACAATATGATGGTGAAACAGGTCATAGTGAAGATAACAAATGCAATGACCAGCCACTCACGCTCAAGTGAAGTTCAGACTAGTTCTGTAGGCATACAGGTGAATGCAACCTTGAAGACTACTTCAAGATTAGACAAAACTCAAATTGATATAACAGCAGTCCATATGCCAGACCAAAAACAGTGAAAGCTACTGCAAATTCTAGTGCCAACATGAACAAAGAAGACAATGGCAATTGCTCATGACAAGAACAGAGCTCAAGGCCTTAATGATGCTACACTGGCAAAACAGAACTATTAATGTCCGGGACTTAACAACTCTAAATGACGGTATACAACCCAATATAAGGCACGGCCTGTGAAAAAAAACAACGTGAAGCATCATAACAACAAATGTCAGTAACCAAACATATGCAAGTGCAGATTACTCATAAGTGAAGACCACATGAGTTTAAGGCAACCAGACCCCACAATGCTACATGTACGCAAGTGTACAGCTACGACATGAAACCAAAGATAATTACCCAACCTACACATGAACTAAGTTCATACATGCCACAAACACAAGGCTAACATCATTACAAAGAAAATGGTCAGACAATTGAGCTTCAAAAGATACAACAGGTATGCATCAATGAACTGGACAGTACAATCAAAATACATGGACAAAGCATGTTACAGGTCTTACTACGTGGATGGACAATCTCATATATGCACAGTGGAAGGAACATAACTCGACTAGTAGGTATACAACTCGAACACAGTGAAGCTACGATTCAACTTAGTTTAAATCAAGTGCACAAAGCAGCATTGTGACTATAGTGAACACAGTTAAGGCAGCATGTAATTCAAGTAGAAGACTGCAGCACTGTGGCCAATCAAAATAATCGTACGAATTCCAAAAGATCATAGATCAACAGAATACAAGAAATCAGTACATAGCCTCACCATCAACATGTCCTAAATGTGCAGGCTTAAGTTAAAACAGTGAACACTACAGGTATGTTAATGACAATGCAATGTACAAGTGTTTTAACTCTTATTTTATAACGTCAAGCTAAACGAGTAAGCCAGAGCAACTAATTCAAGCATCAACAAAAGTTTTCCACTGACCTACTTAGTTCCAAGAATGTCACAGAAACCCACTAACCAAGTTACAAGTTTTCACAAAATCAAGTGGAAGCAGTACTACTTATCAAAGTCATGGAATCTTATTCACGCAACCACGTGACTGAGGTCATCGAGTCATGGTGGTCACGGAATAAACAATGCCGTGAATATCAGAAACTAGAAATCAAACGAAGTTGCCAAGAATTCAAAGCCACGGTCACCATAAAAATGCAACTTAAATCCACTGTCACAAGTCAGAAAATATCGATATCCAACAAAAATCAAAACGACCGAAGTCAGATGTGTCACAAGAGAAGCCCTTGGACCAAGGCTACACTGTGTAAAGATGCAAACCAATGTTTGGGGCCAAAGCAACCAAAGAAGAAGACGAGGAACAGTCAACCAAATTCATGTCGATAGCGAAAGTGACATACGCCAAAGTCGCAGTAAAAGTTCACGTAGCAACCTCAATTATCAACATCGAACAACAAAACAAAACAGATAAAACTCATCAACACAAAGACGAAGTCGAACAACCCAAGCACAGTAGCGAGAATAAATTAGATGTGAGTGATAGTTCACTCACCTTGTTCGAAGCAAAGACGAACTCGTTCACGTAGAGGCGTTCGACAATTTGAAGCAGAGACGATCCCAATTCGAACGGTCGCGAGCGACGAAGGAAGTCGATGCCGTTGATTTTGAACGAGCCCTAATTCCAGACTGGAGGCAAGGACGAGCTGGAGATCGTAATCGCCAGAGATTCGCAAGCAAAATCGCCGAAGTTCTAATTTTGGGACGAACGAACGCGAAAAGAATTCGTGGCCGCCATTTATTACTCTCGTTTGTTTTAGGGATTTGAAAGTGAATAATGGGTAAAGGGGATGGGATATTGAACGAATGAAAATAGAGAGGGGGATCGATTATTTGCCTTGAAAATTTTCACGGCCCCAAACACCTATGGGCCACGATTATTATAAAGCCCACAAATCCTTTTTAACAAATTGTTAGAAGAATTTGCCCGATTAAAACACCCAAGAGAAATTTGCCAACAATAATAATCGTCTAATAACGATAATAAAAATCACGAAATCCTGGGTTGTTACAGACTCCCCTCCTTATAAAAATTGCGTCCCCGCAATTTTCCTAATCAAGATTGTCCATAACAATTTTCTTCTAACCTAAACTAGTTATGCTAGAAAAATAAGAATTGAGAACACGATTATCAAAGGAATTGCGTCCCCGCAATCATAGGGAATAAATGGGTACAAGGTAACAACCAAAAGAGCATGGCAATGTCGAATGTACAAGCAAAGTAAGTGTCAGGGGGAAAGTATTAGATAAGAAATCGAAAGGTTCGACTGCTTCAAATCAAAAGAATCAACATCGTGGGAATCAGGGATCAAACTCAGATGACTAGCAAAAGTAAGAACAATCGAGTTCCAGCAACTAAAAGAGAAGGAAAAACAGAGCAGAAACCCCCTACAGAGCACGAATTGAATGTGAGTAAATCAAATTACTCACCTGAATCGCCAGAGAAAAAGACGAAGCTCAAATCTCAAGAATCGCAAATATTCAATCATCAATACGATAATTGAATTTCTCAAATCAACGAACATTCAATTATCAAAATGATAATCAAATTTTTAAATTTAACAAATATTTGATTATCCCAAGCGATAATCAAATTTCTCAAATTAACAAATATTCGATCATCACAAATGATAATCAAATTTCTAATTCACAAATATTTAATTATCTAAAGCGATAATTAAATTCGAAATCAACAATTAATTAATTATCTAAAGTGATAATTAAAACAACAAATCAACAATTATTTAATTATCTCAGGCGATAATTAAATCTAAAATCAACAAATATTTAATTATCTAAAGCGATAATTAAATCTCAAAGCACAAATATTTAATTATCTAAAGCGATAATTAAAACAACAAATCAACAATTATTTAATTATCTCAGGCGATAATTAAATCTAAAATCAACAAATATTTAATTATCTAAAGCGATAATTAAATCTCAAAGCACAAATATTTAATTATCTAAAGCGATAATTAAAACAACAAATCAACAATTATTTAATTATCTCAGGCGATAATTAAATCTAAAATCAACAAATATTTAATTATCTAAAGCGATAATTAAATCTCAAAGCACAAATATTTAATTATCTAAAGCGATAATTAAAACAACAAATCAACAATTATTTAATTATCTCAGGCGATAATTAAATCTAAAATCAACAAATATTTAATTATCACAAGCGATAATTAGAAACAACAATTATCCGATTATCAAAAACGATAATCAGAACTCATATCAACAAATATCTAATTATCACAAGCGATAATTAGAAACAACAAATATCCGATTATCAAAAACGATAATCAGAACTCATATCAACAAATATCCAATTACCTGCAGATAATTGGAAGCAACAAATATCTAGAAATCAATTAAGAAGACTAGAAAATCAACATGAAAGCTTGGATCGATCCCATCAGATGGCGAGTTTTTAATTCGCCGCACGTGCATCAACAAATGGCCGAAGCCTACCAAGTACTCAACATAATTTTGGCGCCCAACAAATGACCCGAAGGTCCAACAAATGACCCGAAGGTCTAGTACTGGTATTTGACCCGAAGGTCCAACAAATGACCCGAAGGTCCTCATAGTGGCTCGAAAGCACACGAAAGCATCAAAATGTTTCAATTAACGAGTCCGGAATTAACCGAAATAGCAAACGCACATGTCCCATACCACGTGTTTTACTAAATCGTTTGATTCTCTTCATCGTTTCCTTGAAAGTGTGAAATCATCAAATTCATCAAAACAACAGATATTCAATTAACGAGTCCGGAATTAACCGAAACAGTAAAAGTGTGGTTCCATACTCCGCACTTTTGCTAAATCGTTTAAATCACTTCATCGTTTCCTTGAAAGTGAAAAATTGTGTATTTTATAAAAATACACTTTACATTCTCAAACGGACAAGTCCGGAATTAAGCGAATCAGTAAAAGAAAGGGGTCATAGTCCTCGATTTTGCTGAAACGTTTAAATCGCTTCCTCATTCTTTTGAAATCGCAAACTGTAAAATTTTTGAAAACAATTTTATTTATTTTTGTAAAAATAACAATTCGCATTCTCAACTGAACAAGTCCGGAGTTAAGCGAAACAGTAAAAGAAAGGGGTCATAGTCCTCGATTTTGCTGAATCGTTTAAGTCGCTTTCTCATTCTTTTGAAAACGCAAACTGCTAAAATTTTATAAAACAGTTTTCATTTTAAAACGATTTTCCAATCACGTGATTTAAAACAGCAAATCAGTAACCATTTCGATAAGGAAACTGTACTTCTCAAAATACCGTAAAAACGGTTTCAAATCAGCATTGCGGTATAACCGCTTGAAAATCCACTTTTAAAATTTTGACTGTTACTGAAGTCAAAGCAACAGTAATTTTAAAACATCAAATATCTCATCAAAATAATTCACATCAAAATGTGACATCAGTGAATTTTCATTCATTAAAATTGTCAATAAAACACCGTGCTTCAAAAATCTAGCATTGGTGTAAAAATCCCGTTACAAAAATAACGGCAACAAAATACGTATCATAACCAAGCATCGGTTCAACGTAAAATAAATGCAGTAACGTGCAATTCAAATTTTTGCACGTATTACGGAATGAACAAAGAAATCATTCGAATGTATCTTCAATGAAGATTAATTCAAAACAGCAAAAATCTAATCACTAGATGATTAGTACAAAAGAAAGCCAGCGGAAATTTCAACAAAATCACATATCTGCAATTTCTTCGAATCCTCAATTCAGATTCGAAATTCTCAAAGAAACAAAATAATTACAGGTATGTAAACAACAAATGAAATTCATATCAATTTCGTATTTGGATTCTTAAATCAAAAAGATTACCAGTTGTACTCAGCGAAGACAGTTTCCGCTGCGCACTCTGATAAACAGAACACAATTCAATCAAATCAACAAAACAAAGTTTCACTTTTATTTTTAAATAAAGTTATTTAAAAATTTTATCCAAATTTCAAAACTTTAGTTTTGACTCAAAGTACAAATAAAACATCGACCAATAGTTGTAACATATGTTCCATCCAAGTTATGTTTTATATTATGTCCATAAACCTCGCTCTGATACGAACTGTAACGCCCCACCTCTATGCTCATAATAACAAAGAGTATTAAAGGAAATACTGCCTATTATTACGAAGAATAAGGCTGGATGGGAGCGACCATCCGTAATTGGCCTTACACTAACATTGGTTATCTCGGTAGGAGTGGTACATTCTTTTTATTTTTCTTCTATTATTTATTTACTCCCATCGACACACCCAATACTAGTATAAAACGAACTACGACGGTTCATAATAGTTTAGGACATTAGATATAACAATAACACAGATAATATAAATGCGGAACACAGATAAAAACGAAAGTCTCAGATATATATAACTGATGTCAGTTAATACATAGTTGACACTATACATATGATACAACTACAACTGTCGACTCTAGAAGTTATATATACAAGTACATTATCGACTAATATACAAGAATACATATCATTCTATACAATGACACGACTACTACAAAATGACTGACAACTTCAGAAGATGTGAAAAGTCTTCAATCCCGAACAGCAACTCAAAGAAAGAAATCTACAACCTGAAATACTCGGGTCTGACCCGAGTATTACATTCAAAAGAAAATAATACCCAGGTCAGTCTAATTCAAACCAGTTTATTAGTGCATAGGCAGCAATAATAATTAATCTCAAATCGATGACTGTCACAGAAATCTCGTATACCCAACTTCTCGATAAGAGAACCGGATAAAGGCAGATATAACACTAAACAGTGTTAATCCACAAAACAGAAACCCAAAGCAGTTTAAACAATTGAAATGTCAATTTAAAAACATCAATGCTAATTGGCTGCAGTACACGCTAACGTGTACTGCCTCGCCAATACAGTCTATGAAATACTCAGAAGATTAATGATTCCAAAAGCCAACGGATACAACTCAAAGCGAAGTGAACCAACTAAATAATTTAACCAACTAATTATCAACTAAATCTGTAAACCCGGCTAGGGCTGCAGTACACGCACGCGTGTACTGCCTCGCCACTACCCAGACGAAATGCACAAGGCTCAGTGAACCGGAAACAATTGACATTAACTCAAATCAACGAATCAAGACTGCATCACTACGACACTTCACCTAACCCAAATTTCCAAATTTCCAAGACCAGAGTAGTAACCAGTGCACCACTGGATCATCAAAGACATGATTATCAAACTAAAGATGTGTACAGGCAAAGGCTCGGCAATGCAGCAAAACCAAGTAGAAGTATTAAACAATATGATGGTGAAACAGGTCATAGTGAAGATAACAAATGCAATGACCAGCCACTCACGCTCAAGTGAAGTTCAGACTAGTTCTGTAGGCATACAGGTGAATGCAACCTTGAAGACTACTTCAAGATTAGACAAAACTCAAATTGATATAACAGCAGTCCATATGCCAGACCAAAAACAGTGAAAGCTACTGCAAATTCTAGTGCCAACATGAACAAAGAAGACAATGGCAATTGCTCATGACAAGAACAGAGCTCAAGGCCTTAATGATGCTACACTGGCAAAACAGAACTATTAATGTCCGGGACTTAACAACTCTAAATGACGGTATACAACCCAATATAAGGCACGGCCTGTGAAAAAAAACAACGTGAAGCATCATAACAACAAATGTCAGTAACCAAACATATGCAAGTGCAGATTACTCATAAGTGAAGACCACATGAGTTTAAGGCAACCAGACCCCACAATGCTACATGTACGCAAGTGTACAGCTACGACATGAAACCAAAGATAATTACCCAACCTACACATGAACTAAGTTCATACATGCCACAAACACAAGGCTAACATCATTACAAAGAAAATGGTCAGACAATTGAGCTTCAAAAGATACAACAGGTATGCATCAATGAACTGGACAGTACAATCAAAATACATGGACAAAGCATGTTACAGGTCTTACTACGTGGATGGACAATCTCATATATGCACAGTGGAAGGAACATAACTCGACTAGTAGGTATACAACTCGAACACAGTGAAGCTACGATTCAACTTAGTTTAAATCAAGTGCACAAAGCAGCATTGTGACTATAGTGAACACAGTTAAGGCAGCATGTAATTCAAGTAGAAGACTGCAGCACTGTGGCCAATCAAAATAATCGTACGAATTCCAAAAGATCATAGATCAACAGAATACAAGAAATCAGTACATAGCCTCACCATCAACATGTCCTAAATGTGCAGGCTTAAGTTAAAACAGTGAACACTACAGGTATGTTAATGACAATGCAATGTACAAGTGTTTTAACTCTTATTTTATAACGTCAAGCTAAACGAGTAAGCCAGAGCAACTAATTCAAGCATCAACAAAAGTTTTCCACTGACCTACTTAGTTCCAAGAATGTCACAGAAACCCACTAACCAAGTTACAAGTTTTCACAAAATCAAGTGGAAGCAGTACTACTTATCAAAGTCATGGAATCTTATTCACGCAACCACGTGACTGAGGTCATCGAGTCATGGTGGTCACGGAATAAACAATGCCGTGAATATCAGAAACTAGAAATCAAACGAAGTTGCCAAGAATTCAAAGCCACGGTCACCATAAAAATGCAACTTAAATCCACTGTCACAAGTCAGAAAATATCGATATCCAACAAAAATCAAAACGACCGAAGTCAGATGTGTCACAAGAGAAGCCCTTGGACCAAGGCTACACTGTGTAAAGATGCAAACCAATGTTTGGGGCCAAAGCAACCAAAGAAGAAGACGAGGAACAGTCAACCAAATTCATGTCGATAGCGAAAGTGACATACGCCAAAGTCGCAGTAAAAGTTCACGTAGCAACCTCAATTATCAACATCGAACAACAAAACAAAACAGATAAAACTCATCAACACAAAGACGAAGTCGAACAACCCAAGCACAGTAGCGAGAATAAATTAGATGTGAGTGATAGTTCACTCACCTTGTTCGAAGCAAAGACGAACTCGTTCACGTAGAGGCGTTCGACAATTTGAAGCAGAGACGATCCCAATTCGAACGGTCGCGAGCGACGAAGGAAGTCGATGCCGTTGATTTTGAACGAGCCCTAATTCCAGACTGGAGGCAAGGACGAGCTGGAGATCGTAATCGCCAGAGATTCGCAAGCAAAATCGCCGAAGTTCTAATTTTGGGACGAACGAACGCGAAAAGAATTCGTGGCCGCCATTTATTACTCTCGTTTGTTTTAGGGATTTGAAAGTGAATAATGGGTAAAGGGGATGGGATATTGAACGAATGAAAATAGAGAGGGGGATCGATTATTTGCCTTGAAAATTTTCACGGCCCCAAACACCTATGGGCCACGATTATTATAAAGCCCACAAATCCTTTTTAACAAATTGTTAGAAGAATTTGCCCGATTAAAACACCCAAGAGAAATTTGCCAACAATAATAATCGTCTAATAACGATAATAAAAATCACGAAATCCTGGGTTGTTACAATTTGATTTTAGTTTCGGTTTGAGATGTTTTTCAGTTTTGATCATTTTCTGGTTTGAGAATTTTTGTCTTTGCAAATGAAAAAGATAAGAAAAGAAAAAGAAGAGAGGAGGTGAAAGTTTATACAGTTAATTTAGATTTTATTAAAATTTAAAGAAAATAAAATTAAAGGATGACACTCGTCTCTACCCTTATTTATCTTGTTAACACATGTATTTAACATGTTTAGAAATTTAACACTTGTCCTTAATCTTTTTATATTATTTTTAAAAAGAGTTTTAAAAAGCTTTTATATTTATTTCCTAAATAGATAAATACATTTATTAATCATAAATGCTTTCCTATATTATATATAAATGAAATCTTTTAAAAGAAAATAAAATAAAAACTAATTATATTCTAATAAAATCATATATAATATATTTAATTCATTTTAAGTGTAAATATAAACTTTTATATTTATTACTATTAAATAAATATTTCCCAAATTTACATAAATAAAATTTCTTTTAAAGAAAATATTGTAAAACAAATCTAATTTTAAATAAAAACTTTATTCATACATTTCATATCAAAACATATTAAAATAATTATCTTTTAAAGATTCAAATTTAAATCCAGATTCAAATTCAAATTTTACTTTTAAAATCCAATTTAAAAATCAACTCAACATTTATATTTTAAATAAACACATTATTAAGTTTGAAATGATTATTTCATTTAAAAACAACTCAAGACATATATATATATAATTAAACAATGCTTATTAATTTTGGAAATGATAAATCTATTTAAAATCAAATTTATAAAATAATACAATTAAAATAATTATTCTTATTATAATTCAATCTATATCATAATTAATACATCATATCATTATTATTTGGTTATTTATATTTGAAAATAACAATTTTATCAATTTAAATTAAGAGATTATCACATTTTAAATTCCTCGAAATCCCGGGATATCACAATCAGCCTTTATAATTAAATATCAACTTTAAAAGGCTAAAAGGAGAAAACTTTGTTCTACTAAAGCTACTCATTCAAGACTATATTTTAAACAATTCTCAATTTGGGCCATTTTGTTTGCGTATCTTTCTTTAAGTACTAATTCTTCTGAACCTGCCCTCCTAAAAGTATAATTACTCCCAGATTTAATAAGTTTCACTAATCAACCCTCCTTACAAATTTCTCATTATGTATTTCCATATTTCACTTAGACAACCATTTCGAAGGTCTCTAATTCCAGCTTGAAAATAAATATTCATAGATTTCCATGTTTCTTCCTTTTTTTGATTTTAACTTAATTAAATTCTAGATGTAAGTAAGTGATTAAATTTAAGGGTCTTCCTTAATTTGGATTATATGATTCCACAACGTTAATACGTTTCGTCCCAAAAGTCCTTTCTCAATTACTTTTCATAAAATGAAAATGTACCAAAATTTCAAATATTGTCTTAACTGAAAGAACTACCCACTCCCAATTATGGTAAAACCTTTTAATTCCTTCTACGATAAATTATAGAATTGAAATTTATATACTGTAGTTATTTTTTAAATGAAGATTACACAAATATAAAATCCAGAGGTTTGTATTTTGGATATATATAATGTCTTTACTCATAAATCCCCAATCCACATTTTAGGACTTATTTAAAATCCTCCACTTCTTACTTACAAATGCTATTATCTTTAATTAATGTTTCTTGTAAAACTTTTTGGGCTAGACTAGTTTAATGTTTAAAATGTTTCTTTTTATAATTCACTTTTTGGCACTTAAACAATATAAAGAAAACTTCCTTAATTATCCCAAAAATTAATATTGTATTCTAAAACTCAAATCCTTTCCCATTACTTTTCTTAAATTGCCTTCCATAATCAAAATATTTTCCTTAATTATCCCTTCCTTTATACTATATGATATGAAACATATACCCAATACTCAAACAGTTTACCTTCTAATTAATTTAGATTTTTGCCCTTATTAGGGTTTCAAGGGTGTTTCTTTTATTTCCCAATAATTATTAATGGGTAGAACCCGAATACACACACATATACATTAATCTTAGTTTCAAATATATTTAGGATAATCTCCTCCATATTATATTTTATGTCTTTTTAATTCAAATATGATTCCACTTTAATAGGTTAAAATATAACATTCTTTACATAAAGTGATTATTGTAAAACTAATTAAATTACCCCTATCTTGTTACATTTTCATAATTCCTTTATTGCAACTTTTAACTTTATGAAGTTCCTAAAAATGCTTTTTAATCTATAATTATCTCATTACAAATAAATTCCCTTCTTACTAACAAATTTGAAACCATGGATATTATTTAATCCAACATTTTAACATATACAGAACATATTTGCTTCCCAAATTGACATTAATAAATCAACTTTAATAACATAATCAATTCCTTAAATTCCTAAATCTTAAAGCTACATATGCTTCACTATTTGTAAATTTCCAAAACGCACTGATATTGGTTTACAACATTACTTTAAACATTAGATTCAGCAAATATCTTTTGTAATTTCGAACACTTCACACTTAAGGTGTTAAAGATATATTTATCATTTATAACATTAAAATTTCCTTTAGTATCCCAACTGATGACCAAGAAATTAAGAAAGGATATATATATATATATATATTCCATAAAGCTATTACCATAATTTATTGTTTTGCAAATAGGGAAGAGCTCAACAAACTTTATATTATTTAACCTTTATTCTTTTAAATTAAATTCTCCTTATGGTTCCAGAATTGCTTTCTACCAATTTCCTAAAATTAAGTTGTAATTATAAATCCACAATCTTGGAAGATGTTTCTATCCACAATATAATTTGCTCAAAGTTCATTGCCTCAAATGAATTGTAAAGGAATCATGTTTTAATTTCACTTTTTTGGTTTACACAAGTAAGAATTTATGCTTACATATTCACTTTGATTACGATGGATCATGCATAACCCGTCAAAGGTATTATATCGAATTCATTTAGTACATATTTTTATAAGTGTTCGCATGTAAATTTACATATTCCTAACAATATGACATTGCTACTTTGCCACCCATATATAGCAAATTGCATTGTCCATTGGCTGCGGTGTTGATTGTGAAATAAACACCGCCTCGCTACTGTTCTTGACTATCACTAATACTTTGCAGCTGTAGTCATCGTCAAAATATTAACTCATGTAGTTTATCTTCATTGATATTTCTTTCCCCCATAAAATTATAAATGTATATTCATATGCAACCTTCCTAAGGTATATTATTTGCCATGCTATGTACATACATATTTATATTATCAAATCTTTGTATATGCATACCTATATATGTATTTTCAAAGTGGCATTTCATTTTAAGCAATATTAGTTTAAAATTTTATTTCCTCTATAATTACCATATTTCCAAAAATGTAATTTCCTAAAACATTATTTGATTATCCAAAATATTATATCTAATTGTCTCGTTTAAGTGTTTAAGGATTCGTTTCGACAATGTTGGCCAGACGTCTCGACCAAAATTCTTAAAGCGCATAATGGGCAATTTAACACACATACACACATACATACATACATACATACATACATAGATATTTTAGAAGTTCTTTTAAATATAGAACACTTACATCTTTTACACTCTTGACTTTGCTATTAATAACATGTTCTTATTATCATAATTAACCCTTCTTAGAAAATCTAGAAGATAACATCTCAGTCCAAGGATAGCTTCATTAAAATATTTCACAATTAACCTCTATGGTTATAAACAACAAATAATTTATTTACGCTAATTAATTTGGTAATCTAATACCAATATTTTAGCTCCATTTGCATTTGATTAATTTATAATTACAAGGTTTGATCTTCATTCATATTTTCAAATTCCAATATCCCCCGCGATGACTTCTAATACGAAGATTCCGTAAGGTTTAATTATCAATTGTAAGGAGGTTACTATCCTTATGTGATGATTTATACCCAAACTTTAAAACTATAATTATCACCAAGAATTCTTAAACAACCATGCATCCAATCAATCATAAAATCATGCATACATAAAGCAAGCTTGATACTATGGTTAGTGGAAGCAGTCCATCTGCTTCTGCTAAGCAACTTCGATCACTACGAGGTAAGGATATATTAGCTCATTCAGGAGCCATATGATTCGATAATAGAAATTATACTAAGATGATGATCAAACAATTTTTGACCCCATAATTCCCCAAGACACTTCCTAATCATGGTAGGAAGGAATCTAAGCACAAATGATGGCAATTCGAACGAACATATTCCCAAAGTTCCCCAAAATACTTTCCTATCCTAATGGAAATAACCCTGATGACCTCAAAAAGACACCAAGAGACGGTTTTTAAGATTTTCCTGGACTTGGATTCTTGTATTTAATATCGTATGTTATTCTGAACATAGCTTTGATACCAAGTTGTAATGCCCCACCTCAAGACGTACACTAAGAAAGGATATTAATAAGAAATATTGTCTACTAGTGTAGAGAATAAGGTTGGTTAGGAGTGACCGTCCATGAATTCTGCTTTAATCGAGTATCGATACGTCGAATAAGTGTAATTTTTTTTGAATTGGCCAAAGTGGATTCAACATATCTGATCCAAGTTCAAAGCAAAACTACGATGGTTCAAAATAATTGCTCAGAACAACATAAGATATCTCAATTCACGGAATCGCAGAGTGCATAGCAGAATATATACATCATACATCTAAAAAGATCGACTGAATATATGTACAAGGAGTTATCTACAAGAGATGGAGACATAGATACAATATGGCATATACAATAAATACAACCCAACATAAAAGAGTATACATAAACAAGGTCTCTATCCCAACATATATAAAGGGTACATAGCCAAAGTCAAACAAAATGATACAACAAAAGGATATATATAAGCATGAGTGATGGACTTCAAGCTAAGCCGACCTAAGATCAATAGGTACCTGAAATTACTCGGTCTGACCCGAGTAATATTATGAAATAGTAAACGGGTCAGTCTCATGCTAATTCTAAATAGTGAGATGGTGTAATACATGAAATAGAGTTTAACTTGGACAAGGTGGCATATTTGCATAAGAATCATGTAACTCAATTTGGTAACTTATAAGATAGTGCCCTCGTCAATAAATTCCCATAATGGAAATGAGTAGCATTCTCAAATCGAAACCATTATATCCAAATCATTTAAATCCCAAAATAAAGATGAATAACATTCTTAAATCTGAATCCTTAAACTCAAATCAATAAGACTCACAATAGGGATGGATAGCATCCTTAAATCGAAATCACCAAACCCAAAACTTGAAAACTTCCTAGCATAGGCGGAAATCGAAAACTATAGTGAAATCCCAAATCTGCAAGCTAAAGCTCAAAGTTCAAAATTAATAAACAAAAAGGCGCCACACAAAAAGGCAAGCACAAGGCGATACCTAATGATTAATCGTATCCCTAAATATGAGCTCGAAGGCTACGTATGACGACCATGAAGGATCGCCTTCCCCAAAGACGGGCTCGAAAGCTACGTCTAACGACCACGAAGAATCACCTCCACAAAGATGAGATCGAAAGCTATGCCTGACAACGACAAAGGAGCGCCTCTCCAAAGACGAGCACAAAGGCTATGATATCCCAAAAGTGTCACTTACGCTCAATTAGTAACCAAGTGAATTTTGCCAAAGCATCCCATACCACCTGGGAAAACTCGAATGTTTAATAATAGACAGTAAACTTCATTGAATCAATGATAATATATATATATATATATAATAAAATTTCACTCGGGCGTGTCCAGTAATTAACCAATAAGGTAAATCCAAGCATTCCATACCACTTGTTTTACTAAACCATTTAATTAAATTTCTCAATAGAATGAAATAATAATTTTATTGTTGAAAGCTAGATTTTGTAAATTCTTTCAAAAATTTGTTTAGAAAAAGAATTGATATTTTAAAAACATCATTATATATTTTTATCTAATAAATGTCATTTAAAAATTTTACTTGAAATTATATCTTTGAAATCAAAATGGTTTGAAATATTATTTGAAAACTGTATTTTAAAACTATATTTCATAAAACCATTGTAAACAAATATATAGATGTATATATGTAAGGAACAAGTGTTTTGAAAGCATAAAACATTTCAAACCCAAAACATGAATTAGTGAATCGAAATATCAAAATCCGAAAAGCATTTGGAAACATCAAAATCATTAAAACAATGCAATGAAATAGAGTTAAGGAAGCAAACAAGACGGGGCAAAGTCTGGGGCGAACAACAGGCATCCGTACCATGCTCCGGGTGCCTTGCCAGTCGACTGAACTGGACGTTTCAATCGAATGGATACACGACCTGGAACTGTACTCCCTAGGTAGTTCGGTCAAATGACTGAACATGTCGTTCAGTCGACGGGTCGCATGATCCTAGAGTTGTGCGCTCCAGGTCTCGTTTCCAATAAACACCGATGCAATTTTCGACGATGTTTCTTGGTTCCAAGGACGACAATTGACATTTAACAACCAGAAATTTGCATGCCATTCAAGGTACAATGATATGAAAGTAATTCGCAATAAACAAAGAGAATTTCATTAAGTTCAAGAAGAAATTCAATAAGCAGTGAGCAGTAGTTTTTTCATGTTTTTCAATAGAAGTCATATAGCCATCCAAATTTGAAATCATCAATCATTAAACAACTGAAACCGAATGTAGCACGAGAGGTGAGATAAACTCACCCGAGTAACACCAATTACAGCTGAATGGAGGAGAAATGGAGCTTAATCTTTTTTTGCTTTTAGCTCCAATATTGCATGCATATAGAAAAATGGACAACAAAGATTTAACATACAAATAACTGAACAAAAATTAAGTGCAGAGATGAATAGAGTTGAGATTATATACCTGAAATGATTTCTTAATTAGTTTCAGCAATTAATTTACTAATTTATGAAGAGTTTGTGAATTTTGCTCAAGGGATTCATAGAGGATGAAGAGCGTAGAAGTTTCTGGTTTCAGAAGGTAGAGAAAAAAGAACATACTGTTCTTCCTTAACTCCTTAATCCTCTCTCAAATGGGCTAAGCCCAATATTAACTTATGTTAATTAATCATATCTTAATAAGAGTTTATATTTCACATTTCTTAGTGATTTAAGCCTAATTTCCAAACTAATAAATACAAATGAAACAACATTAATTGTCCTCTAATACACACAAGTGTAAATAACTTACTTTTATCTATTTCTTAACAATTACAATGAATAGTCATTTATTTATGTACTTTATGGTTAAGTATTGGACCTTATTACATTACTAAGCAAATAAGCCTTAGTTTCTACATTTTAAACACAATTAAAGCGATATTAATTAGTCCTGAAAACACACATATATGAAAATCAATGTATTTACTAATTTTCAATTAATCACAATGAATGAATCTTCATTTTGAATTTAAATTCAACCAAAAGTTTCATTCTTGGTAAATTTTAATTAATAGCATCAATTGGTTTTTATTACCCCTTTAATTCCAAAACATAAAATTGAATTATGACAATACTTAGATTACGACATAAATAAGCTATATTTACAAAACAATCATCCATCTCATTTAACACTGAAATTCTCAATCTCAATTCTTTGGATTTATTACTTATTTAATTTAGCACTTAACTTTCTTTTATTACCAATAAAAGAAATAGACTAGTTACTGCCAATATTCCTTTTACAAATTTTTCAACTGTTAGTTTTCTAAAAAACTCTTTTTTGAAATTGCTTGGCAAATTAACTCGAACCTAATTGAATTATAAATGGTAACAAGAAATAAAATCCCCATTTTCCATTTTAATCAATCATTCTTTTCAACTTAAATTATATTTAATTACATTTAAGGTACACCTCAACCCAGGGTTGTTACAACACCTCACTATATCAAAAGGGAAACCTATACAATATGCAGGATCATCGAGTCTTAAAACTCTCGAATAAATCTATTAACTAATGGCCCAACTTTCCTTTTCTTTCGAACAAAACTCATTCTCCAAAAGAGAAAATTATACTAACTAAATTATCATTAAATGAAGATTTACAAGTGCTTGGGTTTACTCGGTTTCAAACTCACCTCGATCGCACAATGTCAATAAGGATAATATATTAAGTGCACTACAATCCTCGCCTAGGCAGGTATCATCTTGTCACTTAAATGATCATCCAAATTGCCATAAAATTAGTCGAAAAATCCTCCCCCGGACTATCCCATTCAATAACAATTATACTACACTAAATTTTTATAATAACTAAAGATCATCCTAAATGACACGATGCCCATTCCAACCCGTCGTTTGCTCGCAAGGTTTCTTTGTTAAATTAGGGTTGGCCACTTGACTATATCTATGTGAACTCTTATCCGGTTCTTTGATTCGACTATGTAAATCTTCTCGCACGACTAAGGCCATGTTGCGGAAATTTCTCAGTCGTCCCAAGAATCCGACTCAAGTGCTTGTCTATAAGAATCAAATGAGAAACCCTTTCTCAACTGGTGCAAATCACCTTGAAAAATTGCGCTTAAGAACTGGCATGTGAATGGACCAATCTTTAGTAAATGTCCCTTTCGGCACATGGATTAATCCCATCACCTGAGGTTTACCAAAAAAAGAAAAATAATTATAACACGAATGAATTTAGACAAGCATCTATAAGTTATTCGCATAGTCTCTGCTATTACAAGGTAGTCGTCGAACCCTACTTAGATATAAATCCTAGTCAAACTTCATTGACCAAACCCACTTAACTTGAAAGATTGTACATCAAGTTCGAGCGGTGGCATTTTCAGTCACTTCACCTCAGTTTTGCAACTAAGGTGACTCATACAAGGTTTATTCCTATCGAAGAATTTACGTACTATGAATAGTGTCAAGTTTAGCCTATCTACTAAGTAGCTAGCAATAGATAAAATATACCGCTCAAGTGTCGGAATGAACAAAAGTGAGTTCTCAAAAAATAAAGCATACCTCACTGCATAAGCTCCTTCCGATTTTCCTGAGCCATAAGCCCGCTAGGACCCAGTAATGCTTGAAAGGCACAAGTCATCATCACTACTCACCCTTCGAAAATGTAGGACAGTCCTTCTTCAAGTGATCAAGTTGATCATAATTGAATCACCTACGCTTCTTTTTAGCTGGATGACATTTCATAGCAATTTTTCTCCCATATGCCACATTAGTGACATACTCGGCTAGCTATTCTTTTTCGAATAAGTCTGATCTTCCTTGTATCATGGTCATTACGCTTTGATTGCTTTCCACTTTCATTACCTCAATGGTATCTCACGGGCGCTCTCTCGGAAGAGAATCATCCCAACGAGATATTCAAAAGTGGACCCTAGGAGGGATAAGACTAAGAAATGGACCCTCAACCAATGCTTAAGACCCAAAATCTTTTTGCCCCACAACAACGGAGTACCGACTATCTTAAACCCGAAAAACAAAAGTTTAAGTTGGTCACACTCCTTCACCGACAAGTTGTCCTGCTCAAGATGGATGGAATACTCAAGCTACACCCCCATCTCGATCTCAGAAATGAACTGAGAACTTAAAGCGATGCCTAAGTTAGTTCCAAATTACAGGTCTGCTTATCAGCCACACAAACACTATATCCTACCCAGCCAAAGCCTCCCTTTCTCATATGCTGAGAAATAATCTTCCCTTAGAGAACATTCCCCTAGCCATAAATCGATAGAAAATTTTTCATGCATATGTCCAAGGCCATGCCTCCACAATAGTCGACCTAGATATGGCATCCCTCTAAGGCTGAAGAAATTATGGCACTGCCTCGATGTGTCTAAAGCTAGTGGAGCTAGGAATACTACTGCCCAAAGGGCCACACCACTTCTGGAGCTAACCACAATATGCTGGGAATGTTCACAGCGACGGAACATCTATTACGGTAGCTAAATAGTCTCTGAACTAATTAGGCATCTCAAACTACCTATCCGCAGTCACTCATTCACTCTTTCTAGTCATACTGATAGCCTGATGAAGATACCTTGGCAACTAGGGATAACAATAAATCAAGTCCAGAATATAAGCGGTGTATATAGTATAATATAGCAGAAAAATACAAGTAAGATCTCTCTATGTATCTCCTACTACCAGATTAATTAACTCAAACTGGACTACTTGGTTGAGTGTTAAGCCTAAGCTCTGATACCAACTGCAACATCCCTCCTTTCGAGAATACCTAGAAAGATGGATCATTAGGGTAAAATTGAGGCAAAACACTAAACCAAGACATCGATAAGATCTCACAACGGAATGATAACACATAATATACTAAATATATATGAATAGAAAATAATAACAGTATATAAGAGACTGCATTAGTGGAAGCAACTGATAAATAAGTATCTGTATAGAAAGTCGGAATACATTAACTCTAAAAATACACGAAGTTCTGAATAAATATCTGATACAACAGTCTCATATACAAATAACATGTCTGTATCATGTACTACTAAAAAAATCAAGTATAAATATCTCAAACTATCGATGTCGCCTCCAAATTGCTCCAACTACTCCAAATAGCATATTCCCAAAAGCACTAGACTCTTAAACTACTCGATCGAGTAACTGAGAGTTGTCATGACATAAGAAGACAGACCAAGACATAAAGCCTTGTGTGAAAGGAACCATCTCAAAATACCGTATATCAAAACTATATACAAATAAATAGGAAACAACTAACTCATAGTCGGCCCTCTCCACAAACATGGCTCAGGGGTAATCCGAACTGCCTGTAACTAGTACGATAAACTAATCTCAAAAATAGGGAATCATACCATAGCCTGCTCTTCTCCTGTATCAACGAGTTATCACAAGTAATATAATATGAATGAAACGTAAATATCAAACTATGATAAAAGTAACCCACATCCAAAAGTAGAATGATCATAATATAAGTCTTCGTGAAGTATAAATAATAGTTAATGTAGCAATAACAACAACAACAACCAACTAATAACATGCACAACATATAATGGAAGATAACTAAGGAATACAAATCAATACCTTTTATTACTGATGGACAGAGTCGACTATGGACATCTGTCGCGGTTTAATAATAAATGGAGTCGATACACTATCGTATTCGGACATTTATCTCGATTCAATCATACTTAGAGTCGGCACACTAACGTACCCGAACATCTCCCTCGATCCAATAATAATTGGAATTAGTACACTAACGTACAATTGTAACGATCCCACCACGATGTGTAGATTAGCAAAGAACATTACAAGTAATGTCGTCTACTAATCCAGAGAATACGGCTTGTTAAGGACGATCGAATGTGAATATATTTTTATACTAACACTGACACATCATTATACCTTTTCACTTAATATCTGAACTGAATTTGACGTGTACAATATTAATACAAAGTAATAAACACACCGATTTCCTAGTATCAAAACAATATATCATATAAATAACAGTTGCAAATACAGCAGAATAAATCTCAACTTATACATATACAAATTTTGAGTTTACAAAATGAAATACTGAACACGATTGTTATACGGTTTTACAATTCTCTAATCTCAATTGTACATCTTATAAACATATTCACAAATTTCCTAAACGAGATAAACTAAAAAGTCAAAAGTGTTTATCTCCTTGCTAGCCCAAACATCCAAATGTCAACTTATCTTGTAACCTGAAAAGTCTCGGCCCGACCTGAGCAAAATAACACCCGGGTCAGACTATCTCTAAATATCCAATAGGGTGAGAACAAAATATAACACAAGAATTGTGATATCCCGGAAGTTTTAAGCAATATCAATTTAATAATCTGTGTTAAAATTAAATTGATTTGATAATATAGTTAATAATAAATATGGATTGATTTAATAACCTTCTTTAATAAATATTTAAATGGGTGAGTTTATCTTTTAAAAGCTAATAAATTGTTTTCTATTTATAATGTGTATATATATTTGTATATATTGTAAATAGACAAGCTTTGTTTTAAAGTTAATAAGTAAAGTATGTTTTCTAATTCTAATATTTTTGGTAATTTGGAAATTTGATTAAATTCAATATTAAATAAATAACCATTTGGCTTTAATATATACTCAAGATTAAAGTTAAAATTGTTTAAATGATTTTAGATTAAATTTAAATTTAATAAAAGGTTTGTTTGTTCTTTTTAAATATAGCTTGATTAAAATAAGTAATAAAGTGATAATTTCTTTTATAAATTATTTTAAGTTCAATAATGAGTTATTTTTTTAAAACAATATTAATAATATTATGTCTTAACAAATGGACTTTTAATATAAATAGAAAGTATTATTCTAAATTTATTTATATATATGTATTTATTTTGGAAAGCTATGATTTGAAAAATTAAAATAAAATCTTTTAAAAATATTTAAAGTAAAATCAATTTTTTCAATAGAGAACATAAGTATAAAAATAAAAATAATAAGTGGATTTAGTGTTTAATAGTTTAAGTTTAAAATAAAAAGAGAGATAAAAATAAGCAATTTTATAGGAATGGAACTAAATACTTAAGTTAAAAATTTATAACATAACTAAAAAAAAAGTATATATATGCACATGGGATAAGTCTAGAATCTTATAATCTACATATTTGTTGCAGGTAAGAATAAAGTAAAGGCATAAGTAGGCAAATAAAATATGTATGTATGCAAGCAAAAGAAAATGCAAAGCAAAGTAAGAAAAGAAATATCTATGAACACACATATACAAGTATAAAGTACATAAGTTAAATCTATAACCTATGATTAAAACCCAAAAGTATATGTGCATAAATAGGATATAACATACCCAGGCAAGTATAAAATAAAGAAAAAAGGTATGTAGCCTGTAAAGGTAAGAAAAGGAATTGCAAAGCAAAGTAATAAGCAAAAATATCTATGACACATGAAAAGATAAAATAAGAAGTAGGAGACACAAAGTACTCCAACATTTAATGCAAGCAACATTTGAGTCAATTCGAAATGTTTGGAAAAATCATTTCAGCCTCCAAATGTTAAAAATCTCTGATCAATAAGATAAAGAAAATATATACGTGTACCTGTAAATTGCTTAACCCAGTAAACACCTACCTCCTATACAAACTCTCTTATATCTGTCCTTATTTTCATTTCGTTCAACATAACAAACCTGAAGTGAGTAACAAATACTTCCATCTCTACAAACTTAAATAATGTCTGCCTTACAACAACAAGCAAGAAGATGGTGGGAGGAAAATCAAAGGAACCATATTCCAGTTTTTAAGTTCAAAGCTGTTTCAAAACAAGAGTGCTCTGTCATTTTCAAAACAGGTGAGTAACTTAAATTTAACATGCTTAAGTGTATTCACATATGTTGCTTATGTCTGAAGGAAGTGTGTCTATATGGATATATATATATATGTAGATATATATATATATATGCAATTCTATGAATGTATGATGCCTGCCTGTTTAGTAGTCTGGAATATATCTCTGTTTATAAAATTTGAAGCTCTGATTTAATTCAAAAATCATTACTACTTAATCTATTGATTATTATGACATAGTATCTAAACAAAATATGTTTGTTTGATCATAAAGTAAATTTTTAAAAATTAGAATTCAAGTTAAACAAGGTAGGTCTGCTCTGAAAACTTTAAGAACAGTATAAAACTTGAGTTTTGTAAAAACTCAAATTGCTTAATTCAAGGATTTAGAAAGGTGAATAAAACACTTAATCAAAATACTGATCTTTAAAACTCGAATCACATTTTTAGTAATGATTTGAGTTTGCATTTCTGGTTTGCACTGATTTGGCAATTTTGGGTTTCTTTGATGATCTACGAGACTGGAAGGGTCGGGTCTCTGCTAGATGATGGAGTAGTGATCGAGATATCTAGGAAAAATGGTGGAGGAGGTGGATGATCACTGTGGTGATGATGGTGGGTATTTTCTATTTTTAACCCTAGTTTTAGTAATGGTCAGTAATCAATCCACCGCGGCTCCTCTCATGGATCGAGTGCTACCAATTTTGGGGAAATGAAGGTGGAAGTGTCGACTAAGTTGTAGCCAGAATTGCAGACCTTCAGGGGGTCGGAGCGGCGAGGTTGAAACGTTGACAGGTTTTGAGGGGGGGGATCTGATTGTGTTTCCAGATCTGAGGTTAAGAGCTCGAATTTGATTCGAGGAACGGTAGTGAAATTGGAGGGCGGTGATGTTGCCTGGACATGAACGGCGATGGGTTGCAGTTTTGGGGAATAGCCGGAGGTGGCCGGAGCCACGGTGCACGTGCACCGTGCAGTTTGAAGCTCTGAGTTAGTGGTGTGCAGAGTTTTGGACTCGGGAAGAACTCGAGTTACTCGAGTGTCTGACTCGAAGTAGCATGGCATATGACTCAAAGTATTTTTGGTTTGAATAGAGTCAGTGTTTGTTCCAGGCTTTGTAAAACCTGGTAGCAAAAATTGTTCTTTTTAAAAATTAAAATGAAACTTCAAATTGTATACCTGATTGAAACAAGGTTTTCAATCCAGTTGAAGTATGAATTCAATTTTAATTTTTGAATTCAAATCTGAAATGAAGTAAAGGTTTAAATATTTAAATGTAGTTCTCAGATTTAAAAACATGACAGGTTTCAAATTTTAAATTAATTTAAAGTTTGAAAACAGAATTGAAACTGTGATTTAAAGTCAAAGTGAAAAGTATAGATTCAATGAAAACTTAAGGTATTAAAATGGATTTGGATTTGAAAAACAAGTTTTAATTCAAGTTTATAAAAGCAAGTTTAAATCAAAAGTTTTAAATCTAAGTTAAAGCCAAGTTGAATCAAATGTTTAAATATGGAATTTGAATTTAAAATCTATAAATGTAATGTTCTAAATACACTTTAATATTAATTAAATCATTAATAAAGAAATAAATTATCTTAGAAATAATTAAGATATTAGAATGATTTAATGAATAATTTAATTAAAGAATGACTTCTTTATAATTTAAAAGTAAAGATTAATTAATGAAGATAATTAACTAAGGATTATTTAAATAATTAATTAATGTGATTAATTTTGATAATTAATTAGATTAATTAATTTTGATAATTAATTAGATTAATTAATTTAGATAATTTATTGTAAATTGATAAATGTAATCACTTGATAAAAGTAATTAAGAGATCTATTACTTATTGTAATTAATTTTGATGATATGATTAATTTAAGTTAATTAATTTAGTTTAATTAATTTAAGATAGTCATTTGATAAATTGGAAGTGAAATTACTTAGTGTAATTAATGGAGCATAATTACTTAGGGATGTAATTAGATGATAATTACTTGATGTAATTAATACAAGATGATTTGTAAGTGAAGTAATTTGGGTAATTACTTTTATAATTAATCAAAGGATTAATTAGTGGAGATAATTAATTATGGAATAATTTATTTATTTAATAAGTAATTAAGGGTAGTTAATTACTGGTGTGTTATTAATCAAGGGTGATTAATAATTGTGTTTAATTAAAGCTTAAATTACTTAATTAACTTAAATGAAGTAATCTAATTTAAATATAAATTAGAGATCATTAATTAATATAATTAATGATGTAATTATGAATTGTTTAATTAAGGAATAATTAATAATGAAGTGATTAATTAATGTGATTAATTAAGGATAAATGTAATTAATTTTATTAATTAATAAATGAAGTAATTGAATGTTAATATCTATGAATGATTTAGAATAATTAATTGGTGGAATTAATTAAAAGACTAATTACTTATTGTAATTAGAGAATGATTAATCAAAGGTGTTTAATCAAGATGAATATTTAGAAAATGATTAATTAAATTGATCTTTATTTAATTAATGGTTGTATAAGCAGGATTTATAGATGTAGTAATTAATTTAATTTACTTTAAATTAATTAAAGATAGAAGTAATTAATTTAATTCATTTTAAATTAATTATAGATTGTGAATAATAAATCATTGCTTATGAATGAATGATATTGATATCCCATTGACTGATTGTGATCTCAGATATGAGATGAGTAATATCTATGTGATATGGATGCTTGTTTTAAGTGTGATAATATTGATTATCTGTTTGAGTTGATAATATGGATTAGCTGTTTATGGTGATAATGTGATTATCTATTGTTATATTGTGATTTATCTATCTGTGTGTATATAGATAATTAAATTGAATTGTTTTAAACTCTAAAACAACTTGGACCTAAAAGATGGCGATTTGGATTTCGATGAGACCGGGATCGGGTTTCCATATTTGGACATCCGAAAACCACATCGATCCAAATTTACGATAGGTCGTGAATCTCAAGTGAAGATGAAGATTCAGAGTGCAAGGGTTATTGTCGTTAACTCTGAGGGTGATTCCAAAATGAGTGTAACGAGATAATGCCTTCGGTTTCGTTCGAACCCGGAATGAACTTGTATGGATTGAATGCTTTCAGAACATCGTCAGGTGGACGATGAGCATTCTAAGAGATGTGTTCTCTAAAGGTAATCGTAGCCTCAAGCCTCATTAACCGGGAATGGCTAAAACAGGGGAGGTGCAGCAAGGTTAGTGAGTAGCACCCAAGTAGGACAAGATTTCCCCTGTCTAGATGTCCCTTTTTATTTCGGTTGTGTGGGAAGTTGATTGCAGCAACTGCTGGGGTGTCTTGTGCGGGAATTATCCAGTAAGGGATGTTTCGGCCTTGTGTTGCAGGGGATTGGGAGTAATCTTCGGTACGCTGATCTAGGCTAGGTACTGTGACGGGCGGTACCCCGGTAGCCCTACCATTGTATGGAATCCAATCTCCAATAAGTGCCGTACGTATTAGTTGTTCCCAACTATGTTGGAACGTGATATGTAAGCATTCCAGCTATTTCTGTATTTTACTTGAAAACCCTAGACACTATTATAATATCACTGGATTTCCTATCAAATGTTTGGTTAACGTAAGGTAAAAACTTTTCCATGTTTATGTGTGGGAAGTCTTACGTGATACCTTTTGTTTTCAAAGGATTTTCAAAGTTAAGCAACTTTAACTTGTTACTCATACCAGACCCATGTCTGGCCCGGAGTTTATTTCTGTTTTTCTTAAACTCTCGGGTACTCAAATTTTTACGAGTAGCCAAGAGATTCAGGTTAGCTTTGACGAATTGTGGAGGAGCAATGGAGCAGGAGGCTTCAGCGTTATAGATATATAGTTTTCCGCTGTGTTGGTATATCTTTGTTGTATTTGAGTTGTATTAACTAGACATGTGTTTATAACTGTCTAGTATGTGATGTATAATCTGTGTAACTCTGATTGATGTTGTATATTATGTAATATTTATGCGATTAATATAACTTATTCGTTCCGCTGTGAGATTCTGATGTTGTTTAGTTCTTTCTTCTTTATCTTTTCTATTTCTCACCCCTTTCTTTCTTAAAGACGATGCGACTTTCTGGTAGTAGGAAGTCGGGTCGTCACAAGAATAAAAAACATACAACTAAATACAGATATCCAGGATATAACGAGTTAGGGAATTAATTTAACTTAGAACAGGGTTATAAGTTTGAGTCACAGACGCAAACTAGTCACGAAATATAGAATAATAGAATTAACTTAATTTAGCATCCATCACAAGACACAAGAATATATATTTATTTCACAAACACAAGACAAAAGAATATATATTTATTTCGCGTACACAAGACACAAGAATATATATTTATTTCACTAACACAAGGTACAAAAATATTTATTTATTTCACGAATACAAGACTCAAGAATATATATTTATTTCACGAACACAGAATAGTCACAAAATCCAAGAGATCTTACTCAAAACAACCGTAATGATCATGCATAGAAACGTAGCAAACAAACAAACAATTTGGTATCACACGAACCGATCCGATACCGGGGATCGTACACAGGACGAGAATCACAGGATAACAAGACAATCTCAAGGATAGCAGCCATGACCGAATCTTTCAGATTTATTTTAAATTATTATACTCGAAAAGAAATCCAGGAGTAACTTCTTAAGGATCTAGCAGCCGCTTGCCACACAACAAAAGAGTAAACTCTAAAGCGCCAAATACTATCGCCTTTAATAATTACTACAATTTAGCCAATACGTTCCATACCGTATGGTGAAATCCAAATATTTACTGAAAGCTAGTAAATATCACTTATTACAGATACCATTGGAAATCCTGAAATACATCCTCTTGAGGATCTAGCAACCACCTGTCGCATACCAGTAGAGAATACAACTCTAAAGTGTTAAGTACTTTCCCATATACGATCACAAGAATTTAACCAAGGCATCCCATGCTACACAGTAGAATTCGAGTATTCGCTAATGGGTTAGTAAATTCCACTCAAACATTATATTCAATGAGTTATACCACATTCAACGAAGCATTATTCGAAAGCATTTAAAACAATCGGTAACATTAAGTCGAATAATAGTACTTCCCAAATTTTAGAATTAAGGTTCTCAAAACAATTTCTCTCTCTGATTTTTATTATTTGAAAAAACACATGTTATAATTTTCCACAAATCCACTTATTATTTAACTTTAAATAAGTGTTCACTTGTTTAATAAAATATTCTATAACCCCGAATTGTTCCAAGATTCCACTTATATACACAAAGCTGTCCAAATTTCCATATAGTTGTATTATTCACAAAACTATATTATAAAACCATATTTAATTACTCTTCTAAATCCATATTAAAATATAACCATTTTATTTAAAAATAAATTAAGTTTACACTTTTCAAAACTACGTTTCCAAATTTCATGAATCCTTTACTATTTATTTAATAAAACCGTAATACTTATATTCAAAATCCATAATCACTTTTATGTAAAGATAGATTAGATTTGTATTTCCAAGTCATATTTCCAAATCCATAAATATTTCACTAACCATGCTTAATATATATAAAATAACTTGCTAAAATAAACATTTTTAATATTTGTTAACTTAATTAAGGAATAATTCTAAGATTTATAAATATAAATAGTTCTCTTTCGTAAAATTACTTGTATACGAAGCTTATCAACACATTTCATTTAACTCAAATTTAGGTTCTAAAGATCTGCAGTTACAACCACTTAAATCTCATAATTTTACAGAACTTAAAACATGAAAGTTGTAAATATAAGTCTTAGCTTTCAAACAAGGAAATGATCATCCAATTTGGATTTACGGTTCATAATTTATGACCGAAATAATTCTCAAATTTAAATTTATTAACTCCGTCTTTCATTGACAGGGCAGCGACAAAGAAACGAAATTTTGACCATATAAACTTCAAAAGTATGCAAAACTCAAAACATGAAAGCTGTAGCACAAAGTTTAAGCTTTCCAAAACTTTTAGAATTAAATTGTGATAAGTAAAGAAAAAGTTATGCCTAAACAATTTCTGTATTTCAAAGCTAAGATCAAAACACAGGACAAAGAAACACTACCAGATTCAAACTCGATTTCGACCTAGTAAACTGCAAAATTTTGGAAAGTGATCAAAAGAAAACTTATAGATAATTGAAGGAGCTTTAAAAAAAAGAGTGATCAATTTTGGATTATTTACACCATGATATGACTTTTTTACTACATCGATTTTCACACTAAATTACTAGCAAACAATAGCACAACAATCACCCAAGTTTTCAACCAAATTGCAAACAATTCAATCAACAATCGTTCAAACTATTATGTTCAACAAACAAAGATTTAAAAATAGATATGTAAACTCACTTTTCCCTTGCCTAGCTCTCTAAAACCCATAATACAATCATTTCAACAATTCCTAATTTATTTTCAGCAAATAAAAAGAAAAAGGTTACAAACTTAGATCAAAATAGAGATTAATCAATGGTTTAATCATAAAAAAAGATAGAGAGGATTACCAGAAGTTGTTTTGTACTAAAATTAGGCAAAAGCCCTTTGATTTGCATCTTTAATTTGGGAATTAGGAGGCTAGGGTTTATAAGAATAGGAGGAAGATGATTATCAGATTTTGGAACAGAAAGAATGAGATAGAGAAGTAAACGTACAGAACTATTTCTCCAGTGCAAATTGGTTACTAACTAGAAATGGGCCAATGGGTAAAAACGTGGATCCACTAACAAAGGTGTTACAAATTCCTTAAGAGAAGTAAAGTGTTACTAATTCTTATTTCACTTATTTTACACTAGTTAATGTTTTACAAAATCGCTAATTGGTTTCCCCAATTTACCAAAACCAAATTAATAAGTTAAAATTCCATTTCCGTTATTATAGAAATATTTTGTACAATTAATTATGACACTTTAAAATACAAGTTATGCTTATTGTTTTTAGTTAAAACAAAACAAATTATAAATTCTCCTTTTAAAACAATAAATCACAATATTAACACTTAACTAAATTTACAACATTTTCTAAAGCTATCTTAAAATTAATTAAGATAAACAATTCAATTATTCGTAAAACTAGATTTGATTTCACAGTTAAATTTCACAAACCACAATGAAGAATTAATTATCCTTAACTGGATTTAATTAATCATGTGACTAACAACAGGGTTGTTACAGACTTCCCCCCTTAAAGAAATTGCGTCCCCGCAATTTCCTTAACAAAATAAATCCATAATATAAATTTTCTCTTGAAACAATTATTTTGCTAACTGGTTTATAATTTCATTTCCAAAATATTCAATTAATATCACTCCAAATTATAACACTAAACTCAAACTTTTGGTTATCGAAATTTCTCAAAATTCTCAAAAATATTCTAACGCCTCAAATTTGCGGAAAATTTCGCCAGCATCTCCTTTCCGCGGCTAGCGTTTTGAAAATTTACAATATGAATATAATTACACAATATACATCTCATCTCAAGGATGAGGCATCCTGTAGGGAAAAACATAAAAATACAATATGTAATCCGAGATCCGTATCTTATATTTGAAATATTAGCGAGTCCGCTAATATTCCTTAAGCAAACAATTTATAAACTTTTAAACAATATCCATTTAACTTCAGATACGTGCACTTATCTCAAAAATTCATATTAGTATTTAATATCAAATTCATATATAGGAGATATTAACAATTCATGAATACACTTTAATTAGATTGACAACATAATATTACATAACAAAAGAAATCCGTACTTAAATTTCCAAGTTTTAATTATTACTTATGTCAAAATGTCACGTTCGATGTTTAGGAACCCCTATCGATAACATTGCATCCCATATATCGATCAGAATCCTTAAACAACATCCGAATAAGTTAACACAAAAGATAATCATAAGTTTAGATGCGTCTATTTTATTACCACAAACATTCATGCATCCAATTTTAAATAAATGCAACCAAGCAGTCTATTCCTAGCAACCAATCAACTAAAACATATATATTCACATAAAGCAGAACAATTCAATGTCTAATATTCCGCTGTGCAACTTTGATTATTCTTAGATCATTTAAAATTTAAACTAATTTATTCAAATTTCCCAAATTTTCTATTAGAAGAAAATAGTTCACTATAATTTAATTCATTCCAATTTAATTCCAAAATTTTCTCAACTCTAAAATATTTTACTCATTATTTTCCAAAGGTTTTAATATCACAAATTCCAATTTAACAACTTTAAATTTTAAATCAAATTATGCCCCAAATGATTATCCCAATAATCTTTTTATACTCCCATCCTTATATGGATAATTATAACTATCTACCACACACCCCAAGGGACAGGGCTCTAAGTCTCACTAGGTCACAGATCTGTGATATTGTATGCTATAATGTTCTGATTCTGCTCTGATACCAAACTGTAACGACCCCACCGTGATGCCCAGATTAGCAAAGAATATTACAAGTAATGTCGTTTGCTAATCCGGAGAATACGGCTTGTTAAGGGCGATCGAATGTGAATACATCTTTATACTAACACTAACACGTCATTTATACCTTTTCACTTAATATCTAAACTAAATTTGACTTGTACAATATTAATACAAAGTAATAGACACACCGATTTCTCAGAATCAGAACAATATATCATATAAATAACAATTGCAGATCACAGAAGAATAAATCTCAACTTATACATATACAAATTTTGAGTTTACAAAATGGAATACTAAACTCGATTGTTATATGGTTTTACAATTCTCTAATTTCAATTGTGCATCTTATAAACATATTCACAAATTTACTAAATGAGATAAACTAAAAAGTCAAAAGCGTTTATCTCCTTGCTAGCCCAAACATCCAAATGTCAACTTGTCCTGTAACCTGAAAAGTCTCGCCCTAACCTGAGCAAAATAACACCCGGGTCAGACTATCTCTAAATATCCAACAGGGTGAGAATAGAACATAACACAAGAATAAACAACATATAAGTGAATACAGATATCCAGGATATAACGAGTTAGGGAATTAAGTTAATTCAGAACAGGGTTATAAGTTTGAGTCACAAACACGAACTAGTCACTAAACATAGAATAATAGAATTAACTTAATTTAGCATCCATCACAAGACACAAGAATATATATTTATTTCACAAGCACAAGACAAAAGAACATATATTTATTTCGCGAACACAAGACACAAGAATATATATTTATTTCATTAACACAAGACACAAGAATATATATTTATTTCACGAACACAAGACACAAGAATATATATTTCTTTCACGAACACAGAATAGTCACAGAACCCAAGAGATCTTACTCAAAACAATCGTAATGATCGTACATATAACCATAGCAAACAAACAAACAATTTGGTATCACACAAACTGATCTGATACTGGGGATCGTACACAAGACGGAAATCACAGGATCACAAGCCGATCTCAAGGATAGCAGCCATGACCGAATCTTTCAGATTTATTTTAGGTTATTATACTTGAAAAGAAATCCAGGAGTAACTTCTTAAGGATCTAGCAGCCGTTTGCCGCACACCAAAATAGAGTAAACTCTAAAGTGCCAAATACTACCGCTTTTAGTAATTACTACGATTTAACCAATACGTCCCATACCGTATGGTGAAATTCAAGTATTTACTGAAAGCTAGTAAATATCACTAATTACAGATACCATTGGAAATCCCGAACTACATTCTCTTGAGGATCCAGCGACCACTTATCACATACCAGAAGAGAATACAACTCTAAAGTGTAAAGTACTTTCCCATATACGATCACAAGAATTTAACCAAGGCATCCCATGCTACCCGGTGGAATTCGAGTATTCGCTAATGGGTTAGTAAATTCCACTCAAATATTATATTCAATGAGTTAAATCGTATTCAATGAAGCGTTATTCAAAAGCATTTAAAACAATTGATAACATTAAGTCGAATAATAGCACTTCCCAAATTATAGAATTAAGCAAAATAATTTTTCTCTCTGATTTTTATTGTTTAAAAAAACACATGTTATAATTTTCCACAAATCCACTTATTATTTAACTTTAAATAAGTGTTCACTTGTTTAATAAAATATTCCATAACCCCGAATTGTTCCAAGATTCGACTTATATATACAAAGTTGTCTCAAATTTCCATGTCGTTGTATTATTCACAAAACTATATTTTAAAACCATATTTAATTACTCTTCTAAATCCATATTAAAATATAACCATTTTATTTAAAAATAAATTAAGTTTACAATTTTCAAAACTACATTTCCGAATTCCGTGAATCCATTATTATCTATTTAATAAAACCGTAATACTTATATTCCAAATCCATTATCACTTTTATGTAAAAAAAATAGATTAGATTTGTATTTCCCAAGTTAAATTTACAAATCCATAAATATTTTACTAACCATGCTTAATATGTATAAAATAACATGATAAATAATCATTTTTAATATTTATTAACTTAATTAAGAAATAATTCTAAGATTTATAAATATAAATAATTCTCTTTCGTAAAAATTACTTGTATGCGAAGCTTATCAACTTATTTCATTTAACTCAAATTTGGAGCTAAAAATCTGCAGTTACGACCACTTAAATCTTATATATTTACAAAACTTAAACATGAAAGTTGTAACCTAGTGATATTTATTCAAATGTCTAATATTCCGCTATGCAACTTTAAATTCACTTAAAGCAGGACAATTCAATGTCTGATATTCCGCTGTGCAACTTTGATTATTCTTAGATCATTTAAATTTTAAACTAATTTATTCAAATTTCCCAAATTTTCTATTAGAAGAAAATAGTTCACTATAATTTAATTCATTCCAATTTAATTCCAAAATTTTCTCAACTCTAAAATATTTTACTCATTATTTTCCAAAGGTTTTAATATCACAAATTCCAATTTAACAACTTTAAATTTTAAATCAATTTATGCCCTAAATGATTATCCCAATAATCTTTTTATACTCCCATCCTTATATGGATAATTATAACTTTCAACCACACACCCCAGGAGACAGGGCTCTAAGTCTCACTAGGTCACGAATCTGTGATATTGTATGCTATAATGTTCTGATTCTGCTCTGATACCAAACTTAAACATGAAAGTTGTAACCTAGTGTGATTAACCCACATTTTCCCTTGCCATGGCTCTTTAGAACCAATTATACAATCATTTCAACAATTCTTAATTTTTTTTCCAGCAAATAAAAAGAAAAAGGTTACAACCCTAGATCAAAATAGAGATTGATCAATGATTTAATCATAAAAGAAGATAGAGAAGATTACCAGAAGTTGTTTTCTACTAAAATTAGGCAAAATCCCTTTGATTTGCATCTTTAATTTGGGAATTAGGAGGCTAAAGTTTATAAGAATAGGAGGAGGATGATTATAAGATTTTGGAACATAAAGAATGAGATGAAAACCCATAATACAATCATTAACCTAGCCGCCTTTAGCTCTAGTCAGTCGCTTCTTCAAGGTGGATTTGATGATCTTGTTCACTACTTCCACTTATCCGTTCACCTACGGATGTGCCACCGCGAAGAATCTCTTATCAATCCTGTATTAGTTGTAGAAATCTTTGAATTCAATGCTCTCGAACTGAGTTTCGTTGTCAATGATGATCTTCTAAGGTATTCCGAACCTATAAATAATATTCTTCATCACAAATTTAACTATCTTCTTTGTTGTAATCATGGCAAGATGTACTGCTTCAGCCCATTTTGTAAAGTAATCCACTACGACGATAGCATATTTAGCTCTTTCCATTGCTATCGGTAGCACACCAATAATGTCGATGTTAATACCTCAGTTATTGATTTTGATAATAACAACCCACAATATACATTTATATAAAATATGGATATCAATGTTTTGCCAAGTTATATAGTATATAGTGCATGATATTATACAGGTATTGAATCGAAGACTGTACAGTGTAGACTCAAGAAATGGACATGAAGATTCATGAGTATAAAGACCAAGATATGAAGATATCAAGACTATACTATAGTGTATATAGTCATAGAATTTTGTTAAAGTCCCCAGTAGTAACCTTTGATCTCTATTTCTTATTTTCTTACCTTTTATATTTTTAACAAAATATATTTTCAAAATATCTTTAAAAATATTTGATGGAAGTTTCAAAGTTTAAAATATTTATAAACTATGTTTAATTATTTACAAAGTATCAAAATATTATACAAAATATAATATCTTCAAATGTTTAAAAAGAAAAGTGTTTTCAAAATAAACATACATATGTCGACATATGTATAGGAGGTATGTCGACATACATGCCACAAATCAGTTTTTCAAATTTTGAATTGAAGTGTCTATTCATCACAACTCTTCGTGAACGGACATATCTGTTTATAGATTATGTATAGGAGGTTTCAACTGAATTTTTTGGCAATTATTATATAATTTTCTTTCCTCTTACTCTCTTGAAAACTCCATTGAAATTATATCAAATTCTTTTCAAAATCAAATAAAAACAATTCATACTTTTGTTATTGATTTGATACCACTTTCTTACTATTTTGGAAAAGCCTCTCTCTCAAATAAAAGTGAAACGACCCAAAATATTCTATCCCAAAAATTCTAGATAGTTAGGAAAAGAAGAAAAGAGATAGAAGAAGAAGAAATAGAAAACCAAACTCAGAATCTCACATTCGCAGCGGATAAAATATAATATCAAATAATATTCTTTACACAAAGAAAGTTGTATTAGTCAATTACATTTAAATACATCAGAGTTACAACATTTCACAATCACTGGACAGTTAAAATAACTTGTCCCAGATAAATAACAATATATCACAGTGGAATACACTCCATACGTTCCTGCCATCCAGCTCGCCTCCTGAGTTCCAAAACGTCCTTACCTAAAAATATGTAATACTCGGTCTGACCCGAGCATTACATCAAAGTAACACCCGGGTCAGGCTAGAAACCAGCGTGAGTAAACCCATATAACATGAAATTCTAATGCACAAAACTTATTAAAACCTGGGTAACTCGTACCTTACTACAAGTTCTTAACTTGTTATATTCAATAATTAATTCATAAATCAACCTCTAAGTATCCTTACTTAGTTTCAATAGTCACATTCACTTGAATTATTCCGTTTCAGCCTATTGATTTCACATATCATTCTATAAAGAATCATTGTAGGTTACAAATCGAAGTGGGTTCGGGTATTTATTGATACCCGACCCCGGTCTCTTCGAATTCGATACCATCTTATCCCAAGTTATTCAAGTGAAATACAATTCAACTTTAAATACAAGATATCACTTTTATACACAGCAATTCATCAACGATAGATAACCATACTACCACTGTCTATCCAAACATATCAGAAAACATTTCATATCATAGATATCAACCAATTCAAGGCATTTACATCATTCAATCATTCATAAGCAAGATTGATCACTTCCAAAATTAATTTAATTTATCTCTAATTAAATTAATCACTTGGATTACCTTTACTTAACATTAATTAATTACAAATCAATTAATTAATCATCTTATTATTATCCATCTTAATTAATCATCCTTGATTAATTATCCTTTAATTACAATAAGTAATTAATTCTTAATTAATTACACAAATTAACCTCTACCCATCCATATTGATTACATTGATCCTTAATTAATTACTTAAATTAATTATCTTATCATTACTTACATTGATTAATTATCCTTTAATTAATCACACTCATAAATTAACTAACCCTTAATTACTTCCCTTAAGTAATTTACTTTTAATTTATTACTTTCATCAAGTAATTATTTCATTGGATAATTATCCTAATTAATTAACCTTTGATTATTAATTAATTTAACCTTTAATTACTGATTAACTCTTAACAAAATTAATCCTTTAATCACTTAAGTAATTAGTCTCGAATTACTAACCAATTAATCTCAAATTACCGATAACCCTCAATTTATGAATTAATTAATCTTTAATCTTTAATTAATTATTCTTCTATTTAATTTCTTCATTTATTTAATTAATCTATAATTACCCAAAATCTTAATTGATTTTAAGATAAAACATTTATCTTTTAATTAACCACTTAATTATATTTTTAACTTAAGCAAAAATAACTTAAGAACTTAACTAATTTTTAAGTTAAACAAAACATACAACTTTTCTTAACCAAAGTATTTAAAAACATTATCATATAAAGAAATTGATTTTAAAATTAGTTTAAACTTGATTTACCTTTAAATTTTTAAAATTTGCTTTTCAATTTGCTTTAAAACTTGCTATAAATTACTTCGAGTTCAACCTAGAGCCTACTCCGAAAACTTCCCTTCCCTTCTTAAAAACTTAGTTAAGTTTAAAGTTTAAAACTGGTAACAGTTTACATTAAAAAAATTTAAACCATGTTATCTTATAAACAACCCGAGCCAAAGACAACAACCCCGAAACTCACTCGATCGAAAATCCTATGGACTTGCACTCAAACCTGAGCACATAACATCTTCTTCCCGAGCCTACCCAAACTTCCTCAAACCACTGACACACGTAAACCCAACGTGCACGTGCACCACTTCCCGGCGAAGCTCTAATCACTCTGGCCACCTTCGATAGGTCGACGACGACCCACACACACGATTCCGACCATCCAGGCATCCACCACAACCCCAAATCAAAATCGACACCTTCGATCAAACTGCAGTCAGAAAACCATCGCCTGAAAACTCCTCGAATCCACTACGCCGACCACCAGAAAACGCGCAACTCCGGTCACACATCCCCTAGCCTTCCACGCTGCTTTCCACCAGGTCCGGTGCAACTCGATCACCCAGAGACGCCGCTGTGACCATAATTCTGACCTCGACCCATTAGAGTTTTAAACCCTATGATGATTAATTACCGACGCCACGACCACCGATAGCCGTTCAATCATTTTTTCCGCCTTCTCCGATCTCCAATCTTTCTTCGACAAAAATCCCGACCACCCGAAACTCAACAATCACCAGAAAAAGGTCGAAACCCATTTTCTGATCATCCAAAGATTTCTCACAATATACCATATTTAAAATCATGATTTTTATATTAAAAATCCTAATTCTCAAAGATACAACAGATTATAAACTTGAATCTACAATTTAATCATGTTGGAATTTGATAAAATCAAGTTATTATTGTAATGTATATATTCTGGTTAATACTGTCTTCAATTCTTGCTTAAAAGATTTTTAGAATTTAAATCTTGTTGTTTCTAACAACTTTTATTTAAACATTATAACATAATACTGATCAGAGAAGGAGCAATTGATCTTTAAATTTAATTTGTAAATTGAAATTGAAGAATAGAGTAGATAATCCGTTGTACAGATATACACACAATTATCTATACACATATATACATACATTCAGTTTTAAAACCATCATGCAAACATATATTCACACAAAACATACTTATTTTAGCAATTTCACATGCAACCAGATTTTCACTTAATTAAGCTTTTTTAAAAAAATGTTTACTCATCATTAATCTTAACATAACTATGCTATAAGTAAGATTAGACTTGGAAAAGTTTACTCACCATTTATGAAAACAGAGAACAGGCTTTTATCTGGAACTTGATTTTTTTTAAGCTGATGGTTGATTTTGAGTTGCACCTGATGTTTTTGATCTGCAACTTGATTGTTGGTTTGAACTTGAATTAACTCTTTGCTTTGCTTCAGATTGAAAACTTAAAGTAGTTGTTTTTTTTCTTTGGCAGTGTTGTTTTATCCTTCTTTTGTTTAACTTACTTCAAATGAAAGAAAATGAACAGAGGATAGTCCGGCCACAAATATCTGTATACAGGGAATGAAGTGTGTAGAGAAAGCTACCAGCTGAGATTTTCTTCCAGGCTTTTACATTTTATATTGTATTTTATTTCTTTTCTTCCTTTATAACCTTGACTAGATTTTTATTTGACTTAATTTTATGTTTTGCTGCTGACATTGTTTTGAAATGATGCATTGTATGCTTGAGATGAACGTGCATTAAATGCTTGTCTCACTAAGTCCCTACATATATATTTATATATACATACATTTCATATGTATATTTGTTTTTACCAAATGCATTTGTATTTGTTATCATATATACATACTTATACATAGTTACATTTACCTATTTATACTTAAACATATTTTTGATATACATTGCTTTATTATATATATATATATATATATATATATTCACATTCATACAAACTTTCTTATATTTTATTTTGTGTTGGCATAAATATACATATATATACATTTATGTACTTATATATTTATTTAAAATCATAAACTTGTATATTCTTAATTTTCATATATATATTATGAGCATACACTCATATACTCGTATATGTATATCCTTGTATTATTTTTTCAAACGTCGTGAAGTTTGTATATATTTATCTATATATATATATATATGTTTATGGGTATTTTATCTTAATTTAAATGTTGGAGTTTACCTATGCAAAAATTTATTTTCCTTTCTATAGGATTTACCCTTCCCATAGATTTCAGAATTAAATATCTAATATAATAATTTTTTTTAAACCGATCCATATGTGTTATAACTTAAGTTTGTATATAGTGCTTAAACCAATTTATATATATATCCAGATACTTTAAATCAGAAATTTATTTGTTTTGACTAATTAACATTTATATTTCAATAATGATCAGTTAATCTCCCAATCACAGCCGTTAGAAAACCCGGGTCGTCACATTCCTCCCCCTTTAGAACTTTTCGTCCTTGAAAAGGAACGAAGCGAGAATTTTAATTTACTGTGTATTTTAGTTAAATTATTATTTAAACATTTTTAACTCTTTTTACTCTTTTATTTTAAAATTTTAAAGCACTTTAAAATCTATATAATATTACCAAAATAGCTTTTATATAAAAATACTTTTTATTACTCGATGTTTCAACAAGTCCATCCTTGTTCTCATAGAAATTCGGTCATACGTTAATCAGGCGTAGGACTGAAAATCTATAAGTACTTAGCAGACCCATTTGTGAAAATACTTGAAAAAAATAATTTTATTGAAAATATCGAAAACATTTTTGAAATATAGGAAATATCTTTGGTGAGAATGCTCTGGAAATCATCACCCCCATCCATGGTCGCAGTTAACCCGATGGTTACGTTGCCGTCCCGACAAAATCCATAGATAACTATAGGCCTTCGTGCCCCTCGATTACACCATGGAACCCGCTACAGATCGCAGTTATACCCGGGCTTTACGTTGCTATCATAGAAAACACCCATATAACCGTAGGCATCAGCGCCCTCGAATTTCGCTGCCAAAAGAATGAAACTCCTCCACTTGACCATAGATCGTAGTCTACCGATGTTAAGTTGCCATCCCGGCAAAATCAAGTGTAGACTGTTGGCGCTCATCCTCCACATGATTTTTGCTCTGGTCCACACAGTAGATCGCAACGACATCGAGTTACACTATCGTCACAGCATAACCCAAATGCCCATGTAGGCATCAGCGCCCTCGACTTTCGCTACCCAACAGTCCTTAGGAACTAGTTTGTCCGCACTCCTCACAAGATCAACTTTAGAACCCCCCTTAGGGCTCAAGGCAGTACCACCTTGTGGCACTCCTGAGAAGTTCATTCAAGGGAGCGCCTTTTTCTCCAGAGCCACTTCAAAACACTTTATACTATATATATATATATAGTATTTCCAAATCATACACCAAGTATGAATCTCATATAAATCTCCTTTCTCAAAATCGATTATCCCAAAATCGATAATCCACAAACTAGGCTTTCCAAGTTCCAAATTTGATTATCCTCAAAAATCAAAAGCTTTTTTAGAAATCCATAGGGTCCCAAAACTTTTTGCAGAATCATTTTCACAAAATCCTTTATACATACATACATATATATATATATATATATAATAACCTTGGGAAATCTTTGAATCACTTCATACTTGTATAAATTCCCTCTTTATACTTCAAATACTTTCAAAAACTCTTTACCTCTGGCAAAAGATTCAACAAGGGGAGTTTTATCATATATATAACAAAGATACATAACTTTGTTTATTCCAAATCAAATATTCAAATTTGATTACTCTATAAAGTCACTTACCAAATTACTTACTTCCATAAAGTAAATTTCTACCATAGAAATATCCAATTTCCACTTTACTTCATCATATATTTCACAAAATATACTTTCAATTTCAAAAATCATTTACAGTTCTTATCCACAAAATTTTCAATATCAACTTTATTCAAACCCGTACGATGCACACAAATCATCCGTACGCTATATCAATCTGATCGCTCACTCGATCACAAAAATTCACTTCCGAACTAGTATTGTCCACCCGACTTCCGATGTGGACTCAGATCTGGTTTCTTGATCAGAAACCGTCATTCTCCTTGCATAGTCACAACTATGATAGAGAATATCCAGAATCAATCAAAAATCCATATCCAGGTTCGCCGTCGAAAATCGAGCGAAAAATCCTAACTCGGATTGATAATACTATCTCGAAATTCTATGCTCGAATCTGGATCAAATCACTATGCGAATAGAATAATATATGTACATCCTACGTATTTATCTTCATTGATTATCAATTAAATCAATTTCCTTTCTATTCATCCTCACTTTGATTTTATTCACTTATTCACATTTTCCTTAATCCCCATTTGGATTATCACTCAATTCTTATCTCAATTGGGTATTTAATCATAAATAGTCTGTACTCTAATCAGCTTAAATTTAGAAAATAGCTTGAATTTTTTTAAAATAAATAAATAGTTGAAAAATAATTACTAACTGTACAAAGCTGTAAAATAGTTAAGTAATTGTAAATAGTTGAAAAATAGTAATTATTTATAAAACAATTGAAAAACAGTAATTAGTTTATAAATCAGTTGTAAAATTGTTAAATAGTTCCAAAAGTAATTGTAAAACAAGCTTAAGATAGTTTTAGGTTTAAAAAGAAAAGTTGTATAGTAAATAGTTTGGAAAAATAGATTTATATTAAAACAATTTATTTTGAAAATAGTCCAGAGTCAAAGTGTTCAATTCCCCATTAATTCAATTTAAATTTCCACTTTCATTTAAATTGACTCACTTCTAATTTGAATAACTTCAATTTCCCTTGAACTTGATTTATCCCCAATTCAAGTTGAATTAACCTCAATTTCTTTCCAAATTCAGATCAAATTCCATTTGATTTTAAACATATTCACTTCAATTACAATTTCAAATTATTCAAACTAATTTCAAATTGAATCCACTCCAATTTCAATTTCTATATGAAGTAATCCCAATTCCCATTTGAATTTGAACTCATCCAATCTTCAATTTTATTTCAAATTAATACAATTCAAATTTTCCATTTTTAAAACCAATTCTCAGTTTCATATATTATTTATAATAATGGAATGATATCAGGATAAATAAACATCCAAATTTATCCAAACACCCATTTTTAATTTCCAAATCTCAAACCCATTTTGAGATCACTCATAACTTCCCATTTAAACCAATCATTTAACTTCCCTAAGTTAAATCTCAAATTTCATCTTGAAATTCCCAATTCAGGTTGTTTGTTAACTTATTTAACTTTCCCAAAGTTAAATTCAATTTTCTTAATCTAGACAACATTACCCAATTTGGATTCCCGCTTCAAAATTTAAACTTCACATTAATAATCTTATAAGTTCAAAAACTTATCACCTTGGATATCACATCTCATTTCAAATTTAAAACTCAACATTTAGAGTTTATTTCAAACCATTTTTGATATTATGTATATTCCTCATATATACATATTATTTCATTTGTACACCAAGACACACTTTCAATTTTAAACCGTTTTTGGTTCCGATTCAAAACAATTTCCTTTTATAGTTTCCAAAATAACTCTTGTTTTAAAACAGGATTCTTATGTTCAGAATATCCTGAATAATATTATTTATCATATCTTTTAACATTTTGAAACACTTCCAAAATTTTCTGGACTTTAGATTTTTAAACTTCACAATTTAAATCCATTTCAATTTATAAGCCATACTTATATAAATTTTTATTTCCTTAAAACACTTCATTCTACTTTATCATTGTTTATTTTAAAAATAAACATCTCTTTATTTAGACACAACAACCAACTACTTTAATATACTATAATAATTTGAAAAACTATTACTTTATATATCAAAATATAAGCTTATACCAAAATCATTTTTAAGAAAATAACAACTACGCCCTCATATAATACTCTCAACTCATTCTAGGGTACTGCTGACCCTATCTCTAATGAGCAACCCCCACCAGAGCCAAGGTTCTCGCTTAACCTTTAGCTCTGATACCAAGTGAAATGACCCAAAATTTTCTATCCCGAAAATTCCACATAGTTAGGAAAAGAAGAAAAGAGATAGAAGAAGAAGAAACAGAAAACCAAACTCAGAATCTCACATTCGCAGCGGATAAAATATAATATCAAATAATATTCTTTACACAAAGAAAGCTGTATCAGTCAATTACATTTAAATACATCAGAGTTACAACATTTCACAATCACTGGACAGTTAAAATAACTTGTCCCAGATAAATAACAATATATCACAGCGGAATACACTCCATACGTTCCTGCCATCCAGCTCGCCTCCTGAGCTCCAGAACGTCCTTACTTGAAAATCTGTAATACTCGGTCTGACCCGAGCATTACATCAAAGTAACACCCGGGTCAGGCTGGAAACCAACGTGAGTAAACCCATATAACATGAAATTCTAATGCATAAAACTTATTAAAACCCGGGTAACTCGTACCTTACTACAAGTTCTTAACTTGTTATATTCAATACTTAATTCACAAATCAACCTCTAAGTATCCTTACTTAGTTTCAAAAGTCCCATTCACTTGAATTATTCCATTTCAGCCTATTGATTTCATATACCATTCTATAAAGAATCATTGTAGGTTACAAATCGAAGTGGGTTCGGGTATTTACCGATACCCGACCCCGGTCTCTTCGAATTCAATACCATCTTATCCCAAGTTATTCAAGTGAAATACAATTCAACTTTAAATACAAGATATCACTTTTATACACAGCAATTCATCAACGATTGATAACCATACTACCACTGTCTATCCAAACATATCAGAACACATTTTATATCAGAGATATCAACCAATTCAAGGCATTTACATCATTCAATCATTCATAAGCAAGATTGATCACTTCCAAAATTAATTTAATTTATCTCTAATTAAATTAATCACTTGGATTACCTTTACTTAACATTAATTAATTGCAAATCAATTAATTAATCATCGTTTTATAATCCATCTTAATTAATCATCCTTGATTAATTATCCTTTAATTACAATAAGTAATTAATTCTTAATTAATTACACAAATTAATTAACCTCTACCCATCCATATTGATTACATTGGTCCTTAATTAATTACTTAAATTAATTATTTTATCATTACTTACATTGATTAATTATCCTTTAATTAATCACACTCATAAATGAACTAACCCTTAATTACTTCCCTTAAGTAATTTACTTTTAATTTATTACTTTCATCAAGTAATTATTTCATTAGATAATTATCCTAATTAATTAACCTTTGATTATTAATTAATTTAACCTTTAATTACTGATTAACTCTTAACAAAATTAATCCTTTAATCACTTAAGTAATTAGTCTCTAATTACTAACCAATTAATCTTAAATTACCGATAACCCTCAATTTATGAATTAATTAATCTTTAATCATTAATTAATTAATCTTCTCTTTAATTTCTTCATTCATTTAATTAATCTATAATTACCCAAAATCTTAATTGATTTTAAGATAAAACATTTATCTTTTAATTAACCACTTAATTATATTTTTAACTTAAGCTAAAATAACTTAAGAACTTAACTAATTTTTAAGTTAAACAAAACATACAACTTTTCTTAACCAAAGTATTTAAAAACATTATCATATAAAGAAATTGATTTTAAAATTAGTTTAAACTTGATTTAGTTTAAATTTTTAAAATTTGCTTTTCAATTTACTTTAACACTTGCTATAAATTACTTCGAGTTCAAGCCAGAGCCTACTTCGAGATAAACCAGAGAACTTCCCTTCCCTTCTTAAAAACTTAGTTAAGTTTAAAGTTTAAAACTGGTAATAGTTTACTTAAAAAAATTTAAACCCTGTTATCTTATAAACAACCCGAGCCAAAGACAACAACCCCGAAACTCACTCGATCGAAAATCCTATGGACTTGCACTCAAACCTGAGCACATAACATCTTCTTCCCGAGCCTACCCAAACTTCCTCAAACCACTGACACACGTAAACCCAACGTGCACGTGCACCACTTCCCGGCGAAGCTCTGATCACTCTGGCCACCTTCGATAGGTCGACGACGACCCACACACACGATTCCGACCATCCAGGCATCCACCACAACCCCAAATCAAAATCGACACCTTCGATCAAACTGCAGTCAGAAAACCATCGCCTGAAAACTCCTCGAATCCACTACGCTGACCACCAGAAAACGCGCAACTCCGGTCACACATCCCCTAGCCTTCCACGCTGCTTTCCACCAGGTCCGGTGCAACTCGATCACCCAGAGACGCCGCTGTGACCATAATTCTGACCTCGACCCATTAGAGTTTTAAACCCTATGATGATTAATTACCGACGCCACGACCACCGATAGCCGTTCAATCATTTTTTCCGACTTCTCCGATCTCCAATCTTTCTTCGACAAAAATCCCGACCACCCGAAACTCAACAATCACCAGAAAAAGGTCAAAACCCATTTTCTGATCATCCAAAGATTTCTCACAATATACCATATTTAAAATCATGATTTTTATATTAAAAATCCTAATTCTCAAAGATACAACAGATTATAAACTTGAATCTACAATTTAATCATGTTGGAATTTTGATAAAATCAAGTTATTATTGTAATGTATATATTCTGGTTAATACTGTCTTCAATTCTTGCTTAAAAGATTTTTAGAATTTAAATCTTGTTGTTTCTAACAACTTTTATTTAAACATTATAACATAATACTGATCAAAGAAGGAGCAATTGATCTTTAAATTTAATTTGTAAATTGAAATTGAAGAATAGAGTAGATAAACCGTTGTACAGATATACACACAATTATCTATACACATATATACATACATTCAGTTTTAAAACCATCATGCAAACATATATTCACACAAAACATACTTATTTCAGCAATTTCACATGCAACCAGATTTTCACTTAATTAAGCTTTTTTAAAAAAATGTTTACCCATCATTAATCTTAACATAACTATGCTATAAGTAAGATTAGACTTGGAAAAGTTTACTCACCATTTATGAAAACAGAGAACAGGCTTTTATCTGGAACTTGATTTTTTTTAAGCTGATGGTTGATTTTGAGTTGCACCTGATGTTTTTGATCTGCAACTTGATTGTTGGTTTGAACTTGAATTAACTCTTTGCTTTGCTTTAGATTGAAAACTTAAAGTAGTTGTTTTTTTCTTTGGCAGTGTTGTTTTATCCTTCTTTTGTTTAACTTACTTCAAATGAAAGAAAATGAACAGAGGATAGTCCGGCCACAAATATCTGTATACAGGGAATGAAGTGTGTAGAGAAAGCTACCAGCTGAGATTTTCTTCCAGGCTTTTACATTTTATATTGTATTTTATTTCTTTTCTTCCTTTATAACCTTGACTAGATTTTTATTTGACTTGATTTTATGTTTTGCTTCTGACATTGTTTTGAAATGATGCATTGTATGCTTGAGATGAACGTGCATTAAATGCTTGTCTCACTAAGTCCCTACATATATATTTATATATACATACATTTCATATGTATATTTGTTTTTACCAAATGCATTTGTATTTGTTATCATATATACATACTTATACATAGTTACATTTACCTATTTATACTTAAACATATTTTTGATATACATTGTTTTATTATATATATATATATATATATATATATTCACATTCATACACACTTTCTTATATTTTATTTTGTGTTGGCATAAATATACATATACATACATTTATATACTTATATATTTATTTAAAATCATAAAATTGTATATTCTTAATTTTCATATATATATATATATATTATGAGCATACACTCATATACTTGTATATGTATATCCTTGTATATATTTTTTCCAAACATCGTGAAGTTTGTATATATTTATCTATATATATATATATGTTTATGGGTATTTTATATTAATTTAAATGTTGGAGTTTACCTATGCAAAAATTTATTTTCCTTTCTATAGGATTTACCCTACCCATAGATTTCAGAATTAAATATCTAATATAAAAAAAAAAATTTAAACCGATCCATATGTGTTATAACTTAAGTTTATATATAGTGTTTAAACCAATTTATATATATATATATATCCAGATACTTTAAATCGGAAATTTATTTGTTTTGACTAATTAATATTTATATTTCAATAATGATCAGTTAATCTCCCAATCACAACCGTCAGAAAACCCGGGTCGTCACACAAAGATCAGAGTGTTGTCCAAGAGGCTATATGATCTGTTGTATCCAAAGTTCAACAAATTGTCATTGGAAAAACCATCAAACTCTATTTGCATTTGCTTAGGTGAGATTGTAGCCCGTTCAAATAAATAGGATGTGCTTGGTGGCCCGGAAATCCGAGTGGGCGTGCCTGTAGCCCGTCCAAATCAAGTGGGTATACCTTGAGCCTGGAAATTCAGAGGGGTGTGTCTCCTAGCCTCGGAATCGAGATTATAATTTGATTTTCCTTCTGGCCATTTAAAGAGTGACATTTGAAAAGAAATTTGTACAAACAATTGTACATGACTGGATGTAAAAGAAATCTAAAATAGTATAAAAACCCTATTGTCATGTCTCTAACCCTCTACTTTACTTTATTGCTTTATTTTTATCTATGACTGCTTCTATGATTGATTGTTGATATAATCCTGTGTTGAAAATCTGTGATTCAATTTTAAACTTAAAAGAAATTTAAAAAGAGTTACAAAAGTTAGAAAACACTATTTACCCCCCTCTAGTGTTTAATTAGCATTGACATCCATATTTCTACAACCCACATTTGGTATCAGGCTCGGAGATTGGTTATATTAAAGGCTATGGATGATGGTCAAACGGATTCGGATGGATGGCACCCTAGAATTGGCTAAGTGTGGAATTGGCACTTTCCCTAGGCAAGGGATCAGATCAGATTAATATGGTTATAGATCACTCGGATTGGTAGCATAACTCAACGATGATTGCTCAATAACTCAACGAACAATGCGTAACCTCGAGAATCAACTTTGGAAACAATAACATGGGGGACCCACATGAGGGGTCGCAACCACCATGTGGCATGGAGAAAGGGTTGTCTTTGACCCCTCTTAAGGTGAGTGATCAACCTAAATATATTTGGGTCAGGTCGTCTTGGCTTGGAGATTCCAGATCCGAATTTTGAGCGAGATATTTGCACGTCTTCTCCGAATATAGCAGGCTTGGCATTCATTTAGGTATCTTTTTGCTAGCTCTTCTTCTTCATTCTCTTCTCTTCCTCCATTAATTTTCTAAGGCAAGAACAACTGTACTTGTAATCTTACAGTATAAATAATAAGATTATTGGAGTGGATGTAGGCCAGAGTTTGCCAAAACACTATAAAATCTATGTGTTCATTTACTTTTCGACATTAAATTTGTGATATGTGAAGTTATATTATTCTCTTATTGGTATTGTTATTGGATTGATGGTGCTTTCACATTAATTCGGTGTTAGTGGCCACTTTTGCCACCAATAGGTGCATTTGTTAACACTTTTGTCGAAGGAAAATCTACTGCTAGATCCCCACTTTTTAATGGCAGTAACTGCAGTTATTGGTTGTGTAGAATGAAAATCTACTTACAATCTAACGGTTTAGATATTTGGAATGTTACACAAAATGAGTACACTGAACCCAAGATAGTTTTGCATAATGGACTTCTGACCAAAAGACACTTGCATGGAATAATTCTAAAGCCATTAAAATTCTATTTTGTTTAGTATATATAAATGAATTTAAAAGAGTCTCTATTTGTAAGTCTGCATATAAAATTTGAAGAACACTACAAGTTACACACAAGGGCACTAGTAAAGTGAAACAAACCAAAATTTCCATGTTAATAATCCAGTTTCAGTTATTTAAAATGAATCCAAATTAGTCTATTTCTGACATGTACTGTAGATTTCAAGATATAGTGCATTCATTAGTTACATTAGGTAAAAGTTTTTCAGATAAGGACTAAGTTAGAAAAATCCTCAATTCACTCTCTTCAGAGTGGGATCAAAAGACACCAGCAATAGAAAAGGTTAATGATATTAGTACTCTGAAAACTAAAAAGTTAATAGGCAATTTAATGTTCTATGAAGCACAATTACAGGGTAGAAGGAAAAGCAAGGCAACAAAAAAGAAATCCATCGCTTTCAATGCAATAACCGACGATCAGGATTCAGATGATGACAATGATGAGGAAATTCTCTTCATGACAATTTTTTTAGAAAACTCCTAAAGTATAGGAAAATGAACAATTTTTGAAAACCTAAAAACTAGACCCCTAGAACTGAAACTGCTACTAGATGCTTCAACTGTGCTGAATCCGGTCATTTTCAAAGAAACTACCCGCATCCGAATAAATCAAAGATCTCACCGGTTAATGATTCATTTAGAAGAAGGAAAAGGGCATATACAACAACTTAGGATGATTCAGACACTTCCTCCCGCGATAATGAATCAGATACTGAAAATGTGAAAATGTATTTCACGGCAGTAACTGACTAGTCAGAATTGATCAACAAAAAGGCACAAAAATGGTACCTTTTAGCTAATAATTTTTACTTTCATTTTTTTGGTTGATTGTGGTTTTTAGAAATAACATATAGATTAATAATAATATTGGATAAATATAAGTGCACGTATATATATAGGAATATATTAGCTTAGTTATTATTTTTTGAAAATTTCGAGCAATATGTCGACATATCCATAAGTTATATGTCGATATACATACCAGAAAACTGATAATTGAAATTTCAATTCAAAATGCAAATTTCAAATTTCCCTCTCTTTTGCACTTACTCCCATATTCTAAAAAGGCACCTTTTTGACCAGAGAACATGGCTCTTCACTCTCTATTAATTGAATCCGTCTCTATTCATTCATTCACTCACTTTATTTCAAATTTCAAATATCTCTTCATTCTCTTATCTCCTCAAAAACTCAAAAATGGTTTCCTCAAGTCAAACTCCTAAAACTATAAGGCTCTCTTAGAAAACTAAAAGCTTTCTCTTCAATGGGAAAGATACCATTGAAGCTTATATGAAGTATGCTACTTTCGAAAAAGTTTTTCCTAGAAGATTTTCTAAATTTGAAAAAAAATTCTTTTGGTTTACAAGATCTTTGTTTTGAAAATGAAATTTTTGGTTTAATTAACTCTTCTCAAAATGATTTTGTTTGTTATCAAAATATGGTCAAAATATTTTATGCAAATTCAAATGGAAATATTTTTTAAGGAGAAGATGGACAAATTTGAAATAGTATTAATGGTACTCAAACTGTTTTAAATGGTGAAATTTTGGTTAGTATTCTTGGTTGCAAATCTAGTGGAATTGACCTCTCCACTTTTCAAATTGATGAATAAAATCATGAAGTTTATCATGATATTTTCGAAAGTGATAAAGAATTTGATTTTAAATACAAGAATCTTCGACCAAAATCGAGACTTATGAGTCTCATTTTACAACAAAGTTTCACTCCGATGACGTGTAATTACAATAACTCTACTCAAAAAGTTTTTAAAGTTCTTTTCCCCATTTATGGAAACTACAACATCAATTGGGCACACTGTTTAGATGACTTTATTCAAAAATAACATTTCTAAACATTATAGTAAAATTCATTGTGTAATCTTCGATCTGAGGCTGAAAATGTTTTAGATAAGCGGTGGCACTCGCACGGTCTATGGGAGACGAACGAGAATGAGAAAGAAAACGTTTATTACGTTTATAATCCTTCAAATTAAGCTTCAAGAATACCATCATACTTTTGTTATATCCAGAAACAGGGGATTATGGTACTTGACCAACCGTACGCATTTTTGAGTATACTCTACCATTGTGTGTATCTTACTAGAATTTTCATATATTTTGGTGTTGATTTAAGAGGAGAACAATCTATCCCTCGAAAAGTTTTTGACAAGGCCAATATCTCTCTTTTGCATATTCCACATTTTTCGAACCATATGAGACACCTCTCGAAAAGGAACATAGGTTGGCATATAAAGAAAAACAAAGATCTTACAAGAACAAGAAGAAGGTGATGAAATGGAAGTGGAAGAAGAAGAGGAGGAGGAGGAGGAAAAAGTGGATACTTCCTTACAAAGTTTAAAAAAACCATCCCATTCCTCCACCAAAAAGATCCTACTAAGAAAAGCTTCTTAAAAACCAAAAGAAGCTTAAGCGTTCATTTAGTAAAAATTTCACCTCTCTTTCCAACAAAGTGGAAAAATACTTTCGAATGATCATTCGCAAGCTTAGTGGCTTTTCATCATCATCATCTACATCCTTCTAAGCCTATCTAGTTGTTTCCTTATGATATCTAGATTTGTATTCCTTAGTATTGTATGCTTTTAGTTTAAGTTTATGTCATTTCATGTATTTTCTTTTATTAATCTTTGAAATCCATGTAACTTTTAATTCTAAGTAATAAAATATATCTATTACTATCCTATATTGTTTAGTAGCCTCTAGAAGTTATTAAAATATAATGGTATGAGTCTAAAACACAAACTATAATGAAAATATAAAATTTGCAATTTATGACCTGTATATCAACATACATGAACCATATATGTCGACATATAACAACCAATTGGCAAGAACTTTTAAAATTCAAAATTAAATAAATTCCACCTATTCGATAATTCCAAATGACTTTCCACTCATATATAAGCATATCTCTTACTGAAAACTCACTCATCATTTTATTATATACTCTTTTTTCATTCTCAAACATCTTTTTACAAATATGCCTTCCCCATTAGAAATTATGTGAAAACCTTGAACAAACTCTTCAATCTTTCAAGGATACTCTCTTTTTTATCTTAAGAAATCAAAGGCATTTAGAGTTAAGTCAAATGTAGATGATCAAGGAACAAGAAAAGAATTTCGATGCCATTCGATGGATGATTTATTCCTTAATGAAAGAAGAACCATCCAACAACCCATAGTGCACTATTAACAAGGATAATGAAGATTGGGATGCCAACAAAGCAGATCCAATCTTTGGGCCCGACGGTTGGGTTGAAGTTCCATGAAACGTATAGTTAATAGGTTTGATTCGGTTTGGATATGTGTGTGTACATACTCTCTCTTAGGATTTGATTTAGTTTGGTGTATTTGTTTGAATTGGATTTTTTTGATATGGGTTGTTTATATTTTGGATTTGAATTTGTGTGTCATATGTCTGATTGATTGAGTGATATGTATTAATAGATTGTGTTATCTTATGTCATGATTAGTATAAAATAGTGCATTATTTCTAAATATGTCATATAATCATCATATATCTTAAAATCATCATCATATATATCATTTTATTTAACTTAGTTATTGATTTGAATCTATAGTTCCTAAGTAATTTAATTAAGGGGGAGTTTTTAATTTTTCACTCATTATTATTGATGAAAAATGGGGAGAAAAATAAAAAGTATACATATGCATATATTCAGGGAGAGTTATCTAACTCGGGGGGGGGGGTTATATCATATTTTCTATATAGGATATCAAATGGTTGTCATCATCAAAAAGGGAGAGATTGTTAATACCACATTTATTGATTTTGATGATAACAATCTTAATAAACAACAATATACATTTATATATAATATGGATATTGATGTTTTGCCAAGTTTAATAGTATATAATGGAGGATATTATAGGTGTTGAATCAATGACTGTATAGTATAAAGACTCAATGTTATCCCATTTTCTGGTCAAAACTGGAATATCAATGATGGGTGCGTTTCCTCCACGATCGAACCATCACACCACTCCCATGCCGAATGAAGCCTAGCCGAACCACGGCTTCTCCATTTCCTAGCTGAAACAAGTATACCTCCTATCTACCGAACCAGAGGCCAACCCACCACCGAATCAACCCAACACCGGACCGACCCTTCTTCCATTCAACATCGAACCAAACCATTTCCCTCGCTACCGAACCAACTCACCTGCCATCCACCACCGGTCCAAGGCCTCACCGAACCAAGCTACCCCCGAACCAAATACAACCGGACCAAAGCCTCTCCACCTATCACCGAACCACCTCATAACCGAACAAGAGGATGCCGAACCAGACTGCCAGGCCAGATCACTTCAGCCCAGGCCCACCAGTAGCTATATACATCCAAGACCCCTGCCCCCAACCTCACTCTATAAATAGAGGGGCAGGGGTACAACAATGGGGGACAAGTTTTGAGAGCTCAAGCACGGAAGGAACTTTCAAACACTTTTAGATACTTGTACCAAAGCTTTGTACTTGTAATCTGAGATCTAAAGGAGAAATAACATATAAAGTGGACGTAGGCACGTTCTGGCCGAACCACTATAAATCTGTGTGTCTTTTTACAGTTTAGCCCCTGCTTTTCATATATTTGCATAAGTCACCCAAATCACTAAGAACAACATAAGATCTACTAAATCATACAACTTTGAGGTGTTTGTCCATTTTTTGTGCAAACATTTTTGGTGCTTTCACCGAGAATTGAACTCAAGGATTCTACCGCTTGGAAGCTGAATTTGAAAGTCTAAAGATTCAGATTGGGAGAATCATGGCAAGACAATCAAGCAGAAGGCCGAGGCCAGAGCAAAGTCAACAGGAAGGGAGTCAAGAGGCTTCCTCAGGAGCAAACCAAGCTTCAGTCTTCATCACCAGGGATGAGATGGAGGCCATGATGAGAAGACAAGAAGAGATGATCCAGAACTTGCTTCAACAGATTGGGCAACTTGGAGCACGGAACCAAGGCGCAACTGGAGTTCAGAACGGAGCAGGACCATCTGGCGTAGCACCAGAGCTAGGGAGCACACGCGCAGAACATGTTGATCCAATCCCGACAAGAGAGACGGGGGCATCCGAACAACCTGGTAACAATAGAAGAATGAACGTTCCGCCAGAGGGGCATACACCTGAAAGCTCCCGCGGACTCAGGGGGCAGGTTGAAGGCAGTGAACGAGGACTACAACTTGGAGATAGTGACAGACTGGCGGAGATGGTCAGACGGGCCATGAGAGGCGGACTAGTGAATAGGGACCTGGAGGATGTGAATAGGAGTCCTTTTACCACAACAATCAGGCGAGCTAGGAACCCACCAGATTTTAAGCTACCATCATTGGATATGTATAATGGAAGGACAGACCCCACGGTTCATCTGACAAAATATATAAGGCATATGGAAGTGCTGGGGGCATCAGAGGAGGTTATGGCCCGGTGCTTTCCATTGTACTTGGCAGATATTGCGGCGTTGTGGTTCAGACAACTGGAAAGCGGCTCCATAGGAACGTGGGCAGATTTAACTGAGAGATTCATGAGGCAATTCAGGGTTCATATTGCAAGACCCAAGAATGTGATGACTTTGGCAACCTTGAAGCAGAAAACTGGAGAGACTTTGAGGAGTTTTCTAACACGATTTAATGCGGCAGCAGCATCAGTGGATCGACCAGATCCATCTATGGTCATGATGGCGGCTGTATCTGGAATAGCTGATAGTACGGAGTTCAAGAATTCATTAACTAAAGATCCGCCTATGAATCTGGGAGAGTTCTATCATGAGGTTGAAAAGTTTCTGCGTTTGGAAGATGCTAGTGCAGAAAGGGAGGAAAAAGTTGACGTTTACGCAATCAAGAGCGGAAACCCACCTGGAAGGGGTACGGAGACTGGTAAAGGAAAGAGAAAGGCTGAGGATAATGATGATAGGTCAAAGCGGCCACGGAAAGAGTCGCGATTCACCACTTACTCCGAGCTGAATGAGAGTTTGGAGCGAATCTATCAAGATACAAGAGAGCAAGTTCCCTACCGTAGGCCAATGCGAAGGGATCCGACTATTAACGAAAGGAAATCAGACAGATACTGCTTGTTCCACGACCTGAATGGTCATCATACCAACGGTTGCAGGCATCTGAAAGATGAGGTAGAGGGGCATATTCGGAATGGTTTGCTATCACAATATGTGAGAAGGAGGGCCACAACGGTGGGACAAGAACGACCACCGCCCACACTAACTGAAGACGGCTCAGGATCGGGACGTCATCTTATTATCCGTTGATCGAGATAACGACGAACGAGCAGCAAACTCCACACTGATACGGTTAAGTTGTTTACACATGTACAGGACCACGAACGATCCTCATGCATGCTCTGATACAACTATAAACCACATCGATATAGGCGTTTGCACTCCGACGTCACTGCTTTGCTTTTGTTCTTTATTTCTTAAATTTGGATTTGACTTTGCTGAACATTTCTATTTTAAATTTCATCGGTTGAATGGATATTTGGTTTTGATAATTCTAAAATGGCTAAGCTACTTACACATGTACGGGATCGCGAACGATCCCTAGGCATGCTCTGAGATAGTGATAAACCGCCACAACAGACAATCCAGAAACTCACCCGAACGTGAATCTGGTTTGGATGGTATTAAGTCCCCCCCGGGCACACATCAACTCGCCTCGAACGGCACCCCGACCGCGAACGGTCACAATTCGCCGCGAACGGCACCCGACCTCGAACGGTCACAACTCGCCTCGAACGGCACCCGACTTCGAACAGTCACAAACTCGCCTCGAACGGCACAACTCATCTCGCCACAAGTGGCTCGATCACGAACGGTCGCCATTTGAGGTCCACCCTCTGACCGGGCTTGGTCGCACTTTACCTCGAATGACTCGACCCCGAACGGTCGTCATTTGAAGTAAAGCGCTTGACCGTGAACGATCACATTCCACCACAAATGACTCGATCTCGAACGATCGTCGCATGGATTTAGACGCTTGACCGCGAACGGTCGCACTTCACCTCAAATGACTCGATCGCGAACGGTCGTCATTTGAAGTTAGGCGCTTGACCATGAACGGCCGCGCTTCATCCCAAGTAGCTCTATCTCAAACGGTCGTCATTTGGGGCCATATAAAACTATCAAGCTCTTTACAGGTTGTTGACAGGTTACGAACGTCCAGCTCATGGCATTACAAAACACGTCTTCCTACCGCAAGTCATGTTTTGGGGGGCAAAGTGTTATCCCATTTTCTGGTCAAAACTGGAATATCAGTGATGGGTGCGTTTCCTCCACGATCGAACCATCACACCACTCCCATGCCGAATGAAGCCTAGCCGAACCACGGCTTCTCCATTTCCTAGCCGAAACAAGTATACCTCCTATCTACCGAACCAGAGGCCAACCCACCACCGAATCAACCCAACACCGGACCGACCCTTCTTCCATTCAACACCGAACCAAACCATTTCCCTCGCTACCGAACCAACTCACCTGCCATCCACCACCGGTCCAAGGCCTCACCGAACCAAGCTACCCCCGAACCAAATACAACCGGACCAAAGCCTCTCCACCTATCACCGAACCACCTCATAACCGAACAAGAGGATGCCGAACCAGACTGCCAGGCCAGATCACTTCAGCCCAGGCCCACCAGCAACTATATACATCCAAGACCCCTGCCCCCAACCTCACTCTATAAATAGAGGGGCAGGGGTACAACAATGGGGGACAAGTTTTGAGAGCTCAAGCACGGAAGGAACTTTCAAACACTTTTAGATACTTGTACCAAAGCTTTGTACTTGTAATCTGAGATCTAAAGGAGAAATAACATATAAAGTGGACGTAGGCACGTTCTGGCCGAACCACTATAAATCTGTGTGTCTTTTTACAGTTTAGCCCCTGCTTTTCATATATTTGCATAAGTCACCCAAATCACTAAGAACAACATAAGATCTACTAAATCATACAACTTTGAGGTGTTTGTCCATTTTTTGTGCAAACACTCAAGAAGTGGACATGAAGACTTATGAGTATAAAGACCAAGATATGAAGATATCAAGACTATGATATCGTGTATAAAGTCATAGAATTTTGTGAAAGTTCCTGGCAGCAATCTTTGATCTTTATTTCTTATTTTCTTATCTTTTATATTTAAAAAAAAAAATATTTTCAAAATATCTTTTAAAATAATTTATAAAAGTTTTTCAAAGTTAAAAATGTTTATAAACCATGTGTAATTTATTTTATAAAGTATCAAAATATTTTACGAAATATAGTATCTTCTAAATTTTAAAAAGAAAAGTTTCAAAATAAACATACATATGTCGACATATGTATAGGAGGTATGTCGATATACATACAACAAATCGGTTTTTCAAATTTTGAATTGAAGTGTCCATTCGTCGCAACTCTTCCAAACGGACACATCCGTTTATACATTATATATATGAGGTTTCAAATGAATATTTTGGCAGTTATTGTCTTATTTTCTTCCCTCCTCTTACTCTCTTGAAAACTTCATTGAAATTATATCAAATTCTCTTCAAATCAAATAGAATCAATTCATACTTTTGTGTATTTGTTTAATACTACTTTCTAATTATTTTGGAATCATCTCTCTCTCAAATCAAAGATCAAAGTGCTGTCCAGGAGGCTATAAGATCCATTGTATCCAAAGTTCAAGAAATTGTCTTTGGAAAAACTATCAAACTCTATTTGCATTTGCTTGGTTGTGATTGAAGCCCGTTCAAATCAATTGTGTGTCCTTAGTAGCTTGGAAATCCGAGTGGGTGTGCTTGTAGCCCGTCCAATTCAAGTCGGTGTACCATGAGCCTGGAAAATCATGAGAGTGTGTCTCTAGCCTCGGAATCGAGATTGTAATTGGGTTTAACTTCCACTCGTTTAAAGATTGGCATTTGAAAATAAATCTGCACACGCAATTGTACAAGACTGGATGTAGGAGAAATCAAAACTAGTATAAAATCCCTGGTGTCATCTCCCTAACTCTTTACTTTACTTTATTGCTTTATTTTTATCTATGATTGCATGTGTGATTGATTGTTGATATAATCCTATGTTGAAAATCTGTGATTCAATACTATAAAAGAAATTTAAAAAGACTTACAAAAGTTAGGAAAACTATTCACCCTTCTTTAGTGTTTAATTAGCCTTCAGATCAATAATTCTGCAAACCACAGTCGATTCCCCAAATTGCAAACAGCCATGGACATACCATTTGCATTAGCTTGGATGATGTGGCTCTTGGGAACTTTGCAAATCTTTAACAACGGTCACACCGCTTGGTGTAATTAGTCGCATCTTGGTTTATGGTTGGACAGAAATATCCATAGCAAAGTACCATCTTCGCCAAAGTTTGTACCCATGTGTGATCACCATAGTTGCCCTCATGGACTTCCATGAGAATCTTCCTAGCCTCATCCTTGGTTACACACCAAAGCAGGGGTGTAAAGAATCCTCTCTTATTTAAATTCCATCTTGCATCACGAATCATGGCACTTTCCGAAGAATCTTCTTCCATTTGTTTGTCTCTCAAAACAGTTCCTCTGACCAGATAGTCTTTGATCAGAGTTATTCATGACTCTTCTTCCTTTATGGTGTCCATAATTCAGTCAACGTCCATCTGATTGATGCTCGGAGCTGTTAAAACATACACTAGAACCAGTCCCATTAACCGTGCTTCTCCCGAGATAGGAAACTTAGCCAGTGAGTCGGCCTTTGTGTTCTCCTCTCTAGGGATGTGCATTATTGTATAATGCTCTATGTTCTTAAGTAGTTCCAGCACTTTTGGTGGGTAAGGGGTTAGTCTCACGCCCTTGGCTTGATACTCCTTCTTGATTTTGCAAACCACCAGCTGGGTATCGCTAAATAAGTGCAGCGTCTTATCCCCAGTTCCTTCGCTATCCTCAATCCTGCTATTAACGCCCCGTACTCAGCTTTGTAATTAGTCGTAGGAAACACCAGCTACAATGTGTAACATTTTGATCGTCCCTCCAGCATTTCGAATACTACTTTTTCCCCCGAGCTATATTCGTTTGATGCATCGTCGATATAAAACAATGAGGATAATAAGGAACTGCGACTGCAGCATCCTTATCCTTTTTACCATCACACGTAGTAAACTTTATGATGAAGTCAGTCAATGCCTGCCCATTTATCGCTCTCCTCAAATGGTAAGTAATATTGTACTGTCTCAACTCGATATTCCATTTTAGCAACCTTCCCATGGTCTCGGGCCGGCACAAAAATTTATTTAGAGGCTGGTATGTCGGTAGCTTGATTGGATTAGCCTGATAATACGGTCGTAACTTCCTAGACTCAATCAGCAAGTAATATGAGAGTTTCTCCAACTTTGGGTAATTCTTTTCAGCTCCCGTAGACTGCTTGCTGATGTAGGTAACTGGTCTTTGAATACTCGCCTCCTCACGTACCAATGCCATGCTCAGTGCGTGAGTAGACACTACTAAGTAAACAACTTAATCCTCCTCGTCTAACAGTTTAATGCTTGGCATTGTGGCAACCTTGGTTCCATTCAAAGTTCTTTATACCATTCTTGAGGGCATCGAAGAAAGGTATGCACTTGTCTTTCACTCTTGAGATGAACCGACTCAGAGCAGCTATCTTTCCATTCAAGCTTAGAAGCTTATTTTTCATAGCTAGGCCAGTTACGTTCCTTAAGGTGTCAATCTGCTCTGGATTAGCCTCGATGCCCCGTGTAGTCATGATAAATCCCTGAAATTTTCCTGGTGCTTCTCCAAAAGAACATTTCAATGGGTTTAGCCTCGTTCCATATTTTCGCAAAATTTCGAACATCTCTAAAAGGTCATCCAGATGGTTCTATGCTACTTGTGATTTCACAAGCATGTCGTCTATGTATACTTCCAAAGTTCACCTGATTTTATTCTTGAACATAGAATTCAACAATCTCTGTTATGTGGCTCTGGCGTTCTTCAAACTGAAAGACATCACACGGTAGCAGTACAATCCCAAGTCTGTTTAGTATTCTCCTGATCCGGTATATGCATCGAAATATGGTTATAGCTAGATTAAGCATCCATAAAGGAAAGCAACTCATGTCCTGTAGTCCTGTCCACTAGTTGGCCAATCCCAAGCAAAGAAAATCCGCCCTTCGGGCATACCTTATTCAAATCCAAATAGTCGATACACGTTTGCCATTCCCCATTTGACTTCTTGACCAACACGGCGATGGATGCCCAATCAAAGTATAAAGCATCGTAGATAAAGTCAGTCTCCATTAGGCTATGCCTTTTCTATTATACAAGTGTAAACTTTGGATCAATATTTAGTGCATGACATGCTATCTCCGGCGATATCCCATACATATCTGAATGTACCCAAGCGAATACATCTAAGATTCCTCAAAGGAAATTCACCAATTCCTTTCTCAAGTTAGCGTTGAGCAGAGAACCAATCTTCAGGACCGGAGTAGGATTATCCATGTCGATGGAACATTCACCGTCAACTGTCAATGCTGGCCGGCCTTCCCCTAACTGCTTCCTAGGATCCATAGCCTTATTTAACCAACTACGATTCCTAAGCCAGGGCCCAAGCTTTGGTTTCTATGCTTGCGAATTCTAAATGCGGAGAGTTCCCTCCACATTCTTACCTTTCTCGCATCGCTTTGCTTCTTTGAGTTCTACGACATAGCATTCTCTTCCCGGGCTCTGGTCACCTTTTACCACTCCGACCCCATTCTCCATAGGGAACTTCATCATAAACACGAGGCACCAATGCTATCCTGAAATCAGCCAGAGCCGGTTGACCCAAGAAGGCATTACATGCTGAGTATTCATCCATGATAGCGAATTTCTGAATTTGGACTATCTCGCGATCTCCTTCGCTTAACTCCACAGGAAAGTCAATCGTCCTAATGGACTGTTTTTCTTTGCCTGTAAATCTTTAAATCTAGGTTTTACAAGCTGTTACCTCCTTCGTGTTAGTTTTCGTCTGATCGAATGTTCCCTTGAAGAGTATGTTCATAGAACTTCCAATATCCACCAAGACTCGATGCATGGTTGTTGGGCCTATTCCTATAGTTATCACCGTGGATAAAAGGTTAGCGCTTTGACTCCATCAACATCTCTATTTCTAAATACGATATCATTTGTTATAATCCTTTACAACTTGTTCGGATCTTTGCCTTCTACACTAATGCAGCCCTCCCACGGCACGCGCTTCAGCAAGTTCGCGTACCGCTCCATTTCCCTCCAGCTTTTCTCTATTATATGAGGTCCTCCAGTTAGGGTATTGATAATCAACTTTCCATCATTCCACCTGGGTCCTTCTCCACTCGATCCAGGTTAGTTCCCTTGCGCAGACGACCCTTAGGGTCTTGTAGCTTAGCCACTATCCTGTGGTTCCTTGATATACTGCAAGAGCCTATTCTTCCTTATCAGTTCCTCGATAAGGTCCTTCGGATGCCGACACTCATTTGTGTGTGTCCATGAGTTTTATGGAAATAATTTTTTTTTCTGAAGTGCCTTTCCTGCTCAGTCGCCTTCCTCCTTCCCAGTTTGTTATACAATTACGTTCCTTGAGTGACTGGGTATATGTTTCCTAATGTATCGTTTAGAGGTATGTAATCCTCTGGCTTCAAGTTCCTGGGGCACTTCTTGTTGTCATTACACTTACCACCGAGGCCTTAATTCTGTTTTTTTTTCGATTACTAGAGTTTCCAGCATCAACGGCCACGTTACCAGCGCTTTCTCTAGACTGTTTTACCGCCATGTATCTTTGAATAACCTCCTTTGACAATCCGCCGTCCGCATTCCCAAAAGCTAAGCTCACCTCCTCCAAACGCAGGAACTAATTGGCCTTGCAATGGAATTATTCCATGATTGTGGGTTGCTTCATCTTTAGCCATCTTCCAAAATCCATGTCTGGGTGGATGCCCCAGCCCAATGCCACGAATATAAGATCTTCCTTCAGATTGCTAACTTCAATAACAGCAACATTAAACCGGTTCAAGAAACCTTTAAGCGACTCCTTAGGCCCTTGAGATAAGCTTGACAAGGACATCACGTTCTTGGGCTGTGCAAAATGTAGCAGGAACTACTTCATAAATTTCCTAGCGAACTCAATGAAAGTTGATATGGATCTCGGTGCGAGCCTAGTGAACCACATCATCACTACTCCTTCCAAGAAAATAGGAAAATGCCTACACTGAACTACTTTCGTTGCCCTGTTACTATCCATGTGCCATTCATACTTGAGTCAATATTGCCTAGGATTGGTTCTTATATTGTACGATGGCATAGTCGACATCGTAAACTTTCTATGATACTCTTCCTTCAGAATGTTTTCAATGAACGGATTCCTACTTACTGCGGAACCCCAATCCTCTTTCTCCTACCTTTGGTTTCATCAACCAACCGCTTAACCATATCAGCTATATATTCCTCGCTAGCATGGTACTCTAAAGCTCAACTACGAGGGGCTACACAGATCGTTTGACTACGCAAATGGTCTTAGTTTGTCGATTAACGTCTAGGTCCTCCAGACTTCGGGAGAATCGTTCCGTCAGTATTTCATGGGCATGTGGTTGATTCAAATGTGGCGTTTTGAACCCTGTCTCCATCAACACCAACATCTTGTTCAAAATTATCATCGTCAAGCTACATGTCCTCTTCCTCATTGAAAACCTCCATACATATCCCTTATTTTCTTCAATATTCCTCCCGAAACTGAGATAAATCCTCTCGGTACTGGGTGGTCTCCTTGTGGGGAGAATGCTTCTGCTTCATCCTGCAAGTCCTTCAATAGCTCCAGCAACTTCGTCCCTTAAATTTTGCTTTCCATCCAATCTGTTTTGGATAGAAACAGAGGTGTTTTCTTGTTCTAATCCAAATGAAGTTTCCCTTCCATTTCTTCCGGTTTTCCGTGGTTGTAGGGTTAGTAAAGCATCCATCTTGTCCATCAAAGCCTTTTGACTATCCATCATCTTCTGGTTCCATTCCTACAATATTTTATCAAGCTCACTTCTGGTAACCACTTCCTATTATGCAGATGATCCTCGTATCACCTGTTGATTACTGACTTCAACTTGGTATACATTCTCTTCATCTCCACCAACCACCATTCCAGATGATCTTCCTCTTCTAGGCACCATTGATTTCAAATAGCAAGTTTCCAAATTCTTCATAGAAAATCTTCTAGATTTAACTCTGGACTTCTTTAGATCGATGTATTTCAAACTCTTTCCCATAGAAATTGAGTCGTTCCTAACGATTCCCTTGATAATACTCGTATTATCATGCTTTCTTTGATTTCTTCTCAGCAATCCTTTGAGTTGCTCATCTATTCTCTAGGAAAAGCACATGACGATGATTGTTGGAAGCAGTATGTGGAGTATAAGAGGTTTATGGGGTCCAAAGAGCAATAAAAAGCTCTCGATACTGGAAGGTCCTCTCGGTACCGAGAGGTCACTTTTGCTCAAATGGACTTACAACTTTTTGAGTTCCTTCTTCTAGCCTTTTAAAGTATGTTTCCAAGTTCATGAGTCATTTCATCTTCATTTTGACCTCCTACTTCCAGTTGAATTCTGCTTAGTTAAAAACCCGATTAACAGATTCATTATGCACTAGATCCGTTATGGTGTTTTCATGAATAATGTTAATAATGATAAATTATATTTAATGTTTTATTGGATAAGTTCGATTTGAATTTCAAATTATTTACAAATCGACGAGAAATTAGGTTTGTAATATTATAGTTTTATTTGGATAATTAGTTAAACTCAATAGATTATATTTTATTTATGATATTACCTTGAACATCACATGTTTAATGACTAATAATTAGGATTTATAAACGCATACTACAAGAGGGTGAAATAACATATGGGGATATATATATCTGTGTGCGTGCATGCACGCATCTAAAATAAATGTATATAGTTTACAAGTGTTTGATGATTATACATATTGAAACATTTGAATATATATTTATATACATACATATAATTAATAAAAAAAATTCTTTGGAATTGGGTATTTATGTGGTAGTACGCAGTTGTACTACAAGTCTTAGGTAGTATATATCATACTGCAAGTTAACATATGTCCAGTGGTTCAAACCCCGCTATACAGGATTCAAACCTATGACCTTATGACCAAAGCCGGCGTGCCTAACTATTGGAACAATGGTGGTAGACAATAAAATACATTTATAGTAAAATATATATTTATAGTTTTATAACTGTTTGATAGTTATATATATTAAACATATGTGAATACATATATTTACGTACAAAAAAACATACATATGTGCAACATACATATATACATTTAATAAGCATGTAATGATAAGTTGATCAATTTTATATTTGAAATGCTAGTTTCAAGTAAATGGCGATAATGTGTAATTATCTAATTTCCAGTTTAATTTATTAATATAAAATTTTATAAAGTCACACACACATATGTAAAGTATATACATTAGGCCAATATCATAATGTCCAGTATTTTAATACAACTCCATTGATGCAAGTTACACAAAAATCGGAGTTAGTATGTAAGAATTATGCATGTTTGAGTTATAAGGGCAAAAGTGTAATGTAATAATTTAGTAGGGTTTATAATAAATTTACCCATCTCCATTCAAAACTTTATCTACCTTCCTCTTTAGTTTTGACTAATTATTGCCACCTCGTTTGACCTCCAAACCGCTAGAAACATCCATCTCAAAGTTCACCTCCTAATGCGTTGTCGATTGATGCTATCCATGGCCATTCCGATGCACTTTGGTCTAAACCCTAAGTTGATTTTTCGTTGATATAATTTTCTTTAACTATTACTATTAGAAAGAACATCGAAATGTGTAGATGGTCGCGATGATCGACCGAATAGCGAGGAGGCAATGGTCTATTTTGTATATGCCCAAAGATGATAGGAATCCACGTATCATTGGATGTATTAGTAAATGTATCCGATGATGAACAGCGAAAAAATAATTTTTTTTAAAACAAAATTTAAATTATTATTTGCCAATGTCTAATGGATGCAGTTTAAATTGGGTCGGATACATTTAAATTATTATTTGCCAATGTCTGATGGATGCAGTTTAAATTAGTGTTGTTCATCTAAAATCAAACACTACAAACCAACTAAACTGCATCCATCAGAAATTGGCAAATACCATCCCAAAAGTCCTAATGGATCCCAAAAACGATTCAAAGAATGAACAACACCAATTTTTGTATAGGCCATGTTGGGTCCAAGTTCATCTTGTGCATAGCAGGGTCCAACCGGTCGACGTTTGCTGCCTAGGCCGTGCACATAATTCCTTTGCCTTATAATATTTTTTCTTTTTCTCTTTTCTTTGATTCTTTGTTCTATAAATTTGTTCCATATTTTAACACATAATCTCCAGGTTATCGCGCATCCTTTAAGCATCATTTCCATACCCAATTTATCCATGATTTATCCAAAGTTTATACAAACATATAAATCGAAAACCATATTCGATTTAATATCTTGCACTTTAAAATATATTTTAAATTGCTTAAAATTGATATAAAAAACAAAATAAATATTTATAATCATATTTTTATTGATTATAACAACATTTTTTATTGATTATAAGCTCATATTTATACATATAAATGAATTATATGTCATTCTTTCTAATTCAAAACATCACTTTTTTCAACTATATTCAAAATTATATTTTTATATACTAACATACACTTTAAAATTCGTTTATATTTTCTAAAATATACATATTTACTCCAATAATAAATTTCAAAAATATTTAAAACAATGTTTTTATATTTGTTGTCTATATATCATGTATCTTATATCCACTAAATTTCAAACATTTTCTTTGGTTATCTTAAGTTAACATCACAAATTCAATTCCCATTTATCGTATACATTTATATGGTTTTTAATCCATATATAATCAAAGTATATTCTTATTTTCATTTCTTATAAACACATTTCATATATAAATCAAATTATCTATTCCAATATCAAACCCGTATATTATTTCAAATTTATTCTAATTTAATTATTATTCATATCAATAATTAACCAATATCAAACCTAATTTCTAATCCTAAGCCATTTGACATAATTTTTTATTGGTTTGATCAAGTAAATCTCAAATTAGATAAAACCCACTCATATTGATTTTCTTAGCTCCAAATTGCTGATCAATAGCGATATTCCCCCACTGTATGGTATTGGAATCGCCCTTAAATTCATGTATCACATCCAAAAATTTATATCAATATGCGACATCCATCGCTCTCTTTGATTTGGTATTTATTTATGTAATTCGATTGGGGTCTGATTGGGTTTTGGTTGTTTGAAATTAAATTGGGAATCAGGTTTTTAAGATAATAAGGAAGAAGAAAGTATGAATGTATTTTAATTTTTTAGAATTGAATTTGAATGAACCATATATATAACCTGACTTAAGTGTTCGTTCAACTAAATGGGCAAAGCCCGGTTTGAAATTTCGAAACCCGATCTACAAAAACATCCAAATCTTTCTTGCTGTGATCCTGATCGGTATAAACATATATACCATTCCAATCATAATAATAAGCCAGTCACAATGGTGCAAATCTCATCACCCAATTTAATTGTTTGTAGAATTACAAGTTTCCTCCATATGGTCAAAATCACTAACATATCCTTGTTTATTTTTAGTTATAGAAAAATACGGGTTATTACATGCCTCAACTATAGTTTTTTTAGTTCAGTTCCGAGCTGGGCGATTTAAATGTTCGTAGCAGTAAGTTGAGCCTTAGAACTGCTGAGAGTATCTTTTAGTTGTTCGATCTCTTTTTCTAGCTTACCGCTATGGATGTTTGCTCGCTTAATGTGTTACCTCGCAAGCTCTTTCTTTGCATTCACACTCGGATATCATATTTATGCTTCTCTCATGCAGCGTGAAGGATTTATCCTTCTCATTTAATATCATCTTGTCGGATTGGACTTCTTTCTTTGACTTATCAAACAGTTTCTATTCCTCTTCTGCATCCTTTTCTCTTTCTTCTAGAAGGAGGCAATTTTTTATATTTACAAAACTTTTATGTCTAACGACCTTTCTCCATGCCTAGAATTTATGACCAGCACTTCAAAAGTAACACGAGCATTCAGAATATTCTCCACCAAGACATCGTTGAGGTTATATTAAAAATGAATCACTATAAGATTTAGATCTAGATACTTCAGCTATTGCAAAGTTGGAGCCGATTTGGAAGATAAGGAAGTAGAAGAGGTGGTCGTATGAGCAGTCTCCTTACTCAGCCATCATGGATGGACAGTGGATGAAGTGACCAAGAGGGGCAAGGAGGTCTTGACTGGTAAAAAGGGCCAGGAGTAGTGGAAGCATGCTTGTCCTTTTGGCTAGTATAATAGAAGTAGTAAGAATGCAACTCATGATAGGAGCATAAGAAGATTCAACTTGAGGTAGAGGTCTATGCCTTGAAGGATAATAGCCCTTGTGAGAATGTGAGCTTTTAGAATGGTAGGAAGAAGATGGGTGCCTAAAATGGTATGAGCTGGAGTCATAGGGAAAGCGCAAAAGCTCATGGTATTCCCGATCACACTCTTGGTGCTCAGAATCATGTGGCCGGTCCCTTCCCCCTCTTTTGTAACACCGCGGTCCTCCCTGGAGCAACACGGTCATGATAGCTACAGGATTTGGAGAGAGGCGCATCCCTAAATGTCTTTTGGACTGGGTCTCCATGGTAACTGTATTTTCTTATGGAACTCGAAATAAAAAATAAATGGAAGTTACTATTGAAAACTAGAAATATAAGATGGGTAAAGTGCATGTGAGTGTAGTCCTAGGCAGTGTAGATGCAGTGCTATCCTATCTAGCTTATGGAACGTGCTTGGTTGATAAGGATGAGGGAGCAGTTACAACCTCGAAAGGAAGGAGAGTGACGTTGTCCATCCCACGCATCATCTCATTGATCTTGGGTTCATTGAAGTTGAGATTTCAGAGACCTTCAGATCCAAGATTGAAAGATGGACCAACTACATCATCATCTTGATGGGTGGTGGTTGCTTCCTCAGTCTGACCGAGTGTTGGACCGGCAGTAGGTTTAAGTAGCACCTCCCCAAGTGTTCTAACCAGGTAGTACGAAACGAACTACCTTCCCTTGTGACATTCTTCCTAGTGGATTCTACCTTGAATGCTAATTCTTCTTCACCCTTCTCTTCTTTATCATCTTCTTCACCCTTCTCCTCTTCATCTACTTTTTCATATTCACCTTCTTCTTCTTTGGACTATATCTCGATGAACTTGTCTACATCATCGTCATCCATTACCCGATGGTAGGTTGGAGCTTTTCTAGGACCCACCTCAGCTTGCTTAGGAGCATATTCCGTAGCATGTCGAGCGTTAGGAGTAGCGGGTTCGAAGAAGGAATAACTGCAACAAAATAAAAAAGATTAAGCTATTTAGATGAAGTCAATTCGAATAAGGTTGAAATTGCAATGGATAGTGGGATTCTTAGATCCAGATAGCCATTTCTTAGCAAAGTCAATAAGGTTTCTGACAAAAAAACATATTTCTTTGAAGTGGTTATGCTTGTTGTGTCAGTCGATGATCACCTCATAGTCTTTGAAGGCTTTAATTAATGTTAATGAAGAATCAAAAGAGTGATGCTTGAAGATGTATAAATATCTGATGTCTGCTCGACAAGGCTCTCTGCCCAAGTGACGAATGAAGATCGAGTAGAATCTCCAAAGAACCCCATAAGAGTTTGGGAGAAGTTGCGATGAAGTAAGCCTCATTGATTAAAGAATATGGAAAAGGAAGGTGTTGAATGGTGGCACTATCCCGAATAGACACGTGTACCGGTTATAGGAAGTGTAATTGAAAGGAGGACTATAGGCTTTCTCATGTTGCAATGGGAGTCTGACTTTATCGAGAGGAATGTAATGCCTATTGAAGATGCATTGGAGTTCGATAGTGGACAAATGAGAAGCGAGAGAGTCAAGGGTCATTTAAAATCATAACCCCAATTTGAGAAACATTTGAATAGACTTTATTGTGCAGCTTCTCGATTATCATAAGAGGAGTGACATAAGTCGGAGGTTGGTCAAAACATCGAGGATGATAAGATCTTGCAACAGTATGAGTGGATGCCAGTTTTGAGCAAGTGGTTGTCAATGGAGATATGGAAATGGATGATAACGCAATAACTATGAAAAGACGTAAAGAGATTCTGGATTACATAACTTAACTAGAAATCATGGTTGATGAGAATGGTCAGGTAATTTTTATTTTAATTATGTACTTGGGAATACTTGTGTTTAGTCCCAGTGTGGACGATGTTTGACATCCAACAAACATTGACCTGTGTTAACTCATCAAATATTGTACATCAACCAAGGGAAGTATTAGCATCCTATGCAGTGTGCGTATCCTATGTCTTGTGTACATTGCACAGAAGCACTTTGTGTAGAAAGCCCGTTCATCCTAGCAAACGAGCTTTAACATGAAATGGAACTGTGTGTCAGACATTACCTATTAATATAGGGATTACTTTAATGGTATCGGAAGATCCGAACATTGACTAGAACTTGAACTCTTGACTGGGGATTCCTTGAGAGATACTGCCTTCTTTACAAAATGAAGGATTTTTGCATAACGAATCTAAGCGTTGATAGGATTCGTACCCCGAGAAGTGTCAATTCTCAAGCTCGTTTAAGTATGAATGCAATTCTATAGAATTTTGCTTGAAAAAAACCCAACCATGCTCCAATCGAACTTGCATCGATCCAATGCTCCCACTTAGACCCTGCCGCATGCCTAAATCTTCACCTCATCACAACCCTTCAAATCCAACCCTAGCTGGTGCGAATCAATCTGTGTTGATCAATTAGGTGGGATGGCAGCGGCTTCAGGTGGGGCATCGATCAATGCTAGGGTGAGGACATAAGTCATCGGTGGAAAGAACAACTAGAAAGATGAAGTGCAACGATGGAGAAGGCAACATATTGGATTGATGTTTGTTAGAGTCGACGGAGATTGAAGCTAGGAATTCGAGATTGGTTGAAGCCCTAATTTTACGTCGTGAAGCTTTAGAGATAAAAAAAAATTATTATATAGAGGAAAAGGAGCATGGATAGGTACTGATCCATGCATGGATTGGTATCGATCCATCAAGACATTTAAAAAAATTAATGGAAATTGTTGAGAATAAGCATATCTTCCTGAATGTGAAATAGAGAAACTCTCAGATGATTTCTAGTGTCGAATGAAGTTTTTATTTAGCACACTACAACACTTGTATCTGCCTAGGAGTGGTGACTCAGTTACAGTTTGGAAATACAGTGTCTTAATTTTCAATTAGGATTAGACAGTCCACGAAAGTTTATCGAGTAAAGGAAGCATGTAGATTTAAATTTGGTCATTTGTCTTAATTCAAAGCATGCTTTGTGTTCACAGAGGCTACGTTAAGGGTAAGTGCTATCCGGTATTTTTCCCATGTGACATTCCGATAGAATTGGACTACGGAGTGATGAAGGAATGAGCTTTGGACTCAAAGTGATCAATTACGAAGAGCAAAAGAAGGGGACAGAATTGGAAAATTCAATAGGTACCTATCCATTAGGGATTGGTACGATCCATCCAAATCGCCATTCTCCCCTCTTCGCCAAACTCAAGAGTAATTAATCTCAAGAATGGATGAAAAAATACATTATTTGGGCAGTGTTACTAATCCATCCCGATGATATTTTGTCCCTGCTAAAGCTCTAAGGACCATGAAGACATCAAGATATGGAGAAAACGACAGAGTTTAACTAAGGCCATAAACCGGTATTGAACCATTGAGTCATGAGATTTAGTCCACTTTTTACCTGATCTATTTCTTATAGTAGGATCTAATTAAATTCAATAAATTAATCAATCTTCGTTGTCAATCATTGTAATCTTCTATCAATAAAATCAAACTCTTCTCTTTGTTTGAGCAATCACATATTTTTCTTCTTCTACTTTTTATTTATGAATGTTAAGCTAGTGTAAGTTATTTATTTATACTATATTCAAAAGGTTGTCGTTCTCCATATGGTATTTGAGCGATAAAAGAATTCCTTTTAATTGTAAATCCTCCCTTGGCGAAGAAGACGTTTTATCAATTTCACTCTATAGATGTTAACAAACCTATAGTTTTATAATTGAATTATTAAATAATTCAAATTATAAGGTAAGGAAGACTTGCATGGAGTCTTCCTTTTGGGAGAAGAGCTGTAGGATTTTGTTGGCGGAGATTAGAAAGTTGCTCTTATTGATGACGTTGAATTGATGAAATGGAAGGTAAAAAAGCAAAGGCAGAATTTTCATTAAAGATGAATATTTCTCATGACTTGTTTGAGCAAATATGGAAGGTAAATCAACATGCGAAATTTGGACAACTCTTGAAGTTTGTTCAATAATAGGAATGAGGAGGTGTTCAAATGTTGGAGAATGAGTTAACTAATACAACTCTAGGTAATCTCTCTATTTGTCAGTTCTTTTTAAAGATCAAAAATCATTGTTTTGAAATTTCATCACTTGATTAAGATGGTCAAATTTTAGAGGCAAGAATGAAGCATCCTATTATTCGTGAACTTCAAAAGGAATATACTCATTTTTTGATATCAATTCAAGTGTGGGCGACTCAATAATCTGTGGTGAAATTTGAAAACCCTCTTGTTTCTCACGAATCATTAGCTAAGCAATTGGCCAGTTTTCAAATTTGATGGTGATGAAAATCTTATTTTCAAGTAGAAAAATAGGTAATAAAAAAGAAACCTTTTAAGTCATATGTCACTGCTCATAAGATATAAAATAATGATGTCATCCTCTAAAGGTGATGTTCCTCAAAAGATATACAAAAATTATACTAGTTAACAATTTAGGAATCTTGGACAAATCCGTAAAAATTGTTGAGCGAAATCAATAGTGGAAATGTAGTCAAAAGGGATTAAGAAAGGAATATAGAAAGGGAAGAAGATTAGGGCCGATGCTTTATGGTTGAGCACAAGATGGTGGACACAATGACCTTAATTAATTTTGATGTTGACAAGATTCTTTATTTTGGATGTGGGCACAACATCGTTGGAAATGACTCTATGTTCACTACTTTCAGCCACTATGATGGAAATAATGATGTTGTCTCGATAGATAACATTTTTCATTCTATTACAAAAGAAGTGGTCATCATCATTGCTAATGAAGATGAGTTTATCACACTTGATAATGTTTTTTAAGCTCCAAACATGAAGAAAAATATCTTCTTGGCGACTAACGCTATAGACGTAGGTCATTATGTTCTATTTGGTCCAAGTGATGTAAAGTTTCTATGGAAGCATACAATCATGAAGGTAGCTGTCATTTACATTGGTAAGAGAGATACAGCTTTATTTGTATTATCCGCCTTTAAATCTTATATTTAGTAGATGAGCACAAATAATAGCACTTTAATTTGGCATGCTAAATTGGATTCTCTTAGTATGGATAAATTGAAGGCTATGGTGATGAAAAACTTGGTGAATGGGTTTCCTAATTCTATTGCATTGGGTTCCAATAATTTACGTGAAGGGTGTCAAAATGGATGTGCTTTGTCTCCCATTTTCTAAGTCATTATCACATTATAAAGCCTTATTGGTGTTAATTCATAGTGATGTAATGGGACCATGAATGACATCATCTTATTCCAGCTCTCGATACCTAGTGTTTCTTGTTATGAATTTACTATATATACTTTGGTATATTTCTTAAAGGAGAAATATTATGTATTCTCTAAGTATAGAGAACTTAAAATGAGGGTTGAATGTGTTCTTGATAGAAAATCAAATGCTTGTGGACTGATGATGTGGTGAATTTACTTCGAAGGACTTTATTCACTTCTGTATAGAGCCTGGCATCAAATAGAAACTCACTTGTTCTCACTCACCATAACAAAATGGTGTGGTCAAAATGAAACTCGATACTGGTTAAAAACATGAAAGAGTTTGTTATATACCAAATGTTTACGTAAGGCTAGTGAGTGGATGGTATGTCGTATGATGCTTATGTAATTAGTCAGGTTCCTCTTAGCCTAATTAATATGAAGTCTCCATAATGTATGGCGTGGAGCGAGAATCCATATGTCAAGCACTTCAAGGTTTCCGGTTTGACTTTTTATGTTCAATTTCTAGATGCTCTTCGGACCAAGTTGGATGCAAAACTGAAGAAATGCATACTTGTTGGATAGTACGAGAGGAAAAAAGGTTGGAAATGCATGGATTCTGAATCTAAAAAAAATTGTTTCAAGAGATGTAGTTTTTGGTAGGCTACTTATTCTAAAAATGCACATTCTAGTACTAATGCGTCTTTCCAATCCAAGTTGGTGGAGTTACAACACCAGTAAGTTCAATGAACTCTCATGTAACTAATGAATTTGTCTCTTTATTACCGAAGGAAGAAGAAAATGAGGGTGTTAAATAAGCTCAAATAATTGTTGAGGATAATACATCACAACTTCGAAGTTCATTGAGAACTAGTGTGAAGCAAGTACATTATTGTTAGCCAATAATTTTGTCTAACGCCCCCAAATGGTAATGTTGATGAGATAATGATTATATATAATAGAATTGTATCTAATGACTTTAAATCAATAAATAAAATGAAAAATAGAAAGATTCTCGAGCAAGAGATTAAAAAAGACACAATCTTTTTATAGTGGTTCGACAAATCTCTGGCCTACATTCACTTTATCGATTTTATTGCTTATTTATCACTATATTTACCACAATTACAATGAAATCTCGAAGCTTACTTTTGAGGTGCAAAAATGGCAGAGTTTCCCCTAGTTTTTTATAAGCAAAGTTCCAAGCCTTTTTCTGTTGAGATAACCTCCTATTTATAGCTGATTTGGACTGCTTGGAGTCCCTTAGATTCATCTGATCGCTTCTGAATTCATCAATTCAGTATAGATTTCTTAGATTTCATCTTATTTAAATTATTTGATAGAACTTTCCAGAATCACATTAGTTACACATTTATTATTCCCATCTGCCGCTTATTAGAATGGTCTATATGAATATTCTAGACAAGGAATTACCTAAACATTCTTACAAAGCATAATAAATTAATAATTCTCTATAAGCATAATAAGAAATGTTCCTATAATAAATTAGCAATACTCTAGAACATCAATCAATAAGATAAATCTAGAAAAATACTTCCATATTTTAACAATAACAACCAAACATAAAGTATTAGGACTTGCAATTAAACATATTGTATATTGTTTGTCATCTTAGTTTATGGTAGTATGTGCAAATCAAAAAGGATAACATCCATAATCATAGTATTTTTGTATTTTACTACTTTGTCTCATGTAGGTCATCGCTTATGTAACATCTCTCTCATTTAAAGATAACACATCCAGATTATGTAGACAGACCACTTACTCTAGCATCTTGGTCATGGTAAAACTTCAAGGAACGAAGAGTTAAATTCTTATATTATGTTCCATATAATAGGATGGTAGGGATTGGATGTAAAAATTGGTTGAACTGTACTTCTATTCGTAAAAGTATGGGAAAATTGTGTGCAAAAACAAAGACTTTGGTTTTCAAAATTTGCATACATATAGAATTATTGGTGTATATAGGTTGTTTGCACGATATTTTCAAAAGTTGTTTTAAAGAATGCATTCATATAGGAGGCGCTAATTTTGTATTATTCTACATACATATCATATATGTTGCGATACTACGTGCACATGTACACGATTGGCATCAAAATTGGTTGTACGCTAATTAGATGGATAGCTCAGAATGGTTGCACCTTATGTTACATGATTCAGTCCTTAGGGAATTTTGGGGATGAATTATTTTAAGCAGGGAGAATATAATACCCCATAAATCGATAATTAAATAAAGAGAATTAAATAATTATTATAGCCCAAAAACAGAATTTTTACAATTGTCAAAATTTAACTACGAAACTTGCATTGTTGTGTTCATAGCAATTTAATGATAAATTTTCATATATAAAGTTTTTCGATCGGAGTTCAATTGAAAAAGTTATTAATGTTTGAAGTTTTTGGATTAGAGCTATTAAGGGATAAATATTAATAACTTAGCATTAAAAGGGGATGTTAAACATAAATGTTAATTAAGGGCGCTCGATCAAATTAAATCTAACTAAAAAAGCGGGTAAGTAAAAATTGAGTGCAGAAGTAAATAAATATCAATAACTCACGTTAATGTAAACATTAAATGTAAATCTTATCATTTAAGCAATTGACTACGTAAATCTAATCAAATCAAAGATTAAAAAAAAGTAATCAAATGAGATCAACGCTAAATCAAACTAAATGAAATTAACTTAAATGTAGATGGAAATAAATATTGTAATTAATTGTAAACTAATATATCATCTCTAAGTAACGTTATAATTAACGTTAACGTTAATCTCTGATGGAATAAAATAAGTCACAGAAGGAAATAAAAGGAACAAATAAAACTTAACGTATATACAATGACCAGTCAACCCCTTTATTACGACCAGTCGATCACTAACGGTCAACCAGTTGGGGTATGGTGGTCGACCAGTGCTATTATGGCGGCAAAAATGAACCTAGGCCTAACGGCTCAAATTTAATAAATTAAAATCTAACGGATGGAATTGATTTTTGTGCAATGCCTAACCTCTAACTTTTCTTGTCATATTTTCTAAATCAAAGAGCTGATCTGCCATTTTCTTTTCTCCATAAATTATTATAGGAAATATACAAATAACAAAATAGTATATATATATATATACAGAATAGCGCAAAACAAAAGAGAAGAAGAATAAAGGGTGAATCAATTCTGCAAAGAAGAGGTAAGTTCTAAATCTAAAATTTTACAACTATGTTTAGTTCAAATCTCTTCTCAAATCAATAATTTTGATAAATATGTTTATTCTTTAATACATATTTTGGTAGAAGGAAAAGGGATTCAGATTAGAAGAATGGAGTTAGATCTAGATATTTGGAGGCTTAAAGGTGAGTGTGAAATTAATATTTCTATATAATATTGGATTAATATCATTGTAAATCTTTTCTTTATATGCCCGAATATAATTTTGGGGTTGTAGGCTTAAATATATGAAATTGAAAGCCAGGAAAACATATTCTGTGAGTTGTTAATTTTGATTAATACCGCATACAATTGACTCTGAAAAGTAAGGGTGAAATTAGTCTCTAGATTTATAATATTGTATAGTCATTCCAGGTTTGCTGGTTAAATGATATATGTTAGTAAACATGAATTGGAAGTTATTATAATTTGGATTGGGATTTAGGCACTATAGGAAAAAAGGCATCAGACAACGGATATGCTCCGTTGTCTGATTGCATATCTATCTATCATTAAATCCCATGCCGTCTCATTGCACATTAGACCACAAAGATGTCCCGTCATCTAATATGCACTAGCACGGCAGAAAAAAAACCATATGTTGTATGATGTTATAGTACCATTTCTAGAAATTCTTATTAGAAAACATATAAATATCGACTGATATAAAATACGAATTTTTCACAAAATGAAATTTAAATATTTTATTTCAAATCAAATTAAAATACAATACAACTTCACTATCACTCTACTTACATTTTTCAAATACAACTTTCACTATCACTCTCATATATACAACATTTCTATACACTCTCATATACAACATCTCTTTTATTCACACTCACTATCACTCACACCCACTCTCACATCTCTCTTACATAGTCACATATACATACATACATATGTATGCATGTATACATGGTGCAACAAACACAAGCAAAGACCAGAATATGGTGCAACGAACACAAGTGCAGCGAACATCACCAAAGGGACGGTTCAACAGAAATAAAGATCAGAATATGGTGCAGCGAACAAAAGTGCATAAGCCCAGATTAGTAAACCAAAATGAAACAAAATGAAAATCAGATCCAGGCCAGAATATGAATTCAGACATGAAGAAAAATGCATGTACATGTGTATCAAGTCAATAATAATGCAACAGCAAGCATGAATTTTGTTTCAGATTGAACAAGGCTACAAGATGGAAATCAAATTCAGGCAGACACATAGTGTATCAAGAGGAGATACACACAGCTGCAACTCGATAGCATATACATCAAGAAACCCACTCAGTGCACACATCATTTATGTACTGAAAACAAGTTCAACTTAAAATGGTTCGGAAACTCAAAATAGTTCAGAACTGATAACAAGTTCAACTAAACCTCAAAATGGTTCAAGCTCAAGGCAACTCGAGTGTACATATGAACATACAAGTATATACAACTATATACAAGCACATACAAGTATATACAAGCATATACAAGTACATACAAGTATATACAAGAACTGAATTGGAACAAGGTTTACAACTGAAACTGTAACAAGAAATTACAGTGCACATAAACAAGCTCAGGCAAAACAAGTGCTGAAGCAAGTATCAAAGTGCACAAACAAGCAAGCATCAACTAGTTCAACAACAACAAGCACAAATGCAATAGGCTAGCATTAACTAGTTCAACAGTGATCCATATGTATATACGTGGAAGTTCAAAATAAGAAATTCAAGAATCTGAAAGGTAATCAAGCTATGGAGAAGAAACCAAAGCACATGAAACAGATTCAACCAATGTCAAGTTAGTGCACTGCCATGTTCAAGACAGTGCACTGGCACTGCCTTGATAAGGCAACGCACTGACTTGAACAAGGCAGTGTGCAAGTACATGGGCAAAGCCATAATGCAACATGTGAACAAGGCCAACAACATGGACCAAGGCAAAACAAAAACAAGATTGCAACACACAGGAGACACACATATGCAAGTTCAAAGCAAAAACATGGTAATATTTCACACATACATACATATGTATGTATATACATGGAAGATATTTCACAAACAAGACTCAAAGGCCAACAACATGTTAGTAATGGTACACATGCATGATACAAGTGAAAGCAGTGTAGGGATCTCACAAACTAGTTCATGAAATGGTACGACATGTGCACATAGTAAATGAAGGCAATCACATTCAAAAGGCAGTTGAATATAACAAGGCAGAGTTCAAGCCATTCAAGGTTCAGGCAAGGCAAGGCACACTCATAAGTCCATAAGAAAATTAAAACCATTTAGAGTTCAAGAACACTATCATACATATATACATATATGTATATACATGTATATATGTATATACATATGTGTGCAAGTACATGGACAAGGCCAACAATGCAACAAGGTAGTGCCACAAATTAAAACAAGGCAGTGCTACAAATAGCAAGTGACACAAATTAAAACAAGGCAGTGCAACAAACATTCACACGTGTATACACACACACACATACATATGAATGTATATAAATGGAAGTTTCCGAAATCGAACAATGAGGTGAAAAAATCACAAGTGCAAAGGGGCAATAAAGCAAGCAAGGGGCAACCAGCGAAACAATGAACTTAACAAAGTCGAATAATGAAGTGAACAAGGAAAGCAACTCAAAATAGAATAATGAAGTGAACAATGAAGTGAATAATGGTTCAAGTTCAAGTTCATAGGCCACAAATAAGTGCACAAATAAGTCCAGTGTGCACTACCTTGAACAACCAATTCAATAACCAAATAAGTGCTAGTGCCTTGCATAACTCTTATATCACCAGCCAATTCAACAAATTCAAGTCAGATATACAAATTCAGGTGAACAAAGCAAAAGGCTTGACAATTGAACGAGTCAAGGCCATAAAGCAGAAATATAAAATCAACATCCAATGTTTAAAATACAAAGTGAAGTCTAAATCGAAAATATCGGAAATAAATTCCTATATAAATCCATCTCATCATTGGCACTTAAAATCAAAGTCGAGATCAATACAAGATCGAAATGGGCAGAAATCATACTATATATCAATCGAAGAATACTCGACAAATTGAAGTAAGCTTGAATGAACGCGGCCATAAAATGGAAACCAACTTCTTTATCAATCGTTGTATGAGAGAGAGAGAGTATCGCCGGAGTGATTTCATTATCAAACCAATTTGAAACCCTAATTCCAAAAGACAGGTTGAAGATGGGTCGAAGACGAGTTTAAGTTTAGGGTTTTGCCAATTTGGTTTTGAGAAGAGGGAAATAAATTTTGAGAAAGGGAAAATTTTGAGAAGAGGGAAATACATTTTGAGAAGATGGAATGGAAAGAAAGTGAAGAGGGAATAATTAAGGAATGCAGCCTCGAAAATTTTAAGAGGGAAAATATGGAGCCAAAGCTAAATTTTTTGGTAACTTTAATCAGACATCAGATAAAATGTTGTCCAAAGGACGAGCATGAGATAGAGATTTCAAGGGCTATTCAGACAACATATTATTTTATCCATATGTTATGTGAAACAGTGGTGAATAGCGGGATAATAGAAAATCTACCTTATGTTGTGTGATCACTGTTGTCTGATTCACTTTGTGGCATAATGAAGTAGTATTTTAACTCATTGAAACGAAGAGTGTTGCAATGTAAATTTCTATAAATTATCCAATTTTATAAATATGAATAAAAGTGTATCGTTTGAAATAAAAGGGAATATGCCTAAAAGAAAGATATGTTGTAACGACCTGAAATTTTTAACGTTTCGAATGTGAATATTTAATTTATTTAAATATTCAAATTTGATTTGAATCTAATAAATAATAAGAAAATTAATTTTTGATTAATGGACCAGATTTTTAATGATATATTTTTAAATGAATTTATAGGATTATCCATAATTTTTAATTTGGGAAATATTGAAATTATCGTTTGATGTACTTTAAGGCAAACGTTGGTATTTTTGGAATCACACAGAATTTGATAACCAGTGTATTTTATAATTGATTTGTGATCGTGTCGCATTGCAATGCATGATTATATTTTTAATTTTCTATCGTTCGTGGTTCGTATGCAGATGAGATATTGGGTATTAGAGTACTATAAAGCTTTCTTTTCAAAAACTTTTTCAAATCAAATCAAATTCAAACTTTTTCAACAAGCCATTTATGTGATTTGATTTGGATAAGATAGTTAACTTGAATTATGGAATTTGGTTTGCATGAGTTGGAAGCAATGAGTTATTTTAGTAATAAGTATGCATCAACACATCACACCTCTCTTCATTTCACTTCTGCATTTAATTTTCTTCTTCTTCTTTTTCTCTCTTCTTCTTGTCAATGAGAAAAAATTATCCATCCACTTCAAAATTCATTATCTTTAAATCTATTCACTTTTAGCCAAATCTCCCAACTACAAAATTGTTTGTTGAGGTCTCTAATATTTTTTCAAAAATAGTCGCTTGAAGTTTCATCGAGTGTGGTGACGCATTGCCCAAAAATAATGGATGTCGAGAAATGATGGAAATTCGAGGATCACGGAATGGTGAATGGAGGGAATGGGTGTGTTTGTATCATCGAGTGGTGATTTCGTAATTTTTAGTGGCCTGGGGTGGTCGTGGTGGGGAGATGTACGTTTTCTGTTCATGTAGCAATTTATGACGAACCGATGGTTGAGGAGAGAAAAGACTGTGACTGGAGGAGGCTTAGGTAATGGCGGAGCCATGGGCGGTTATCAATGGAGATCCGGTGGTTTAAGGCATTGGGTCAAACTCAAATTAGGGTTTAGTGGTGTGTGGGATTAAGGTTCGTAGTTGTCATTGACGACGGTGTTATGGTGCATCGAGCATGGCAAGGTAGTGGTCGGAGATGTGTATGGATGAGGCGGTCGTAGTGGCATAGGTGGCTACGATGATCGTTGGTCGGGGTGGTGGGTGGAGCTCGATTTTGGTTGTGTGTTCATTTCTTGGACGTGTATTGTTTTGTGGTTGAGGTGGTCTGATTTTTATGAGGATGGCCGGAGGCAAGGTGATAGGGGACATTTGATCGAGTTCAAGGAGAGGAATTTTCTAGTGGTCGTTGTTCAACGATCGGTGGTATAGGTGGTCGTGTCGGGTGTACGGCATGCACGTTCGCGTATGGGATTCGTTCAATTTAGGGGAGACTGAGGTATGCACTATGCATGCGGTCGGGGTTGGGTTGAGAATGTTGTTGGGCTTGGCCTAATTGGAGTTTGGGTGAGAAATATGTTAATTGATTTGTTTTAATTTTTGTAAATTAAGTTGTTAAATTTAAAGGGCGATATCTCAATCGTTTTAAATCCAATCAACCGATGGATTTTTGCTTTAGTCTCGTATTGACGAGTAGAACACTATATTATAAATAGTCGATAGTTTTAATGAAGTATGATTTAATTATTAAATAATATTGATTGACTATAATTACTTTTATTTAAATAAAAATGCAGCGAAATTAATTATACTTCATTGGTGATATTTGTTTGGCAAAATAAAATACCGTTATGTTATAGTTAAATTGAATAGATTATTTTGGACATCTATTGAGAAGAATAAAAGACCGTTCTGCTATTATATTAATTTTTACATTTATTTATATGTCAGTAAATTAATATGTGGATTAATTAATAGTGGATAAATGATGAGTTAGCTATTGATTATTAATGGTTTATTTTATTTTCATATATGCTTGCTTATGTAAATACCAATAATATGACTTGGAGAGTTGAACTAAAATAAATGGTAGCTTGTTTAAGTGTCATAGTAGTTGCTAAGCCTCTTTTCAAATTTGAAAAGTAATGGATTTTAAATTAACTTCAACTTTATAATATTTTGAAGTAAGATGTCACCTATACCTATAGTAGTTTAAAATATAGAATGAAATGGAGTTAATAAAACAATATATAAACATTTTAAAAGAGTTTCGAAGTGGTTTAAAGGCTATTTAATTTATGAAACAAGTTTTAAAAGTAATGGTCCATATAGCGACAGTCACTATGGATGTAGTTTTGGAAATTTATGATTTTTGTATAGTATAAAAGTTATCTACCTTAGATATTTGGGAACTTCTTTCAAATTTGATTTAGAAAAGTTATATAAATATTTTAAGAAGGGTTTGGAATTATTAATATATTTTAATTATTTAGTAATTTTTAAAGTAAACGTGATTATTATATAATTAAACTTGTTTATCTCGTTTTAGATGGAAAAAACAAAGGATTAAGTAATTATTTTAATGTAATATTCCGAATAAGAGTTTGGTTTTTTATTTAAGTATTTTAAAGTGTATAATTGATTTGTAAAAAAGACTTTAAGAAATAGATTTTTAAAGGAGATTTACAAAAGAAATTTTATAAAAGGAAAGAGATTTGATTTTCATAAATGACCTTTTTTAATTATGGTGGAATGGAAACATTCCTTTTAATACTTAACATCGAAGGAAACAATTTTTTCAAATATCATTTGTTTTAGCCAAATAGGATTTTGAAAGTGTAGTGTTTTGTGAATATACTTATACCGTTACGATAAGTATATGGTTACATTTTCCTAGTTTTGAAAGTGAAGTGTTTTATGAATATATACCGTTGAGATAAGTATATGGTTACATTTTCCTAGTTTTGAAAGTGTAGTGTTTTATGAATATATACCGTTGAGATAAGTATATGGTTACATTTTCTAAGTATTGAAAGTACAGTGTTTTGTGAATATACTTATACCATTGAGATAAACATATGGATATTTTTCCAAGCATTGAAAGAGTATAAATGAATAGTAAGTGAATAATATACATACATACATACATACATACATACATACATATATATATATATATGTAAAGGTATTTAATACAAGCATTTACAAAGGGATTTAATTAATGAGAAGATTAATTAAAGAGGCAAAGGGGTTGCTTATGTACTTAAATCCTGCTTGGTTTCTTCAGAAATTAAATCCCTAATTTGATTGTTTTGTTTGTTTGATAGTTAAATAACTTACTATCAAATCTTGACCTATATTTAACTTTGGAAATATCTAGGTGAAACATGAGCAGAATATGGTGCAGTTATCTTCAGTGATACTATACTATACGTATAAACTCGTTGTGTTCTTTTAGGAGAAATTATAAGGAAATTCATCCACTTAAACGGTTAGGAGGTGATCTCCGCTCTTATGCATTGTCTATTTATTTCCAAAAGAACATGAGTTGAGTTGACAAGCATGAGTTATCCAAAGCCACTTCCAACTGGCATAAGCGTTCGAATTGAAGACATCTTGAAGCTAATGGAATCGATGATGGAGCTCTTAGAAGTGCAAGGGCTACTTGCAACTAATCGTGGGGGTGATTCCAAAACGTATGTAGTAAAAGTAGTGCCTTTGGTTTGTTCATATCCTGAACAACTTGAATAGATGAATGCTGGCATTGCATTGTTGCCTAGAGGACAGTGTTCGCTTTCCAAGTGGGATTTGCTAAGAGCGGAAAAAAGGTAATCATGACCTCATAAGCCTTATAACCCGGTAATGACCAAAACATGGGATATGCTTTAGAGCTACGTGGTTTGCTGCCATTAGGAGCATCATTCCTAAATCTAGATTCAATATTTATGGATTTTGGTATGCGTGCATATGGGGAGAGTGGGGATAGGTGCAATAGGTTTGCAGCCTTGGTCCCTGAGGGATAGTGTAATCCGGTATGCCATGTTAAAGGAGCAGCTAGCTCTGATTTGCCAGGGGTCCATGTGAGGCCCTTGGTACATTGTCTAGAGATGTACTTTGGCAGGCAGTACCCAGTAGCCTTGTCATTGATGGAATCTAATATCTAATGCATGCCTTATGGACTTAGTTGTGCCCAATTACCGGAATGTGAGATGCAAGTAGTTCATCTGTGTTATACATTTATTTTAAACCCTAGACATTATTATCACATCACAAGATTTCTTATGGAAATGGTTTGGTTATCGTAAGGTAAAAACCCGTCCACGTTTATGTGCAGCTTGGTTTTACAAGATATCTTTATTTTTGAAAGGTTTTATAATATTAAAAATCCTTTTGATTGTGTTTTTCACGCTGGTTTACCAGACTGAACCTGGCGTTAATTTCTTATAAAGCTCGGGTCAGCCCGAGCATATTTTCATATTTAGTTATGCATACTTTAGAGCTTCATGAGATGAGCTGAATGCCATCAAGACGTATTTACGTATCTTTATTTTTGCTACATTGGTTGTGTTGTATTTATCAGCATTTGTGAAGACAGACTGTTATAACTATCCAGGTAGATGATATGTTAGTATTCTTTGATTATTGTATGTATAAAAATCTTTTCTTTTGTAAAGATCATTTTTATATTATATATTACTCGTCATGATGTGAGATTTTGTTCTGTCATTTCTTTCTTTCACCCCAATAATCCGTCTTTCCGACACACGGGTGCTCGGCACATCAATACTGTGGATGTATCAGTGTATTGGTCATTACATGTGGTATCGGTGTAGGTTGAGCGAACACCAAGGCTTTGGTGGGGTAAACTCATTAGAGATAGGATATGTGACACCCTAGAAGGAGTTCGATTGTATTATATACGAGAGTGTAATTGTTAGTGCTATAAAATTGTTTTATATTGTGTTGATTGATATGTTTAGTGGCTTACAAATTCTAGTTGAAGCACGTGATCAACGTTGTCGATGGGGGCTTCTAATCACTTGTATAAGACAAACCGACGTAGTATTATTTTTGAAATTGGTAAATGAAATAATTTTACCTAAAATTATATTTTATATATAAAAGAATAATTTCTAAAGATTTATATAGATCTATGATTTGTTTATTTGTTAGAAAATGATAATATTCAATTATTATCATTTATTGTTTGATTGGTTGTGCTCAGTCAGTTTATAAGAAGTTTTACCTCTTCACTGCATGGGTGGGGTAATTATGGGAACATTGAAACGAGAATCTTATGAATTAAGTTTCACAGTTTAACTATAAAGCATTCGATGATAATGTTGGGTTGAAATTTAATTTTACTAAAGATTGTTTATTTTAATCTAAACAAAGATATACATTAGTGTTATCCGGCGTTTTGACCAGGCAGAATCTGGAAAGACTGGACAGATAGAACATGGACTTATATAGGCAGAAGCCCAGAGAGATAGCCTAGGAGTCCAGCAACCAAACACGGACAGAGTCATAAAGTCAAAGCCAGAACCATCAAGGGCAACAAGATAATAGGATACCCCAAGTTGCGAATCGATACTGACTCCCACTGGGACTCGGTACCGACTCCCAAATACGACTTGGGTGGACCCCATCTCCTACCTACATGACTAACTTGGTGCCAAAAGCTTATTTCCAAAGTTGGTTTGCTGTATCTATGTGATTCTTCATCGATTACCATGGATACTTTAAATTACAACTTTGTTCCCTCACAGCTCTATCATTTGGACTCAGAAACAAGTTAGCAATGGTGTGAACAACTATGTATTCTAGAAGCTTACTTCAAGACGATCCAATGTAGGGGTTGAAGACACAAGGAATGACAAACCTGGGGATCGGTATCGACTCTCACTTGAGGATCAGTATCGATTCCCATATATTGCTGAAGCGACGCCTATTATTTTGGAAGAATTGATCAAATTCATACACAACGGCTTGGAAAATATTTTAAGATGGGATTTTAGGTCCCTACCTCTATAAATAAGAAAGCATGGCTCATTTTCAGGATCTTTTGGCTCTTGCTTAATTATTTCTTGTACTCTCGTAATTCAAAAATTTTAAGTGTTGCAGTTGTACCGATTCCCAAGAACTTCTGCCTCCTAATCAGCAATACGCAATAAAACTTCAAAGTGGATGTAGGCCTAGATTTTTCAAACCACTACAAAAGATTGTGTGATGTTTCTTTCCTCCTTTTCATTTACATTTCTATTTTATTTCTTCACTTTTATTCGCTACATAATCTTTGGGTGTTTGGCCAATTTTTGGTTCAAACAATTTGTGTAATGATTTTATACAAGGAAGTGAAATTATATAAGTATGGTTTGTAAATATAGTTTATAAATAAAAAGGATTTAAAATTGGGAATATGTGAACTTAAATCCGAGTACTTTGAAAATTGCTTTTCAAAGTTTTGGGGTAAAAAATTATTGTATTATTTGAAAGTATTGATGAATAAAAATATTTTAAAAGGATTTTAAAATAGATAAAAAGCACTGAACTCACTTCTGTAGTTGGAAAATAATTCTGGTGCTGCAGCATCATCGGCGTTTATTTTTGAGTTTCTAAGTAGGGAAATGCCCACCATAGTAATTTTCTATAGAGTTGTTTTGGTCAAACAAATTTGTTTTAAATTCCAAAAGTATGATTTGATATACAAAAGGATATATGTATATAATTATTATTTCAAAATGATTTGAAATAAAAACTCGGTGTTTAGTTCTCAAGTTTTCTGTTGAGTTATTTTATTGATGCATGTATCCTATGCATCAGGGTAATTTGGTTTGTGCACCTCATTTTGATATGTTGTTTGGTAGTTTTCATTTATTGAAATGAAATGGAATTTTCAATGATTTTGGACAGTCGAAAATTTCCAAATTAGTGGAAAACTTGAAGCTAATTGTTTCCAAAATGTAAAACTAGAATTTTGTAACTCCAAATGGAAATATAGTAAGTTAAACGGGTTTAAAATTTGTTGAACATCTTGGTTAGTTAAAAATAATTTGATATTGTATATATACTCTCTAGATATAGTAGGGTACTATAAAAGTTTAGAACTTAAGTTAAGTTTTATGAATATTTTCATAAATGATTTTAAAGTAAAAAGGAATTGGTATAAGTAATAACCAATAAGGATAAGTACGTAAGTTGTACATAGATCATTTCTTTGGTCGGTTCTTTATCCAAGATTCGAGAACATGACTTTGAAGTGATTCACACTGACCGAAATAAGGATTTATCACTTGATTCTTGACGGCGAACACTTGGTGAGAGTTCTTGATATGTTATCGATGTTTTCTATCATAATATATGGCTATGTAAGGAGAATGGATGTTTCAAATCAAGGAGCCTAACCGAAGTTTGCACTAGGGAAGTGGGGTGAGAGATACTAGTTCTAAAGAGAAGTTTATGTATTCAAGTAAGTGATCGAATCAGATATTGCGTATGAATGATCTATATACATCGTATAGGCTTATGGCAAGTGTTAAGTAATTATGTGGGCTTATTTCTTTCGTGGTTTGATAGTAATGAAATTTTATGGACGAAATTCTTTGTAGGGGGAAAAATTTATAATTATTAACGTTTCGCATGAGAATATTTAATTTATTTAAATATTCAAATTTGATTCGAATTTAGTAATAATAAGAAAATGAATTTTTTATAAAACGACTTGAATTTTAATGATGCGTTTTTAAATGGATTTATAGGGTTTTTCCATAATTTTAAAAATATTGAAAATATCGTTTGACGTATTTTACGGAAAACGTTGGTATTTTTGAAATTTCATGGAATTTGATAACTAGTGTATTTTATAATTGATTTGTGACCATGTCGCGTTGTTGTGCGCGATTGTATTTTTAATTCTGTTGTTCGTGGTTCGTATGCAAATGTGATATTGCGTAGCGGAGTACAACAAAGCTTTCTTTTCAAAAACTTTTTAAAATCAAATCAAATTAAATTTTTTCAATAAGGCATTTATGTGACTTAATTTGGATAAGATGGTTATCATGAATTATGGATTTTGGTTTGCTTGAGTTGGAAGTAATGAATAGTTTTGGTTATAAATATGCATCAACACATCACACTTCTCTTCATTTCACTTTTGCATTTAATTTTCTCCTTCTCCTTCTCCTTCTCCTTCTTCTTCTTTTTCTTTCTTCTTCTTGTCAATGAGAAAAACTTCAGCTCTCCATTTCAAAATTAATTATCTTCAAATCTATTCACTTTTAGCCAATTCTACCAACTACAAAATTATTTATTAAGTTCTCTAATATTTTCTAAAACTAGCCGCTCGAAGTTTTGTTGAGCATGGTGGTGCGAATTTCCCAAAAGCAGTGGATGTCAACAAATGATGGAAATTTGACGATCATGAAATGGTGAATGGAGGGTATGGGTATGTTCGTATCGTCAAGTGGTGATTTTTAATGGTGGTTTCGTAATTTTAGTGGCCTAGGGTGGTCATGGTGGGTAGATGAACGTTTTTCATTTATGTAGCAATTTCCGATGAAACGTTGGTCGAGGGGAGAAACGGCTATGACTGGAGGAGGCTTAGGTGATGGCGGAGCCATGGGTGGTGATCAACGGAGGTCCGTTGGTCTGAGGCGTTGGGTCGAGCCCAAGTTAGCGTTTAGTGGTGTGTAGGTTTTTGGGTTCGTAATTGTCATTGATGGTGGCATTATGGTGCATCAAGCACGGTGAGGTGGTGGTCGGAGATGTGTATGGATGAGGCGGTTATGGTGGCATAGGTGGCGACGATGATCGTTGGTCCAGGCGGTGGGTGGAGTTCGGTTTTGGGTGCATGTTCATTTCCTGGACGCGTTTTGATTTGGGGTTGAGGTGGTTGGATTTTGATTTGGATAGCCAGAGGCAAGGTGATGGTGTACATTTGATCGAACTCAAGGAGCGGAGTTTGCTGGTGGTTGTTGTTCGGCGATCAGTGGTGCAGGTGGTGGTGTTAGGTGCACGACATGCCCATTCATGTACAAGATTCATTAGATTTGGGGGAGATGGAGGGAGGCATTTTACATGCGGTCGGGTTTGGGTTGAGATGTTGTCGGGCTTGGCCTAATTGGAGATTGGGTGAAAAATAGGTTAATTGATTTGTCTTAATTTTTATAAATTAAGTTATTAAATTTAAAATGCGATATCTCATTCATTTTAAATCCGGTTAACCCGCGTATTTTTGCATTAGACTCGTATTGACAAGTAGAATACTATGGCATAAATAGTTGATAGTTTTAATAAAGTATAATTTAATGATTAAATAATACTGATTGATCATAATTACATTGATTTAAATAATAACGTAGTTAAATTAATTATACTTCATTGATGACATTTGTTTGGCAGAATAAAACACTGTTATGCTATAATTAAATTGAATAGACTATTTTGAACATCTATTGAGCAGTATAAAATACCGTTCTACTATTATATTAATTTGGATGTTTATTTATATGCCAATTAATTAAATGTGGATTAAACAATAATGGATAAATGATGGGTTAGTTATTGATTATTAATGGTTGATTTTATTACATATATACTTGCTTATGTAAATACCAATAATATGACTTGGAGAGTTGAATTTAAATAAATGGTAGCTTGTTTAAGTGCCATATTTATAATATTTTAAAGTAAGATTTTTCCTATATATGTAGTGGTTTAAAATATATAAAGAAATGGAGTTTTATAAAAGGGTGTATAAATATTTTAAAAGAGTTTCGAAGTGGTATAAAAGCTATTTAATTTATAAAACAAGTTTTAAAAGTAATGATCCATATAGCGGTAGTCGCTATGGATGAAGTTTTGGAAATTTATGATTTCTATATAGTATAAAAGTTATTTGCCTTAGATATTTTGAGAACTCCTTTCAAATATGATTTAGAAAAGTTATATAATTATTTTAAGAAGGGTTTGGAAGTATTAATATACTTTAAATAATTATTTAGTAATTTTTAATGTAAAGGTGATTATCATAAAATTAAACTTGTTTATCTTGTTTTAAATTGGAAGGGATCTTTAAACAAAGGATTAGGTAATTATTTTAAAGTATTATTTTGAATAAGAGTTTGGATTTTTATTTAAGTATTTTAAAGTGTATAATTGATTTATAAATAAGAGTTAATAGATTTTAAAGGAGATTTACAAAAGGAATTTTATAAAAGGAAAGAGATTTCACTTCCATAAACGATCTTCTTAATTATGGTGGTATGGAAACATTTTTTCATATTTAACACCGAAGGAAAGTATTTTGGGTTTATTGTTAACAGTATTTTCAAATGACATTTGTTTTAACCCAAATAAGTATGGTTTTTGAAAGTGTAATGGTTTCTTAAAGTACTTATACCATTGAGATAAATATATGGTTACATTTTGCAAGTATTGAAAGTGCAGTGTTTTGTGAATATACTTATACAGTTTAGTTAAGTATATGGTTACATTTTCCAAGTATTGAAAGTGTAGTGCTTTGTGAATATACCTATACCAATGAGATAGGTATATGGATATTTTTTTCCAAACATTTAAAGAGTATAAATGAATAGTCGGTGAGTAATATATTTGATTAATTTGTAAACGTATTTAATATAAGTATTTACAAAGGGATTTAAATAATGAGAAGATTAATTAAAGTGGCAAGGGGGCTTATATGCTTAAATAATGCTTGGTTTCTTGAGAAATTAAATGCTTGATTTAATTGTTTTGTTTATTTGATAGTTAGATAACCGATTATAAAAGCTTGACCTATTTTTAACTCTAGAAATATCTAGAGAAATACGAGAATTATATGGTATAGTTATTGTAATGACCCGCCTTTTCGAACCCCAGAAGTCGACACTAACACATCCACGGTATTCACGTGCCGAACAACTAAGTACCGTAAAGACAGATTTTCAGGGGAAGGAAAGCAAACTAAACAATCATAGAATCTCACAATGCAATGGAATAACATATGTTAATCAACATAATTCTTTACAAAGTCATTTCCAAAATGATACATCAGAAACGTACTAATTCAAATTCTAACCTAGGACAGTTATAACAGCATGTCCTTACCTAACTGATGCATAGATTATACATACATACACAATAGAAATAGATAATAACTAGCTAACAGTGAAGTCACATTATCCAGCTCCTCCAAAATGCAGTCGTGAGAAACCTGGATCACTTGGCTACTCATACAAATTTGAGTACCCAAGAGTTTTAGGGAAAGATAATAATACTCCGGATCCGACATGGGTCTAGTGTGGTTAAACTCGAACAACCGAATTACTTCTTTTAAAACACTTTTAAAATCAAGGGTGTCTCGTAAGACCACGCCGCATATAAACACAAATGGGTTTTTACCTTACGATAACCAAAAAACTTTTGATAGAAAATCCAATGATATTATGATAATGTCTAGGGTTTTGAAAGTATATATAGAACATAGCTAAAATGCTTGCATCTCACATTCCAACATATTTGGGTACAACTAAAATCGTACGTTGCTTATTGGAGAATGGATTCCATACAATGACTAGGCTACTGGGGTACCGCCCGCCGTGGTACACCTCTAGATAATGTATCGGGATCGATCCTATCGATCTCTACTAACACGGGACTGGCCTACCCATTACTAGATAGTACCGAATACATCACCACCACAATTGGGAACAACAACCGCACCGAGGCACACAAAAAGGGTCGAATATCGATTCTATGTTTGGTGGTGACATACCCTAATGGGTGCGACCTACATAGCGCTGTTGCATCTCCCATGTTTTAGTCATTCTCGATTAATGAGGCCTGAGGCTACATTTATACCTTTTAGAATAGCAATCCCACTTGGAATACTAACATTGCCTTCCAAGTGATGATGCAATGTCAGCATTCATCCATACAAGTCGTTCAGGTAATGAACGAACCGAAGGCGCTACCTCCACTACATCCATTTTGGAATCAACCTCATGGTTAGTAGCAAATAGCCCCTACACTTCAAAACTCCGTCTTCGATTCCATACTCTTCAAGACGTCTTCAGTTAGAAATGCTTGAGTTGGATCGAAGTGGTTTTTGGATAACATATCTGATCCTGTTATCTTCGAAACAACTTTCGATAATTTTCGGTAAACTCAACCCCGATTCTTCAGGAAATAAGTAGACAAAAGTTAGGAGCAGAGTTTATCTCCTAACCGTTTATGGTTAGATTTCCTTTTCATTTCCCCTAGAAGAACGAAACGAGATTTATACGCACAGTACAACATCATTGGGGATGACTATCCCATATAACTCACGTGTTTCTCCTACATATTTCCAAAGTTACGTTTAGGTCTAGATTTTTATGGTTGGTTATTTAACTATCAAATAAACAATCATTCAACATTGATTTGATTCCATATGGGATCCACTAAGTCTTTACTAATTAGTCTTTAATTAATAAAACCACTTTACATAACTGATCAAAAGATCTCTACATAGTACTATTTCCAAAACTCTTACTTCCCCCTTTTACTTGGAAAACATTTATATACTTATCTCAACGGTATAAGTGTACTACCAGAATATTTGGCAAATTTCCTCCTTTCAAATTTCCCTTTTTTTACAAACATTACTTACTATAAAACCAAACCTCTTATACTTTATAAAAAGTTCCCTTTTAAAATCTCACTTCACATTTAAATACCTTATAAATTTCCAAAATCAATTTATAAAACACCTTATATGTCTAGAAGTCAATTTACAAAATGTCTTTACAAGCCTCTAAAATCATTTATAAAACATTTCCCCATTTAAAACTCCTTTGATAAATCTTCTTTATGAAAAATCCTTTACAAAATATCTTTTGCAACTCATCCTTTTAAATCACTTTAAATAAACCTTTTTACTTAGTAAAACCCATTTTTATAAACAAGTATTATTTATAAATACTTTTATAAATAATAATATAACTTGAAAAATCATTTATAAACCTTAACCCCAAATTAATTAAAGAATTGAACTTAATTCAAAATCGTACTTCATAATTTCAAAAAGGAGGCTTAGCAATCCCAATGGTAGTAATTTAAGTTATCATTTAACACAAATTTCACTTTCAAGTCACTTAACCATTTATTTACATAAGTCAACATATATATATATATATATATATATATATAAATGCAATTCATATCCAAATTAGGGAATAACATGTAAATGCAATTCAACTAGCATATACATGTCCAAATGACATAATAACAGGACGGTGATTTGTCCTGCTAAATAGATGTCCAAACAATTCGCTACTTATAGAAAAATGAAATTTTATTCTACTAAACATATATCCACACAATAAACAATTATATTATAGTAGAACGGGGATTTATTCTGCTAACACAAGACCAAACAATCAAACAATCAACCTATAGCAGAATGGAAATTTGTTCCACTAACACATGTCCACATAATCAACCATTTACATAACTCTTTCGCAATTGTTTGTCTACTTAATGATATCAACATTTGAATCTCTTGTGTTCAAAACCATCTTTGAAAAAGAAGTACCTTTAACAATTCGGTTCTTGGAAAAAAAAGATTAAAAACTTAAAACTCCATTTAAAATGATTAATTACAAGTTAAATGCTTATTAAGTAATATAATCTTTATTAAATTTGAACTTAATTTAACTATAAATTAATAAATAATTAAACCTTTAATAAATAATTTATTTATAAATTAAAACCTTAATTAATTTATAATTAAAAATAATTAAACACTTGATTAATTAAATAAATAAATAATTAACCCTATAATTAATTAATAATTTATTAAAATTAATCTTATCTTTAGAAGATAATTAATTAGAAACTAAACTTCATTAATTAAAGTTAACAAACCTTGTTTAATACTTGATTAATTATTTATTTAAATACCTAATTAATTAATAATTAATTATTAAATCCTTAATTACCTTTTTAAAACATTGTCATTAGGTTTATAAAACATTTACAAAACAATTTCAAGTATGAAAACTTAAATTTGAAAAATTCGGATTTTTATCGAAACTGCCTCCATAGCGACTATCGTTATGGCTGCCATTTCTTGGAAATGTTTCCTACTTTACTTTGAATTCATCATCTTTGAAAACTTGCTAACTTTTTGAAAACATTTAAAGTAAAAGTTTTGCAAAACTAAAACAAAACTTAAAAAATTGAAAACGCTTTTTTATTCCAAAACATATTTACATAGTTTACACATAAGGGTTTCAAGTCGTCATTACCAACAAAAGTCCAAATTTCCTTAGCATTTACATCAAATATCCAAGTCTATACCTAACCACAACATCCAAATCATATCATACCCTAAACATAAGCATGATCTAACTTTAAACCATTTACAAAAATTTTAGACTTCAAATTCAAGTCTAATACTATACCACATGCAAACATTCATAAGCATATTCAAATTAATATCATATTTACCCAAGAAGCAACTAAATTTTTAACCAAACAACAACAAATAAACATACAAACTTTTAAAACAAAAGAGTTTTTCTCATCAAAATTTTGCAAAACTCTTTTGAAAACTTGAAATACTTTAGAACTTGCAAAGCTTGGAAAACCACAAAACCAACTCGAAAATGGGTCATCTTCTCCTTGATTTTTAGCCATGTTACTCTCAGAATTTTAAAAATTGGTAAACAGAAAAGTTCTTGAATTTTTTTTCTCTACAGTTAAAAAAAGATTCACTCAATTTGAATCTGTTTTGAGGGAGATATGGTCAAAAGAAGGAGCGGTATTTTCGCACTAGAAAATCTGAGTCCAAAATTGAGTCTGAAAGAAATGTATTTTTGACATAGCTAAGCTCAAAATTTGAATAAGTGGTACAAATGCAAGTTGTAGCCACTAAATTTTTTAATGGTTTGAAAAAATAACTTCTCCATTTGGTTAACAGATGAGGAAGATATGATAAAACGGAAAGGAGGAAAATTGAAGGAGGAAAGGGCTATTTATAAGCAAGAGAATAAAGTGAATTACCTAATTATCCTTTTCCTTTACCCTCCACTCATTTTCCTCCACATCCCCACCTTGTTCCCCTCCTAACACTTCATGCTAAAACATGTTTTAACATGTTTAAGTGCTTAGTGTACTTTATGTCTCCCATGATGTGACATTATATCTTTTTTTCTTAATTATATTTTAAACTTTATATACTTAAGTGTATACACATGCATACATAAATTATACAAGCCTAACTTATTAAAAAATGTATATGTTTGATTAATACAAAGAGTTCAAAATATTATCGATAACTTTTATCCCACGAAAAGTCGAAAATCCGGAAAACAAATATCGGTCGCATTTTCGATTTTTCTTTGAACAGAATATTTTTGTAAATAAATTTTGAAAGCTATTTCACCATTCTTATTTATCATTTAAAAGAGTTTTATTTTCATTATAAAACCTTAATATTGAATATTTAAAATTAATGAAATATTCGCAAATTAAAGTATGAAAATTCCAGGTCGTTACAGTTATCTTTGATGATGCTACGTTGTACCTATAAAATCGTCGTGTTCTTCTAGGACAAATGATAAGGTGATACATCCACTTAAATGGTTAGGATGTGATCTCTGCTCTTATATATTGTCTATTTATTACCAAAAGAACATGAGTTGAGTTTATCGAAAATTATCGGTTGTTAGTTTGGAGAGACCGGGTTCGGATAAGCATGAGTTATCCGATAACCAGTTCGATCGACATAAGCATTTGAAACAAATACATCTTGAAGATGGTGGAAATGAAGATAAATCTCTTTGAAGTGTAAGGACTACTTGCTACTAATCCTGTGGGTGATTCCAAAAAGAGTGTAGTAGAAGTAGTGCCTTCGGTTTGTTCATATCCTGAATAACTTGTATGAATGAATGTTGGCATTGCATTGTTGCCTGGAGGGCAGTGTTAGAATTCCAGTGGGATTTGCTAAGAGAGGAAAAAGGTAATCGTGACCTCACAAACCTCACAGCCTGGTAATGACAAAAACAAGGGATATGCTTTAGAGCTATATGGTTCTCTACCATTAGGAGCACCATTCCTCGATCTAGGTTCGATATTTATGGATTTTGGTATGCGTGCGCATGGAAAGAGTGGGGTCAGGTGCAATTGGTTTGCAGACTTGGTGCCCGAGGGGTGATGTAATCCGGTATGCCATGTTAAAGGGACAGCCGGCTCTGATTTGCAAGGGGTCCATGTGAGGCCCTCGGTTCATTGTTTAGAGATGTACTGTGGCACGCGGTACCCTGCAGCATCGTCATTGATGGAATCCAATCTCCAATAAGTACCTTACGGACTTGGTTGTGCCCAACTATTGGAATGTAAGGTACAAGCATTTCAGCTATATTATATATTTATTTTAAACCGTAGACATTGTTATAACATCACAAGATTACTTATAGAAGTGGTTTGGTTATCGCAAGGTAAAAATCCGTCCGTGTTTATGTGCGACATGGTCTTATGAGATACCTTTATTTTTGAAGGTTCTATAATATTAAAATTTCTTTTGATTGTGCTTCACATGTTGGTTTACTAGACTGATCGGGGTGTTATTTTCTTATAATGCTCGGGTCAGCCTGAGCATATTTCCAGATTTTGTTATGGATGCTTTGGAGATTTAGGAGATGAGCTGGATGCCTCCAAGATGTATTTACGTATCTTCATTTTCGTTACATTAGTTGTGTTGTATTTATCCGCATTTGTGAGGACAAGCTGTTATAACAGTCCAGGCTGATGATAAGTTAGTATTCTCTGATTATTTTATATATATAAATCTTTCTTTTGTAAAGATCATTTTAATATTCTATATTACTCATCCTGATATGAAATTTTATTCTGTCTTTTCTTTCTTTCTCCCTAACAATCTGTCTTTCCTACACTCGAATGCTCATCATGTGAATACCATGGATTAGTGTCGATTTTTAGGGTCGAAAAGATTGGTCATTACATATGTTCAAAGTAGAGATGTTTTCCGTATTTCGTACCATCTATTTTAGTAATAATAATAAAATAATTTCATGTAATTCCAAACATAACACAAGTCATCTTTAGATAATTTATTGATAATTACAATATTAACGTTTCCTTTTTGGAAGATGTAATTCCAATGCATAAAAATGCAAAAATCCCTAAGTATAAACCAAAGTAATGTAAGTGGTGATAATAACAATAACTTAATTGTGAATCTAATATATACACTTTAAGATAAGTTAGAAAATAAACAACAAGGGAAGAAATATAAATAAAATAGTGAGGAATTAAGAGGATATAGTAATCAAAGAAATGTTGTAATAGTTAAAAGGGACATTAAGCAATATTTATTAATGTTAAGAGGAAGTTAAGAAGTAAAAGATATTTAGTCTATTAAAATTAGAAGTCGTAAATGACATTGAATGACGTTAATGAAACAAGAAGAAAGCTATGTAAAAAATAACTGAATATTAAAAGTTGAACATAAAAGGCATAGTAAATAAATAAATAAATATAGCCTCAAGTATGTATTTACGGCGGGTGTAAACTTTCGAACCTAATCAATAACTTAGATGAATTAAAAATAACATATTCATTAATATGGGTTGGAATGCGGGGTCGGTAGTGTTACACAATAGAAGTCTGCCCACTGCAAAGGGCTTCCAGTAGTTGTGTATACATTACACTGATATGGGACATATCCAACCGTAGGACTTGTGGAATTATACATTAGCATATAAGTGAAGGGAATATACGAAATTAAGATGGTTTGCCCCGGTCGAAGTGTCAAAGGGCTAAGTAGATTCTACTTCAATTTTTTAGGGGGTACGTTTTCAATAACCAAATGGACATTTCTTTGAATGCATTAGGTAATCTAAATGGGATAGTGAGTGTAGACTCGACGCAATGACAGTGAGGTTGGTACCAAATATGTGAGGAGTAGGAGCTATTTACATAGGTCGAGATCATCATCTGTCATGAGTGGTCAGCGAAAAGATAAAAGTTTCACCTAAATGGGATACACCTCGTACTAATGTAGACCATATATAGGACATGCATCACCTCACAATTGTTTTTTAGTTTATTTTTGTTAGGAGGCTAGGCTAGATAACCTTTTAATGGAGGTCTTTCAAAACGAGATAAAACATACCTAAATAGTTGCAATGCCATTGTTAGGTACTATGAGAGTTCCTTGGTATGTACGATGGTGAGGATGTGATACTGCGTTGACGATTGATCCTGACGAGGTGCAAAGTTATGAATTCTAGCGGGGAAAGTATCTTGGTCCAAAGGAGGACTTGGTGCTTATACATATACACCTATATATAATCATATGGAGTTATCATATACATCGAGCAGTTGGGGGGTATTGTATACGTATATGAAGTCAGGACGAGTAAGTTAAAAAGTAGACATGACATGTAATGGAAAACAATCGGCATAAATTAGTGTTATGAATAAAGTATGTAATCTACTAGTCATCAGAATATTGTTTTGACCCTCTCTTCATTACAACACACAGGATAGACTTACAGAGACAAGTATTGGTACAAGGCGTGAACCGTGGAAGGACAAATTTCTTATTCATGCTCAGTACTGACAAGGGTACTAGATACTAGAGGTATTAGCCTTGGTCGATAATTATATATTATTATACTTTACTATTCCACTATGAGTTTTATCGTTGGTGCTCTGATATACTTTTATTTATTTACAGGATACCAACACCAACGATGCGTAATTTGGTGGACTTGAGTTTTTAGTTTAGAAAAAATTCGGTCCCACTGAGGTACGGGTTGTTGCAGATTATATACATGGCGGCAAGGTCGTGATACTACGGTGACGATAGATCATGATGAGGTGTAGAGTTATAGATACTAGCGGGGAAAGTATCCTTGTCCAAAAAGGAACTATGGTACTTACACACACACAGTTACGAATATATATATATATATATAGTTATTGTATACATCGAGTAGGTGGGGGCGTATCGTACACTATATGGAGTCAAGATGACTAAGCTTAAAAAGTAGACATAACATGTAATGAAAAGTAATCGGCATAAACCAGTGTTATGTATAAAGTATGTAATTTACCACTCACCGGAATGTTATTTTGACCCTCTCCACATTACAACCCATATGATAGACTTAGAAGAACATGTTCTTGTATAAAGAGGGAATGATGGAAGGTCATGCATGTTGACACCGATAAGGAAACTGGATACCAGAAGTATTAGTCTTGTTCAGTAATTGTAACTACCCTGGTTTTTGGAGGTTGCCTGTTAATATTAAATTACAATGGTAGTTATAGGTTAATATTGTAAATTAAAATAAAATTGGAAATTTTAATTGTTTATTTGGAATAAACAATGAATTTTGATAATAAAATGAGAAAAATAAAGTTTGGAACTTTATATTATTTATTTGGGTTAATAATGATTGGAAAATGGGTTTTATTTGGAGAAAATGCAATAATTGTATTAATTATTGCCAATTACTTTTAATAATTTTTAAAAGAAGTATGAGATTTTTAAAGTTTGTTTATTTAAATAAAAAGATTTGAGTTTGAAAGCTTGGTTTGAAGAAAGAGGAGTTTTCTTTTACTGTTTGAAGAGGAAGAAGGTGGAACTCATTTTTGTACGTACAGGGAATGAGATAATGTTTCTCACTTCCTAACTACATGCTATTACTTGGCTAATGGGCCTTTGAACCCAAAATAAAAGAGTTAATAAATAAGCCTAAGGTTTAATTAAACAACCCTTAACCAAAAATGTGCATATATCACATATACACAAAAACCAAAAAGCATTTTCTCTCAAGTTTTACACAAGAAAAATATGAAAACTTGTATACTTATAGAATAAAACATTTCTATCATTTAAAAAGGTTAATTTATATATTTAAAACATTTTTATTATTAAAATCCTTAATTTAACAAAAAATACACCATTTACTCAAATAAATGAATAAAACCTTGTTTTTAACTTCTAAAATTCACCAAAAATACTTTTCTTACTTAGAAAAATATTTTAAACCATTTTAAACTCAAATTTATAATTAAACTCGTTTTTAAACCAATTTCCATCTTTTTATTTAAATAAACAACCTTTAAAAATCTCATACTTCTTTTAAAAATTATTAAAAGAAGTAATTGGCAATAATTAATACAATTATTGCATTTTCTCCAAATAAAACCAATTTTCCAATCATTATTAACCCAAATAAATAAAATAAAGTTCCAAACTTTATTTTTCTCATTTTATTTTCAAAATTCATTGTTTATTCAAAATAAACAATTAAATTTTCCAATTTTATTTTAATTTACAATATTAAATTATAACTGCCGTTATAATTTAATATTAACAGGTAACCTTCAAAAATCAGGGTTGTTACTGATTCCCCCCTTAACAAAATTGCGTCCTCATAATTTCTAGAGAAGAGTTTGTATTCAACATAATTATTTCATCAATCAAAGGAAGATAAATAAGCTCGAGTTTAAAATTTCTCACCCTCAACACAAGATGATAGAAAACCAAGATAAGATTGCTGGATTAGTTCTATGGTTTCCCAAGTGGAATTACTGGGATTTGCAGACCATTGAATTTCTACGAGCAATACATCCCTATTTCGAAGGCGTTTCACCTTCGAAGCAAAACACAGATAGGATGTTACACAATAGATAAATCGGGTGAGATCGATTCCTAAGAAGCTTCACGAACAGAGTCGGGATTTAGTCACAACTTTATCTCGAACTCCAACCCACAAGATGATAATCGATACAACTTTCTGTATAACACTACGAAGGGTGTCATACCGATATTAGATTGACAACAATTACGGAAAGAAAACCCAATAAGAGGTAGGTGGTTTTCCCCCAATACCACCAAACTCATACGATTGTATAAATGCAAGTCGTAAAATAATTGCACAAAGGCAAGTTAAGGCTCAAGGAATAGATTTTTAAACTCTCTTTTACGAATCAAATATTCTTAAAGTTTTCCCACCCATTATAATCAAGATTTAAAATTCTCAATTTTCAACACTTGAAAATTTCTAAAGCTTCTTACTTAGATTTTTAAATTTAAATTCATTACTCTTCATCAGAGTAAATAAAGTTTAAGTTGTTTATTCTCTAATTCTTCCATAGGTATTCTCTAGTTGCAACATATATTATTATTATTATTTCAATTTGTTTCTCAAATTTTCTAAGTGTTAGAAATTTCCGGAAAAATCGGCGGAGTCTCCATTGTACGGAGGGCCGTATACAATATTATAAAAATGATTTATATAATATACATCAACCATTAGGTCGGAAACACAATATATACCTTCATTTAACACTTTAAAATTAATCTGAAAACATACCTTCCTTTTTAGCATTTTAAAGTGAGTTTGCACAATCTTATATATAATCTTTTTGCTCAAAATATATTCCAACTATCCTCTTTTCATCTGTACTTAACTCAAATAAATGATATTAGTTCATGTTCATAAATAAGAAGTGCTACATTTAATTATCAAGGGGAAATAGATCAATTTCATTTTAGACCTGCTATAAAGAAGACATGTTTTGACCTAGAAAACAACCAAACTGGAAAATTTTTATAATATGAAAATTGTTCTACTCAGTCTAAGCTTTCCAGCAATATAAAGATCATCAAAATCGGATTTACGGTTTGAATGTTATGCTAAATTTACTTTCAGCTTAAATCTTAGAGAATTTTGTAATATGGCAGAACTGCCTATCCACTTTCTAACCTATTTTAGACTCAGTAAAAAGCAAAATATTTTGAAGTCGTACAAAGAAACTTTATATTTTACTAAAAAATCTTTAATTTTCAAAAAGAATGAACTCATTTGGAGTTATAAATCTCAAGTTATCGCTGTTTCAGTTCAGCACTTTTCCAAACAAATATTTAGCTTTTAAATCAATTTAAAATTTGAAATTTACCCAAACCATTTTAAGCTCAAACTACATTTTCAAACAAGCTTTTTGCTAAATCGTTTAATCTTTTTCAAACAAGTTGTTGTTTTTATCAATTTAGAGTGAAACTAAAAGGTAATCTCATTCCAAAACCTTATTATCCCATCAAAATCTTGTTTTTAGAAGAGTTGGCTGTTAATTTCTTCCTTTCCAGTTGCATGTGTTTGCCTTGAGTTCTAGCAGGTTAAGAGAAGCTCCTTCTTCCCAAAAGTAAGCAACTTTCCTCCGATTCTCCGAGTTTGCTCTCTAATAGCAAAGGTGAGTTAACAAACTCATAATTCTAGCTAAAATAATGCTGCTATGCAAAGATCTGGGTGAATTATTGCTTACTGTAACAAATTTGAGATGTTTTTGTTTATAGTTTATATCTTTTCTTAGTTGCTTCTTCTTGTTATTATAACTTGTTGATCTCTTGATGAATTATTACCAAATCTTTTCCAAATCATAGTTTAGATGTTGTATTATATGCATGTCAAATTTTGTAGCATAATTCATCCATTTGCTATCTCGAATCGCTGCTGGAAAATCAAAGCAAAGAAGGAAAATTCACTGGAGAAAACTCCGTGACCTAGGTCGACAGGCATGTCGACCTAGGTGTCGATCATGGACCCATGAAGGTCGACCATACGGTAAACCTAGTGGGGTGCATAGTCAACCTAATGGGGTGCACAGTCGACCTAGAGGTCGACCATGATGTCGAACTGTGTGCTGCATATTTTTGCCTCATGTTTCCTATGTCCTAGTGCTTGTTTTAGCTCTTCTTGCTCTCATTTTCACTTGAATGTGATGATAATTTTGTGCTGTTTTGAGAGCCATGATGCCAATCAATAGGCTAGCCAAGTTTTGACGAATTTGAAATTAAAAATTTGAATTGATTTTGAGTTGAATTTGAATTGAAATTGAGTTATCGGTTTTGAGGTAATTTCTTTGTTTTTCATGGTTTTCGAGCACGGTTTTCTCCGAATGATTTTGAAATAATTTTTAAGATAAATAAGAATTTTAAATAATTATTATATAATATTTTTAAATTATTTTTGAGCTATACAATCTATATATACTCTATAATAAGGGAATTTTCTAAGTTTGATTCCAAATACGATTTCGGAAATTGGTTTTAAAAGCTTGTTTTCTCAAATAAATTGTTTTATATATATAATACACGTTTTTGCTCTATTCAAGCGAATGAGAAGGAAAATTAAACGGTTTTGTAAAACACATGGTATGGGACATGTTCGTTTATCTTATCGGTTAATTCCCAACTTGTCTGTTTGATCGTTTTGACCTTCGGGTCGAGTTTACCGATGAGATGAGGTAAACTTTTTACTGCTTTGAGTGTGAAATTTACTAGTGGATAGTAAACCATTTAGTGTGAACGTGTGGTATGGGCACACGTTAACACTGTTCGGGTTCCTATCCGAGAGTTTGTGACACATTTGTCTAAGAGACGTATTTGCCAGTACTGGACCTTCGGGTCATTTGTCCTTGGGATGTTTGTCTAAGAGACGTTTTTCATTGCGACGTATTTGTCCTCCGGGATGTTTGTCTAAGAGATGTATTTATTTGTCCTTTGGGACGTTTGTCTAAGAGACGTGGCGCCTTATTTTGGGAGAATAATACTTGGCGGGCTTCGGCCATAAGCACGTGTTATATCTTTTGAGATGATTTCTTTGACTATTTTCCCTAGTGTGTCGCCCTTCCCGAAATTGGTCCTTTGAACCATTCGATATATATTTGTGGCGATTACCTTTTGGGAATTTGAACTCTTGGGAGTTCTATTTTTGAGATTTGAGTTGCCTACACTGGGATTATTTGAGATTTGCCTTTTGGCATTATTATTGAGATTTGCCTATTGGCGTTATTACATGAGATTTGCCGTTTGGCATTATTATTGAGATTTTCCTATTGGCGTTATTACATGAGATTTGCCTTTTGGCGTTTATTTGAGATTATATTCTCCTATGTTAGAGGGTTATATTTGATTGCCTTATGGCGTATTTTTGAGATGGTGATTTTTTTGAGATTTCTTTGAGTTTGCCGATATGGCGGGTTTGGGATTTACCCCTAAACCATATTTGATGTTTTGAGAAACACCGATGATATGAGGCGCACTTTTATTGGAGATTTGTTTTAGAGTTTCATCTCTTTTGAGATTGTGCTCATGCTTTGTGATACCTTATACCACATGAAGTAACTGTCCTTACTGGACTATTTCACTTGAAGTAACGATATGTGTCGAATTGTATCTACTCTTTTGAGTAGTTTATAACCTTTCCTTATGCTCATATTATCCCTTATCCTTATAAACTGATTTGTTTAACTAGACTGACCCATGTATTTTATACTCGGGTCAGACCGAGGTGTTTCAGGTTAGGTACCCTTATGGACTTAGCATATTCTGCTTCCGCATGGACTTATCTGCTAGCCCTCTTTGTTGTAGTCTTTTTGTCGCTACTCTGATATGTATATTATTTTGATTCGTGTGTATATTGTGGTCGTTATACCACTTATGATGTATTATTTGTATTGTATTGGGATGTATCAGTGTATATGTAGATATAACTATTTGCTGGTCTGTTTTGTGTTATGCATTTGAGTTGTTGTATTTTGTTCTGATAGATCCTATAGCCACCTATAGTTTTGTATTAAGAATTTATTGGATATGTTGATCCACTTGAGAAAGGAAAATAATATAGAGCACTAATCGACGTATTCAATAGATATTTAAGACAAGACTATAGATGGTCGCTCCTAACCAGCCCTATTCTCCGCATTAGCAGACGGTATTACGCAGTAATACTCTTTGTTAATGTGGGTCTTGGGGTGGGGCGTCACAGTAATTATATGTTTTATTATATTTTACTATACCACTGTAAGTTCTTATCAGTAGTGCTTTGATATAATTTTGTCTATTTACCAGATACAACACTAATGATTCATACCCTACTAGACCTGTGTTTTTCGATTAGCGAAAATTCAGGTTTATTAAGGTGCAGGTTGTCATATTTGTATTGGAGCCTAGGTAAGTCGATCTTAAAAATTATGGTACGTTGAGTGAACATATTTGTATATTTACTATATTTATATATATTATATACCAAACTCTAAAAATTCTGACTATAGTAGTTGCAACCGTATTTTCAAAAGATGGGTAATGCAGATATGAGTTGGAATAATAGGTGAAGTTAATATATACACCCATCTCGATTACCTCATGGGAAATTGGTCGTATTGGATGGCATTGACTTAAGAAGAGCATGAATGCGACATATGGAAGAGTCCTTGAAGATGGATAGTACTTGGCTCCCTTGTAGAGCATAGATTCCCTTATGATTATAGATCCCCACAGGATAGTCGATTGATGATGTACATTAGATCCAGTTATGTTGAAAGTGAGAATCCATATGTTGCAAATATCTGAAAGAAGAATTAAATGAGTTTCCCAAAGTAGGTGTATATAAATCACTCTAAGATGGTAAGATTTTTAATATACTCTGAAAGAAGATAAGTCAAAAAGTAAGTGGAAAAGAAGAAAAGTCCAAAAGATGGGACAAATAAATACCACTCCGAGTCCGACCCCATATGAAAGAATTAAATAAAAGGTTTGAAAAAAGAATATCTAAAATGGTTTTTAAAGATTTATTTACAAGTGGGAAACTCTATTTTTTAAAATAAGCAGATATTAAAAGTTTCCCATAAAATAAAATATAATTTTATAATTGAATTTCTAGTTGAAATTCGAAACTGTTTAGAAAGAAAGGGTTTAAGTAAAGAGATATTCCTTTTAAAATAAAATGAAAATAGGGTATATGTACAGCTCATCGATTTTTTCTCTAATTATGAATAATTTAATTTTTAAAATTCTTTTAATGGGGTGGGCAATAGGAAGTGATATTGTTTTAATTAGGGTAAAGAGAATGGAAGGGTAGAACACTTGATAACAAAGATAAGAAGCCCGTATAAGGAAATACGGTGAAAACAACTGAAATAGGTTTATACATAAAAAGAACTATATAAGGATAAGCTATTTAAATAAAAGAAATTTAGATAGAAGAAATTTAAATAGAAACAACGTTAGGCAAATGGATAGTTTCATAAATATGTGTAGTAATTGTACAAACTTTTACACGTCCTCTTTGTATTCTATTAGACCTCTGCTAAGGTTGAGAGCAGAGATAACATGAGTGATAGGAAAGTACTAGGATGGAAGGGTCCTTGTTTACTCCATTTTTTATTGTTTAAAATTATAAAAGATGTTTTAGAAACACTGTAAAGTACATTTAAAAAAAAATGGTTTGGTATAACAATGAAGTTTTAAATGGAAACTTAATAAATAGTTTGAGTTAAAAATATTACTTTTTAAGAATTAAAATCTTTGTTGTGATAAAGCTTTAAAGGTAAGGTTGATATGAATGACTTCATGTAATAAAAGCTTGACTCTTATTTGAAAAGAAGGAAAGGATCTTTTAAAATTTGAACAGCTAGCATTTTCTTTAGACTTAATAAATAAAATTAAATGATAAATCCTAAATTATAATTTTAAAAGTTAAGACACCTATAATTAATATTGGTTAAAATAAGGAAATTTTCATGGTTTCTTTTTTTTGAAACCAAGCCATTGAAGAATTTAAATTTAAATTTTTTCAAGTTTATATTTTTTGAAGATAAAAGTTTTAGGATTAAGTACTTCCTGATTATGACGTTTTAATTTTAGAAAAAAGTGACGAAAACCAAACCAAAAATTTAATATGGAGTAGATATGGGATATTTCAAAGGTAGGACAGGGTAAAAGTTAAGGTTATGAATAAAGTAGCGATGAATGCTCGTAGAATAGTAATAGTGAATCTCGTTGGATATAAGGAATATTGGTATGAGTCTAGGAATATTTCAACAAATATGTGTGAACACCACAAAGAAGAACCCATAAGGAAATGAAAAATAGTATCAAAGTACATTTCTACAAGTTCTAGAGTATATCCGCATGAAAGATTAAAAATAAAGAAAGTATATGCCAAGATTTGATAATACTATCAAGAGATTTGGAGTAAAAGAAGATAGTAATATAATTGGTTGTTATATTCAAAGAAATGGATGGATCTTATTTATTGGAAGCCAAAAAGAAAACTTAAAATATGTACAGTAGAATGACATGCTAAACAGGTATATTTAATTTAAGTAGGAAGTGATAGGGCCACAACATCATTAATGATGGTTGATGTTGAAGGGCAACTTCTAGTAATTGTTTCTTTTAGGTTATTTGTTTTGTAAGCATTACTTGTCACTCTTTGTATAAAAGCGCGTATGATATATTATGACAAAAGTTGCTTTTTATTACTATATTGATTTTCTGGATGGACCGCTATATCATGAAAAGCAGAATAAATAAGAAAATCTCATGTAGACACTTAACTAATGCAAAGTAAGACTGGAAGTTTATAAAATAAATTAGGGAATTAATTAGCTACTAAAAATAACTAATGTTAAGTCCCAAAAGCCTTAAAATTTTGGAAAAACTAAATTTTAGCAAGCGAAGGACAGGGAAAGGTTGTTGCGAAATCATGGTTCACTATCCATATAACTTAAAAGCTGAAACTTATAAATATACTTGTATGCTGTGGTTGTGCTAATATGAAAAGGAAGAGTTTTGAAACTTAATAATAGGTTAGGGTAAATCATAAATGTTATCCCATTTACTAATTCCGATGGCGTTGGATGTGGCTTAATTTGTTTTGAAAAGTAAAAAACATATACTTTTTAAAATTTTATTCAAAAATCTTTGGTTTTAAATACAGAATGTTTTTGTAAAAGTTACGAAAAAGTAAGTTTTATTTTAAAATTTCTAGCTATTCCAAATTTAACTGAATAATATTTTGAACAGAAGAGAGAATTTTTTTTACTTTTTGAAAGGCCACATGCTTAGCAGAGGAAATGGTGATGGAGTAGCAAATATGAATTATACTGTGTAGCAGAATTGATAGTAAGAAAATTATAATTGGTGATGAGGGAAGAAGCTGTTTTAGCTTTAGGATTTTTTAATACCTTGTTGATAAGAGAATAAAGCTTGTTTTAAAATAACTCTATTTTAAAAATTAAAAACTTAAAAGTATATTTCTTATATGGACAGTACTTAAAAAAGTTGGAAAAAGGGGCAAAAGAGAAGGTTTCAGGGTATAGTGAAATGTGTACATAAGAGAATGACGAAAATATGGAAATTAAGGGTACATTGAAATGTACACATCGTGTGCTAGGATTTTCAGGGGTGAAATTCTTTTACATGGGAGAATGTAACACCCCGTAAATTTAAATATAATTAATTAAAGAAAATTAATAAATAATCATTAAAGCCTAAAAGTATAATTTTTTAAAACGGTAGAATTTGGCTACGAAAATTGCACCATTGTATTCGAGGTGATTTTCTGATCGAGTTTCATATATAAAATTTTGCGATCGGAGTTCAAATGAAAAGGTTATTAACATTTAAAGTTTTTGAATCGCAAACAATTCAGAACCAATTAAGAAAGTAAATGTTAATAACTTAATATTAAAATGGGCATTAAATATAAATGATAATGTTATAGGAAATGGTTGTGGTAAATCTAATTAAATCAGCATTGAGAAGGAAATAAATAAGAATTTATATGGGTGAAGATAATGAATGTTAACGTTTAAAAATAAGGAAGGCAATAAATATTATCGACTTAGTGTTTAAGCAACCATTAAAAATGTATGTAAATTAATATCGTTCAATAAAACTAAATCTAATTAATAAAGCAAAGAAGGAAGTAAATAATTTGATTGCATAAGTAAATAAGTATCAGTTACTTACATTAATGTAAACGATAGGTGTAAATTCTATCGTTTAAGTAATTGACCACATTAAGTCTAATTAAATCAGAGATTAAAAGGAAATAAATATTGTAATTAATCGTAAACAAACACTTCATCTCTAAGTAACGTTAAAACTAACATTAACGTTAATCTCTGATGGAATAAAATTGGTCGCAAAAGGAAAAAAAGAAAAAAAGATAAAACTACACATATATATAAGCGACCAATCGACCTCTTATTGGGACTGGCTGACCGCTAGCGGTCGACCGGTGGGGGAATAGCGGACGACCGATGGCTATTGTGGTGGCAAGAATAAACTTAAGCCTAACAACCTGGATTTAATAAATTAAAATCTAATGAATGGAATTGATTTGTGCGCCTATAATTATAGGCCTAACCCCTCATTTTTCTTCTTATAATTTCTGAATCAAGGAGCGAAGCTCCATCATTTTCTGTTCTCAACAAATTCTAGGAAATATATGAATTATAAAATAGTATATTATATATTTATATATGTGGAGAATAGCGAAAATTCAAAGAGAAGAAGAATAAGGGGTGAATTGATTCTACAAAAAGGGTAAACTATAAATCTAAATCTACGTTTAATTCAAATCTTTTCTAAAATCTGTAATTCTAATAAATATGTATATCCTTTTGATACATATTTTGATACAAGAAAAGGGAATCAAACAAGAAAAATGGATTTAGATTTGAAGATTTGGAAGCTTAAAGGTGAGTGGAAAATTATATATATAATATTGGATTTATATCATTGTAAATCTGTTCCTTGTCTGCCTGAATATAATTTTGGAGTTGTAGAATTAAATATATACATACAATGAAATTGAAAACAACGCCTACATATTCTATGCTTATCTTTGACTAAAATATTGCCTATACTTGAATATGCAAAATAACGGTGAAAGTTGTCCCTAAATTAATGAGATTGTATAGTAATTCCAGGTTTGTTGATTAAATGATATATGTTAGCAAACATGAATTAGAAGTTATTATGATTTGGATTGGGTTTTAAGTAGTATATTTTAATTTATTAGAATGAGTGTGTTGTAATGTTAATTTCTATAAATTATCCAGTTTTATAAATATGGATAAAAGTGTATTGTTTGAAATAACAAGGAATATCTAAAAGTAAGAGATGTATAAAATAGGGATGTTTACCGTAATTTGTATCGTGTATTTCTATAATAACAGAAAAGATAATTCCTTGTAACTTCAAACATAACACAAGTTGTCTTTTATATAATTTATGAAAAATTACAGTTTTACATTTACTTTTGGGAAGATGTATTTCCAACATATTAAAATGCGTAAATCTCTAAGTATAAACCAAAGTGTTGTAAGTAGAGGTAATAACAATAATTCAATTATAAATCTAATATATGCGATAAGGTAGAAAATAAAAATAAACGATGAAATGTATGTAATGTAACTAAATGAGTAATTAAGAAAACAGTGGTAGTCAAAGAAGGATAGTGGTGGTTAAAAAGGGACAGTAAGCAATATTTAATAGTGTCAAGCGGAAGTTAAGCAGTAAAAAATACCTAATTTATTAAAATTATAAGTAAATAGTAAATGATAATAAATGACATTAATGATACAAGAAGAAAGTTATGTAAAAACAACTGAACATTAATAATTGAACATAAGAGGTGTAGTGAATAAATAAGTAAATATATATAGCCTTAAGTACCTATTTGTGGAGGGTGTGAATTATTGAATTTAGTCAATGATTTAGATTAATTAAAAATGACTTAGTCACTAAAATGGGTTAGAATGCGAGGTCAGTAATGTTACACAACAGTAGTATGCCCACCACAAGGGCTACCATCTGTTGTGTATATATTATACTGATGTAGGACATATCCAATTGTAGGACCTGTAGGATTATATATTGACGTATAGATGAAGGGAATATACCAAAGTAGGATGGTTTGCCTCGGTTGAAGTGTCAATGGGTTAAGTAGAGTCTACTTCAACCTTTTGAGGGATACGTGTTAAGTAACCAAATAGGCATTTCCTAGATTATATTGGGCAATCTAAATGAGACGGTGAGTATAGGCACTGCACTATGTCAACAGGTTTGGTACCATATATGTAAGTAGTAGGAGCTATACTCATAAGTCAAGATCGTCATCGGTCCTGGAGCAGTCAACGGAAAGACGAAGGTTACACCTCAGCGAGCTACAACACCTACTAGTATAGATCTCATTTAGGACATGCACTACCTCGCATTTGTTTGTTAGTTGGGTTGTTGTTAGGAGGTAAGGCTAGATAACCCTTAATGGAGTCTTTGAAATGAATATAATATGGCTAAATAGTTATAATCTTGTTATTAGGCACTACGGGAGTTCCTTGGTATGCACGGGGTCCATGATGTGATACTGCATTGACGATGGATCCTAACGGGGTGTAGAGTTATGGATACTAGTGAGGAAAGTATCCTGGTCCAAAGGGGGACTGTGATACTTATATATACACATATATATAAGCATATGTAGTTAATGTATACATCGAGTAGGTGAGGCATATCGTACGCGTATATGAAGTCAAAACGACTAAGTTTAAAAAGTAGACATAACATGTAATTAAAGAAATCAACATGAACTAGTAATATGTATAAAGTATATAATTTCCGATCAACAGAACGCTATTCTGACCACTTCTCATTACAACCCACAAGATAGACTTAGAAGGACAGGTACTAGTATAAGGCGGGAATGGTGGCAAATCATGCATGCTTAGCGCTGACAAGGAAACTAGATACCAGAAGTATTTGCCTTGGTTAATAATTATATGTTTTATTATACTTTACTATTCTATTGTGATTTCTTATAGGTAATGCTTTGATATACTTTTGTTTATTTACATGATACCAACACCAATGATTCGTACCTTAGTGGACCTACGGTTTCGATTTAGCAAAAATTTGGGCCTTCTAAGGTGTGGGTTGTCACAGTTTGGGTAATTGTCGATCAACCTACCAAATGCACTCAATTTATTTCAATTACGAGTATGAAGACAGCTATATCATTGGCGACCTTACATGTGGAAAAGGTTTGTTCAACTGCATGGAGTTTCTTCCAGCATTGTCAGGTGACAAAGTTCCACTTTTTCTAGTGAATTTTGAAGGAGTCGTCCAGAGGCTTTGGGCACTTAACTGAATTTGAGTACAGCTTATCACCTACAGATGGACATATAGACCAAGCGAGTAAATCAGGTATTGGAAGATTTGTTACAGATGTATTTTTTGGATTTTGGAGGTTCTTGGGAAGTACACTTGTCATTAGTAGAGTTTGCTTATAATAATATTTAACATGCAAGTATCAGAATGGCACCATTCAAGGCATTGTACGAGAGGCCATGCAGATCTCCATCTTGTTGGCGGGACACTATAGATATGATTATTCTTCGACCAGACATGATCATAAAGACTTCTGAGAGAGTAGATTTGATTCGTAAGAGGATGAAGACAATGCAAGATTGGAAGAAATCATATGCTAAGAGGAAACATATGGAGTTAGAGTTGGAGTTCCCAGTAAGCGATATGGTTTTTGCGAAGGTCTTCCCACTAAGACATGTTATGGGGTTTGATAGTTTGAGAAAGTTGGCTCCAAGATTCGTAGGGCCCTTTCTGATTCTAGAGAGAGTAGGAAAGTTAGCTTGCAGGGTGGAGCATCCTGAAAAGTTGGCGGGAGTTCATAATGTTTTTCCAAAGGTCGCACTTTCGAAAAAATTTACATGATTCAGCTACTATGGTCGAGTCGAGTCAGTTAGAATAGGTTGAAGTAGAGAGGGAGTCAATTTTCTGCCATGTGCCTACTCATATTATTGAGCATGGGACAAGGAGACTTAGAAATAAAGTAGTTAAACTGGTTAGATTCTAGTAAGGAGACAATCATCTGAGAGTATGTGGGGGCAAGAGGAGAAGATTAGAGCTTCTCATTTCTCACTCTTTTATAGTATGTTTCCTTATTTAGAAAATTAAAGGTGTGGTATGCTTTGTTATGTGGTGTATGTTTTCCTATATGACTAGATTTACTGTATATTATGTTGCATACATATAAAAATTATCATTATATTTTAGGATGTTTTGCATCCATGCATATATGACATGATCTTGTATTCACGTAGAGTTTTGTTAGTATTTATGGAATTATCACCTACCATACTCATGACATATGTTGATCTAATGGATAAATATTATTTTGTTTGCACCTATTTTGCCATTGCTATACAACGTTATCCATACTCAAGTTATTATTGGAATTTGTATGGGTGTCACACTTAGTTTGCTAGGAATGTTAGGAATTGATATGTTGATATGAGTTGTTTTATGATGTGGGTTGAGTGCATTTATTGCACATATACATGGTTGCTAGTGTATAACTAAATCTACGAGCAACATTTTTTGTCTTTTGGAATTTCAGGAATGAAATTTTTTTGAAGGGGGGAGAATGGACCACCAGGATTTTTATTAAAAATAAATAATTACTTAAAAAGGGCATTTTCGAAATTTTACATAACGTTGAAAAACTGAAATTTTACAAATGAAGGAATTTGGTGAATATAACTTTTCCATTGTGTTAAATAGATTTTCTAACCTAAATCAATGTATAAAACATCAGAAATAGACATATGATGTAGGAGATACAGAATGTTTGCCGTAGCGCACATATCGAAGCGAAATGGATCGAGGCCTAAGTGGTTGAGGGGTGATTTCAGATTTTAGGGTATAAGTAGAAATGATATAGAACCTTAATTCATTCTACATTAATTTCTTTTCATCCAGTAGCCGCTTCTCAACCTAAACTCAAACCTCATTCTTTTTCTCCTTCTTCAATACAAAATCAAATTCATCTATTTAGAAAATCAAATAGAAAGAAAGAATCAAATCCAAACAATAGCAAGCTAAATCGAGGAGGAGAGACGCCAAATTCAATCGGATATGAGAAGAAGATTTGAGGATTTGTTCAAAGGCATCAAATAGAGGTAAATAGGTTTATTTAAGAAATGAATATGTTGTTGGAAGCATTTAAATTACACTTATATACCTATTTAGGGTTAAATATGAATTAGAAATTAAATTGATATTTTTAGTCGATAAGTCATATAAATTGGATAAATTAGAAAATACTTAATCACTGATTTGACAATGAAATTGATATAAATTAGGGGGGTGTTAATTTTGATTAATTTTACATTCTATAATTTGTTCTTGATCTTTTAGAAATGATTTATAAAATATAACCCTTAGATATAAATACAGTTAATTTTTTAAATATATCAATCAAGTGTAGCTTAAATGATTAAGTTGTAATATTCACGTTGGAAATGAATTATAATAATATTACATGGATTGATAATCTATGGAATATAGTATACGATGTTAATAAATATGAACAAATAAGATATTGAATTTAGAATGAACCCTACATAGTATTTAAAGTCCGAAAGAATGAAATAGCAAACAAAAATGTTCAAAACGATGAAGATTGGACCATTGGAATGCACGCTATAGGTAAAGTGTTGATCAAATTTTTTTCCAATCGAGCAGTAAAAATGTCAAAAGGAGGCAGAGAAAAGAAGTATAGTAAGAGTCGACTAGATACGATGTTTCATTTGACTGAAAAAGTAAGCTGGTGCCTACTACAAGCGTCTAGTCTATTGGAAAAGTTCCAGTCGACTGGCACTAGTCGACTAGTGCATTTCCCAATCGACTGGAAAACCTGCACCAAACTAGGTTGGACCTGCACCTAGTGAAGGTTTCTCGTCGACTTGGAAACGTCACTAGTCGACTGCAGCCTGTCAATTGGTGTACCAAGCCAGTTGGACCAGGAACTGGTGTATGCCAAGTAGGAAGGTTTTGGGACTTTGTTTCTCGTTTAGTTATCGTTCTGGAGATTACATAGCTTCATGACGTTGTATAACATGATATTCAATGCGGAGTGTTGTAGAATCGCAATTAGTTGCCCTCATTATTACCGCGGTATCACGATCATATATTTTAATTCGCAAACCGCATGAGGAGATTAGAGATATCCATGTTGGTATGGTTCACATTGTTCAAGCGGATGTACCCATGGGAGAAGTTCAATTGTATATTGACCCTTCTATGTTATTGGTTGAATGCTGTAGAATGTAGGACACATTGCCATCAAAAATTGTATACTCGATGCTTTGATATGCAATTTACCATTGGGATTGTATACTTGATGTGTGTGTTAAGTATCGTGATTGTATACTTGGTGTGGTCCTTAAACAATTTACCATTAAAATTGTCTATTCGATGTATAGTAAAGTGGTTTTCCATTAAGATTGTTTACCCAATGTAAAATTAGACAATATACCATCGGGACCATACACTCGATGTATTATATTGTACCAATGGGTCGCTTGTTAATGTAATATATGGTTTTTTTTTCACCTTAGCTTCCTCTCGAACCAAGGATGTGCTTAAGGCATGAATGGACACAACGAGGTACGAGTACAGATCTTCTCCCTTTGTGGCCGTGGATAGGATTAAGGGTTTCTGTAAGTGTTGAATGAGTTGTAGGAAGCAGCTAGTCATTTATCATTTTACTTGGATTTTCCTTTCTCGTTTTGATGCAAATGAAAAATGGAACACAATTATCTCTTCCTTTTAAGATGAATTGACTCAAGGCTACAACCTCCCTATTTAAGCTTCGCATCTCCCTTTTGGTTTCTAGAATTTTTGTGCCTTTAAGAGTCTGAACTTGCTCTGGGTTAGCTTCTATTCCCCTAGTGTCACGATGAAATTAAGGAATTTTCGAGAAGAAACCCAAAATAAGCACTTCAGTTGGTCTGATTTACTCATGAGCGAGCATGTCATCAACATAAACCTCCATAGTTCTTCTAATTTTCTCATTGAACATTTTATTAACTAGCCATTGGTATGTGGCTTTAATGCTTTTTAAACAAAACAACATTTCATTGCAGGTCCTAGTTTAGTGATAAAGCTTGTATGATCTTAATTGAGGATGTACATTGCTATTTGGTTTTATCCAGAATATGGCATCAATGAACAAGCGTAACTAGGTCTAGTCATTCCATCCACCAGTTGGTCAATCCTTTGAAGCGAAAAATAAAACCCTTTAAACAAACATCATTGAAGTTCGAGAAATCGATGCAAGTGCTCTAATTTTCCATTTGGCTTCCTGACCAAAGCTATTTAAGCTATCCGTTCTAATTAGTGGGACTCACTTATAAAGTCGTTATTTAGAAGATCCTCAACTTCCTTGATAAGGGCTACAGTTCGTGAGCTCATACTCCACTTTTTCGGTTTAGCAAGAGTCACATTTAGATCAATGTTCAGCACATGACATCCTATGTCGGAAGAGATATACGACAACTCATATTTTGGAGAGCCATGGTATGGAGAAGATAACTAATAATATAATTTATTAAGAAATAATTAAGGTATTTTATTGAAAAAAAATACTATTAGCGATTTGATTGAACAAATGCTGGACATTCTAAAATGGGTAATTTAATGGAATATGAGTATTATGAGTTATTTGAACAATTATAATCAGCCATACAAGCATTGGTTGTATTATTTAATAATTGAATGAAGATGATCTGTATTAAGGGACATAAAAGCATATACCTTTAGACATTTTTCCTCTTTCTTTACACTTCATTTTCACACAAACAAAAACGATAAACTAGGTCGGTTACCATTTTCAATGGAGAAGGAGAATAAAATTAATATAAAGGAAAAGCTTTCATCTTTAAGAAAAATAAAAGAGGATTTTAATCAAACCTACTGAGTATATTCACTTTAATTACCTCTAGACTAGTTTGGATTCAGAATTGAGGTGTTTTTAAAGATTTAATGATGACAAACGCCTTTGATTGATAATGAATGATTTTGTATATGGTTGGGCTATTGAAAGAATGAAATTTGGACTCGTTCTATGGAAGAAACATGTATCAATCCCCTCCAAATGCTTCCAAATTTTATTATGATGTTCCTAATAGTAAATTAGAAGCAATGGTAATTTTTCACAATTTTTGGATGAAGAGACAATTAATTACGAATTTTCTAAGTGGAAAATAAGCATTTCTAGGTTTAAATTTAAAAATGTCAAAAATTAATATTTTGATCAAGAATTTTACTAGAGGTAAAGAAAGATGTCTTTGAATTTCTGGGAATTTTCAGTAATCTCAGTTTCCTCTGTATCTACAGTAACAATGTCACACCGGTTTTTTTTTATGCATTACACTCGTTCCCAACGAATTGTAGTTCAAGGCTTCATTCTGTATGTGTCATGAAGCCAACTGCCTCTTTATCGCATCATCTACACCCAACATAGCTACTATCCTGTAACAATTCCTTAGTCGAGCCCGAGTTTTAGAAAATGATTTCTCTTTCCATATAATTCTTTACACCCAACATCTTCAAATTCTGATACAATTTGTGAAGAATCCAAAGCAAGTGGAGGGACATGAACTATACCATATGCTTGAACCGGGGTCCTCTATTGCATTAATCTTAATCTGGCCTCTTGATTGAAGATACCGATGGAACCATATCAGTATGTTCATGCTTGGAATCACAGTTGTTGCCTCACCAGAACATTTTCCAATTTGATTGCTCATTTCCAATTAATTATAAACATGAATCATTATCAACTTTCCTCATATAATAGTAAGCATTACTAGAATAATATGTGTCTGTATCCATGCTATACTTATATATAATTTAAAATATTCAAGTATGCTCTTTCAACATGCACTTAATCCCTAAGGAAGTCTAAACCTAAGCCCTGATACCAGTTGTAACAACCTGCCCTTCCAAACACATCAATTTAGCGCCTAAAAGCGACGTTCAAACTCATGTCGTACTAAGAAGGATGGATCAGTAGGTTGAGATTTGTATGGTACAGTGATAAACATAATTTTTTTAAAAATTTCACATTTAGATCACACAGTGGAAGAAATAAAACATATATAACTGAAACAAACCAAATATCTCTGATCAAAAGTGCATTATTCCTTAAATTAATATCATTCAAAATATATCAAAAGTTATGAATATTTAATATAGTTACCCTCTACCATTTATATATATATTGATAGATTAATTTCATACACATTAGTTATTGAGAAAACCCAAGGTAGATTTGTTATGTGTAGTACTACTAATATATCGCCTTCACGAGGTAAGATACATGCATGTATGTTATGAGAAAACTCAAGGTACATGCATTAAACTTAGGCTATTGAGAAATGATAGGTAACAATGAATAATCTCTCTTGATTTGTTCAGTAAACTCTAGGTTAAAGTCAAGATTAGGGAAACACCATGGTTAGGAGTTGTGTATAATATGACAATAAAATATTGGTAGAACGAATATAAATAAAGTAAGTCCAGCACGTGGTCATCTTCTCCACAAATCTTACTCTAGTCTGACCACTCTACAACCTAGTCAACTTGTTAAGGTAGGTATAAAGAGGGGAAGATAGAAGGGGTAAAAAATATGGTGAGTAAGAAATATCACTAATGATATGGGTTAATAAGCATATCATTTGTAGTCCACAAAATTTAGTGGTGTTTACCTGAACATGTATACCTACATCCAATGACTTGCAAAATTTAAATAGTAGGAAATAATAACCTATGGTATGCCAACAATCTGATTAAAGCCTACATGAATTTCGCCCGAAGGTTAGATATTTAAAAACTCGGAAAACCTCATAATATATCGGGTGTACAATCTCGACAATAAACTGCTTACATGATTACGCTACGGTAACACATTGCGTATATAGTCTTTATAATAAATCGTTCTACACCCACTATTGTTAAACCGATAGCATAAAATGATCGAACAACAAATCTATTCTCCTGTAAGTACATCGACCGACGCAACATAAATCATGCTCTGAGGATACCTTCGTTCTCCTAACAATCCACGTACTGAAATGTCTGATTTGTGGAGTTGAGAGTAACAATATGAGCTATCTAATTGTGATATAATTGCATGCCTAAGCTAAGTGTCATGTTATACAACGTCGAAACGTTATGTTGAACTCCAGCATGTCTCAAAAAATAGGGGATAACTAACTCCGTACATGGTACAAGCCTTGTAAAAGATACATGATTATTCCACGTTAACTGTAGGTGATCGGTCGACCGCTAAACACTAAACAACCGACTGTTTGCTTGTGTATATTTTAATATATAATAGCGCATAAGTCGACTGACTGAAAGTCATCGTTTGACAATTTGACTATTCATTCAACTAATCGAAATTTTCCATTAACTATTCTACTATGGTTTTAAGCAATTTCTTCTTAGGTTATTCTAATGTTCTCCCATTGTGCAATCGATCGGCTGATAAAATTCCGTTAGCCGACCTTTCGCCTGTCATTAGGTTTTCAGCACTCCAACTTCATTCTTTTTGTCCATTTTCATTTATTCTTCATTTTGCCTTCTTTTCGGACTTTGGGAACGACTTATAATTCATTATAAATACTTATTCATTGTAACAACCCACCCTGAAATGGACCTAATTTCGAGCTAATAAAAGTCGTCGAACCTTAGGCCCATCTCAAGACGAGTTGTTAAGTTGATAAAATTAAAACAATGCATAGTACACAGAGCTATCTTTCTATACTTTCAGAATCTCACAGCGGAATTGATAAAATATAATATCAAAAACAAGTACCAATTTAATAAATGAAACCATTTGAGAAATATAACACGTTAAATATTGCAACATGTCTACATAAAGCCTCCATTGTACAATATTTCAAAATAACATAACTGTTTGAACTGGGTACAATAAAAATATTTAAAAAGCATAAATAGATAGATAATTGCCACAAGTCTTCACCTCGGCCTTCGTCTTCTAAATCAACGTTGTCTTCTCTAACCTATGTGCTGTAATGAGGAGTGGGTCCGAACAACAAATGTCTGGTGAAATGAAAATCTCAAGCTTTACAATAATTATACTTGGGTGGTATTATTTAGATAAGAAATATATCTTACGTATTTAAAACTATACCATACTAATAACTTTAACTGTAAGCCGAAAGGCCTTTACAGTCCAATTCCAAATCTTACACGCAACTAACACCAATGATGCAAGAGAAAGCACCCAACCCAATAAATATCCTTTATTGGAGATTAAGAAGACTCTAACCATTTAATACCGAAAAAATAGGCCGGTCCCCGTCACTTAATACCTAACCCATTTCCAATTTTTAACGCAATTATCATTAATGATGTAAGAAGCATGAACCGCCAAACCACTTAATACCTCTTTCTTAGGAACTTAGGCAAACTCTGACCATTTAAGACCTGTAAAATAGGTAGTCTCCATCATTTAAGACCTAACCCAAGGCAGGTCCCTATATAGTTCTCACTAACTAGCATCATAAGAAATCACATCAGGTCACTTAGTACTTGTCCTAAAAAAGAGGTGGACCCTACCATAGCCACTTAATACCCCTAACCCAAAGCGAACTCCTTCTAAAGATTTCACATGCCATATCAATAGTGTAACTAATGACCCATAACCTAACGGTGACATCTCAGATTAATCCGACTATTCACATGTACAGGTAGCCAGATTGACTGGGAAAATTTTCCCTACAGAATTGGGACTAATCTCGCGTCTATTGGGGTTATTTATTATAGTCGATGTCTCACATCAGTCCCTAAAGCCACAACGTTGGTAGGCAGATTTAACTGGCCAGACTTCTATGTGACTTTGGACTGACCTTGCATTCCCATAACTTAGTCATACTTCATATGTATAACCATTATATACATATATCATCCTACAAAATTAATAACTAAGGCTATATTTGGTATCCCCTTATTAGGCCTTTAATAGTGGATTAATTCTCATAATTATCATTACCTACCTTCCTAAAAATTATTGTTATTTACTACCCTATTAATTCTAATACATTCAATACGCTATAATTATTACGTTATTATTACTTTAATAATCAATAAGTTAATATTATACATATAAATATACACAAAAGATTCAAATATTATATTTCCAGTCACATGCAAAGAAAATGCTAACTAATTTAAATGTCAAAATTCAGACAAGTTCCAAACTCCAAATAAAAGAATAACTAATATCCTTAGCCAACAACTTGACTTATGAACAAAAAGGAATAATACCAAACTTATCTCATATTAATATAATAGGATTAACTACTCTGTTCGACGAACAAATTTTATAATTTAAATATTTTATATTCTATCCCACTTTTGTAATTACCACCTTAGAGTATAAAAGGATTCATTCTTACTTTAATTTACAGAAATAAGTGGTGCAAACTGCAAATAATCAAAAATATACATTGCACACCATTTCTAACTTTATTTATTTTTAGAATCCTTTAATAATACAAGAGAAATCAAAGAGACGAAGCGGAATAGTAAATTGCTCAAATCTCAACATAGATCTATCTCTACTTTACTAATAGAAAACAATTGAAATTCCAACATATTTAAAGATTGACATTTATTTAGGGAAATTCTGGAGGTTTTAGATGTTATGTTTTCGTTCACCAAAATTACCCAAGGCATACATCAAAATCCAAATAAATACAATTCAATTACAAAAATGTGAAATCTTGATATTTCCACTCATGGAGAATTGTTTGCTTCCTAACTGGATTTGATTCCACCATGCCTAATTCTCTTTCAGATCTCCCACTGAAAATCCTAACTGATTCTGGATTCTAAAGAAGAAGAAGAGATCTAATTTATATCGCTCCTAATTCTCTGTTAGATCTTCCCCTTTTGAATATACAACAAATAAATTGTATATATATATTAGATTTCAGATATCAGAAGATAGAGAGGAGAAAGATTGAGAATTTAATTTAAATTAAAGATTAGAAATCTGAATTACTTACCGGAAAGTTTACAGTTTCTTAAAACCTAAGGGGAAAGATTTTAACAGAGCTTTGCCATTGCTACAGAATTTTATGAAGGAAAAGCAGGGGTCTAGGGGTCTACTTATAAAGGTGAGAATAAATGAGAGCTATTGGATTTAAAATAAATAAATTCGGAACATTCAATACAACCAAAACCCTATCCGTCATTTAGCGTCACCGATCGACCACCTCGATCCACCAGTCGACCGGTCGACTGGTCGTAGTTCAGTGGTCGATCGATCCCCTACTTATGACCATTGCTTCCCTTCTGGCGTTTGATTTATGTTATTTATTTATTAAATTCCTTAATTAATTTATACGTTACCTAGGTTATAATTAACGTTTACTTAAACGTTCAGTACCCCATAACGTTAAATTCAAATTCCATACTTTTGAATTTCTTCCAATTTTAAATTTTAAATTCATTTTAAATAATTTTAAATTCAAAAACTTCAAACGTCCATAACATCTTCTTTGAACTCCATTTTTAACATATTATATATGAAAATTCATCAAAAATTGCCACAGATGCAATGGTGCAACTTCCATAACCAAATTTTGACATTTACAAAAATTCCATTTTTAACCTGTTTTAATTATTTAATTTCTTATTAAATGTTACGGGGAGTTACATTCTCCCCTCCTTAAAAGGGATTTCGCCCTCAAAATTACCAAGGAAGATAGTGCAATGTGCACTCAACAACCATGTTATAGAACCAATTTCTTTACAATAATCTACACAACCATCTACTCAACCAAAAATACAATGCGATTATGTATGCAACATAATATATGTAAGCTAAATCCTAGCGTGAATGTAAGATCGTGACATATAGGCATGTATGCGAGCATCCTAAATGTACATGAAATTTTATTTGAATGCAAATATAACAGCAAAACGTGTGGCAACCATCTCCTACCATCCAATCTTGCAACCAAATACCTATATTTTTAAGAGAAGTTTACCGGAGAAAAGCTCGGATGAGAAACATTCATCTTTTTGTCGGTTTCCCATGCGCTTTCCGGTGGGTTATCTTCCCATATACTCAAGCCAACCTAATACCTTTGTTACGAGCCTCTACCATGATCCATAATGTGTACGATGGCACGACTGTGGGCGATGGGCTCTATTTCAACATCAATTAACTGATCTAGCTCTACTACATAGGCAATATCAAGCATACATTTCCTCAAGTATGGAACATAAAAGACGTCATGGACTCCCACTAACTAGTCCGGAAGCTCGACCTAACGAGCAAGTCTCCCCCTTCCCTCTAAAATCGGGAAAAGCCCAACGAACCTTGGCGCCAACTTCCCAGATGTACCAAATCTCATAACCTTTCTAAGAGAGGAAGCCCGAACGAATACCATGTGCCCAACTAAAAACTCCAATCTTTTTCTTCGCCTGCTAGTATAGGACTTTTAACGGTCATGTGCGATTTTCATTCGCCGCCTAAACACTTCAACCTTTTCCAAGGTTCTCCAAAAACATTGATGCAAGCTCTCAACAATTCTTCTAAATTCATTGTCATTTTCAAATCTGACTGCAAACTCCTCAAAAGTTCCCTAGTTAACAAAGGGTCTCTATCACTAACCATGCTAACTGGAACTCTAGGTAGTTGCACCACTTCTTTGACATACACCTGTGCTAGAGATGTTGAATCCTACTACCCCGAACGAGATTAAAATGAGCCAATTTACTATAACCTAAACAGCATCATTGCCTCTAGGCAACCCATCTATAAATTCCATGGATATATGCACCCATTTCCAAGTTGGAATCTCCAATGGTAACAACAACCGTTCGGGCTTGCCTTGCTTAGCCTTTACCTTTTAACTGTCAAACATCAAAATCAAGGACCTCCTTTTCATCCTTGACCAACCGGAAAATTCTCTTCATATCCCTATATAACTTATCACATTCGGGGTGAATGGTGATACTCCACAAATTTTGGGTTTGAAGCATTCTAATCTAATTTTCCTACTAACTTCCAGTCTTACCCTCGGTTTATCACTAGTTAAGTGCCTTTACGAAATTTTCTTACTTATGATGTTCCTTAATATATATATATATACTTATTTAGTGGTCTAGTCCCATCCCTAAAATCAACACAGTGGTAAAACAAGAACGTGCCTTATACCAAATCAAACACTTTTCCTAAATGAGACAACTAGCGATTTCAACCCAAAAGCTCTAAAAGAAATTTTTACTAGAAGCTGCCGTTAAACATCAATTGGTGTTAATAATGTTTGACTCCTAATGCTCCTTACCAATTTAAGATGAACATTCCTAGAATGTCATTCTACCATCACCCACTTTACTTAATTTATTTTCTTAGTTCTAATAAATATCCATTACACATAATAACTGGACATTAATGTTAAAATTGACAATCTCTAATCAATCCTTATTAAATCCATTTCAACTTATTACCAGTTTCAAGATTTTCTTGTTGTGAGTATTTAGTTCCTCCAAAATAACCATATTAGATTCCTTAATCAGTCCCTTATTTAATCCTTTTTTTTCTTATTAATTACAAATTTATTGCCCATTAAATCTATAATTAATGTCCATAAATCCTAGTTCTATAATTAGTACGCTGCGAATAATATTGTTAATTACGCTATTTATGTATTTCTTATTTATAGTTATTAATTACTAAACTAGAACATTCATTTCCATATTTTTATTTTATCGAGTCATCCTTCCTAATAGGATTGCCGATAAAAATTTCCATAAACTAACCACAATTTTTTTTCTTTGTTTGAAATTATAAGGGATAATTTCGTTTTCTTTTATTGAAATAGACAGTGTAAACTACGGAAAAAATATCCATATCTTATAAATCTCTTTTCATTTTTGGTATATCCCATGTCAATTCAAACGCCACACTTTTATTCATTAAGGTTTAGACAATATACAGAAATTATACGATGCTACTTGCAATAAATCAAAGTATAGAAATTCATATTACAAGGGCAACCTAACTTACAACCCAATTATAGATCTGGAATACCTTTACAACATTAATAACATTCTACAACAAATGTCCGGTACTGATTTCAAATTTCCATATTAGGTTGTACCTACTATTTATTTTTTTCATATCCTGAAACCTTTAACCTTCCTTTTCTTGATAGTGATCCATATCTACTCCATAAAATATAAACTTAGAAATCCACATTACGCTAGTATGCGACATTTGAAATTCAAACATGCAAAAGAATTTCCACATCTCAGAAGAAAACTTTTAAGCACACTTTCAAAAAGAATTTCTAAATTGTAAAAACAGTTGGGGAATTGAATTCCCAAAAGCATCTAAACATCATATTTTATTTTATTCCATATATCTACTCCATTTTTATTAAACATTTGGATAAAACGTTCTAAAAATATATGAACCTAACTTTTTACAATTTTCAAAACATTCACCACTTTATTCTTACCCCAAATTCAAAAATTTCTCTGTAAAATAATCTCCCTTCTCAAATATTTTTACCTCAAAGACTAATTCCTTTAAAGTAGGGTCTTTAATCCAAAACATTCTAAAATTTGATTATTAAACCAAATTATCAAAATTTAAAAAAGGATTGCTTAGTTCCAAAAGGAAGCAAAATAATTTTCCTTTTTAAAAAATATTCCACATCAAAGATTTGTTCTTTTAAAGGTTGGTCTTTTTAATTCAAAACATTCAAAAACATCTTATATAACTTTTAATAATGAAAGGTGGAGTAGATAAGGTAAAATCTTATCCCCATCATTTTTCTATCTCATTCTCAACATTTCTCTTCTATGTTATCTCTAACTAGATTACTAATCCTATTTTATAAGTTCCTAATGCTATTCCTATCCAAATCTTCTAATGTTACCTCTATTTATATTTTTCCTTCTTAAATGGCTTCTACATTATTCTAATCACATTACATTTTTATTTTGGTTTTTGTTTCAAAGTGAAGAATTTTAAAAGAACATCCAAATTTATGAAATAGGAAAATTCATCAAACCCCTCTTACGCTCTATTTTACATTTATTTTAACAAGAAAAACCCCTTTATCGAAAATCTTTAAGATGAAAACTTTTTAACTCAACTAATTTTTTAAACTAAGAGTTTCAAAAATGAATAACCCCTTTTTACCAGAAACCTTTTAATCAGAACTTTTGACTTCACAACTTCTTTTTAAGTTATGGTTTTCTAAATTTCCTTACCTTTTCAAAACAACATTTTAATAAATCTTTTAAACAATCCATTCAAAACATTTCAAGGAAGTTTTACAAGAAAATCTTTTTATCAAATTCTTTTCACATGAGGTTGGGTTTTTAGAAATGGACTTTAATTATCCTCTCTATTGCATTTTCTTCTTCTATCATTCCTTACTTCTTAATGTTTACAACTATACTACCTTGCAATATTTAATTATTACCCAACATGCTTATTCACTATTTATATTAATGTTGATTGTCCGTAATAAATGATTATTATTCTAAGCAGACAATTTCTAAAGAAATTTATTTATTCATCCAACTTTTCTTATTATCTTTCCATAATTTTCCTAATAATCTCTTGAATCAATCCATTCATATCCTTATTAAATTTTTGTAACTCCTTATTTATCACATTTATTATCCTGTTAATTTTAGAGTTACAGTCTTTTCCATTTACATTCCTTACGATACGACCTGCGTCGCATATTCCTTACTCTACGTATAGAGTAAGTTCAAATTAAGTGTGTGTAGTTGGTTTTTTGAATATACTTTCAAAAATAACAAATATGCCACTCTACATATACCTCTCCCCGTTGATTGGGTAACCTAAGCCCTTATACCACATGTAACAACCCGTCCCGAAATAAACCTAATTTCAACCCAATAAAAGCCGTCGAACCTTAGGCCTATCTCAAGGTGAGTTGTTAAGTTGATAAAATTAAAATAATATACAATACACAGAGCTATCTATCTATACTTTCAGAATATCACATCAGAATTGATAAAATAAAATATTAGAGACAAGTACCTATTTCATAAAGGAAAGCATTTCAGAAACATAACATGTTAAATATTACAACATGTCTACATAAAGCCTGCATAGTAAAATATTCAAAAATAACATAACTGTTTGAACTGGGTACAATAAAAATAATTAAAAAGTAAAATAGATAGATAACTGCCACAAGTCTTCACCTCCACCTTCGTCTCCTAAATCAGCATTGTTTCCTCTAACTGGTGTGTTGTAATAAGGAGTGGATCAGAAAAACAAATGTCTGGTGAAATGAAAATCTCAAGCTTTATCATAATCGTACTTGGGCAGTATTATTTAGATAAGAAATATGTTTCACGTATTTAAAACTATACCATACTAATAACTTTAACTATAAGCCCAAAGGCTTTCCAGTCCAATTCCAAATCTCACACGCGACTAACATTAATGATGCAAGAGAAAGCACCCAAACCAATATATACCCTTTATTGGAGATTAGGCAGACTCTAATCATTTAATACCTATAAAATAGGTAGGTCCCCGTCACTTAATGCCTAACCCATTTCCAAATTCTAACGCAACTGTTGTTATGATGCAAGAGCGAGAACCTCCAACCCATTTAATACTCTTTCCTGGGAACTTAGGCAGACTCTGACCATTTAAGATGTATAAAATAGGCAGGTCCCCTTCATTTAAGATCTAACCCATGGTGGGTCCCTACATGGTTCTCACTAATTGGCATCTTAAGAAATCCCATTAGGTTACTTAATACTTCTCCTAAGAAAGAGGTAGACCTTACCATAGCTACTTAATACCTCTAACTCAAAGCGGACCCCTTCTAAAGATTTCACCTATCGTATCAGTAGTGTAACTTATGATCCATAATCCAACCGTGACATCTCAGATTAAACTACCCAACCAATTAGTGTAGAACCAATCGTGTACAAGCGCACGATGCATCACAACACATACGATATGTATGTTGAATAATACTAAATCGATGCCTTCTATTTGAATGCATGTTTAAAACAATTTTGGAAGTATGATGCAAACAACCTATATATACTGCAAGTACTATATGTATGCAGGTTTTCAAAAACCAAAATATTTGTTTTTACACAACAATTTTTGTACTTCTGCGAATAAGAGTATGATTCGTCCAATTTTGCATCTAATCTCCACCATTCAATACCTAGCACAACATTTCTAAAATCCAAAATTTTGAAAATCTAGTTTTCCTATATCTATTTTCTCATGCCTGAAAAGGAAATTAGGCGGAAATTTTATCTTCCATCATTTCTTCGTGTACCAAATCTGTTGTACCTTAAACCTTCTTTTGTGCCCCCAAATCTTTTCTAACTTTCGAATGTACAATTCGAATAAGGAGGTTTATTTTTTAAATTATAGAACAAAAGTATTTTATTTTAAAAACAAGTTTTGTTTACTTTTAATAAGGTATAAAAATTGAAATTCCAAAGCTAAAATAGATTTTTCTTGTAACGGACGGGCCTTTTCGACCCTCGAAAATCGACACTAATACGTCCACTATATTGTGTGTCGAGCATTCAAGTGCTGGAAAGACCGATCATTAGGGGAAAGAAAGAAGATAGAAGATAAGAAGGAACTAATTAATCACTGAATCTCACAATGCAACGGAATAACATATATTAATCAACATAATTCTTTACAGAGTCATTTCCAAAATTATACATCAGAGTCATACTAATACAAATTTTACCCTATGACAGTTATAACTGCCCGTCCCTACCTAACTGATACAATATATATATATATATATATACACATATAAACAACGGAAACAAAATAATAAGTAGCTATCGATGAGGCCTCCTGCTCCAAGCTTCTCCAAGATGTATCCAGGGAAGACCTGAACTACTTTGCTGCCCATAAAAATTTGAGCACCCAAGAGTTTTAGGGAAAGAAAATAAAACTCTGTGTCAGACATGGGTCTAGTGTGAGTAAAATCAAACAACCGAATTATTATGTATAAGATCCTTTTAAAATCAAAAGTCTCTCGTAAGACCATGCCGCATATAAACACGAATGAGGTTTTACCTTATAATAACCAAAATACTTTTTATAGAAAATCCAATGATAAATGTCTAACGGTTCAAGTAAAATATGAATATAGCTGAAATGCTTGCATCTCAATTTCAACATATTCGGGTACATCTAAAACGGTAAAGGTACGTATTTGAGAATGGATTCCATACTATGACAAGGTAAGGAACTACCTTCCGATTAAACATCTCTAGATAAAATGCATCAAGGTCTGACAAGGACATCTTGTACCCTTTCCACATAGGATTGTCCTACCACTTGACTAGTAGTACCGAATATGATCACCCCACTTTAGGCCCCGAAGCATACATGAGTAGATAGTAATCGATCTAGATTTGGGATGACCATACCCTGATAGGAGAGACCCACATGGTCCTGCTGCATTCCCGATTTTGGTCATTTGCCGATTGATGAGGCTTGAGGCTACGTTTTACCTTTATATAGCACTTCCCACTTGGAATGTTAAAACTACCCTCCAGGCAACAATGCAATGCCAGTATTCATCCATACAAGTTTGTTTTGGGACTGAATGAAACCGAAGGCACTACCTCCACTACACCCATTTGGGAATCACCCTAAAGGTTAGTAGCAAATAGCCCTTGCACTTCAAAACCCCATCTTCGATTCCATACTCTTCAAGATGTCTTCAGTCCAAAACAGTTTAGTTGGATTGAAGTGGTTTCCGGATAACATATCCGATCCCGGTCTCTTCGAAACAACTTTCGATAATTTACGGTAAATTCAATCCTGGTTCTTTAGGAAATAATCAGACAAGATAAGAGCGGAGATCACCTTCTAATCATTGGTGGACGGATTTCCTTATCATTTGTCTTAGGAGAACGAAATGAGATTTATATGCATAGTACAGCATCAATGGGGAAGACTGTGCCATATAACTCTCGTGTTTCTCCTAGATATTTCCAAAGTTACATTTTGGTCTTGATTTGATAGTCGGTTATTTAACTATCAAATAAACAATCAATTCAAAACATAGATTTACATTTTCCATAGAAATCACTAAGCCTTTGAAATTAATCTTTCATCGATTAAAACGCTTTATAAAACTTGATCAAGAGATCTTCTCAAAACACTATTCCCAACCGCGTACATTCCTTTTATACTTGGAAAACATTTATATACTTATCTTAATGATATAAGTATATTTACCAAACTTACAAAAGTTTCCTTCTTTTTAAATTCTTTCTGAAAACATTACTTACTATAAACCGTTCCACTTATCCTTTATAAAAAGTTCCCGTTTAAAAGCTCACTTCACATTTAAATATCTTTATAAAATTTCAAAATAAATTTATAAAACACTTTTATAAGTCTACAATTAAATTGACAAACCTCAAAAATAATTTACAAAACATTTCCCAATTGAAAACTCCTTTGATAAATCTTCTTTAAGAAAAATCCTTTACAAAATATCTTTTGCAACTCATCCTTTTAAATCACTTTATAAACCTTAACACCAAACTGATTAAAGAATTTGAGCTAATTTAAAACCACACTTTATAATTTCAAAAGAAGTCTTAGCAAACCCAATGGTAGTAATTTAAGTTACCATTTAACATCTGTTTCACCTTCATGTCACTTAACTATTTATTTACATAAGTCAACATATTTGTAAATGCAATTCATATCCAAATCAAGGAATAACATGTCAATACAACTCAACTAACATATACATATCCAAATAACATAATAGTAGGATGGTGATTTGTCATGCTAAATAGATGTCCAAACAATTCACCACTTATAGAAAAATGCGAATTTATTCTACTGAACATATGTCTACACAATAAACAATTACATTATAGTGAACGGGGATTTATTCTGCTAACAGATGTCCAAACAATCAACATATAACAAAATGAGGATTTATTCTACTAACACATGTCCACACAATCAAACCATTTACATAACTCATTCATAATTATTTGTCTACTTAATGGTATCGACATTTGAATTCTTTGTGTTCAAAACCATCTTTGGAAAAGAAATACCTTTAAAACAATTTGATCCTCGAAACAAAGGATTTAAAACTTAAAACTCCCCTTTAAAATGATTAATTACAGGTTAAACTCTTTATTAAATCATAATTAAATTTTGTTAAATCTTTATTAAATTTGAACTTAATTCAACTCTATAAATTAATAAATAATTTAACCTTTAATAACTAATTAAACAAAAATTAACTATTATATAAATAATTTAAACCCTAATTTATTCTTTATTAATTATTAAATAATAATTTAAACCTTTATTAATAATTAAATCTCAGTTAATCTCATTTAATTAATTAAAATAACCATTAATTAAAAATTAATTAATAAATTAAACCTTAAATAATTTATTAATTTTAAATTAAAGTCTTAATTAATTAATCATTAAAATTAATTAACAATTGATTTATTTAAATAATTAACCTTATAGTTAATTAATAATTAATTAAAAATAAATCATATACTTCAATTATATTTAATTGAAAATTAATATTACTTAATTATTAATTAATTAAAATTAATCTTATCTTTAATAGGTAATTAATTAATAACTAATTTTTACTTAATTATAATTTATAAACCCTTTTTAATCTTAATTAATTATTAATTATTTAAACTTAATCAACAAAAATTTAATCATTAAAAACTTAATTAACTTCATAAAACATCAAATTAAGCTTATAAACAATTTAAAAACAGTTTAAGTTAATAAAACTAAATTTTGGAAAAATCATATTTTTAGGCGAAACTACATCAATAGCAATTATCGCTATGGTGCCATAACTTAAAAATATTTCCTTGCTTTCTTCTTTGAAAACCATACACTTGTAAACTTTCTAACCTTTCAAACCCCAAGGTAAGTATTTTGAAACTAACAAAGTTTCTAACTTTAAAAAATATATATAATTTGCTTTTCAAAACCAAAGCTCATATTTTCACAAAAGAATTCTTCTTCAATAACCTAAATAAAGTGCTAACTTTCCTTAGAAAACAAATATATAAACATATCACTAACAACATTTACACACTCTAAACCCAAACATAATCAAAATCCTACTTTTACATGCATAGCTAACCTTAACCTTCAAATCACAAATCTAACTTACTAATTTCAAGTAAACATTCACACAACCAATCAACCAACACAATAGCTCACCAATTCAACCAATATATCAGCAAACAATAAGAAATGACTAAATATCACATCTTTCCAAAAATTTCTACAAAGTTTACTCACCAAAACATTTTAGAACTTGAAATGCTTTAGACTTGCAAAGCTTGAAAACCACAAAATTCCACTCGAAAATAGGTCATTTTCTCCTTGATTTTCGGCCATGTTACTCCAGGAATTAGGACAAGTGGTAAAAAGAAAGGTTTTAGGAAACTATTCACTTAATTTCAATTTTTTTAGGGAGATATGGTCAAGATAAGGAGCGGTATTTCCGGCCTTGATAATATGAGTACGAAAATGAGTCAGAAAGAAATGCAATTTTGGCCCAAAAATATTCAAAATTTGAGATACTAATTTAAACTAAGTTGTAGCCACTGGAATTATACATGGTTTGAAAATAATAAAATCTTGATTTGAAGTTGTTTAGAGAAACTTATGGCCATATGATGTAGGAGAAAAAAATGGAGAATGTTGAGTATTGTAACGGAAGAAGGAGATATTCTAAAACAAGTTTTTGAAAACATTTAAAATTAAAACTTTGAAATTCTTAAACTTAAAAACCACTACGGAAGGCACTAAAACTTTAAAAACTTAAGGAAGAAGAAGAAGCACAAAAAAATGAAAGAGAAGTGAAATTATTTTTATATAATGTGAAAAGATGAATTTACCAAAAAGCCCTTTGTCCTATACTCTCCACACATCACTTGCCACATCATACAACCTCATCCACCACACCATGGTCATGCCTCCTTTACGTTCTCCCCTTCATTTTCCATAAAAACATGTTTATGTACCTTTTGTCTCCCCCTGATGTGACATTTTATATTTTTTTTCCTTACTGTGACGCCCCACCCCGAGACCCACATTAACAAAGAGAATTACTGAGTAATTCTGTCTGCTAACGCAGAGAATAGGGCTGGTTAGGAGCGACCATCATAGTCTTGTATTAGATAAGAGCTAAGTATATCGATTTGTGCTCTCTTTTTTTCTTCATTTCGTTTTAAGTGATTCAACATACTTAATTCCTATCGAATACAATACTATGGTGGCTACAGGATCGATTTAGAACAAAACACAATAACAATAACAGGCACAAATCACAGAACAACAAACATAGTCAAGAGTACATACATATACATCAAGTAGCACACATCATGTCATACGTGGCATTACAACCACAATACGTATACATATATCATATCCCCCACAAAAGAATATACAAGGGCAAGAACATCACAAAATATACAATATAAACTAGGCTTCAAGTCGAAAAAGTCGATGGTAAGATCCAAAGGTAACGGCTAATGGTAACGGCTAAGCATAATCATGAATCCTAACCTGCAATTCGGTCTGACCCAAGTAATAAATACACGGGTCAGTCTAACTTGAACATGAATATTAGCAAATGATAAAGGGATCATAACTTCAATAAGGGAAACATTCCTTTAAATAAAAGGAATGAAATGTGAATATTCTTTTACTAAATTTCCAAATGATAGGGTATAAAAGGTTCCTCAAAGTGTATCCATAATTAACATCTATTCATCATGAAAGTTCCCTCTTAAAACATCAAGAAATATAAATTCCCAAAAGAATCGTGTAAAGTCTCAAAAGAAACCATATAAACCACATAAACCTCATACTCGTGGAACTCGATTAGGAGGTCAAAATCCCATAAGTGAAATCACCATTTATATATAAACATCTCATATAGTTCTAGGCTATCATTGTAATTAAAACATCTCAAAATGGTGAAATAAAAATCATCAAAACTCAGAAAATCTCGGATTGGATCCAAATCCCTGATTGCATGCCGAAGCAATGCTGCACGTGCCAACCTCTTGTCCAGTACTATATATATATATATAATAGGTACCTTTCTCTTAACGACCGAAGTCGTATACATCGTGACAACCGAAGTCGTAATACACCGTGACGACCGAAGTCGTAGAACATCATGACGACCGAAGTCGTAATACATCTTGATGACCCGAAGGTCTACAGTACTGGCATAACATCATGAATGTGTCACAAAGTCTCAGATAGGAACCCGAAAAGTGGTAACGTGCATCCCATACCACACATTCGCACTTAACGGTTTACTAGCTGCTAGTCGATGCCATACAAGAAAATACAACATCAATCATAAGTCTCATAAATCACAACTTCCCTCATCTCATCGACAAGTATCATAAAACATCATAATGGTTTCCCAAACCATAACTTGTCTCATCTCCTCGACAAGTAGTAAAAACATCATAATGCTTTTCTGGACTATAACTCGCCTCATCTCATCGGCAATTGATATTGGCCAAATGGCTTCATCCTCTATATCTCCTAGATAGGAGATTAAATAATTTGAAATAATTCATTTCAAATTGCTCCTAATAGGAGACTATACATCTTGAAATATGCCAAAATATTTCTATCTAAATCTCATTCCACAAAAAGATAGAATTTGGATTATATATATATATATATATAACAATTTTCTATACGTAAACTAGTTTTTAAATCCACTTTTAAAAATAATTTTTTGAAACATTTCTTTTAATGATTTCCTTTATTATAAAATAATTTATTTTAATAAAAATAGGTAAGAATAATTTATTATATTGTATAATAATTATTATAATTCAATTACGAAAACTATTCCAAAATCATACAAGAAAAAGTTATTTTCGAAAACAAGAAAATACATTGAATATATTGGAAAATCCTCTCATAAAACCATCTTGAAAATTCATCAATCTAGAGTATAAATCATCTAATATCATTGGCTCACCTATTGGTAGGATATTGCATTTCAAAAACATCACAAAACTGCTCAAACTCAAGTAAGTAAGTTGCTGGAATCATCAAAGAAATGCAGGCAGAACACAAGAAAACACAACAGAGCACAAAGCAAAGCAGCAGGCTCCAAATAGGAGCCCAGGTCGACTCCCAGGTCGACATGCTTGTCGACCTGGATGGTGCCTAGGTCGACCTAGGTGTCGAGCTAGGTGAAGGGGGCGGTCGTCCTTTGTTACGCGATTTTATACAGAGTTTTCCCCTTGTTCGTATTGACTTTTGCACAACAGTTTAGCAAATCTATCGATTGAATTAAGCTGCAAGTTTTTGCATGGACTAGGTAATAAACTCAAATTACAGCTTAGAAAAGATCCGACATGGATTTCAGACATAATCAAAGAGATATGAGCAATCAAAGTGGCAACCAGAAACTGCTTTTACCAAAAGAACACAACTTACAGTAAAACGTTTACAGAGAGCAATTAGCTTTAGATTTTTTTCTCAATTCACGCTTAGAGTTAGAAGTTGTGTGTTTTACTCGCCTATACTTGGATTTGAAGTGATAAGCAATGAAAGATGCTGACTTTTAGCTGAAAGGAAGCTCTCAATGACTTGTAGAAGATGAAACTAGAGCATGCAAACAGTGAACAAAAAGTTACAGACTGTATCACTTCGAAATCACTAATTTGATGAAATTGTTGAGGGTTTTGGCTTTGATTGCCCATATTACTCTTTTATTAGCTTGAATTTATCTTTAGTTTCAAAAAAATTTGATGTAAGAACTTAATTTGAAAGAGAGATGGCCATTATTGTTTTACTGTAAGTATTTTTCTTTTCTTTCTTTAGGTTGAGAAGAAACAAAGGAAATCTACGTACAGATTTCCTGATGTCTCTAGAAAATGGGTTTGGATCCTCTTCTTTGTCTACCAAGCCCAATTGTATATGCTTAGAAAAATTCTTAAGTACAAATGCATATTTCTCTTCTTTTCTTAATATAACACATATATACATGCTTATAAAATCAAATAAATTTCTATAACTCATTCTTATGTAAACACAAATTTTTTTAACAACAAATTAAATGATTTTAGCTATAAAAATTTAGTTTCTAATATTAAATCATATTTTTACTTAAATATGACAGTTTACACTTTTATAGAACACCATTTTTAACATAAAATTTTATACAAAAATTGTATTGTCAAATAAAATACTAAATTATTCTAACTTTATTTAATCATCAAAATATTATTTTTAAACAATATTTCATCTTTTATATTAATAAAATACATAATTGCTTCTAATTTCTCCATTTAAATTCAATAAAAGATTAATATTGGTAATAATTTACAATATTATTGCATTGACTCAAATAAAATCCAATAAATGATCATTTTCTTTCAAACTTAACAAAATAAAGTTTTTAAAACTTTATTTTCATCAATTTATATTTATTCCAACAAATTAATGTTGAAATAAACCACTTAATTAATTTATTAACTCAAAATTGACCAAATACCAATATTTACAATATATTTAACAAAATACTCATCCAATCAATATTAAATCCAATATTTATTCTCAAAACACTTTGTTTATTTGAAATAAACAATTTTTACAGAATCTATCTTCTCCACTTTATTTTATTTCCAATATTAAATTATAACTAACAGGTAATCACCAATACCAGGGTTGTTACACATACTTAACTTAAATTAAACTATACTTAACCCTAACTAAAATTACTAATCAATGTTCATGATTTTTGTATATATATGAATATATATTACAAATGTGTGCACAACTATAACATCCCCCATTTGGTGGCCCAAAACTAACGGCTACGGATGCTGCAGTCATCCATAGTTATTAATCCTCGGTGACCTAATACGGTAATGTTAGGTACATCATACACAGAAACACATGAATATGGAAAAAAATTAAATCGTCAAAACACATTCCATATTCTATTTCAAAAACATTTCAAGTTCATTACATAATCCCACAATCGTAACTACATTCAGACAAAATATACTTATTACAACATACGCCAAGAGCGACATATGAAGATGACACCTTGGTTGATTAGAGTATATAATAAGGCAATAAAACAAGTTTGCCTTTGCAATCAAAACACATCGAAATATAAAGAACTCTTATTAACTAGCTTTCCTCTTGCACATCTCTGAAAGCTTTATTCGTCTAAAAAGAACCTGAAATCCTCAACTCTCAAACTACTCAAAATCAATTGAGTACTCGAGAGTTTAAGGGGAAAAACATAAACTTCGAGTTAGACATAAAGCCTGGTATGAATAATAATCTACCATCTCAAACCATTAAGATATCAAGTGAGACCATGCCGCTTAGCGGAACGAGTTTTCCCCTCACTAGTATCTGAAACACTTTATAAAATGTGCTCATGCATCCCCAATGGTTAAAAACAATTCAAAATAATATGATGATATGCAAACAAGTATATTAAATCTGCATTACCCATCCCCATTCGTTCTGACTATCTGTCACAATTATAATTTCTAGGGTTACTATTTACATATTAGCTTTCATGGGCTTACTAATAACTTGTTAAATGTTTATGGACTACCTGTCCGATTTCATAGTTTTCATGGGATTACTAAGAACTTATTAGTAACTCCAATATCTTTATTTATTATCCTAGTTTTCATGAGCTGACTAGGAAACTATTGACTAACTGTCAATATCTTAATTTCTTATCCTAGTTTTTATGGGCTGACTAGGAACCTATGGACATCTGTCAATATCTTAATCCGGATATAGTTTTCATGGGCTAACTACAAACCTATTGGCCACTGCCAATATCAAATTATTGTTTTCATGGGCTTACTATGAACCTATTGGCCCATGCCAATATCTTTTCCTATACACAGTTTTCATGGGCTTACTTTGAACCCATTGGCCCCTGCCAATATCTATATATAATATTTTAGCATCCTTAATTTATAGTCACTACTAGGTCAACCAAGCTTGTTATTCTGCGCTTCCCCAAAGTACCATATGGGTTCTTTACAATGTGAATAAATATACGAAGAAACAATCATAACAACATAATAATACCAACACCTGTGGTTTAATATTCTTGAAGTCATTTTATACAAAACTTGGTTAATCCCCTTAACCTATTAGTTAATCAAGGAAAAGCTTCTTCAGAAACTCCATTTCAAAATACTTTATTTATTTATGCCATGGTTTTTTCTTTAAAATGAGATTAGGTTATTTATTTTAAAACTAAAGTTTTCGAAGCCATTGGATCCTTCGAAAACAATAAAATCCCCTTAGACACACCTTTCGAAAACATTGGGGTAATTCCCCTTCGAAACCTTCATAAAAGACCTTTCGAAACCGTTGGGTTTTGCTTTAAAACTTATTTTAGGTCAAAGTGAATATATACGAAAGTATCTCTTTCGAAACCTTTTATCTTTATACAAATGTTTGGCGAAAAATTGATGGCTTTGGAACCATCATTTCGAAAGCATAAATCATTATAAAGTAAAATATTAAAGAATAGGATTGCAACCCCCTTTCAAAGACATTGTCTTCGAAACCCCTTGAACCCTTTCAAAAGCTTTTAGGAAGTGGCTTAGTACAATTTTAAAACCAAAGCTACCTTTCAAAAGAATCGATGACTTCAATACCTTCGAAAGGCATAAGATTGGCAGCAAGGTTTCGACTAAGTTGGAACCACTCATTTCAAAAGCATTTGCTTTATAATTAAGGAAACTCATTCGAAAGCTCTACATAAACAAAGAAAAGGCGGCAATCAGAACCGCAAGCAACAGGTTATCAACTTGGTCGAAAGAACCCTTCTAGAGACAAGGTAGGTGCATATATTTTGAAAACAAGTAAAGGTTTCAACCCATCGAAAGAGTTGGTTTCGACACCTTGCCTACCGCCTTTTTTCCAATCCACTACGTACCAATCAGATTGATACCATGTGTATTGGTTTGGGCACTGGTTGGTTTCGACTTAAATGGTTTTGACCTTAGTCGAAGCAGAGGCAATGGAGTCGAAAGCACTTCTGACAGAGGCGGAACCCGCTTTTCTAATTAAGGCTGAATTAAAGCTATTATTAGTATGTTTTTTGTAACTAACCTGTCCATTTATAATCATTTAATTGGTTGCCTTAAAACTTTTCAAATTCTTTATAAACATAACTGCTGCATAATTCTAGATCTAAATCAAGGAAAATTTTAACAATTAAGCCCTTCCATTAAATAAAACCAATTATGCAATTAAGTCCTTCTTTCTAAAATAATTTAATTTCCATAGTAAATCACTTAGGAAAAATTACAGAAATTCACTTTCATCATGTTATCTAACATATTAAAATTTTAAACCCAAATTCGTCCCGAAATAATCAAAATAAAATTTCTAACCCAATTATTCATATTTTCCTTTGAAAATTCATATTAAATATTCCATAGCTTGGAAAATTACAAATATTGAAACTCATCTCCAAACTCATAATTTACAAAACATATAATTTTTCCATGGCATTCTAATATCATTTATAAACGATTTTACTCTAAAACCGTGTAACTCAATGTTTAAGCTTATCGATTTAATTCAAACATGTTAGAAATCCAACCATATCATCATTCAAAACATCATAAAAATGGATTAAACCTTAAATCCGAAAACATATGATTAAAAGCAAAATAGAGATGGTATAAATTATTACTCACCTAGATCTGCTTAGTCTTCTCTCAAATCGCTAGATCTTCTTTAATCTCGTTCTTTGATTTTGATTTTATTTTTATTTATTTATATGTAAATATAAGAATTAATGGAGGAGAGGAAAGAAGATGACAACAACTAGGATTAGAGAGAAGGGTCAAGAGTTTGGTTAGGTTAGTGGTTTAATTTATAGGAGATCTATATTAATCCTAACCATTGATTGAGTGCTTTATTTCTAAATAATCCTATCTTATTAAACCTAGACAATTAGATTTAATCCAATGAACCTAGACACATTTTTAAATATTATATCAAATCTCTTTCTAAGATTAAGCTTATGTGTACATGCTTATAACATCAATCAATCCATAAATCAATAAATCAATTTTTATTTACTTTCCTATCTAAATATAATCTTCCCATTACCATCATTTATGTTATGCTAATTAATTCATTTATACCAATTTAGTCCATAATTCTTATTCACATTTTACACTTTACTATTAAAATTAAATATGGAAAAGTACCATGTATTTAATTTAGAAGTATATTCATACACACACACACATACATACACACGCACAACATGTTGGTTTCCTCTTCACTTATTGAAGAACTCCAGTGAAGATCTATTTATACCAAAAATCATTTCTTTACTCGTGTCCCTTTAATTGTATAAATATACCCTTTTCCTTTTTTAATAATTACTTTGGCCAAATCAGTGCAACAAATTTACCACTTAAGTCAGTCAATTTGAATCTTAATTAATACTCTTAATTTCCATTCCATATTTTGTTAACTAACATCTTTTCTCTATATTTCCATTAAAACAACTTATTATCCAAACATATAATTTTTAAACATATCTTTCAAAATTTTTAAATTTTATTAAATGCCGATTTTAAAAATAAGCCTTTTCCTCTTGCATAACTATTATTCTCTTCAAACATGCATTAATATCTTCCTTTTCTTATTACCTTAATTTGTTGCCTAAATAAATATTACTCCCATTCTGTCATTAATGCGACGGTTACATAATTCTCATTTATGTCATTAATTTCATTTCCAATCAGTCAATTTGAATTCATACCAATTTTTTTAACTGGTATCCAACTACATATGCATAAATAATAAATCTTGCATTACGTGTTTTAGTTACGCTATCAATTTTGCAATTGATTGTATTTATTAACGCCTACATTTCAAATCAGCGTTATCATTTTTAATTAATATCTTATATTCCTTTTTTCTTCAAGAAACGCTTCCCTTAGTCAATCAGTAAATCAATTAACCGTTTTGATAAATTTGTATTTGATAAATTGGATTTATTAATGCATGCAAGTATTATTAACCGTTTTAAACATATATACGTATACATTAAAAACTAGCACTTTTTATCTACGCATTTCCTTTCAAATAACCCTTTATTTAAATGTATACACATTTATCCTAATTTCAAATAATTCCAAAAAGGGTAATTAATGCTTGTTCTCTCTTTGCATTAATTGTTTTCGTTCAATTCTTTTTAACATATTCAACCTTTCAAGTGCAGCAATTAATACTTCCCACTTGAAGCATTTTCATATTTATGCGCATAAACACCCTTTTCTTCTCATCTTTTAAATTCACATTTAACTTGTTTCTTAACAATTAAGTTTTACCATATTCTGGTATAAATCCCTTACCTTCAAAATAGACGCAAAACACAAGCTACAGTAAATACTTCGTATCTTCTTTATACGGTATCCAGTTTTGACAATTTATACATTAATTTGGGCTAGAAAAATCTACTTAATTCAATGGAAAAGTCAAAATTCTCAAATTCATTTATTTGTAAAATTTACAATTTTGCTCTTTTATATAAATTTACATTTTAATTCATTATTAAAACTCACGGGATGATACATTCTCCCTTCTTAAAGGATTTCGTCCTCGAAATCTTTAAGGATAGCAGAGTGTAACTTACAACCAGCATCCGAAGTCTATATCCATAACATGTCCTATTGGCATGTTTACAACCATCCCTATCATCCAAAAGTCTCTGCCTAAAGGGTATACCCCCTTTCATTCTAAGTTCTAGGATAATCTAAGCTTTTCTATCTAAAATGGTTTGACTAGGGTAACTATGCCATATAGACACTTCCACAAGCATCTAAAATTCATTAAAATTATATTCCAAGATCATGAAAAAAATTCCTTCACATGTAACAACAACACCTTTTCGTAATTGAAATCCCAAAATTTTGAATTAACCAACCATTCTGAAAATCTTGACTTAATTATCATTTTTGGATATCCTTTTTGCATTTTGAATTCTCAAAAACATTCTTTTTCATCTTATCAACCATTTAGGTTTATCATTAGGACTTTTTGCATTTTAATGCATTGGAACTACATCTTTTTCTTTTTTCTATACTTATTTTTGAAATAGACAATACAAAATACGGTGACCATCCCTATTTTCTACGTCTCTTTCTTTTGGGGTATATTCTTTATTATTTCAAATGGTACACTTTTATATTAAATCTATATGATTTATGGAAACTTACATTGCTACATGTTCCATTCCAATGAACTGAAATGCTACTCAAATACCATAGTCAATCTTATCCTAGTGGGTTACTTTATCCTATTTATCTAACTCCAAATCTATTTCTCTTATTTTAAGTGATAATTAAAACATCTTTACTTTGTCTTCTTAACAAAGATATTTTTTATTTTAAAATAAAATCTCAAAGTTAATAGGTATTTAGAATTGTAAAGTCCACTTTTGTTTCAATTTTTTTACAGTTTAAATCAACTTTTGTTAAAAATCTTTTTTTTAGCTTTCTTCCGCACAAAATAGAAAAAATTTAAAACTGTAAAGCTTTCTTTTAATTTTTAAGAGATGTTTCCTTTTTACTAAGACCATAATGTTTTCTTTAATCAAATCATTAAAAATAATTAACTTAACTTAGTAAAAATATTATTTAGAATGTGAAAAAACATTTCTAAAAATATCCTCAAATATACGCTTATTACTTAATCACAAAAAGAGTTAAAAAGCACTATTTTACAGGCTTTTCAAAACATTTCACAAGTTCCATTTTTAAAAGCAAAATTTACATTAAGGTTAAGTGCGATAACATACATAAAAGACAAAATAGAAGCTTTAAAACAATTATTTGAAAAAAAAACTTTTTCACTCTTTCTTCAACTTTTACTTCTTACACAAATTCCTTATAATTTGTTTAATCATTTACATAAAATCACAAACCAACCCCCTATTTTTTTCAAATTCTTTTAATCCCTCTCTTTCAACCAAAATTTCCATTGAATATAACAATGTGTTTAAAACAACAAAAACCTTACAATAGTTATTGAAAAATTACTTTTTGCTAAGTTCTTTAATCCCGAAAATTTATCTGACTAATTTTTACATAAGATTGTGAATCACTTCTTTTCAATTTAGAATGTCGGATATATACCATTTCAATTTTTTTTATAGAAAACACTTCTACTAGTTTATCACTTAAATTGGAGTGGACGATAGGAACCTTACTAGTTAAGCTCACCTCAACACATCAATGCCTTAAATGCACAATATTTTCCACTCTTCTTTATAATGGTAGTCAAATCAAATTTTTTTGCTTCCAAATACAGTACTTAACTTAAATTTGGAAATGCTTTAGCTATTCTTTTAAGCAAACTACTACTACAGATAGGGTTTTTATTTTGATTAGGAGATTTTCCTTAAGATCATAAAGTCAAATTTTTTCAGATTCTTAAGCTTTATCTCCATCTTATTCTCATTATAAAAGTCACATAGTGCTACTCTTTATTCACTCTTAAACCCATAATTTCTTTTGTCACTGCTAGTTAGTATGAGAAACCTCTACTAGCATTCTTGCCAGAATAAATAGGAAGGGTTTATCTTATCTCCCAAAACTTGTTCTCATTCAACTTTTCCCCCAAGATAGTATAGGCACGAATAGAAGAAATCACGGTGTATATATACACACACATTTCCAAAACCCATTTTTGAAAACTTTTTAAAAATCTATTTTTTTCAAAATATTTTCAAGTACATTCTCTAAATACGTGCTTAAATCCTAGGGAATCTTAAAACCCGATCTTATTTTCTGATTCATTAGATTATGTTTTGAAAAATCTTTTAAGTTTAAATTTCTTTTAAGTTTTCATAAACCTATGCTCTGATACGAACTTGTAACATCCCCCACTTGTAAATCTACTAGCATTCCATAGTTATTGATCCTCGACGACCAAATATGGTAATATTAGGTACATTGATACACAGAAACACATGAATATGGAAAATATTTAAATCAACAAAACACATTCCACATTCCATTTCAAAAACATTTCAAGTTCATTACATAATCCCACAATCGTAACTATGTTTAGACAAAATATACTCATTACAACATACGCCAAGAGCAACATATGAATATGACCCTTGGTTGATTAGAGTATATAATAAGGCAATAAAACAGGTTTGCCTTTGCAACTAAAACACAACGGAATAAAAATACTCTTATTAACTAGCTTGCCTCCTACAGGTCACTAGAAGCTTTACTCGTCTAAAATGAACCTGATACCCTCAACTCTCAAACTACTCAAAATCAATTGATTACCCAAGAGTTTAAGGGGAAAAACATAAACTTCGAGTCAGACATAAAGCTTGGTATGAACAATAATCTACCATCTCAAACCATTTAGATATCAAGTGAGACCACGCCGCTTAGCGGAATGGGTTTTCCCCTCACTAGTATCTTAAACAATTTATAAAATGTGCTCCTGCATCCCCAATGGTTAAAAACAATTCAAAATATGATGATATACAAACAAGTAAATTAAATGTGCATTATCCATCCCCATTCATCCTAACTATTTGTCACAATTATAGTTTCTAGGGTTACTATTTACCTATTAGTTTTCATGGGCTTACTAATAACCTGTTAAATGTGGACTACCTGTTCGATTTCATAGTTTTCATGGGATTACTAAGAACCTATTGGTAACTCCAATATCTTTATTTCTTATCCTAGTTTTCATGAGCTGACTAGGAAACTATTGACTAACTGTCAATATCTTAATTTCTTATCCTAGTTTTTATGGGCTGACTAGGAACCTATAGACATCTGTCAATATCTTAATCCGGATATAGTTTTCATGGGCTAACTACAAACCTATTGGCCACTGCCAATATCAAATTATTGTTTTCATGGGCTTACTATGAACCTGTTGGCCCATGCCAATATCTTTTCCTATACACAGTTTTCATGGGCTTACTGTGAACCTATTGGCCCCTGCCAATATCTATATATAATATTTTAGCATCCTTAATTTATAGTCACTACTGGGTCAACCAAGCTCGTTATTCTGCGCTTCCCCAAAGTACCGTTATGGGTTCTTTACAATGTGAATAAATATACGAAGAAACAATCATAACAACATAATAATACCAACACCTGTGGTTTAATATTCTTGAAGTCAATTTATATAAAACTTGGTCAATCCCCTAACCTATTAGTTAATCAAGGAAAAGCTTCTTCAAAAACTCCATTTCAAAATACTTTATTTATTTATTAGTTAATCAAGGGCTGACTAGGAACCTTATTGACTAACTGTCAATATCTTAATTTCTTATCCTAGTTTTCATGGGCTGACTTGGAACCTATTGACATCTGTCAATATCTTATTCCGGATATAGTTTTCATGGGCTAACTACAAACCTATTGGCCCCTGCCAATTTCAAATTATAGTTTTCATGGGCTTACTATGAATCGATTAGCCTCTGCCAATATCTTTTCCTATACACAGTTTTCATGGCCTTACTGTGAACCTATTTGCCTCTACCAATATCTTTAAATAATATTTTAGCATCCTTAATTTATATTCACTACTAGGTCAACCTAGCTGGTTATTTTGCCCTTCCCCAAAGTACCGTTATGGGTTCTTTACAATGTGAATAATTATGTGAAGAAACAATCATAACAACATAATAATACCGACACCTGTGGATTAATATTCTTGAAGGCATTTTATATAAAACTTGGTTAATCCCCTTAACCTGTTAATCAAGGACAAGCTTCTTCGAAAAATCCATTTCAATACATTTTATTTATTTATGCCATGGTTTTTCCTTTAAAATGAGATTGGGTTATTTATTTTAAAAATTAGATTTTTGAAGCCATTGGATCCTTCGAAAACAGTAAAATCCCTTTAGACATACCTTCGAAAACATTGGGGTAATTCCCCTTTGAAACCTTCGTAAAAGACCTTTCGAAACCATTTGGCCTTGCTTTAAAACTTATTCTAGGTCAAAGTGAATATATATGAAAGTATCTCTTTAGAAACCTTTTATCTTTATACAAATGTTTAGGGAAAACTTGATGGCTTCGGAACCATCCTTTGAAAGCCTAAATCATTTAAGTAAAATATTGAAGGATAGCATCGAAACCCCCTTTCGAAGCCATTGCCTTCGAAACCCCTTGAACCCTTTTGAAAGCTTAAATCATTTAAGTAAAATATTGAAGGATAGCATCGAAACCCCCTTTCAAAGCCATTGCCTTCGAAACTTCTTGAACCCTTTCAAAAGCTTTTAGGAAGTGGCTTAGTACAATTTTAAAACCAAAGCCACCTTTCGAAAGCATTGATGACTTCAATACCTTCGAAAGGCATAAGATTGGCAGCAAGGTTTCAATTAAGTCAGAACCACTCATTTCGAAAGCATTTGCTTTATAATTAAGGAAACTCATTCGAAAGCTCTATTTAAACAAAGAAAAGGCGACAATAAGAACCGAAAGCAACCGGGTATCGACTTGGTCGAAAGCACCCTTTTAGAAAAAAGGCAGGCGCATATCTTTTAAAAAAAAGTAAAGGTTTCGACCCCATCGAAAGAGTTGGTTTCAACACCTTGCCTTCCGCCTTTTTCGAATCCACTACATACCAATCAGATTGATACCATGTGTATTGGTTTTGGCACTGGTTGGTTTCGACTTAAATGGTTTCGATCTTAGTCGAAGCGGAGGCATTGGAGTCAAAAGCACTTCTGATAGAGGCGAAATCCGGTTTTCTGATTAAGGCCGAATTAAAGCTATTTTTAGTATGTTCTTTATAACTAACCTGCCCATTTATAATCATTTAATTGGTTGCCTTAAAAAATTTCAAATTCTTTATAAACATAACTGCCTCATAATTCAAGATCTAAATCAAGGAAAATTTTAACAATTAAGCCCTTCCATTAAATAAAACCAATTATGCAATTAAGCCCTTCTTTCTAAAATAATTTTAATTTTCATAGCAAATCACTTAGGAAAAATCCCCAAAAATTACAGAAATTCATTTTCATCATGTTATCTAACATATTAAAATTTTGGACCCAAATTCTTCCCGAAATAATCGAAGTAAAATTTCTAACCCAATTATTCATATTTTCCTTTGAAAATTCATATTAGATTTTCCATAGCTTGGAAAATTACAAATATTGAAACTCATCTCCAAACTCATAATTTACATAACATATAATTTTTCCATGGCATTCTAAAATCATTTATAATCGGTTTTACTCTAAAACCGTATAATTCAATGTTTAAGCTTATTGATTTAATTCAAACATGTTAGAAATCCAACCATATCATCATTCAAAACATCATAAAAATGTATTAACCTTAAATTCGAAAACATATGATTAAAGCAAAATAGAGATGGTATAAATTATTACTCACTTAGATCTGCTTAGTCTTCTCTCAAATCGCTAGATCTTCTTTAATCTCGTTCTTTGATTTTGATTTTATTTTTGTTTATTTATATGTAAATATAAGAATTAATGGAGGAGAGGTAAGAAGATGACAACAACTAGGATTAGAGAGAAGGGTCAAGAGTTTGGTTAGGTTAGTGGTTTAATTTATAGGAGATCTATATTAATCCTAACCATTGATTGAGTGCTTTATTTCCAAATAATCCTATCTTATTAAACCTAGATAATTAGATTTAATCCAATGAACCTAGACACATTTTTAATTATTATATCAAATCTCCTTCTAAGATTAACAATATGTGTACATGCTTATAACATCAATCAATCCATAAATCAACAAATCAATTTTTATTTACTTTCCTATCTAAATATAATCTTCCCATTACCATCATTTATGTTATGCTAATTAATTCATTTATACCAATTTAGTCCATAATTCTTATTCACATTTTACACTTTACTATTAAAATTAAATATGGCAAAGTACCATGTATTTAATTCAGAAGTATATTCATACACACACACACACACACACATACATACACACGCACAACATGTTGGTTTCCTCTTTACTTATTGAAGAACTCCAGTGAAGATTTATTTATACCAAAAATCATTTCTTTATTCGTGTCCCTTTAATTGTATAAATAAACCCTTTTCCTTTTTTAATAATTACTTTGGCCAAATTAGTGCAACAAATTTACCACTTAAGTCAGTCAATTTGAATCTTAATTAATACTCTTAATTTCCATTCCATATTTGGTTAACTAACATCTTTTCTCTATATTTCCATTAAAACAATTTATTATCCAAACATATAATTTTTAAACATATCTTTCAAAATGTTTAAATTTTATTAAATGACGATTTTAAAAATAAGCCTTTTCCTCTTGCATAACTGTTATTCTCTTCGAACATGCATTAATATCTTCCTTTTCTTATTACCTTAATTTGTAGCTCTTGAATTGAGAAGGTAGCCATCAAGAATCGAGCCAAGAATCCAAGATTAAGAACTGTCCTACGAATAAAATGATCTACGTACAACTTACGTACTTTATTCCAATTTGTTTATTAATTACACCAATTACTTTTCATTTTAATTCACATTTATTTCCCATATAGTATTCCTTACTTAATACTAAAATCATTTATGAGTCATTTCATTAATCTTTACTTAAATTTTATAAATATTTCATTAATCTTTCAAAATGGTTAAATTTTATTAAATGCCGATTTTAAAAATAAGCCTTTTCCTCTTGCATAACTGTTATTCTTTTCAAACATGCATTAATATCTTCCTTTTCTTATTACCTTAATTTGTAGCTCTTGAATTGAGAAAGTAGCCGTCAAGAATCAAGTCAAGAATCAAGTCAAGAATCCAAGATCAAGAATTGTCCTACGAATAAAATGATCTATGTACAACTTACGTACTTTATTCCAATTTGTTTATTAATTACACCAATTACTTTTCATTTTAATTCACATTTATTTCCCATATAGTATTCCTTACTTAATACTAAAATCATTTATGAGTCATTTCATTAATCTTTACTTAAATTTTATAAATATTTCATAACTTAAATTTATATTCGTATAGCACTCTACTATATCCTAAGAGTATATACAAAAATAGAAAATTTATTTTACTTCACAAGTATGTTCAACAAATTTAAAATTATTTTAACTTGCTACCTTCTCAATTCAAGAGCTACAAAAACTCGGCTTTTTTATTTTACAAAATCACTTAGCTTCAAATTTTTATACCAACTCGGAAATTTTCGACTATCCAAAATTTTCGAAAATTCCATTTTATTTCAACAAATGAAAACTACCAAACAACATATCATAATAAGATGTCCTACCAAACTATGCATCCATAATATAACCTTAACAGAAAACTTAAGAACTAAACACCGGGTTTTATTTCAATCATTTTGAAATAATATATGCTTATAACTTTTGTATATCAAATCATATTTTCGGGATTTAAGTCAAAATCTGTAGCAAACTACTATAACAGCTTCCCCTACTTAGAAACTCAAAAATAAATGCTGATGATGTTGCATTCATCACCAAAATTATTTTCCAAAAACAGAAGTAAGTTCAGTACTGTCTATCTCTTTTAAAATCCTTTTGAAAACATTTCTATACATAAATACTTTCAAATAAAACTAGTATTATTTTCTCTTCCCAAATTTTGGAAAACAATTTTCAAAAACAACGATATTTACGTTCTCAAATTCTCAGTTTAAATCCTTTTTATTTATAAACCATGTATTTGTATAAAGTTACTTTCTTATACAAAATCATTTCACAAATATTTATTTTTGTTTAGATTAAAATAAACAACTTCTATTAAAATTAAAAATTTAACCCAAAATTATTAACGATCGCCTTTTGTAAAACAGTGAAACATAATTCACAAGGTTTTCATTTCAATGTCCCCACAATCACTATCAACCCAAACCAAGTAGTGAAAAGGTAAAAACTACTCATAAACTAGTTGAGCACAATTCAAAAATCAACAAACAATAAATGATAATAATGAAAAATTATCGTTTTCTAACAAACAAATATATCATAAATAACTATATCAATTTTTGAAAATTATTCTTTTACATATAAAATATAATCCTAGGTAAAATTATTTCATTTACCAATTTCAACATAATACTATATCGGTTTGTCTTATTCAAGTGTTTAGAGATCCCTATCAATAATGTTAGCAACACGTATTAACCAGAATCCATAAACCACTCGACAGACCCATCAACACAATACAACATTTTTTATAACAATAACAATTACACACTCTCATATATATACTACACTCAACTCATAATAAGGCATTCCATTATCCTATCTTTTCATAAGTTATACCCCACCAAAGCCAAGGTTCTCGCTTAACCTTCAGCTTTGATTACAAAGGTAACGAACTACCTTTTCGACCTTCGAATGTCAATGCTAATACATCCACAGTATTCACGTGCCGAGCACCCATGTATCGGAAAAACTGATTATTAGGGTAAAAGAAAACGAAGAAAAGAAAATGACCATGAAAGAGGAGAACAAATACATCCGAATATCGCATGTAGAAAGATAATATATAATATCTTAGAAGATCTTTATAGAAAGAAAGCCTTAATATACATACAAAAATCAAAGTAAACTAACCTATCATCAGCCTGAACAGTTACAGTAGTATGTCCTTACAAATGCTGATAGATATAAAAAAAATTGCAACGAAAAATAAAATATGTAAATGGGTCTTGGAGGCATTTAGCTCCTCTCTTGAAGCTTCGAAGCATCCATAGCTAAAATAGTAAATAAACTTGGTGCTGACCCATGCATTATAAAAAAATAACACCCGGATTAATCTGGTAAGTTAGCATGAGAAACTCAAATCATAAGGATTTTTATATTTATAAAACCCTTCAAAAATAAAGGTATCTCATAAGACCACACCGCAAATAAACATGGACGGGTTTTACCTTACGACAACTAAACCCTTTCTAGAAAATCCAGTGATATTATAATAATTTCTAGGGGAATGAATATAAATAAGAAGCAGCTGTGCTATGTGTGAGTGTATGCTACAACAATGATAGGTATATAATCAAAACCGCTAAGGCGCGTTCGCTAATTGTATAGGATTCCATGGAGGTGCCCTTGGTACTTCAAGAATTGTCCTCCTGCATAAGGATCAAAGATATCCTCCCAAAGCATCATACATCCCTAGCTAATATACATAGGACATACTTGCTGGCTATAACATGAAGACGAGTGCACTACACATGCATGCATAACTATAGGTATCTCTAGGGTAGAGTCGTCTGCACCCTTGGGTTAGCCAAACCCCTGGTTATGCATCCTATCATTGCTTTTAGTCATATTCGCTAGTGAGGCTAAATCTGACATTCCAGCACACGAGTCACAATTAGAACAGATCTTAGAACCACATATGGATTCCCATATCTCAACAGATCTTGGAATCACACATGGATTCCCATATCTCAAAAGATCTTCGAATCACACATGGATTTCAACATCCTGAATAGATCACGAACAACTACATGTGTTCGAGCATCTCAAACATACTTCGAATAACCACATAGATTCCTACATCTTAAACCAATCACGAACATCTTCCAAAGCATAGAATATGTATATGGTTTTGGAGTGGTTACGATTTCGAGTCACCTCATATAAGTACACTCCTCCGCTTACCGGGCGCTCCAAAAACCAATCGATAGATTTTAGGTAAACTCAAATCAGGTTCTTTTGGAAATAAACAGACAATATCGTTTATCCTAGAAGTGCAAAATGAGATTATACATACAGTATAAAATCACCGAAGATAACTGTACCGTATAATTTCCGTGTTTCTTCAAGATATTTTCAAAGTAATATTTTAGTCAATTTAATAATAATGAGAATGATCGCGTAAATTAAACTAAGTCCTATATACTTCCCATAAACAAGCAACAGACAAAGCATGATCGACACACACAAGCATTATCAAGTCATATAAACTACTCTGAATCCCCCTTTTAACTAATTAATCCTTTATTAATTAAAACTTCCCTTTTTCTACTTGTATATATATTTCAAATATCTTAACAAGGGTATATACAAGTATTCTACAATTCCCTATTCATTTGTACTATTTTCAATACTTCAAAAAGTATCCATATTCTTTTCTCTACGGAATAAGTGTATTCACAAATCATTAACAAGATTTAGTTACATCAAAGTATAATCAACGCGGTTAAAAACAAATGATGCTTACACATTGTTACTCTAAACTTCTTCACTCTTTTATATTTTAAAACTTATACTTTCCAATCTTTTCAAAAAGGATTCCATACTTATTATCATCTTTAAAATTCCAATATTAAAGATCTAAGTATTTCCCAAAATCATTTAACAATTTCAAAATATTATTCAAGAGTTTAAAAACAAATGGTACTAAAACATTATTTACCACAAACCTAAAAAACTTTACTTAATCAATATCTTTAAAACTCTATTTAAAGATTAAATTGCATTCATAAGGGTTTAAGACAATTGTTACTCAAACAATATCACAACAAACCCAAATCATTTCATACTTTAAACACTATCTTTAATACTTGCTTCTTAAAGATTTAATTATACTTAAGGGTTTAAGACAATTGTCACAAATAATGTCACAACAAACCCAAATCCCTTTCTCTTATTATTACTTTAAAGTATTCCTCATTAAAGCCATAATTACAATACTAATTATAATACTTATTTCTATATTAATTTAACAAATTAATGTACTTTCACTTAACTTCACAAAACCGTTCATTTTAACACAAATGTTGAAATCCATATTTTCTTTCTTTATAAAAGTCTTAACAGGCTTTTTCCAAAACTTATATATTTAATAAAAACCTTTTCAAATCGATATTATTTTACATAAGCTTTAAATTACTTTAATAAAACTTTTAAACAAATTTTCTAAAAACAATGTAAACTTAAAAACACTTTAAAATACTTATAATATGGTTTGAAACATTTATGTTAGTATTACTTAAAAATACTAATTTTATACTTTATTTGAAAATACATAAGTAGCATGTTTCAAAATTTAAAATCCTTTACTTTAAATCCAGAAACAATCATAGACAGATATTTAAACTTCAATGTTCTTTATTAAAATACTTTAATAAATGTTCACAAAACTACTTAAAAAAGATTGGAAATTTATCCAAAGAAAAAGCCCTTTATACTTTACTAAAAACCAGGATTTTCAACACCACTTTGTTTCAAAATTTCTATAATTTTCCAAACCAATTCCTTTAGGTCAAACACACCCAAAACATGTGTATAGAACCATCCAATGTATATTTTCACAGTGTATTCAAATTTAACCAACTTGGCACATGTTAAATAAATGAGATTTCAAAGTGCATTTATAGCAACCATTTCATTCCAACCATTCACACACACTTTCCAACTTTAACAAACAACAACATTATCAACCATGTAAACAAGTCCAGGCCATGATACTTGTTTTAGTGGATTATAAGATAGATTAAACTACATATAATATTGTCACTTGCTTTCCCAAGCAATGAGGGATCCAAAAGTAATAACTTGCATTGTTCTTTATACGTTTTACATTTAACACAACAAACAGATATATCACTACAATATACAAATCAGATGGTGAGTAAACTCACCCAAGCCCAAGCCTAAACCCAAGCGCAACCCAAGTGGTAGAAAATCAAATCATGAGTTCAACGGCGAAGACGGTGTCTCGATTAGACCTTGTATGTAAAAGTTATTGATTTAATAAGAATTTTGAATTAAAGTTGTTAATTAACTAGCTAATTAAATACTAATCACTTAAATTAACTAATCCCCTTCTACACCACTTAGGCTCCACTGTACACGCATGAAAAGTGCATACTAGGTCGTGCACTCATCTACCATCCCCGCTGCCACGGATCACCGGGGAACTTTCGACCCTTACCAACGACTTTCTTTTCACGTGCCAAACCCAACCACAACGTCGATGTTAAGCTCGATCAACTATTGGCCATCCGTCCTGTAGCCCACTATAAGAGAAGAAAAATGCCCCACATATCCTCCTGAAGCCGCACCACCTCTGAATGCCTCCACGAGCTCGCCTTCATACAACAACCCCAAATCCACCTTCGCTATGGCTTATCTCCACTTCAATCACCATCAGACCCAAACATTAGCTCGGCCAAGCAACCCCAAGTGTCGCCGCAACCACATTTGAAACTATGGATGAGAAGCTCTCACTCACATGAATCCAAAATCAAGATCTATAGTCGCCCCAAACTTTGGGAAGAATTAGATGTTTGTAGCGGTTGAAGTTTAAAGTAGCAGGCAAAGAAAAGAAGGAATGGAGGAGAAGTGAGAGAGAGGAATGAGGGTTAATGGTTATTTATAATGAAAACATTACTATATTTTAATTTCTAAAATAAATCACTACGTGTTTCGAGCTCGTGCAGTCATACAGGAGATCAGATCACCACGAAACTCGTCGGCACACAGCAACTCATTATTCCGGACCCAACAACGCTAGTTTCGTTAAAATCTAATATAGTGCCCCCAGGGTTGATAATTTCATAGGTTGATTGAAAAGAATTACTATTAAAAAAAGTTTAATCACATTAATCATAAATTGAAAGTTTTACCATTATCATTTATTATTTAAAAAGAGTTAAATCGGCTTTAAAAATCATTTTTACATCATTAAATCCAAGATTCGATTATTTAAATAATTTTGATATTTCAATATAAAGTTTTTAAAATTGCAACTTGTTATAATATATATAAATATATATGGACGAGCATCACTGTATTCTCCCAAAAGAAAATCCCCGTAATGTAATAGTTGGTCAACCGGCCATAACTACGAAGGATGATGACTTCTAGATACGGCTTTATAATTTAAGCTAGCCATACAACTAACACATCATGAAGTAACTCATTTTCGGGTTTACTAGCCCACTCCAACAAAACAAACAAACAACCAAACTTTGAGGAAATGCATATCCCATACGAACTTTACACCAGTAGGAAGTGTAATTCATACAGGCTTAACCCGAGCCTTCACTACCGACCGCATGGGAACGACGGAGTACTCAACTTATGCCCGGTCCTACTCTACAAATACCGGTACACTATGCTTGCATAGCGTCGATCTCTCTAAGCATCTCCAATTTAGATTTTCCTAGTATAAATAAAGAAAAAATGCCCATTACAGTTACTTAGTACCTCTGTTTTTGAATTGAAGTAGACTCCATTTCTAATTGGGCACTGTCACAAGTAAACTCCTTAGTGGGAAGAGGCAGACCTCGTTGGTCATTTAATACCTTCCACCCTAGAGTAAACCCCTTGACCACCAAAAGGTACTCTATCCATTTAATTCTTCAACTCGAGGCGAACCCTTGGTATTATTTTTCAATCTAAACTCGCATGTATATGCCTCCCACGGGTCCAATAGTTGGAGATATCTCGCATCAGTAGTGTGTATACATAAATGCTAGTGACCTCTAGGTGAAAAGCAGACTTTCGTATTGTAACTCTATTGACATCGCATCCTAGCCCATACTAAACCAAGCCATTTACAACTAACCAAAATATTGGGCTAGGCCCATTAATTCAAACCCATTATAAACGTATTATTGAGGCCATATAATTTTCACTATGGAAATTATCATGCCTCTTAAGTTCATTTATTAGTATTCATTTATTTACTTGTTATGAACTTATTCTTACCTTATATGCTTATTTTCTTTATTCTTTATTTCCATTTATGTCACTTAAATGTCATTTATTTCTTTACTTCCAATTATTTGTCCTTTATAAATGATCATTGTTGTTCAAATTGGACAATCACTAATGTTTCAGATCTAACTTATTATGCATATTCCATTTTCTACATAAATGTCACATTTAATTCTGTAATTAGTCCCATTAAATGCGTTTATGTCCCCATTCGATTTCTATAACTTCATATTAATTGCATATTTATTGTTTATTAATATTTCAATCATTATACATCAATATTGAAGTTATTACAACCTTTTTTATTGCAACCTCCTAACCCTTTGATTTATTACATTATTAATGCAATAAATGGCTGTCAACTCCCCAGAATTGAAAGATGATAGAAGAAAAGTCCCTTCCAAAAAAGTTGTGAAAATTAGGTCCCTGTTTTTAGTTTTTGGCTAATTTATGCCACTTTTGCCCTTGATTTCAATGCTGGGGAGATTTTCTGGAAGGGGACAGTTTGGTAAAAAATAACAAAACAGATACTTAAATTACATGAGTTTATGAGTAGGGACTTTTTGTACATGGGCTTTGAGAATAGGGACCTTTGGTCCAAAACCCCTTATTAATATTTAAACGATTTAATTGTAATTAATACAAGAATCGACGTATATTTATTTATTACACTTTATCCTTTATTTTATGTATATTTATATTTCTTAATTAATAGGTGCGGTTATACATATATATTTCTATTTTTAAAACTTTAATATCTACGTTTAGGAATTTCAGAATATACACTTATATGTACATTCTAGAAGAATATATATTTCAATATTTTAATATATTGGGTCTATCCTTTCCATAAAAAAGGCAATTATCACCGTTATAAATTTTCATAAACTACCTTAAAGTGGAACTTCTGCTCCGTTTGAAATTACCCTTTCATTTCTTTTGAAATACACAGTGCAGACTATGGAGAAGGACATCTATACTTTACACATCACTTTCATTTTGACGTATTCCTTATTATTCCAAACGATGCACTTTTTATACAAAGAAATTGGATAGTCTACGGAAATTTACATGGAAATAGATACAACTAAATTGTACAGCCAACACTCCCAATAAATTAAATTATAGAAATTCACATTCCTAATCAAATTAGGGCATTCCAAATGAATGCTAAACAAATTACAACCCAATTAACGTAAATCTAAAATAAACTTCACCATCTTAAACATCATATTTCACTAATTTTAGGGATATTTCTCTGAAAATTCTAGATGTAAATATATAACATTTTCATCAATAATTTAAATTATTGAATATGTAAGCAAGGGTATCAAATTAGATTCATTCATTAAGCCCATAATTCCATGATTTTCACATAGGCATGATAGCAAAAATAGAATTCAATGATACAAAATTAGTGCTATGTAAGTCATATAGTTTTCCACTCACCTTTCTAGCTTTCCAAATCTCTAAATTCGAATTCATTCTTTAATTGACTTCATTTTCCTTTCCAACCCAAAAATATTTTATTAAAAGATATATACATGCCTACTAGAATTACAAATCTAAGAGGGGATTTAAATTAAGTGGAATTTAGAATTATAATTATAGAATTTACCTTTTTCATAGAATTGATTCACTCCTTCTCTATTATTTTCTTTCCTTCTCCAATATATATATACATAGTATTTTTATAATTTCTAGAAATAGTAGAGAAGAAAAAATAGCAGAGTTATGATGCCCTGTTTAGAAAAAATGAGAAGAAAAGTGAGGGGCTAGGCCTGTATTTATAGGCACTGGAATTAGTTCCACTCATTAGATTATTATTTATTAAATTCGGACAGTTCAGGCCGAGGTTCAGTGCGCTGGCCCAACCTTGACCAGTTAATCGGTGGAATAAAGCGGTCGATTGATCATTCCCCTGCTGTCGACCGATGGGGTCGAGGCATTAATTATTATTTATTTCATTAATTTTGAATTCCTTTTTAATTATTTTCGATCCGAAAACTTCAAAATCTTATAACTTCATCGTTTGAATTCCAATCATGAAGCTTCATATATGAAAGTTGCTTAGAAAATCGCTATAAACACAGTGGTGCAAGTTTCGTATCCAAATTTTGGTATTTGATCAAATTTCATTTTTTAGCATTAATAATTATTTGTAATTCTATTTAATTAATTATTGTTTATTTTACAAGGTGTTATATAAACCATGTATAATGGGTTACTTAGCTTTTGAGTGATAAAACATCGCAAATAAGGTCAACTATTGAATGATCGGCTATTGTATGATAGAATATCACATGATAATCTAAATCATCATGTGGTAAGGCATAAAAATGGTTAAGAATAAAGTAATCGAATGATAATTCGAAGCGAGTGTCCAAAATGAAACTTTTATATACACACATCAAAATGGTGCTTTTGTAAGTTAAAATGGAAACCTATAGGAGCTTTCGTGAGCTAAGGATAAGTTGCCCTCGTGAAAAGAATTTAAAGTAAAACTTGATATAACCATCGTAAGTAGTACAGAAAACAAGGCTTTTGCATGCCAAACTGAAGGTATTGCTTTCAGGTAAAATATGTTCACGTGATAAATATAAACACATTCTTCATGAGAAGAACTAAAGATAAAGCTTTCGCGTGTTAAACAAAAGGGCCAAGTTTTCATGCAAAAGAGGGGAAGACCCTTGTGTATTAAGTTCAAACATAATCATTATAAATTAAAACCAACAAGCTTTCATGAGTCAACTTTGAATTATATAAAGCTTAAATGAGTAAATCCTACATAGTCCTTGCATCTAAAACTTTTCACGACAAGCTTAGGTGCAATCATCGTGAGTAAAATGGGGAAAAGGGGGTTTCACGTATCATACCAAAAGCTTAGTTATCGCTAAAAAAGAGCCTATCGTGTTCTAAATAAATGTAGCATTCGTGAATAAAATATAAAGATGGGGCCTTAAGAACAATAGTCCGAGTTTGTTAAGAAGTGGATACAAAAACCATCAAACTCGAAATCTATAAACAAAAAGTAGTAACTTAGGCAAATAAATCTGGATCAAAGTGACGATTGTAGATGGAAATATGAAGAAATTACCAATATTGAAAACATGCAACTCAGATTAATTATACTTTTATAAAATGAAGATCAACCAAATTGAATTAGAAATTATAGCAAAAAAATAAACAATATACATAATAAAATAATCATTTACCAAATGAAAATCGTGAAAAGTTTGATTACAGGAAGATGATAAGAACATCTAAGATTTCAATAAAAGAAGTAAGAAAGAGAAGCAGGAGAAGAGAGCTATTTATAGAAAGATAGAGGAAAGTCAGGTAACCATTAGATTAAAAAAAGAGAACATCAACGACTAGGATGGATAACTATAAGAATATGAAACGTTATTTATTCTAAAGTATAAAGCAACATAATAATTAGGAGAGGGGGGAAGTTATACTTAAATATGTTAAGTCATAGCAGGACAATGAAGAAGGAAAAATGCAAAGGAAAAAGTCATTATAATACAATTTAAGAAAGCCGTCATGTGATGTCAATCATAGGCCTCGAGATGTTAAGATGAAAGCTATCGTACAGAATACAAGGGCCTTCATGTGATTTCTTTGAACACAAAAGTTAAAGCCGTTGTGATGTGTTATAAAGCTGTTATAATAAAAACATCACAGTCATCGCGGTGTTTCCCATGTTCTCATCGTGTGTAAATTGACAAAAGCATGCTATCATGATGAAACTCCTTAAGCGGTCGAGAATAAAGGTTCCTAGGCCGTCGTGGGAAGTTTTATAAAGCCTTCGTGTACAATCTCAAAGTGATAAACCAAGGGCATTGTGAGAAGTTTCATGAGGCCTTCGTGTGCTATTTCAAAAGTGATAAACCAAGCCCTTCGTTGGAGTTTTATGGAGCCATCATAAACCACCCAGAAGTAAAAAGTCAAAGCTTTCACGAGGAATTCTGCCATGTTATCGTGAGCAATATTCAAATGACAATCCAAGGGAATCATGAGTAGCTCCATTAGGCCATCGCATGCAATATTTATATGATGAATCAAGGTCGTCGTAGGAAATTTAATGAAACCATCATGTACCGTCTTTGAAGTGATGAACAAAAGCTTTCGTGAAAAGATCCAAAGAGCGACCATGGGATATCGTGAACAGCCTTGAAGTAATAAATTTATGCCGTCATAAGGAATTTCATACAACCACTTATTATTTTGGAACAAAGGATTAAGACTATCGTGAAGTGTTTTCGGAAGGGCCATCGTGCATAATCAGGAGCTATCATGAAATAGTCTAAACAAGTATGCCATAAGTCATTTCAACCATGTGCCGCATGGACTGATTATGGCCATCTACTTCAAATGGAGTGCCACTTGTCAAAAATCCAATATCATAATTTCTCTATAAACAGACAATGCCCCTCCAGCTAAAAAGGGATCAAAATTTTGAGATATTCCTCTCTTCCATTTTTATTTTTCCTTCAAACTTTATAATGAAAGCTTTGAATTGGGGATCATGGCCGTTAAGGAAAATTGTAATTGAGGATTTTGTAATAAAGGACTTGCACTTGACATAATTTATATCAACACCTCTTTGGGTATTTGACTTGGAATTTGTTAGCTTCACTTACAGTCCGTATATGTTGCAAGACTTTTATGTATGATTCATCAAAGTATGCCACTATGGATTCATTATGATTGTAGCCTTAGTTCACTCTCACTTACTTTGATTTAATAACTTAGCCCAACTTTTACGCTAATATTAATAATATCACTAATTAAATTATCAAATCAATCCTAAATCATGTTAATAAACTTTAATAAGATATATAAATGAAATTTATTTCATATCTAACCCATAACCTTTTCGAAGATAAACTCACTCACCTATAATTGAGGTATACATACTTTTCCTCCTTTTTTGAACCCTAATCCAAAAATCAACCCTTTGGCTCACTTGGGCCTCTGACCCGTTTGGGTCAAAATGCATTTTACGATAAACAGTCTGTATCTCCTTCATCTGTAATCCATTTATAATGTTTTTAACTAAGAATTTAGGTTCGAAAAATCTATTCAACACAATGGTAAAGTCAGATTTTCCAAATTCCTTAATTTACACAAATTCTTTTATTTTATGTGCAATTACCAAAATACCCTTTTTAAGTGGATTAATTGTTTTTATTAAAACTCTGGGGTATTCGGTGATGTTATAAAAGGTAAAAAAATACACATGCTAGTACGGATGCATAGGAAATTTTGGAGAATGCATTCAAAGGAATTGATAAAACGAAGTAAATTCGACTGCAAACTATGTGAGGTGAGTTTGAATTTTTAATATGAAATCATCGGAATCAATCAATGATTATTTTTCATGAGCTTTACCTACTGTAAATCAAATGAAAAGAAATAGAGTGAAAGTTGGAACATTCTAGAATAATTAAGAAAATTCTACAATCATTGGATTCTAAATTCAAACTACAGAGCTGTAGTAATTGAAGAATTCAAAGTTTTAAAAACCATGCCCATTAATCAACTAATGGGATTGCTACAAGCTCATATAGAAAAATTAAAGAGAAGAGCTAAAGAAGAGCTATTAGAGCAAGCTCTTCATACCAAACTCATGTTCAACACGAAGGATACAATAAGCAAGGAAAGAAGTCATAACGAAAGAGTAAGAGGTTGAGGTCAAAGATATGTAAGAGGTGTCTACAATTTTTCAATAAAGAATAGAAAATCAAAACACAAATGCTATAAAAGACTAAGGAATAGGAGGAAACATGAAACAAACTGAAAGGCAAGGTATGAAAAATAAAAAATTAACTGTGATAAATTTAGGGCTTTTGCTTTTGAATATAGGTCCAACTCTAATGAAGCTCAAGAGAGATCTAATTTTTACAAAGAAGATAAAGAACATTCTACACTTTTTTGATCACATAAAGGAGATATAAGAAAAGATGGGAATACATCGTATTTGGATACATAAGTTGGCATCATATGCGCGGAGGAAGGATATGTTTACAAACTTTGATAGATCAGTAAACATTCAATTCAGTGATAAATCTAAAATTCCTGTTAAAGGTCATAATTTAATTAAAAATGGAAAATGTGACTTTATTTTTAATGTATATTATATGCCTAATAAAAAAACAAATATTTTATGTTTGGGACAAATTTTAGAAAAAAGATATGAAATTCACATAAAAAACCATAACCACTTTATCGTAGATGGTAAAGCAAATTTATTTGCCAAAGTTCAAATGTCAAAAGATAGAATGTTTCCATAACATATTATAAATAATATTGTTAACTATCTAAAAGCATGTTATAAAGATTCACTATGGGTTTAGCACCTTAGATTTTGAATCCTACCTTTGGAGGCCTAAAATTGTTAAAAACAAAAATATGGTAAAAGTTTTGTGTGACGGCCCTGATTTATATATGCTGTATTCTCTAACATTTTCGGTAGTTATACGTATTTAATGGATATACATGCACTGATAGGGACAAAATAATTTGGATGAATGGAAGATGTTTCTGGGTTAGGAAAAATAACATTTTAAATAGTCGAAGAATTTTTTAGATCGGACTTTCTGGTAGCCCGTACGACTTATAAAGGCCCAAAAATAACATTTTAAGGCAGTCTCAAATTTTTATGAAACTATACCATCTAGACGAGAAAAATACAATGAGTTGTGCTATTGAAGAATCATCGCAATCTGACATTCCTAGAAGTTATGCGACCACAAAATGTGCATTGGAATTATGGAAATAAGAAAATAATTGTATTTTCAAACCCCTTACCCAAGCCACTACACTGTTTCATGAAATCCTAACTTCGTACTTCCTTTCTCTTCCTTTTTCATGAGAAAATGATCATTGTTTTGGTTGAAATAAAAGTTGGATCCCTTTTTTATTCTAAGAGTTACACAACCATTATCACAGTTATACCCAACTCCAAATATGATGGTTAGAAAATGCAAATATGGCAATAGGGATGATTTTGAACGTGAACCGGTATGGATTTGGAGTGTATGATTGTGATTATGGTGAAGAGAGGATCATATGTCATTGGAATGGTTGTTTTTCATGCTATAGTACAAGATATATTGGAGTAGAACGAAAATATTGTTAAAAGATAACTTTTTAGTGATCTAACCGTATGGGAAATGGTTACCATGGTTTCTTTGTCTCGAAGCGGAGATTTGGAAAATGTAGACCATTTGAGCCATAAGTGAACGTAGTGGTGGTAGGAAGGTTGAGAAGTTGGCAACAAAATAGGTTCACTTTCTTTAGTGACGTATGCAGGGTCACGGGGGTGGCCAAAGTCGATGGAGCTGTTTTGACGGAGTGCGGCGGACCGGTGGTGACGTGCGGCGGCTAATGGCAGTTTCATGCGAAAGTGGGCCATAGGGGAGGGAGAGATGACATGACTTGTATACTTAGAGAAAAAGATAATTATTAATGGTAATTGATTATTTAATTAATAATTAGTTAGTTAATTAATTAAATAGTTGATTTACATAAATCAATATCTTATGCATACGAGGTCCGATTTGACATGGTTTCTTGCATTGTGCTTGTATTGAAGTCATCTACTACTTGGCGTAAGATTGGACAACTTTTATTGAGGTGATTGATTTAGTCTCGCACCATACTATGCTTGTCATTATAGTATAAAACTATGTTTTTGAAAATATTTCCAACTATATGACATAATTTTCAATAGATCTAAACCCAAACCTGACTTTATCAACGAATTTTAAAATGCTTTAAAGTGGTTTTAAATTGGCTGTTACACATGTTCTTACCGACATACCATTTTTCGAAAAATTTCAAGATTAAGGCCATTTGTATGTATGCTAGGTTATATATATATATATATATATGCTTGTTTGGGTTGAAAATGACGAGCGATAGGCGATATTGTGATAGAATGCACCTTTGAATACACCGATCCAAAGCCTAGGGTGACTTTAGGACACCCGTCGTGGAAAGAAGTATGAGCTATCTGGTCTGGAAGCCTTATAAAGACTACAAATACGTGGAAAAAATCTAAGACATTCTACACTTTTAGATTTCACAGTGGAAGGTACTGAAATATAAATATAGAAAATAGTCATTTTAGAAAATATCACAGAAAACACAGTCCCAAAGCATACGCAGTCATAATCCAGAGTGTACAAAAATACAACATATAGTCTGATAAAAACTAAGTACGATAAATAGTTATATGGAGAGTAATGGAAAGTAATGAGAAATGCCCCAACGCCACCTCTCCATGTACTAGATGTTGCCCAATAACATGTTGTCATGTCCTCCAGTGGTAGGGAAAACAAGGAAAGGAACGGGTCAGGCAAAAGTCTGGTGAATGGGTTACATCATTAATGTGAATGGGTTACATCATTAATATATGGTGATCACATTCAATTGACTTCATCAATACAATATGTGACCTAAGGGGTTCTACTTGTGTTTGAACCACCTACTATGGTAGATTTTATTAACCTAAGGGGTATAGTTCTAAATACTCATAAAATAAACATCTTGTGAAGGTTTACACTTAGCGTCGAACAACTAATCGAACCTCAAAACACTACGGATCGGTTATTGACCTCTGGAACTATTCAAACATAGGTTCGCCTACAATATCAACCTGGGGACTATGTTCCCAAATTACGACTACATGTATCTTATTTACACATTGAGGTGGAGCATGCATTGCCGAATCGCACCAAAGACGTCTTAGAGTCCTCTGCATCCGTATCTACTTTCAATGGTAATGTAACAATAATTATTGCACAGCGTCAGGCATCCAATCAACATCAACGGTACCGCGTCTTGTACGTAGGAACATCCCGTTGGTGCCATGTCGTGCACTTCTCTAGGCATCCTCGTTGGTGTTAAATGTACACCGTAGAACCTCATTTGAGTGCGATTTTCGATAAAATTGTCCCTATCAAATATCGACAATATTGAATAAATTGTGTTTATGCCTCATTGCTAGTGTACACATCTATTCTGTCCTATAACGTGAAGAATCAAAAACTTAGTGAACTAATTATCCTACCTATACTAACATCCATATATAAATTATATATAAATAAACTTATAACCTAGGCCTTACGCTAAGATTTAGATTGCGCTTGTAAACCGATAATTGGTCGACTATTGGTCACTAGAGTGGTTGACTGCTTGTTGTTCGACCGGCTCATCGAGCCCGTTGACCGGTCAGAGTTGTTTATTTATTATTATTTTATTTTCTTCATTCATCGATTATCATTCTCTATTGCTTATCATTCTTTGTTAATTACAGTAAACCCAAATCTGTAAATGTACAATCCTCATCCCAATGTTCTCAATTTCAGTTTCTAATTATTTCATAATTTATAATAATATTTGTCATCAATTCAAATTAACTTAGCTATATTCAATTTAACAAAAGGTGTATTTAACCTAAATCAACTTTTATTCTGCCAATTTTACTCTAACCGAATTTAGATTAAACGGGGACCATATTAATAAGGGTTAAATTACTGTCAAATTTCAAATCTATTACAATTACTAAATAAACAATATTTATGATTAAACTAAACCAAAGTTAGATTAAATAGGGAATAAACAAACTTAATGACATATACATCATCATGTTAATTGTGAAACCCACTCACTTTTTGTCAGCTTTTCCCTCCTTTAATTTGTGTTGAATCGCCTTCTATTCTACCGATTATTCTCTCCTTCTTGCTTGATTTTTCTTCGATTTATTTTAATTTTATTTAAAAAAAATTGTAGAGGAGACAGAGATTTGGAGAAGAGAAAGAATTTGGACGTACTGCTGGTTAAGGATTAGGTTTTGGATTAACATCATATTTATAGCTGCATGAAATGATGACGACCATTGATTTAACGTAGTTAAATCCGGGTCGTTCGGCCTGGGGTAACCGTAGCTAATATGTGCCCATCGGTCGATCGCTCGATTCGGGCCAGTCGACTGCTTGATGTCTAGCGGCCCCAACCCGAGTTCGATCGGTTGAGTTATTAATGTTAATTAATTTTAACCTTTTGATTTAATAATCATTTTCCATATATATATATTGATTATTTTTGAATTCAAATCTTTAAACATTAATAACTTTTACATATTAGCTCCGATTTCAAAACATTATATATGAAAATTATCTAGAAATCACTAAGAATGCAATAGTATAAGTTTCGTAGCCAAATTTGGAAATTTCCACTTTTACCCTTATTATATTTAGTTTAGTTTCTTCTATTAAATTTCTAGTTAATTTATGCAGGGTATTACATTATCCCCCATAAAAAGGATTTCGTCCCTGAAATCTCCAAGAATGGAAAAATGCAACTCGTGCGCATGGAAATACCTACCACCATCACTCATCCATCAACCACTAGCAATCATTGTCCTTAGTTCAAATTTTAATACAATATGTACGTATAGGCATGGAATGCATATAAACCTATACTAATGCAAAAATTAGATGGTTGATCTATTCAGCCTCCTAAAATGAAAGTTCTTCTGTCATGTATCGAATTGTATGCAACATCCTATGTAAATATACCGATAGTTCTATATGTATGTGCAACCATTCAATCTATATGCAATAACCATATGCATATAGCTCGGTAAAATAAAAAAAATGATGGTGTGAGTGTATGCTAATTCGGAACATATTCGCCTAAATATGCAAAGATCATTTAATAATTACATCCATTAGCATCAATTATCCAAAACATGTCCTAATGGCACATTCATAACCATTCCTAGCATCAAATCATCCTTACCTATGGTGTATATTAAGCTAGAACCTAAACACGTAAGTAAGTTATACCTATTTAACCAAAATGGAAATGTACCAGAAAAAAGTTCTGGATTGATAACTTGAATCTTCTCCTCAGGCTCTCATGTACTCTCCATTGGATTCTCTCCCCAGCGGACCTTAGCACGCTTGATAACTTTATTGTGGAGTTTCTTTGTACCGTACTTAGGAATACGAGTGGGTGTACGGCAAACAAGTGATTTCCTCTCTACTTCCATCTCTTTTAGCTGACTCAATTCGACTATATATGATGTATTGTGTAGACACTTCCGCAAGTGTGACACATGGAAAATGTCGTCTACTCCCATTAACTTCTCAGGAAGCTTCACCCTATAAACTAATTTCAATTTCCTACTCTACCTGAGATTGGAAGATGCCCTACAAACCTTGGTGCTAACTTTTCCGAACTACCAAATCTCATGACATGCCTAAGCGGTGAGTCCTGCACGAAAACCATGTCATCCATAATGAACTCCAACTCAGCGTGTCTTCTATCAGCATAAAACTTCTACCTCTCTTGCATGGTTTTTGTCCTTCTACGGATCAAGTGTACCTTCTCTGATATCTCCCTCACTATGTTTGGTGCAAGAATAATCTTATATGTGGTTTCTCACCGACAAGTCGGTGATCTACAAGGCCACCCACATAACGCCTCAAACGGTGCCATCCCAATACTTTCCTGATAGTTGTTATTATAAGTAAACTCCACTAGCGGCAAGTTATCCTATCAAGAACCTTCAAAATCTAAGATACACACATCCAAAGTAAGTCCTCAATACCCAGTTCACCCTCTCCGTTTGTGTATCCGTCTGTAGGTGATAAACGATACTCAAACTCAACTCAATTCCTAATGCTTTCGGAAGACTCCTACAAAATTAGCTAGCGAAAAGTATATCTTAGTCGCCAACGATGCTAAAAGAAACTCCATGTAACCTAACTATCTCCATCACGTATAGTGTCACCAAAGACGCAGCAGTCCATATACTCCTAACTGGAACAAAGTGAGCGCATTTGGTCAGTTAATCGACTATGACCCAAATACTCTCATTCACACTCCTGTAGTCCATCAATAAAATCCATAGAAACACTATCTCACTTCCACTTTAAAATATCTAATGGCTGCAACATTCCTACTGGCTTCTTTTGCTCCGCCTTTACCCTCTAGCAATTCATATATCTGGCCACATACTCTACCACATGCTTCTTCATAACAGGCTAATAAAAGAATCACTTCATGTCACCTTACATTTCTTCTCCATCGGGACAAATGATCATCCTCGAATGATGAGACACGGTTAGTACCATGTTAGTCAAATCCATAATAAGAGGAACATCTATAATCTACCATCTCGCTATAAACACCCATTCGAATCAATGGTATAGTGTCTCAAATGACTCGATTGCTTTCCTCTACAAAGCTTCTCAAAAATATCCAATAACTCCTTATCATGCTCCGGACTTGACCTAATATGATCCATAGTGTAGGTTACACATCCAAAGCTGCTAACAATCCCAAAGTGATGTCTGAAAATGGTCTAAAATCGAATGTAGAGATAAACTCCAAGTTCTTCCACTCTAAGAACACATGACTCAACATCGCATACTTCCTTCTCAAGGCATTCGCTACAACATTGTCTGTGCCCGAAGTATAGGAGATATCAAAATCATACGATGCCAAAAACAAAATCCATCTTTACTACCTTAAATTCAAATCTTTCTGGAGGAATAAATACTTCAGAGACTTATGATCCATGTACATCTCAAACCGCTCTCCTAATAGATAGTGTCTCCACGACTTGAGTGTAAAGAAAATGGCTACCAACTCAAGATCATGGATAAGATAGTTTCTCTCGTGGACTTCCAACTGTCACCTAGCATAGCTCAACACACTCTCTTCCTACATCAAGACCACATCCAATCCCATATCGCAAGCATCGGTATGGATTGTGAATGCCTACGTACCACCAAGTAATACTAGAACAGTTGCACTAGTCAATGACTCCTTCAACTTGATAAAAGCATCCTTACACTTTGAGTCCCATGAGAAAAACAAAGTCTTCTTGATAAGGCGGGTCAGAGGGGTAGAGATTTTAGCAAAGTCCTTAATGAACCTCCTATAGTAGCCCGACAAACCAAGAAAACTCCCCACTTCCGTGACATTCTTCGACATATGCCAATCCTGCACTATAGCAACTTTACAAGGATCGACTACAAGTACACTCTCAGGGAAAAAGTGTCCCAAGAAGCGTACCACCTTATGCCAAAAGTGATATTTGAAAATCTTCACCTTCAACATATAACCACAGAGTGTATTGAGCACTTCCTCTAGATGCAATCAGTGCTCCTCCTCGCTTTTCGAATAGACAGGAGTATCATCAACAAATACCACCACAAACTTATTAAGCAACCCTCGAAAAACTCGACTCATCAGATCAACAAAGTATGTGAGTGCATTGGTCGGTCCAAAGGGCATGATTAACCATTCATAAAGTCCATCGGGCATACGAAAAGTGATCTTCTGAATATTATCCTCGGCCACACGCAATTGATGGAATCTGGTAGCGAAGTCAAGCTGAGAGAACACCTTCGCTCCAACTAACTGATCAAAGCGATCGTCTGTGTGATGCAACAGGTAATGATTCTTCTCTATCAGCTTATTCAACTGACGATAATTGATGCAAAGCCTCAGAGAACCATATATCTTGGTGGCAAAGACAAATGGTGCTCCCTGCTCTGGAATACTCCTCTTAATGAAGCCCTTCTCCAATAGCTCATTTACTTGTTTCAGTCCGCGTCTTTCTTTAGGAGCCATATGTGTCAAAGGTAAGCAACGGTTCTGGCGTTCTTCTTTAGATAAATCTGAAACTTGATCTCTCTCTCTAGGTTGGAAGATCTATAACCTCGAAAAAGAATTGCCTTCCTATCACAATAAACTCTAGGCTATCTCCACTACAAGTACCCAAATGAACAACCTTCCTATCACAGTCTAAGATCGCCCCATACATGGTCATCCAGTCCATACCCAAAATCAACCCAAACCCTAAAAATCCTAAGACAAAAGCATCGCAATCGAATTCGACCCCTAAAATAAAAAATTTCAAACACATACATATGACAGATAAATAAGGCAATCCTCCTACATTGTTTGATACAACTACTAGATCTATAACTATGCTAGTGTCTAAGTGCAACTCATTTACAAGTGTACTCGAGTTAAAAGAGTGTGTTGCCCCAGTGTCAAGTAAGGTACGAATGGGTAAATTAGATAAAGTTAACACACCTTCAATTACGACCATCTTCCCCTTGTCTGCTACTAGAGGCACATCGATATGGGAATGACATCCAGTGTGCAACTTGAAACCACTTGGGTAGAGGTCTTCGGTGGTACCGGACACTCCCTCCTCATGTGCCCGATTTGATTATAGTTGGAATATTTGATCTTTGAGAAGTCTGTCTTATACTCCTTCTCAAAATGCACTCTCTTATCACATCTTTTGTAATTGAGCTCCAGCTTCTTAATATTCCCTTGGGCCCCCATTCTTCCTTTGCACTAATTCTGTTGGGGTGTCTTTCCTCCTGACTTCTTGGGCTCACTCTTTACTCCTTTCTTATAAGTAGTGTTCAGCAAGGCCATCTCTACCAAACCCGCGAAAGTTACAGTCAAGAGAATATGATTAAGGGCCAAATCTTGAAGAGGTTGATTCGGCCCCTTCGCAAACTTCAAAGTATTCTTTTGAGGGGTATTGATAGGATCCAAATCAAACTTTGCCAACTTATTGAACTGATTTACATGTTCCTTCATCGACATTGCTCCTTGCTACAAATGTATGAACTTTTCCAACTACACTCCCCACTCTACCATAGTAAGGAACTTCATCTCAAAATGCCTCCTCAACTCTCCCTAAGTAATTTCTCCCTCATCAGTCTCTGCCACTTTCATGTTCTACCCATTCAAAGCCTCTCCCTATAAATTCCTAGTGGCAAGTTGTCTCTTAACATCATTACCAAGACCCATCAATCCAAAAATCCTCTTACAAGTGCGGGCCCATGCCTTTAAGTCCATATACGACTTGGTCCCCACAAATGGCTTCCCTTGTAGACTCGCAAAGTCCCTACATAGCTTTGAGTAATCGACAACGAGTGGGTGGGCAAGAACTACACCAGCGCCTGCTTTGTAGGTCCTCTATTAGGGTTAAGGTCGACTTGTCCTCTCATTTGCAAATACTAGTAGAATCATATTGGGACGTTCATGATGAGAATCTCAGCTGCATCACTTGAGCTCCAAGTAGTTGGATCAATCATCCTCTCTATCTATGTTTAGGAATTTATTAGCAACTTTTCCATGTAGAGTATGGGTAAGAATAAGTGATAGCATTTTTTTCATGTTATACTTATATATATATAACCTTTAAAAATATTTTTATCTACACATATATTTACTTTTTTTAAACCCATTTGAAGTTTTTTTCAAAACTTTTCAAGTACATTCTCTTAATACATACCTAGCTTCTAAGGAATCTTAAACCTAGGCTCTAATACCAAATGTGACAACCCACACCTCCGAATATACCGATCCAAAGCCTAACGTGGCTTTCGAACTCGCGTCGTACCAAGAAATACAAGATACAAGGTTTCGAAGCATTATAGAGAATAAAAATATAAATATAAAATCTAAGACATTGTACACTTTCAAATATCATATAGGAAGGCAGTTTAATAAAAATATAGAAGTTAATCATCTTAGAAAATATTCCATAAAACATAGTCTCAAAACATACGTGGTCGTAATCTAATGTGTACATAAATAAAATATATAGTCTGATAAGTACTAAGTACAATAAATAGTTACATGGAGAGTAAAGGAAACTAATGAGGAATGGCAATGCCAAGCTCACCTCTCCACATACTAGATCATGGCCAATCACCTGCTGCCCTGTCCTTCTGTGGTGGGGAAAAAAGGAAAGGGGTAGGTTAGATAAAAGTTTGGTGAATGAGTTACATCATTACTATATAGTGATCACATGCAATTGACTTCATCTATACTTTATGTAACCTAAGGTGTCCTACTGGTGTTTATGAATCACTTACTAAGGTAGATTTTATTAACCTAAGGAGTATAGTTCTAAATAATCCTCTATTAAACATCTTGTGATCGTTTGTACTTAGGGTCGAATAACTAATCGAATCTCAACATAAGTACGAATCAGTTAATAACTTCTGGGACTATTCCAACTAAGGTCCGCCTACAATATCAAATCGGGGACTATGTTCCTAAATATGACTGCATATATTGGATTTACACATTAAGGTGGAGCCCACAATGCCAATTGGCACCAAAAACATCTTAGGGTATGCTGCATCCATGTCCACTCTCAATGGTAACATAACGCAAGTTATTGCACAACACCGAGCATCCAATCAACATCAAAAGTACCACGTCCTATACCTAGTAGCATCCTGTTAGTGTCGAGCCATACACTTCTCCAAGCAACCTCGTTAGTGTTGCATGTACACTATAGAACCTTCTATAAGTGCAATTTGTGATAGAATCGCCCTTGTCGAATATCGACTACGCCGAATAAATAGTGTCTAGACCTTAATTTCCAGCATACACATCCATTCAGTCCTATAACATGTCCAAGATTCATAAACTTAGGGAACTAATTTCCCTACTAATACTAACATCCATATATAAAATATATATAAATAAACTTATAACATGGGCCTTAGGTCGAAGTTCAGATTATGCCGGTAAACCATTAATCGGTCGCCCACTTGCTATCAACCGGCTCTAGTGAGCCCGTCGATCGGTCAAAGTTGTTTTGTTGTTATTATTTTATTTTCTACGTATGTCGATTATCGTTCTATGTTGCTTATCTATCTTAGTTAATTACGGTAACCCAACTCTGTAAACGTACAATCCCGATCCAAGTGTTTTCAGTTTCAATTTCTAATTATTTTATAATTTATAACAGTGTTTGTCATCAATTCCAATTAACTTAATCAATAATCAATTTAACAATAGGGTGTGTTTAACCTAAATCAACTTTTATTTAGGAAATTTTACTATTACTAAATTTAGATTAAACACGGATCATATTAATAAGGGTTAAATTACTATCAAATTCCCAATCGGTTACAATTACTAGATAAATAACATCTCTGAATAAACTAAACCAGATCTAGATCAAATAGGGTATAAACAAACTTAATCACATATATATCATCATATTAATTATGAAACCCCATCGCCTTTTGTTTGCTTTTCCCTCCTTTAGTTCATGTTGAATTTTCTTCTCTTCTACTGGTTAATCTCTCCTTCTTTCTTGAATTTGCCTTTAATTTATTTTAATTTTATTTCGGAAATTTTTCTAGAGGAGACGGAGATTTAGAGAAGAGACGGAATATAGACGTACTACTAGTAAGGGATTAGGGTTTGGATTAATGTCCTATTTATAGCTGCATGAAACGATGATGATCGTCGATTTAATATAGTTAAATCTGGCCCGTTTGTTCGAGGGTACCATAGCCAATACATGCTCACCGATTGACTGCTTGGTTCGAGGCGGTCGATCGTTAGATGTTGACCTGCCCCAACCAAGGTGTCCACTGGTTAAGTTATTAAAGAAAATTAATTTTAACTTTTTGATTTAATAATGATTTTCCATATATATATATATATATTCTAATTATTTTTGAATTCAAACTGTTAAACGTTAATAACTTTTCATACTAGCTCCGATTCTAAAATATTATATATGAAAATTATCCAAAATATCGCTACGAACACAACGGTGCAAGTTTTGCGACTAAATTCGAACAATTGTGAAAATTCCACTTTTACCCTTATTATATTAAGTTAATTGCTTCTTCTAAATTTTCGATTAATTTTTGTGGGGTGTTACGGATATAATGTTAGGAAAGATCACATAAGATAGAGTTTCATGCATATTGATGAATACATGGTATGGAAACTTGAATGGATGTGATAAGTATATAGACGGGTGCTAGAATGTGTGCCAACCGATTTGACAATGAAAGACGATGGATTTGGGTGTGTGCTTCGGGCTTTAAGAGGGATGCCGAGTGTACTCCCTTGGTTTATACTCAGCCATTTCTGGCAAAGTAAAAAATCAAAGTGGTCGGCATCAACCACTCTGGAGTGATCGGTACCTCCACTATTGGGTAGGCCCATTTGGCAAATTTTTGATGTGGTTAATGAAGAGACGTTAGGGAGTGCAACGCGATGGTTCATTCGATCACTCAATGCTTTGATTTATAATATGTCTCTATGACGAGCGGTTTTGCACGTGAAGGAAGCAAAGTGTGTTTAGCTTGTTGACTTCAAGGCATGCTTAGAGAAACTAGGGGAAGGCTTTAGGAATTTCCTAAGGAATCTATGGGATGACTTTGGGACTTGGTGATGATGGCTCTATGACTTAAATGGATGTCTAGAGGTATTCTGATGATGATGACTCGACGATGTGAGTAGTAATGAGGATCCACAAGAACAAGTTCGATAGTGGGAAACTGAGCGTAGAACAATAATGTATTCTATAGTGGAAATGATTTTGAATGGAACGATGATGTATTCGACTATGGAGATGCACGCACATGGACCATTGATACTCGAAGGTTTCATGTGTGCTTAGTATAGATGGGGCACGTGGGGACGCCTACCTATATTATGGCCATATCCAGATCTTATGATTTTAGACCCTGGGCTTAATGATTGTGATTCTAGTTCCAAGCCTAATGAAGTGGCATGAATTCGAGCACTAAGAAACTGAGACTTTGTTTATGTTTCTAGCCAATAATTGGGTAATACGAGTTATCTTATGTCCAACGCACCCGAGAGATATGAGGATTGTTTGATGTATGTTGTGTTTATTCTATCACTTTAATGATGTCATATGATATAGGTATTGTTACTTGGATACCCAAACACCCGACGTTGTACTTTGACTAGTACTACGTCCAGATGACGATGATGATAGTAAATTAGCATATATTGATGTTATGTGCTAACTTTTTTAATTGAGGGATAAGTCAGGTATGATTCTCCATACCTTATATCATATACGCTATATTGACTCTTACACTATACCACAAAGTGAATCAGACAACAGGGATCACACAACAGAAAAAACAGAAGGTATATTTTCTAATATCCCACTTTTTCACACAACACATAAAAAATCATCTGCTGTCTAAAGAGCCTCAGAAATCTTTCAACTTTCGTATGAATAACCCATGAAATCTTTATGAAAATACTTGTCATTCAGACAACATTTTATCCGTCGTTTGATTTAAGTTACCATATTTTTTAGTTTTGGCTCCATCTTTTTCCTCTCAATTATTTGTGGCCGCTTTTTATTTTTGTTTCCCTCTTTATATTTTAGTTCCCCTTTTTTATTTTTGTTCAGTCCATATCTTGATTCAATGCAAATGCCCGTCTCCTTCTCATCTTCAACTTAGGGTTTTATGAAATTGAAACCATCTCCTTCTCGTCTTCGTCTTCTCGTCTTTGTGCATATCTGATACTCTCTCACTCTCAATTTGATTTTTTTCGCGTCTTCTGGAATTAGGGTTCCTAATCGAACTCGATTGCTACTGATTGGTACGTGATTTTTTATTTTCTTTTGATTTTGCTGGAACTCGATCTAAAATTATGCCGATGATGATATGGGTGATTTTATAGGATTTGATTTCCTATATTTTTATTTTGAGATTTTGATTTGAAATGGTTCTTATGCTTTGGTGACTTGTTCTTCATATATATGCTTCGAAACTTTGAACCCGGAATGCACTTTTGTTGTTGATATGTGTATTGATCTTTACTTTAGCTATGGATTTCTCTACTGTTTTAATTTTCTTGTTCATCTCGGTATGATTTATGGCACTGCCCTGTTTTAATTTATGGCACTGCCTTGATCAATTAGTGACATTTGCTATTTTAATTTATGGCACTTGCTTGTTTCAATTTATGACAAGCTAGTGAATTGCCTTGATAAGCCAGTGCACAACACTGCCTTGTCAAGGCAGTGCTGACTAATGATGCCTTGTTTGTGCACTTTGATGGTCCATATTGCTTTTGCTGGTCCAATTGCTTTTGCTGGTTTCTTGTTATGCTGCCTTGGTTCATCCATACATGTTGTTGGCTTGTGAGTTGTTTGTATATACTTGTATACACTTGTTTATACTTGAGCTTGAACCAATTCAGTTTTGAACCATTTTGAGTTTCTGAACCATGTTGTTGAGTTGCCTTTCTACTCACTATGTACATATATACATGTATACACATATGTGTATATATGTATATTAGTGTTCCTGGTTATTCGTTTGTATATTTGACTTTGAAAATTTCAATATTTCTCTTGATCGGTCACATGCTTAAACTGTTTTGGGATATATGTGAATGTATGTACATATATGTATATATATGTACTTCATTTGATAGTTCATGTGTACACATGAGTTCCACTTGCATTACCATGCCTGGGTTCATGTGTACACTTGAGTTCATGTCCGAGTTGGTGTACATTTAAGTTCATGTGTACACTTGTCCCTGGCTTGTACTTGTTGTATTCTCGATGGTTTGAACTTCCATGTATATACATACATACACATGTATGAATATATGTGTGAATGTTTCATGCACTGCCCTGTTTTAATTTATGACAAGCCTACCTTGATAAGGCAGTGCACACTAGTGATGCCTTGCTTTTGCACTTTGATGGTCCATGTTGCTTTTGCTGTGATGGTCCATGTTGCTTTTGTTGTTGCTTTTGCTGGTCCACGTTGCTTTTACTGGTCTAGTTGCTTTTGCTTGTTTCTTGTTATGTTGTCTTGGTTCATCCATACTTGTTGTTGGTTTGTGAATTGTTTGTATATACTTGTATACACTTGTATATACTTAAGCTTGGATCAATTTGAGTTTCTGAACAATTTTGAGTTTCTATTGCTTTTGCCGGTCCAGTTCTATATACACGTGTATATACTTGAACTTGTATATTACACTGGTCCATGTTGTACTTGAACTTGTATACTTGTCCAGTTCTGTATATACTTGTATACATTTGTATATACTTGAACTTGTATATTACACCGGTCTATGTTGCTTTTGCTGGTTCAGTTCCGAACCATTTTGAGTTTCTGAACCATTTTATGTGCATTTGCACATGTTGTTTTGCCTGAGCTTGTTTATGTGCACTATCTTGAATTCAGTTCTGAACCATTTTGAGTTTCTGAACCATTTTATGTGCACTTGCACCTGTTGTTTTGCCTCAGTTTGTTTATGTGCATTATCTTGAATTCAGTTCTGAACCATTTTATATGAATTTGCACTTGCTGTTTTTCCTGAGCTTGTTTAAGTGCACTATCTTGAATTCTTGCCTAGTTTTCTTGTTTGCATTTCCTAGATGAGCAAGTGTGCATTTTCATGTATATACATACATACATTTGTATGTATGTATATGTGTGAATGTTTGCTAATTCGAATGCTATGTGTATGCACTGTTGGTTGAATCCCTTGCGACTGGTTTGTACTTGTACTTGTATATGTGCCTGGTTTGTTTTGATTGTTTTGCTGCCTGGTTCAAGGTAGTGTCGAGATACTTTTGATTGTATTGTTGCCTGGTTTGTACTTGTATATATGTGTACCTGAGTAGAGCCCGAGGAGGCTTGGGCTTGACCTTGTGCACATTTTCACTATGTTGAGCCTTCGGGCTTGACCTTTGCAATAGTCTGTGAGATTTAATCGATGCCCAGCCTTGTGATATTCATAATGATACATTGTTCATATCATAAGTTGTCTGTGCACAGTTATATTTGAAGAGAAAACAAACCCATAAACTGAGGCAATATTAATATTCAAATTCAATTTTATTTTTGCAATTTAGGTTTGTTTCCTTTTCCATTTTACTGCGTTGGTTATTTGTTTGGTATAGGAGATGGCTGGACATAAGCTGGAGCAAGCAAATCAAGATCAATATCAAAAGCAAACTCGAGTGAGTGTGAGTAAAAGAATGTTATATATGAGAGTGTACAGAAATGTTGTATACATAAGAGTGATAGTGAAAGTTGTATTGTATTTGAAAATGTAAGTAGAGTGATAATGAAAGTTGTATTGTATTTGAATTTGACTTGAAATAAAGTATTTATTCAAATAAAATTGCGATACATTTATTTCAGTCTGCAAATATTTATTTCATTATGTGAACAATTATTCATATCAGTCAATATTTATATGTTGTCTAATAGGAAATTCTTGAAATGATACTATAACATCAGACAACATATGGTTTTATTTGTTATGTCAGTGCATACCTGACAATGAGGCAAATCTTTGGTCTGATATGCAATGAAACAACACAAGATTTAATGGCAAATAGATATGCAATCCGACAATGGAGCATATATGTCGTCTGATGCGTTTTCTCCCATAGTGTTATAGTCTTTTGAGATTGTTTATCGTTCACAATAGACTATTTTCTAACTCAAGATTTTATGTTTTGCTTCTTATTATCTCAAGTGCTCTTAAATGATTAAGCTAGATAGCAGGTGTGGGATAGCGCATGTCATTATGCAGATAGACTACCAGGAGGCTACACTTTCATGTTTTAATTTTGGGCTTATTATTGCTTTATTCACTATGCGACACCATTGAGCTTTGACATTGTTTGAATTTTTATTAGAGATGGTTTATCACTTGAATTATATTTGATGTATAAACATGATGATCTATTTTGTATAATTGTACTGTGATAGAGTTAGGGGTATGCCCTAGGGGCAATTATGTAATTTGTTACATATATCTAACTCGTTGACCAATCTTGTTCGAAATAAAGGTATTTTCTTTCTATTATATACCTGATATAATGTGGTTATATTACTTAATCAATTTAATTAAAAAGTATATTCAATAGAAAATCCATAAATGGTATGTTTTGTAATAGTAGTAACAAAGTGTCGTAACCGTGAGTAATTTATCACAATGAAACAAATATACCATTTTAAATGTTCCTAGTCAAGATGCATGTAGACTGGATTTTGATGTATCCGTTGAGACAAAAGTACGTAACGATCTCCAAATGTTGGGCAGTGTATTACTCATGACTGTTGGGGGAACCTAGGGGTTATGTACTAATAGTTATTGGATAATTAAGAAATGACTCACTTAAAAATTTTACGTTGCTTAATATAACTAGGTCAAGCAGAGAATATTGATGTGACTAATTTACACAGTTCTCTTGACTTGAGAATACTGTTGATCTTCAATGTGGAAGCTCCGCTTTGATTATAGTTAAATCATGGCACGACGTCCATCGAACGACTATAGTTGGGTCGAGTGTAAGCATTGGAAGTGAAACACTATTCAAGAGAGGATTCGTCTCCTTGGTTATATGAGACTAGTATCACGGTCAACAGAATTCAACTCAAAATCAAAGTCTCTGGCCAGAGCATTTCGGTTAATAATAATTGTTATTATTGAACCAAAGACTTTGTGTTTGGACTATAAGGTTGAGTGTGGATGATATTGGAATTTTAACCGTTACCAAATTCCATAAATCCAAAGTGATATCGTTTTGACAAAGAGAATTGGTATAAATAATTGTCGCTATTAGGTACCGCGTATAATAAGTAAAATTAGATTTAACCAAAAGATGTGTAAGTGATAAATTCAGCCAAAATGTCACACCACCTGCTAAGTGACGTGTGAACGTTAATATTCGAATAGTTCGATATTAATCGCTGACTGAATTCTTACATATGAGTTGCACAACCGTAATGGTGAATTCTTTGGAAAACCATATGATTTAATTAATTTAAAAAATATTGTAAATTTATTAAATTAATTGATATTTGAGAAATATTAATTATTATTTATTTGATGTTTGAAATTTTTTTGTAATTATTTTGATGTATTTATTAAAGTTATATTTGCGTGCATTGGTATACGATATCAATGTAATTTTAAAATAATTGCATGAAATGATTTATGGAAATTTTATGTCATTTGATGACATGATTTATGGAAATTTTATGTCATTGATGAAATACGTGTAAAGAAAGGATCGACGAGAGAGAAATAATCAAGGGAACTTGTAACAACCCGCATATATTACGATTATATATTTAAATGTTGAATTTAAATATAGCATCGTTAGTTGAATTTGAAGTTCGAAATGTGACTTTTTGTAAACGGTCGAATCCAGACTCGAGACCACTTCCATTAAGTCCAAAACGGCGTTTGCGACCTTTTTGAGTATAAACATCGATATGTTTGGAGTTGATTAGAATTTTGATATTTTCATTTGGGGCTTTGGGTTTGGATTTCAACCCACTAACCTAACAAGGTAACCCCAACTCCTCTACCTAATAACTCCCACTCCACTCATCTTCATTCATTCATAATATTTCCTAACACTCAAGCTAAAGGAAAGAATAGAGGAAAAGATGGGAAATTAAAATTCCTAAGCCCCGGTTTTCTTAAGAAATTCAAGTTCTAGTTCTAAAATCAAAGAGAAGCTTAGGTAAGCATCCTCTTCATCTTCTCCATCTCAATCTCTCTTCAATTTTCAGAAATTCCTATAACCTAATCTAGGAAATCTTTGCATGTGATAATAGATTAAAGATCTTAGAGGAGTAGTTGAAGAGGAATTCATCTTCCTTTGTTTTAGAGCTTCTCATTCATTGTTTTTGAGTTTTAAAGGCGAGTTTTTGAACTCGCATCTATGTCTATAGCTTTCATTGTTGTTGGGTATGAATTCCTAACATCTATTTCATGTCCAATTGCTTTTGATTTGAATTGATTTGGTGAATTTTCCAATTTTGGTATTTTGAAGTCAAAATCTTTAAAAAGCCTATCATAGATGTTTGGACATGTTATTTAGGGTGTATCGAAGAGCCTATAAGGCTAGGTTGTCGCTTGGCATAAATCCCTTGCCTCCGTCGCTCATCCGATCGCTTCCGAACCGATTTGGCCATCATTGGCCTAGGCAAACTGTTGCCCAGTCCAAGCAACCAGACGTCTGGTTGGGCTAGTCCAAACATCTGGTTATGGTCCCTGGAGAAGAAAAAACATATTCGACAGAAGAAAAATAGCCGAGCCCTCGACCAGACGACTGGTTAGGCTACACCAGGCGTCTGGATGGTTTCTGGAGTCAAAAAGAAATGGGGAAAAGAAAAATGAATTCCCCGAACCCCAGGTCAGACGTCTGGTCATGCCAGGTCAGACGTTTAGTCATGTTGCGTTTTGACCATTTCACCTATTTTCGAGAGTATTTCCAATTTTTATCAATTTTTGTTGATCTGATTAGTTGTTGTCATTTATTATCGACTTTGATTGCTTCTTTTCTGGATTTTTGGGAATATCCATTTGATGTATTTGATATCGATTTTTATGGTTTTAATTCACACTGTCGAATGTGGATTTTGATGATAGATTGTTTTTACAATCATTTCTGTGATTTGTCACTTTAAAATACAAAGGTTTTTATACTAGTAGTAAATACTCAAACTCTTTCTCAAAAAATAATTTCAACCCTATTTTAATACAAAGCTTGTTTTTAAAACCATTTTCCAATTTATTAGTATATACAAACCTTTACCTCATTCGTATGAGAAATCTAATTAAACGACTTAGCAAAACAAGTGGTATGAAACGCTTGCGTTTACTTCGTCGGTTAATTCTTGGACTTGTTCGATTGAACTCTCGTGACAATTTTCGAGTGGAAATCTACAATTTGTTCATAAATATTTAAGTTAAGCCAGTGGTTATGGGACATGAAGCTAAACTCATTTATTTACTAGCTTACTGTAATTCACACTTCTTATTGATCAATGATGATCATTTTTTGATTTAGACTAGCGATATGCGATGTCTCTTCGTCCGCGTAGGGGACTGTACCCCGTTCTGTTGAGCTTAGTCTCATTTTTTATAGGCTAGCGGCCTATGGGTTTTATGGAGTTCGGTTCAACGGGCGTACCGTTGTACTACGTCGTTGTTTCAAATTATTTGAGTTTCAGGTTCATCGGGCGTACCGTTGTACTATGTCGTTGTTCCGAATAATTTGAGTTTCAGGTCCATCATGCGTACCGTTGTACTACGTTGTTGTTTCGAATTATTTGAGTTTCAAGTTCATCGGGCATACCATTGTACTACGTCGTTGTTCCGGATTATTTGAGTTTCAGGTTCCTCGGGCGTACCGTTGTACTACATCGTTGCACCGGCTCTATGGTTAGCGACCATGGGATAGCGACCCGTTTGTGATACACGTGTTGGTGAGTTTTCATGCTCCCGTTTATGATAGGCCTCCCCCTCTTTTGTGTTTTCTGGATTTCTAATTATTGATTTTTAGAATTTGTGTTTCACCAATTTTTGCGATTGGCATTGATATGTTTTGTCAATATTTGAGGTTTGGTGAAAAAGCTAAAGAATGTGATATTCTTTTTTGAATATCAGAGAAGATTTGAGATATTGTATGATTTTTGTTGTTATCTAATGTATACTTGTCACAGTATGGCATTATTGTTATCATACATTTTTGTCATATCTCATATCCTATCTCAACTTGTATGATATTTATAGCTAGACTGATCCGTTTATTATTTTTCTTCTTAAATAATACTCGGGTCAGACCGAGGTGTTACAGGTGCTTCCACTTGACTTCTTAGCTAGGGCTAGCTTTTGACTTTTGGCTAACTAATTTAGCTCAGTAGTTTTTGCTTTTATACATTCGAGATAGAGACTCCTTGATGTATACTTATTCTTTTGTGATGTTGTGGACCTTGTTTGACCACTACTTTGTTGTACACTTCTATGTGTTACATTCATATCTGTTTCCGCCTTAGTGGTATGAATATCTATGACCGATTTTGTGTTATGCTTATTTTATATTTGTTTCCGAAGGCCACATAGCCATTGTAGTAGCTTTGAGTTTGTATTTGATAGGTCGGATTTCCTCTTGAAATAAAATGCACGTCATTCTATCTAATATATCGGTACTCGCACAAAGCAATTACACAGATGGTCGCTCCTCAACAGCCTTATTCTTCGTGCTAGTCGACGGCATTACCCAGTAGTGTCCTTGGCTAGTGTGAGTATAGAGGTGGGGCGTCGCAGAACTAATTAGGGAAGTTTTAATTAAAGAATGAGAAAAGTTTCGTTCTTTCAAATAAAACAAAACAAAACAAAAAACTAATTAGGGAAGTTTTGTCCTCTCATTCATTCTTTCTCTTTTTCTCCTGCTAACTTTTCATGGCAGAAAACAAAACAAAAAAAATCAAAATTTCAAAATCTTTCAACTCCAAATAAAAACATCAAATAGAATAAAACAAAAGCGGTTCATCAATCTCTTGCAAGGATAGGATGGGGGTCTTGAAGATCTAAAGAGATATCATCATTCAAGGTGTGGCTTATAGGCAACATCCTAAGAAAATTATTTTTAAAGAGTGTTTCAAGGCTTTGGGTAATAAGGTCCTTGCAAAATCCGGATGCTGATTTCTGAATCTGGGAGTTTTGATTCATCATTCAAGGTGTGATTTATTGGCTACATCAAAAGGTAATCTTTAATTAAATTCACCTATATATTGATTAATATAAGTAGATTTCCTATGATTCACTTCATGTTGCAATTTTTCATCCTGCAACGTGTAAATTAATGCCTTATGTTTTGTTTGATTAAATCATGTATTTTGTATTATTTTTGTTTAGATCTATGTTTGTTCAGCAATTCTTTTTAATGTATGTTTATAATAAATTGACATGTTTTGATTCTCATATTACTTATAATAAATTATCTTCATTCTCTATATTGTTTAGATCTGTAAATTCTTATCACAAATTTACACATGTCTGCGTTGTTCAAATCTCTTTTATTTTATTTTGAAAACTTATGAAATTTAAAATTGACATTGGATGAGATTTTATGTATACAATAATATAACATTCATTTATTCAATTGCTAATGAATTACATATATGTTAAGTTGTCTACCATTGGTTGAAATTGATCTTATTCATATGTTAAATTTGTGTGTACAATTGTTTCAATCATTGTTTTTGTTTTTTAAAAAAGGGGAAACTTTGATTTAAGATTATTGAATGGACTTTAGTGCAAATTATAGTTCTTTGTTGTTTTCTATATTTGAAGATTTATGTAAAATTTAAAGTATTGTTTCATTCCTAGATTAAAGGTTTAACAAAAACTGTTAACTTATAAACCAAAAACCTTTTATAAAATGTATATATTAATTATCGTATGCTACAATGCTTGCAAATGTTTGTTGTTCAGATCTAAATTAATGAATTGTAATTATCATATGTATAGAATATAAATGTTTAGTTTAATTCAAAATTGTATAAAGATTATGAGCAATAATGTAACATTTTTGTTTTTAAACCTTTCTTAATTGAAATCGTATCTATTAATGTTAATTTTGAACTTCAAATTATTTAAAACAACCGATAGTTTTTCACTTTATATATATGTATGCATGTATATTTACAATTATTATGAATGTATGCATGTATTTCATTGATAAAATTTAGATAACATAAGCCTGTGTAAATTTGATTGAAAGTAATAAATGTTATTTAATATATTAACTGTTACAATTAAATAGGGTAAGAAATGAATGGTTTCCTTCCTTTTATATTCTACCATATCTTCTCTTTATTAATTGAACAGGGTAAGAGAGGGAAAGAAATGAAATGTTTCCCTCCTTTTATAATCTGTCGTTATCTTCTCATTGTTAATTGAATAGAGTAAGAGAGAGAAACAAATAGTCCCTTTCTCTTAATTCATCTGCACATATTTCATTTATACACCACTTGTATACTGCACTTACTCTTCACACAAATGAATGTATTCGATGCATTCAGTATAATACCTATAAGTTGAAATTAAATTTAAAATTCATTTTTGCTAAATAAAATAAAATATTGATTTTATTTAAAAGAAACTTAAAAAAGTTCTAAGTATACTTAGACTTCATAGGCCTTCTAAAAATCCAAAATGGTACAAATTTTAAAATTCACCCATTTCTTCCGTTGTGGGCTGGCCTAGTTTCTTCAATTATATCGGAGCTCAACAGTCTATTTGGTCTAAATTTGTCATGTTAGGGCTAACTAATTAAGCTTGTGCACTTTATACGGTGTCTAGAAAGGTGATGTCTAGGATTGAAATTGGGTAATCAAGTAACATGTCCTACTTGGTTACCTGTCTGACCTGAAAGGTGAAGTGAGCCAAAATGTTGCCCCTGATATAAAAGGCCCAATTTGAATTGGACCTTGGGCTAATTTTCAAAATAGTTTTGAAAATTAAGACAATATTTTAAATTTAAAAGTTAATTTAAAATAAAAACATGTTTATTATAATTGGTTATAATATAACTAAATTTTCAAAATGTTTGAAAATGTAATTAAAATTTAAAAATGTTTGAAATTATTTAAATATTAATTTCAAAATTTAAAATTTATTAATAAGGTTAATAAAACAAATTAACTAATCGAGTTTATTAACTAATACTTATATGCATGTATTATATTTGTTGATATATGTTATGTTATTTTAAAGTGTTTAAGATAACATAAGTATGCATGTATGTATATAAGATAATTTTGAAATTAATACAATTTAATTAAAATTGTTTAATTAAATAAATTAAATAAATTAAATAAAAGTTAATTAATTAAATAAAAATATGCATATATAAAATATATGTATTATATTATAAAGATTATAGTATGCTCTATAAAGGTTATAGTAGATATGTCCAATATAAATGTTGTATTGGAATACTAATATAAAATTAATTAAAGATTTATTTAATTTAAATTAATTAAATAATATTTAATTAAATAAAATATTATACATAAAACTATCATATAAGTAATATGAAATATAAAAGTTATATAACAATAAAACTTATATGATATGAATGTATAAACTAAAGGTGGAGCATTAAAGAAACCCAAATAGACTTAAGGAATAAATACATACGTAAATGTACGTATATTTTAAATCTTGATGTGCCTGACACTTGAATCACGAGGGTATTTCACAAGAAATACATTAGTCCATAAGTCGATATCACTCAATATAATATATTGAAGATTATGAATCTTCAATATAATGTTGTCCTCTACCATATATATTAATAAATTACTTGCATACTCCTTAGTTGTTGAGCAAACTCAAGCTAGGGATGCTATGTGTAGTATTATTAATATATTGAATAGAGGAGGTAAGATAACTATTTATATTTTTTGAGAAAACTCAAGGTACATATACTATACTTAGACCGTCACGATATGGTAGGTTCGAGTGAATAATCTCTTACAATTTGTTGAGCAAACTCAAGGTCGAAATGAGATTAGGACAAGGAAACATGAGATAGGAGTTGTATGTGATACAACCAATAAGGAGTTATCCATCGTTTGTGGGGCTATAATTTGTTCAGCAAACTCAAGGTTAGAATACCAAGACAAACGATTCCTAACACCCACTAGTGAAGTCGAAAGACTTCTATGTTTCATCTTAGTGTTTGGGGAAACACAAAAGACTAGTGGGAGCCTTATTAGAAAAATGAAATGGTAACATTTAACCTTTCTAATATTGTAAGAACATATGTTAAATAATGTTATAATTATCTATAACGATAAATTTATGCATTTAATAAGATTGGTAAAATGTTTATCAATTAAGATATACAAATGAATTGAAGATTGAGAAATAGAAATATAACATATACTTACCAATAAGATTATTGCATATTAACGTTTCAACACCCATGCAAGTGGCTGATTTTACAACTACTGAATACATTCATGGTTTGGTCACTTACGCATTTATTTGGCCAAGACCATATATTGAATTCTATGAGTTTCGAACTTTAAAAGCAATACAAGACTATGGATATTTGATCCATATACAATTACATATAAATGTTATATGGTGAACGGTCAAAATTTATAATGTACAATATTTCGATGAAATTAGTTCATCCGAAAAACCAAATAAACCTTGGTGCGAGATCGAGTATTCAATCTGATTGATTACAAAAGGATCATATCATGTTAAATGTAACACTAGACTAAAGCTATAATATAAATCTAAGAATTCGGTCATTGAAATGCCAGTTTGATCAGTTTACGTAAAGTGGACCATATCTATTATCCTTAAAAGCTAAGGATAATTGAATGCACTTTTGTAAAGAGTTTGTTATGATATTGCAGTAAGGGTTTTGTTTTGAATGGTTTGACCATTTAGAAAGAATAATGAATGTATAAGAGCAGATATAATTTAAGGTACAATGGGGATGAAAAGAGTGAATAGTCATGTCTTCTTTATAAAGAAACAACAGAAATGAGAATTGTAATAATAGTGATTGATACTTAACATTGGAATTAGAAATGGGATTTTTATTCCGAAATGTAATTCGTATAGAAAATTGTTTTCTATGAGATTTATTTCTCTGAGTTTAGGATAATTGATCAAAGAACTTTCCGTTGTAGACTAGTTATAGTATATGAAATAAATAAACTATATTAAGTGAATGATGGACCTCCAAATTTAATACGCTATATAGTAATTGCGGAAAATAGTGGGAGCATGCCATATAGCACTCATTGATTGCATCATACTATGAAAATTGTTTTCGTAAAATGTACTGAACATTATTTATGAAATAATGACTATTTTTGGGTATCGACTAAGAAATAGACATAGCTATATTTCAATATGAATATTCATCATGAAATAAAACTATAATGTGGTATTTTTTTTATATAACAAAAGTGATGCATTGGAAAATACAGAAGCATCTAATACTATTTACAACTATTTTGGAATTATAGACTAAGCCATAGTTTTGAGAAAATAATTTTATTATATGATTTTGAATCATATGATACTGGTAAATTATTTCTCAAACAGTTAAGGGCTGTGTACCCATTCAGTGGGATCATCATAAGAGTTGATGAACTCTTTGGATTGATAATACAGATCTATACAATTGTAAGTCTATTAATACCAAAACGTTTCCATGTACTTCGTCATATTCACCGATGAGTTATCATAGGCTTGGACATGTGTATTTGATACACATGTAGTATGTGTATGGTAAACTCATAGAGTATAAAACAGAAGTAAATAAAATAACATGCAATAGAAATGATTCGATTTGATTGAATGAGTAAGTATATTGGAAAAGGTTCCAATCATACCTAAAAATGAATAAAGATTCAATCTCAAAAGTCACTCCTCCATGTGCTACACAATGATGCATCGATAAGGAGTAATCAAACTTTATCGGACAATGTACAATTAATTGTGAGTGAAGTTGAGTTAGTTTCTTTCTGTAAGGTCATGTACTTAAGAGTAGTACACAAAGGTTAATATTATTTCATCTAAATAATAGTTTACAAAATCACACAAGATGAGGGTTATAAGAAATCCCAACATATCCTAGGCCAAGGAGCTGGCAGGTTGTGCGAGTCGAAAGATTGCACGTAATAATTGTTCGTAAGGGACCTTGTATGAATCTCCCTAAAAGAATTTTTGGAAGACTGTCATTGGATGACATATTTATGTTTTGAACATAAGTTTTGTAAACTAAAACCAAATCAGTTTTATAAATAAAGAAATTCATAAAACGTTGTGAATACCTATTCTGTTGCACTGAGAAACAATTGTTGTTTCAAGAAATACCAACTTCATTGTGAAGAAATTTCTTTGAGGAATTATTGGTAGTAAAATAGAATTAGATACGATCCATAAATAGAACTAATTAGATGAGATGAAATTAAATTAACTAACCTAAACGAACACAACGAGTTAGAGTGTCTAATAATTATTCTCGCGTATTGAAGAGAAACTATGAGTTTCTTATCAATGTCGATAATATATAATCCTCGATTGTTTAAACCATTAAAAGTGTTGACTCTATGATATGGTATGATGCGCAAATCCGAAAGAATTCCAAGTACGCTATCAAAATATGATTTTGGTAGTCGTAACCAAAGAGATGTCATCCATTGGCCGTGATTGTGTCTTTATGAGTAAGACTAATGCAGTTGGAATTAAATGGGCAACGTTAGAATAATAACGCAAATTTCAATTGTTGAAATTAGCATAATAGATTCGGTATTCAACGTGCTCAAGTTAATTCGGATTTACTCACAAAATTACCACTTGATATGACTTTAATTTTGGTACGTATATATCGGAATAGAAAATTCTAAATAATGATTTAGAGTAAACTATTTACACATAATAACCAAAATATCTCGAAGTTAGTGGGAGCAATATTGAGTTTGTGAATCTGTGGATATGATGCAAGAAATGATAGGAAGTGTCATTTTATAAGCATTAAAATTGAACATATATTTTGATAGAAATACCAAATAGTTTGATTATCAATCAAAATGCAGAGGAAGCGTATGTTCATAAGAAAGAACGTTAAAAGGTACATTGATATTTCTAACTATAAATAAACAACACGTTGTTGACTTTAAACGATGTACTTGTGTTAAAATCAACCTTCGTTGTTTTAGTGCTCAATTTTGGATTGTAAATGATGTCTTTTATAGTGAGTATTAAAGATATTGGGAATGTCCCAAATCGATATGCAAAGACACCTTATTAAATTGTTTAATATGAAACATGTGAGATGAGTTCGTTATGCATTGGCAATAGGAATTATCGTACATGTTATGTTGTCTATGATCGTGATTTTTTTGTGTATTTGATACATGAAGCAAATATCAAATCTAAAATGATATCACTAAATGGTTGTTTGAAGTGTTCTCATGTATTTATGAAATACTAGAGAATTATTTACAGAAACAAAAACACCTTATGAAGGAGTGTTCAGACTCAAACTTCGTAAGTAATATTGAGTATAATATGTCAATAATAAATTCAAGTTAAGATCTTTTAAGTTGGAAATGTTCCAAATGAAAGACCGTGGCTGATTTAATGAAAAAGGTTAAGTACATCACCTAGAATAGCGCCACAATAAAGACAATGTATATAAAAATATAAGTGCACAAATTTATAACTGAGCCGATTCCAAATGTTGAGAATCTCGTAACATTGTTATGAGACAACAATGTCGCGATATAGTTCATAACAGAACTTAGAGCTCGCTAGAAGTCGAGAGACATACTCCGAATTGTTCCATATGATAAAATAGTTTATCACCATCGGAGAGTGTTGATTGACAGGGTAGATAATTAATACTTAATAGCATACCCATTCACAAAGAGATCGACCCAATAGGTTTTGAGAAAATCGATTGGTGAAGTTGAAATAAGATTCCATAACTGACCCCAAGTGCAGTTGGGAGATTGATAGAGTTAGGGGTATGTCCTAGGGGCCATTATGTAATTTGTTACATATATCTAACTCGCTGACCGATCTTGTTCGAAATAAAGGCATTTTCTTTCTATTATATACTTGATAATATGTGGTCATATTAATTAATCAATTTAATTAAATGTATATTTAATAGAAAATCCATAAATGGTATGTTTTGTGATAATAGTTACAAAGTGTTGTGATCGTCAGTAATTTATCACGATGAAATAAATATACCATTTTAAATGTTCCTAGTCAAGAGGCATTATCGATGTATCCGTTGAGACTTGAGTACGTAACGCTCTCCAAATGTTAAGCAGTGTATTACTCATGACTGTTGGGGGCACCAAGGGGTTACGTACTAATAGTTATTGGACAGCTATAGAATGACCCACTCAATAGTTTTTCGTTGCTGGATATAACTAAGGTCAAGCAGAGAATATAGATGTGAATAATTTTCACAGTTCTCTCGACTTAAGAATACTGTTGATCTTCGATGTGGAAGCTTCACTTTGATTATAGTTAAATCATAGCACAACGTCCATAGAACGACTATAGTTGGGTCGAGTGGAAGCATTGGAAGTGAAACAATATTCAAGAGAGGATTTATCTCCTCGGTTATATGAGATTAGTATCATGGTCAACTGAAGTCAACTCAAAGTCAAAGTCTCTAGTCAGAGCATTTCGGTTAATAATAATTATTATTATTGAACCAAAGACTCTGTGTTTGGACTGTAAAGTTGAATGTGGATGATATTGGAATTTTTACCAATACCAAATTCCATAAATCCAAAGTGATATAGTTTTGACGAAGAGATTGGTGCAAATAATTGTCAGTATTAGGTACCTCTTATAATAAGTAAAATTGGATTTTACCAAAAGACGTGTAAGCAATAAATTCAGACAAAATGTCACAACACCTGCTAAGTGACGTGTGAACGTTAATATTCGAATAGTTCGATATTAATCGCTGATTGAATTTACATCTATGAGTCACACAACTGTAATGACGAATTCTCTAAAAAACCATATGATTTAATTAATTTATAAAATGTTGTAAATTGGTTAAATTAATTGAAATTTGAGAAATATTAATTATTATTTATTTGATGTTTGGAATTTTTTGTAATTACTTTAATTTATTTATAAAAGTTATATCCGCGCGCATTGGTATACGATAACAATGTAATTTAAAGGTAATTGCATGAAATGCTTTATGGAAATTTTATGTCATTTGATAACATGATTTGTGAAAATTTTATGTCATTTAATGACATATGTGTAAAAAAGGATTAGAGAGAGAGAAACAATCAAGGGAACTTATTAGGGAAGTTTTAATTAAAGAACGAGAAAAGTTTCGTTCTTTCAAATAAAACATATTCTCTAATTCATTATGTACGTACAATTCATTTTTTTTCTCATCCATTCTTTCTCTTTCTCTCCTCCTAACTTTTCATGGTAGAAAACAAAACAAAAATCAAATTTCCAAAACCTTTCAACTCCAAATAAAAACATCAAATGGAATAAAACAAAAGTGGTGTATCCATCTCTTGCAAAGATAGGATGTGAATCTTGAAGATCTGAGGAGATATCATCATACAAGGTGTGACTTGTAGGCAACATCCTAAGGGGAACTCATTTTCAAGGAGTGTTTCAAGGCTTTGGGTAATAAGGTCATTGCAAAATCCAGAGGCTGATTTTTGAATTTGGGAGTTTTGATTCATCATTCAAGGTGTGATTTATTAGCTACATCAAAAGGTAATCTTTAATTAAATTCACCTATATATCCATATGATTAATATAATTATATTTCCCATGATTCACTTCATGTTGCAATTTTTCATCCTGCAACGTGTAAATTAAATTTGCCTTATTCTTAGTTTGATTATATCATGTTTGTTGTATTATTTTTATTTAGATCTATGTTTGTTCAACAACTCCTTTTAATGTATGTTTATGATAAATTGACATGTTTTGATTCTCATATTACTTTAAATAAGTTATCTTCATTCTCTGTATTGTTTAGATTTGTAAATTCTTATCACAAATTTACATGTGTCTTCGTTGTTGAAATCTTTTTTATTTTATTTTGGAAACTTATGAAATTGAAAATTGACGTTGGATGAGATTATATGTATACAATGATGTAACATTCATTTATTCAATTGCTAATGAATTATGTTAAGTTGTCTACCATTCCTTGAAATTGATCTTATTCATATGTTAAATTGTGTGTACAATTGTTTCAATCCTTGTTTTTATTTTAGAAAGGTGAAGCTTTGATTTAAGATTACCAAATGGACTTTAGTGCAAATTATAGTTCTTTGTTGTTTTCTATATTTAAAGTTTCATGTCAAATTTAATGTATTGTTTCATTCCTAAATTAAAAGTTTAACGAAAACTGTTAACTTTAAAACCATAAACCTTCTATAAAATGTAAATATTAATTATCCTATGTTATAATGCTTGCAAATGTTGTTGTTCAGATCTAAATTATTGAATTGTAATTATCATATTTATAGAATATGAATGTTTAGTTTAATTCAAACTTGTACAAAGATTATGAGCAATAATGTAACATTTTTATTTTTAAACCTTTCTTAATTGAAAACATATCTATTAATGTTAATTTTGGACTTCAAATTATTTAAAACAACTGATTATTTTTCACTTTATATGTATGTATATTTACAATTATTATGAATGTATGCATATATTTCATTTGTAAAATTTGATAGCATAGGGGTGTGTTAATTTGATCGATAAGTAATAAATGTTATTTAATATATTAACCGTTACAGTTAAATAGGGTAAGAAATGAATGGTTTCCTTCCTTTTATATTCTACTATTAATTGAACAGGGTAAAGAAGAGAGAGAAATGAAATGTTTCCCTCCTTTTGTATTATGTCATTATCTTCTCATTATTAATTGAATAGAGTAAGAGCGAGAGAAACAAATGGTCTCTTTCTCTTAATTAATCTGGACATATCTCATTTATACACCACTTGTATATTGTGCTTCACATAAATGAATGTATTCGAACATTCATTATAATACCTACAAGTTGAAATTAAATTTAAAATTCTTTTTTGCCAAATAAAATAAAATATTGATTTTATTTAAAAGAAACTTAGAAAAGTTCTAAGTATATTTAGACTTCATAGGCCCATTAAAAATCCAAAATGGTAAAAAAAAATTCACCAATTTCTTCCACTACGGGCTGTCCTAGTTCCTTCATATTGAACATATGGTCTGATTAGTGATGGTTCATATAATTATTTTAATATCTTGCCTATTTTATATCTATTCGACTATTATACTTTATATTTAATGCATTATGAGATATATGACAGCTTCAGTGATTATTTTAGTTACTATACTTCTTGACAATCGTCTTACCTCAGTCGGGCAGTTACAATGCACTGTGCAAATATATTGGGTGCTAGAGGTGTAGGGCGGTCATCACATTTATCATCTGAGGTTAGGTTGCGTAGGTAACCTTAGTGATATCGGGATCCATTAGTGATAGAGTAGAAGTTATTACTCTAGAATGGATCGAGCGTATATGAGAAAGCGTACTTGTTATATTTTTATTTTTTAAACTATATAGCAGTATATATTATATAAGGCGCATTGCATACTTAAGTACCATAGATGCATCTCTTTCTTTAGAGAGACTAATCATCCTTATTATGGATTGAAAGATGAGTCATCATACATAAATGATGCTAGGAACTCCATATCTGGATTGGAGGATGGATCAAGCTCATGGGATTGCTAACCCTAATTTGTAGACGGTGTTTACTGATTTGATGAGGAAAATGCTGCAAAACATCCAAGTGGTTGCTCCAAATGTTGCTGGTGGCGATGGTTATAAGCAAGCTCCAAGAATCGACTTTTCCAAGCTGTGTAAAAACTATGTTCGCCTGGGTGGCAAACCGTTCTTTGGAATGGAGCCGGATTTTAAGATGCCAGACTGAATGGATACTTGCGAGAGGATCATCGATGACTTGGGCTTAAATGACGTTATGAGATGGAGGTTGGCCTCTTGATAACTCCAGGGACAAACTATAAACTGGTGGAATGCCCTTAAAGCTACGACTCCTGAGGACTAGTTTACTTAGGATCAGTTCAAAGTTCGCTTCAAACGGAAATTTATCATGGTCGTTCATAAGTCGGTGTTGTTTAGGAAGTTTGCCGATTTGAAGCAAGGTGATGCATCTATGTCAGAGTATGTGGCTGAATTCAATATGATGTTGAAGTATGTCGATCTTTCCAAATACTTTACTCAAAAAGGATGAAAAATTTGTCAGTAGGTTGAACGATCATCTTGTGGATCGACTGATTGGTCACGTTCATGAAAACTTCAAGAAGGCTTTACAACATGAGAGTCTATACCTAGTGTGAAAGGCTATTATTCCTTAGGATGAACCAAAGCCGTAATCGAGCGAGGGAGGTAAGCAACATTGGAACAACAATAAGAAGAAGCAGCAGATGTAAAAGGCATACGCATTGAATGCCGTTATGACTTCGTCGAGTGCTCCATCACCGAAGGAGAAGGGAAAGGGCATTACTATTCTATGTATGTTTTCCATTTATATTGTTCCTATACGTGTTTTATTCGATATCAGGACTTCACATTCATTCATATTTAGTGATTTGGCAAATAGATTGAGATTGAGACCGACGATAGTTGACCAACCTCTGGTTGTGACGAATAATATTGTGTGCATGCTTTGCCGAGACCTAATGTTATCAAGTTATTGTTGTTGTTATTTTTTTGATTTCTTTGTTTTTATTTTAAGGGGTTTGGTATTATTTTGGGGATGGACCGATTGAAGAAGTACAGATAGTGGTGGACTGTGAGAGGCCGTTGGTAAAGATAACGAATGACAATGGGAGGGGATTATATTTTGGCTTCCAAATAGATGATGAGGTAATTGTTAGCTTCCTGTATTCCTAAGAAATACCACACGACGAGTTTCCATCGATGCCTATAGCTAGGGGTATTCAGAGATATTTTGGGGAGGTGATTAGATTACCACCGCATTGAGAGATAGAGCTTCATATCGATATGGTTAAGAATGTTAGACCCGTAGTTATGCATCTTAGGCGTATGGTACCCAAAAAGAAGAGGGAACTAGAAGCACAGGGGTATGACCTATTGGGAATGAGGGTTCATTTGTAGGAGTATATTTGAGTGGGGTGCAAATATAGTATTCGCCAGTATGGCGGATGCCTCTTTGAGGTTGTGTGTAGATTATCATGAGCTGAATAAGGTGACGAAGAAGAACGAATATCCACTCCGGCGTATTGATGACTTGTTCGATCAACATCATAGTGCTAAGGGGTTCTCTCAATTGGATCTTACAACGGGTTTCATCAGCTGAGAGTAGTTGGAGAGAGTATGTTGATTACAGCGTTTTGTATGCCATCATGATTTTATGAGTGGTTGGTTATGTCATTTGGGCTAACCAACACAATAACATACTTCGTTGATCACATGAATTGTGTCTTCAATGATCAGCTAAATAAGTTTGTGCTTGTGTTCATTGATGATATAAGTCTACTCATGAAAAAAGGGGAACACAAGATGCATTTGAGGATTGCACTGAGGTGTTAAGGAAACATCGATTGAAGGCGGAGTTTACGAAATCTCACTTTTGGATAAGGGAAGTGCGATTTTTAGGCCTCGTTGTTTTTTAGCTATGCATTATTGCAGATCCCATGAAAGTTTCAGTAGTCCAGGTTTGGGATCGACCTAAGAATGCTACTAATGTGAGAAGCTTCCTTGGATTAGTGGGATATTATAGGTGTTTTATTAAGGACTTCTCTAAGCTAGCAATATAGTTAACCAATTTAACGAAGAAGAATCTGACTTTTTCTTAAGGCACGAGGTGCGAGCACAGATTCGTTGGAGTATAAGAAAGGTTGATGAGTGCACCAGTGTTGGTGATTATGAGTGGAAATGATGAGCTGACAGTATACACAGATGCTTATGGTACTGGAAAAGAAGTGGTGTTGATGCGGGGGTAAGGTTGTTGCATATGCTAGTCAATATCTTAAACCGCATGAAAGGAAGAATCTGATTCATAATTTATAGTTAGCTCGCTCTAAAGATTTGGAGGCACTATCTATTAAAAGAGATGTTCAAGCTATTCATCGATCACAAATTAGTGAAGTGCCTCTTCTCATAGAAGGATCTTAATGTTCGTTAACAGCGATGGTTAGAGTTCCTGCCCTCCTACTAATTTGATATCTCCTATATGCCTAGTAAGGAAAATGCGGCCACTGATGCTTTGAGTAAGATACATGCCAACTTAGGAACTATGTTCCTAGAGTGAATGTAGTTAGAGTATTTTGCTGGTTATGACTTCAGACTCGACATGAGCTCGAGCCGGATGTGCTGGCTACTAGTTTGACTATCAGATCTACTTTGATTTAACGGATCAGTACTGGTTAGTGGTGCATTGTTAGACTAGCGTAGATTATTAATAAGATAGAGGAAGGAGTAGAGTCCGAAGATATGAGGCAGTACGGACTCGACTGAGATAGTTGACTCCGTAAGTATAGGAGACTGCTTGTACCTGATGTCAATTGGTTTAGGGATGAGGTGCTATTAGAGTGTGTGAGAAATGCGGATTAAGGATCTTAAGGCTAGAATTAACACTAGAGGGGGGGTGAATAGTGTTTTAAGAACTTTGTTAATCTTTTTGAGTTTATCTTACTTTGTTAACAATGTATACACTAATCAGACACAGATATGAACACAGAATCAAACACAGATGCAAATATAAAGTAAAAGCAGTAAAGGAAAGAACACACCGGATTTAATACTGCTTCGGAGTTACCCTACATCCAGTCCCGCACAACTAAGTACGGATTTCCTTTCAAGATCAATTCAACAATTACAACCCTCGGTTTCAAGGCTACGAGGTACACCCTCCAGAATAACAATCCTCTAGGTAGAGTACTTGATTTCCGGGGCAAAAAGTTCACCCAATTGATGTCCAAGGCTACAATCACACCTTCTCTTGCTCAATTGATTTCCAAGGCTACAATCACACCATTTCTCGCTCGATTGATTACAAAAAGTCTATAACTTAGATTAGCACTTGGATCTTGTAGAGATAGTGATGGGGAATCACACTAGAAGTAATCGAGTATGATTCGATGTTGATTTCGGCAGAGTAATGGTATGATTTTGTATTAAGAAATGTGGAAGAAGAAGAGGAGTGAAAACCATAAAAATATGATTAAAAATTCATTGAAACCGACCCCTATTTATAGAAGAACAACAGCCATGTCCATTCATGAAGAGTTATGGCGAATAGGCACTTCTTTTGAAATTTGAATTTTGAAACCAACTGACACTATGTCGACATGGGGTACTTGGGCATGTCGACATCCCAAAGAGATTTTTGGTGTTTTGATTTTCTTTGAAAATAACCTCTATCTTATATTAAAATTATTTTAAACTTTATAAATATACTTAACTATAGTTAAAATACATAAGTAAATATAAAGACCAATATATACATATTATTTAACTATAATTTAAATCAAAGTATAAATAATTTAAAAGTTAAATATATTATTTGAAAAGATAGTTCAAAATCAGGAATAATATTGACTTTGAAATTAAAGATGTTTTTGAGGCTAAAATTATTTAAAATCAGGATAGAGAGTTTTGAATCTTTTAAAAAGAAAGTTTTGAAATCATTTTGAAAACAAGATAATTTTGTAAAATCATTTGAATTAAAATTAGTGGATACAAAACAATGTCCCACTAGATTTTCGTAGGTTCCATCCTACTTAGGGTTCCATCCCTTTAACGGGCTCGAAGTGGATTCCATTCCACGAATAAATTAGATATTAAGATGCCAGTGCTTTTCTATGAGTTTTAACAAATATTCCTAATAAAACAAACTTAACCTTGAAATCTTGATCTCTTGATATCTTGATACTCATGAGTCTTCTATCTCTATATCTTGAATCTCTATACTGTACAGTCTTCATTCTTGATACCTGCATGGTTAGATCCTGCATATACATATATATCTAAACTTGTAATGTTAGTATTTATATTTTATAATCTATTCTAAGGTTGTTGTCATCAAAACCATCATCTCATCATCTCATGGACTAACAATCTCCCCCTTTTTGATGATGACAACCTTTGTTTATAAAATATTCCTTCTATCCTAATAACTCCTTAAAACTAACAACTCCCCCTTAATCTATGCCTAACTACCCTATGTTATATTTCTCCCCCTTTGTCATCAACAAAAACTTACTCTCCCTTATTCTTGGACTTCAATACCTGTATTGATAAAATATACAACGGAATATATACTATATAGATTAAGAAATAATGATACTTATGAGCATAATAACTTAATTAAAAACTATATTCATTTTAGTGTATATATATATGTTTCACACATCAAACTTCAAACCAAATAAAATCAATCCACACAAAGTATCAAATCAAACCAAATTAAATCAAACAAATTAATTCAAACAAATCAAACAAACAAAGAAAGAAAATTAAACGTTTCGAGGGACATCTACCCATCCATCTTCTCCAAATATAGGGTCTGCTTTAATTGACACTACAAGAAAATATGTTATTGATAACGCAATTTAATAGCGCATTTATTCTAAGCGTTATTATTTAGCCTTTTGATTTGTTTTATACTTGTTTAATTTGTACTGTAGCTATGTAACGCTGGTCCCAAAATTTTCGACTGCCTCCAAAAACACTTAACCATTTCGTTTCCCTCGCTTAACACTTTTCGTCTCCTTCCCAAAACGAAGAAAGCCCTAATCCACATTCTACTCTATTTCCATCTCTATTTCGTCTCCTTCGCTTAGCAGTTTAGAAGTCAACGACGTAAACAACCCTAATCTCCAATTTCAGACTTCAATTTCGCTCAGGAACAAACTTGAAGGTATATTATCAAACGTGTTGACTTATAATCGATTTTTCTCTTCATCAATCTCCGAACTAATTGATTCTTCTTTGTTCATACGATTGTTAGTTGAACCAGTTTGTTGAGTTTGAATTCATAATTGAACTAATTTGTTGAGTTTGAATTCAAGGTTTAAGGAATTCGTAATTCATATTCATATTTCAATAATTGAACCAGTTTGTTAACTAAATGATTGTTAGTTGAACCAGTTTGTTGAGTTTGAATTCAAGGTTTAAGAAATTCATAATTTTCTATAATACTGCAAGAGCTCTTAAAGATATTGTTTTTGTCCTATATACTTTACTTTCTATGTTTTATTTTTAATCTTGGTATATTTTTTTATGGTAAATGATATCACTTTTATTGATATCGAACCTAGTATTAAGGTTAAAATCACTATTGCTGATTCTTAATTTTATTATAGCCATTTGTCCTCTATTTTTTAGCTTATCAAGTTTGAACAGTTTTCAAGCATAATACATGTTCGAACTTTATTTATGAGACTTTAATCATAATGTATATAAGTACATCATAGGTTGTACCATCCAAGCTATAAGTATGACATTTGCTTAATGGCATGTTTCAAAGCTAGTGCGTAGATAAACATAGATCCATTTTCTAGCTGGAGTTGGTAGGCACAGTGACTTTGGGTTTTTATTATTTAGTGTTTTTACAAGCTAGTATGGCATGTGCTCAATGGCATTATTATGTTAGTGTTTTACTGATAGACATGTTTTATGAAAGCCTAAAAACAATACAAACGCATGCAAAGTTGTGTTACTTAACCAGTATTCATGTTCCATCAGTAACGATATTGTTTCATCAGTAACAAAATTCATGTTTTAGTTTGTGATGTTCATGAAAATTCAATTATTAGGTTCATGACTCTGTTTGAATTACACAATTTTGAATTACACAATTTTGAATTATACAATTTTGAATTAAGTACCTATGTAAAATTATAGGCTTAGCTGTCTGAATGGCACGAGGCCATCTTGCATCCAATACTATTCTGGATCATTTGAAACTGAGACATCAAGCATTGTTTTACATAATAATTTTTAGCTTTATTTGAAACTGAAACTGAAACTGACAACACACAACTTTCAGCTTTATTTATACAATTTAGTTACGAAATTTGTGCATATGATTTTTAGCATAAGACAATGAGTTTGGAATAAAATTTTGCTTATTATGTAACGACCCGTAAAATTTCAACTGTTTTAATAACGTAATTAGTTGAAATTTTGTGAAATTTTAAACGATAAAATTTTGAAAAAAAAATTGATATTTGGAATACGTCTAGTTAAACATAGCGACTAGTAAATTTTCGTCCGAAAATATGAAAGTTTATTTCGCGCGTAAATTCACTTCGATTTAATCAGTTAAAAAGAAATGAAAATAAAATGTTTCCGAAACTTAAATATTTTATATAGAAAAATTCTAAACCATCTTCTGAGAAAAATGTCAGTTTGTCGTTTTTCCAAATTCGGACATCTTTGGCTCCGTCGATCTTATTTTTCAGTGTTTTTCTTGCATTTTCAATCAGTAGGAAAATTCGAATTTTTATATCGATCGTATCACTAATATCTATATACTGTTTCGATCGTCTCGTCGCGCTGATCAAAACGGTATATTTATTGGTGTAAATTGGAGTCCGACGGAAATCGTCGGGTTAATTTAACCGTTCCGGACGGCCGGTAGCGAAATTGTGACTTGTAACTTTCCGGTCCTTTGCAAATCTTAAGCGTGTAACCCAGAAAACAGTATATTGCATTAATTATTCCAGCAGGTTGCTTTTATATTAGCTATTTCGTAGGCGTAACTTTTGAGACCCAACTGTTCACTATTAAGCTGTATTTATTTTGATAGCCTATTCACTTCTGGGTAATCACGTTGGACTTTTGGGTACTTGCTTTCATCTTAATATCTGGTTCGGTTATCTCAGCCCTTTCCCCTTCTTCTTTTATTTACTTGTCTGGTATGCTATCTTCTTCATTCTGATAATTGAATTTTTCCAGACCACATCCCTCTCTAAAAAAAAATATTTCTTTCATCTTCTACCAGACGCATTGCCTCCCCACCATGCTGTGCTTTCCTCCCATCTACCCTTGCCATGCAAACATTCACCTTCTTCTTTCCATTATCTTCCCTCAGCCCCTCTTCTTGCCGAGCCCAGGCAGCAGCTCCACGTCTTCTCCTTGCCACCTCCGCCCTATGGCCATCAACACTCCTCTCCTCCCTTCCCCACGTCTTCTTATGCAACCGGGCAACCCATGCTTGGCCTTCCTCCTCCAGCTACTCACGCACTTCAGCAAAACCGAGCACCTTTTTCCCTAGCGCAGCCATCTTTCCCCAGCAACTTCGACCATAGCCGAAAGCACTCCTTTCAACACTTGGTATGTATGTTTTCTATACTGTTTATACATAACCTCATATAGCATATACAGTTTTCTATATATGAATAAATTATATTATTGAGATTTTCATACGTAAGTGTTATGCTTTGGGTTGGTTTTGTAATTTCTATTATAGTTTTATATATTTGCAGTAAGCTATATTGATCTTTCAAGAATATAATGATTTCTAAATATAATCTAGATATTATGAGTTCGAATTTTTTTTAATAGGATGACGTAGGTTTATATGTATATAGCTTTCAAATATAATTGTGCCGTGTGTCATATATATATGAGTTTCGAAATATATATTGACTAAAATTTTGTATTCATATTGTTAATGGGATTTATGTGTTTGTAAGCATGCATAGGTTTGCATTTATTTTGTATTGAGTATAATGGTGTAATATTATGTACGTTGGATAATGTAACTTGTGTATAGATATTTTATATGTACGGATTTTTTTCTCTCTCTCAAATATGCGTCCGGTGTTCAAATTAATTTTTATATGGGTATACTCATATATAATTGTAGTAAAATGCTTGCAGTGGTAAATATAGGTTATATATATAATCAGTTGTTGCATGTTGAAACAGTTTTATAAATAGGTTAGTCTATAACTTGGATCAGCATTTAGTCTATAATAGGGTAAAGTTATCATGATTTTTAGTATATATATGCATGTGAAGTTTTCTGATTGGTTGTGTATATATATATATATATATATTATACAAAAGTTATATTACAAATAAGTGTAATGGTATATTTGCTTCAAGCTTCTGTATTATGCGTTACTTCTGATTCAAGGTGTGGTTTGTATATAAGTCTTTTACGTGTATATATAATGTGTTTTATTTTATCCTTTATAAAGTCTATATGTATGTAAGATTTTATTGATGTAAGTCTATATCTACTAAATATTACTATATATATGTGTGTTTATTTCCAAATTAAATATGGTATATATGTTTGATTTCAGTTTTGCGTTATAATTTAAACAAAGATTTGGATATATATATATATAAAATTTAATATGTATTGAAATTTTATAAGAGTGATTTTGTGTGTGTGTATATTTATAGTTATATATGGGTATATATACATATATATACCTATATATATATATTCACTTATACCATTTATCTTCTTTGATTATGTTCTGATTCGATTTTGTCAAATTCCTATTTGTTAGCTTTGATCGTCGAACTCATATCCATCGTGCTTTTCTTCGAAATTTGCGTCTGGATTCATAATTCATCCGATTCTCGTTCATCTCTAGCCTCGAAAGGTGAGCACTCACTCACGATTAACATTCTTTTATTTATTAAATTTGATTTCAATTGAAACGACAATTGAAATATGCTGCTGTTAGTTAATTACACTGTTATATATGCTATTACCTGTATCAGTTCACCTGTGACATCTGACACCATTATCTGTTAATTATTTATGCGATGATAATACAGTTTGGCTGATAATTGATTGATTGTTGATGTTTATATTGGACGTTAAATTGTTAGTGTTAAATGATAAATAGTATGCAAAATTGAAATGGATATAGGATAGTTAACAATTTTAAAACTGATTTATATAGTAAATTTGATTAGTTGAATATGATCCCTTTTAATTGTTAAATAAATTGACATGTAGAATATTGATAATTACACTTTGAACCATCGACGTATATTGGATTAATTGTTGTAGTTAAAATTGAAATCGAATGACAAGTGAAGAACCGTATGAAATATTAGTGTAATAATCTTTAATCTACATGAAATGATAGTGTAGATTCTAGAAATAATTATATTAATTCGTACAAATAACAATGCGAATTAATACGATTATTTCGGGATTATTTGAATTGATTATTGGATTGATGATATTGATTGTTGTTATTGCTTGTTTATTTACTTTGACACCATCCCAGTTATCACACTGCAAGTTCCCTTTACTATGCTTTGATTTTGAATTGAATTGGAATCGGGTTGAAATGATAAATACCCAAATTAAACTTTGACCTAGGATAGAAAATTAAATAAAACCGATTGGTCAATAATTTGATTTAAAAATAAACGAAGATTTTATTTGAATAAATAATATGGTTTTGAAATGATGTTGAAATTTGAATTTTAAATGAAAGAAAAATGTTAATATTTAATAATATGAAACAAAATATTAACAATGTAATTGATGAAAGAACGTTGTTTAATTTGAGAAATGATTGAATTAAGTTTGAAATGATTTAATAATTAAGTTTGAAATTATAATTAAGTTTGAAATTATTAAACTTTGAAATTATTTAATAATTAAGTTTTGAATTATTTAATAATTAAATAAGGTTGAATTATTTAATGATTAAATTGAATTGAATTCTTTAATAAGTAAAATTGAACTTTTGAATAAGTAAATTTTTACTTCGTAAATAATTGAAATTGAGTTTCTTTATTAATTAAGTTTTGGAAAATTATTTAAGTAAATAAGTGAAATTGAATTTCTTTAACAAGAAATAAAATGTGATTTATTGAAATTAATGTAAGACTTGAAAATTAAAGGATTTGATTTGATGAATTTAATTTAATTCAAATTGTAAGTTTTGAAATAAGGAAGTTGAATTTAAATAATGGATTTAATGAATTGGAAACTAAACAGAAATTGTTTTGAATGATAAATTAACTTAATGAATATTGAATGAAACCGATAAATGAATTTAAATGGATTTGAATGTTAAATTAAATTAATTTAAATGTTTTCGAAATGAAACTTATATACGAACTTGAATCAATATTTGAATGGTTTTAAATAAAGATTGAAATTGAATTATAAGATTTTGAAATGATAATTTGGAAGTTTTGAAACGTAAATTTTGGAATTTGATTTCGAAAGAGAAATGAAATGTTGGTTTACAAATTCTAATTGAAATTGTAAGTGATTTGGATTTTTAAATATATAAATGACCAATCGGTGTAATAATTACGAAAGTTATTAAAGAGACCAGAATCGGTTATGGATATACTCTCTATCTAAACCGAAAACTACTTTAATAACTATACGCGGAGTGATGATCCAGAATGAAGTGGTTGGATGATGTACGTGATGACTGAAGAAAGAGAACGATAATGGATAGCCTTGACACTTGTGTCAAATTGGAAATGACTAAAACAGGAGCCGTGCCGGGCCAATGGAGGATTAGCTACCTCAAGTGAACACACTTCTTAGAACTACTCATTACTTGTTGTCGATTGGTGCACCCTTGATTTTGGGAGTGTTGTTTCACGGTGTTGCGGGCGCTGCGGCGTTGCGTTCTCACCAGTCCGGATCAGGCAAACGGTAGTATCACTACCTTGGGTATTGCCTCATGTGCCTTGTCATACTTGTATTCCCTATTCGCAACCACTACGAATTTGTTTTGTACCTTTAGTATATGGATTGCCCTCTGGTGACTTCCAGTTTTGGGGAAACTACGGTCTTGTATATGCTTTTGGGAATAAAAATGTGTTAAGGGTGGAATGGGCCATGACTTAACACTATTTTGATATCTTTATATTACTGATAGACATTATCTACTTAGCGTACATTACTACCTAGTAGATAGTTTAACGGATCCTTAAAGGATGGTTATTCCAAACATCCTTTGAGTTACTTGTATTTCAATTGCTATTTCACTTGAGTTGGATTTATTAATATAAGAATGTTAATCCTGACTCGAGTGTCTTGTGTTTTTGCTTTACGCTCGGGTCAGACTGAGTGTACCAGTATTCGAGACTCACCTTTGAAGTTGGAGCTTGCTTGAAGATCCAGTCATCTATTCTGCTTTCAGTATTCGATGATTCCAGTGATGTATTCTGCTTTGTATTTGTTGTATCGCATTACTCTTCCGTTGTATCTGGTTTAACTCTGATGTAACTTATACATTTATATAGTAGCTTCATGAACTACTATCTCTTTTATTTCCGCTGCATTTATTACTCTGTGTCTGTGATCTGTGATTATTTATTTACTGTATATGTTCAGTTTTGCCAAATTTAAATTAACAACGCGGTATTTTGAGCAATTCAGTTCCGGCATGAGTGTCTACCTATACACTTATAATGGATGTGAATGGTCCAAAATATCGGGTCGTTACAGTTGGTATCAGAGCTTTGGTAGCTCTAGGCAAAGCTTAGCATATAGGGTAAATGTATTTACAGAATCACTCTCATTCGAGTTTCAATCTCTTTCTTTTGACTCGATTCCTTTTAATTTTGGAACGTTCCCTGCGGTTCCAAATTTCGTTCGTGTTCCTCACTATTCGTCTTCTTTCAATTCTGGAGCATCCCATAACTCCATTTTGAATGATATCTATAATAGATCGGCGGTCTCGCCAATATTCAAATGATTCGTAAAAGAGCAAAACTCCTTTACAATAGGCATTGATTTATCGGAGACTTTTGTATCCTCGGTTTACGATGCTATATATCTCCTACTATACCTGAATTCTATTTCTTGAGATCAAACGTCGATTTACCTCGGAATTCAGCATCGATCGTATTCTCGAAGTTACGGACGACCCGGTTAAGGTTGCCCGTGAATTAAATAAACTCATCCATCTCCCGATTGTGATGATTGAATTATCTTATCTTTGTTTCAAACCTATCTTCGAATCGAAATTCTCTTTGATTTGAGTCTATCAAAAATTTGAATCTCTATCCTTGCTTTGAAATCCATTATGGTATCTTTAAGTGAGGAAGTGTATTTGTAAATTAATTATAAAAATGTTTTCTTTATTGTGTTGTTTGAGTTGTTGATGCTGATTTGGGTTTTCGATCGATTCGTCTGATCAACACTATCGATAGGATTTCCAAAACACTTGAACAGAGCAACTGACACAAAAGTATTTTCAAAATTTGGTAAGTAAAATAGTTTTGTATGATTATATTATATATAAGTATAAATTTTTCTGAAATTGAATTGTTAACTGAATTGGTTGTCAGAAAGGTAATATTGATTTTCACTCTTTGTTTTGTAAACCATTGATTATCGCATAATATAAATGAATTTATAAACTTGGTTATAATTTGATTTGAAATTTGAAATGAATTTAAATCAGGAATGTGAGAATTTAATTTCCGGTGTTTTCAAACTTTGGGTTTAAATTTTAAAATGTATATTATTTAAAGTATTTTCAAATAGAAACCGTTTTCAAAGAATTTTAAAATGTTGAAATCAGTGCTCTTCTCTTTGTCGCTGGAAAATAATTTCGGTGATGGCGGCCGCATCATCGACATTCATTTTCGAGTTTCGAAGTGGAGAAACCATTATGTAGCTTTGCTACGGTTTTGTTGGGAAAAATATTTAATTTGAATTTCTTAAGTATGACTTGATATATATATATATGGGTATATTATTTTAAATTTAATTTGATTTAATATATATATATATACATAATTATTCTAAAGGGTTTGGAATTAAACGGAAATTTAATTCTTAAAAATCATGTTAAAAGATGTTTTCAATTATAAATAAAGCTAAATTTTGAATAAGTATTTAAACTTGAGATAATTGAATTTGAAAATTTTATTTGTATAGTACTAAATTGCATTTCAATATAACTTACCTGAATTACTCATAAGTTAAAATGTAATTGGATAATATACAATATAAAATAATTTTATAAATAAAATTTGAGTGTTTATAATAAATGTTATACACAAAATTTTGATTATAAAGATGTCAATTGAGTTAGATAGGATAATAAATAAAACTCAGTTAATAATGAAATAAATTGTTTTGAAAGAATTAATAAATTGAAATTTGATCAACTTATGAAAATACCTTGAATTTGAAAGCAATTAGGAAATATAAATTAATTTAAATCGAAACTTTTATGGTTTAAATTAATTTATATGGGTTAAATATATGTGGTTAGATATATTAAGTAGAATAAATTTAACAATAATTTGGAATAAAGAAGAATTTAAATTGTTGAAAATAAAATATGATTATAATAAAATATTATTCAAATTTATGGTTTTAGAAATTGTAAATTGAGGATAATTGGATAATAAGATAATGAATTTAGAAATAGTTGAGATTGATTTTAGTAAAATCAAATGGATTAAATCAATTATAGAATATCAATTAATTTAAAATTTGAATTTATATGGTTTAAATTAATTGTTATTTTATATTTCAAATCTGTTTTTCTTCCTGGTTGTTTCTATTCTCCTACCTCGTTCCTTTTCGGGGACGAAAAGTTTTGAGTGGGGGAGAGTGTAACGATCCGTAAAATTTCAACTGTTTTAATAACGTAATTAGTTGAAATTTTGTGAAATTTTAAACGATAAAATTTTGAAAAAAAAATTTGATATTTGGAATACGTCTAGTTAAACATAGCGACTAGTAAATTTTCGTCCGAAAATATGAAAGTTTATTTCGCGCGTAAATTCACTTCGATTTAATCAGTTAAAAAGCAATGAAAATAAAATGTTTCCGAAACTTAAATATTTTATATAGAAAAAATCTAAACCATCTTCTGAGAAAAATGTCAGTTTGTCGTTTTTCCAAATTCGGACATCTTTGGCTCCGTCGATCTTATTTTTCAGCGTTTTTCTTGCATTTTCAGTCAGTAGGAAAATTCGAATTTTCATAATTCGATCGTATCACTAATATCTATATACTGTTTCGATCATCTCGTCGCGCTGATCAAAACGGTATATTTATTGGTGTAAATCGGAGTCCGACGGAAATCGTCGGGTTAATTTAACCGTTCCGGACGGACCGGTAGCGAAATTGTGACTTGTAACTTTCCGGTCCTTTGCAAATCTTAAGCGTGTAACCCAGCAAACAGTATATTGCATTAATTATTCCAGCGGGTTGCTTTTATATTAGCTATTTCGTAGGCGTAACTTTTGAGACCCAACTGTTCACTATTAAGCTGTATTTATTTTGATAGCCTATTCACTTCTGAGTAATCACGTTGGACTTTTGGGTACTTGCTTTCATCTTAATATCTGGTTCGGTTATCTCAGCCCTTTCCCCTTCTTCTTTTATTTACTTGTCTGGTATGCTATCTTCTTCATTCTGATAATTGAATTTTTCCAGACCACATCCCTCTCTAAAAACTAATATTTCTTTCATCTTCTACCAGACGCATTGCCTCCCCACCATGCTGTTCTTTCCTCCCATCTACCCTTGCCATGCAAACATTCACCTTCTTCTTTCCATTATCTTCCCTCAGCCCCTCTTCTTGCCGAGCCCAGGCAGCAGCTCCACGTCTTCTCCTTGCCACCTCCGCCCTGTGGCCATCAACACTCCTCTCCTCCCTTCCCCACGTCTTCTTATGCAACCGGGCAACCCATGCTTGGCCTTCCTCCTCCAGCTACTCACGCACTTCAGCAAAACCGAGCACCTTTTTCCCTAGCGCAGCCATCTTTCCCCAGCAACTTCGGCCATAGCCGAAAGCACTCCTTCTTTCAACACTTGGTATGTATGTTTTCTATACTGTTTATACATAACCTTATATAGCATATACAGTTTTCTATATATGAATAAATTATATTATTGAGATTTTCATACGTAAGTGTTATGCTTTGGGTTGGTTTTGTAATTTCTATTATAGTTTTATATATTTGCAGTAAGCTATATTGATCTTTCAAGAATATAATGATTTCTAAATATAATCTAGATATTATGAGTTCGAATTTTTTTTTAATAGGATGACGTAGGTTTATATGTATATAACTTTCAAATATAATTGTGTCGTGTGTCATATATATATGAGTTTCGAAATATATATTGACTAAAATTTTGTATTCATATTGTTAATGGGATTTATGTGTTTGTAAGCATGCATAGGTTTGCATTTATTTTGTATTGAGTATAATGGTGTAATATTATGTACGTTGGATAATGTAACTTGTGTATAGATATTTTATATGTACAGATTTTTTTCTCTCTCTCAAATATGCGTCCGGTGTTCAAATTAATTTTTATATGGGTATACTCATATATAATTGTAGTAAAATGCTTGCAGTGGTAAATATAGGTTATATATATAATCGGTTGTTGCATGTTGAAACAGTTTTATAAATAGGTTAGTCTATAACTTGGATCAGCATTTAGTCTATAATAGGGTAAAGTTATCATGATTTTTAGTATATATATGCATGTGAAGTTTTCTGATTGGTTGTGTATATATATATATTATACAAAAGTTATATTACAAATAAGTGTAATGGTATATTTGCTTCAAGCTTCTGTATTATGCGTTACTTCTGATTCAAGGTGTGGTCTGTATATAAGTCTTTTACGTGTATATATAATGTGTTTTATTTTATCCTTTATAAAGTCTATATGTATGTAAGATTTTATTGATGTAAGTCTATATCTACTAAATATTACTATATATATGTGTGTTTATTTCCAAATTAAATATGGTATATATGTTTGATTTCAGTTTTGCGTTATAATTTAAACAAAGATTTGGATATATATATATATATAATTTAATATGTATTGAAATTTTATAAGAGTGATTTTGTGTGTGTGTATATTTATAGTTATATATGGGTATATATACATATATATACCTATATATATATATTCACTTATACCATTTATCTTCTTCGATTATGTTCTGATTCGATTTTATCAAATTCCTATTTGTTAGCTTTGATCGTCGAACTCGTATCCATCGTGCTTTTCTTCGAAATTTGCGTCTGGATTCATAATTCATCTGATTCTCGTTCATCTCTAGCCTCGAAAGGTGAGCACTCACTCACGATTAACGTTCTTTTATTTATTAAATTTGATTTCAATTGAAACGACAATTGAAATATGCTGCTGTTAGTTAATTACACTGTTATATATGCTATTACCAGTATCAGTTCACCTGTGACATCTGACACCATCATCTGTTAATTATATATGCGATGATAATACAGTTTGGCTGATAATTGATTGATTGTTGATGTTTATATTGGATGTAAAATTGTTAGTGTTAAATGATAAATAGTATGCAAAATTGAAATGGATATAGGATAGTTAACAATTTTAAAACTGATTTATATAGTAAATTTGATTAGTTGAATATGATCCCTTTTAATTGTTAAATAAATTGACATGTAGAATAGTGATAATTACACTTTGAACCATCGACGTATATTGGATTAATTGTTGTAGTTAAAATTGAAATCGAATGACAAGTGAAGAACCGTATGAAATATTAGTGTAATAATCTTTAATCTACATGAAATGATAGTATAGATTCTAGAAATAATTATATTAATTCGTACAAATAACAATGCGAATTAATACGATTATTTCGGGATTATTTGAATTGATTATTGGATTGATGATATTGATTGTTGTTATTGCTTGTTTATTTACTTTGACACCATCCCAGTTATCACACTGCAAGTTCCCTTTACTATGCTTTGATTTTGAATTTAATTGGAATCGGGTTGAAATGATAAATACCCAAATTAAACTTTGACCTAGGATAGAAAATTAAATAAAACCGATTGGTCAATAATTTGATTTAAAAATAAACGAAGATTTTACTTGAATAAATAATATGGTTTTGAAATGAAGTTGAAATTTGAATTTTAAATGAAAGAAAAATGTTAATATTTAATAATATGAAACAAAATATTAACAATGTAATTGATGAAAGAACGTTGTTTAATTTGAGAAATGATTGAATTAAGTTTGAAATGATTTAATAATTAAGTTTGAAATTATAATTAAGTTTGAAATTATTAAACTTTGAAATTATTTAATCATTAAGTTTTGAATTATTTAATAATTAAATAAGGTTGAATTATTTAATGATTAAATTGAATTGAATTCTTTAATAAGTAAAATTGAACTTTTGAATAAGTAAATTTTTACTTCGTAAATAATTGAAATTGAGTTTCTTTATTAATTAAGTTTTGGAAAATTATTTAAGTAAGTAAATAAGTGAAACTGAATTTCTTTAACAAGAAATAAAATGTGATTTATTGAAATTAATGTAAGACTTGAAAATTAAAGGATTTGATTTGATGAATTTAATTTAATTCAAATTGTAAGTTTTGAAATAAGGAAGTTGAATTTAAATAATGGATTTAATGAATTGGAAACTAAACAGAAATTGTTTTGAATGATAAATTAACTTAATGAATATTGAATGAAACCGATAAATGAATTTAAATGGATTTGAATGTTAAATTAAATTAATTTAAATAATTTTGAAATGAAACTTATATACGAACTTGAATCAATATTTGAATGGTTTTAAATAAAGATTGAAATTGAATTATAAGATTTTGAAATGATAATTTGGAAGTTTTGAAACGTAAATTTTGGAATTTGATTTCGAAAGAGAAATGAAATGTTGGTTTAAAAATTCTAATTGAAATTGTAAGTGATTTGGATTTTTAAATATATAAACGACCAATCGGTGTAATAATTACGAAAGTTATTAAAGAGACCGGAATCGGTTATGGATATACTCTCTATCTAAACCGAAAACCACATTAATAACTATACGCGGAGTGATGATCCAGAATGAAGTGGTTGGATGATGTACGTGATGACTGAAGAAAGAGAACGATAATGGATAGCCTTGACACTTGTGTCAAATTGGAAATGACTAAAACAGGAGCCGTGCCAGGCCAATGGAGGATTAGCTACCTCAAGTGAACACACTTCTTCGAACTACTCATTACTTGTTGTCGATTGGTGCACCCTTAATTTTGGGAGTGTTGTTTCACGGTGTTGCGGGCACTGCGGCGTTGCGTTCTCACCAGTCCGGATCAGGCAAACGGTAGTATCACTACCTTGGGTATTGCCTCATGTGCCTTGTCATACTTGTATTCCCTATTCGCAACCACTACGAATTTGTTTTGTACCTTTAGTATATGGATTGCCCTCTGGCGACTTCCGGTTTTGGGGAAACTACGGTCTTGTATATGCTTTTGGGAATAAAAATGTGTTAAGGGTGGAATGGGCCATGACTTAACACTATTTTGATATCTTTATATTACTGATAGACATTATCTACTTAGTGTACATTACTACCTAGTAGATAGTTTAACGGATCCTTAAAGGATGGTTATTCCAAACATCCTTTGAGTTACTTGTATTTCAATTGCTATTTCACTTGAGTTGGATTTATTAATATAAGAAGGTTAATCCTGACTCGAGTGTCTTGTGTTTTTGCTTTACGCTCGGGTCAGACTGAGTGTACCAGTATTCGAGACTCACCTTTGAAGTTGGAGCTTGCTTGAAGATCCAGCCATCTATTCTGCTTTCAGTATTCGATGATTCCAGCGATGTATTCTGCTTTGTATTTGATGTATCACATTACTCTTCCGTTGTATCTGGTTTAACTCTGATGTAACTTATACATTTATATAGTAGCTTCATGAACTACTATCTCTTTTATTTCCGCTGCATTTATTACTCTGTGTCTGTGATCTGTGATTATTTATTTACTGTATATGTTCAGTTTTTCCAAATTTAAATTAACAACGCGGTATTTTGAGCAATTCAATTCCGGCATGAGTGTCTACCTATACACTTATAATGGATACGAATGGTCCAAAATATCGGGTCGTTACATATTATGTCTTAGGTTTACTTTGGAGATTTAGTACATTGTAGTATCTGAGTAAGGTTACAAATGCAAATATTTGAAGTATTTCTGTACCAACACTACTTTAGTTCTATTTCTTAGGTCAAATGAACAGAACTGATTTCAAAACATTTTTATAACTGTTCTTGAACATAAAAAATATTTTGTAGAAGCATAATGTTAAATAAGAAATCAACAGTACATAGTAAGATTTACCAACTAATGAATTTTGCAACATCTGGTATAATACTATTGATTGTTTTTATAAACATTACAATGATTATTTGCAGGTACTCTATATAGCAGTAGCATTACATTGGTTAGCTATCTAAATTTTCATAGTTAACTAGAATGGAGACGGTCACATAGTAGGAAAATTTATTTATAGATTATCATTATCACCTTTGTCTTTTTTCCAAATGAATAGGTTGGTCACTTGAATTATTGTGTTACCTCATCCTGTAATTGTACCTCCTATCGGCTATGACATGGTCTATTCCCCTTCAAAAGCCTCCCCGTCATGTTTGGTGTGTTAAGGACAATATAGTGACTCTTATCGAATTTTTCCCCTCAAGTGAAATCCTTTCTGAGAACACCAAAAACTGGAAGTCCTTTGTAGTTGAATTCGTGAACTAGGATTACTTTAGAAAATGATATTATAAGGTACAAACAATTAGCCAGTCATTGTTTCAATATAAAATTCTAGTAAAAGACATTCATTCATCATCCTCTCTTTCCTTTCCCAGGAGACATTTCAAATAAGTAGTCGGAATAATTATCCCCATCAGTTAAGTCAACGAATAACCAAATTCAACTACCTTCTTGTACCTGTAGGTGGTCATATCCCCTTAATCATCATGAATTCTTCACTAATCTATTTCATACTAATATTCGTTCTCACAATAAACCTATTATCATTGGTATGTATCTCAATCGATCATTTCATAAGAGCTAATTTTTCTGTGTTTGCATACACACCAACTGCATGCTTATGATTATATGACTTCATAAATATCAAAAAGCAGAACAGAATAGCTCAAGTAAGCGTAGATTCAAGGTTGAACTGTGGCTGTTCTAAATAATTATAGTTCTAAAATCTATGTATTGGTCGTAATCTCTTATGCCCCTTTGGCCGAAGATATTGATCTGCGGTTTGGATATAGTGTTCCCTATTATAAGGTTTTATGCAGTGTTTATTAGACAGAATAATTCTGATATTAAAATGAATGTAAATGGTAAATCCAGATCACCATTGACAGCCAATACAATAAAGTTCAATTTCGACCAGTTCTGGCTTCGACTCTTTACACCGTACAAATCCAGATCACCATTGACAGCCATTCACCTATTCATGCTCTACAGCCTTAGACCTTTGGGTGAGATAGAGAAATAGGTGCAGGCTGCATGCAAAAGTGGGATTTTGGGTTACTATTCACAACATGGAATTTGCAACTTAGACCTTTGGCAATATGTTCAATTGCACGTGAGCAAGGAGTTTGTTTTGTTCGCATTGTTCTCAGGTGCAGGTTTGTTTGCATGGGCCGTTGGCCTTGGGTGAGAGTATGAGTATAGATTATTTTATTATGTTAAGAAATTTAGTTTACTAACTAGTTAATTAGTTTAGTCTAACTTTGAAAAAGTATAAATCATTCATACGAAGTTCGTTTAACTCGAGATCTTTGACGTTAGATTCGTATTAACGAATAAAACACATTAGTGTAAAATATTGATGCATTTGAAAAAATATAAAATATTGATAAAATATTAGTGGTTGAATTTAATTACAAATAGCATAACTAAATTGAATAGACTATTTTCTGAAATCAAAGGCAATCTTTTTTCTCTTTAGCTTTGGAGCTTGAGCACTCTTTCTTCCCGTGTGTATCCTTAATTATATGCTAATGGAAAAAGATTGGGTTCATTTACATAGGTAAGTAGATAATTCAATATTCTCAACCATGTTTAATTTCATAAAATAAAAATATTTGATGTTAAACTCAACTATTATGTTGAACTTTTTTCATTATAGAACTTCCAAGGAGTACTCGCAAGGGGTAAGATGTTTCGTAGAAGTTGCAAAGAGAAATATAAGAAATGTAGAGAAGCTTTTATGTCCTTGTTTAGATTGCCGAAATCTTAGTCGACAACATGATGATATTATCGTTGAACATTTAATTATAAGGGGGATGGATCCTAAGTACAAGAGTAGTACTAAGTGGTATCATCATGGCGAACAATTAAATATGGGCGTAGACATGAAGTTGGACAATACATTTGATCTACTTCAAGCTATTCATTTTGAAGATGAAGATTTTTTGAATCATACTTTTTTTACTAATGTTAAAGAAGACGAGGATGTTCGAAAACGTGAGGATGATTTACTTAAGAATTTAAAGGATGCAAAAACCCCCTTATATCCTGATTGTGTAGGTCAAACTAAACTATCCGCCATCACTGCTTTGTATAATCTTAAATGTGAGGTTGGATTATCTGATACTGGTTTTGATAAGCTATTGAACGTACTACAGTTGTTGCTGCCGGTGAATAATGTACTTCCTAAGAATTTGTATGATGTAAAAAAATTTCTCAAAGTATTTGACATGGGGTTTGAAAAGATTCATGCTTGTAAGAATGATTGTTGTCTTTTTAGAAAAGAGTTTCAAGATTTAGAAAGTTGTCTGAAATGTAACTCTTCGAGATGGAAGATAAATGAGGGCACTAAGGATATTATACGTGGTGTTCCAGCTACAGTGTTGAGGTATTTTCCAATCATTCCTAGATTTAGGAGAATGTATAGATCTCAAAAGATGGCAGAAGATCTAAGGTGGCATTTTAACAATAAAAGCAGTGATGGAAAAATGCGACATCCTGTAGATTCTGTAACATGGAATGCAGTGGACAAGATGTGGAAAGCATTTTCATCTGATCCATGCAATCTCAGACTTGGTCTTGCTATAGATGGTGTCAATCCATTTGCCTCGATGAGCTCCAAACATAGTTGTTGGCCAGTAATGCTTGTGACATATAATCTCTCGCCTATGTTATGTATGAAAAAAGAAAATATTATGCTAACATTAATAATTCCTGGTCCAAAGCAAACTAGAAATGATATTAATGTATACTTGGCGCCTTTGGTAGAAGACTTAAATTATTTATGGAATAATGGAATTGATATATATGATGCATTAAGTAAATCGGTTTTTAATTTAAGAGCAATTTTACTATGGACAATAAATGACTTTCCAGCCTATGGAAATCTTGCAGGATGTTGTGTAAAAGGCGAAAAAGCTTGTCCATTATGCGGTGTTAACACTCATCATCGGTGGTTGAATCATTGTCGGAAAAGTGTTTACATGGGACATAGAAGGTTTCTAGATCCTTCACATCCATGGAGGAAACAAAAAACTTGGTTTGATAACACTGTAGAGGACGGTAATAGACCTAGAATTCTAACGGGAAGAAATATTTATGTTATTTTGAATGGTTTTCCAAATGTTTTTGGAAAAGATAAGAATGAAGGAAAAATAAGGAAGATGAGTAAGAAGAAGCTAAAGACGGAGTTGAGTAAGAAGATAAAAAGTAAAAAGAGGAAGATTACTCACACTAAAGAAGATGATAGAAAAAAAGAGCTAATAAGGTGGAAAAAAAGATCAATCTTCTTTGATTTGCCATATTGGGAGGTTAGTATTAAAATTATATTTTCTTTCATCTACCTAACAATATAAATGTTAATAAATTGTTGTATTATTGATATTTGTAGGAACTTTCCTTGCGACATAATTTAGATGTGATGCATGTTGAGAAAAACGTCGCTGAAAGCCTACTAAGCACGATGTTGCATGACAATAAATCGAAAGATGGAATTAATTCTAGGAAGGATTTGGAGGATTGGGGGATTCGACAAAGTCTTTATGCACAACTTCGTGGGAATAGAACATATCTACCACCGGCTCCATATACGTTGTCATTATCCGAAAAAAAAATATTTTGTAAGAGGTTACATGATTTTAAAGGTCCTGATGGTTATTGCTCAAATTTCAAAAGATTTGTATCATTAGAAGATTGCAAAGTCAGTGGCTTGAAGTCGCATGATTATCATGTCCTAATGCAACAATTGTTATCTGTTGCGCTTAGAGGTTTATTACCAAAGAAAGTTAGAACACTAATAATTCGTTTATGTTTGTTTTTCAATAAAATATGTCAACGTGTTCTTGAAAGAGAGATGTTGCAACAACTTAATGATGAGATTATTGAAATTTTGTGTGGATTCGAAAGATATTTTCCACCTTCCTTTTTTGATATAATGATACATTTGACAATTCATCTTGGAAGAGAAGCGCAATTGTGTGGTCCGGTTCATTTTCGTTGGATGTACCCTTTTGAAAGGTATATGAAAACACTTAAAGATTTTATAAGGAATTATGCACGACCTGAAGGGTGTATTGCAGAATCTTATCTTGCGGAAGAATCAATGCGATTTTTTAGTGAATTTCTACAAAGAAAAGTACAAATGGAGGAGAAAGAAGTCCAAAATGAAGATTATGAAAACAATGTGATACTCGAAGGACGTCCAATTTTAAAACCGAAGACAATTACATTGTCATCGAATGAAAAAGATATTGCTCACCTGGCCGTGCTAATGAATATGGCTGTAGTGGAACCATATTTAGAGTAAGTACATATTATATTTTGTTTATACCTTTATAATAAAATTTTGATGTTCAATATAACTTGGGTAAAATTATTTAAACACCAGTATGCATTTGGAGGAGTTACAAAATTTTGATAAGCGTATGGAAAAAAATGCGACATTGCTGTGGAAAAAACGTACAGATAATTTCTCAGATTGGATTAAAAAGAAGGTTAGTTTAATTTTAATTTATCCTTCCATTGACAAAAAAGATTTCTTTTTACTTCAAAATTTATGTAAAATGATTTGTTTGCAGATACCTATTCAATCCACAAGTGATGAAATACTAAAATGGATTGCCTTTGGCCCAAGTAGTAATGCATTGTCCTACAAAGGATATATAATTAACGGACATCGTTTTCATACAAAAGACGTTGAAAGAGAAACCCAAAACTACGGAGTTACTTATGATGCAACTACCATGTGTAGGGCAAGTGCAAAAGATATTTTTCAAAGGGTTGATGTGGTCACTTATTATGGGGTAGTGACGGACATAATCTTGCTAGACTATCATGTTTTTTATATTCCCGTATTTAAGTGTCACTGGGCAAATATAGGAAATGGAGTGAAGGTCGAAGACGAATTCGCTCTTGTCAATTTACAACAAAATCAATCTTCATTTGTAAAAGATCCATACATCATTGCATCTCAAGCAAAACAAGTTTTTTATTCAAGAGGGAATGATCACTCTAATTGGTATGTTGTAATGAAAGCACCACCAAGAGGTTATCATGAATTAGAGACAAATGATCATGTTATGGAAGTTAGCTTTGTTAGGAAAGATTGTGAAGAAACCGACATGGATATTGATTCCGTGGAGAATGTTAGCTATGTTAGAGAAGATTGTGAAGGCATATTTGAGTAGATTTCCAGTTTTATTTGCTTATGAGGTTTGTAATTCCTACTTATTTGCTAGTGATAGATATACGATATGAATTATCCCCTTAACGGTTGTATTTTGTTTCGAGTCCCTCTAAAATTCTTTTCCATATCAAAAAAGCAGTCCCTTCAACAACTTGTCTCTGCCTATTCTTATTTCAGCCTAATTTTATTGGTGATGGTTCTTGCTCTCTGCATATACTTGTGTCTTGTGTGCCAACTTATTTTTCTTTTCTCATATGTCAGGTCTTAATTTGTTTTTTAAAACCATTATTCCCCTTGTTTTTCAGTCATTTAGTAAAGGTCGAAAGGCTTTTATTGGTTGTTCTTTGTACAAAAAAAAGATAATTATAAAAATATCTTAAAAGTCTTAATAATGCATTTTTATGTCATTATCACTGTCATATAGTGTTCAGAATAAGTAGCTTTTGTTGTGTGGAGTTCACTGCAGTCTATTCTTGTATCCTTGAGAAGTGTCTTGTGTGTTATGTGTGAAATGTATGAGTTCAACAATCAGAGGATAAATTTTGTCCGTGGATGGGTATGTGTCTTGTGTGTTATGTGTGAAATGTATGCAAGTACATGTTTTCTTTTTGATAATTAAATCAATTATTTTGATAGATCTGATTCCTTTACGACATTTGAAACATCCAACAATCCAAGTTAAACCAAGTTAAACCAAATTCATTTTTTCATTTTTATTTTACATAATTTCGTTAAACTTCAAATGCAAACTTACCTCTACTGACCACACTTGTAGTTGTAATAAATTTTTTGCTTCATATAATTTTTTTGCTTCATATTTTATTGTACCGTGCATAAATGAAAATACTTTGATCATTTTATCTGTTTGCTATTGATAAGATATTCATCATAAATAAGTTGTTCATTGTGATTACATAAGGTTGATATATTTTATTTTTGTTCATGTCAGCATCATTTGCATTAAAATATGTCAGTTGCATTTAAATTTTCTTTTATAACAAAATAACTCATGCACTGTTCATTTTTGCTCAGGATCTGCTCACTGGAATTCAAAATGAGCAAGATTGGGAATGTGATAACTAGATCTCACATGCAAAAAAATATCGACGAACAAAAAAAGAAAGGTGCAAGAAATAAGCAGCTTGAAGACAATCAAGTAGACGATGAGATTCATAACGAAGACAATCCACAAGCATTAGAAAAAAAATCAAGTACAAACTTTTCTCATAATAAATCTTGCTTCATTATTAAATAATGGATTTATTTCAATTTAATTGCAGGCGGGGCCTTGGCCCTATGTGATCTATATCAAACTAATAGTAATTAATTTGGTATATTTATTAGCAACTAGGGCACTATTATGTACATATGATAAAAAGGTATATTTAGCATAAAATCTTCTGTCTAAGGTCAAGGATTTGTAGTTATACAAGTTCCATTTTCTACATAAGTTCTGAATATACATATAAACTTACATAGGCCTCCAGTTTTTAGGAATGCAGTCCTCTAATATGTTCACAAAAGTTCCAGGTTTTCAAGAGACATAAAGCTTGATATAAGTGCAACTTGATATAAGTGCAGGATTTTACGCATGCATAAAACCAAGTTTAATGGGAGCATATATGAAACTCGAGCAAAATTTAAACTGTATATTTTTGAAAGTGAGAATTTTATGGGCTTTTATGATCTAATTTGTAAATTAATTTTTTATATACAAAAAATAGGGAAGAAGAGTAAGGCTGTGAAAAAGAGAGGTCGCATGCAAAAAGAAATTGATGAACATAGGAAGAAAGGTACAAGAGAGGAGCTGTTTGAAGACAATCAAGTAGAAGATGAGGTTTCTATTGAAGACAACCCACATGCATTAGAAAAGAATCAAGTACAAATCGATCCAGAAAACAATGCTGAAATACAAGACAACCCACAAACACTTGAAGACAACATAGTTCAATCGGAAGGAAATCCGAGAAGAAAACCTAGAGGGCCAACCAAAGTTAGAAGACTTCCATTCAATTCTTTGGAGCAAATAGAAGTTCAATTTAATACCGCAGGCGAACCAATAGGACCGGGGTCGGTCAAATTATCTTCTTACTTAGGACCACTTGTACGAGAAATTGTTCCGGTTACACTAAGTAATTGGAAGCAACTTAGTACCGAATTGAAAAATGTTTTATGGGAAAGCATTCAGGTGACACTCTCTTTTGCTTTAAGATTAAATCTTATATTGATTGCTTACCTCAAACACTTTACGCCGAATTTTGATTGTCGCGGGCAAGGTTTAAATTGGATTTAAATTGGCACAAAACATTAGTTTTTCAACAAATGAGTGGTATTTGGCGGGAATCAAAATGTAGATTAGTTCGGCAGTTGGTACAAGCAAAGTCTATGGAAGAAAGACTTCAGTTGAAACCATCTAACATTAAATGTATGATTGAGTGGAAGAAGTTTATCAAGTTGAAAACAAGTTCAGAATTCAAGGTATGAGAAATTTCAGTCTTCAAATACATATTAAAGAATGATGCAGAAAAAATATATTAAAACTAGTACGTGTATAAAGAGAATTTTTTATAAAAGGTAATTTGATTCTTATAACTTTCCATGTTTTGGTTGAAATAAAACAAATATGAACCTAGACATTTAAAGGCAAATAATATTATTCTGTTGTTTGAAAATGACCTCTTTGTTTAGAATTTTGCATTGTTTCCTCATTTATACATTTATCCATCTACGGATTAAATAACATGTAATAGTAGGTATATGGTAATAATGAAAAAATAAAGTTAAAGATTGCTGAAATCTGATATTTGATATGAAATAATGATACACTGGGTCTACCATAATGAAAAAATAAGATTGTTGTGTGTTCAGCAAGAACAATCAATAGTAAAAGGTAGGTTAATGTTGTATTGTATATGATGATTGTTTAGCAATTCAGTTCATTGTAAATAAAATGATTAGGATTACTTGATGACCAGCATAATGCAACTAACACTGTATTATCATATCATAATGTTTTAATGAAATGTAATAAGGTTTCAGTAATTAGTAGAGAATATGCACTTTTAATGATTTCTCCATGTATCTTCCTTAATCAATAATCTCCCATAAACTCAGGCAACAGCATACGGTTTGAAACGCAAAATTCAAAACAACAAGTACAAAGAGTAACAATTAGTCCTCGGTTTATTTCAGTTTCCAATGTAAATAATTAAAAATGAAAATAGAAAACTAAAAGGCAAATTTTCACTCTATGTTCATGATTAATCATGCATGAGTCTGGGTTTTACTGCACTTTTTCTTTATGTCGAGATGAAAAAAAGAGATTGGTATGAGTTGCTTTAAATCTTTAATTGTTTAGAACTAAGCAAGCATGCACTATTTTCGTTAGCAAAGGGTAAAAGCTAAGGCATTCGGTCTTGCAACTTATTTATGTGGTTGAAAAAAGCAAACACGTTCACAGACCTATATGCTTTCAAAACCTTTTGTCCTTCGAAATCTTTTGCCCTATGAAATCATTACATACGAAACTTCATTTACAAAATCCGAGTTCACTAACAAATTTCTTTCTTACATTTATTGAAATGATTCTTATTTTAGGCTTTGAGCGAGAAGAACAAAGCTATTAAACAGAGGCAGTTGCCACACACATGCAGTCGTAGAGGAATGGCTCGACTGGCTGAAGATTTGGTAAGAAAATAGTAGTTTTATTTACTGCAATATTTATGAAAACTTTTAAGTTAATGAAATTTGTTGTTTGGTGTTCTTTTGAATGTAGAAAAGCGAAAGTGGTGATCGCTCTTCTGTCCCTAGAAGTGAAGTTTGGATCAAATCTCGCACTAAGAAAAATGGTGAACCTGTGAATTTGATTGTTGCAGATGCTATAGTAAGTTCATACTATTCAAATACTTATGGTACATATATAAATACTTGTGTGATACATGTTTACTTGTTTAGCATTCACCAACTTAATATATATGCATCGCCTGACTTAGGCATCACCTAATTGCTTGAATTAATTTGATCTTAGCTTGTTCCAAACAAAAAAAACCTCATCAGTTTCCTAATGTTTTGACTGTATTTCAGCATTTAAGTTTATTAGTAATCATGCACTTGAATTTGTAAAATGTTGGAACTCTGTGTATGGTTTAGCTTTATGATAATTTCTAGTATTTCGGTAAATGATTTTAGTTTGAATTCCCCTTAAGTCTGCAAAATTTTAGCTCCTGAATATGTGAGAGATTCGATAGATCTATAAACTTCGAGAAAATTATTTTTCGGGTATTAACTTCCCTCCCAAATATCAGATTTAAGCAAAATAGTATGTGTGTAGCCTGAAAATAATCTACTTCATAGTATAACCTGTACAAATAATATAAAATATTGTTGATTTGTGATATACACAGAATTGGCTCACTTGTTTGCAAAAATGTTTTAAGCATGTCATATTTTGACTAAATTCTCATGCTAATTTAGCTTAAACTCGGTCGACTAATCATCTGAATGCATCTCATATATTTCTGTTGGTTTTGGCATGTTGCATCTCATATATTTCTGTTAGTTTTGGCATGTTGCCAAATCAAGTGTAAAATTATGCATCTGCTAGAACATTCTGCATCCAACCCAAAAAATAAATCAATCACCAAATTTAATCCAAGATAAAATAAATTTGCAAGCTTTTTAGTGTGTTTCCTATTTTAATTTAAATACTACGTTTTAATTTAAACTGCAATAATATGAAATTAATCATGTTTTGTAGGAAGAGATTAAACAAATTGAAAGTGTTTCACAATCGAGCTCGCCAATTAATTATAGAGCAGATGCACTTGCACAAGTGCTAGGGCAAGAAAGACCGGGTCGACTTAGAGCGATGGGAAGAGGAATGAGTCTTAGTAGAGCAGCTTTATCGGAAGTTAAGGATAAGCATACACTGCAACTTGAAAATAAATTGTTGAACTTAGAGAATAGATTTCTACAACTAGAGAAAAATCAGGTAAGAATTATCATTACATTTTGATCACTAATTGCTTGCACACTTGAACACTTGCATACACACTTGAACACTTGCATACAGTCACTTGAACAGTTGCACACTTCAACCATTATACACTTGAATACTTGCATACTTGAACACGCTAACAGTTTGCATTACCAGACTTACAAAATGACATGTTTTTTTATTTTGACAGAAGTGGGACAGAAGTAGACACAGTGGGACAGAAGTAAACATACCTCAAGTAATTTTTTTTATTGGTTTCACATCTTTGTATTTTAACTTTTTATTCAATTAGTAAAATAATTTTCCTATGTTTAAATGTAGTGCAACTTTGATAAATATATGAAGAAGTGTGATTTATTGGATTGGCGAGGGAATGAAGAGATCGTTGCTGAAGGAAGATTCATGTCAGACGATCCAAACGAGATTGTCAATGATGTTCCTTTAGGGCCGGATGCGATGACAGTTTTAGTTGACTGTCCAATCAAGCTTGATGCTTTTCTATGGAGGCCTACACCTTCTTTCACACTTATTGGGGAATCAAAGGATAATATTGTGGCCTGGCCGAAGAATAGAGTTGTTTTAAATTCAACCGATCACATTGAAGAAGAAGAGGATAAGGTAAAAAAAATTCTTCACAATGAACATGCAATTTTATTATATACATTATTTACTAAATAATTATATTTACCTCTAATAGAGTAGAAATAGCAGTTTAGAATGCAAATGCAAGATTTTTGATTGGGAAGGGAGCAAGCAATTAGTGGCTTTAGGACGATTACATTCGGGCATCTCAGAGGAAATTGTTAATGATGTTCCTCTTGGGCCATCAACTATGATTGTTTGGATATATGATCCACTAAATCCAGAAGCTTTTTTGTGGAGGCCAGCCCCTGGTTTGATCCGAATTGCAGATGCTGTTGGTAAGAAGGTTGCATGGCCTGAATCGCAAGTAGTTGTTGAGATGGTTGACACTACAGCTCCTATTACGCCTATGGATGTGGTGAAAACATTTATGGTACTTGATTTTTATTGTGTGTTTCTATTTTTTAATGATTAGAAACTTCATTATTTTTTTCTTTTTTCAACTTACAGACTGCAAATTCAAGAACAAACAATAAATGCAAGTTAATGGATTTATCGGGAAATGGGAAAGTAGTTGCTTTAGGATGGGTGGAGTTAACCGATCCAAATGCAAGGGTGCATTTCAAACCACTAGGACACAATGCAGTTAAAGTTTAGATAATGACCGTAAAAGAGCCAGCGGTAGAGCTATGGTGGCAAACATCCGAATTACAGTACATGGAAGATGCCCTCTCTTCTGTTATAGCTTGGCCTGCTACGCACGTCGTAATGGAATGAATTTTGAGTAAGTCTTTACCGTTCATTTTTTTGTTTATTGTTACATTTAGTTATTAGCTTTAAATTCTGGTTGGTGGAGTACCAGTTGTAGTGGTTTGTTTGTAGTTGACTATTTGGAGTTTAGGGATGATGTAGAAATGACACAGTTGAATGTATGTAGTGATACAACATGATGAAGCAAAACCATATTCATCTCTTCTTGGTGTAATAGTTACCCTAATTAAAATATCTTTTACATGAAACAAATTTGAGTAAAATATATATTGAATCGTTATGATTAGTAATATATCCATTTATAGGTGAACAAATGATAAATTGATAAAAATTCAAAATAAATACTAAATATAATAATTGAAGCAAGCTATAAAACATTGATTATGTTACCTGTTATGTAACCATGAATATTTTTTCATTTTACATACTTGATAAATAATGTACTATGAAATATAAGTCAGTTGCATTGGTATACCAATTCCACCAATAATCGTTTCTATAACGATTTCTTAAAATGGAATTGTTTCATGGTAGCTTCGATACTTTAGACTTTTACATTGTCTTATTAGTTTCTTTAAGGATATGTTAATTAATATCAGTGTTAATTTTGTAAATCTAGTCGTTATAAACCACAGTATTAGTAGATACATTTCAACCATATCCAACTAATTAAACTATAACATTTTCTAAAAAAATTATGGTAAATTATAAAACATAACTCGTTAGAAAAATAGTAATAAATGAAAATATACAGTATTCAAATTCAAATCTGAAGCAAATTAAAGTGGTGGTGCTGGCAACTTAATATCTCCTAATATATAAGTTAATAAATCAAGATCAATAACCACTGTCGATGTGCTTTTTTTAAACAAAAAACAACATACAAGTGGTAATGGAAATAAAATAGTCACAAAGAAGAATTGCATTCGAAGTAGCAAAACAATCAATGAAGTCAATAGTAGAAAATAACAACTTGAACCACATATAAAAGATTAAAAAAACATTAATCAAGTATAGTGAAGAGATTAGTTCATACATTATTAAAATTGTGAATTAAATAATTGGCTTTGCCTTTCCCAGTGTTGTCTTCTGAGTGAACAAGAAAATAAGCAAGTCATCAAAAATTTGCAAGAAGTACCTTGCGTTCTTTGTAATTTAAGCCTCTTATATAAAACATCAGTCACTTCCTCTCATCAGTCTATTCCTTCCTTGAATGAATGAATTTCCTTTATGCTTAAGCTTACCAACATTGGTTTCCAAAAAATCCATATTTAAATGCGTTCATCGTCCATATTCTTCAAAAATACATCCAAATTTGGTCCATTCATTGTCAAAACTTTCTTAATCTTTGAATCGTCTAACAAAAACTGATGATAAACGTGTAAAATTTTAAAATAAAATTTCATTCCTTTTTATTTTATACTCAATGCATGCACTGCATTTAATAGAACCATGTACATGTTTGTCAAGGAATGTCTAATTTCTACTACATTTTGTATATTATAATATTATAAGTTAGTTACATTGAAATTTTCCTTTCTTTTTTAGCCTTTTTATAGATTAAATGCTGCAAGGTAAAAAAGGGGAGGGATGAGTTTTTATTTTAATCAGTTGGTAGATGTACTCAACTGTGGAACTTACCTTCGCAGTATTAAAGACTACAGTTTTACAGGCAGACAGAATGCTGATAGATTTTCTTTGCAATTGATATGCATTTCCCATAAAGTGAACAGTTGCATCAATCTGTGTATCGTTGTTAAGAAGAAATGCAGCACAGGTATTTGTTGCATGGAAAACATATGCCTAGAAGAAATTTTCGATGTTTAGAAATGTATTTTTCATGGTTTCTAGTGCATTTTAAGTTTTGGTGAAGCAACAAATTTACCATTTGCTCTTGTCCAAGTGAAAATTTAGTATGGTTTCCTGAAAGTAATGGATAAGATAATGCCTTTATTGTTGAATGCAATCCCATTAGATGACCCCATTTTGGCTGATTGATTAAACCTGTAGCAAAAATCATTAGACTGGAAGTACAAAAATATACTCATGATTTCATGTATAAAGTTTATGAAGAAATTACACCAACCATATTCATCAAGAGGAGCATCCTCGTAATAACTTGTTGTCACTTGTTTTAACATTTTCTGTTTCTTTGTGTTAACTTCGCAAGCTTATTTGGAAGGAAGCAAGGTCCTTAGTACGCAACTAGATCAGATCTTGCAGGTTGGAACTCTGTAATATTTGGAAGGATTGCTTTAATGTTTGTACTCTGTAATATTTGGAAGGATTTCTTTAATGTTTGTACTCTGTAATGTTTGTACACTTATTAAATTGACATTATTTTCTGTTTCTCTGTGTTAACTTGGCTGTAGGCTTATGTTTTATTCAATGGTTATGCACTTGCTTTAATGTTTGTACACTGTAATGAAAAATATATCACATTTCTTTCTGAGCATGCTCTTGTGTTATATTTGTTGATTATAATATTTATTCGTTTATGAAGATTTAGTTTGATTGCTATTATTAAAATGTAATATATAGGCATAGCTCTTGAAAAGTGTATCTACGATTTTTATAGCGGCATATATGAGCTGTAAAAGAATTTATCAATACTATAACATGTTGATTTAATAGCGTGAAATGACCGTTATTGAATAAATATTTTATAGCGGCAAAATGGTGTTATAAAGATTTTCAATTCCATTGAGATTTAGCTGTATTATAGCGGCTATAATGAGCTATTGAATAAATATTTTATAGCGGCAAAATGGTGTTATAAAGATTTCCAGTTCCATTGAGATTTAGCTGTATTATAGCGGCTATAATGAGCTATTGAATTAACGTACCATAGCGGCGAATTTACGTTATAAAACTAAGCTCAACCATAGTGGCATATTTTGTGTTATAAATATTCAACAGTTTTTTATAACATGTCGATATACAGCACTTATCAAACTGCTATGGTTGTGATTAATAGCGGCTATATGCCGCTATAAAAGATACTTTTTGTTGTAGTGTGCATCCCAGTTCTCATTGTCATTGGTGAGAGAGACAGGAGGATGTTCTTCATTATCATCCTTGTGTAAAGAGGAGATCATCCATCGAATTACATCGAAATGCCTTTCTTGTTCCTTGATCATCTGCATTTGACTCAACTCCAAGTGACGCTGGTTTCGTAGAATAAAAGAGAGAAGATTCTTGAATGAATTGAGTGTTTCTTCAAGATTTTCAGATAGATTGTGAATAGGATTGGCCATAATTGAATTAGAGAAAGAAATGAAGGATATAGATAATTAGAAATAAATTTCAGTGAAGATTTCTGGAAGAAAAAGGTATATATAGGTGTAGAAATTTGTTTGAAATGAATAGACATTTGGTAGTTATTCATATTTCAAATTCAAAATCAATAGTCACTTCTGACCAGTATATGTCGACATGGTCTACTAGGATATGTCGACATGGGTTAGTGAAAATTTATGACAACTTTGATTTTGTGAATAATTGTGTATAAATATAAATTTATAATATACTAACATTTATTCAGGAGATAAAATAAGCTAGATAACAGAAAGGAGATTCAATTTCATTATGATAATACAAAGATTAAGCATAATTAACTACATGAACATTTGAAAAAAAACAAACTAAGACAACTACAATAAGATACTAAAAGATAAAACTAGTTAGAAGATAAAGATGATGAAGATAGTCCAAGTTTCTTGCTGACTTTTGAAAAGAACTTGTTCATCTTCGAAGAAATGTTATCCAACTTCTTACTAACGGATCGTTTTAAAATCCGTTGATTCTCTACAATTATCTTTTGGTTTTTGAGAAGGGTTTTGTTGGACGGATTGGATGGATATTCAATACCTTCTAGAGATGTTTCACCTTCTTCTTCTTCTTCTATTTCCATTTCATCTCTTTCTTCTTCTTCTTCCTCTTCCATTTCTTCATGAGCCAAACGCTCTTCCTTTTCGGTAAGGGTTTCATAAGGTTGAAAAACATATGGGATTTTCATGAGATAAATGTTTGAGAGATAAAAAACTTTTCTCGAAATAAATTCTTCTCCTTTGAAATTTACTCCAAAATAGTTGAAAATCCGAGTAAGGTAAATTCCATGATATAAAGTGTTTTCTCCTATTTCAAAATTTTTAGGACGAAGTTCATCCAAAATAACTTACGCCCAATTGATATCATAATTTCCGAAAATAGCAAAAAGTGCTTTGCACACTTTTGAAATAGGATTGTTAAAATTTCCCGATCTTGGGGTCAAAGTATGTTGTAAGAGAAGATTGACAATTCTTGCTTTAGGACGAAAGTTTCGATTCTTAAATTCAAATTTTTCATCTCCTTCAAAAATATGATGAAATGTCTCACGATCATGTTCATCGATTTGAAAACTAGAAAGATCCATTCCCGTGCTTTTTCAATTGAGAATGGTACCCAAAAGGTCACAATTCAAAACAATTTGAGTGCCTTTGACATTACTCCAAATTTCATTCTCATTTCCAATATAAAAACCACGGTTTAAATTTGCATAGAAGATTTTGACAAGATTAGGATAGCAAACAAAATCATTTTGAGAAGAGTCAATAAGACTTAAAACACCATTGTTTGCAAAAAGAGAATCAATTTCATAAGAAGAAAATTTTTGAAAAATAGCAAATTTTCAGGGATGGACTTTGGCATAATTAGCATAATTGATGTATTCTTTAATTGCCTCCGGATCATTGAGTAATTGCTCTTTGATTTTTCTAGAAATTCTCATGGTCGAGGGGTTGCTTGAAGAAGCCATTAGAGTAGAGAGTATAGAGCTTGAAGATATGAAGAGAGTTGAAAATGAAGGTGAAAAGATATGATAAAAAATAGTGAATAAATAGACTTTCAAATGACATATTCTCTGGTCAAAAGGTATCTTTTCAGAGAAATAAATGAAGTGAAAAGGTGGAGGGAAATTCAAACATTTGAATTCAAAATTTGAACTTTAAATTCAGGTAGGCATGTCGACATCGTGGTAGGGGCCATGTCGACATGCGGCTTTGAATTTTCATGACATGATTTTTCCTAAGTTATCTAATATACATACATATATAAATATAAATATTATTATTAATGTCTATATTTCTGAAATATTATTATATATTTTAGAATGTGTTAATAATAATAATAAAATAATAGTAAAAAATAGTAAAAAATAGAAAATAAATTTTAAAATTCAAACAACATATCAATTCAAAATCAATCAATCAATCAATTCAAAAACAACCAACCAATCAATCAATTCAAGCATGCAATTTCAGCCAATGTATTGTAAACGTGTACCTTTTTTAGAGTCCGTGTCTTTGGTATCGACTAAATCGAGAATTTCTGTGAAACATAGATTTGAATTATCTTTCTTCTGTTCATCGTTGCTGGAGGATGAGTCAGAGTCATCTAGAGTAGCAGTGAATGCACGTTTCCGTTTCTTTGCAGAATCATTGTTTGTAGGAGAGTTTTGCTTATCTGGATGTGGACAGTCTCTTTTGGTATGACCTGGTTCGTCACAATTGAAGCATTTGATAAAGTTTGGTACTATAGTCTGATTACCGGAATTCTTAAAGTTGTTTCTCTTGAGATTATTCATCATTCTGTATTTCAGAAATTTCCGAAAATCCTGGTCATAAATGCTATCTCTTCATCATTATCACTGTTTGAATCTGATCCGTCGGTTAATGCATTGAATGCCATTGATTTCTTTTCAGATGCTTTGCTTTCTCTTCCCCCGATCATTTGAACTTCAAACGACATTAGATTTCCAATCAATTCTTCTATCTTTAAAGTAGTGATGTCATTTGCCTCTTCAATTGCAAGTGTCTTTTGATCCCATTCTGGAGTGAGAGAATTCAAAAATTTTCTAACTTGATCTTCTTCCAAAAATTCCTTTCCCAAAGATATTAAAGAATGCACAATATCTTGAAATCGACTATACATATCTGAAATAGACTCATTAGTATTCATTTTAAATAACTGAAACTGATTTGTGAGCATGGAAATTTTGGTCTGTTTAACTTTGCTTGTTCCTTCGTGAGTTACTTGCAAAGTTTTCCAGATTTCATATGCAGACTTACAAACTGACACTCTATTAAATTCATTTCTTTCAAGTGAACAAAACAGAATATTCATTGCTTTAGAATTATTTTGTGCAACAGTCTTTTGCTCAGTGGTCCACTGTGCAAAATTAGATGTGGGTTCAGAATATTCAGTTTGTGTGATATTCCAAGTATCTAATCCTATAGATTCTAAATATATTTTCATCCTACATGCCCAATATGCATAGTTACTGCCATTAAAAAGTGGTGGTCTGGCAGTAGACTGGCCTTCTACAAATGAACTAGTGTTGGTGGTAATAGCAGTACTAGTGTTAGTAGCCATTTTAAAACTTTTCAAAATTCAGATTATGAAACTTTTGAAAACAAAGCTCTGATACCAAATGTGAGAAATGTGGATTAAGGATCTTAAGGCTAGAATTAACACTAGAGGGGGAGTGAATAATGTTTTAAGAACTTTGTTAATCTTTTTGAGTTTATCTTACTTTTTTAACAATGTATACACTAATCAGACACAGATATGAACACAGAATCAAGCACAGATGCAAATATAAAGTAAAAGCAGTAAAGGAAAGAACACACCGGATTTTATACTGGTTCGGAGTTACCCTACATCCAGTCCCGCACAACTAAGTACGGATTTCCTTTCAAGGTCAATTCAATAATTACAACCCTCGATTTCAAGGTTACGAGGTACACCCTCCAGAATAACAATCCTCTGGGTAGAGATACTTGATTTCCGGGGCAACAAGTTCACCCAATTGATTTCCAAGGCTACAATCACACCTTCTCTCGCTCAATTGATTTCCAAGGCTACAATCACATCTTTTCTCGCTCGATTGATTACAAAAAGTCTATAACTCAGATTAGCACTTGGATCTTGTAGAGATAGTGATGGAGAATCACACTAGAAGTAATCGAGTATGATTCGATGTTGATTTCGGCAGAGTAATGGTATGATTTTGTATTAAGAAATGTGGAAGAAGAAGAGGAGTGAAAACTAGAAAAATATGATTAAAAATTCGTTGAAACCGACCCCTATTTATAGAAGAACAACAGCCATGTCCATTCATGAAGAGTTATGGCGAATAGACACTTCTTTTGAAATTTGAATTTTAAAACCAACTGACACTATGTCGACATGGGGTACTTGGGCATGTCGACATCCCAAAGAGATTTTTGGTGTTTTGATTTTCTTTGAAAATAACCTCTATCTTATATTAAAATTATTTTAAACTTTATAAATATACTTAACTATAGTTAAAATACATAAGTAAATATAAAGACCAATATATACATATTATTTAACTATAATTTAAATCAAAATATAAATAATTTAAAAGTTAAATATATTATTTGAAAAGATAGTTTAAAATCATGAATAATATTGACTTTGAAATTAAAGATGTTTTTGAGGCTAAAATTATTTAAAATCAGGATAGAGAGTTTTGAATCTTTTAAAAAGAAAGTTTTGAAATCATTTTGAAAACAAGATAATTTTGTAAAATCATTTGAATTAAAATTAGTGGATACAAAACAATGTCCCACTAGATTTTCGTAGGTTCCATCCTACTTAGGGTTCCATCCCTTTAACGGGCTCGAAGTGGATTCCATTCCACGAATAAATTGGATATTAAGATGCCAGTGCTTTTCTACGAGTTTTAACAAATATTCCTAATAAAACAAACTTAACCTTGAAATCTTGATCTCTTGATAATATTGATACTCATGAGTCTTCTATCTCTATATCTTGAATCTCTATACTGTACAGTCTTCATTCTTGATACCTGCATGGTTAGATCCTGCATATACATATATATCTAAACTTGTAATGTTAGTATTTATATTTTATAATCTATTCTAAGGTTGTTGTCATCAAAACCATCATCTTATCATCTCATGGACTAACAGAGTGCTGTCACTAGAGATCGACTATACATCGCAAAGGTAGTAAAATGTACTATGATATGAGGCAGACATTTTACTGGGAGGGATGAAGAACAATACCACAACATTCATCTTGAAGTGTATGACGTGTTAGCTAGTGAAGGCTGAACAGATGAACACAAGTGGCCTAATAAAATGTACTATGATACTAATGGACTTCATTGATGGATTGCCACAGACTATAAGAGGGTATGATAATATTTGGGCTATAGTTGATAGATTAACAAAGAGTGCTAGATTTATACCATAGTATAATAGGACGACAACCAAATTGGTTGAGTTGTATGTGAAGTGGATAATATGATTCCATGGTGTGCCAAAGAGCATTGTGAATGACCGAGACATATTGTTCACTAGTAAGTTTCTGAGGAGCTTATAGGAGGCATTGTGAAAGATGACACCTGATTAACTAGATGGTATGAAGATTAGATCAGAAGCTTCAAGACCTCATAGGCCTACTTGTACCATTAGACGTGATACGAAGTAGCTTGTGAGGAAGACAGTGGAGTTTGTGAAGGTTCAATAGGGTGAAAGCGAGAGCTATTGCACTTTTGAGATCAAGGATAACACGAGGACTGTTTCTCCAAAGCTCTTCACTTGGTAAGACTTTTCATTTATCACATTTACTTCCAGTTTTGATATCATATAAAGTAGCTTAGCACTCTACATGCTTGGATAGGCTTATGATGCTATTTTCTTTAATGTGCATGATTATGTGCATGGTTGGTGTTTGGTATGAATTCTTATGCTTATTATGGTTTTTAGTCACGCCGGGTAAACTTATTGATTGTATTTAGTGAACTTCGAGGGAGAATTCCTAAAAGGGGAAACGATCAAGATTTATATATATATGTACTCTAGCATTTTCGCTAGTTATATGTATGTCACAGATATACGCACACCGATGGGCACCATATAATTTGTATGAATGGAAAATGTCCTTGGGTTAATAAAAATCGTACAAGTTGCCTAGTTGAATAATTTTCAAGATTGGATATTCCAGCAGCCCGCGTGACTTAAAATGCCCATAAAATAGACTCTTGGGGCACTGTCTCAAATTTTGATGAAATTATACCGTTAGAATGAAAAAAAACATCGAGTTGCATTGTCGTAGAACCGTCACAATCCGACGTTCCTAAAAGCCATAGGAGCACAAAACATGCACTGGAATTATGGAAATAAAGAAAATATTGTATTTTCAAACCCCTAAACCTAGCCACTATCTATAATAGCTAGCATCTACAATAGCTGCATATCCATTCCCTTGTCCATATTATCTTCTCCTCGTTCACTAAAACCTATCTTCCAACATCCTTTCTCTTCCTCTTTTATGAGCAATGATCACCTTTCATGGGAAAGCGATCATCATTTTAGCTAAAATAAAAGTTGGGTCTCTCTGTTTTTTCGAGAGCTCCACAACCAAGACATTGGTTCAACCCAACTTCACATGTGGAGGCTGGAAAATGTGAATCCAACACGAGACATGATTTTGGAGGTGAACTGATATGGAGTTGGAGGGTATGGTTGTGTTCGTAATAAAGAGAGGATCAAAGTAACATTGGAATGGTCGTTTTCCATTCTATGGTGAAGGAGATATTGGGGTTGAATGAAAAGATCACCAATGGTGAACATTTTGGTGATTTAACCGTATAGGAAACGGTTGACATGGGTTTCTTTCATCCATGGCGAGGATTTTAAAGATGTAGATTGTTTATGTCATAGGTGAACATGGTGGTGGTTCATCTGCTTTATTTTTCATAGATGAGGGTAGGTGGTGTATGCGGGTTTGATGGGTGGCCGGAGTCGCCAGGGATATGAAATTGAGAATCAATCAAATCTCCCCAAGTAGGATTCCAACCTACGACCAATCGGTTAACAACTATTGAGGAACAACTTAAGATTCGACCTCATAGAGTTCAACTCCTGTTCTTAACCCATGAGTAGGTCGGCCTTTTTATCGAGTAATTATGTCCTCGAGCTCTAAGTCTTAATTTTTTCACAAAAGAACCTCCATTGACTTTGGCTTTACTAATGAATATCAGTTTCATTCGAACCCATATTATGACCAGCGTTTGCTGCTATGGAATAAACCAATTTAAAATGGGATAAGATGCTCGATAAGGCATAAGTTCCAATATCAAAAGCGATCTGCATCTCTAGGTCGAGCATTGATGAGCACATTGAACTATCCATGTAGCTCAGAGCCCTCACAACCCAGGTACAATGACACAATTATAAGGGGCACGCTCTACCACTGAGCTAATAGCCCTTGTTACCGAACCAAGTATATTTTCTTGAACCATGCATTGCCTCTGTCGGGGCAAGCTTAAAAAAAGAAGACGCTTTTGAAAACTAGTCAATTATAAGCATTTAATTTTTCATGCTCTTGCTACAGTTAAACGATCTTCTTTAGATAATTTGTCCAACCCCAGGATAGTTATAATGTCCTAAAGTTATTTGTAACGTTGTAAAGTTTCCTTAACTCTTTGAGTAGTTTCATAATGTTCCTCGCCAATGATCTAAGGTTGTAACATAGTTGACGTTGGATCTAAAGGATTGACCGCTGGAGCCGAAAGCATCACTAGCTTACGCTCTGACCCGAGTAACATGGGGCACGTGGAATCCCGTGTAAATTAGTAAGGACCACCTTGCAAGGCTAAATACTCCTGGGTGTCTAGGAAATTTTTTTGAAGTATCAACCAATGGAGAAAGAGTTATATAACTCACCTTTCCTCTCTATTTTACAAATAGGAAGTTAGAAACATAATTAGGATACCAGAGGAGGATCACCATATATAACACAAAATTTCTCCTCCAATTTTTTCTAGTCTAGCTTCTCGATATGTGATCGGCTTTTGATGGAAGTGTGGGTAGAGTGCGGCAGTTCAATGGCAACGTGCGGTGGCGAATGGGGTTGCATGCATGAGTTGACTATAGGGGAAGAGAAGATGTGAGTTGTATGCTTTGAGAAGAAAATAATTACGAAAGGAAACTAATTAGTTAATTAATTATTTATTTAATTTATATAACTTTATATCTTACATCGTCCATACCTTCTGCATAGAAGCTCTGATTTGGACATGGTTTCTTGAATTGTGCTTGTATTAGAGTCCTCTACGATCTGACATAAGATTGTATAGCTTTTATAGAGGTGAATGATTTTGCCTCTCTCTATAATATGATTGTCATTATAGTATAAAAATGATATTTTTTAAATGATTTCTAATTTAAAAACGTGATTTTTAGTAAATCTAAACCGCACCTGATTTTATCAACGAATTTAAAGTGGTTTTAGATCAATTATTACAAATGTTCTTATGGACGTACCATTTTCTAAAAATTGCTAGATCTACGATATTATCTATATGAATCCAAAATTGGTTGATACAAGTGTGTCATAAATGTTGTATGTATGCTATGCTAGTTGTATGTTTGTTTGCTTGTTTTGGTTGAAACTGTCGAGCGATAGATGATATAGTATTAGGAAACAACTCATAAGGTTGTGTTTCATGAATATTGATGAATGAACACATGATGGAACTCGAATGAATGTGATAAGTATGTAGAAGAGTGTCGGAATGTGTAATGACTTATCTGATGATGGAAGATGATCAATTTAAGTGTGTGCTTCGAGATTCAGGAGGGACGTTGAATATTTTCACTTGGTTTATACTTAGCCATTTTTAGCTAACAACAAAACTAAAGTGGTTGGCATAGACCACTTTGGATTGCTTGGTACCTACCACTATTGATGGTGGCTGATTTGATCAATTTTTGAGGTAATGATGAAGACACTTCAAGGAGCGCAACACGATGGTTCATTCGATCACTCGATGCTTTGATTTGACAACATGGTTCTATGACCAGTGGTTTTGCATATGAAGGAAGTGAAGTTCATTTGGCTTATTAACTTCGGGACATGCTTAGAAAATCTAGGGGGTGGTTTCGGGACTTGGCTAGGGATTCTATGAGGTGACATTCAAACTTGGTGATGTGTCTCTATGACATATAATGGATGTCTAGAGGTGTACTGACGAAGACAACTAAATGATCTATGTTATAATAAGGATCCACAAGGACAAGTTCGATGATGGGAACTTGTGGGTAGAAAGATGATGTGTTCCACCATAGAAAAGAATGGAATAAAACGATGATGCGTTCGAGTATGGAGACATATGCAAAGGGATCGTTGATACTTGGAGGTTTCTAGTGAACTCAATATAGAGGGGGTAGGTAGGGACATCTACCTAGATTATGATCATATCTAGATCTTATTGTTGTAGATTATCCTAAAGGTAATGGTTGTGAGTCTATTTCCTAACCTTCCAAAGTGGAATGGATTTGAGCACCAAGAAACTAAGGCTTTGTTAAGTTATCATCCAACGCACCCGAGAGATGTGAAGTTTGTCTGATGGATGTTATGTTTGTTGTGTTTGTTTTGTCACCTTAGAGATGTCACATAACTTAGGTATTGTTACTTTGATATCAAGACACCCGACATTGTACCTTTACTAGTAGTATACCCATGTGATGATGGTGATAGTATATTAGCATATATTGATGACATGTGCTAACTATTTTGATGTAGGGAAAGTTCAGGTATGATTCTCCAAGCCTTATGTTCTATATACAATATCAACTTTTATAGTGTTGTGAGATTGTTTATCGCTCACACCAGACTGTTGTCTGACTTGAAGATTTATGCTTTGCTTTCTATTTTCTCGGGTACTCTTAAATGAGCAGACTAGATAGCAGGCGTGGAATAGCACACAGCGTTGTGAAGATAGAGTAGCAAGAGGCCATGCTTTCACATTACTTTTGGGCTTATTATTGCTTTATTCCATTGTGCGAAACTATGGAGCTTTGACAGTGTTTGACTTTTTATTAGAGACGGTTTATCACTTGAGTTATTACTCGATGTTTAAACTCAGTGATCTATTTTGTATAAATGTGTTACTTATGCTCTGATCTATGATAGTTCATATAGTTATTTTTTTTCTTTTCAATTTTATATCTGTTTGACTATTGTACAATATTCGATGCGTTGTGAAATATATGACAGGTTAATGACATTTTTAGTTACTCTACCACTCGACAATTATCCTCCATCAATCGAGCACTGTTATAGTGCACTATACATGTATATTGGGTGATGGAGGTGTACGACGGTCGTTGTAGGTTACTGCTATTGATCACACGAATCAACTATGTGAGAGAAGCTTATTCGAGAAACAACCTAGAAAAAGCTATACAAAAAAACCTCTATAAGAGTTACAAAACTATTAGAACTAATTAATATAGATATTTGTGATTTAGTTAAATCGTGATCACTTGGAAAAAGTAATTATTTTGCTCTTTTTATTGATGATTATTGTAGAAACTCTTGGGGTATATTTCCTTAAACCAAAATTAGATTTATATGAGATTTTTAAGAAACTTAAGGCTCATATTGAGGAAGAATTTGGTCATAAGATAAATGCCATGAGGTCTGATTGAGGTGGAGAGTTTACCTCAAAACAATTTAAAATATACTATGAAGAAAACTAAATTAATCGCCTTTTAATAAAACTATACACACCATAATAACACAGCGTCATAGAAAGAAGAAATAGACCTTTTCTTAATAAGGCCTATAGTATGTTAAAGTAAAAACAGTCTAAAAGAATTTTGGTTTGAAGCAATTTGTTGTGCGATGTATCCAGCTAACCCCTCTTTGACTCGAAATGTGTGGAATAAAACATCTCAAGAAGCATGGAGTGGTAGAAAGCCGTGTATATCACACTTGAGAATGTTTGAAAGCATAACATGTGCCCATGTGTTGGATCTAAGATGCTCTAAATTGGATTACAAAAGTGAAAATTATAATTCCATTGGATATGTATCAAGGGAAAAAGGATACAAGCTATATAATCCTTTGAATGGAAAAGTCAATGTTAGTCATGATGTGGATTTGACGAAGAAAATACCTGGAATTGGAAGAAACCATAAGATGGTTGTAATTTATTTCCTCCTTATGAAGAAGGAAGAAAAATAACATTCAAGTAGAGCCCAATAGTCCAAGGTCGTTACCTCCACTAACCATTCAGAAAGAACCTCATTAGAAGGAAGCTCAAATGAAAAGCCGCTACACATGACATCCTTACAGGAATTATACGAGGTAACACTATTTTAGGACAATAATACCTTGTTTTTTTCCTTTTGAAAATTGTGAACCACCAGGTTTTGAAGAAGCTACAAAAGACAAAAGATGGAGGAATGCAATGGATGAAGAAATTAAATCTACCATAAAGAATTCTACATGGGAGTCGGCTTTTCTACGTAAAGGACTATCAGCTATTGGTACAAAGTGGGTCTACAAGCTGAAAAAGAATGTTAAAGGAGAAGTTGAAAGGTTTAAAGCAAGATTGATTGCTAAAGGATAAAAGTAATGAGAAGGCATAAACAATGAACAGGTATTTGCTCCTATAGCTCACTTAAAATCTATAGGATTATTAATTTCTTTAGAGGCTCAAAATAAGTGGAAATATACCAAATAGTTGTGAAATATGCTTTCTTAAATGGAAACTTAAAAGAAGAAGTTTATTTGGAGCAACCACAAGGCTATAAAGTTAAAGGAAAAGAAGATAGACTGTTAAAATTGAAAAATATAATTTATGAATTAAAAATAGAAAACAAATCAGTAGAGTATGAAATACTAAAACATATGAGTATCTCCTAGAAAATGATTTTGTGGAATGCTCCTATGAACATGTTCCTCATATAATTACCACCAAAATGGAGATATTTTATTTATTTTCGTATATGTTAGTGACTCGATATTTATCGAAAACAAATCAAAAGTAATTGATGAATCCAATAATAAATGATTTTAGATTTTGCGATGACCAATATTGGATGCATGTCCTGTTATTACCTTAAAATCTAAGTGAATCAAAGTAAGCACAACATATTTATTTCTCATGACGCATACGCATATGAAATATTAAAGACGTTTAAAATGGATTGATGTAAACTAGTAAGAACTCCAATAGAATGTGGTGCAGATCTCCTGAAATATATATCGAAGAAGAGAAAGTGGATCTTACACTATTCAAAAGTCTATTTGGTTGCTTAAGACACAACTTGTATGAGACCCGACATACTTTATGGAGTTGACCTTAGTAATCACTACATGAAAGTTCCTAATACATCACATATAAGATTGTAAAGAGAATTCTTTGATATATCATAGGTACAATCCATTCTAGATTTTTATATTCACACTATAATAATTTAAATTTGGTTTAATATAAAGATTGTAATTATTAGGAACATGATTCTAGTGTTTTGACAATAAGAACGATATGACGACACTACTAACAAAATCATTGAGTTATTTTAGGTATAACAACACGTATATGCTAATCTACTATAATCATCATATGAGTGTACTACGGTCGAAGCACAATCTCCAGTGTCTAAGTACATGGTCGAAAATTCCTACATCGTGTGACACCTTAGAGTGATAAGAAATTATGGTGAATATAGAATCCATTAAATAATCCTCACCATCACTCGTGTGCGTTGGATATATGATAACTCATATGGCACAATCGCAAACCGGGGACTAGATAAAATCCTTGATTCTTTGGTGCTCGAATCTATGCCATTTCAAAAGGTTTGGAACTAGACTCGCAATCGTAAAGTACAAGGTAATCCACAATCATATGACCTGGATGCAATCATGATCCAAATGGGCATCCCCTCATACCCCCCCTGTGCGAGCACACTAGAAACCTTCGAGTTATCAATGATCCCTTTGCATGCGTCTTTATAGTGGAACTCAATCGTTATTCCATTGCGGCTATCTCCATAGTAGAACACGGTCTCAAATTCTACTCACAAGCTTTCATCCTTGAACTTGTCCCTGTGGATCACCGTCATGACTCCTATCGTTAAGTCGTCATCGTCGTAATGCCTCTCGACCTTCATTTTAAGTCATAGAGCCATCGTACTAAGGTTTCAAAGTCGTTATTATGTCAAAGCGCCATGCCATCGCTTCATTAGTCGCCACACAAACCACAAAGTCACCTTGCATCGTCCTAGAGTCGTACATCCTCGCACTAAGAAAAACCCTAAAGTGGCCCTAGGAGAGAACTAAAGCTCATTATTGGTTAACTCAAAGTCCCCCTCGTGATGACCCAAAGCCTCTCCAAAACTCCACTTCCTATTCCCTTGTCCAGATACTGGACCAAGTCATCCTTGCTTCAACCCGAAGCAGCAGCACCAATGCCCCAAAGTAAACCATCGTCGATCCCATCTCTTTGTTGGCCCCCGAACAATAGCATTGCCGGACAACATTTGTTGTCCTAATTACCATATCTCTGAACCATCACACCACCGAACATCATTTGCTATCTGGTTCCTCTATCACCAAACCTGAAGCCCATCTCGAGCAAGCACCTTCTGACCTGAATTTAACCTCGAGCAAGCCACCACCGAATAAGGACCACCGAACCAAAAAACCGTAGCATCTTCGGATTCCAATTTCAAGCCGATTCCGTTACTACACTCCGCTCTTTAACCCGTGCTCCTTCCGTATACATCAATATGGCTTCCAACATCCTCAAGTCTATCTGTCGAAGTTCGATTCTACGCTCTTTACCTCTAATTCGCTCTGATGAGTGTTTTTAACCATTCAAGCATAAACACAAACACCACACATGCATCAAACTACAGTCATGCATGAAAGTCACACAACAAACCAAAGAAATCATAATATAATGTACCTACAACATTACCTAACATCTTGATGGCATTTCACCGCCCCATAGCTTTCCCCTAAAGCTGTCTAGAGGCCAACTTCCTCTTCATCACATCTCCAACTCCATATCCTCAAAGATCCGTTTTATAGGTGTCTAACCAATCCTGCACTTTGATTGTCGATTCCATTTCTAGAAACGGTTTGCCTCCTAGAGTAGAATAATGCTTGTTCGGTCTGGCAAAGTCAGCCTCAGCACTTGCATCGGAGCACCACCACCAACAGCTATTGCAGGAGCAGCTCCTTGGGTATTCTGCAGCATGTTCTTCATCATGTTATCGAACATAGCCTGCATATCGAGGTTTATAGCTGCCCTATTGCCCGATCCGTACTCTTTGCCAAAAGTAGAAGTCCTAGCAGCATTCCTCGTTAGCTGGCTCATTCTTATCAGCTGTAATTGGAATGATCGGTCTCTCTAAAAGGAATGGGTGGTATACGTTAATGCAATGCGATTTATATAGTACATATACTATTCAATAGTTTCGAAAAGCAAAATTTAAAAAGTACGCTCTCTCATTTATCACCGATCCATTCTTAGGCAATAGCCACTACCTTATCTCTAATGGATAAAAGTATCAACTTAGGTCAACTATGCAACCTAAGCTACGGTACCAAATGTGACGACTGCCATATACCACAAGTATCCAATATACCTGTAAAGTGAGCTGTGGAGGTACCCAACCGATGTATGGTGATAGCCAAGGGTGTAAAGTAAAGAAAGATCTAAAAAAACTTGTATAACATCTCACAGCGCATAAAAAAAATTCAATAATCAAATAGACATAAACAAAAGGCAAGGCGGTAATATTATCAAATGAACCATAAATAAGAACATCAAAGTACAGCTGGTTCAGAGATTATACAAAAACTGAAATTGAAGAGCTTATACACCCCAAATCCCCATAATAAACTCTGTAATTATCAATAAAGTAATATAAGCATTGGTATAGCTCCATACTACTGCACAACGGAATAAGCGATGGTAAACTCCAAAGTATGGACATACAAAAGCGTAGCCTCCTACTCGTACTCCGTACAGCTCCATGTGCTATCCAGACCTGTTATACATATTCTACTCATTTAAGAGTACCCGAGGTAAGAAGAAGCAAAGCAAAAAACTTCGGGTCCGACAACAGTCTAGTTTTAGTAATATATAATCTCAAAATACTATAAAATTGTATATAGTAAAAAGGGGCATACGGCATGGAGAATCATACTTGACCTATCCCTGCATCCAAAAAGTTAACACATAGCAGTCGATATATGCTAATCTACTATAATCATTATATGAGTGTACTACAATCAGAGCACAATATCCAGTGTCTAGGTATACGGTCGAAAATACCTATATTATGTGACACCCTGGAGTGATAAACAACCATGGTAAACAAGGCATCCATCAAACAATGCTCACCATCACTCATGTGTGTTGGATACAGATAACTCGTATGGAACAATCCCAAACCACAAATCCCTGATTCTTTGGTGCTCGAATCCATGCCACATCGAAAGGCTGGGATCTATACTCGTAATCGTAGAGTACAGGGTAATCTGCAATCGTAAGACCAGAACGCAATCATTATCTAGGTGAACGTACCCACGTAACCTCTCTATACAAGCACACTAAAACTGTTCGAGTTATCAATGATCCCTTTGCACGCGTCTCCATAGTAGAACTCAATTATTATTCCATTATGGCTATCACTACAGTAGAAAACGGTTGCAAATTCTACTCACAAGCCCTCATTGTTGAACATGTCCTTATGGATCATCGTCATGACTTCCATTGTTAAGCCGTCGTCATCGAAATGCCTCTCGACCCCCATCATAAGTCGTAGAGCTATCGTACTAAGGTTTTGAAGTCCTTGTTGTGTCGAAGCGTCATGCCATCACTTCACTGGCCACCACATGAACTTTAAAGTCACCTTGCGTCGTCCCAAAGTCGTATGCCCTCGCTCCAAGAACAACCCCAAAGTGGCCCTAGGAGAGACTCGAAGTCAACCACCTCCAAAAACAACCCCGAGCCTACCACCTCCTGACCCAATGTCAACCTTAAGCAAGCCACCACCAAACCAAAAAGTTGTAGCATCTTGGATTCCAATTTCATGCTGATTCCATCAGTACGCTCTGTTTTTCGATCCATGTGCCTTCCATATGCATCGATATGACACCTAACATCCTCGAGCCTATCTGTCGAAGTCCAATTCTATGATCCCTGTCTCTAATTTGCTTAGATGAGTATTTTCAACCGCTCAAGCATACACACAAACACCACACATGCATCAAACAACATTTAAGCATGAAAATCACACAACAAACCATAGCAATCATCATACAATGTATCTACAACATTGCCAAACATCTTGATGGCATTCCACCACCCCATAACTCGGCCTCGAAGCTATCTAGAGGCTAGATTCCTCTTCATTGCATCCTCTGGCTCCATATCCTTAAAGATGCATTCGCAGGTGTTTAACCAATCATGCACTTCGACAGTCGATTTCATTCCTAGAAGCGGTTTGCCACCCAAAATAGAATAATCCTCATTTAGTTTGGTAAAGAAAGCCCTCGGCACTTGCATCGGAGCACCACCACTAACATCCACCAAAAGAGAAACCCTTGGGCATTCTACAGCATGTTCCTCATATTGTTGAACATAGCCTACATATCGAGGTATATAGCCACCCTGTCGCCCACTCCCTGCTCTATGCTAGAATTAGAAGCCCTAGCAGCATTCCCCATTAGCCGGCTCACTGTTATAAATTGAAATAAGAATGATCGGTCTCTTTAAAAGGAATATGTGGTGTATGTGAATGCAATGTGACTTATATATTAGATATATTACTACAGTTTTGAAACTCAAAATATAAAAGGTACGCCCTCTCATATATCACTCAATCCATTCTAAGGCGATATTTCCTACCTTATCTCTAATGGATCCAAGTATCAACTTAGGTCATCTATGCAACCTAAGCTTTGATACCAAATGTAACGACCACCCTAATCATCGGTACCCAATAGACATGTATAATGCGCTGTGGAGGTACCTGATTGATATAAGGAGGTAGCTAAGGGTGTAAAGTAAAGAATGATCCAGAAAAAAAAACTAGAGAACATCTCACAGCACATAGACAAAATATAATAAAATAGATGTAAAACAGGAGAGACAGTAATATAATCAAATAAACCATAAATAAAAACATCATAGTGCAATAGACTCATAGATTATACAAAAACTAAAATAGAAGAGTTTATACATCTTAAACCTCCAAAATAAACTCTATAACTATCTCTAAAGTAATACAAGTACTAGTACAGCTCCATAGCATTGCACAACGGAATAGCGATAGCAAGCTCTAAAGTATAAATATATAAAAGCATAGCCTCCTACTTGTCCTCTATATAGCTTCATGCTCTATCCAGAGCTGTTATACCTAATTTATTCATTTAAAAGTACTTGATATAAGAAGAAGTAAACCATAAAACCTCGGGTTCGAACAACAATCTGTTGTGAGCGACATATCATCTTAAAATACTATAAAAATGTATATAGTTAAAAGTGACACAGGGTACGGAGAATCATGATAGAGTTAGGGGTATGCCCCAGAGGCAACTCTATAAATTGTTGTAAATTATTAATTCTGCAATTAATTTTTGTTCATAATAAAAGGTATTTTTTGTTATATATTTGTTAGGATATGTTACAAATAATTAAATATTTAATTAGAATATATTTAACAAAAATCCATAAATGGTGTGTTGTGATAGTAATTACAAATAGTTGTAATCATGAGTGCCATATCATAATATAATAAACACATCATTTTAAATATTCCTAGTCATGTATCGTGATTGGATATTGATACATCCGTTTAGACTAAAGTACGTAATGCTATACAAATGTTGGACAGTGTATTACTCATGACTTCTGGGGGCACCAGGGGGTTACGTACTGATAGTTATTAGATAATATGGAATGACTCACTCGATAGTTTTATATTGGTTAATATAACTAATGGTTAAATGAAAAATATCGATGTGACTATTTTACATAGTTCTCTTGACTTGAGAATACTGTCGATCTTCAATATGAAAGCTTCGCTTTAATTATAGTTAAATCATGGCATGACGACCATCGCACGATTATAGGTTGGGTCGAGTTGAAGTATTGAAAGTAAAACACTATTCGAGAGAGGATTCATCTCCTCATTTATATGGGGTTAGTATCTCGGTCAACTGAAGTCAACTCAAAGTCAAAATCTCCGACCAGAGTAACTCAGATAATAATAATTGTTATTATTGAACCAAGGACTTTGTATTCGAACTATAGATTAAATGTAGACAATAATGGAATTATGACCATAACCAAATTCCATAAGTCCAAAGTGGTATAATTTGACAAAGAGAATTGGTATAAATAATTGTCAGTACCGGGCATTGCTTAAAAAGGTAAAATTAGATTTTACCAATATCGAGTAAGTAATAAATTTGGTCATAATATCACACTACCTGCTAATTGAAGTGTGAACGTTAATATTCAGATTGTTATATATTAATAGTTGACCAAATTTAAACCTTAGAGTCACACAACCGATACGTTGAATACTCTTGTTACCACCTAATTTAATTAAATTATAATCATTATAAATTAATTAATATTTATGAAATATTAGCTATATAATTTTATTTGATGCATTGAATAATATTAAACAATATGTTTATATTAGTGATAAATATACTTATCGATATTCGATAACAGTACGCGTTTAAATTGGATTTAAATTGCGACGAATTTTGTTCGAGCTTGGACTAGGTTTGAAGCCCATATGGGGCATGATGATTTCGACTAGGAAGTGGCAAGCTCAAGCCTGCCAAGGTTTGGTTGGTAGTCTGGGTTTAAATGGTTAAAAAGGAAAGAAATGGTTAAGAGAGAAAGAAGGATGGTGATCCACCTTTCGCTCCATTATCTATCTATTATGTAATGCCACTTAACCCTCACTTTCAAGAGACTTTTTTCCACTTCTCCTTGCTACAAATTTTGACCAAAAACCCTTCCAATCATTCCCCAAAAGTTCAACCACAAAAACACATTAGATTAAATCCAATTCGAATGGCGGTGGTAGTTGCATTCGAAACCAACCACTTTTGAATTCAGATTCAATTCAACGAGCTTTTGTAACACCCCGTAAATTAATGTTAGTAATTTAATAATTAATTAGACTTCAAAAATAGAATTTATCCATGAAACTTGCACTATTGCTTTTATGGTGATTTTCTGAGCAACTTTCATATTTGGAGTTTCGCGATCGGAGTTCAAACAAAAAAGATACAAGCGTTTAAAGAAATCGGAACAAAAATAATTAAACAACAAAGATTAACTTATATAAATAAATTAACCGGCACTCGTCCCCCCCCCCACTCCATAGGCCTATCGACCAGTAACGGTTAACCGCTCATAGGGGTATGGTTGACTGGTCGAGAGTTTTCAGCATAATCTAAACCATGGCTTACAGCCCGGATTAAATATTTTTAATCTAACAATTACGATGATTCGAGAGCCTATAAATATATGCCTAACCCATCCCTTCTCTTCTCATATTTTCTAATATAGGGTAGCAAAGCTCTGCCATTTCCTCTTCTCCACTATTTCTCCTAACTTTAAAATAGTTTATACTTAAATAAGTTGGAGAACAGCAGAAAATAAATAGAAGAAGGGAAGGAGTGGACCGGCGTTGCGCATACAACATGGTCAATTTCAATGTTTTAAATTCATATTCCCCTACAACCCCAAATCTCTTCTCGGATCTAAAATTCTAATGTATGTATATACCCATGTTATGCATATTTCTTTGGATTAAAAAAGAGATGGAGTTGAATCAAGGAATCAAATTTAAATCTGGAGATTTGGAATGCTCTAAAAGGTGAGTAGAAAATTATATAATTTGTGTATAACTGTTTGACACTTTTCTATGGGATTAGAAAAGCACAAATTAAAAATAATACTGCAAGCGCACAGGTGTGTAGTATGCAGGTCGAACACAGGGAAGAAAATTAAATTAAATTATTTATGTAATTTCGTGGGCGAGTTAGACGAATTTGGAGGTGCTTTTTAAACTACAAAAATTGCAGGAAAATAGACAAGTGAAGAAATATTGATTTAAACTCCAATCATTTTCTCACAGAAGGATCCAACTATTTGTCACGGAAGAGTTGTTGTGAGTTAAATCAGAACTCCTTCACAAGTTCTAACCAATGGAAAAACAGAAAAACAAACAGAAATTCTAATAAACAAACAAAAATTCAGATAAACAAAAAATAAAATTAGGATCGCCGCTAAAACTATTTAACGATCCATCACTAATGAAAAAGTAAGAAAAACTTAGATAATTATGTCTAACAAAACTAATTGATAGAAGCCATAATTATCTAAGTGTAAATAATAAAGAAGAAAATAGAAGAAGAAGAGCTTTATTCTACACTAGAAATTATGAGATATGAGATATCTTTTACAATGAATACACCTGGGTATTTATAATGTACAAGTTGTTTCCCATCAAAAATTTACAAAATATGTTGCCATAAAAATGAATATCTTCTCTTTGATCATGTGAATATAAATATTCATGAGAGATAGCTTGTCTTCAGATCTTTGACATGTGGCATGATGGGTGATTGAGATTTGAGGATGATTTATTGATGTGACTCAAATCCATGATAAATTGGCATAGTCATCTGAATGTGATTGTGATTGCTTGATTTGATTGGAAGATTTTGATTGATTGTGATTTGATTGGAAGAAGATTTGTGATTAATTGGGAGATTGTTGATTTGTATGTATATAATCAATCACAAGTATGTTCATATGTATATGTATATCTTCTCAAAAAATCCTCCATTTTCATATGAAAAAATAATGTGCTTTCCAGGATTCAAACTCAACTCCTTCCGCCATTTAGGAGATGCCTTAACCACTCAGCTACAACTTCTTTTGTTCAATCTTTTCAGAGTAGGTGGTATAATCCAAAGCAAATCTCCCTTTTTCTTCTCTTTTGCTCCATTTAACATGAAGGCTCCTCAAATCTGTATATCTGTAGAAACACTCAAAAATACCCAGTGTAACATTTATTTATATACAACAAAGGTAAGATATGAGCGCAAAAATAAACACTTTTACATGTCAATCAATCACATTGAAATTTATTTCATTGGATTTTTTATTTGATTATTATGCCTAAAGAAAGATCTAAGAGTTGTAGGCTCGATTAAACGTATAAAATATTGCCTACATATTCTGCAGCTTAGGAAATTTGATTAGAAATATCATTTACACCTAGATCTAGAAATCAGTCCCCAAGATATTAAGAGTTGAATGTTGATAAGGTGCAGAATTTATTCTAGATCTACAATTGGGTTAAAGATGTTAGTATAATCTAGATTTATACCCTAATTTTGTTAGAATGTAGACTTCCTGTATTTTAGTTATTGGGAATATTATCCGTTTAATTCTTATAAATTTGCCTAATTTTCTTAATTGCATAGTAAAGTGCAGCGTTTAATTTAACCAAGAATATGTGTAAACAGAGGAAAACGATGTGTAAAGTATGGATTTATTTCCCATGGTTTACACTGTCTGTTTCAAATAAAAAGGAAATAAATCATTCCTTGTAATTTCAAACGAAGCAAATCTCTTAATTTTGGCTAATTTATGGAAATTATAACAGAAAACCTTTTTAGAAATATAGTTCCAACAAATTAAAATATATAAAGAATATTCTAGTTAGGGACTGATAACTAGAAATATAATTAGTAAAAATATAAAAACGTATTTAACCGCGCCAATCAATTAAAATGAAAACTTAACTAATACGACGATTTACGCGTAATATTTGCATTAGGTATAATTAGGATGACAAAATAAATTACGCCTTGAATAATAGGATTAGGAAATAGAGACGGGAATATTGTAACTCCAATTAAACAGGTAATGAATGTGGAATAAATTTGGGAGTTACAAGGGTTTAAATAGGGTATGAATGGAGTAATGGGATCGATTAATAAGATTGTTAGAATAATAAATTTGGAGAGGTAAAGAAGGAATGTTAGGCAAAATTTGAATAAGTGAATAAACGTCTTTAGGAAACATCCGTTGCGATAATAATCATTTATCTCGGACAAAGTGACATTTATAGGAAAATAAATAAAAATGTTAGGTAGTAACTGAATATTTTAAGGCAGTATAATTATCATTAGAGTAAATTATATAGCCTTAAAGATGCAAATAGAGATTAGTGGGCTTTGCCCAATATTAAAGTTTAGAGTAATTAATTTGATTTAGTGGGTTGAGATGCGAGGTCAGTAGAGTCACATAACAAAAGTTTGTCCCTCACTCAAAGGCTACCAGCAGTTGTATACACTTACCACTGATGTGGAACGTCTCCAACCTTAGGATCCATGGAAAAGGGATTTACTGTTGCGGTTAGGATAAGGGAAAGTATGCCTAGGGTTCACCTCGGATTTGATGTATTAAATGGCCCGGTACCTTTTGGGAATTGGGGTCCGCTTATTATCCAATAAGAGGTAGCAAGTAACCAAAGATGGTATTTTCCTTGACTACATAGATTAGTCTATATGGGGATGTCAGCTATGGAGAGTCAGCAGGCTATGTCAGTAATCGGTACCAATATTTAGTAGTAGGTCTGGAATATAGGCTTGGACCCAGCGATCCTAAATGAACGAGTAGTAAAGACTTGGGTTATGCCCTAATGGATTTCGCTTCCTACTAGTGTAGAATCTGTATGAGATACGCATGGATCTCATGATAGAGATAGTTGAAAATTAGTTTAGTGGGGATGGGCTAGTTAACTCTTAGATAAGTATTTGAATGGCGATAGTAGTACGGCAAATAAATTATACATTATTATTATTAAGCCGTAATTAGGAGTCATCGATCTCTACAGCTAGGACCGTTAGACTATAATCATCATATGCTAATCTACTATAATCATCATATGAGTGTACGATGGTCGAAGCACAATATCCAGTGTCCAGGTACACGGTCGAAAGTACCTACATCGAGTGACACCCTAGAGTGATAAGGAACCATGGCAAACATTGCATCCATCCTCACCATCATTCACGTGCATTGGATACATGATAGCTTGTATGACACAATCGCAAACTAGGGACTCTATCAAATCTTTGATTCTTTAGTGCTTGAATCCATGCCACTTTGAAAGTCTAGGAACTAGACCCACAATCATAAAGTCCAGGGTAATCCACAATCACAAGATCCAGACGCAATCGTAATCTAGGCGGGCGTCCCTATGTACCTTCTCTGTTGGAGAATATTAGAAACCTCCGAGTTATCAATAATACCTTTGCATGCGTCTCTATAGTGGAACTCAATCGTTTTTTCATCATGGCTATCTCCATAGTAGAACACAGTTGCAAATGCTACTCACATGCCCTCATCACTGAACTTTTACTTTATGGATCATCATCAGGACTTCCATTGTTAAGTCGTCGTCATCGAAACACCTCTCGACCCCACCTTAAGTCATAAAGCCATCGTAATAAGATTTTGAAGTCGTCGTCGTGTCGAAGCACCATTCCATCGCTTCACTAGTCGCCACACAAAATCCAAAGTCACCTTGCATCATCCTGGAGTTGTATGCCCTCACTCCAAGAACAACCCCAAAGCGGCCCTAAGTGAGACCCAAAGCACCCTAGGTAAACCCTAAGTCCCTTTCATGCTGATCTGAAGCCTCTGCAAAACTACACTTCCCATTCCCTTATCTGGGTACTGGACCGAAGTCATCCTTACTCCAACCTGAAGCAGCAACACTAATGCCCCAAAGAAATCCGTCACTAAACCCCATCTCTTACCTGGCCCTCGAACGGAAGCACTATCGAACATCATTTGATGTCCTCTCTTCCATAGCACCTAACCATCACATCACCAGACATCATTTGATGTCCGGTCTCCCTATCACCGAACCCGGAGCCCACCCCAAACCAACCACCTCCTAACCCGAAGTCAACCTCGAGAAAGCCAGCGCCAAACCAAATCGTTGTAGCATATCCGGATTCCACTTTTGCACTGATTCCATCACTACGCTCCGTTCTTCGACCCAGCCTTCCATTTGCCTCAATACGACTCCTAACATACTTAAGCCTATCCGTCAAAGTCCGGTTCTACGCTCCTTACCTCTGATTCACTCCGATGAGCATTTTCAACCATTCAAGCATACACACAAGCACGACATATGAATCAAACAACACTCAAGCATGAAAATCACACAACAAACCATAGCAATCATCATAGAATGTATCTACAACATAGCCTAACATCTATCGAGCCAATCAGACATCCAAACCACATGATTAGAGCTCCATAAATCCATTTGTTCATGTTTTTACTATAGGTGGGCTTTTAAACCATAAATTTGACTTTAAAAAGGATCCAAGATATGTTAAAACCTATAGATACACATATATTAAGGTATGAGATGATAAATCACTCACCAAACCCCAAAAAATCTAAGTTTTGCATGCAAATTGAGGTGAATCCAAGAATGAACAGCCAAACGCCAATTTTCTTTTCCCTAAAAAATGTAGATTTGAAGATATCTAACTAATCTCATTGCTAATATACTCTTAATCTTTGGTTTAGACTTGACTTGGAGGAGAAAGGAGAAGGTTTTGGTGAAGAATGGGAATGGAGGCTTAGATCTATCTGGAAGATGGAAAAATGATTAAGGGAAGATTGTTTCAACCTTTAATAGTCTCAAACCCAAAATGGGTTAGTGGGTCTATCCCAATATCACTAATTCCCTATCAAGCTACTACAAAAACTGCCAAACTTCAAACAGTCATATCTCCTAACAAGAAAGTCCAAATCACAATTATGACCACTCTACGGATAGGGAAATAATCATATCTTTCCAATGGAAGCGGTCTCAAGTCCTAGTTCGGCATCTATAAAAAGTTATAGCCGTTATGAGTTTTCTTGGATAAAATCGTCTGATAAAATTTCTTGACGTCAAAAATGTCACAACTCAACATCCCCCAACATTATAGAGTCATATGACCCAATATAAATTTACCAATAATATTTTTACGATCTTTTGATTCGTAAAATACGGGTCATTATAATTCTAGACCTTGTCACTACATTCACCTCATAAGCTTACTAGTTTCTACTATAACTGCTAAATCGTCAACGTACATTTGCAAATGGGATAAACATAAAACGTGTGAACATCCATTAACTTTTCAAGAGGCCCACTCAAACGTGATGATTTCCCTACTCTTTATACAATCAAAAAAGGCCCAACAACTAATGGCGCTGGCTATCCCCACATAACTTTTCTTAATAGCGGGTCCATCACCAACACGATGCCATCCTCTACGAATTCTCTATATATGCCTATCCTGTGAGTTTCTATTTCTTTGTTTATCAATGATGTGTTTCTAATCATATAACGTCTAAGTATAGCTTAAATTTAAATAGATTGCACTACATGCGTATCTCCATCGTCAACCTTACAACATGCTCCGCCACTTACTTCTTTGTCCTCGACCAATGGAATCCTTCTTTATATCCTTTGACATAACCTACTAAACTCTTTCTTTAAGTCCATGGGCATGGCAACATGATAACGAATGGTTTCTTACCTATAAGTATACTAACATTTTGAATTCTTGGGTGAACCTTGTAATAATCCGCCATTTTTGACCTTTCGATTTAGCACAACTCACGGTGTGTAAACCCGAAAAGCCGAAAACGATGTGTCGTTTGGTTAAGATAACAAGAGAAAAAACAAGATAATAAAATCTATTTATCTCTTTCTGAGATCACAGCGGAAGGAAAAAACATAAAATATAAATCAAATATCACTTTACGTCAAACGCAGATCCAATGTATACACATAATCAAGTATTACCAAATCCAATCCAAATCCACACATACATATAATCAAGGGGCATTTCACCAGAAGGACAAACTTTGTAGTCCAATTAGTTTCTAGGACACACATTCAAAGAAATTACTTTCAAGGCCAAAATCAGCAGAATAATTACTTTTATGGACAAAGTCAACAGTCCAAATACTTTCAAGGACATAATTTCATAGGTTTTTAGGCCCTAGAAACTAATTATTTTACGTTTTGTCCTTGAAAATAATTATTTCAGTTGTGTGTCCTAGAAACTAATTCCACTTGCTAAAGAGGTCCTTGTGGCTAATTTCCACTATAATCAATGTCAGGTGATTATTTATATACGGATCTATATACAGAATAAGGCATCGTCGTCTGCATCATCCAGGTCACTTGACACAACACTCCAGTTTTCCATCAATCCAAGGATGAAACAAAAAGGGAAAAACATATGGAGAGGGTTAGACTATAGTCTAGTGAGTGATGTACGTCTACTCTACCACATACCCTAGACCTTCCCAAATAATACAAAGACAATCATGGTAACCAATCATACCTTAATCCTATTTCACCTGCATACAATAAGTTAGTCAAACAATATAATGATACATGTTCATGAAAATAGGTCTCAATCCAATACATTTACGATGGTCAATGGTATGGTCTAACGCATACTCAAATCAAGTACATTATAATTTCAATGGTATGGTATAACACATACTCAAAGCCAAGCCCAATCTATTGCATCAACACATGTCTATATCACCAAATGGACGCAATTTCATACATGGCTTACACACCAATTTTTGTACAACAACACACACCGAAAATTTTCTACATATACTGAGCGATTATATTACCATGCTAACCAATAGTGGCATCGAAAACAATAGTTAAACAAAAACATTAATAATAGTCGACTATTCATATGTATATATTTGTTTATATCACATATATACACATTCATCCATATATACATCCAAAGCATTCATCCATATCAATAATAGTGTACGAAAATGGCGTATGATATTAAAAAACGAGAGAGATGCATCATTTGAAGTTTGATAGGGAAAGATGAAAATGGTGTACCAGATTTCATCATTGTTCTTCGCTGTTCGGGTCTTCTGCGCCTTCAATCTTACAAATTCCACCTCTAAAATGATAAGAGAAGAATAGTAATCTTCGCATCTTTCGACTTACCGCTGGTTTCATCGAAATCCGTGGAGAAACGGTGAATTTTCAAAGTTTGATGGAGAAGAAGAAAGATGGAGAAGAAATTAAATGGTTATAAAAAAAAAGATTTTTGTTTTGAATATGCTTAGTATTTGATAAAAATTAGTGATAAGGTGTTTCGATTAAAATATGATTTACACTTCTATTTATAGGCTGAAATAACACACGTTGAGCCTAAAATCTCGAAATTAGTATGTTACTTAAAAGCCACTAGGTATGATTTTTTTTTCTAATTTATAGCCCATTTAACCAAATTCGACTAGTTTTATATGTTTTCTGACTGTAAAAGGCATTCTGGAAGCATTGGGAAATGTTACAAAACCTATTTCCAACTCTCATAGAAATTTATTATTTTGTCATTTATGTGAAATTACGATTTTACACTGTTTAATTTAATTATTTAATTACATAAAATTTCAGGGTGTTACAACAACACAATGCAACAAATATTTTTATGGATAATAAGTCAGCTAACGCACTCGCTAAGAATCTCATCTTCCATGATCGATGCTCATGCATTGATCATGTTATCACTTTATCTGAAAGCGCAATGAGAGAAATGAAATACGAATGAAGTATGTCAATTCACAAAATCAAGTGGTAGATAATTATACTTATGCTATGAAGCATTGAAAACTATCTTAGATGTGTAATTCAATGAGGGAATTAGACATAAGGACAAACTTTGAAAAAAAATTAGGCTGAAGGACACCAATTTTCATTTTTGGACTGAAGAACAAACCTTGAAAGAAAATTAGGCTGAAGGACAATGCTAATTATAACTAGCATTATATTCAGTTTTTACACTATACAAAATGCTAGTTATAACTAACATTATATTCAGTTTTACATTATACAAAATGCTAGTTATATTTAGCATTGTCTTCAGCCTAATTTTTTTCAAAGTTTGTCCTTCAACCTAAAAATTAAACTTGTTGTCCTTCAGTTTAATATTTTTTTTAAATTTGTCATTGTGTCTATTTTCTATTAATTTATAATATGTTACTTGAAGAAAGTTTTTTGTATATCAAATTTTTAAATAAGAAATAGATCTAAATTTACTATAGAGTACGTTTCTAATTTTGTATGCAAGGAAGTACGAAAGGAAAATTGTACCTAAATTTTGCAGTAAAATTTTGGTTCTTTCTTAAGAGAAATCGGTTTTTTCCTCCATCTCTCGTTTATTTGAAAACTCTTCCTTTTGTCAAATTACCAGCAAAAATGAATAGAATACAAAATTTCAAACTTGAAAAATCGAACATCACATCAGAGTCAGCCCAAAAGAATGGGTTGTCTCACAGCAATTTGTCTTCTTTAATCAAATTTGCTTGTGAGGAGATGAAATAAAAATAAGTGGATAAAAGATATGATAGCCAAGGCACTGGAAGAGAGCAACTGCATTTACAGAAGACGCAGCGAGCAAAACAAAAGGAAACTTGAAGCCATTACCTCTGGAAACAAAAGAGGGGGCTATTAAATAAAGGTTGTAACCATTGCAATTTCCTATGTTCAATGCACACTGTTGCACATCCTGGATACATACAGTCCTATGCTTAAAATTATAAGAAGATGACAGAAAACACCTAAAATGTAATTGGTGGAGCAATGATTAGATACGAATTATGAGATGGAAGATCGTGTTTGCAAACAAAGCATGACATCCTAAAACTGTTAGGTACAGATTACTCTCGATCGCTTGTGATGAGAGGAAGAATAGGAATCAAGGACAAAATGATCACAAAGACCACATCACATTCAGAGCAATTTGCTTGTAAGATTTTACACTGGAAGATAATTCCAATATACCGTTGAACAATAATTTGTTGATAGGTCTGGAAAATAATTAAACTGGGATTTTATCCGCTTTTAACCAATGCATAGAAGACTGCCACTTGTACATGCCAAACTATCTTAAACTAGCCATATAACCACTGTTTGTAATGTTTTTTTTTTTGGTGCAGTAAGGGGCTCAGGTCACGGATTTGATGGGTTGCACTCTGTGTAGTTATACGCCAGTACGATTATTTGTATTCACCCATTTGCTCATACTTAGAAATGTGAATATCTGCTATCTAAAACTTAATACGTCGTCTCATGCTTTGGTACATTATACTGGGAAAAACAGTGGGTTAGCAGAGCTTTGGTACAATATACCATCAGTCTGTGGCTCAAATCCAAACTATGACTCGAAGGAGAAAACAAGGAAAAAATTGCCGGGAACAGTTCCTCATAGTATTTATGTTTACCTTCGCACAGTAAAAGTTATCGGAAAAACTTAATTGATGTTCATGAATTCACTGACCGACAGTGGCAGGCAGTATGATGCTGCTGATCCCTGTCTGGTTATAATACTGCTGCTTTCGTGGTACCAGGTGGGGCTCTTTTCCTTCTTTTTTTATGGATCGCTTTTGATAGGTTGAACACTATTTTGCACGCTTCTCTATATTCAATCGATTTTTACACTGCTTTTGCTAAATTTGTCGACGCTAGAAGCCCCATTTTGGCTTAATCTATCTGCTTTTCTTTATATGTGTTTGTTTGCTGCCTGCAGTTCACGAGGTTCCTTCTTTAGGAGACGTCTGCTATTCTGTTTTATATGGTTCTTTATTAACAGCGCCCGTTCTCACTGACTTGGAACCTCTGCGCTTGTACATCATGAATTCTTCGTTGCCTTTTATGTGGTAATTGAGCTGGATTATTGGAAATTAGAAAAAAAAAACAATCGCATTGATGTCCGATATTATTTCCCGTTTGATTTTGTAGTTTCTTTGATCGCTGTCAACGTTGAGAAATATCCCATCTCCGTCTTTTATTTTTTATATTTTTAAGTTACTGTTACATTTATGAAATGAGGAATTTTGAAAATTACAACGGGTCAAAGAAGATTTTTTGTTTAATAAAGATTTACATAGATTATAACAAATTGATAATACAGGAAATTTTCCTCAAAGACAATTTTTAGGGCTTTTTTTACCGTAAGGACAGCCCGCTAATTATTTTCTCACAAGGACACACGCACGTATTTTCCTTTCAGCTCACTTTCACGCGCTTCTTCCTCTTCTTCTTCTTCGTTTCGATCAAATTTTTCTGTCGCGATCCAATTTACTCTCGCAATCAAAATATCGATCAACCTTGTTTGGTCATTTCAATTTCATTTTTCTGAAAATTATAGTTCATCTATTATATTTTTCTCATGCGCGTTTGTCGACCTCTTTCTTTTCATATTTCTACCGTGATCTCGTTTTTTTTTCAAAGTTTTGATACAAAGTTATTTGGGTTGTATATAAAGTTGTGATAGAGTGGAAAAATATCATATTTTATGTTCAGTTTTTGGGTTTCATTTTTATTTTTTTATTTTTATCATTTTGTTTATTATCAGGAACTAGGTATCAGTTTTGTATACGGTAGGTATCAGTTTTGTGAAATTGAATAATTAATGTTCTACATTAAACATATTTTTACTAATGTTTATTTTTTATTTTCAGTGGGAATAACAGTCTTCTTTGTCTGTTTGTGTTGAATAATAATACTTTTAGCACTGGATGTCTATTGATTGCTTTTTGTATGATTTGAAGAATGAGATATAAGCTTGTGATGATTGGAAAAGTATCATTGATTGGGTTGTATATAAGCTTGTGATAGAGTGGAAAAGTATCATATCTTAGGATCAGTTTTCTGGTATCATTTTTATTTTTTCTTAGTATAAATTTTTTTAATTATCAGTAACTAGGTATCAGTTTTGTATACCTTAGGTATCATTTTTCTGAAATGGAAAAACTAATGTTCTAAACTGAACATGTTTTTACTACTGTTTTTTTTTTGGCATTGGTGATAATGTGGCGCAGGTAGACCATCAGCTAAGTCTAAAGGAGAATTTTCATATTTTCAGAACAAGCATAATAGATGTGGCGAGTGCAAAACAGCTTGGTTATAATAAATGGAATTGTCAAGCTTCGAAGAGAATATGATTTGATTTTTCATTTTGAATTTGTTCAGATTAATAAGTGGATGTGTGACTTGTTTTGGTGGTTTATTGTAATTGGACCTTTTGTTATTAATTTGTATTCAGTATAGCATGGAATTTGTTATAAATGGAATTTGTTATTAATTTGTGTTCAGTTTATTGTAAGTGGATGTATTCAGTTTTAGTATCAGTTAAATGTTTTTACAGTATTAGTTCTGGTGTATGTTTTTACAACTAAGAGCAGCTTTGTTTTAAGAACATAACATCATTACTTCATAAGTATCAAATTGAAACAGAACATCATTACTTCACAAGTACAAATTTCAACAGAATTACATTACTTTACAACCATCAAATTTAATTGTGAAACATCAAATTTAATGGTACAAGCATATAGTATGTTTTGAATTAAAATATTTAACAGTTTTTCTTTTATGTAGGTATCAGTTTTATTTTTGTAGGTATCAGTTTCTCTTATGTGGGTATCAGTTTTGTTTCTGTAGGTATCAGTTTCTTTTATGTAGCTATCAATTTTCTTCCTGTAGTAACTGATTATTTCTGAACTAACTGTTTTTGAAATTGAGAGAACATCAAATTTAATGGTACAAGCATATAGTATGTTTTGAATTAAAATATTTAACAGTTTTACTACCACACTTAGTATCGATTTGTGTATGAATTTTTGCGTTTGTAGCTATTACTTTAAGATATATTTGCTAAATATTTTGTTTTATTTTTTATTATGTAGTTATCTTTTTTGTTTTCGTAGATGTCAGTTTTGTTTCTGTAGGTACCAGTTTCTTTTGTGTAGGTATCAGTTTTGTTTTTGTAGGTATCAGTTTCTTTTATGTGGGTATCAGTTTTATTTCTGTAGGTATCAGTTTTTTTTATGTAGGTATCAATTTTCTTCCTGTAGTAACTGTTTATTTCTGAACTAACTGTTTTTGAAATTGAAAGATAATATTTTTCAATATTTTGTTATGAATCATTTTTTCAAGTAGGTTGCTCAACCTTTCTGCATATACAACAAATTGCTTCTCTGGCTTCACTGTCCAAAAACCCAACTCATCTGCCATGGCCTGACTCCAATCCACCTTCCTCGACCAACACAATCAACGCCAACAACTCGCGACCTCAACCTCGACCAAACCGCGACCTAATCAAAATTTTCTCCTCACCGCCTCCTGCAAAACACCAACCACAACTGCGACATCAATCACAGACTCAAAGAAATTGTAAATTGTAATTTTGGTTTTGGGAAAGTGATTTTGGTTTTGGGGAGACTGTGGAAATTGATTTTGCTTCTGAGCAATTGAACGAGAAATCGATTTGTTTTGATTTAATTTTATTTTTAAAACAAAGTTCGTCGATTTCTGAGTGAAAACGAGAAGGAGAAGACGAGCAGAATTCTTTGTTTTGTTTTAATTTGTATTTGGGCTTTAGGCTTTGTCCTTACGGTAAAAGTTTTTTGCACGTGTCCTTTTGAACAATTATTTACTTTACTTTGTCCTTTAAAATTATTTACTCAAAATGTAACTCTGATCGCGATCACCAGCAAATGATCAAAATATCCTTTTATTTTATTTTTCCTTTCATTATTTGTTTTATCTCACCTTAAACCAACCATGAAAAAAGAATGCTCATGCTGCATTTCATTATAACTGATTTGACTGCTTTGTTCAAAATACAACATAATATTGCTACATAAATAAACTACAACAGCACCAAATTCTGCTCTAAAAATCAGTTTTGATTTCCACTACTGAACCTTTGGGCGAATTTCCACTAATTAATGTAGCCTGATGAATATTTTAGTCATCCAATAGGCGTCTAACGTTTACGCATTCATTTAATGACCGTCCTAAAAATCAAACTGATGCGTCCGTACTTTATAAAAAAAAAAATCAAAAGAAGATTCGTGTTATGGCGTTTCTTCTTTCTTGTACTCAATACAAAGCAAAAGGATACATATACAAAATTGATTTTCACTTTAACCTCACAAAACACAATTCTCTATTCCTTATCACATTGAACTCATGTATTTTTTTTTTCATTAGTCTGGAGCATCCTACTTCGTTCTCAAATTTTTTTATCATCAATCCAATATTTTATCTTCTACAAATTAGATCTTCAAGGCCATTGCTTTGTTTTCCGGTATTCAGAATACATAAGATAATGGAGCTTTAAAGATATCGTTGAATTTGTTAGGATAATAAAAAGAAAGATTGATGTCTGTAACTCAAATCCTAATAGGATCACCTTATTTAGTACTAAAAGGCGTGGAAGTTTATACTGTTTTTAAGAAATAACCGGTATATCATTTTAATTGCCACACTACAAAAATGATAATAGAAAGTAGATAAATAGCTAGAAATAAATATTATTCGGTAACTCAAATTCCTATTTGTTGTTTTAACCGTAAAGCGGGTCCTTAACATTTATTTTTGCAAATTAAATCCCTCTCGAAATTGTAATTTATTTGCCCACAAATTTTTTTAGCCACGTGTCAACACACATCTATTTTTGAATTCAAATCGTTTTTCAATAGCAGGGTTTCTTTTTCTTAAAAACACTTTCTAAATTCTAAATCAATTTTTTTTCAATACAAAATAGAGGGCTGTTTTCCAACCCAGAATTCTCTACGCGGCGTAGGGAAAACGTGAAAACATAGGGAAGGGGTAGGGACGGCGTAGAGAATTCCCTACACATTTCCTACGCGCACCAGGTTCTCCAACAATTGACTATGGCGTAGGGAATGTGTAGGGAATTGTCTACCCATTCCATACACCTTATTGTTCTCCTTACGCATTCCCTACGCCTATGGAGGAAAGAGGTTGAAATTTCTCTACGCTTTACCTACGTCAAACAATTATTAACTTTTGTAGTTTAACTTGAAATTATATTATAAAAATATATGATTTAATTTTTCAGTAAATTGTATTAACTTTCGAAACTAAAATAAAATTATATGTATATATATATATATTAAATTTAAATTATAATAATTACCTTTTAGATGTTTAATTAACTAAAAAGGAATAATAATTAAATTTAATAAGTTGAAATACCAAATTAATAGTCCGAAATATGAAAATTATGATTCAAGAAAAGTAAGCAAGAAATTTACATTATATGAAAAAAAATTAAATTCAGTTAAACTTAAAAATAAAACCGATTAAACTTTGCGGAAAATCTGCTTTTGTTAGAAATGTGACATTTTTAAATGAGTTATTGTTTTTCTATGTTATTGTAAAAGTCTTTTTTTTTCTTTTGATAATTGATTATACTTGGTTTAAATTTTAACCTGGTTAACATAAATTTGCAAAATATAGGCATTGAGATATATCTGTTCAACTTTTGCATCCAAATCAACTATTTTTTGTCTTTTTAACATACTAAACATTTAGTAATTTTTTATTTTACATGGCCTACAAAAGAATGAAATCGCGTAGGAAACACATCAGCCACAGGCACTTAAACAATTACTTAAATAATTAATTATACAATAACAAACGCATCAGTCACTTTCCTTCCTCAGTACGACTAAACTACCAAAACCCTAAATCCCAAATCGTTTCCACCTCCAACCGACTACAGCAGCAACCGATCCGAGCAATCCATGACTACAGGCGCAACCTCCGACGATAATCGACGACGCGACCTCCATCTACACCGCTGCATCTATCGAAGAAACTCCATCATCCGTGGCTTTGATCAGGTAACATATTCTTTAGCTAATTGATTTATTCGTTTTATATCGCAAAAATAAATAATAGAAACCTAAAATTCCAAGTTCTAAATTCCCCCAATTTTCTTAAAGCCCTAGCCATCCGAACCCCACAGTCCTTAAATATTCAGTTCTGCAATCAATTTTGGAAATTATGACTGCCTACTCGAACCCATCCGCTAATCAAGAGGCAGGAAATTCTAGCAGTGGACTTGCACATACAAATTCTGCTACACTACAGGCGTTGAAGAACGACCCTGGATTGTCTTTTGAATGGTCTGCTGAAGAACAGTCGATCTTCTATTAGAAGATGAGCTTAACAAGTATTCAACTTTAAACCCTCCGCTCAGGTATGCAAAAATTGCCTTGTTATTGCAAGGAAAGACGACGAGAGATGTTGCCTTGCGCTGTAAATGGATGACAGTAAGTTACACATTTTCTTGTCTTTATCCATTTTAAGTTGTTGATGTCTGGATGATTTATACACAATATACTAGTTTAAAGCAACTATTGTTTCTTAATTGTAAAAAATATGAAAAAGTTTGTAATGTGATTGCATAAATTTTAATGATAAAAATCAGATTTACTGGAGATAAGTCAACATGTTATCAAATCCTACTATAATTAACAGAGTTCAAGTTCAATATTTTCTAATTTCTCCATTGCCCATTGATTTCCTTTGCTTGACTGAAAACCAAATTTCATCAGCCAATACTCATGTACAAATTCGTTCACATGATTGAATATCTTACTCTTACCTAGTTTTTAGTTAGATGACATCTTTCATATTTGGAACATAATGTTTTCAGTGCTATAATTGTTTACTATCAAAAATATGTAGTTAATAAAATATAATTGTTTACTAGCTAGTAAAAAGTGCACAAAATATTTAGACACAGTTACGCAGATATGTTATTGAATCTGAAACATCTAAGTTTCATGTACATCTAAGTTTCATGTACATTACGAATTTGTGCATGAGTATGGGCAATGGATAAAATGACTTTTATATACTCTATTAATTACAAGGGAAAGTTATAAGTGCAAAATCATTTGTTATTACAAACACAATTGGGTTTGGGATGATAACTGTTTCTCTATACTGTCAGGACTTGGTTAAATCCTTGAGTGAATCTGCTTCGTCTAAATCAACATGTGATCTTGCTCAATATACGCTACACATTAGACACGTGTTTAGAATTATCATATATTGAGAAATTAATAAAACCAATCCTATATAAAGAAAATTGTGACGACCGCCCATGACCCATGCACCGAACCTAGAGATAGTGCGCTGTAAAGTGTGCTAGGCGACCATGAACGATTGTCAGGGTAAATTTAAACAACAGAATCTATCGTATTACTCACAGCGTATGGACAAAATACAATAGAATATATATATAGTAAAGCTTCACAGAATAGAATCTCATCAATAAAACTTCATAATAGTTGAATACAACATCTGAACAGTTGATACATCAAGCCTCACTACATAACACTCAGAGAATATACAAACAGCGGAACACCCAGTACATATAGTAGAAGATAATATGCAATCCTCCAGCTCGTCTTCGACATCAGCACTGTGGAAAGCAAGAACAGCACCTGTCACCTGCTACCTAGTCTGCCCGTCCCAAAATGGACGAACAGCCCAAGGCAATAAGAGTTAAAAACATAAAGCCTTGAGTCAGACAACAGTCTTAGTGAGCGGTAAATTAACTAACAACATACCAAAAGAGCATAAAGGAAAAAGGAATAGGAATCCAACCCTCCCACTCCACCTCTTTCTACAGTGATAGCCCCCAGACACACACTAAGCAGAAGCAAACATAGCAAAGCATACAATTTAAAATAAAGCAATTATCACTCGAGTCAAGGGCGATGTTTTCCAAGTACAAACCCCCAAGGCCTAAACCAAGATCAGATAAGCACCCGAAAAATACCGCTCTTGAGACCGAATGATGATACAACCAAACATCCATGACTCTGGCTATCACTGTTATCATTGCTTTGATATCATCGTTAATTGAATGACCGGCTCTTTATTTCATCCGTCCATCAAGGGCTAATGGAAACCCCGGTTCTAGACATAACTCCGTACGTCATCGTGACCCGTGCCTAGGACTATCGAATCTGCCCAGAGTACTTGACTACCAATCAGTAGCCTTCAGGGACTATCGAATCTGCCCAACGTACTCTTGCTTTGAGCATGCTAGAACCTTCAACAACGATGAGATCTCAGCCTTCTAGTCATCCTCTTCGACGACTATTTCCATACTAGCTCAAGCGCCTCTCGAGCAAACTATTATCCTCAAACTCGAACCATATCACCGAGTTATCAATCTGCTTGGAATGATCTTGTCTGGATTAGACCAAGGCTATCACATATCATGCTTCGCCTCATCATCATCATCATAGCAAAGCCTCATCTCAACATCATCATCAAATCTATCCATGTGAGCTTCATCATCCGCCACATATGCCACGAGCAGCTTTTCCAATTCAAGAGCCTTTCCCTTAGCTTTTGAATCATCTTCGGTCTAAATCAAATCATCAATCATCTAATTCATAGCAACCAATCAAGTCAAACATTTATCCAAGTAATCAAGCATTCAAATATGATCTAAATAGACAATTATAACAATAATGGCAATTTCGTAAATAAAGAGTCAAAAGTCTAACAAGCATGAAAACATGAGCAATGTCTCTATAATCTTGATGAATGAACTTGCATAAGTTAACATGTAGTAAACTGGTTGTCAAATCATCATGGACAATGGATCTATATGGATCTATACTTAGGATTAAGAAAATGCATGGAAATCACTACTTTAACACCAAATCAAACCAACGATCCGATATACTCCTTTGGATCCGTGTGAGAGATAATCACCACTCACCAATCACCTAAACAACCCCAAAGCAACACACTTCAGATCTGGACAGCGAAGGATCTAACTTGATCTATCACAAATCCGCTTCAAACGATGAAATCTCTCTTCAAAAGATGTAGATCTTCAATCTAAGCTCTTGAATCTTCAATTTGATCTTCGATTTGGATGGAAGGAATCACAAGATTAGAGTGGAGAAAATAAGTGAAGAAGTGTAGAAGTCGAACTCTCAAAATGGCAGCACTTCGTCGCTTCGAAATCCGGATCCCAAGAATGAAGAAAAACCCTCCTATTTATAGGCTGAAATCCCCCTTAGGTCGTCTGCTCGTAATTAGGTCGTCCACGATCTAAGAACCCACGACCTAAAAACCCACGACCTAACAATCCCAACCTACGACCTAACACATGCGCATCCACGCGACCTAACGCATAAGCGCTTCTTCGACCTAACACATGCGCATCCGCGACCTAACTGCTAAGCCCTTACGCGACCTAACACTCACGCGACCTAACACACACGCGACCTAACTGACTAATGGCCTAGCGAACTAACTATACTTAGCAATCTACCTTAGGTCGCTTACAACCTAACTTCAACACAAGGTCTCACGACCTAACTACACACAGGTCATACGACCTAACTACTCCTTCCTTAGGTCGTTGCCGACCTATCCTTCTTAGGTCACTAACTTACCCTGTTTCCCATATCGCTAATCTCTTAGGTCGCATGTTCCTTAGGTCGCCAAATTCTATAGGTCGCTAACTCCTATAGGTCGCTAAACTTCCTTAGGTCGCCTAATTTTATAGGTCGCTAACTCCTATAGGTCGCTAACTCCTATAGGTCGCTAAACTCTTATAGGTCGCTAAACTTCCTTAGGTCGTTCACTCGACCTAACCTACCCCACGACCTAAGCCACCACACGACCTATCTTCTAAACGACCTAACTATCACACGACCTAACTCCTTAGGTCGTTCCAAACCTTAGGTCGCTCCATTCCACTAGGTCGTCTAATCCTTAACTCGTCATCTTCCTTAGGTCGCTCCAAACCCTCATACGACCTAAGACTTAGACTCTGGACGACTTATCAACAATGCGACCAAATGTCAACTGTTTTTACGATGTTTCGATCCGTAAAAATACGGGTCGTTACATTCTCTCCCCCTTAGGAATTTCGCCCCCGAAATTCCAAACAAGCAGAGCAATCAAAGACTATTCTGCATGCCTACCATCCATAGCAATCAACAAACCATGCATCCAATTCTAGCTTAGCATGCAGAATTCTAAAACTAGAACAAGTTACAATGTCGTTAGATGACACGACACTTTAGGGCCATACCTTGAAGAGTTCTGGATGAGCTGCTTTCATCCTCTCTTCCACCTCCCATGTACAGTCGTTATCATCATCACTCCATTGTATCTTGAGCAACTTAACTACCTTCCTCCTAAGCTGTTTCGTGTCGGTTTCCACAACACGAAGCGGCTTACGAGGTCTCTTATCGACTGGATCAATCTCAAAATCTTCATAGCTATCAGCATAAACCACTGTATTCGAGTCATGCACATACTTCCGTAGATACGATACGTGAAAAACATTGTGCACACCTGACATCTTCTCTGGTAACTCCAATCTATAGGCAGCTTTCCAATTCGCTCGATGATCGGGAATGGTCCAACAAATCTCGGAGTCAATTTTCCTTTCTCCCCGAATCGAATAACATTCTTCAGTGGAGAAATCTTCACAAAAACCATATCACCTACGTCGAATTCCAAATCCTTACGACGCTTATCGGCATAACTTTTCTGACGGTCTTGGGCTGCCTTCATTCGTTGCCGAATGATCTCTATACAATCCGAGGTCTGTCGAATCATCTCTGGCCCAAGTATCAGCTTTTCTCCTGTCTCTAACCAACATGTCGGAGAGTTACACGGTCTTCCATACAATGCCTCATACGGTGCCATACCAATGCTTGACTGGTAACTGTTGTTATATGAAAATTCCACCAAATGAAGGTGATCTTCCCATGATCCTCCGAAATCCAAAACACAAGCTCTGAGGAGATCTTCCAAAACTCGGTTGACTCTCTCAGTCTGACCATCTGTTTGAGGGTGATAAGCTGTACTCAAACACAACTCGGTTCCCAAAACTTCCTGGAAGCTCTTCCAAAATCCACAAGTGAACAATGGGTCTCGATCGCTCACTATACTCTTCGGAATACCATGGAATCGAACTATCCACTTAACATATAACTCAGCCAACTTTGATGCAGTCCTAGTCGATCGAACATGAATGAATCTTGCACTCTTAGTCAAACGATCTACAATGACCCAAATCCCTTCATTTCTCGTTCTTGTTCTAGGTAGCCCATCAATAAAATCCATCGATATTTGCTCCCACTTCCATGTAGGAACTTCTAATGGCTGAAGCAATCCACTTGGCTTCTTCTGTTCGGCTTTTACCAACTGGCAGTTCATGCACTTGGAAATAAAATTTCCAACATCCTTCTTCATACCTTCCCAGTAATAGGTTCTCTTCATATCCCGATACATCTTATTTCCACCTGGATGAATTGTCAACTTCGAGTGATGACTTTCCTTCAGAACTTCACTTCTCAATTCATCTATATCGGGAACAACTAGTCGTCCTTGCTTCCGAAGCCAACCCTCTCGATCGACCTCGAATCCTTTATCCTTTTCTGGATCCAATCCAGATTCCAAATCACAGATAATCTTGACAAGCTTATCGTCTCGCTTTTGGCTCTCGCCAATCCTTTCCACAAGAGTAGGTCTTATCAATAAGTTTGCCAACATCTCAGGTTCCAATTCGCATCTAGGCCTGAAGTCAAATCCAACTAAATACTCGAGATTCTTCCATTCTGAAAACATGGCTCCCAATCCTGCATGTCTTCGACTTAACGCATCTGCCACTGCGTTACCCTTTCCCGAAGTATAAGCTATACCGAAATCATATGATGCCAAAAACTCTAGCCATCGCTGCTGCCGAAGATTCAAATCCTTTTGGGAGAAAAGATACTTCAACGACTTATGATCCGTAAACAACTCAAATCGAACTCCCAATAGATAATGTTTCCACATCTTCAGAGCAAAAACAATCGCCGCTAGCTCCAAATCATGAGTCGGATAATTCCTTTCATGCGGCTTCAGTTGTCGACTTGCATACGCAACAACTTTATCCCTCTGCATCAGCACTGCTCCAAGTCCAGTGCCACATGCGTCGGTGTAAACCACCATCTCATCATTCCCACTTGGAATAGTCAAAACAGGAGCACTTGTCAGTCGCTCTTTCAGGATTCCGAAAGCTTGCTCACACTTAGCATCCCATCTGAATACTTGGTTCTTTTTCGTCAATCCTGTTAACGGTGCAGCTACCTTGGAGAAGCCTTTGATAAACCGTCGATAATATCCTGCTAATCCAAGAAAACTTCTCACATCAGATGCATTCTTAGGTCTAACCCAATCCTGGATTGCTGCCACCTTAGAGGGATCAACCGCTATTCCATTTCCAGAGATAACATGGCCTAAGAACCTCACTTCACTCTTCCAGAAGTGACACTTCGAAAACTTAGCCTTCAGCTGATGTTTCCGTAAGATTTCCAAAACAATACGCAAGTGCGTCTTGTGCTCTTCTTCAGTTCTGGAATAAATCAGAATATCATCCACGAACACTAGCACGAACTTACTCAACTGATCTCTGAATACTCTATTCATAAGATCCACAAAATTTGCTGGCGCATTAGTCAATCCAAACGGCATTACCAGCCACTCAAAGAAACCGGACGGTGTCCTGAAAGCAGTCTTCGGCACACTATCCTTAGCCACTCTTAACTGGTGAAATCTCGTAGCCAAATCCATCTGAGAAAACACCTTAGCTTCGTGAAGCTGATCAAACAAGTCATCTATTCTCGGCAATGGATACTTGTTCTTCTTAGTTACCTTATTCAGCTCACGATAATCCACACACAACCTCAACGATCCATCCGCTTTGGTTGCAAACACAACTGGTGCACCCCATTCGGACACACTACGCCGAATGAATCCTTTCTGTATAAGATCATCAACCTGCACCTTCAACTCCTGCTGTTCCCTAGGCGCCATCTGCCTAAGAGACATCACAACAGGTCTGGCTCCTTCAACTAGATCTATACGAAACTCGATCTCTCTATGCGGCGGTAACCCTTTGACCTCGTCTAAGACATCCTCAAATCCATTAGCGATTGGCACAGATGACAGTCCATCCCGTGGAACAACCAGCGAATACATGAAGCTCATGAAGACGCCTTCTTCATGCTTACATCGTATCACAGTCTTTCGCCCCTCCACATTCTCGACTGTCACCTCCAACCTATCACAATCAACCTTTGCCGCATATCTCCTAAGCCAGTCCATACCCAAAATAATTCCGAACCCCGCAAAGTTTAGAACAAAACAATCACAAACAAAAGAGCAATCATGACTCGATACAATCAGACCACGGCATAGCATACATAAACAAGACGAACCCCCAACTGGATTAGTCACAACCAATGGCCTATCAACAATATCCGGTTCTAAACCCAACCGGCCTACAAGTTCGTTACAAACAAACGAATGTGACGCCCCAGTATCAAATAGAACTCTAACTGGAACACCACATAGGAAAAGAGTACCTTGAACCACTACACTCTTTCCTTTCTCTTCAACGGTAGAGGCTTTCGAAGATGATGGAACAGCTCCCAAAACATAAGCTTGCACAATCTGCTTGTCCCTCCTCGGTTCTGGACAATTCCTCTTAACATGCCCCAGCTTGTCACAGTTGTGGCACTTCACTGGCACCTTCGGATTCTTGCAATCCTTGGAGAAATGGCCCTTCTGCTGACAATTGAAGCAGGTCACTTCGCCCTTCGGCTTCTTCTGGCCATCCCTACCCTTTTGTTGTTGATGCTTCCTCTCCTTGTTTCCACCCTGCTGTGGTTTAACCTCTTCCTTGGTCACAACAACAACAGATCCCTCTTTAGGAAACAGATTCTCGTGCCTGAGAGCTTTCTCCACAAGCTTCTCAAATGGATCGTCCAAATGATCCACCAACTGCCTCCCAAGATAACTGTCCAAGCCTATCACAAACTTCTCATTCTTCTGATATGCAGATTCAATATACGACCGGGCATACTTGGACAAAGCTTCAAACTCAGAAACATACTCAAGAACTGGTCTTCCACCTTGCTTGAGATCACAAACTTCTTGAACAGAACAGACTTCTGAGCTGTAGAAATGAACTTAGCTTCAAATCTGACTTGGAATTGCTCCCAAGTAATCTCTTCCTCCGGAGTATTAATAGTGATAGAATTCCACCAATCAGAAGCTCTTCCTTGAAGCTGTCTTGATGCTAACTTCCTCTTAGTTGCATCCTCAATCCCCAAGTCACCAAAGATCCTTCTACAAGCATCTATCCACCTCTGGACTTCAATAGTTGATTCTGTTCCCAAGAAAACCTTTCCTCCAAGAGCAGTAAAGTCCTTACACAACTTAGCGAAATCCACCGGTTTTGGAGTTTGAACTTGAACTCCAACATCCACCGATGGCCCCGGAGCTAGCATCCTTCTCATGATCGAAGTCATCATAGCTTCGAACATAGCAGCATAATCAGCAGCCCCTTCAGTAGCACGGCCTTCCCTAGCAGCTGGTCTCCCTCTTCGACTCATCCTTAATATCTATAAAAAGGAATGATTAGCACACCTTGAGAAACAACTGCATAAAGGACTCAAACTCTACTAAGCTACTATATTATATATAGTAATCATCCATCAAAATACAATTACGTCTCTCATACGTAGTTACGTCAGCGAGTGTTGGGTAAAATTGATTAACCAAGGCTCCGATACCAAATGTGACGACCGCCCATGACCCCTGCACCGAACCTAGAGATAGTGCGCTGTAAAATATGCCAGGCGACCATGAACGATTGCCAGGGTAAATTTAAACAACAGAATCTATCGTATTACTCACAGCGCATGGACAAAATACAATAGAATATATATATAGTGAAGCTTCACAGAATAGAATCTCATCAATAAAACTTCATAATAGTTGAATACAACATCTGAACAGTTGATACATCAAGCCTCACTTCATAACACTCAGAGAATATACAAACAGCGGAACACCCAGTACATATAGTAAGAAGATAATATGCAATCCTCCAGCTCGTCTACGACATCAGCACCGTGGAAAGCAAGAACAACACCTGTCACCTGCTACCTAGTCTGCCCATCCCAAAATGGACGAACAGCCCAAGGCAATAAGAGTTAAAAACATAAAGCCTTGAGTCAGACAACAGTCTTAGTGAGCGGTAAATTAACTAACAACATACCAAAAGAGCATAAAGGAAAAAGGAATAGGAATCCAACCCTCCCACTCCACCTCTTTCTACAGTGATGGCCCCCAGACACACACTAAGCAGAAGCAAACATAGCAAAGTATACAATTTAAAATAAAGCAATTATCACTCGAGTCAAGGGCGATGTTTTCCAAGTACAAACCCCCAAAGCCTAAACCAAGATCAGATAAGCACCAGGAAAATACTGCTCTTGAGACCGAATGATGATACAACCAAACATCCATGACTCTGGCTATCACTGTTATCATTGCTTCGATATCATCGTTAATTGAATGACCGGCTCTTTATTTCATCCGTCCGTCAAGGACTAATGGAAACCCCGGTTCTAGACATAACTCCGCACGTCATCGTGACCCGTGCCTAGGACTATCGAATCTGCCCAGAGTACTTGACTACTAATCAGTAGCCTTCAGGGACTATCGAATCTACCCAACGTACTCTTGCTTTGAGCATGCTAGAACCTTCAACAACGATGAGATCTCAGCCTTCTAGTCATCCTCTTCGACGACTATTTCCATACTAGCTCAAGCGCCTCTCGAGCAAACCATTATCCTCAAACTCGAACCATATCACCGAGTTATCAATCTGCTTGGAATGATCCCGTCAGGATTAGACCAAGGCTATCACATATCATGCTTCGCCTCATCATCTTCATCATAGCAAAGCCTCATCTCAACATCATCATCAAATCTATCCATATGAGCTTCATCATCCGCCACATATGCCAAGAGCAGCTTTTCCAATTCAAGAGCCTTTCCCTTAGCTTTTGAATCATCTTCGGTCTAAATCAAATCATCAATCATCTAATTCATAGCAATCAATCAAGTCAAACATTTATCCAAGTAATCAAGCATTCAAATATGATCTAAATAGACAATTATAACAATAATGGCAATTTCGTAAATAAAGAGTCAAAAATCTAACAAGCATGAAAACATGAGCAATGTCTCTATAATCTTGATGAATGAACTTGCATAAGTTAACATGTAGTAAACTGGTTGTCAAATCATTATGGACAATGGATCTATATGGATCTATACTTAGGATTAAGAAAACGCATGGAAATCACTACTTTAACACCAAATCAATCCAACGATCCGATATACTCCTTTGGATCCGTGTGAGAGATAATCACCACTCACCAAATCACCTAAACAACCCCAAAGCAACACACTTCAGATCTGGACAGCGAAGGATCTAACTTGATCTATCACAAATCCGCTTCAAACGATGAAATCTCTCTTCAAAGGATGTAGATCTTCAATCTAAGCTCTTGAATCTTCAATTTGATCTTCGATTTGATGGAAGGAATCACAAGATTAGAGTGGAGAAAAGAAGTGAAGAAGTGTAGAAGTCGAACTCTCAAAATGGCAGCACTTCGTCGCTTCGAAATCCGGATCCCAAGAATGAAGAAAAACCCTACTGTTTATAGGCTGAAATCCCCCTTAGGTCGTCTGCTCGTAATTAGGTCGTCCACGATCTAAGAACCCACGACCTAACAATCCCAACCTACGACCTAACACATGCGCATCCATGCGACCTAACGCATAAGCGCTTCTTCGACCTAACACATGCGCATCCGCGACCTAACTGCTAAGCCCTTACGTGACCTAACACTCACGCGACCTAACACATACGCGACCTAACTGACTAATGGCCTAGCGACCTAACTATACTTAGCAATCTACCTTAGGTCGCTTACGACCTAACTTCAACACAAGGTCTCACGACCTAACTACACACAGGTCATACGACCTAACTACTCCTTCCTTAGGTCGTTGCCGACCTATCCTTCTTAGGTCGCTAACTTACCCTGTTTCCCATACCGCTAATCTCTTAGGTCGCATGTTCCTTAGGTCGCCAAATTCTATAGGTCGCTAACTCCTATAGGTCGCTAAACTTCCTTAGGTCGCCTAATTCTATAGGTCGCTAACTCCTATAGGTCGCTAACTCCTATAGGTCGCTAAACTCTTATAGGTCGCTAAACTTCCTTAGGTTGTTCACTCGACCTAACCTACGCCACGACCTAAGCCACCACACGACCTATCTTCTAAACGACCTAACTATCACACGACCTAACTCCTTAGGTCGTTCCAAACCTTAGGTCGCTCCATTCCACTAGGTCGTCTACTACTTAACTCGCCATCTTCCTTAGGTCGCTCCAAACCCTCATACGACCTAAGACTTAGACTCTGGACGACTTATCAACAATGCGACCAAATGTCAACTGTTTTTATGATGTTTCGATCCGTAAAAATACGGGTCGTTACAAAAATACTCTTAATGTTGTCTAATAATATCAACCATATTCCGTACACATTTTGAACTCTTGTACACCTTTTTCATTGTCAGTGAAATATTGTTCTTTCACAAGAGGTATAGACATTTTAGGATCTTTGAGTATCCTTCGTGTCTAAAACCATTAAAATTTTGACTTTGAGGTATGAAATTTAAATATAAATTTGAGTTCAAAGATCCGCTTCCTTTATTTGAATAATCAAAATCTTCATCAAATATATATCATATATTTTTTTTTCTAATTTATCATATTATTTTTCAAGTTTGACAATTTTCTCGATTCCTTTCATGTTAAAAATTTATAGAATATCTCCAACAAGAAATCACTTTCAAAGTTCTCAATAATCAGTAACATCCCAGTGCTGATAAATGTCGTATATCATGCATTGAACTGCACCAATATCTGAATTCATGTAATATGATTCGCAGGGGTCAAGGCAGGGTGAGACTGGGGATCAAAGGCTTCAGTCTTATGTTTTTGACTGCTTTTATCGGGTAAATAATAAGGCTTGTTCAAGTCCTTAGATCCTTAGATCCTTTACCTATTATCTGTTGCATTATGCCTCTACATTCAACACATATACCTTGGGTCATATAGACTAAATTCATGATTAGTTCATATGGTCAAGGTACTGAAATGTGAGGCATTATGAAATTCGAGCAATCTTATCTTATTGTTGCATTATGCATTGTATATCTTTAACAGAGTAACACTCAACCAATTTCTATATTACCAAGGACTGAAAATATCTCCAGCATCACTTGCCAGTGCAGTCACTAATATCATTCTAGCGATTACTTTTGTCATGGCCGCCTCCGTTGGGTAAGCATCACTTGCCAGTGCTTGTTATCTACACTGCAATCTACGATTTTGGCCTTTTTCCTGGAATCGAATTTGAAAGCTTGGAAGTTGAATTCTGTTTTCCAGCTATCATGTTGCTTATTTTCAGTAAGTAACGCATACAAGTTTGGAGTACTATGAATGCAAAACTCAAATAAGTAAAATGAGTAGTTGCTTTGATCAATGTAGGGTGTGATAGGATCTGCAGTTACATTTTACCTGCAGTCATGGTGCATAGCAAGAAGAGGTCCTCTTTTCTCAGCTATGTTTAATCCCTTGTGCACTGTTGTTGTCACCATATTTGCCATTCTTTTGCTTCATGAACATCTTTATATTGGGAGGTATGTAACTATACACTCAATGTTTGCGTATATCTAAATGTAATTGTGCTCTAGTATTATAAATTAAATTGGTAATAAAGAAGATGAAGTTTTGTAAATTTCAGCTTAGGTGGTGCTATAGCAGTGGTGATTGGGCTGTATGTGGTTCTCTGGGGGAAAGCCTTGGAACTAGATGTTATAAAAATTGTACTAGAAGAACAAAGGAAGAGTTTTGATACATATATAAAGGAACCATTGTTAACCCAAAGCAATCATCATATTGTAACAGAAACAGTGTAATGTACATGAAACTTAGATGTTTAAGATTTAATAACATATCTGCGTAACTGTGTCTAAATATTTTGTGCACTTTTTACTAGCTAGTAAATATTTGGAACATAATGCTTTCTGTTGTTGATGTTCGGGTTTATTATATTTTATTATGATCTGTGGTAGATAAAGATAAATACAATAGAATCATATTGAATTTTGGTGTACGGTGGCGTAGGGAAGGCGTATGGAACTCGTAAGGAAAATCTGATTTCTGCACTTTAAAAGGAAGAAGGCTAGGCGTAGGGAAGACGTATGGAATTAGGCGTAGGGAACGCGTATGGAAATAGGCGTAGGGAATGCGTATGGAAATAGGCGTAGGGAATGCGTATGGAAATAGGCGTAGGTAAGGCGTATGGAATGCGGCGTAGGGAAGGCGTATGGAATGGGGCGTAGGGAAGGCGTATGGAAGGAGGCGTAGGGAACCCGTAGAGATTTTTTTGCGACGCATTGTTTTCCAACCTCTTCTTTGGCGTAGGGATGACGTAGGTAAAATCTTTTCCCTACGTCGCGCCTACACCAAACTGGCGTAGGGAATCCAAAATTCTTTTGTAGTGTTTCTTTCGTTCTTGTTAAAATCTATTTGAGACTTCGAATATAACCATATAAATGAAATTTAAATTTGAAATGAAGATTGTTGGAAATTTTCAAAATTAGTTTTGAGTTTGAGTTTGTTTTTAAGAGGGAAGAAGTCGAAAGAAGATGTAAGAAAAGAGAAGGATGAATAGTCCCACATCTAGGAATTTAAGAGAATATATTGATTTATATATGGGTTTCTCTAAAAAAAGGTTGGGCTCTTTGGGCATCCAAAGTTTTGCTTTTATGTGAGGAGGGAAGTTATGCATCACCACCACTCGCGCGTGCGCCGCCGTCCGACCGACCTGGTCTAAAATGACATTTGAATGAAGGGACGCGACCCGTTTAGTAACAGTTTCAAACTGTTATGAAAAGGCGCGACTGTTTGTAACGGTTTCGGACTGTTGGAAAGGATGCAACGAATGAACACTTTCTCCTCTACTATAAATAGTGACGCACATGAACCACAACAGAAGATAACAATAATAATCTCTTTTCTCCTTCTTCCTCCAGATCTGCGACGTCCAAAAAATGTTGCAAAACACAGTCGTTTCCACCATAGTTTGCAACGCCGGTAAGGAAGTTATGCATCACCACCACTCGCGCGTGCGCCGCCGTCCGACCGACTGGGTCTAAAATGACAAATTAATTTTTGTTAACGGGCCGGATCCAGAATTTGAACGGGCAGATTTGGCGGGTCACTAGAATAAAGGGACGCGACCCGTTTAGTAACAGTTTCGAACTATTACGGAAAGGCGCGACCGTTTGTAACGGTTTCAGACTGTTGGAAAGGATGTAACGCTTGACGAATGGACACTTCCTCCTCTACTATAAATAGTGACGCCCAGGAACCATAATAGAAGATAACAATAACAATCTCTTTTCTCCTTCTTCTTCTTCCTCCAGATCTGCGACGCCCATAAAGTGTTGCAAAACACAGTCGTTTCCACCACAGTTTGCAACACCTGTAAGGTGTTACAAACGCAGAAACGTTGCAGATCTGTTCTCTTCTTCATTGTATTTTCTACTAAATTGCATTATCAGAGATCAGATTTGAGTGTTCTTGGTCGGATCAAAATCGTACAAGTTTTGAATCCGATTACGCTGTTTCAAGGCTTCATTGAATCCTGAAGTCGATAGTTCGATAACCCTTTGGCCACCCAAAGCTTTGCTTTGATGTGAGGAGGGAAGTTATGCATCACCACCACGCGCGCGTGCCGCCGCCGTTCGACCAACCGACCGACCGGATCTAAAATGATGAAAACGGGCTGGATCTAGAATTTGGACAGACAGATTTGGCGGGTCATTTAAATGAAGGGACGCGACCCGTTTAGTAACAGATTCAAACTGTTACGAAAAGGCGCGACCGTTTGTAACGGTTTTAGATTGTTGGAAAGGATGCAACGCTTGACAAATTTATTTTTGTTAACGGGCCAAATCCAGAATTTGAATGAACAGATTTGGCAGGTCAAGGGACGCGACCGTTTAGTAACAGTTTCGAACTGTTACGAAAAGGCGCGACCGTTTGTAACGGTTTTGGACTGTTGGAAAGGATGCAATGCTTGACGAATGGACACTTCCTCCTCTACTATAAATAGTGACGCCCAGGAACCACAGCAGAAGATAACAATAACAATCTCTTTTCTCCTTCTTCTTCTTCCTCCAGATCTGCGACGCCCAGAAAGTGTTGCAAAACACACTCGTTTCCACCATAGTTTGCAACGCCTGTAAGGTGTTACAAACGCAGAAACGTTGCAGATCTGTTCTCTTTTTCTTCATTGTATTCTCTGCTAAATTGCATTATCAAAGATCAGATTTGAGTGTTCTTGGTCGGATCAAAATCATACAAGTTTTGAATCCGATTACGCTGTTTCAAGGCTTCATTGAATCCTGAAGTCGATAGTTCGATAACCCATTTGTACCTGTTGGGTTGAACTATTGTCTAAAAGAATCTACACAGTAGATCCTTGAAGTCAGAAGTACAGCATTTATCATCTTCGTCATTCTCGAACCATCGACACAATTATCCAACAATTTTTAGACAATACTTCAACCATGGATGGTTCGAGTTCAATCAATCTCAATGCTCTTCAAGTTATGAATCAGCATTTAACGCGATTGGAGCATTTTTCTAGTGAAAACTTCACTCGTTGGCAAGAGACGATGAAATTCTTTTTTATCACGGTCAAATCGTTCTATATTCTTGAAGATAACTTGGAGGAAATACCAGAGGAAACTGATAAAGATACTGACGAATTGAAAGCAAAACGAGAAAAGCACAAAGATGATGATTTCCTGTGTAGAGGGCACATTCTCAACGCATTATCTACATCAGTTTACAATGCACATAGAAGTCTGGAAACAGCCAAAGCACTTTGGACTGCCCTGGAGAGAAAATATCGAATATATGAGGCAAGTAACAAGAAATTCCTGGTATGTAATTTTATGGATTTCTGAATGCATGATAATAAGTCCATTATTGGACAATTTAGTGATATTATATATATAGTCAATCAACTGAAAGATGTCAAGAATGAACTCCCTGAATCCTTTGTGGTTGGAGTTATTATTTCTAGACTCCCTCACTCTTGGAATGATTATAAAAAGAAACTGAAACATGCGGGGATGGATTATGATTTAGAGAATTTACAGCTTCATCTTTGTATAGAAGAGGACTCTCGTAAAAGAGAACTAAATGATAATCTGCAAACTGAGTCTCATTCTAAGGCCAATAATGTTGAAATATCAAATTCTCTAAAATCTAAGAATGAGACACAGTTTAAGAAGAAAAATCATTCTAAGAAAAATAAAAGGAAAGGTGCTTGTTATTTCTGTAACAAGTCCGGCCATTATGCTCGTGACTGTCGTCTACGAAAAAACAATTAAAGGCGAATATGGTCGAAGAAAAATCGGTTGCAGTAGTGCAAGAGGCAAACTCCATTGAGAACATGGGAAATGGTTGGTGGCTTGATACTGGAGCAACCATTCATATATGCAAGGACCGTAGTCTCTACAAGAACTACGAATATGTTAGCGGAGATGAGAATCAAGTTACTGGAGCAAACAATGTTCGTAGTAAGGTGATTGGCAAAGGCACTATAGAACTACCGTTATCATCTGGTAAGACTCTTACTTTGGTTAATGTATATCATGTACCTGATATTTGTAAGAATTTGGTCTCTGGATACCTTCTTAATAAAGGAGGATTCAAGATAGTGTTTGAGTGTGACAAACTAAGGTTGTCCAAAAACGGAAAATTCATTGGACAGGGATACTCTTGTAACGGCATGGTTAAGTTGAATCTAATAAAGAAATCTTCTATTTATATTGTTGATTCTGTTAGTTTATGGCATTGTAGACTAGGATATTTTAATTATAATTCCCTTAAAAATATGCATAAACTAGGATTAATTTCTGATTGTGATTTCGATACTATATCTAAATGTGAAATATGCATTCAAGCAAAAATACACCGAAAATCCTTTAAATCTATAGAAAGGAAAACTGGCTTGCTTGATTTAGTATATAGTGATGTGGGTGACTTAAAAAATCATATCACTTATGGTGGTGACCAATACTGTATAACATTTATTGATGATTATACTAGATATGCATATGTGTATCTAATGAAAACTAAAGATGAGGCCTTTGATAAATTTAAAATTTACAAAGCAGAGGTCGAAACACAATTAGGAGTTAAAATAAAAGTATTCCATTCAGATCAAGGTGGTGAATATTTCTCAAATGAATTCACCTTATGTTGTAAACAACACGGCTAAGTTCACAAATGCACTGCCCCATATACACCGCAACAAAATGGTGTTGCTGAAAGGAAAAATAAAACTTTAGTAGAAATGGTTAATGCCATTGTAACAACCCGCATATTTGTCAATTTTATATTTATATATTTTATTTAAATATTTTATTATTAGTCAGATGTTAGTCCGAAAAGCTACTTTTTGCATACGGTCAAATTAGGACTCGAGACCACTTCCATTGAGTTCAAAATGACGTTTGCGATCTTTTTGAGTGTAAACTTCGATATGTTTGGAGATAGTGAAATTTTCGTCACTTTTTGCTTTGGGCTTTTAGTTTGGGCTGAACTTCTTCTAACTCAGCCCCAACCCATCTCCTCTTCATCACTTCATCAAACACTTCAAGCTTCTTGAAAAATGGTGGAGGGAATGGGAAATTAAAATTCCTAGCTCAAGTCTTCATTGCTAATCCAACATCTACTCCAAATTCAAGTGAAGAACATAGATTCAAGCTTGTTGTTGCTCTTGCTTAACTTTTAAGCTCTCCATCATCAATTTCGTGGAAAAGGTGAGATTTTTAATCTCACGTCTTGCCTATGACTGTCATTGGATTGTTGGGAATGATTCCCCATCACTTTAGCATGCATATTTGCATTTGGTTTGGATTGGATAGGTGAAAAACGCCAAATTTCAGTGTTTCTGGCGAAAAACTGCACTTAGCTCGTTCTGTCTCGTTAGGTCGCTCGGCATGGGAGAGTTACGCTGGCTATAGGTCGTTTCCCCTTAGGTCGCGTGGCGCTGCTCAATTTAACAGTTAGGTCGTTCGACCTTATATGCTCATATTAGCTCGTTCGGAGTTAGGTCGCTCGAGTGCTTAGGTCGTTCTTCTTTAGGTCGTATGATCTTAAACCGTTTGCAGTTAAGTCGCTCGAGTCCTTAGGTCGCTAGACCTCATATTCCTTAGGTCGCTCGACCTTGCTTGGAGCGTAGGTCTCTCAGCCTCCCACCATTAGGTCGTAGGTCGCAGGACCAGTTCCGTTAGGTCGCAAGACCCAATACCTTTTGGTCGTTGGACCTTATTACCTATAGGTCGCTCGCCCCATTGCCTTCATAAGTCGCTTGGCCTCACTGAGTCGCTTGGATTGATAGGTCGCTCAGCCTCCACCCCTTAGGTCGCTCACCCCCCTAAGTCGCAACCCATTAGGTCGTATGACCTACTTTTCCTTAGGTCGCTTGGCCTTGATTTCTTTAGGTCGTTAGACCTCAATTACTTAGGTCGTTTGACCTGTATTTCACTAGGTCGCTCGACCTGTTCTTCTGCTAGGTCGCACGACAGTCTACCCTTAGGTCGTTCGACCTATTTGACTTAAAGTCTTTGCACTTTAATTCGACCACGTTAGGTCGCAAGTATATTCCTACTTTGATGGTTTTGGGATTGATTTCTTTGGACTTTACTCACGTCTTCGAATGTGAATTTATGTGATTCGATTTGTTTCAACAATCGTTTTGTGACTTGTCACTCTAAAGATATGAAGGTTTCAATACTAGTAGTAAATATCAAAACTCTTTCATCAAAGCGATTTCAAAACTATTTTACTACAAAGCTCTTTTTTCTCAAACCGTTTTCTAATCTACTAGTATATACAAGCCTTTACTTCACTCAGATGAGAAATCGAATTAAACGACTCAGTAAAACGAGTGGTATGAAACGCATGCGTTCACTTCGTCGGTTAGCTCTTGGACTTGTTCGATTGAACCCATTTGTGACAATTTTCTAGTGAAGATCTACAGCTTGTTCGTAAATATTTAAGTTAAGCAAGTGGTTATGGGACATGAAGCTAAACTTATATATTTACTAGCTTGGTGTGATTGACACTTCTCGATGATCATGACGATCATTTTTGTGATTTGATTTAGACTAGAAATTGTGCGATGTCTCTTTGTCTACGAGGGAGACTAAACTCCGTTTGTGTGATATTTCACCATCACATATGTGGGGTAGCGCCCCACGGTCTTCGGACCATTCTTGTGGAGTTTCGGCTCAAAACTAATGGTTAGCTACCATGAGATAGCGTCTCGTCTTGTGTTACACGTGTTGGTGAGTTTTCATACTCCCATTTTGTGATAGGCCTCCCCCCTTCTTGTGATTTCTGGATTTCTTGTGATGATTTCTGGAATTTTGTGCTTCACCAATTTTCGTGATTTCCATCGATAAGTTTTATCAATTTTTGTGCATTGGTGAATTTGTGTGTCAATGACTTGTTATGAATACAAGTTTAGGGTATGATGCTCTATTTTATCTTTGAGAAGATTCTTGTGATATTGATAATCTCTTGTTGATTATCATTTACATACTTATAGTAGTATGCCATTATGGTTGTTATCTGTTCATGCCATATCATTTATTATATACCATATCATCTGATATTTATAGCTAGACTGATCCGTTTATTATTTTCTTATAAATAATACTTGGGTAAGACCGAGATGTTACAGGTGCTCCTGCTTGACTTCCCTTCTGGATTATTGTGACTTTTGGCTAACTACTTAGATTAGTAGTTTTTGGATGTACACATTTGAGATATAGACTCTATGTAGTGTACTTATTCTTTTGTATAGCACGTGTTGCTATTCTTTTGTATTATCGTGGATCTTTCTGACCACTACCCTGATGCACACTTTCATGTGTTATATATATATATTCATATCTTTTTCCGCCTTTGTGATATGAAAGTCTATGACTGATTTATGTTATGTTTATTTCAATGTTTGTTTCCGAAGATCATATATAGCCACTGTGTGATAGTTTTGAGTTTGTATCGGTATGTCGGATTTCCTCCTTAAATGAAGTACATACTATATTATCTGACTTATCGGTGCTCGCTCAAAGAAGTTACATGGATGGTCGCTCCTCAACAGCCTTATTCTCCGTGCTAGTTGACAACATTACACAGTAGTGTTCTTGGCTAGCGTGGGTATAGAGGTGGGGCGTCACAAGCTTGGTATCAGAGCCAAACTTCGGAACAATGTAGAATAACTTAACAAGGATCATCGTCCTAAGTCCAACTTAGGAGTCGTGCCATAGGATTTAATTCGAGTCTTCGTACCGATTTATCCTATTTCCTTTTATGTATCCTTGTTCTATCTATCAAGATTTGCTTGATATTTAATTGGAGAATAACTTTTCTTCTTTTTCTCTTCCTCTAAGAAGAGAATGTCTAGACCAGGCCATCCCAGAGCTGGACCATCTACTGTCACTCCCCAGGATGGAGTTTTTATGACTGCTCAACAGCTTCTTGATTTAGTAAAGAATGCTCAGGCAGCTGGTCCTAATCCGTAACCTACTCATCCCAAGTCTGGATTTGCACGCTTGTGCAATGATTATACCAACTTGGGTGGAAAACCGTTCAAAGGTTCCGAAACTATTATTGAAGTCCAGGCTTGGTTAAGAACATGCGATCGAATCTTTTCTCGCATGAATCTTATCGATCTTCACCGTGTTCAGGTGGCTTCCAGTATGCTCTAGGAGAGAGCATTGGATTGGTACGAACTTCTTATTTCTGAAATCAATGAAGCGGATCTCACTTGGGAGCAATTCCGGGAACGCTTCGAATTAAAATTCGTACCAGAAGCAGAGAAAGTGACATTGGCTCGACGTTTCATAGACCTTGTTCAAGGTGAATCCTCTGTGACAGATTATGTCGCATCCTTCAAGTCACTGTCCAAATATGGGCTTGAATACATCAACACCCCATTGAAGAAGAATCAAAGATTCGTCTATGGCTTAAATAAGAATCTCAAGAAGCCATTACTTCTAAAGTTAGAAGTTTCTTTCGACCAGCTCATTGATATCACTCTTCGTCTTGAAGAGGCTGATAAGGTCAGTGATGTTGAAGTGGTGGCTTCCAAACCAAACTTCAACAACAAGAAGAGGCCAAACAAATTCAAAGGTCCTTATCCCAACAAAAAGGGGAAATCTGCACCTCCGGCAGCAAAGACTTCTACCCCTAGTAGCGGGCAATGCTATAACTGTGTTCTAAGGACCATTTTGCGAACAAGTGTTCGAAGCCCCGTTCTTGTCGCTATTGCAAGAGCCTGGATCATTATATACATTTATGCCCCAGACTTCAGGGCAAGAAGGAGGGAAAGCTTAATGTGGCTCAAGCCCTTGGCAACACATCTCGCGGTCAAGGTATGTCTCATTCTGTCCTTGATGGCATTATTATATTTCATGATCAACCTATTAGAGTTCTCTTTGATACGGGTGCATCCCATTCTTTTATATCAAAGGAACTTGTAGACACTCTTTCTTTAAGTGTTGTTGCTTTAATGACTTCTCTAAGAATTGCGAATCCGGTTGGTGGATCCGCAACTCTTAGTTTGCTTTGTAAAGACGTAGAGATTATTTTGTGTGATTTTTCTTTCCTAGCCGATTTGCATGTCATGCGTTACTTAGGCTTTGGAATGATTTTGGGTATGGATTGGCTTAATCGTTATGAAGCTCATATCTTATGTCCTGAGCGGACTATTTATCTCCGTCATCCGCAATCTGTTAATTAGATTTCTATTGTTCTTAAAGATTTGGATTCCGCTTTGGTTGCATCTTTATATTCTTTAAATCCTCGTGATGATGACAATGATGATGAGGAAGATGTCATTTCTCTTATTCGCGTCATTCGTGAATTTTCCGACATCTTTGAGCCCGTCTTAGGATTACCACCTAAGCGAGCAATTGAGTTCAAAATTAATCTTATACCTGGAGCTCAACCTATTACCCGTCCTCCTTATCACATGTCCAATAAGGAGAATGAAGAGATGCGCAAACAATTATCCGAGTTGGAGACGAAGCAACTTATTCGCTCTAGTTCCTCGCCTTAGGGAGCTTCAGCTATTTTCGTAAATAAGTCTGATGGTACACTTAGGCTTTGCGTTGACTACCGCAAGCTTAATGATATAACTCTTAAGAATAAATATCCTTTGCCTCGGATTGATGATCTATTCGATCAGCTTAATGGTGCTAGAGTCTTTTCACAATTGGACTTGGCTACCGGTTTCCATCAGCTTCGTATTGTAGAAGATAGTATTCCTTTGACTTCGTTCCGTACGCGTTATGGATCTTATGAATGGCTAGTTATGCCATTTGGTTTAACGAATGCTCCGGCTTATTTCGTTGACCTTATGAATCGAGTTTTCAAAGATTTCCTCGACCGGTTTGTTCTCATCTTTATTGATGATATTCTTGTGTATTCTAAAATCGAGGAGGAGCATGAAAAGCATCTTCGGATTGTATTGGAAACTCTTAGGAGCAATCAATTAAAGGCAAAATTTTCTAAATGCCACTTTTGGCAATCTTGTGTGAAGTTTCTCGGTCATATCATTTCCGAATCCGGAATATCTGTGGATCCTTCAAAGATTAAAGCGATTCAAAATTGGAAGAGACCGGAGAGCGTGACTGAAATCCGTAGCTTTCTCAGATTGGTAGGTTATTACCGCCATTTCATAAGAGACTTTTCTAAGATTGCCGTGCCTCTTACTGGCTTGATGAAGAAAGGTGTTAAATACATTTGGTCGGACAAATGTGAAACCTCTTTTCAGAAATTAAAAGAACTCCTTTCTAATGCTCCCATTCTTGTTATTCCCGAAGGGAACCAAGATTTTGTTGTTTATACCGATGCTAGTCGCGTTGGTTTGGGTGCCGTTCTTATGCAGAAAGAACGTGTTATTGCTTATGCTTCTAGGCAATTGAAGCCGGTTGAGACTAGATATGCCACACATGATTTAGAACTCGCGGCTATCGTTTTCGCCCTTCGAATTTGGCGACACTATCTTTTGGGAGAGAAATTTATACTTTATACGGATCATAAGTCTTTGAAATATTTATTTTCTCAAAAGGAACTTAATTTGCGTCAACAGCGTTGGCTCGAGTTCCTTGCCTCTTATGATCTTGATATCCTTTATACTCCCGGAAAGGGAAATCGAGTTGCTGATGCTCTTAGTCGCAAGCAACAAGCGGTTGTTTCCATGATGATATCTGAATGGCATGACCTCGAGGTTATATCCACTTGTGAGATTAGAGATCGTGTATCCGATTTATGTTCATCTCTTGTTCTATGTAGCCTTGAGGCTCATCCGTCTCTTTTAGACCGCATTATTGAAGCTCAGAGGCTAGATCCCGAATTGGCTCTTCTTAGCTAGAATTTTAGGGATAAAACCGATAATGAAGGTTTGAAAGACTTTAATATCGATTTTCGTGGCAGCATTCAAAAATTTGGTAGGCTTATCGTACCAAATATTAGTGATCTTCGTAAAGATATTCTAGAAGATTCTCATCGTTCCAAATATTCCATTCATCCCGGTAGCAGTAAAATGTACGTAGATATGAAGTGACTTTATTACTGGGAGGGAATGAAATCTGATGTTGCTAACTTTGTTAAGTGTTGCATGACTTGCCAACTTGTTAAGGCTGAACATCAAAGGCCGGGTGGGTTATTGCAACCATTGGAAATTCCAGTTTGGAAGTGGGATCAAATTTCCATGGATTTTATAGATGGCCTTCCCCGTTCTCGTTCGGGTCATAATAGTTTATGGGTGATCGTTGACAGACTTACTAAATCTGCCCATTTTATTCCTGTTCGGTCGAATAGAACCGTTCCTCTTCTGGCCAAACTTTTTATCAAAGAAATTGTTAAACTGCATGGAGTTCCTACTTCTATCGTTAGTGATCGTGATCCATTGTTTACTAGTGGATTCTGGAAGAGTCTTCAAAAAGCTTAGGGAACGAAGCTTAATTTTAGCACCGCTTATCACCCCCGGTCCGATGGACAAACTGAGCGTGTGAATCAAACTCTTGAAGATCTTCTTCGTTCTTGTGTGCTTGACTTTGGTGGAGGTTGGGAAGATCATATTTCACTTGTTGAATTTTCCTATAATAACAGCTTCCAATCTAGTATTGGTATGGCTCCTTTTGAGGCACTTTATGGTAGGCCATGCCGATCTCCTTGTTGGCTTGAGGTCGGTGAGAAGCTGGTCTTAGGTCCAGATTTTATTCGGGATTCCACAGAAAAGATTGAACTTATTCGTCATAGGATGAAAGAAGCTCAGAGTAGACAAAAGTCCTATGCCGATAATCGAAGAAGGAAATTAGAATTTTCTGTTGGAGATCTTGTATTTATTCGTGTTTCACCTATGAAGGGTGTTGTACGTTTCAGTCGATCGGGAAAGTTAGCGCCTCGATATATTGGGCCATTTCCTATCACTGAACGCATTGGTTCCATGGCTAATCGCCTTTCATTACCGGCTCAGTTTTCTGCCATGCACGACGTGTTTCACGTTTCTCAATTACGGAAGTGCCTTCGGGATTCCGATTCTATTCTTGAACCCGGTGTTGTGGAAGAGATTGAAGTTTCGCCTAATTTAACTTATGAGCAGCATCCTATTCGAATTATTGCTTCGGAGGTCAAACGACTTCGAAATAAAGATGTTCCGCTTGTTAAAGTTCAATGGTCCTCAAATCCTAAGGATTGCTCTTGGGAAACTAGAGAATTCATCGAGCGAACACATCCGGACTTACTTTCTCATGCTCTTTGAGGTAAACTTCTTATTTCAATTTTCTTTTGTGTTAATATGCTTTTATGGTTGTTACTTCTTATTTCCATCTTATATATTGCGAGGACGCAATTTCTTTAAGGAGGGGAGTCTGTAACAACCCGCATATTTGTCAATTTTATATTTAAATATTTTATTTAAATATTTTATCGTTAGTCGGATGTTAGTCCGAAAAGCTACTTTTTACATACGGTCAAATTAGGACTCGAGACCACTTCCATTGAGTTCAAAATGATGTTTGCGATCTTTTTGAGTGTAAACTTCGATATGTTTGGAGATAGTGAAATTTTCGTCACTTTTTGCTTTGGGCTTTTAGTTTGGGCTGAACTTCTTCTAACTCAGCCCCAACCCATCTCCTCTTCATTACTTCATCAAACACTTCAAGCTTCTTCAAAAATGGTGGAGGGAATGGGAAATTATAATTCCTAGCTCAAGTCTTCATTGCTAATCCATCATCTACTCCAAATTCAAGTGAAGAACATAGATTCAAGCTTGTTGTTGCTCTTGCTTAACTTTTAAGCTCTCCATCATCAATTTCGTGGAAAAGGTGAGATTTTTAATCTCACATCTTGCCTATTACTGTCATTGGATTGTTGGGAATGATTCCCCATCACTTTAGCATGCATATTTGCATTTGGTTTGGATTGGATTGGTGAAAAACGCCAAATTTCAGTGTTTCTGGCGAAAAACTGCACTTAGCTCATTCTGTCTCGTTAGGTCGCTCGGCATGGGAGAGTTACGCTGGCTATAGGTTGTTTCCCCTTAGGTCGCGCGGCGCTGCTCAATTTAACAGTTAGGTCGTTCGACCTTATATGCTCATATTAGCTCGTTCGGAGTTAGGTCGCTCGAGTGCTTAGGTCGTTATTCTTTAGGTCGTATGACCTTAAACCGTTTGCAGTTAAGTCGCTCGAGTCCTTAGGTCGCTAGACCTCATATTCCTTAGGTCGCTCGACCTTGCTTGGAGCGTAGGTCGCTCAGCCTCCCACCATTAGGTCGTAGGTCGCAGGACCAGTTCCGTTAGGTCGCAAGACCCAATACCTTTAGGTCGTTGGACCTTATTACCTATAGGTCGCTCGCCCCATTGCCTTCATAAGTCGCTCGGCCTCACTGAGTCGCTTGGATTGATAGGTCGCTCAGCCTCCACCCCTTAGGTCGCGAGCTTAGGTCGCTCACCCCCCTAAGTCGCAACCCATTAGGTCGTATGACCTACTTTTCCTTAGGTCGCTTGGCCTTGATTTCTTTAGGTTGTTAGACCTCAATTACTTAGGTCGTTTGACCTGTATTCCACTAGGTCGCTCGACCTGTTCTTCTGCTAGGTCGCACGGCAGTCTACCCTTAGGTCGTTCGACCTATTTGACTTAAAGTCTTTGCACTTTAATTCGACCACGTTAGGTCGCAAGTATATTCCTACTTTGATGGTTTTGGGATTGATTTCTTTGGACTTTACTCACGTCTTCGAACGTGAATTTATGTGATTCGATTTGTTTCAACAATCGTTTTGTGACTTGTCACTCTAAAGATATGAAGGTTTCAATACTAGTAGTAAATATCAAAACTCTTTCATCAAAGTGATTTCAACACTATTTTACTACAAAGCTCTTTTTTCTCAAACCGTTTTCTAATCTACTAGTATATACAAGCCTTTACTTCACTCGGATGAGAAATCGAATTAAACGACTTAGTAAAATGAGTGGTATGAAACACATGCGTTCACTTCGTCGGTTAGCTCTTGGACATGTTCGATTGAACCCTTTTGTGACAATTTTCTGGTGAAGATCTACAGCTTGTTCGTAAATATTTAAGTTAAGCAAGTGGTTATGGGACATGAAGCTAAACTCATATATTTACTAGCTTGGTGTGATTGACACTTCTCGATGATCATGACGATCATTTTTGTAATTTGATTTAGACTAGCAATTGTGCGATGTCTCTTTGTCTACGAGGGAGACTAAACCCCGTTTGTGTGATGTTTCACCATCACATATGTGGGGTAGCGCCCCACGGTCTTCGGACCATTCTTGTGGAGTTTCGGCTCAAAACTAATGGTTAGCTACCATGAGATAGCGTCTCGTCTTGTGTTACACGTGTTGGTGAGTTTTCATACTCCCGTTTTGTGATAGGCCTCCCCCCTTCTTGTGATTTCTGGATTTCTTGTGATGATTTCTGGAATTTTTTGCTTCACCAATTTTTGTGATTTCCATCGATAAGTTTTATCAATTTTTGTGCATTGGTGAATTTGTATGTTAATGACTTGTTATGAATACAAGTTTAGGGTATGATGCTCTATTTTATCTTTGAGAAGATTCTTGTGATATTGATTAATCTCTTGTTGATTATCATTTACATACTTATAGTAGTATGCCATTATGGTTGTTATCTGTTCATGCCATATCATTTATTCTATACCATATCATCTGATATTTATAGCTAGACTGATCCGTTTATTATTTTCTTATAAATAATACTCGGGTCAGACCGAGATGTTACAGGTGCTCCTGCTTGACTTCCCTTCTGGATTATTGTGACTTTTGGCTAACTACTTCGATTACTAGTTTTTGGATGTACACATTTGAGATATAGACTCTATGTAGTGTACTTATTCTTTTGTATAGCACGTGTTGCTATTCTTTTGTATTATCGTGGATCTTTCTGACCACTACCCTGATGCACACTTTCATGTGTTATATATATATATTCATATCTTTTTCCGCCTTTGTGATATGGAAGTCTTGACTGATTTATGTTATGTTTATTTCTATGTTTGTTTCCGAAGATCATATATAGCCATTGTGTGATAGCTTTGAGTTTGTATCGGTATGTCGGATTTCCTCCTTAAATGAAGTACATACTATACTATCTGACTTATCGGTTCTCGCTCAAAGAAGTTACATGGATGGTCGCTCCTCAACAGCCTTATTCTCCGTGCTAGTTGACAGCATTACACAGTAGTGTTCTTGGCTAGCGTGGGTATAGAGGTGGGGCGTCACAACCATGCTCATAAGTTCAAACTTACCTTATAACCTATGGAGTGATGCTATATTATCTGCATGTTATATCTTAAATATAGTACCACTTAAAAAGAAAAATGTTTCCCCTTATGAATTATGGTTTAATAGGAAACCTAATCTTACAAAACTTAAATTTTGGGGTTGTTTAGCATATGTTAGAAAACCAGACCCTAAACGACCAAAGTTAGGAAATAGGGCATTTAAATGTGCTTTCATAGGATATTCACTTAATAGTATAACTTATAGATACCTAATTCTTGACACCTTAGAAGTTATAGAATCCGTAGATGTAGAATTCTTTGAAAATCAAACTGTTGAGATTCCATTGGGATCATCTAGTCTAGAACCTAATACGATTGATGATATCAATGACGATGACTATGCTCTTGCCCAAAACAGCAAAGAAGTATCAGTACCAGATAATAGTATTGAACAAAGGAGAAGTAAAAGAGCAAGAATAGAGAAGGACTATGATCCTGACTTCATTACATATCTTATAGAAGGCAGTAAGGACGAAGTCCTTAATGTGACTATATATGTCATGAACGTCGATGATGACCCCAAAACTTATTCTAAGGCTATGAGTTCCAGAGATTCAATATTCTGGAAAGAAGCTATTAATGATGAAATGAATTCCATATTGTTAAACCAAACTTGGGTGTTAACTGACTTAAATCCTGGTGCTAAACCTATAAGATTTAAATGGATATTTAAGAAAAAGTTGAATACAAATGGATCCATTGATAAGTTTAAAGCCAGATTAGTTGCTAAGGGATATAAGCAAAGACATGGAGTAGATTATTTTGATACATATGCTCCAGTTGCTCGCATATCTTCTGTACGCTGTTTAATTGCACTTGCATCAATTCATAAATTGGTCATACATCTAATGGATGTAAAGACCGCGTTTCTAAATGGAGATTTAGATGAAGAGATATATGGAACAACCTGAAGGTTTCAAAACCCCAGGCCAAGAAAAGAAAGTTTACAAATTAATAAAGTCTCTTTATGGCTTGAAGCAAGCTCACATGCAATGGCATGAGAAGTTTTATAAAATAGCATTGTCATATGGATTTATTGTTAATGATGCTGATAAATGTATTTATAGCAAATTGGACAACAACGATTATGTTATAATATGTTTATACGTTGATGACATGCTGATATTTGGTTCCAATATATCATGTGTAAATGAAACTAAGAAGTTTCTATCTTCTAAATTTGATATGAAAGATCTAGGAGAAGCTGACGTAATTCTGGGAATTAAAATTATTAGGAAAGAGGGGGAGTTGTTACTAACACAATCTCATTACATTGAGAAGTTCCTCCGAAAGTATGGTCATTATAACGACAAACCAACACCTACTCCTTTAGATCCTAGTATTAAATTAGAAAAAAATACTGAACGTGCCATTTCTCAACTTAATTATTCCAGTATTATTGGGAGTCTTATGTATGCTATGCATTGCACTAGACTAGACATAGCACATGCTATAAGCATGTTATGTCGATTTACGAGTAATCCAGGTTTCGAACATTGGAAAGCTATTTCCTGAGTTTTAGCTTATTTGAAAGGAACCGTTACCTATGGTTTATCTTATAAAGGATATCCTGCTGTAATAGAAGGATATAGTGATGCAACCTGGAACAATGTAGAATCCAAATCCAAGTCTACGACTGGATGGATCTTTACGTTAGGAGGTGCTGTTGTGTCTTGGGTTTCCAAGAAACAGACCTGTATATCTGACTCAACAATGCTGTCAGAATTGATTGCATTAGCAGATGCTTGTAAGGAAGCGGAATGGCTTAGGAATTTATTAATAGAAATCCCATTATGGAAGAAGACATCTCCAGCAGTCTTGATTAACTGTGATAATCAGGCTACAATATACAATGTCTCTAATAAGACATATAATGGGAAATCTAGACATGTGAGTCTAAGACATCAAATGATAAGACAATTACTCAAATGTGGAGTAATAACTGTTGATTACATAGAAACAAAAAAAACTTGGCTGACCCACTCACAAAGAGTCTTCCAAAAGTAATGGTTTCTATAAAATCAAAGGAAATGGAACTAAGGTCTGTGAATGAAGGTTGAGCATCTTTAACAGAAACCCAACTTATGTTTTGAAAGGGATAGACAAAGTTCAATGGGTACCAACAAGTTAAGAGAATGATTATGGAACACTAAATCAATAATCTCATAATATTTAGTGTTGGATTCTGCAAGAACAGAGGATGGATAATATGTCCTTAATAAGTCTAGTTACCTTAAAAAGGGTGTATTGCAGAAACACCTTAAGATACTTACCTATATGAGTATGGAAATCAGGTCGTTTCCCAAGAAAGTAAGACCGCTTTCTGATGTAGACTCATGAACCAAGGATTTAAGCACATGGCCATCAATGTGCTAAGAGTACAGAACACTCTATATACGGAAATCGGTATGTGTGACTATTCCGGTACTATCACTAGGGGTACTTGGTTCAAGATACGTTCACCATAGACCTCGATAGAACTTTGAATGGTTTACACTAAGTGAAGGTTCAAATCCAAAAGATACCTATCATTTATGTATTAGTTTCCACGATGATGCAAAACTTGATCTTGGAACTACATTGGCTTGATCCCACTTGGGTATGTAGGTAGTCACTCTAGTGATGCAGCCGTCTATTTTATTTATTTTACTTATTTTACTTATTTTGAAAATGGGGGAAATTGTTGGAAATTTTCAAAATTAGTTTTGGGTTTGGGTTTGTTTTTGAAGAGGGAAGAAGTGGAAAGAAGATGTAAGAATAGAGAAGGATGAATAGTCCCACATCTAGGAATTTAAGAGAATATATTGATTTATATATGGTTTTCTCTAAGGAAGGTTGGGCCCTTTGGGCACCCAAAGCTTTGCTTTGATGTGAGGAGGGAAGTTATGCATCACCACCACACACGCGTGCGCCGCCGCTGCCGCCGACCGTCCGACCGACCGACCGGGTTCGGGTCTAAAATGACGAATTTATTTTTGTTAACGGGCCAAATCCAGAATTTGAATGGACAGATTTGGCAGATCATTTGAATAAAGGGACGCGACCGTTTAGTAACAGTTTCGAACTGTTACGAAAAGGCGCGACCGTTTGTAACGGTTTCGGACTGTTGGAAGGATGCAACGCTTGACGAATGGACACTTCCTCCTCTACTATAAATAGTGACGCCCAGGAACCACAGCAGAAGATAACAATATCTTTTCTTCTTCTTTTTCTTCCTCCAGATCTACGACGCCCAGAAAGTGTTGCAAAACATAGTCGTTTCCACCACAGTTTGCAACGCCTGTAAGGTGTTACAAACGCGGAAACGTTGCAGATTTGTTATCTTCTTCTTCTTCATTGTATTCTCTACTAAATTGCATTATCAGAGATCAGATTTGAGTGTTCTTGGTCGAATCAAAATCGTACAAGTTTTGAATCCGATTACGCTGTATCAAGGCTTCATTGAATCATGAAGTCGATAGTTCGATAACCCGTTTGTACCTGTTGGGTTGAACTATTGTCTAAAAGAATCTACGCAGTAGATCCTTGAAGTCAGAAGTACAACAGTTATCATCTTCATCATTCTCGAATCATCGACCCAATTATCCAACAAACATGTCTAAATGCAACCACTGAAATTGAGAGTTCTCAGCAGTATCGATCTCACTCTTTCGAAAAATGCTCAAAAAAGGTATAATCATTTTTTGTTATTACGATTATATTTGATTAATTTTATGCAGTTATTGTTCCTTTAATTAATTAATTGTTCATATTTTAGCGTGTACTAGGGTTATGCATGCAGTTATCTTTTAGTGCATTAGGATTACGATAATTAATATGGTTGAAAATGTTTACATTTTAGTGTATTAGAGTTATGTAGTTATATTTTTCACTGTAGTTTGTCTCAAAAGTTGGACAAACACCAGATCATATTAAGTAGAGATTAAATGAAGAAATAAATAGAAAATGAAGTAAATAACACACAAAAATTTACATTGACAGCAAATACTCTGGCCTATGTTCACTTAAACTTTATTAATGATTTCTGATGTCCTTTATAACTATGATTTTACATCTCGATTGGTTACATGTCGGTAGGAATCTAATAGAGCCTCCAGGTAAAATCAATAAATTCAGAAAGTAAAGTAAAGATCCTTTTTATTGCTCCTCTCCTCTTATTTATAGATGTAGATCAGTGAAATAAGCTTTGATATTTGCTGCCCATGTTCTTCACGTTCAGGGGAAGACTCAAAAGTAAGTTCAAGACCAAATTAGCATCTCAATAATCAACCCAGTAACGGGAGTTGTGCCTCACAACTTGGTGTCGAGTTATGGGTTCCCTGCCTTTTGGCGTACTTAAATTTTCTTTTACATTCCCTTGAATGCAACGCTCTTGGCCCATCTTCCTTAGCTTAACACTATGCTTTGCCTTTGTTTTCAGTTCAATCTTCAACCTCTCTATAGTAGTTATGTTAAGTCGATTTCATGACTCGGTACCGAGTTTTAAGATTCAATTCGATACCGAGTTGACACTTAAGGTTTTTTTGATAAGCTTTCCCTTTGATTTTAACTAATTTTCATTAAGTGGTAAGCGAGGTTCTACATCGATTCTTTGGACTTTGATTGGATTCTTGTCTCCTAAGTTAGGATTCGAGATTTTTGTTCGTCTCACGACCATTTAATGGCTCCTACTCGTCTAGATATGGCTTGGTTAAAAAGTTGGATAACACTTGTCCCCTAAAGTATACCTTGTGTTAATAGGGTATGCTTTAGATCGAGACAAGTCATTAGCTTCAAACTCAGATCTGAATAGATATTTTCATTTTTTGAACTATTTTCACAAAGCAGTGCGTCTTCTCTGGATTGTCGTGTCACTTTGAAGAGCTATGTATTCATGTCCTCTGGATGGTATAAGAGATGAAATGTGTTGTTTAAATTTGTCACTTGGGTTTTATAAAGTCTGTAAGTTCTTTCTTTTTAATTGGTCAAGTAGGATGGCTTCACTTTGATTGCCTTCATATTCATTGTTAATAGCCACTGATCCCATTCTCTTTTCTTTCTTTTCTTCTCTTTTTTTCCTTATAAGTCGGTACCTAGTTATGGACTTTGACTCGGTACCTATTTTCATTGCGATTATTGTGGTCGATTTGGTACTTAAACAATTTCCTATTTCTTTTCGCTTCTCACTTTCATTATGTCTAAGTAACTTTAGAACTTGAGCTCTCAAGCCATTGCCGACTTTTGACCTAAAACTTAGCATCGTCACATCATAACTCAACTACCGCTGAGACCGATAGCGAAGTAGTACCGTGAAGGAAAGGTGAAAAGAACCCTCATCGAGGAGTGAATAAAACATGGAACCGTGAGCTCCCAAGCAGTGGGAGGAGAATGTGTCTCTGACTGCGTGCCTGTTGAAGAATGAGCCGGCGTCTCATAGGTAATGGCTTGGTTAAGAGAACTGTTCGAGATGTTGGAATCCAGAGAGATTCAAGATCTACTCGAGTGATGAAGACTCGTATGTTGAGATGTTGAACGTGACTTCACGGTCGGAATGATAGAAGACGGAGTAGGATGCATAGCCTATGGGTTTAGCTAATTCAAGGGATATATCAACTTCATATCTAGAGATGCTTATTAATGTTGGTAGCGGGAGTTGATGATACTTGGCATCACGAGTTCCAGCCAGGGCCAGTTGTGTTTAACTTACGGTATATTTTATATAGAAATATACGATGCTTGGAAGGTAGTTTTTAATCCTAGTCATGGGGGCCCACCTCGATGTACTAAGGGAACCTCCATGGAATCCATATTTGAACTTACCTTAGTGGTTTTAGTTGTACTTCTAATATTATTTTGTTGTAAGATGCAAGCAATATAGTTATTTTTTGATTTATATTCTACACCATTGACATTATCTATTATATTACCTTTTGTACTTATTAGATGAGTTTGGTTCTTTTGAGAGGATAACCATTATGGTGATTCGAACGGTCTCAAAATTTACTGCTATATGTGGCTACTTGTTTCTTTGATTTCATATACCAGATTTTTGCCCGACTTGTGGTTTTATTTTTCTCCTAATTCCTTAAGTACTCTTTCGAACAATTTGAGAAAGACAGATTTTAGTTGGATATTATTTGGAGCTCAAGGATGCTAATTGGATGTTTCACCTACCATAGTATTTTTATTTCCATTGCACTACTATTATGTATATATATCAGCTTTTGTGAGAACGGACTGTTATAACTATCCAGGCTGATAATAGTACTTAGAATTGTAACTCCAAATGTATGTATTTTAGAGTGACGGTTTGTATTGTCTTTCGATATATGTTATCTTTCCACGATGAGATTCTGATGTTGTGTTCTTTCTTTGTTATTCTATTTCATTTTCTTTTTATTTACCCAAACCATCTGTCTTTATGACACTTAAGTCTTGGCATGTGAATACCATGGATATATATTGTTGACATCTGGGGGCTGAAAAGGCAAGTCGTTACATTTACACTAACATGACAATATGATCAAAAAGGGTTGTAAAATCATTTAAAATCAAATCCAATCTTTTTAATTTCTATCATAATCACTTTTAAAGATATAATAAAAGTTATAAAACATTTTGCTATCAAAATCATATTAAAAACACATATTTTAACTATATGGACTAGCATAGAATAACGAGAGATCAAGAATCGCTTACCCAATACCCAAATTACCACTTTGGATCCCCAGATCTGATATAGAAATACAAGAGTATGAATTACCAAGCCGCAAAATGATGAATCTATGATCTTCCTTTGCTAACTACCCTTTTAATGATGGATTAGATTCAGATTAGTAAGGAAAAAATGAGTTTTTAATGAAATTAGGGCTAATAGAAGTCTGGAATTATTTTGTAAAAGTGAAAAATGATTTGGTTCTATCTCAACTCTCCCAATTAGGCACAATTACCAAAATAATTAATCGCCCTAAGTATGGGATTAGTTTAATTACCCACTAATTTGTCCAACAACAAACAAAAGTTAAAATGGGCATATATCCTAACGGTAAGTCTGCTTTCCCACTATGATCACTCTATAAAATGAGAAGCCATAATCTCAATCTAATGGAAGTGATTTTAGACCCTAATTCAATCTCTATCAAAAGCTATAGGCCTTACAAGAATTTCTGGGTCTAGAATATCCAATAAAAATTATAAATATGGAAAATGTCCCTTACAGACATCTTTCAAAGTTTTAGAGTTATACGATCCCATATGAATTAAATAATAATATTTTACGATCATTCGATACGTAAAATACGGATTGTTACAGTTGTTTCACATCAAATTTTTTTAGTGGGGAAGGATATGAATATTGCATCGCTTAAAATTTGCTTATTGCAAAGAGAGAAGGATATTATTTCACATCAATTTTCTAGTGGGAATAGAGAAAAATATTTTTTTGGATTAACCATCGATAAACATTTTATAAATCTTTTGTTTAAAAGTGAAGACGTCTAAAAATTGGAAATGGAAAATTGCGCCAAAATCATGGAAATGATCAACCCAACCACCCTCAACAACAAGCTAAGTCTAGTATTATGCAATGTCTATGTGGTTGGCTCGCTAGATTGCTTATAATAACATTACCAAGTTGGGATACTGGACGTCGATATAACTGATGTATGCCTTTAGATGTTGCATTTATAAATGGATCGATGAACCATTTAATAGAAAGAAAGTTGATTATGTGTCAAAAGTTGCTAAAGAAAATATATTGTTATGGAAAGAACTTCTTTCACCCCCACATCCGGCCTAATAATTAGGTTACTCATATTATTAACATTTGTGTTCAGTAAAAAGATTGTACCAATTGAGTATCATAATACTATGTACTATATGTTATTTTGTATTTTATATCTTTTGATAGTTTCCATCTAGTTTAGTAGTTATCACATCTTATTGTATAAGAATAATAGGTCGCGTCATATATACAATTCACACCTTTGCATTCCAACACCTATAAAACAATACAACATCATCTATACCACACACATTGCTACTTCTTTCATGTCTAATTCTCCCCCAGATAATTAGTAGATAAATGCTAAAAGCATGACCGATGAATATGTTTGATTCATTTTGAGGAGTGGTTTTGAGTTCATGAAAACGAGGAGCAAGTGAATTCATTGCTAGGCGGAATGCCCGAGGAGATAACATCTACTTGCAAAACCAACATATGTAGACATCCAAATTCATGAAAAACAAGGAGCAAGCGGAAAGAAAAAGACAATAGGATTGCCCTAATTGTGACTTGCTGTAGCTATATAATTGTTTGCGCCAAAATTGGTCACAAACCCCGGAAGTAGTGAAAGCACCAGTGTTTACACAAATATCCTCAATGTCCAAACACAGATCTCAGATCCAGATGATGTAGAGATTAAAAATGAAGAAATAACAATATTAAAATGAAAGAAAGTAAGAGAAGACGCGATATTTATAGTGGTTTGGCTATCTCCGGCCTACGTCCACTTCGAATTAATCCTTTTATTTCATTTATACTTTGATTACAGTTACAATCCTTTTAATATCAATAACCAAAATGGTAGAGTTTAGCCCAAATGAGAAGAAGAAGATCCCCTTTTTAGTTGCCATGGAGGGGCTATTTATAGGAGTAGATCTGGAAAAATCTGCCCCAAAACACGGAATACCTCTTCTCACATGCAGGTGGACCCGCATGATCGATCCATATGGATTTCGTATCGATCAGTAATCACTCCAAACGAGCTGACATCGATCATGGTGAAAGACGACAGTGCAAAGTCCTTGCTTTCCAAATTTCATGAAATTCTAGTGTGTAGTTTTTGAGATATGATCGATCCAAGTTTCAATTTTCTAGTATTGGACGATGATTTTGTATCCATGATGTTTCGTATCCATCACTTCTGCATTGATCCGAGTCTTCGTATCCATCATCCCGTGTCCATAGCTTTCACATTCATCTTCTTCTTACGCTGTGATCCATGTTTCATGCTCCATCTTGACCGTTTCCTTCATATCGATCGATGCGAACTCTATCGATACAAAAATGGCTCCTGAATCTTCCGTTTCCATCCAGAACTTTGTTCTTCGTATCGATCCACACATGCCTTCCTTCGTATCGATCCTTGAATGCTGCCTTTTGTATCCATCCCCTACACCTACCTTCGTATCGATCCCAAGTGCCCTGGTGAAGCAAATGACTTCGTATCCATCAAGTTCCGCTTACTTCGTATCGATCCAAGCTTTGATCGATACGAAACGTGCCAACATGCTTTGCCGTATCCATCTATTCGATGCGCATTGCATCAATACGAAACCCATCGATCCAAAATAAACAGCCGAGTCTACTTCACGAATTGATTTTCCATGAATATTGATCCATCCATAACTTGAGTATACGAACTCCGATTGACCTGAGATTCGAAGTGTAGCCTCGCCGAGCCTTGTTTATCATTCCCTATCGATCCCATCTTGATTGGAGCTTGGTCCAATTTTGACGGTATCGATCATAGCCTTGTTTCCAATCAATCTCCAATCCTGATAACCATCCTTTTTAGCCAATTTGTTGATATCCCGGCCTTGACCAAAAGGCGGGGTAAGCCCTCCAAAACATGCCTTGCAATAGGAAGGTGTGTTTTGAATAACTTTTGTCCGACATTCGAAGTCCATATTCCATCCTTAGCCATATCATCTGATCCATAATCTAATCCATTACCAAGCCATTCTATCCAAGTGCCATAGCCATATCCTTATCCAAATCCACGACTGCTCTGAGTCGATATCTGATTCCGAATTCAAAAATCAAATCCTTAGCCAATTCCATATCCATCCAAACCCGACATCCGAGTTCCAATCCATCCATATTCAGTAACCAATAACTAAATCCATGACCTCTCCAGGTCGATATCCAAATCTGGGACCTCTTCGGGCCCTTAGCCAAATCCGAGACCATTTCGGGTTCATGCCCAAATCCTTAGCTATTCATAGCTAACATCCGAATCCATAACCTCTCCAGGTTCTTGCCAAGCGTAATCCACACTCGGTGACCTATGTTAAGCAATGCCTTGGCATAAGTCCTAGATTGACAATGATCCTAGTTAAGTGTCCTTGGACGTTGAGTAATGCCGTGGCTTAAATCCTAAGCCAAACCCTGATCTCTCCGGACCCTTGCCGAGCATAGTTCATACTCGATGACCTGAAATAATAAATGATAGATAATATGGGGCCTAAGTCCTAGGCCGAATCCTGGTCTCTTCGGACCCTTACCGAGTATAGTCCATACTCGACGACCTGAAATGATAAATGATAGAGAATATGGGGCCTACACTACAACAAAATATGATATTAATAACGCTATTTAATAATGTGTTATTCTGAAGCGTTATTATTGACCCTTAATTATCTAGTTACCCGTTGATTTTTGTTCTCCCTACAGGTGTAACGCGTGCATCTACCTTCCCCTTCGAGTGTAACGCTGCCCCAAAACATCTCCCTCCAACTTCCCAAATTATATTCCCTCTCCCTCCAAAACCATTCCGCCTCCCTTTAATTCCGTCGCTCACCTTTAACTGTCCGTCGTCGTGGCTCGCCTTAGCCAGCTCAATCGCGCGTCTCTAACGCACCACCTTTTGCATCTTTAATCCCTCTCGCTCGCCTTGACGCGTCAACTCGTCACTCTCAAAAAGACGCGACTTGAAATGGATGAAGAAGGAATTCCTCCCACCGCTCTTCGCAAGATCTCTCTTCTTCAATTGCTATTTGTTAGGTAATAGTTTAAGTTTTGATTTTTCTATCCCCATTTTGGATCAACTAATTTGAGGTTCGTTAGTAGATTCGGCCTCCAATACAATTACTTGAAAAAAATATTAATCTGATAAAACTAATTGCTATTTACAATTATTAAATAAAACCATTACTCTAACCTCTGTAGAAATAAAATAATTCTTAAGTCGGAAAATTAAATAAAGCAATTGTAGTTTGTGCTTAGAGATTGTGATTTTCTCCTTTGGGTTTCGTCTGCTTTGTGATAACTTTTTCTTAGAATAGTTCACATAGTTCATCGAGCTGATGGAAGTTTGAGCATGTTAAAATTTAAAATCAACAATAAGGAATTTGCAAAAAAGTTCATAATATGTATGCATGTATGTATATCTATAGTATCCACACCTAACTTTCATCGAATGTGTTCATATTTTGTATAATCAGGGAAAAGAAATCATGTTTCGCAAGAAAGTACTTCTGATCTTCTCTAGGGAGGTACGAAGATAATAGACTAAATTTCTTTTGGACCGTGCCTCATTTTTTTAATTTGAAAAACCCAGAATTTCAGGTGATAAATTTACCATATTCATATCTACTTTTGTTAACAAAATGTTTAAAATTGTTTTCTATAAATCATTATTTGGTGGTGCATAGGAAGCGAAAGCATCCAACATTATTGTCCAGGTTTTCTTTCCTTCCAATGAGATTCATATAATGAATGTTCATAACTGAGCCTAAAACTATGCATGTTACAAATTAAAATCAACATATATGCATAAATATATAAATAAAATACATATATCGTTACATTGCAAATTATATTCATTGCTTACAAATTCAAGTGTGATACATATACATGTAATATGTATTGTTTTGTTAAACTCTGACACAACAATGAGAAAGACTGGCATACAATATGAGTGAGCAGTTAAAGGTATATCTGTGCAACCTAAAGCTACTAATGATGATGGATGGATTATATACATATAATACAATTCAGAAAGTTGACATATTGAATGTGTTTGAAAATTTCACCTTGCATTGCATTGTAACTTTCTAATGTAAACAAGTTGTTCAGTTATATAAAATCTTCTCATTTACTAACATATTACTCTAATCTTAAAATAGGGATTGAAGAGGAACTATCACGCAATTGAATCAGACAGTCAAATTGATGAAATTCGAAAAGCCAGGCTGAATTCTACGGTTTTGGCATACAAAATGTCTGCAGATAACGAAGTCATTCAACGTAGTCCATGTAATTTATCAGATAAAGCCAATTTAGGTTTTGGAAACGATAATGTTGTGCAATTGACTTATGAAATATCATTACCAATTGCACCGCCTTCAGCTCTTAATTCTTCTGTGGAAGCTGATACACTTAATCATGATATTGCAACGCAAGGTTATTTTTCTACTCATGATATATTAATTCAGTATTAGTTGATGTATTATGGACTACCTTCATTATTATGTATTGTATTTTTACATTTAGGTAATAATTCAGAAACTCCGTTAACCGTTGATGTTCAAAATTTACAACCAACAGACATCACGTTATCCCAGTTAGTTTTCTCATCTTCACTTATGTTATTACCTAATTATAACTTCTCCATATTTTTACTATTGTAAAAAATTAGCTTAGGCATTGACCTGTGTTCTTTTGCTGCATCTAATTCAGAGATAATAAAACAATGGCTGAAATGCATTATTATCACTATTCTACTACTAGTGATGACTCCTTGGAGCAATGCGTAGATTAAGTGCAAGAAAAAAGCAATCTGTTCCAGGTAAATATATATTCAAATGCCATGCTTATACAATATACATATACACCCGCATTTTATGAAATGTTGTCTAATTTTTCCCAATACGCCCTCAAAGAAATGTACCTCACCGAGGTTACTGGTAGACACATTTGTTAGACAACATTGAACTTGATGATATCTCTTTACAATTAGCATCTTATTTTTTTTTGAAAAATAGTGTATCCACCAAGAGCTAATCCATTGAGGTTACTGATAGACACATTTGTTAGACAACATTGAGCTAGATGGACAGAGCAGTTGTGTATAGTTTGTATCTATCGTTAAAAGAATGTGAAGTATCAACGACGGTAGGCCTGGTGAATCTACAAGCAGCAAGCGAACTAGATGTTGGAGCTAGTGATGAAGCTACAAGGGGAGAATTGATGTGAGCAGGGGCAAGGCCAATGATGTGACGAGGAGCGGCGACGGACAGTTAAAGGTGAGCGACGGAATTAATTTGGAAGAAAAACATATTCCAAGAAATAAGACATGCCATCCATGCCCATACTCCCTCAACATAAAACATCCTCCATGATTATCTCTAAAATTGGATTAATTGTGTACAACTGTTGTGCCTAATACAAATGCTTATCAATGTATCAGGTTTGTAGAAGTAACAGAACTATGTGAAGTGTGTTGGCTGGAAATACAAGGCAGCATAAACTGTGAGGAGCTCTCTTCTAACACGACATACAAATCATATCTCATATTCAAAATAACAGAAGCGTATGGTCTAAGATCACCTCCTCAAGAAGTGTCGGTCAAACTTGGAACTCAAATATCAGAAGGAGAAGCATGCATTTATCCAAATGAAAGGGAGAGGAGAATGGGCAGCAACCGACATGAACTACCAGCAGAAGTGAGGTTCCCACAAGCTAGGGCAGATGGCTGGATGGAACTTGAGTTGGGAGAATTTTATAATGAAGATGGTCATGCTGGAGATGTAAGCATGTCTTTTAAGCATGTTAAGAGCATTCACTGGAAGCAAGGTCTCATAGTAGAAGGCATACAAGTTAGGCCCAGGTGATATTTATTCTCTCCATTTATCTATTTGGCTTCTATATATGCATATGACTGTATGAAATGATGAATTATATATGATGTGGTTGTTTTTCGGAAAACTATCTAAAATTACAATTTTACTTATTTGAGTCCTTACTATCTTGGTCGACATAGTTTTATCCGCACATCCGCACATCCGGCTTCTTGCATACGATGCGTACATTTGTTTTATTTTATATTTATTATGGTTATTTATGGGATCTTGATGTGTGGAGTTTCTACTTTGTATATCAGGTACTAATTTCCAAGTTGGCATGAAATGTGCTTGTTGTAGATTAATTGTTGTTATGTTAAGTCCAACTATTCAGGTTAATATAGGCTGTTAGGAAAATTTATGTTTATGTTATATCTATTAGTGAAATCATCAATACAAAATTTTGAATTATAATGAGAATTTTAACCCCTTTGAAACTAAATTTTATACACTTGCATACACACTTGAACACTTGCATACAGTCACTTGAACAGTTGCACACTTCAACCATTATACACTTGAATACTTGCATACTTGAACACGCTAAAAGTTTGCATTACCAGACTTACAAAATGACATGTTTTTTTATTTTGATAGAAGTGGGACAGAAGTAGACACAGTGGGACAGAAGTAAAAAAACCTCAAGTAAATTTTTTTAGAGAAGGCTGTTAAGGAGGCAAGGGAGTCTCAAGGAAGGTATTTGTTTTATTGGTTCTCTTCTTTTCTTAATATTGGCGGTTTGCATACCTGAGTAGGTATATATCTTTGGGTCCTTATTTGTGTTTTTCAACTGTAATAGAGAACTTGAGCAAATTGCATTGGACAAGCTTGTTGAACGCGCATACGAGAAATATATGGTAAGTTTATGTTCTTAAGGTTTAGTTATTGTACTATGCCTGCCAATGCAGTAATATGTACTTTGTACAATTTTTTTTGCTCCTACTTGGAAGAATTTTATACCCATTTTTAAAATGCATCATTATTTATACCGATCCATCATATAGGTTTCTAATATCTCACACACATAGTCAATTTAGTAGTTTGCAACTTCGGTTAGCCAAATTATCAAGGTTTGCTTTAATCAGGATGCCATGTATTTCATGTTGCAAAGAAGCACCTATATTGACAATAAATATTATGCACTGAGGGAGCACCATTATGTACATCATACAATTTTCAATAGCTTGCTGGGTACAAATTTTATTTGCCTAGTTTTTTCAGCTTTTATATAAAAATTGTGACCTCAACGATGTTTGAATAGCTTTCTAGTGCAAAATGATAAACGTACTGCAAATTTCTTTCATTGTTATTAAAGTAATCCCTTCATAATATTGTTTGAAAGGATGCATGTAGATAAATTTATGCCTTTATAATATAATATGGATTTTTGTTGCGTATAACACTCATATGCGTAAGCATTTTAAAGTGTTAGATATATAACCTTGAGAGAATTACCACGTTTACTATATTATTTTTATTGAATACATATATTTCTTACGGATGCACCCTATTTCTTTCACATGCATATTTTTTATATTGGAATTTGGTTAGGCTTGTTGGGGACCCAAACCTTCTGGAAGCAAGAACTCAAGCATAGCTAACAAGCAAGCTACACTTGGTTTTATAACAAGAACATTGGAACGATGGAAAAAGTACAAGGAAACAGGAACTAGCTGCTTTAGTGAGCCTCCGTTTAGAGAGATGTTCTATTCAGTATCTTCTCGTAAAGATATATCTAGAAATGCAGGTACTGCATTTGTTATGTGATTTTATTGCATATGCGTCTACGACAAGTGTCCGTAACATCCATATAATATATATTTTGTTTGCTTGACTGTCGATTGCACTTACTGTTTTATTTCATTTACATTTTTTATGAAATCCATTTTGCACCATTCTTTTTGCAGATCGCAGCTCCGAGTCTATTATGACTAATGGGAGGGAAGATCAATGGTCAAACAAATTGAAGCAAAAAGAGTTACTACTTGATGAAGTAGTAGGAAGTGCAACTGATATTTTAAGAGTTCCTTCATCACTTGGCAACACTGTAAAAGGAAAAAGGAGTGAAAGAGACAGAGAGGGCAAGGGGAAAAACACGAAAACTGGTAGAACATCTTCATCAAATACGAAAGGTGAAAGGAAAAACAAGTCGAAGCCCAAGCAAAAGATGACATCTGTCAAAGGTCTTGGTAGATGAGGGTCGTAGTTTGATTTTGTGGTTTGGTTGTGATTTCAAATTGATTTGGATGAGGCAATTAGAAGGATGCAGGTAGGAGGAGTTGGTAGTGGATTTGGGTTTGGTATTGGAACCTGGAGTTGATTGCAGTTGTGATTGTCGTGGTGATATGTTGTAGTTGGTGATTGACTACGTTAGTTCCAAATGGTTTTGAAGATGGAGTCAGGTCGCGGCTGGTGACTTGAAGTTGCTGCAGTGGTTTCAAGTTTCAGGAAGGAAGCGGGTTTGTGGTAGTTGAATGAGGAGGAGCATGGAAGTGGTTGATGTCGGGGATAAGTTGGTTCAGTTGAATGAGTTGTGGCAGTTGAATGAGTTGTAGTCACTGGTGGCTGTTGGAGCGGTTGCTGCAGCAGATGGTTGGAGAAATGTATGGCAAAATGTTGGCAGTTGCTTTTGACTTTGCTTGGCTTCAATGGTTCATTGGAATGCTCAACTTCTTTGTTCAATGTACAACCAAGTGCTTTTACTTAGGCTTCAGCTCATTTCCAAGTCTGATAGCTGGAGAATAATCAAGAAAGTTAGCACCATATACGAGCATGTGGTAAATCTTCATCCAATCTAATGCCTGATGTTCCATTTTGCTTCACATCGGCATCTTATCAGCTAAATCAACCATACATGGATGTCATAACAAAAGAAATGATTTAATACCTGCTGGAGGAAGACAGAAGCATGCTCAATGTACTCATAGGTTTGCCTTGCCGTTAATGTTATCTATTCTCTGACTTGCATGTTGCATCAAACATGTAAATATGAACATTACATTTCTATACGTTTTGGCTATTCAACTGTTGCCGATAATAAAAATATGACAAACTAACACTACCTAATATGATGTATGGAATAATTCTTATACATTTGGCATTGTTTGCTTATTGTAGGTTGTTATATAAAGCGATATCACATAGCCACAACTATAGTGCATCATTTGTTAGGTGAGTTGTTGCAAATATGGAATTTAATCAACCAGGCAACATCTTGTTTATTATAAACTAAAGTGACCGGTTTATTTTAAATTCCTATCTGGTCCGGTCATTTTCAGTATTGATTTTCCATATTGGGAAAATAGATCAATAGAAATAATCAATTGTAGTTTCTAGTTCATGCAGTTCATGCACTTGCTTTAATGTTTGTACACTGTAATGAAAAATATATATCACATTTCTATCTGAGCATGCACTTGTTTTAACATTTTCTGTTTCTTTGTGTTAACTTCGCAGGCTTATTTGGAAGGAAGCAAGGTCCTTAGTACGCAACTAGATCAGATCTTGCATGTTGGAACTCTGTAATGTTTGTACTATGTAATATTTGGAAGGATTGCTTTAATGTTTGTACTCTGTAATGTTTGTACACTTATTAAATTGACATTATTTTCTGTTTCTCTGTGCTAACTTGGCTGCAGGCTTATGTTTTATTTAATGGTTATGCACTTGCTTTAATGTTTGTACACTGTAATGAAAAATATATCACATTTCTTTCTGAGCATGCTCTTGTGTTATATTTGTTGATTATAATCTTTATTCGTTTATGAAGATTTAGTTTGATTGCTATTATTAAAATGTAATATATAGGCATAGCTCTTGAAAAGTGTATCTACGATTTTTATAGCGGCATATATGAGCTGTAAAAGAATTTATCAATACTATAACATGTTGATTTAATAGCGTGAAATGACCGCTATTGAATAAATATTTTATAGCGGCAAAATGGTGTTATAAAGATTTCCAGTTCCGTTGAGATTTAGCTGTATTATAGCGGCTATAATGAGCTATTGAATTAACGTACCATAGCGGCGAATTTGCGTTATAAAACTAAGCTCAACCATAGCGGCATATTTTGTGTTATAAATATTCTACAGTTTTGTATAACATGTCGATATACAGCGCTTATCAAACCACTATGGTTGTGATTAATAGCGGCTATATGCCGCTATAAAAGACACTTTTTGTTGTAGTGCTAAGTCCTAGGCCGAATCCTGGTCTCTCCGGACCCTTGCCGAGTATAGTCCATACTCGATGACCTGAAACATCAAATAACAAATGCTATTTTTTAAACCATGGCCTAAGTCCTAGGCCGACCTTGGTCACATTGGACCCTTGCCGAGCATAGTCCATACTCGACGACCTTTTACCAAAAACAATATAAAAATCTAATTAAAATCCAATCCGAAATCTAGATCGAATCAGAAAACCAAAATTCCATATCAAAAGTCCAAACCAAGATCCAAACCGAAGAACAAGCATCCAAACCAAAATTCAAACTAGAAAATCAACAAAACCCAGAGTTCAAACCAAACTCCAAAACCATACCAAAGAAAAGCAAATATCCAAACCAGAAAGAAAAAGCAAATTTCACAAACTGGAGCATCATGGTTTATCATCATCTCAGAGCATGCCTAGGGGCTATCTTTGTCCTCGTACATAAGTAAGTGACTTAGCCATTTACCCAGAGTTTGCTACTTATTCCATACCATCCCGATTAGTCGATGACCAACCGACCATCATTCCTAGGTCTCGCGCCGTCATCGTTTGAAGTAGACGGTGGCTGCTCCTGTTCCACCGCCGCATTTCGAGTTCCGACATATTACCACAACTGACCATTCCTTACATGCTCCTCGATTATATCCTTCAGATGCCTGCAGCTGTTAATATCATGCCCGTCTAGGTCATGAAAGAGACGGTGCCTTCCCGATGCCCTCTCGCGTTTCGAGGGTTCCCTCCTTGTCGGCCTTCGATAAGGAAGGCAATCTCGAGGTTCCATGTATATCCGTTACAATGTCTTATTCAGTCTCGTGTAAGTGGAGAATTTTGGTTCTCCCCAACGCTTCCTTGCTCTACCATAATCATCATCCGACTTCCTCTTCCCCTTATCCTTATCCTTACCTGAGCTTTCATTGGATGGTCCTCCATCCTTAGCCACGTTTACTTCCTTTGATTTCATATCCAAGCTTGCACCCTCTTGCTGAAGAAATCTCTCAACCTCGTGAAAGAATTCCCTGAGATCCATTGATGGATCCCGTACCAATGATATCTTGAAATTAGAGTTGTCCCTGACTCCTGACACTGCCGCCATTAAAACCATTGATGGATCCGGCTGATCCACCGAAGCAACCGCTGCATTAAACTGGGTTAAGAAAGTCCTGAGCGACTCTCTTGTCCTCTGCTTTATCGACGTCAGTGTCATCACATTTTTCGGCCTCTTGATATGGACCTGAAACTGCTTCAAAAACTTGTCCACCAATTCTATCCACGTCCTAATAGATCCGTTTTCCAATTGTTTGAACCACATAGCAGCTATATCCGTCAAGTATAGGGGGAAACACCGAGCCATAACCTCCTTTGATGCCCCTAGCACTTCCATGTTCTTGTATACCTCATTAAATGATCGGTAGGATCCGTCCTACCTTTGTATACTTCCAAGTAGGTAGCTTGAACTATGGTGGATTCCTAGTCATTCTGATGTCACGGGTAAATGGACTCCTGTTTACTCCTTTCAGATCTCTATTTTTCAGACCTCCGACTATTATTCACTTGATAATTTCAGCCAATCCAGGGTTGCCCCCCATCTTCATTTCCTAACTACCCCTCGAGTCCTCGAGGGAATTCCGGTACATACTCCTTGTCACGCACTCCTCTAATCCTGCCGACACCATGTTGTGCAGCATCACCTGGTATTCCTCCATGAACTGGTATAGCATGACATGGTGGTGTGCCCCCAAGTCTAGATCCATCTAGATTGATAGCTGCTTGGTGATTGTGGGTTGATCCCTGGTGAACTGCTCTATCTGATTGCTTGTTGAGTCCTTCTGATCCACCTCTGTGGATCTGACCTCCTGCAGCTCCTGCTGCTCCAGCCTGTCCGAACTGTCTGAGAAGGTTCTACATCATCTTCTCCTGCCTTTTCATCAACTGCTCCTGCATAGAATCCATCATAGTCTGCATCTCATCCCTCGTGATGTAAATGGATGTCTGATCTGCGCAAGCTCCAAAGGAAGCCTCTTGACTTCCCTCTTGATGGCTCCTTTCCCTCACATGTCTCCTTGTCAATTGCCTAACTATGATTCTTCCTAGATCTGATCTTTTAGCTTTCCAAATCTGAAATCCAAATCTGGTATAGCGGTTGCTAGCTTTCTCAGTGAAAGCACCACAAAGTGTTTGCGCTAAAATTGGTCACAAACCCCAGAAGTGGTGAAAGCACCAGTGTTTATACACAAATCCTCAATATCCAAACACAGATATCAGATCCAGATGATGTAGAGAGTAAAAATGAAGAAACAACAAAATTAAAATGAAAGAAAGTAAGAGAATACATGAGATTTATTGTTTGGCTATCTCCGGCCTACGTCCACTTTGAATTGATCCTTTTATTTCCTTTGTACTGTGATTACAGTTACAATCCTTTTAATATCAATAACCAAAATGGCAGGGTTTAGCCCAAAAGAGAAGAATAAGATCCCCTTTTTAGTTGCCATGGAGGGGCTATTTATAGGAGTAGATCTGGAAAAATCTGCCCTAAAACTCAGAATACCTCTTCTCACATGCAGGTGGGCCCGCATGATCGATCTAGAGTGGTTTTGGATCGATCCATATGGATTTCGTATCGATCAGTAATCACTCCAAATGAGCTGAGATCGATCATGGTGAAAGATGACAGTGCAAAGTCCTTGCTCTCCAAATTTCATGAAATTCCAATGTGTAGTTTTTGAGATATGATCGATCTAAGTTTCAATTTTCTCGTGATAGCTGATGATTTCGTATCCATCACTTCTGCATCGATCCGAGTCTTCATATCCATCATCCCGTGTCCATAGCTTTCGCATCAATCTGCTTCTCACGCTGTGATCCATGCTTCGTGCTCCATCTTGACTGTTTCCTTCGTATTGATCAATACGAACTCGATCGATACAAAAATGGCTCCTGAATCTTTCGTGTCCATCCAGAACTTTGTTCTTCGTATCGATCCACACATTCCTTCCTTCGTATCGATCCCTGAATGTTGCCTTTCGTATCCATCCCCTACAGCTACCTTTGTATCGATCCCGAGTGCCCTGGTGAAGCATGTGACTTCGTATCCATCAAGTCCTGCTTCCTTCGTATCGATCCAAGCTTTGATCGATACGAAACATGCCAACATGCCTTGCCGTATCCATTTAGTCGATGCGCATTGCATCGATACAAAACCCATCGATCCAAAACAAACAGCCGAGTCCTCTTCGATCGATACGAAAGTATCGATACGAACTGATTTTCCATGAATATTGATTCATCTATAACTTGAGCATACGAACTCCAATTGACCTGAAATTCGAAGTGTAGCCTCGCTGAGCCTTGTTTATCATTCCCTATCGATCCCACCTTGATTAGAGTTTGGTCCAATTTTGACGGTATAGCCTTGTTTCCAATTGATCTCCAATCTTGATAACCATCCTTTTTAGCCGATTTGTTATTATCCCGGCCTTGACCAAAAGGCGGGGTAACAATAATGATACCCGTATCACACCACATGATAATCCATTCATTTATCGAGAACCTTTGAATGTGAACGAAAATACCTAGTGACACTCATATGGCTGGTAGGCACCGATAGTCACTGTATCGTATGATAATGATATTGGTCGTCGATGCTGCTACATGTTAACACCGCGTCTATGGATTTCACCAATGGATAGACGAACCCTTTTTCTCAAAGTGCAATTAACTTTGTTACAGATTTAAAAAGAGTGAATAATTCATACCGCAATCAATTGCATGAAAGGTTTAGCCCTTGTGATGATTAAGTCATCTAACATTAGCAATATTTTTATCTTGCAATATTTATATCCAGTGCTTCTTTGCTATAATAATCAATGCTAGCTTTTAAAAAGAATCTAATGTCTACCACAATAAAGTATATCATAATAATAAACATAGGATATAAGCTAATGAAAGAATGGTCATGGCCTACATAGAAAAATGCTCACATACACGTATAACATACAATGCGCATACACAGAATAAAAATATAGTATAAGTACATAGGAAATGATATAATACTGATGGCATGCATAATAGAATATCGATACACAAAAATATACAACGTACAATGCACATACATAACAAAACAACATAGTATTGTAGCATATGCATACATATGTACCATCATCATAAATAGAACAACTACAGCTCATAATCAACATGTGTCAACATTAGACAGTGTAATAAAATATATAATCATGTCAAAGATGCAATATAATTATCGTTATCACCACCATTACCTCCATCATCATCGTCGTCGTCGTCCCCATCACCACCTTCGACATCGTTGTCACCATCACCACCAACATCATCACCATTGCCCCCTATAAATCTTCCATCTGGTAGTTCATAAGGCTCGTAAACATTAAGTCCAACAATCAACCCATCTATTTGTGCCTCTAATATATATGAATGTTGCATGCACATCTCATGTTGGGTATGAGTATGTATGGGCATCATATTTCATAGCACAACACATGTAAGTCTGACTTAGTCCAATGTAATTAACAACCTATACCTTAAAGGGCCTAAATTTCGACAAAATCAAAACTCATGTCCATCAAAGCATAGATCGTTGGATTTGGTACCTGCAAATAAACATGAGCATTATCAGAGATTGACAGAAATCTAAACTCACAGCGGAAATAATAATAGGATAAGAATACTGATTATGACTACTACCTTGGAATTAATGGTACTCCTTGGAAAGCAGATTGTCACATCAGCATCTAGCATGAGAGAAAAGAACGCTTCTCCAACTACTAAGCACGTCCAGCTCCAATGACATGTTCATCTAAATCTGTCATGTGGGTTGTAATGAGTAGGGGGTTAGAACTGTTTGATGTGTGTTTATTGTTTGATGATAACAAAATATATATCGATTTTTAGATGTGTTTGCAAATTGTACACATATAGAAATAAATATTGAATATTAATATTATTGCATAGAATTTGACAAATTCAATCAGTATTTTTATTCAATATAATATTTTATATAATACAATGTTTTCAGTTCACACACTAATTTCATACATTTCATAATTGCATACATTACACTGATTTCATACATTGCACATTTACATTTGTTTCCTCACTACATCACTCATACACTCAGTCTTCTGCACATTTGCACTATCTAGCTCCAGTATTTGTCCTGTCTCCTGTGAACCTGTATAATTAACAACTACTGCAGTAATCTGAAAATAAACAAATTTGAATTTGCAAAAATATAAAATTTGTTTTTATAATTGTCTCAGATATATGGGTTATTGTCATCATCTTTGATTGTGTAATATCTGTGCATATCGGTATTTATATCAGGGAAAGATAAATCTTGAGTAGCTGCAATACACACGTGTACATTCATACATGTGTGCACTGCCTCGCCAACTCGTGCACAGTCAACAAACACAAGGTCAAATCAAAATCAGATTCAACACAAGTGCAAATGGCCTTGACCAAAATTCAGAGTATCACTGTAACAATAAAACTGTGCATGTACACAGTGAAACTCAATATGGCAACACAAGGTAACACAAATGAATCAGTGATACAAAACAGTTTCAAGCTCAAGAAGCAACAAGTCAAGATACAGTCCAATACAAAACAGAAGTGAAAAGTGAATCCAACAGCAACTGTACACATGAACAATATGGTTTACAACTCAAAACAAAAGTGAAACTGTACAATTCACAGATCATCAGCATGAAAACAATAACAACAGCATGCAACATAGGTGAAACAGAGGTGAGTGCAAACATCAATAGTAGTAAAGATCAAGTTAAAGTGATGACAGAAAGCATGTCAAAGTTTAGGTTAGAATGTAACTCAAATGAACAAGTGACAGTGCAACCAAAAATGGAAACAGTGAATGGTACAAGTACAATAACAAGAATATCAGGTGATGTTAGAAAACATATACAGAGCAAATATCATCAAAGCTCAAGTCAAAGCAGGGAGGAACAGGAAGGCAGAAAACCAGAATATATCACAAATCCAAAGCAGTATATGTTAGTTAAGAAAATTCAAGTCGAAGAGAAGATGACCAGAAAAAGTCAAGGCTATGATCAACAAATATCAAGGCCATGATCAAAGTCGCAGAATTTACAGATGACCAGAAGATGACCAAAGTCATAGTGAAACAGTAAACAATACCTTAGATCAACAGTGAATACCAAAATGTCAGGGATGAACACAAAAATGCTCAGAGCCGAAGTCAAGAAAATTCAAAGTCAACCAGAGAATATTCTCGAAACCAAAAATATTGAAAAAGTCGGAGTTAAAATTAGGAAAGATTCTGGCATATAAATCAAAGAAAGAATCGAACGATGTATAATCAAAGCCGTGGGTATCAAGTGAAGTTAAAATCGAATATACCAAAAAATATCACAGCAAACTTAATAATGGAAAGTTTCAAACGACATAAAGGCCAAGTAATTCAAATCAGATGAAGTATAAGGGTTTCGAAAACCCTATATAAACAACCAAATTTCATCATCGACTGGTGTGAAGTACAGAGCAAAAAAAACCCAATCATCACTGACATTTATCAAATCAAGTTCAAGTATAAATCAGAGAAAAGCAACGAGCAGAAATCATATACCAATTCCAGAGAGAGCCTAAGCCCTAATCCCAAAATCGCAACAGAGAAAAGCCCTAATTCTAGAATCAAGCGAAGAGGAGCTGAAGTCTCAATTCGCCAGAGAAACAGAGAATCGAGGAGCCGAAGCTCAACAATCCAGATTCGCCAGAGCAACAGAAGGAGCCGAAGCTCATAATTCCAGAGTCACCAGAAAGAAGACGAAGCCCTAATTCAAGAACATCGCCATTATCTCAAAAAAGGGATCGGGCCAGAGAAAAACAAAAGGGGATCGAAGAATTGAAGCGGGCCGATAATATTAAAAAGGGCCGGGTCTTATTTTTCTAAGAGTCTAATTAAATTGGGCCGGGATTATTTTAGAGCAAAATATATTTTCAAGTTTAAATTTAAATTTTGCTCTTGTTTTACTTAGGATTTTTTAGTTTGTATTTTTCTTTCAAAAACAGGGTAAATCACCAACAAGGGTTTAGGTAGTGTTAGATTGTCTAGTTAGGGTTAGTTCAGTGAGCAGGGTGTGCGAGTTTACGAAACTCTATAGGCGGAGCAAGGTGTGCGAGTCTGTTAGAGTGTTTGTAAGCGGGATACTGTTTAATCCTAATAGAAATCTGGGAATGCAGCAGTAGGCAGGGGTTGCCGAAGCTGGGTAAATTTTGTGTGTGATTTACTTTTCAGCATATTTGTTTATCTGAAGTTTGATTACGTGTTTAATTCGTGAAAATTTGCTATAACCCTATTCACCCCCCCCCCTCTAGGGTTAATCTAGATCCTACAAGAACAACGTTCTGGTGACTGAAAAATCTATAAACCGTCCATAACATAAATTTATACCAATTGATTTTCATTTAATTGTTATGTCTATTAAGGTTAGCAATTCTAATTTAACCTTGCATTACACACACGATTACTTACCTACCCATTCCCAATTTACAAAACACTAACGAAGCCCTATCAACCATCCAATACTTCTATACTCATTTGTCACTTAATACTTTTAAATATGAAGTGGGATTCTACTATCACCACATAATACTTTTAAAAGAGAAATAGGCAGACTTTGCCATTTAAGACCTCAATTGAGGTAGACTCTGTCATTTAAGACCTATTCCCAATGTGTACTTCTAGCGTCGTCATTATTGGTTTATTGGCCCTAACTACAAAGACCTTTAACCACTATATATGGCCTTATAATTTATAATAACCATACCATTAGTACATCTATCATTATTAAAGTCTTATTAAAGTGAGAGACTGTACCCTAGCCACTTAATACCTCATTAATAAGGACTAGGCAGGCCTCAGACCATTTAACACCTATTTATAGGTAGGTCTTTGCCATTTAATACCTAACCCTAAAGCAGACTCCTCACTAGTACTATCTAGCTGACATTACTTAGAAATCTATTAGGCTACTTAGTACTACTTTTATAGGAGAGAGGCGAACCCTAGATCAGTCACTTAGTACCTTAAACCCGAAGCAAACCCTTCCCGAGATATCCATCATCACTCTTAATTATAAATATGGAATCTCATTAGCTTACTTCTTTCGCTAGGGAGACATGCCCTAAGATAGCTATTTAATACCTCAACACTAAAGTAAACTTTTTTTAGAGATATCCTTCGTCACTTCCTAATTTCAAATTTGGACCATTTAATACTTTTCGATTAAAAAAGCAGGTCCAATCGCTCGCACCGTCATGGGTTCTAGGATTAGTGATATTTCACATCAGTAATAAGTGCATCTAACTGTTGGTAGCCTCAAAGTGAAGGGCAGCCTTTCGTCGAGTGACTCTACTGACCTCGCATCATTGACCTCCAATGTCCGATTAACCATCCTAAGTCTTTACTTATACTATCTTTGGTTGTCATTGGACTTAGCTTACTAATTCCTTTTTTACTTAAGGCAATAAGATTTACCTTAAAAACTTATATACCCATAAATACCCCTTTAATGCTCATAGATGTCAATTTGTCCATAAAATCCTAATAGACATTTCCTAAGACATTTATGCATGATTACTAATTTCAAATTAGTAAATTTTTTATATCTATTCCATTTTTATCAGTCTTGTTAATTCATTTGTCTCTATTAATTGTAGCCCTTAATTTAAAACTATCCATTATTTCTCATTAATTGTCCATTAATTTAGGTTACAATCTTTTATTTCCTATTAATTAATTAATACCGAATTCTTAATTTATGAAATACTATCTTTTCTAATTCTAACTATTAATAATAACTAATGAACGACACGCATAAATAACGCATGAATAAACGTTGTTCTTCTTTATTAACGCAATAAATACGTATAAACTACCTAATAAACTACCTATTCGTAACCAAATATATTCTAACCATAAATATGTAACCAGAGTATGCTTTCCATATTTAATTTGCTGGAATTAAATTCCTTAGGAAAATTTTCCGCTATGATTTTTATAAATTGGTTTGACACAAGAAGATAAGATTGACTCCATTTAAAATTACAAAAAATAGATAATTTCTTATTCCTTGTTAAATCAAACATCCCCTTTTGAATGAAAAGTGGAAAAGGTAAACAAATTTATAAAAATCAAACGGATGTTCTTAACACAAATTAAAATATGGAAAATCTATAACATAGCACAAATTGGATCAATAATCCAAAATCCTAGTTTACACCCAAGTACAAATCTAGAATAAAAATATACAACATTCAAATTCTAAAATATTTGAAACTGATTTTCAGATCTAGATGAAAACAAATTTCTAAGACGGATTTAAGACAAGAATAAGTATGCAATAGTTTTCTACACTAATTTGAGCCTCAACTCACAAATAAAATTGATTTAGGTGTAAGAGTCAAACGTATGCCAACAGAATAGATTTAAAATTATAAACAATATATATAATTTTCCACTCACCTTTTAAAAGTGATCTAAATCTCCAGATCTGAAGTAGAACCTTTAAATCATCTCCAAATCCTTTTTAATCCCATAAATATGTATAAAAAGGGTATATACATATATTAGAATTATAGATATGAGAAGAGATTTGGGATTTCGATAGAAAATAGATAAAACATACAAATATACATAAATTACCTCAAATACGCTGATTGATTCTCTTCTCTTCTCCTTTTTATTAGATTTCTATTCTTCTCCAATTCATATGAATATAGATATAATTATCTTATTTTTATAATTTAGAAAGAAATTGGAGAAGAAGAAATGGCAAAGTTTCGTTGCTCTATTCAGACAAATACGAGAAGAGGAGGAAGCTTTAGGAATGTATTTATAGACACTAGAATCAACCAGAACCGTTAGATTAAAATATAATAGATTCGGGCCATTGGGTCAAGAAAAACCCTAGCCACCGCCTTAAGAGCGATCGACCGTCTCCTCTCGGGGGTCGACCATCCAACGTCGACCACTACACTAAGCGGGTCGATCTGTGCACCACATTCAATTAAATAAAAACGTTAATTTCTTAAACGAATTCGTTTTTCATCCGTAACTTCTTCGTTTGGACTCCGATGACAAAAATCCAATTATGAAAGTTGCTTAGAATTTCGCTACAAAGGCAACGGTGCAAGTTTCGTGGTCGATTTCATCGTTTACACAAATTTTATTTTTGAAGCCTAACAAATTAACTAACTAACTAAATAACTAACGATAAATTATGGGGTGTTACATCTAATCTAAGTGCATACTGAACGGATAAATAATATTTGATGTAAGCAACTTTTAAAAATCAATACAAGACATAATGTATGTAACTTAAAATAAGTGCCTCGTTTGGAAACAGTATATGCAATCGTCGAGGGATGGTCGACCGCCATAAGACAAGCGTCCACAAGCTGTGTCTAATGCGAGGCCTAAGGAGTCCGTAAAATGTGGCTGTGACTACACATGTCGAGTGGCGACCTAGACTCCATCAAGTCATGTCTAACTCCTAAGGGTGCATGATGCACATACCTCTGTTTTCCATCGTCTCATCCTAGGAAAGTATTGCTCAGAACTTTGATTAGCTGTTCCCTAGATGCATTGATGCATGTTTGCCTTGCATGCATAGTACTATAACCGCAACATGTACCAAAAGGCGAACATCTGCTTAATCTTGCCAAGCGCAAATGAATCCAAAGTGGTATATGAGGTACCTAGAATGGTCGTTCCCAATCTACATATGAGGCTGATCTAGCCTAGTAAGCTCTGCTAAATAGCCCAGGCGAATCGTACCCTTTTGCTTCGAGAAAAAGATCGAACCAACCTAGTACAAAAGAAATGCTTGAATGATGACATCGATCATATTTGTTCTATCTCTATAAGTGGTGATGTTGTGCTGAAGGTAGGTCAAGGGCACATCACTGTTATGAATGAAGCCAAGATTAATGTGTTGTTGAAAAATAGCAAACAAATTAGGAGACTCTATAACTCGTTGAAAGGGAAAGGTCTATGCATAGTCCTCCAATCTCAATACTCGTAAGCCTGTAGAAGTTGGTGGAGGCAGTATCCAATTCAAAATTAAAAAAGTGGAATGTATGTATGGTGGATCACCACCTCTTTACTCTAAAGAGCACCAAGTTGGTCCGAACCAAGGCCAGTATATTAATTGTGACTAAAAGGAGCGGGTTTACGAACAAGGAATTGGACGGAGATAAATGTTGTGCAACTGAGGCCGGTAGATAGTTAGTTATGATCTAAGATTTTAGGCTAGAGAAGCTATAGATATGTATGTGCCCGTTGGACATCTAAATAAGCGGTTGATTAAATGAGTAGACATGCCTAATCATCGAAAACATGCCAAAAGAACTTGATTGAAGCCTATTTATAATAGATTGGGAAAGGGTGTCGTAAAAATATACAACGTATTTGGCCCAACTACCGTGATAATAAATGTACTGATCCTATATATAATTAAACTTGCATGGTTAAATATACTTGCAGTTATTTAATATGAATTTAGGGTACATATATTCTAAATGATTATAGTGAAATAATTAAAGAAATATATCGGCACCGTAGACAATGCGATTTCAGATCTATGCTGATAACCGGGTGGAAGCAAATGGAGTATTAGTTGATCGTCGGCACTCAACCCGAAAGTAGAAGAAATGTGTACAAGACTAGCTTTTTCATGTGTACGTCAGTGAACGGTTCTATCGATTATGGTTGGACATGACGTCATTTTGATGTATTTTATATTTAAAAGCTTAAATAAGTGGAGTGAAAAAAAAGAAGCACGGGATGAGGGTGAGGGAGAAAAAACGGTTTATATAGACGAAACTCGGATGTCCATTTAATGGGCGTCCAGTGTTTTGGCGTCCGTTTAATGGATGTCTCATACCACGAAAGACGGTCCTAAAAGTTTTGGTAACTAAAGCCAAGTGCAAAACTAAAGCCCTCGTATTGAAAATAATGCTATTATCATTAATTAAATCATCAAAATAATCTATGCAGTTTAAAAATTATGAGAAGTGGAACAAAAAGAAAACTTTAATTCGTAACAATAATTCAATTTATCCAACAAAAATACGTTCTAAATGAAGAATATCTAACCTATTATTTATAATTTATCAAAAATATTTTCCACGATAGACGGAAGTAAAATTCATTTTAACTAATCGATTCGACTAAAAAACGTTAGTCATACGAAAATTAACTTAGTTATTTATCGATAAATTTTACATTAGCTAACCATTAAAAAATCCATTAACCATTATGAAGGGTCGAAATCAATACTTCTTATACAATTATTATTCCAAGCAACAAATTAAATATGCCTATTTTGATTAAAAAAAGACTGAACATACTTGACAGAATATTATAAGCTAAAAATAAACCGTAAAGCATCATCACAAACTCTGCGAAAGAATACAGCCTGTCCAGAAGTAGCAATTCAAGATATAACTCTAATTTATCATATCATCAAAATGAATAGTGCACCACTAATGATAATAAAATGATACATAACACAAGAAGCTATGTTTTCAATCCGCCAATCAAAATCTAATCTCGAAATTAACTCAAAAAATCAATAAAAATTTACAACTCAAAACAAAATTTAATCGAATGATGAGTTAACTGATCAGCCTAAATCCAAATCAACAGCATAAGACGAGATTAATGCTTATAACATTAGTTCAAAATAAAACAAACAAAGGATTATACATAAATAAAGAAGTGTATATTCAAGTTCAATGCAGTATTTGGATTGCCAAACCAAACTAACACGGTATAATTTGATTGCCAAACCCAATAATATTTTGAAGAAAATGACATCCTCTGCTCTGCAACGAAAAAGGTACAAAACATTCAAGAAATCAAGGGTAAGAAGAAAAGTAAGTGTGCACTATACTTTAGTGGGTCAAACTTAGACAGTATAACTATCCTTTTGTAGATGTGTGTGTATATATTCACTTGCTACAGAATATATTAAAGAAAAAGAAACCAAAAAAGGTGGAATTGTCTTTATTCATGGTACCATACAGCTATACTCCAAGCTATAACCCAATAATAATAAAAATATCTACGAAGCCAAACTTTTGGGTTTCGCAACTTCGATGCATGTGTTTATTTATTATTCGGAGATAGTGATATCAGCTTTGAACCGCATGATATTCCATTCCACCAACTTTTTCAATAGCCATGTTGACGACAAATGATTCTTGAGATGACCCAATCCAAAAGATAAGACATATGATGAAATATATCATAGCAAATTTACCTACAATTCGTATACTATACCTATAACCATATGATTTAATGCATATCTTATCGCATTATTCAGCATACAGGAATTGGATATCTCTCCTCCCCAATGATGCAATAACGATTTTGTTTACCCGTCGATAAATTATGTAGATGACGAAAAATTGAATAAAAGTAAGTTATTTTCATTAAAATGCATCAACATACAGAACCTGATTTTTTCTCTCCCCTTTTTCTTCTCATGCACTTGAAAATAAGAAAGCATTAATATAGATAACTTGGCTTACGTACATACTCTTCCCAATTCTACCTTAAATAAACGAAAACTAACTAGTTTGGGCACTCTGAATACCACATGATTTGTAAATACCCCGTGAATGTAAATAACTGGGTTGGGTACGGTTTAGTCAAAATCCGATCATATTTGGATCCGATCCAATTTGTTTTATGTAGTTTCTAGATATGAGTATATATGTTGTTATTTTTACCATTTTGTTTATTTGCATATAAATGTTTTTGCATACTATTATTGTGAATTTGACTACGTAAACACTGTATGTCAACAATTATTTATCTATAAGTTTTATAAAAATTGCAATTTTAGGATATGGTTTTAATATAAATATTGCAATTTTAGGATATGGTTCTAATTTAAATATTTTGGATTAGGTATATGAATATTACTTGACAGGACGGACTTAGATATTAGTTTCGAATCGGGTCGGATCCAGATTTTGATTACTTTATCCGGGCTCGAGTCCGGATTTTAAGACAGCAGACTGAAATCAGCCGTTGAGAGGCCTATATTGGACATATTGTGTACGATAGAATCCAGGCTTATTTTCTATTGCATGCTTATTTTGAATATAATCATCGCCCATTAATAAAATCTTTATGCATATTTCCTTTCTTGTATACAAATGGTAATCATTGAACATCACAATCTAAGGGTGTGTTATTTTTTTAAACGAAAGGGGCAAATGTAAGGGGCAAACGAAAGAGACTGGGAAAGGGGTAAGTTCGCGAAAGGGGAATGAGTTTTTTTACAAAAGGGGCAAAATTATTATTTATATTATTATTTTATTTGTGTTAATTATTTTCAAATAAAATAGATATGTACCGAATAGAGAATACATAATACTGAATACATAGTTCAAAATCCAAAATGCAGAATACAAAATGCAAAATACAAAGCATAATCTACAAATACAAACTACAGAATGAAGAATGCGTAATAAAAAATATAGACAATTCTTAACGTAACCCAACATCAACTAATTCATTTCGTATGGTATCTCGAACTAATGCCATAACAGTTGTTGTTGCAGTTCTTTGAACTTGTTCACGATCATTATTTTCACGGTTCTGAATGCTATAATACTCTTCTAGATATTCTTCGGGCACCAGATCCGGATTATCGTCATATACCATAAAATCAGGATCTCTAGCGTTGTACCTTCGTATGAAATTGTGAATAGCCATTGTAGCAGTGACAATTTGTACCTAAACATTATATGGGTATGTTGGCATGTTACGTAAGATTGCAAATTTTCCTTCCAAATTCTAAAAGTTTTTTGGTAACGACCCGACTTTCGACCTTTAAAAAAACGACATCAGTACGTACACTGTATAGCATGCCGAGTAATCGAGTACCGGAAATACCAGATCATTAGGGGTGAAGAAGAAAAGATAGAAGAAGAAATAGAAACAACAACACAGAATCTCACAATCGCAGCGGAACAATATATAATAGATAATAACATATCTTTATACAAAACGAACTATAAATGCTATTTATACATACCATTATCAGAGTACAACAATTAACAAAACACTCTGGACAATTATAATAACCCGTCCACATATACATAACATACAGTGGAAATAACCAAGTACGTGAAATACGTCTGAAATCCTTCAGCTCGTCTCTGGAGCTCCATAACAACCTAACCCGAATCTGTAATAATCGGTCTGACCCGAGCTTTATAATAAAATAACACCCGAGTCAGTCTGAAAAATCAGCGTAAGAAAACACACTTAATTTGAATTTTATTAAATTTCAAAAATCCTTTGAAAGACAAATGTATCTCGTAAGACCACGCCACACATAAACACGATAGGTTTTTACCTTACGATAACCAAAATATTTTATATCAAAATCATCTCATATTATAATAGTGTCTATAGAAAGTAATTAGAAAATAACTGAAATGCATGCATCTCACGTTTCAGCAGTATTTCGTATATAATCAAAACTGTACAGGCTCGTAGTGGATATTGGATTTCAACAATGACTGGGCTACTGGGGTACCGCCCGCCACAATACACCTCTAGAAAAATGTACCGAGATCGTACCTAACGATCCCTGCCAACACAGGACCGGCCTACCCCTAATCTGGATAGTACCGAATATGTTATCACCCGGGTGTTCCCACACTAATCGAGTGCTCTCTTTTCCATGCACAACCATATCCATAATTTATAATATAATGTATCCAAGGGTATCTAGAAAGGTGATAACATACCCTACTTGGGTGCGACCCACTTAGCCCTGCTGCATCACCCATGTTTTAGTCATTCCCGTTTGATGAGGCTTGAGGCTATGTTTTACCTTTAGAATAGAATTCATACTTGGAATGCTAACATTTCCTTCCAAGCAATAATGCAATGATAGCATTCATCCATACAAGTTGTCATGGGTCTGGACAAACCGAATCTACATAATCTCCGTCTTCATTGCCTTCACGATATCACAATTCGTAACGCACAAATCGGATCGAAGTGGCGGATAATTAAATCCGATCCCGGTCTCTTTGAAACGATCAACGTATTTGGCCAGATTTGATAGTCGGTTATTTAACTATCAAATAACACACATAAGCAGTCACTAGGCCCATATTATAATTTCCCAAAATATTTATTTCAAAATATCTTTACAAGAATATATATATATCCAAATTTCTCCCAGTATTCCATCAATTGAAAACAATTCCAGCACTTATCCATCACAGGATATTTTTAAACCATTCAACACTTAGAAATATTTTCGAACTCAATTTATAAAACATAGGAAAGTATTTCTATATAAATCATTCCTCTCTTAAAATAATTTCCAAAAACCCTCTTTTCAATACTTAGGAGAATATTGATAGGCAGATTCTCCAAAATCATTTTAATGTCAAACTTAGAAAATATTTCATAATCTCACAAAACTCCAGAATTACTAATAAATTCCCTTTTTCCATTTCCAAAAACTAATTATACCCATTTATAATTCCAACCAACAATTCATAATTTCTTTAATGAATTCATACTCATTTCCGATGTCCCATATTCCAACATTTTAGAAAATTCCCTTTCTCTTCCAAAATCTCTTATAAGATTCCTTTATCAAAATCATATCCATTTAAATAACCCCATTTACCAATCTCAAGAGAGTTTATAATTAAATTTTAATCCTTCAAACTCTCTATATATAGTAAGTATATTTAAAGAATAATAATATATTTTTATAACACATTCAAGAAATTATTTAAAATATCAAAGCACTTTTAAATAAATATTAATAACTCATTCCCAATTCATTTTTAAATAAACTAAACAGTTTACAAGCTTATTACAATAATTTTATTTATTTCCAACTAATATCAGGTATTTGAAAAAAAAATCAACTTTCCGGAATACTTTCAATTCCAAAATAGTTTTTAAACCACATAGTTTAATTAATAGAAATCCCATTCTAAAAACAAACTTAACATCTCGATAAAAATCCATTTTAAAATCCAATATAACCATTTTGGCATTTATACATCTCTTTCGATTTATCAAAAATCGATTTCATTTCCAATTCCATAAAAAAAAATTACATTTCCAAAATGGTACCTTCTATTTCATTCTCAACAAATTTCCATATCTCATTATAAATTCTCACCGTGAATTTATATTCCAATTTATCGAATGATAATCATTCCACTTAATTTATAAACATTGTTTATAAATTTCATAAACTCATTTCCAGTTTTATAACCGGTTCATATTACCAAAAATACATTCTATAAATCGATTTCTAATTAAAATTCCATTTACAAATCTATTTCTAAAATAATCCAAACTATATTCCAAAACCAATCAAATCTCGATTTTCGTCTTCCACTCCATATTTCAAGAAATATTATTTTAAATTAATTATTTAAAAATTTCCAATTTAAAATTCTCCAATTGAAACCATTTTTCCAAATAAGCTAAATAAATATCCAAAATCCAATCATTTATTAATCAATTCAATTCCCTTTTAAATAATCCCAAAATCCAATATAAATATTTCATTTCAAAAATCCGACTTTGAATTTCTTTTAAAATTCAATAATAATATTCATGGTATTTTAAATACCAAAATTTTAGGGCCAGTGCTATTATAACATCCAATATATCAATCACACAACAATCCATAATATATTAGTCCAACACATCATATATCACTATATATGAAATAAAAATCAATATTTTTGAGGAATCCCATTGGATCCCTCCAACCTGTTTTCCCTGCATCCACAGATGTTAGATAACATAAAAATACCAATCCCGCTTCGAGGCGGGATATCGCGGTATTATAGAATCATCCGCTATTATGCGAGGCGCATAGTGTCTCATTCACTCCAATCGACAGGAAATATACCCAAATACTAATATATATTAATATATATACTAATTTAACATTCAGTGGATAATAATATATCAATCCAACCAATCATCTAATAATAATTTTTAATTATTATAAATAAACTCCAGTAATCCAAATGAGTGAGATTTACTCACCTTGATTTCCAATTTGCCAACGTTTCAATTTTAAATCAAATCGAACGAAGTTCGATTTAACCTAAAATTTTAGCTAGGTCCAATCAACTCCAAATTGATTCCAGAACGCAGTATTCATCGCCACGATTCCATCGCCGCTAGTTTCGTTCAATTTCGACCTCGTATGGAAAAGCTATAGCATTTTAACTGTTACACGATTTAACATATATATAATTTTTTTTTCAAATTCCTTTCCATTTCAAACGTCCATCAATCTGGGCCATTAAATTCGCATCAGGAGATCAAGAACGTGTTTCATCTTCTTCGTTTAAGAAACATCTCGTACGCAAGAACCCACTACCGCCATCATCCTTTGATTGCCGCACCTATCTCCGATTATCTATGGCAGGATCGTCAACCGCCATGTGAAGCGGCCACGTGAGCTCCACCAATGCCCAAATTTATGACTTGCTCGGTCACCTCCTCCACTCGCGAATCACACTCGAACGCATGGTCTTCATGGTCAAAATTCTGGCGATCCACCACGCGAAATCCCATCACAACCGTTGGATGCATAGATCACACTGCCCTCTACGAACTTCTAGGTGGTGACTTTTGCTAATAGTAGATGGATCATGATAAAATCGAGGAAGAAATCAGGCCATTTCGGCCACTGAAGATAGTGGAGGCAGATGAACCAAATTTGCTAGGGTTTTCTGATTTGTGTGTATATATATATACGTATAATTTACTATTTGAAGCCCCGTTCACACTTGACTTCTCCAATCTCCAAACAGAATGTGCCGACAGGCGTTCATAAAGTTTTACCCTTATTCCGAACTCAATGGAACATGTTTCGAAGGCCAATTCTAAAGTATACAGGAGTTACAGCTTTAAACGACAGATTTAAATTAAATTCCTTAAATTAATTTCTACGCGTTTTAAGCTCCCACGATCAAACGATAAATCCGATTGATACGAAATTTGAAATCCAATAATAAAACACTATTACGGATCCAATGAAATAGGTTTTGTTGAATTCCGACACTGTGCCCTGGAATGCTATTTTAACGCGTCGATTAAATCGAACGATTTCCAAAATCGAAAAAATTACTTAAAATCCGAATTTCAAAAACTGACCAACTCGATTATAATTCAAATAGCATTTATATCCGTATTAGAAACCATTTCGATTCATATTAAATCAAAATTTCAATTATTTACACTATCTCAAATATTAAATCTCATTATTAAATTAATATATAAAATCCCAAATTTTTAATTTATCGACTTTTAATTCCATCCAAAATCCAAAATCATAACTCTAATTCAAATAGAGTTTAAATAAACCTTAGAAATCATTTTCATTCACATTTAATTCCAAGTTCACAATTGCCCCCAATTTTAATATTAAATTATCTATTCACCAAATCCGCTAAATTGTTATATTTGAAATTTTAAACCATTTCACTGATTTAAACAAAATTTCCATATTCAAAATAAATTAATATTTCACATTCAACTTTTAAAATAAATTAAACGTTCAAAACTAAACGACCAAAATTCTGGGTCGTTACATTCCTTCCCTCTTAAAAGAATTTCGTCTTTGAAATTGCCAAGGTAGGACGAATGATCCAAACCCATTACTTATCCAAAATCCACATTGTTGAAATTCGATATTCCATTTTTCCAAATCTTTAGTTCCATTCAAAACAATTTATTTTTCATTCTAAATCAAAACCCTTTATTCCAATTATAATGTAAAATCAACTTTTCTGTTAACAAAAATTTTCAAAATTTTTCTCACTCTCTAAATTTTCGAAAATTTTTGGCAGAGTCTCCCCTATATAGAGAGCCTTTTGCAATATCACAAATATAATTAAAATGATATCATCGACCCACACGGTCGGAAACATAATTATATATCAATATATATTTCATTTTTTGCTTTTAATGCATAAGTGTATCTTATATTAGCATTATTAAGCGAGCTTGCTAAATTTATATACAATCACGCATCCAAAATCTATCCAAACAGCTCCCTATACATGTACTTACTCAGATGAAGCACATAAATTTCAAAATCATGAAATTTCCATAACAATACACCCATTTAACCAATCTAAATACAAGTTTCATAAAGCAAGCATGTCATTTCTTGTATTTTAGGATGCATATGCAATTTACAGGGTCCAAATATTCAATTATACTCTTTCAATTGATTTCCATACCATTTAATCAAATTCAATTTGACTCATAACCAATTCATTTGCATTCTATTCATATCCACATTCATTTTATGCAAACCCATTTTATTTAGCTTCAATTTATCCATTTTAAATTGATTCAAATCAATCTATCTATTTTTCATTGATTCCCATTCAAGTTATTCACCAAGCTTGTTCACCCCATGTTATATTAAGCAACATTCCAATCCATGTTGATTCAATAATAAACCATTTTAACTTGGTCATACTTTTCCACTTTCTCGGTTTAATAAGTTTTACAACTTATCTATTCACAATTTCCTAAATTTCAACTTATGTTTACTCACACTCTATGTATTATAACATATGGTTATATAATAACCTCACAACTCATATGTATATTAAATTTACTCAATTCCTATTTACTCTCCATTTATAATTCAAAATTTTGAATTTTCCTTTCTTTACCATAATATTAAATCATTTTTCATTTTGGGTTACCATTGCATTTCTCAATTCATAAGTTCAAGAACTTCTTTACTTAAAATCTCATATCACTTACTTGAGTCCATTCACATCTTATAATCATAACTCTAGATTATATATCCATAAACAGCTTAAGTGTATCCATTTCATTCAATGATCATAACTTATAGTTATATAATCATTTTACAATTCAAACCTTATATTCAATTCAATTCAAATCCAGTTCAATTTTATTTAACTTGTCTTAGGTTAAATTTCAACCCATAACATTCATTTTAACTTACTCAAGTTAAACCTTTAATTCCAGGATTAAATTTCACACTTTCCTTCTTATTTATATCAACTCCAAATTATAAGTCCAATACTGATTTCCTCCCGATTTCACAAATCATTTACATAGAAATCCCAGAATTCAATCTCCCGGTTTTATTTCAAATCATTTGAAATCATAAATATATATATATATGTCCATTTTTATATATATCAAATTATACTTTCGAAAATTTAAAACAACTTGGTTTTACCAAAAACAATTCCCCTTTGGAATTTCTAAAACAAAACTCGTTTGCTAAACAAGTTCAAACCAAATAATCATAGCCAATTACTACGGTAGCAATCCATCACTTAGAAACTCGAAAATGAAAACTGATGATGCGGCCGTCATCACAAGAATTATATTCCTACGACTGAAGTAAGTTCGGTGCTTTCTTACATTCAAAACTCTTTTTAAACAAGTTCTATTCTAAAATATCTCAAAATAATAACACCTTTCTTCCTTTTAAACACTTCGGAAAACATTTCCAAAAATCTCCAAGATTTAAAAATGCTGAAATACTTAGTTCAAATCCATTTAAAATATTTCTCAAAGTTTCCGGGGTATAAAATTTCAAATTCTGGTTTGCATCCAATTCTAGTTATAACTCCTTTGTAAATATCATTCTTATACAATTTCTATTTGGTTATATAAAATATTTCAATTCTTATAATCTTGTTTTGATTATAATATTATCAGCCAAACATCCAAATATAATATATATAATAATCTCAGAAAATTATTTCTTTTATATCAAAAATATAGTTTGGGCACAATTATTTCATTTATCCACTTTGAGACCATACTATGTCGGTGTACCTTGTTTAAGAGTTTAGAAACCCCTATCGACATGGTTGTACTTCCCGTACAGACCAGAATTCATAAACACTCAACCGATAAGTCAACACAATATAAAACATTTTATAGTACCAACAAATACGCGCTCATATCTAATACACTCAAACTCTTTCTAGAGTAGTACTAACTCTATCTCTAATGAGTAATTCAAACCACAGCCAAGGTTCTCGCTTAACCTTCAGCTCTGATACCATGTGTAACGACCCGACTTTTCAACCCTCGAAAAAATGACATCAATACGTACACTATATAGCATGCCGAGCAATCGAGTGCCGGAAATACCAGATCATTAGGGGTAAAGAAGAAAAGATAGAAGAAGAAATAGAAACAACAACACAGAATCTCACAATCGTAGTGGAACAATATATAATAGATAATAATATATCTTTATACAAAACGAACTATAACTTTTATTTATACATACCATTATCAGAGTACAACAACCAACAAAACACTCTGGACAGTTATAATCATCTGTCCTCATATACATAACATACAGCGGAAATAACCAAGTACGTGAAATACGTCTGAAATCCTTCAGCTCATCTTTGGAGCTCCATAACATCCTAACCTGAATCTGTAATACTCGGTCTGACCCAAGCATTATAATAAAATAACATGCGAGTCAGTCTGGAAAACCAGCGTGAGAAAACACACTTAATTTGAATTTTATTATATTTCAAAAATCCTTTGAAAGACAAAGATATCTCGTAAGACCACGCCACACATAAACACGACGGGCTTTTACCTTACGATAACCAAAACATTTTATATCAAAATCATCTGATATTATAATAGTGTCTATAGAAAGTAAATTAGAAAATAGCAAAAATGTCTGCATCTCACTTTTCAGCCGTATTTCGTATATAATCAAAACGTACAGGCTCGTAGTGGATATTGGATTCCAACAATGACTAGGCTACTGGGGTACTGCCCGCCACAGTACACCTCTGGAAAATAATATACCGAGATCGTACCTAACGATCCCTGCCAACACAGGACCGGCCTACCCTTAATCTGGATAGTACCGAATATGTTATCACCCCGGGTGTTCCTACACTAATCGAGTGCTCTCTTTTCCATGCACAACCATATCCATAATTTATAATATAATGTAATCGAGGTTATCTAGAAAGGTGATAACATACCCTACTTGGGTGCGACCCACTTGGCCCTGCTGCATCACCCATGTTTTAGTCATTCCCGTTTGATGAGGCTTGAGGCTATGTTTTACCTTTAGAATAAAATTCATACTTGAAATGCTAACATTGCCTTCCAGGCAATAATCCAATGATAGCATTCATCCATACAAGTTGTCATGGGTCTAGAAAAACCGAATCTACCTAATCTCTGTCTTCATTGCCTTCACGATATCACAATTCGTAACGCACAAATCGGATCGAAGTGGCGGATAATTAAATCTGATCCCGGTCTCTTTGAAACGATCAACGTATTTGGCCAGATTTGATAATCGGTTATTTAACTATCAAATAACACACATAAGCAGTCACTAGGCCCATATTATAATTTCCCAAAATATTTATTTCAAAATATCTTTACAAGGATATATATCCAAATTTCTCCTAGTATTCCATCATTTGAAAACAATTCCAGTAATTATCCATCACAGGATATTTTTAAACCATTTCAACACTTAGAAATATTTTCGAACTCAATTTATAAAACTTAGGAAAGTATATCTATATAAATCATTCCTCTCTTAAAATAATTTCCAAAAACCCTCTTTTCAATACTTAGGAGAATATTGATTGGCAGATTCTCCAAAATCATTTTAATGTCGAACTTAGAAAATATTTCATAATCTCACAAAACTCCGGAATTATAAATAAATTCCCTTTTTCCATTTCCAAAAACTAATTATACCCATTTATAATTCCAACCAACAATTCATAATTTCTTTAATGAATTCATACACATTTCCGATGTCCCATATTCCAACATTTTAGAAAACTCCCTTTCTCTTCCAAAATCTCTTATAAGATTCCTTTATCAAAATCATATCCATTTAAATAACCCCATTTACCAATCTCAAGAGAGTTTATAATTAAATTTCAATCCTTCAAACTCTATATACATATTAAGTATTTTTAAAGAATAACAATATATTTTTAAAACACATTCAAGAAATTATTTAAAACATCAAAGCACTTTTTAAATAAATATTAATAACTCATTCCCAATTAATTTTTAAATAAACTAAACAATTTACTAGCTTATTACAATAATTTTATTTATTTCCAACTAATGTCAGATTTTTGAAAAAAATCAACTTTCCGAAATACTTTCAATTCCAAAATAGTTTTTAAACCACATAGTTTAATAAATAGAAATCCTATTCTAAAAACAAACTTAACTTCTCGATAAAAATCCATTTTAAAATCCAATATAACCATTTTGGCATTTATACATCTCTCTCGATTTATCACAAATCGATTTCATTTCCAATTGCATAACTTTTTTTTATATTTCCAAAATGGTACCTTCTATTTCATTCTCAACCAATTTCCATATCTCATTATAAATTCTCACCATGAATTTATATTCCAATTTATCGAATGATAATCAATCCATTTAATTTATAACATTGTATATAAATTTCATAAACTCATTTCTAGTTTTATAACTGGTTCATATTACCAAAAATCCATTTTATAAATCGATTTCTAATTAAAATTCCATTTACAAATCTATTTCATAAATAATCCAAACTATATTCCAAAACCAATCAAATCTCGATTTTCGCCTTCCACTCCATATTTCAAGAAATCTCTTTTTAAATTAATTATTTAAAAATTTCCAATTTAAAATTCTCCAATTGAAACCATTTTTCCTAATAAGCTAAATAAATATCCAAAATCCAATCATTTATTAATCCATTCAATTCCCTTTTAAATAATCCCAAAATCCAATATAAATATTTCATTTCAAAAATCCCCCTTTGAATTTCCATTTAAAATTCAATAATCATATTTATGGTATTTAAAATACCAGAATTTCAAGGCCAATGCTATTATAGCATCCAATATATCAATCACACAATAATCCATAATATATTATTCCAACGCATCATATATCACTATATATGAAATAAAAATCAACATTTTTGAGGAATCCAGTTGGATCCCTCCAACCGTTTCCCCTACATCCACATATGTCAAATAACATAAAAATACCAATCCATCTTCGAGGCGGGATATCGCGGTATTATAGGGTCATCTGCTATTATGAGGGGCGCATAGTGTCTCATCCGCTCCAATCGGCGGGAAATATACCCAAATACTAATATATATACTAATTTAACATTTAGTGGATAATAATATATCAATCCAACCAATCATCCAATAATAATTTTTAATTAATATAAATAAACTCCAGTAATCCAAATGAGCGAGATTTACTCACCTTGATTTCCAATTCGTCAACGTTTCAATTTTAAATCAAATCGAACGACGTTCGATTTAACCTAAAATTTTAGCTAGCTCCAATCGACTCCAAACTGATTCCAGAACGTTGTATTCATCGCCATGATTCCATCGCCGCTAGTTTCGTTCAATTTCGACCTCGTGTGGAAAAGTTATAGCATTTTAACTATTACACGATTTAACATATATATAATTTTTTTTTTCAAATTCCTTTTCATTTCAAACCTCCATCAATCTGAGCCGTTAAATTTGCATTAGGAGATCAAGGCCGTGTTTCATCTTCTTCATTCAAGAAACATCTCATATGCAAGAACCTACTGCCGCCATCATCCTTTGATTGTCGCACCTATCTCCGATCATCTATAGCACGATCGTTAACCGCCATGTGAAGCGGCCACGTGAGCTCCACCAATGCCCAAATTTATGATGAGCTCGGTCATCTCCTCCACTCGCGAATCACACTCAAATGCACGGTCTTCATGATCGAAATTCTAGCTATCCACCATGCGAAATCCCATCACAGGCGTTGGATGCATAGATCGCACTACCCTCTACGAACTTCTAGTTGGTGACTTTTGCTAATAGTAGATGGATCATGAGAAAATCGAGGAAGAAATCAGGCCATTTCGGCCATTGAAGATAGTGGAAGCGGCCGAACCAAATTTGCTAGGGTTTTCTGATTTGTGTGTATATATATACGTATAATTTACTATTTGAAGCTCCGTTCACACTTGATTTCTTTGATCTCCAAACAGAACATGCCGACAGGCGTTTATAATGTTTTATCCCTATTCCGAGCTCAATGGAACATGTTTCGAAGGCCAATTCTAAAGTATACGGGAGTTACGGCTTTAAACGACTGATTTTAAATTAAATTCCTTAAATTAATTTCTAGGCGTTTTCAGCTCCCACGATCAAACGATAAATGTGATTGCTACGAAATGTGAAACCCGATAATAATACACTATTACGGATCCAATGAAACTAGTTTCATCGAATCCGAGAATGTGCCTCGGAAGGCTATTTTTAATGCGTCGATTAAATTGAACAATTTCTAAAATCGACAAAATTACTTGAAATCTGAATTTTAAAAACTTACCAACTCGATTATAATTCAAATAGAATTTATATCCGTATTAGAAACTATTTTGATTCATATTAAATCAAAATTTCAATTATTTACACTATCTCAAATATTAAATCTCATTATTAAATTAATATATAAAACCCAAAATTTTAATTTGTCGACTTTTAGTTCCATCCAAAATCCAATATCATAACTCTAATTCAAATAGAGTTTAAATCGACCTTAGAAATCATTTTCATTCGCATTTAATTCCAGGTTCACAATTTTTCCCCAATTTTAATATTAAATTAACTATTCACCAAATCCACTAAATCGTTATATTTGAAATTTTAGACCATTTCATTGATTTAAATAAAATTTCCATATTCAAAATAAATTAATATTTCACATTCAATATTTATAATAAATTAACCGTTCAAAACCAAACGACCAAAATTCTGGGTCGTTACATCTTTCGACTGCCATACGCAAACTCGAATGGTAGTAGTTGAAAACTTCATTTTCTGACTTTGGTTCATTCTGTGTATCATTGAAATCTGGAATATGGTATCTTAAACAACGATAATGAGGTAAATATCCTTCCATCAGTGGATACCCTGAATCCACTAAATAATATTGTCCTCTTGGTGGATGCGGAAAATTCAAACTTTGAGTATTTACAACTTCACCAAAGATTCTAGCATCATGGGAAGTTTCTTCCCACCCTGCCCTTACACACGTAAATATTAAGTTAAAGGCGCATGCAGCCATTATATTCTATGTAGGAACACCTTTACGCTACAAATCGTTGCATATCCGCTTGAGGACATGAGCCATTACATGTGTATCATCAATAGCTTCAATACAATTTCTAAAGAAAGGGTAATATTGTGGTGATGAACTGATTTGTTATGGAATTCTATTAAATTGAGGATCTAGGCCTAATAATATCCACAGACATTAACAAAACAAAATTCAGAATTTTATGAAAATAACGGCTAACCGTGTTAAGTGATCGTTGAAATCTTTCAGCAACCTACCGTATGGGAATAGCCAAAGCGATTGTATATAGAAAGATGACTGTCATTTCTCTAACTGCAACGTGCGTCGCCGGCTGCAAATCATAACTTTCCAACCGCTCACACAGCGACATAATACAAATTCTCTTCATTCGGAACTTTCGTTGACACCGTTCTGCATGGCCTGCAAGCATATCATTAACCCAATAAATACTTATAACTTCAGAATCGTGTATCCGGCCCGTTTGAGGTCCACGTGTGGCATAATATAGTCTAAGGAACTGGATATCTTGCAAATCTTCAAAATCGGAATCATCATTTTGTTCATTTGGATCTGTCATTGGGGACGAAGAAAGTAGGAGAGAAGAGAGTATAATGAGATGATGAAAAAGCGGAAGAAAGTAGGAAATATATAATAGAGGTAGTTCGGGTGAACCGTTGTGGGGAGCTGTTTGCGTCCACATCGCGTCGGACGTCGAATGCAAACGACTCCCCAACAATGGTTCACCCGAACTGGGCAAACTGGTGGGTCCCACGTTCGTTGCATTCTACGTGTCGAATGCGTCCGACGCAGACGCCAGCTTCATCTGGCCATTTCAGCAAAAGAACGGTAACTAAATGTGTTTGGCACCATCAATCATAATTTAATCTAATTTAATGATGAATAATTTATTCGGTTATTATAAATAAATAAATTCTTATTGACGGAATATATAACAATGCAAAGTTCATTTTTAACACGTTAAGCATTAAAGGAAAAATGTATGAAACATTTTTAACTGCTTTACGGTATCAAAATTAAGTTGGCACACAACCTTTATAAGAGAATATTTTATGCGTGCATTGAAGATGTTATCTTTACTACTAATAATAAGAATTCCTTGAATAGGAATTCAACCGTGTGTTTTTGAAATACCATAAATACCCCTCATTATAATAATGGAAATCGTTCACTCTATCTTTACAACTAATAAAGAGAATTCATTGAATAGATTTACTCAGTGTCTTTTTGAAATTCCAAATATACCCTTTTACATCTTATAGAGAAATAGTATTCAAATATGGGAATAAAGCCTGTTATTTTCTAAGTACAACTGTCAGTCCCCATGGAGAACTACAGTGTACGTTCACAAGATGAAGTATCCGAGTGTTTCATATTGTCCGTAATTTAGGTGGGAGTTAATCGGTCGAAGTCTCGCTGGATTCCGAGTTAGTATGAAGAAAATATTGCAGTCTGAACAAAAAAAATAGTGGCTTCTGCACTAGGCGGAGTTCAAATATGGGGATGTGGTATCCTATTATTTTCTAAGTACAACTGTCAGTGCCCATGGAGAACTATAGTGTGCGTTCACAAGATGAAGTATCCAAGTGTTCAATATTGTCCGTAATTTAGGTGGGAGTTAATTGGTCGAAGTCACACCGGATTCTGAATTAGTATGAAGAAGTTATTGCAGTTTAAACAAAAAAAATAGCGGCTTCTACACTGGGCGGAGTTCAAATATGGGGATGTGGTAGCCTGTTATTTTCTAAGTACAACTGTTAGTCCCCATGGAGAACTACAGTGTACGTTCACAAGATGAAGTATCCGAGTGTTTCATATTGTCCGTAATTTAGGTGGGAGTTAATCGGTCGAAGTCTCGCCAGATTCCGAGTTAGTATGAAGAAAATATTGCAGTCTGAACAAAAAAAATAGCGGCTTCTGCACTAGGCGGAGTTCAAATATGGGGATGTGGTATCCTGTTATTTTCTAAGTACAACTGTCAGTGCCCATGGAGAACTACAGTGTGCGTTCACAAGATGAAGTATCTGAGTGTTCCATATTGTCCGTAATTTAGGTGGGATTTAATTGGTCGAAGCCTCACCGGATTCTGAATTAGTATGAAGAAGTTATTGCAGTTTGAACAAAAAAATAGCGGCTTCTGCACTGGGCAGAGTTCAAAAATGGGGATGTGGTAGCCTGTTATTTTCTAAGTATAACTGTCAGTCCCCATGGAGAACTACAGTGTACATTCACAAGATGAAGTATCCGAGTGTTTCATATTGTCCGTAATTTAGGTAGGAGTTAATCGGTCAAAGTCTCGCCGGATTCCGAGTTAGTATGAAGAAAATATTGCAGTCTGAGCAAAAAAAATAGCGGCTTCTGCACTAGGAGGAGTTAAAATATGGGGATGTGGTATCCTGTTATTTTCTAAGTACAACTGTCAGTGCCCATGGAGAACTACAGTTTGCGTTCACAAGATGAAGTATCCGAGTGTTCCATATTGTCCGTAATTTAGGTGGGAGTTAGTTGGTCGAAGTCTCACCGGATTCTGAATTAGTATGAAGAAGTTACTGCAGTTTGAAAAAAAAATAGCGGCTTCTGCACTAGACGGAGTTCAAATATGGGGATGTGGTAGCCTGTTATTTTCTAAGTACAACTGTCAGTTCCCATGGAGAACTACAGTGTGCGTTCAGAAGATGAAGTATCCGAGTGTTCCATATTGTCCGTAATTTAGGTGGGAGTTAATCTGTCAAAGTCTCGCCGGATTCCGAGTTAGTATGAAGAAAATATAGCAGTCTAAATAAAAAAAATAGCGGCTTCTACACTAGGCGGAATTCAAATACGGGGATGTGGTAGCCTGTTATTTTCTAAGTACAACTGTCAGTCCCCATGGAGAACTACAATGTGCGTTCACAGAATGAAGTATCCGAGTGTTCCATATTGTCCGTAATTTAGGTGGGAGTTAATCGGTCGAAGTCTCGTCGGATTCCAAATTAGTATGAAGAAGTTATTGCAGGCTGAACAAAAAAAACGGCTTCTGCACTAGGCAGAGTTCAAATATGGGGATGTGGTAGCCTCTTATTTTCTAAGTACAACAGTCAGTCCCCATGGAGAACTACAGTGTGCGTTCATAAGATGAAGTATACGAGTGTTCCATATTGTCCGTAATTTAGGTGGTAGTTAATCAGTCGAAGTCTCGCCGGGTTCCGAATTAGTATGAAGAAGTTATTGCAGACTGAACAAAAAAATAGCGGCTTCTGCACTAGGCGGAGTTCAAATATGGGGATGTGGTAGCATGTTATTTTCTAAGTAAACTGTCAGTCCCCATGAAGAACTACAATGTGCGTTCACAAGATGAAGTATCCGAGTGTACTATATTGTTCGTAATTTAGGTGGGAGTTCATCGGTCAAAGTTTTGTCTGATTCCGAGTTAGTATGAAGAAGTTATTGCAGTCTGAACAAAAAAATAGCGGCTTTTTCCTAGGCAAAGTTCAAATATGAGGATGTAGTCTGTTATTTTCTAAGTACAACTATTAGTAACCATGGAGAACTACAGTGAGCGTTGAAGTGGGGATATAGCATGTTTTTTTCTAAGTACAACTGTCAGTCACCATGGAGTACTACAATGTGCGTTCACAAGATGAAGTATCCAACTATACCGTATTGTCCGTAATTTAGGTGGGAGTTCATCGGTCGAAGTATCGCCTAATTCTGAGTTAGTATGAAGAAGTTATTGCAGTCTGAACAAAAAAAATAGCGGCTTCTGCACTAGGCGGAGTTGAAATATGGGGATGTGTTAGCCTGTTATTTTCTAAGTACAACTGTCAGTCCCCATGGAGAACTACAGTGTGCGTTCATAAGATGATGTATCCGAGTGTTCCATATTGTCCGTAATTTAGGTGGGAGTTAATCTGTCGAAGTCTCGCCGGATTCCAAGTTAGTATGATGAAAATATAGCAGTCTGAATAAAAAAAATAGCGGCTTCTGCACTAGGCGGAGTTCAAATATGAGAATGTTGTGCCATGTTATTTTCTAAGTAAACTGTCAGTCCCCTTGGAGAACTACAGTGTGTGTTCACAAGATGAAGTATCCGAGTGTACCATATTGTCTGTAATTTAGGTAGGAATTCATCGGTCGAAGTTTTGCCTGATTCCGAGTTAGTATGGAGAAGTTATTGCAGTCAGAACAAAAAAAATAGCGGTTTCTGCCTAAGCGGCATTCAAATGTGGGGATGCTACTATCAAATCTACTTCCACAGGTACAAATAAAAATGCATGCACATTGTGGTTAAATGCAGGCCCACCTGGGCGTGCATATGTACTCGTGATAATAGTAGATGTGATATTTTGAAAATGTAGAAGGATATATTTTTATTATAATCATAAAAAAAATCTAATTGTATTTATGGAGCTCACTTCAAACTTGTTCAAAATATATACCTGCTTTTCAATAAAACATTCATTGTGCTTGCGCATTCAAGCGAAATCACAAATTACTTATTAAGAAAAAAAAGTGCTTATGCGTACATATTTGTGTCCGTCTAGTTTAAAATTGATAAGTATAAATTTTGTCCTGGTGAAAACCATGTCTTGATTGCCTTTAGTTTGAACTAAACTATAGAGCAGAAATAAATTCTTTTGAAAGGCTTACAACTAAAATTTGTTCGTAATGCTAAACATATATATAAACATGGATAATTAAGCTCTAGTTCTTGATCACCGTATCTGGTCCTGTCAATATAAGCGGTAGTTTGTACGTTTAACTTAAGCTAAGACACGTCGATCACAAGGGTTATGTGCAGCCAGTATACGATGACCAAACTTGGAAAAGTGAGGTCCAAATAGACCATGTAGTTAAAGCCCCGTTAAAGTCTCATCATATCCCCGCTAAAACATATAGTACTTTTGACCGATACGCTTTTTCAATTTAGCGCTATTAAACAATAGACTCACTTAAATCACCGTTGTATTCTGGTGCATCGGCTAAATGAACTGTTTTAAGCAACCACTTTGGCCATATTAATACAAATATGTTAATTGACCTAGTTCACTTTTAAACTAAATTAACAAAATTAGATTAAAGACCTATTAAGGCCTAAGCACTCAAAATAAGATATGAATCTATTTTAATAACCAAGCTAGAACTACATAAATCATAATATTCTTTGTTTCATTATATAAGATTAAAATATATTTCTTTTTTCTACTGAAATAATATGAGAACAAAAGTAAATTCACTTTGAATATTTTATATTATTTTTAATAAAGTTGTTTACATCTCCACTGCTATAGAACCGCTGAATGGTTTAATCGTACATAAAAAGTTAAAATATACATTCAACATAAGACTTGTTGCATGTGAGCTATTAAGTTCTTTCCTATAATTTGAATATTTTTCCTATGTTTTATCAAACAAGTTACAATTCATTCTCAGTTCCAAAAAAATAGAAACAACAGAAAACCAAAATATGATTCGAATTAGCTATGAATTATTTAGAAAATGGTTTAAGTTGCAATATCAACTTTTAAAGCTATTTCAGCAATAAAGACATACCATCTATTTTGAACATATTAATAATAAATAATGAATATATAAATACGATTGCGAGTGAATATCATGATTTTGCTATTATGTGCAATATTGTAAATGAACTAAATATTCTAGAGTTATTTACTTGTACTTTCTTAGTACTCACTAGTCACTCGCGAATGCTTGTTGCTTTCGGTATGCATACAGGGCCCGCCATAGCTTATTGGAGACCCAAAGCCCAAACATGGCCAAAAGATCTTCAGTTAGGGGGAAATGAAAATAGAGGCCCTAAGGTGAAAATTTAAATCAATAATTGGAAATACATGCTCAACACCTGACTTGAACTTAGATGGATTAAGAGCGAAGCATATCATCTTAAATTTTCACTAAACCTAGTAGTTTCAAGGATGCAAATCTTTACATTAATTTCAAGGATAGCTAGTTATTATATATATTTATAAGGGAAATTAAATTTCCGAGACCCTCCAAAATCTGAGGCCCTAGGTGACGAATTTGGTGGCATTGGGCTAGAATAGACCCTCTATGCATCAACTACGTTTCTTCATGCTCGATCACACTACTATATTTATATACACACAAGCATCAAAACCCTCCAAAACATCTAATATAGCATAGTACATCAAGAGTTATAATAACACACAACAACATCGTATGTATATGCATACACACACACATATAAATACACTGCACATATAAATCACTATCAACCACACTTATTCATAAACATTTTATTTTGTCGGAATAAATACTCTCAAGTTTGATTGTTTTATTCATGCATAATCTCACTAAGTTTAGAAACAAACATGTTATCAGCAAATTTCCACAATCTCCGAAAAGACTCAAATGATTAAATTATGCTAAGAAACGAAGAAGAGATGGATACAAACACTTAGAAAAACATCACGAGTCGATAGAATGTTGAAAAGTGGAACTTGGCTACATGGATCCTCATCGAGTTATGCCCCATGGATCATCACCGAGCTACGCATGGGCGCGACCTATGAAATTTGAAGAGAAACTCGGAGCAAGTGGTGGAATGCATGGAAGGAAAACAACTCCAAGTAATGCTCAGAGGCAAGACCGAAGCAAAGCATGAAGTGACCCGTAGTCCAAGTCAGATCGGTGATGAGTTATAAGCCACGGATTATCATCGATATGTAAAAGCTTAGATCAAGGTTGGCTATGAGATTTTTATGGGACGACGTGGAGATCGTGTGTAGAAATTTTCAAAGCCAAATATGGAGATCTTTGCCTAAAGATAGAGGTGGAGAGTGCTTGGAAAATGGACTTTTGCTTCTTCTTCATTCTGAACTTCTAGCTACGGTGAGTTATAAAATCATAACTCTAAAAAAATACTTTGTTGGATTCTCACTCAGTTGAGATTATAGAGTTGTAAAAATAACATTTTGTAAAAACTCTCAAAAGTATATAAAACGATAAACTAGACGTAAGTCGGAGTATTTTCTAAACCATTATAAGCATCTTGCGTTCTTTCTTGCTATTTCTTTCTTTTCTTTGATATTTTTCATTTTTATACTTGACTCGCTGTTTTTGCCAATATTGGTGTAAACATTTTGGTGTTTTCATTGAGAGAACTCATATCTAACAATTTGAAACATGAATTTGAAGAGGATGAAAAGGCCTAACACAAGTTCTATGATCGGAAGAAGTCGATACGGATAAAGGACATCCAGGAGGTGTCCTCATGATCAAACCCCCATCCATCTATGTAATCAGAGATGAAATAGAGAGAATGATGAAGGAAATGCAATATAGGATGATAGCTCGTCGGAAGGAAATGTTAAACAAACTCTTTTAAAGAATGGAACAATAGGAAATAGCTGGAGTAGCCAGGAACCAAAATTAGAGGGTAAAAGGCAAAGCAATTGCGCTTGGAAATGAAACATGAAGAGTTAGAGTCAACCCCTAGGGAACTTATAGATCGGTGCCGATCCAAGGGGTCAGTTCGGTCCGAGTCATGGGTCTCGGTGGGCATGATGGATATTGATGAAGTACGTCCGAGGAATGAAGTTGAGCCACAAAATATGAATCAAAACGTGAATGCGAACGTATAACAACAAGAGTTGGAGCCGGAAGTTCATCGTAGGAACGGGTGGTAAGATGAAAGCATGGATCAGAGACTTCCATTAGATGATGACAATAGGATTGCTAAAATGATAAGTGGACCCTAGGAACAGAGCTTGGAGGAAGTGAATAGGAACTAGTTCACACCAAACGTTGGGTATGCAAGAAATCCACCTAATTTCAAACTACCGACGATAGAAACGTATGATGGAAGGACAAATCCGATCGTTCATTTAATGGGATATATCCGATAGATGGAGGCGTTGGGTGCTTCTAAGGAGGCAATAGGATGGTGTTTCCCATTATATTTGATAGATTTGGCAGCGATGTGGTTCAGACAATAGAAGAATAGGTCCATTGGCACATGTACCGAATTGGTAAATAGATTCATGAAACAGTTCAGAGTTCATATTACACTACCAAAGAATGTAATGACGCTTTCGAGCATGAGGTAGAGGGCTGGAGGGACCCTATAATGTTACTTGAACAGATTCAATGCGGCAGCCGTCATAGTTTATAAGCTGGATCCATCGATAATTATGATGGCGGTGGTTTTAGGAGTTGCGAGTAAGATTGGTTTCAAAGTTTCTTTAGAGAGAGATCCACCAGTGGATATGGTGAATTTCTTTTATCAAGCTGAGAGATTCCTGTATTAGGAGGATGTAGAAGTGAATGAAGGCACTGATGTGAATGCTGTAAGTGATAGTGGATCATTCGAAACAAGATATGGTAAGGACAAAGGAAAGAAGAAAGTTGATGACGACTTCGGAGGACCAAAGTGGATGAAGAGAGAACTGACGTTTTCCTCTTATACTTAATTGATTGAAATCACAGAGAGGATTTACTTAGATACAAGGGGAAGATTCCATATCGAAAACCACGAAAGAGAGATCCCATGGTTTGGGAGAAGAGGTTTGGTAAATTTTGCATGTTTCATGAGCTGGACGTGCATGGAACGAGTGAGTATAGGCATCTATGGGATTCGATAGAAGAGTAGGTTTGGAACAACTGATTTCCACAATATGTAAGGAATCAAACCGCGATGGGGCAGCTGGAGCGACCACCATCTATGGAGGATTTTTCTGGATCTGGTCAAGGAACTAGGCCAAGAATGATTATCCCATGATTGGGATGAATTAGGATCAGGTACGATCTCTGCACTGCTTTTTTACTTTAAATAAGCTCCAATGGATTACTACTAGACCACAATCACATGTGCGAGGTCTCGATCGGTTCCAGAACACACCTTGAGTTTGGGTCAGAGAGTAATCCTTGATCGGATCGGATGCTTTGATGTTTGAACTCAATAAATCAATATTGATATTACAACGAATTTCCAATGAAGTTTGGTTATTCCTTAAAACCAGGATAGTGAAATGATAAAATATGAGTTCCCTCGTCAGAGAGTGAGCGGATGGATTCATATAGGATAGCAAATCCCCTCGCCGAAGAGCGAGTGGATGAGTACGCTAGGATAGAAAGCCCCTTTACCGGGGAGTGAGTGGATAGGTACACTTGGATAGCAAGCTTGTTCCCCGAAGAGTGAATAAATAGGCGCGCTCGGATAGCATGCCCCTACTCCGAAGAGTGAATGGATGGGTATGCTCAAATAGCAAGCCCCTTCTTCAGAGAGTGAATGGATTGGTGTGGTCAGATAGCAGGCCTCCTCATTTGAGAGTGAGTGGATGGGTTCCCTCGGACTGTAGGTCCCCTCACCGAAGAGTGAGAGGATGGACTTGCTTGGATATTGGATCCCATCATTGGAGAGTTGGCGGATTAGGCTTAATCTAGATGTGTGATCTGGAGAGATCAAAATCTAGATTGGATACGTGATCCGGAGAGATCAGAATTTGGATAGGACATATGATCCGGAGAGATCAAAGATAGGATTGGGTATATGATTCGAAGAGATCAAAGATTGGATTCGATATACAATGACATGATTCAGAGAGATTAAGAGCTACGCTGGATTTCGAATTTTCTATCCAAAGAGATCGAAACCTAGACTGGACGTTTTTTATGTGATCCAAAGAGATCAAAATCAAACATTAGGAATTGAGTGCCACTCGACTTTGAAATGGTTTGAATATGGTAACAGGATAACAACATTGCCTCGATTCATTTGAACTTATTTATGATGGGATATTGGGCGATTCCAAATGATTAATAAACGATGCTCTAATCGGTGGCAATGCACTATCATAACTGATGACTTATGATAACCGAATGATTGATGAAAGTCATTGCTTCGATTCAATTGGGCGTTCTTATAGAGGGATGCTTGGCGATACTAGACGACTTATAAGCAACGCTCCAATTAGTGGCAATGAACTTCCATAATTATCGATTCATGATTACTTGGTATATGATTTACCCATGATAATAATCTCCTAGGGGAACACGAGACGATACCGATATAGATTTATGATATGATAGCTTAATCTTAAGCGAATGCGGGACAACATTGATATTGATATATGACCGCTAAATCCTAGGAGAACACATGATGATTTACATTTACAATATACGATATATTATATGGTAATCTAGGGAGAACACAAAATGATGATGATTTGTGACAACACTTAAGCAAGGACCCAAGTCCTTGGCTATGTCGGTCTGGAACGACCTTTGATTTACAGATGAATCTGAAGGTATGATTCGCTGCGGTTTGATTAGTTGATAGCTAGAGGCTCAGCTACTAATGACTTGCCAACTTCAATATTTTTTCTTGAGCAAAGCACATATTCTATTACCAAGATGTGTTTTGGAGGGCAAAGTGTTATTAGTAAAATTTCCATAGTCTCCGAGTAGACGCAAATAATTAAAATAGGCTAAGGAATGAAGAAGAAATAGATACAAACACTTAGAAAAACATCACAAGATGATAGAATGAAGAAGTACAAAAAAGATAGTTAAAAAGTGGAAATTGACTCCACGGATCCCCACTAAGTTGTTCCCCATAGATCGTCATCGAGTTGTGCATAGGCGAGAGTTAGGAAAGTTAAAGAGAAACTCGAGTGGTGGAAAGCACTAAAGCAAAACAACTCCAAGCAATGCTTGAAGGCAAGCCCAGAGCAAAGCATGAAGTGGCCTGAAGTCTAAGTCGGATCGGTGACAAGTTATAAGCCATGGATCATCAGTGGTCTGTGAAAGCTTGGATCGAGGTTGGCCATGAGATTTTTATGGGATAACGTGGAGATCGCGTGTAGTAATTTTTAAAGCCAACTATGGAGATCATGGCCTATAAATAGAGGCGGAGTGTGCTTGGAAAAGGGACTTTTGCTTCTTCTTCATTTTGAACTTCTAACTACGACGAGTTGTAAAATCGAACTTTGAAAAATACTCTGTTTGATTCTCACCGGGTTGAGACTACCAAGTTGTAAAATCATAGTTTATAAAAACTCCCAGAAACAAATATAAAAGGATAAAATGGACGTAGGCCAAAGTATTTTCAGAACCAATATAAAAGGATTTAAAGTTCTAGCTAAAACCACTACCTTAAATGAAAACACTGCTATCTTCACCATCCAACCATATATCCATCTACTGATATGCTCCTTACCCTCAGCACAATGCCACTTATGAACTATTATTGTTGTAACAACAAATCTAGCCGTGCATATCCTCGACAACAACTTCTTCAGCTCCTTGCTCCCATTATCTACTTTAGTTAGCTTTACCTTAGATTTTATATGTGTTTGGTTTTATTTTTGAGACATTTTCTTCGTAGATTTGTTGCTGTTGAAGAAGCAACTACCAAAAAGCATGGCTTTAGAATTTCAAAGTAGACCAAGAGATTTCAATATTGAGAGTATATCCGTCAGTTGATGTAATTTATTTTTTCGATTATGGAAAAATAAAATGAATTCATTATGGTTTTAGCCAATGCCAAATGTTGGATCACAACGTGCTTTGGAAATGATTTTGGAGGTGAAGGAAAGGGAATGGAACTACCAATTAGTAGAGGGCCTCCTTTGAAACAACTCGACGGTTGCTCAATTGTCCATCATCACCATTCTCATTAAGAGATTGCCATGTTTGTCCTTTGCTTGCTCTTGTTGCGCTATAGGTGGACATTGGCGGTGTGCTACGGAGCTGTCGAAGTTTGATGACCTTAGGGGGTTTTGAGATACTAGTTTCTCGATCCCAACCATCCTCTCTTTGATTTGGGCCACAAAGGCATTAAAGTATCAAGTATGGGGTCAGTGGCTATTTTCTATGGTGTGCAGAGGGGTTTAGATAAGGAAGTGAAAGGTCTGTTACCTAGGTTTGTAGCTAGATGTTCGGGTTCTTATAGAAGAGGAGTAGAAGAGCTTGCAGGTTGCATGATTTAAATTTTGGGGAAGTTATAAGAACTGAGGATATGGTAATTTAGTTAAGATTTGCTGGGGGCTCGGCCCTCATTTTAGCATCAAAATGTTGGTGAGACTTTTCATCTTGCAACACCAAACTAATTACAAAGCAATTACGATGCAGTATGCTTCCATGATTGTGAATCAACAAATTTAAGTACTAAATTTTATCTTAAGGGTAGTAATTATATTGTTGTATGCTTACACAATTAGGTGGTTGCACTTTTAACTGTTTGTTAAAATGCCAACTTTGCCTTATATCCAACTTAAGTAAAATAAAAGAGAATCTAGTACTACAAATACCAAATAAAAAGGTGCAGAAAAGGTAAAAGATAGAAATTTACGTGGTTCAGATTTTGAAGAATCCTACGTCCACAGATCAATCTTTTCTTATATTCTTCTTGTTAGTACAGACTTTTAATGGCAGAGAGTACAAGTATATTTAGTACATAATTTAGAGAATATATAAAAGTCCATTTCTTTGCTATATTACTATTCTATTTATATTACTATGACATCATGCGAATTGTTCATTCCCTTTTCCAGCTATCTTTCTCCACCATATGATCTTTCATGTGTCATTCATCGCGTTGCTTATTGATTTGTACATGGACCGCTGACGTGGTTGGTTTTGGAAATTTCTTTAGGCTGGAAGTTTTAACTGAAGGTAGGAAGTGTGAATTTAGGGTTTAGATGGTAGCTATGTAGTTATATCGGATAATATCACTGATATGTTCGTCGATATATCTTATATCACTCCTAAGTTGACATTTTTTTCAAAACACCACTTAAAATATCATTAGATATATCGTTCGATAATTTTTAATATATCGCTCTAATATTCAGCGTGAAATACCCGATATTTTTGAAGAATATCATTCATTATTGCATGTGTTGGAGAAAATGTATTTGCAACTAAATATCTTTACATTCTTAACATTTTTTTTGTATATGGTGAATGACAATATCTAAACCATATTAGAAATCCCATGATTTTAGTTTTGTTTTCCATGAAGATTTTACCACTAAAAAACATGATCATGAAAAAGCTACTTCTCTTTGTAGTTGTATTTTTTACACCATTTCTAATTAGTAAATGATCTTATGAAAATTCATTTTATTAGTTATTATCATGCACCAAGAACTAAAGTTTGAAGAGCGATAGAGTTATATATTTGAGACATATTGTTAAGGAATGAGCTAAAGTAGTAATTGGTATCAAATCAACATTGCTTATTCGATAATTGAGTAGAAATGAAAACGATGAAACGATAAATATGAAGTTTTTTGGAAAGTAACATGGATGATTGGATGACCGAAGAAACAATAAATATAGTATAAAAATGAAGAAAATAATAAAAGATGTACGGTATACAAATTTCTTGGTTTTTATGAGCATATGTTATGATTTGTATTTAATGGAATACTTCGTTAAGTAGATTATAATCTATAAACTATATGTAATCAATCTTTGATAGTAATTTGACATTATTTATCCAAATATTTGAAAACTTAACATCAATACAAATTATAACATAATGCACTATTGTTTATAAATATGTTCTACACATATCCGATATTATCACGATAATTTAAAATATCACATATTGATACTTGAACAATATGTATCGGATATTGGTATTAACTACTTAGGGTGGGAGATTTGAATTTTGGACACTTGGGGTGAGCATCTCAGTTTGTCATGAAAGCTACACTTGAATTGTTTGTTGCATTGTATTTGACACAAGATATGGCTTCCAAGATGTAACTAGGAGTGGGGGCATAGTCCATGTTGGAGAGTCAGCACAGTCTTCTTGGATATGACAGCATAGTCCTTTCTTAGTGGCAGGGAAGCCCACAAGGAAGGAGTGGCATAGCCGTTTTTGGGGTGGCAGGGCAGTCCTAATGGGGAGGGTGATGCAGTTTCTTCTTAAGGTTTGGTTCTGGTTTATGTTGAGTTTTCTCTTAGCTTTGCTTGGTGCACCCTATTTGGTTGTGTTGGTGGAGTTTGGTGTTGTTGCATATGGTTATCCCCCGACTTTGGATTAAGCTGGATGCATGCGAGCAGTATAATGGTCTTTGCTTTGGAGTGTAGTTTCAATTTATGCCTGGTTGAGGCAGGTTGGCACTTTGGCAGTGATGCAATTTACTCTCTAGTCAAATTGATTTTTTTCTTTGGCTTTTGCACACGAATTCCAGGCTGTTTGGTTTTACTTAGGTATTGTCTGTTGGACTTTGCATGTCGTATTTTATGCAATCATCTTGACGAAGTTTTGGCATGTTTTTTCTCTTTTATTTATCTTGCGTAGCCTATTTATTTCTTATGCTTGGACCATGGACCTACATTGCATACATTTTTATAGGAGAAAAAGGGTTATAGTTGGATTGTTGAGATGCATAATATGACCTATGAAAAAAGTTGATTTATGAAGATTGTTTCACCCTTTGCTGATGAAGTGTCATTGTAACATGCTAGAGTTTAGGTTGCATGATTGAGGAAACGTATGGGTTGCTATAGTATGTGTGTGTAGAAATTGAATTCATTGATGTGAATGAATTTTATTGTGTCATGATTGATTGTGCTATGCGGTTGTCATATACTACTTTACGAGTAGTTAGTTTATGATTGATATAATTGTGATTGACTCAAGATGAAGCTTTGTTAATTTGGTTGAGAGTTGTATTTAAGGAATTGCTAGGTCAAAATACTTTCAAGGTGGAGAATGTAATGGCTTGCAAATTTGACACTGTTTGTATTAAATTAATTAAAAACAAACTTTTAATTAAAAGGTGAATTGGGTATCGTATTTATAACATTTGTATAGGTCTTTTAGACTTGATCAGTTTCGACTATAAATTTGTTAAATTTAGATCCATGGTTTGGAAGATAGAAGTTTTACAAGTTAGAAGCGATGTACATAGCTTTTGCAGATCAAACTGGGTACACAGCCCACAATACAGCTATACGACTAGATAAATGAGCATATAGAACCCCAACCGTCACCTCCATCTTCATTTTTCATCCCTAAATTCGAAATTCCGTAATATCTTTTTAGTGGTGGATTAGCCAATTAATTAAAAATTGTTCACAATTTAAAGTGCCCGAACCCAGCCTTGTAATATATCGATTTAAAAATATCGATGAGTAGAAGAGGCTGAAGGTGTTCATTTCTAGAGAAGGTGTTTGAGGTGGTAAGAAATTGGCAAAAAATTGTCGATCATTCATTTTAGGGTTTTTGATAAATGGTGTTGGATGATTGAAGGGAACATCATGTAGAGGACCGTCGAAGGGAGCTTATCCATAAAGTTGGATCGAGCTACTAAGGGTTAAGGCAGTCGGTAATTGTGGGTTTTAAGCTATAAGCTAGTCAGGCAATAGGAAAAATTCTCGATGGGGGCGGGCTTATAGGGGGTCGCGTTGGTCGGAGAAGGTCGAGGAGGTCACGACGGCTCTAGCGTGGTGGTCGAAGCGGGGTCCGGTGGCAGTGTGTGGTGTGTACGACAGCGAGAACTTACGCTTGTAGGGCTCACCATGGATTCGACTCTATATACATATGGAAGAAGAAATACGGTATACATTTTTATTTTTAATTATTAAATTATAATAATGCCCCATCCTTCTAATCTTGTATCTTTTACATATGTATGAACTCTGATTCAAGCCCGGTTCTTTCCATCGGACCGATGGCGAAATTCCATATAACTTGGTTTCACTGATTTTTGTAACTGTTTGCAAAAGCATGTTAGTAAGATTAATTAGTTTAATTAATTGAGTACTAAAAATATTAAGTAAATACCCATCAATGAAAATTTATATTTTTTGATATATGTTATGTTAAATTAATGATCATTTGATTGTTGCGATATTTTGTGCCTCGACTAGATTGTTTATTATTCATTGCCGTGTAACTGGATGATAGATGTTTAATTATAATTGATGGTTAATTTAAAATGGAAAATAATTAATCCGTATTTAATAAAAGAAATTGTGAAATTTTGGGAAAGACTGATAAATAAATAAAAATAAGATTGTAGATTTTGAGTGATATCTGAAAAATAACAATGATTTAACAGTTTTACTTAATGTTAGAAATTCATAAATAATAATGGAAAATCTATTTTAAGTTGAAATATGGGAGTTTATTATTATTTATAAAATACAATGGATTTTATAAATAATAATAATACGAGTTTGTAAAAATTGTATTGTTTTAAGTAAATGATAGCATAATTAATTTTAGGAGGTTTATGGAAGAAAATATTATTCTTGTTGTATGGTGGTGGTGGAGGTGTTGTTTGAGTAAGAAAATAAAGGATATTTTCGGAATAATAATAATAATAAGAATGAAGATATGTTTCAAAAAGTAATTTGGATTAAATTATTACTATTTGGGATAGATGGCAATAAAAAAGAATTTTAAGGTTTAAATTAGAATATTGTTATGCTTGAGATAAATAGTAATAAATTGATTTTGAAAAATATTAAATTGGTTTTCGTATATACTATTATTTTGACGTATGGTAATAATATACTGTTTTGAAAAGATATTTGATGTAAATTATTATTTCTGATTAAATTACGATGTTTGAAGGAATCCGTAGTAATAATGTATATAAAGGGTTTTGAAGTATATTATCGTTTTTGAAGAATTATTGTTGTTTTGAGATAAGAGTAAATAAAGGTGTTTTTGTAATGAACAATAATGAAACGATTTTACACATAAGAGGAAATAGTAAATACCATATTTTAGATGGTCGTAATATATGCGAGTAATTGTTCATTGAAACTATCACATATGTTTATTAAATTATGATGGAATTGCATTAAGATATATGTGCGGTATTTTACCATTATCTCTTCCGAGTGATGGGTGATTACTTATGGTTTTAGATGTTTGGATTGCATTAATGATTGTGTTACTAATAGTATATATTTGATGAGACAAATGTCATGTTACTAATATGAAGTAACTAGTACACATTCTGGGCCAAGAGCAATATATATAAATATTAATTATTATATATATATACATATATTATAATGTTTTGTAAGCATACATATACGTATTATATATATATATATATTAAAAATCTGCTTTCAAACCATGTATATAATAATTTTATATATTTATATAAATTTGTATTGTATTTTAATATTGAAATCATTTTGTAATATTATTATTATTTTGTGTGTGCATGTGTGTATATTCGAGTGCATTACTAAATACTATTTATAAGTACTATTGCATGATATATATATATATATATATATCTGTATGTGTGTGTGTATTATTCGAATATACATATACATACATTTAGACAACATATTTTTATATTTGAGAGGCTAACATATCGTTTCGGTGTAAATCCTAGCATATATACATAAGCATGTCAAACCATGTACACTTTATTACGTTGCAAGTGCACGTACACATATATATATTATAACATACAAGATTATACAAAATAAAATCATATTTATCAAATAAAAAAATATTGATTTCATTTAAAACAAAAGTTCTAAATAAATTTAGATTACACAGGCCCAATAAAGATACAAAAGGTAAAAAAAATTGAAATTTACCCAATTACCACGCTATGTGCTCACCCTGTTCCAACAATGATATCAGAGCCAAATAACCTATGCGGTCTAAATTAGCAGTATTAGAGCTAACTTATTAAAGCATACCCATATAGTAGGGTGTCTATAAAAGTAGTGTCTATGGTTGGATTTGGGTAATCAAGTACTCTGCCCTACCCGGCTAATAGTCTGACCTAAAATGATGAGGTAATCCCAAAAGGTTATCCCTAATAGAAAAGGCTATGTTTGAGTTAGGCCTTGGGCTAATTTTCAAAATTGTTTTAAAATTATAAAAGTTTTAAATTTAAAAGTTAAGTTTAAGATAAAAAAAATACAAATTCTATAATATAGAACTTTAATTATTCTGAAAATTAAAATAAAGTTTTAAATTTAAAAGTTAAATTTAAAATAAAACACATATTATAAAAGTTACAATATAATATTTCGAAATGTTTGAAAATGTTATAAAAAATTAATTTCAAAAAAATTATTTATTAATAAGATTAATAATATAAATGAATTAATGAAATAAGTTAGTTAATTAAATATATACACATGTCTAATGCATATATAATGATATATGTTATGTTGTCTTGAATTGTTCAAGACAATATGAGTATACATGTATGTATAAAGAATTTTTGAAATTAATAAAATTTAATTAAAATTATTTAACTAATAAATTAACTAAAATTTATTTAATAAATCAAAACACATATACATATAAGATATGCGTGTATTACTATAAAGGTTATAGTATATACATTAAATATAATATGTTATAATTGAATAATATAATAATTAATTAAAGTGTTAATTAATTAAATTGATTAAATAAGATTTAATTAATATAATGTTATACATAAAATATTATATAAGTTAAATAAAGTATAAATTTATATAATAATAAACCTTATATAATATAAATGTATTAACCAAAGGTGGAACATTAAAAAACCTTAAATAGACTCAAAAAATAAATACATACGTAAAAGTATGTATACTGTGATTTCTTATGTGTTTGAATCTTAAATCACAATGGTATTACATAAGAAATACATTATTCCATAAATCGATATCAGTCAATTAAATATATTGAAGATTATGAACCTTTAATATAACTGTTGTCCTTTGCCATTTATATATTAATAAATTACTAACATACTCCCTAGTTGTTGAGCATATATAAACTAGAGATGTTATGCCCAATAACTATCGATACATAACCTCTTGTTGCCTTCAAAAGTCACGAGTAATAAACTTTCTAACATTTGGAGTGCGTTATGCACTCTAGTCTCAATAGATTTATTGATATTCAGTCTCGATACATCTTGACTAAGAATATATAAAACGACATGTTTAATTTATTGTGATAAATCACTCATGGTTACCATACACTGTAACTACTATTGCAAAATATATCATTTATAGATTTTCTATTAAATATAATTTTAATTAAATTAATTAATTAATATACAACACGTTATATCAAGTATATAATAGAAAAAAATACCTTTTATTTTGGACAAGATTGGTAATCGAGATAAATATATGTAACAAATTACATAATTTCCCCCAGGGCATACTCCTAACTCTATCAATCTCCACTTGCACTTGGGGCCAATTAAGAGATCTTAGTCACATCCTTTTGACCAGTTTGATGAGAACTGATCAAGTTAGACACTTCGTGAATGGATCTGCTATGTGGTTTTAATTATCTATCTGTCAATCAACTCTCTCTCATGCTGATAAACAACCTTTACTATGTAGATCTATTCAGTGTATGTTTCTAGACTTTTAGTGAGCTCTTACTATTACTTAATTATCATATAACAATGATGTAGTATTCTTAATACTTAGAATAACCCCTAGTTTAATTTTAAATTTGTGCATTTATATTCATATACATTGCTTTTATTTTGGTGCTATTCAAGGCTATGTGCTCAACCTTTTGGCAGAATCAACCATAACCTTTTGTTTGGAACATTTCCAACTTAAAGCTTCTTATTTGAGATTTAAACATGAATTTAATATTGACATATTATACTCGAGGGCACTTACGAAGTTCAAGTCCGAACACTCCTTCATAAGGAAATCGTTGTTTCTGTAAACTATTCTTTAGTATTTCGTAAATACTCGAGAATTCTCTAAACTACCATTTAATGATCTTAATTTGAATTTGATATTTTTTTCATGCATCAAATACATAAGAAAATTACGTTACGATATGTATGATAAATCCTATTGTTACTGCATAAAGAATCCATCTTACATGTTCCATATTAAACATTATAATAAGGTGCCTTTGCATATCGTTTGGGATATTCCTAACGTCCTTTATACTTATGCAGAAGATACCATTTACAAGTTTAATGTCGAGTATTAAACAACTAAAATACCACTGATTTTAACATAAGTACATCGTTAACAATCAGTAGTACGTCGTTTACTTTTAGAAATATTCTAGTACTTTTAATAGTTCTTTCATATGGACAAGTGCTTCCTCTGCATTTTAACTGGAAATCAAACTATTCGATATTTCTATTAAAATTCTTATTCAATTTTTATGCTTATAGAATGTTAGCTTCGCATCATTTCTTTGGACCGTATCCTAAAAACTCAGACTCAATATCACTCCTGATTACTTCGAGACACTTTTTTTATATGTAAATAGTCTATTCTAAATCATTATTTAGAATTTTCCATTTTAGCATATGTGTACCAAACACAAAGTCATACTAAGCGATAGTTTTATGAGTAAATTCACATTAAGTTGAGCACATTGAATAACGAATATATTACTATAATTTCAACATTTGAAATTTTCGGTATAACTCTTTTCAATGTTGTTCATTGTATTCCAACTACATTAGTATTGCTCTTGAAAACTCATTTGTGGTCGGTGTATCATACCCCTTCGGGTACAACTATCAAGTTCATATTTTGGTACTGTACTTGAAATCTATTTCGAATTTGTGTATCGTACCATATCGCAGAGTCAATACTCTTAATGGTTTGATTGACAACTGAGGATTATCAATTCTCAATATTGAAGAGAAACTCATAGTTTCTCTTCAATGTGTGAGGATACTCATTAGACACTCTAAAGTTATGTGTTCATTTAGGTGAGGTTAATTTCATTTCATTCCGTATAAACAGCTTTATCTTTGGACCGTATTTAAATCCATTTTACTGTCGATAATTTCCTATAGAAATCCCTTCGCTACTAAGTTGCTATTTCTTGAAACTATAGTTGTTTCTTAGTGCAATGGAATAGATATTCATAAACACTTTATGAGTTGCCTTATATATAAAATGATTTGAATTTATTTTATGACACTTATGGTCCAAACATAAATCGGTCGTCCAATGACGATCGTTCCCAAACTTCTTTTGAGTGATTCATACAAGATCCTTCACAAACAATTATTACGTGTAGCCTTTTGACTCACACAACTTGCCAACTCCTTGACTAGGATATGTTGGGATTACTTCTAAACCCTTATCTTGTATGATTTTGTAAACCATTCGTTAGATAAAATTAATTTTAATCTTCTGTACTACTTTTAAGTACACGACCTTATAGGAAGAAGTTAACTCAACTTCACTTACAATTAATCATACTTCATTTAATAAAGTTCAATTACTTCTTATCGATATATCATTATATATCAAAAGGAGGAGTGACTTTTGAGATTGAATCTTTATTCCTTTTTAGATAAGTTCGGAACACTTTTCAATATACTCACCTATTCGATCAAATCGAATCATTTTTATTTTCTATTGCACGTTTTCGTTTTATATTCTATGAACTTATCATAAACATATTACATGTGTATCGAATACACATGTTCATGTTTGCGATAACTCATCGATGAATATAGTATATGGAAACATTTTGGTATTTTCAGACTTACAATCACATGCATCTATATGTATCAATCCAAATAGTTCAACAACTCTTATGATGCTCCCACTCAATGGGCGCTTTACCTTTATTGTTTGAAATAAAAATTACTGGTGTCGTAAGATTCATAATCATATAATCAATTTATTTCTCAAAACTACAGCTTAGTCTACAATTCCAAATTATCTGCAAATAAATTTAAATACTTCTACATTTTCAAATGCATCAAAAATACCATTATTATAGTTTATTTCATAACGAATATTCATAATATTCATATTTAAATGAAACTATGTCTATTTTTCAGTCAATATTGAAAAATGATTATTATTTCATAAATAATTTGTGGTACGTTTTACGAAAACAATTTTCGTAACTTGATGCATTTAATGAGTGTTATATGGCATGCTTCCACTATTTATGACATTATTATAATAGCATATGAAATACAAAGCTTCATTCAACCGTTTAATATAAGCTATTTATTTCATTTACCATAACTGGTTTACAGTCGAGAATTTTCAGATTAAGTATCGTAAATTCAAAGAAATAAATATCATAGAAAACAATGTTCTATTTGAAAATACTTCTCGAAATGGAAATCATATTTCTCATTCCAATGCTAAGTATCTATTATTATATTACGATTCTCGTTTTTAAATTTCTTTATGATGTAGAAATGACCATTTACTCTCTTTATCCCAATTGTGCTATCGGTTACATCCACTCTTACACATTTGATTTCCTTTCTAAATGGTCGAACCATTCAAAGGAAGTCCCTGCTACAATATCATAACAAACTCTTTACAAAAGTGCATTTGACTATTCTTAACTTTTAAGGATATTAAATAAATTACACTTTACATTAACTGATCAAGCTGACATTTTAGTAATTGAATTCTTCGATCTATCTTGTAGCCTCTAGTCCAGTGTTATATTTAACAACGTGGGCAATATTGTAATCAATCATATTGAACACACGATCGTACACTATGGTTTACTTGCTTATTTCAATGAACTAATTTCATCGAGGTTTCGTACATTACGATTTGCGACCGTTTAATATATAACATTTACATGTGATTGGATATGGAACAAATATCTATATTCTTGTGTTACTTTTGGAGTTTGAAACTCTTTAAAGGCAATGCACGGTCTAGACAAGTAAACTCGTAACTGACCAAGTTACGAATGTATTTAGTGGTTGTAAAATTAGGTGTTTGCATGGATCAACGTGCAAACATTTATTGGCAATTATTTTTTATATTTCTATTTGTCAATATTAATTTAGTTATTTTGTATATTTTAATTGATAAACATTTTACTAGTTATATTAATTGCACAAATTTATCAATGCACATTATTATAACTTAATATAGTAGATGCTCTTACAATATTAGAAAGACTAAATGTTACTATTTCATTTTCCTAATAATGCTCCAACTAGTCTTTTATGTCTCTACAAACCCTACGACGAAACATAAAAGTCTTTTGGCTTCATTGGTGGGTGTTAGAACTCGTCTTGGGATTCTGACCTCGAGTTTGCTCAACAAGTCATAGCCCTACAAATGATGGATAACTCTTTATCGGTTGTATCATATAAAACTCTTGACCCATGGTTTCTTGTATTAATCTCATTTCGACCCTGAGTTTGCTCAATAAATTGAAAGAAATTATTCATTCGTACCTACAATTTCGCGACGGCTTAAGTATAGTATCTGGACCTTTAAGTTTGCTCAACAAATACACATATAGTTATCTTACCCCGTTTGTCAATATATTAAAAATATGATAACAATAGAATGACTCACTCGTTAACTTTATGTTTGTTAATATAACTAAGGTCAAATAGAAAATATCAATGTGACAAAATTACAAAGTTCTCTTGACTCGAGAATAATATTGATCTTCAATATGGAAGCTCCATTTAGATTATAATTAAATTGTGGCATGACGTCCATCGTGTCAAGAGATATTTAGTATACGTTAAGAAATAAATCAAGGGTATTTTGATATCCAGGCTTTCCCTTATTATAATAAATTTTCTATTGTACTATTACTCAGACTCTAAGCAACATGGCTATAAATAGTTGGTTATGAATTATATAACATAATCAAGTGGTAATGAAGTATTTCTCTATTCAATAAATGTATTCTCATCTTAAACATGGTATCAGAGCAATATTCTAATTTTAGGTGTTAATCTCATCATTTCTGTTATAATTTTCTTCCCTTTCTTTCTCTCTTCTTCTTGTTTACTTTCACCATCACCATCACCAAACTCCAAAAACATCACAACTCCATCGCTCCAAAATTACATTATCAAACCACCACATTGGTTCTACCTCCACTCAGATCCACTACCAACAACCCAATGCAGTCAAATATAACATCTACATAAAATAATTCTAACCAAATACACAATCTACAATCTGTAACCTGACTTAGATACCAGATTCAAATACATCTCAGGAGAATCATCAAAACGGACTTTTGCAAATTGCCACTGCATCTACTACTCGATGCTTGCCTCCATGATTTCCAAAGTCCATCTTTGTTTCCCAATTATGTTTGCTAATCTAAGCTATTTTGGTTTGGACTGAAAATAAAAAGGGAGAGAATAATCACTATAGACCTTTGGTATTATTATAATTTTATTTCTATTTTTTTGAAAAAAAGAAAAAAATGGAATTTTTGGGTGCCGAATTGAAATCCAAAGAAACACTTAAATGTGAACCAGGTATTGACAAATATCTATATCTTACGCTGACTGTACTCGTAGAATCGAAGAATGCAGTTGAGAATGTTTTTTTATCCATAATAGTTGACGATAGAAGTTTATTAGTGGAACTCTTTCTGTAGAAAAATGTATTCAGATATGTCATAATTTAATATTTGAAAAGTAGTTCCAATTGTTTCACGATTCCTCGAGTGCAACTGTTCACTTCACCAGCTACAAGTCTCTATGGAATTTTCATTCTCTGCAGCCATAGGTTATGTCTGCCTCTTTATTTTTAGGTAAAATACATAATAACTCCTTAGGTAAGTCATTTTGTTGGTCTTAGATTCTGATGTTTCCCACCATATGTCTCGAGACTCATCATCCTTTTCTACTTTGTCTTCATCATCTTTCATTCCTATTATGACTGCCGATGGAACTCCTATGCCTTTGGAGGGAGTTAGTTTTATTGTTACTCTCAACTTGTCTCTTTCCAATGTTTATAATATACTGAATCTTACATTAAATCTTGTATCTATTGGTGAGTTATGTGACTTTGGTAATATAGTAACATTTACTTCCGAATCTTGTTTTGTGCAGGATCCACAAATATTAAAAACTGATTGGGACATGCCATAGGGAAGGAGGACTATACGTCTTAAATGAATTAAAAGTTCCTATTAGTGCTACTACTAGTATTGATTTACTTTCTTTTCGTTTGTGTCCTTCTTCCTCTAGTTTTTATTTATGGCATTCTCATTTTGGGTCACGTTTCTTCTTCTTGTTTGAAATTTTTAGCATCCACGGATGCATTAGGAAATTTGCAAACTCATGATATTTCTGATTATAATGAATGTAAACTAGCAAAGTTTTCTGCTTTACCTTTTAACAGTAGCATTTCTATTTCTTCTGCTCCATTTGATTTGATTCATTTAGATATGCAGGGATCATCTTCAATTCCCACTAAATGAGGGTCTTGATATTATGTGTCCTTTATTGATGACTATAAATGGTACAGTTGGGTCTATTTAATAAAACGTCATCCTGACATTTTTGATATATACAAAAACTTTAGAGCATTTGTCAAGACACAACATTCGTCTGTTATAAAATATTTTAGGTGTGATTTAGGTGGAGAATACTCCTTTAAGAAATTTTTTGAATTATTTTCTTTGGATGGAACTAGTCAACAAACCTCATGTACTAATACCCCTTAACTAAATGGAGTTGCAGAAAGAAAACATAGACATATTCTTGAAACTGCTCGACCTATGTTACTTCTTGCTTCTGCTCTTAGGGAATTTTAGGGTGAAGTTGTTCTCATGGCTGTTAGAATAATTAACATTATTCCTTCTTCTCACATTTCAGATATTTCACCTTTTGAAAAATTATATGGACATGCACCTGATTATTCTATTTTAAAAGTGTTTGAGTGTACTTGTTTTATGCTCCTTCCTCATATAAAACGTAATGAATTATCTTCTTGATATGCTATTTATGTTTTTCTTAGCTAAGGTGAGGGTAAAAAGGGTTCCGGATGTTTTGGTCCAACCACTCAAAATCTTTATTTATTTCAAAATGTTGTTTTTTCTTGAACATATACCATTTTACTTTATTCCATCCAACACTGATTGTTAAACCAAATCTGACCTAATTCATATCGATCCATTTTTTGAGAATAATACTAATAGCCTTATAGAAACTTGAACAACTAGAGCATCTAAAGCTGCATCTCCCCCTCTATGGCCCCTTAATCTCTAACTGAGCCTGTAGATCCACATTTTCATCATTCCACACGCATTCGTAAGTCTACAAAATTACCTGATTTTTCTTATTCTTGTTACTCTTCATCCTTTTCTTCGTTCTTAACCTCAAATCTCTGAGCTAACTTCTTACAGAAATCCAACTTGGGATTTGGTTTCTCTACCTTATGGCAAGAGCGTTGTTGGTTGTCCTTGGGTATACACTACACCAGAATCCTAATTTCGCAACGGATTTAAGCCGTTGCAAAATAATTTCGCAACGGCCTTGAGCCGTTGCGAAATGGGCAGTGGTAAAAATTTCGCAACGGCTCTAATCCGTTGCAAAATATGCTTTAGCAACGGCTTGTAGCCGTTCCGGATTTTATTTTGCAACAGCTTAAAGCCGTTGCTAAATGTAGATGTATAACTGATGGTCTTAAATACTAGCAACGGCTTTAATCCGTTGCTAATAAATATTTTATTTTTTAAAAAACATATTTGAAATTTTTCTCTGCTCTAGCGACAGTCAATTCATTATCATAATTAATACAACAAATTGCAAGTTTAACAGTATCACAGAAGAAAGTTTATTAAACCAAATATTTTTCATAGATTAAACACAAAAACCAAACATAACAAACATTTGAACTATAATGTTCAACATCAACACATACCACAATATAGTTCAACAAGTATACATAACATACATAGTACAGCAACGACATCATTACATATAATACTACAACATACGGTACATAACGTCTTCCTCCAATCGTCTAACGCTAATTGAAGACTGGAATATTGACATAAAATACTTATTTAGAATATCCTGCAGACACTGGTATATCTAGCAGCAGTATATCCTGCAAACACAAAATCAAATAATGTATTAGAATATCAACTAGCATCATGATGCAAAAATTATACTATAGAGAAGAGGAAAATAAAACCACCGACTATTCTTTGTATTAACAAAAGCTGAAATAAACAAACTAAAACCTACCAAAGAATGAAATACAACCCACTACTGACACTTCAAAAACCGACACGAACATGCTAAATAGTAGGGCATACATGACTCATTTATGCAGACTTATTCAAACATAAAACTCATTTATGCAGATTTGGTCCATCTCGACAATCCACGGTAATGATCAATACATCACAAGCCTGGTAAAAAACAAACTGGGTTTGACAATCTACTGCACATTCATGAACGCTCATAATTGACCAAAAAGAAGATCAAAACTTTGGGTTTGTCAACTGGCAGATGTTGACAGCCTGACAGGCATCCCTCTAAATTTATTCCCCATAATTTACTGCCTGAGTTTTTAATATTAGAGAGTAGAGAGTTGTCGAACAGCTCGTTTTTTCTACTTTTACTTGATCGTTCCCAGCGGTTTTGGCCGTCTACTGTCTTCTGGAAATATTTAACCTATTTTATTCTACTGTCTTCCGGAATTTTTTATGTTTGTACCTTTGACCGTAGTCAACATTTTAAATGCTGTATGTCGAAGTTAAAATTTTGGTGTCTTGAGCAGCATCGCTGTAGATATACATGCTGCTGTACACATATATTTAGATAGCTAGGACAAGTTGTGAACTTTTACAGAGAGTAGATGTAAACATAAGTTCATCAATTTTGTGTTGCGTCGAAGGATAAATTCAAAATATAGTAAACGGCATGATTTTGCATGTAATTGAATATTGCTGATCTTAATTTTCTTGATTTATCCACATGTACATTAGATATACTCAATTCCTTGAAAAGGAATAATGTCCAATTTTTCGTATGATTTGATTCATGATCAATATCATAGTAAAGGGTTGAAAGGACAAAAATAAAGTTAAAGACAACCAAACTGCTAACTTCGCATCAAGTGATAATAAGTCTACTTACCTTCTACTTACCTTGGGTTTTAGCAAGTGATTTTAATGCTATTCTTTACTGTAAGGACAAATTTAATACTGACATTTATAGCTTGACCCCAAATGATGATTTTGTCAAATGTATTGGGGTGGTAAATCTTTTTGAACCATAAAGTGTAGGAAATTACTACATTTAGAGGGGGCTGCCAATTTGGCAATACATAGTAAGATTAATAAATTATTCATTATTACGGAATGTCTTGACAAAATCTTGAATTTATCTGTCAATTTTGCTAATCACTTTATGAATGACCATGCAACTATCATTTTTAATTTAGCTACTTCACTACAAAATTGGAAAGTTATCCCCTTTATATACAATAACACGTGGCATCACAAGATGGACTATCATGATTTAGTCAATCTAGAGTAGGGAAGTAATATCAACTAGCAGTGCTAAAGGATCATATTAAATAATGTATATGAAACAGCGTTACTCCTAATGATAGTAATTGCACTTGGAAGGTTAGTCTTATAATTGTCATATCATATATAGGTTTCCATTCAGATTGAATTAATTGGATAATAATAATGTATACCTGCTCCTGCGTCTAAAGATATCGAATCAAACTCTTTGGATGACACACATAACCACCGATTCCAATATCATCAAAGGTCATAGCAAGAGGATGATTTTGTTTGGCTGTGGGCTCATCGGGTAATAGTATGTTGTCCACAATCAACTTCTCATGTGTAGGAGGTACAGGTTTTCCATGTATTATGGATGCCATCGAATCTCTGCATACAAAACCTGTTGCAATGACTTCTAGATCAAAGTTCAACACTTCACATTTTTGATTTTCATGAACATGCAAAATAAGCGGGTTAGCAGCATCATCATTGTTCGACGTTCTTCCAACACTTTCATGATGTGTCCCACCACTTCCTCCTTCGTTGGAAGCAACGTCTGGCATCTGTTTCACATATCCTTTTAATATGTCGACCAATGTGTTCAATATGCTGATGTCAAAAAATGCAGGTGGAAAATATTTTTCAAACATACAAATTGCTTCTACCAAACTAGTCTTTGCTTTTAAAAGATGTTCTCTGTTAATCACCTTTGAGCATAAAATGTTAAAAAATAGACTTATACGATGTATAGCATTACGTAGATCCTTATGTTGTGGATAAGAATGCTGAAGCAATACCGGAAGTAATTGCTGCATTATGACGTGGTAATCATGAGACTTCATATTTGTTAGTTTAGGAGGATTGATGTTCACATTGTTATTGAAGTTGGAAGAGAATTTGCTAGGCACTTTTAGGCTTTTCAAAATGGTGCAAAATCGTAGCCTTTCGTCTTTGCTCAAGGTGAAAGTTGCATCTGGTATGATTACTTTACTTCTTTCAGGATCTTCACTCACCCACAATTTTTGTTTTATACCCATGTTTTTCAAATCCTTACGTGCATTGATGCCGTCTTTTGACTTGTCTTTATGACCCATAATTGTGCTAATGAGATGCTCAGTGACATTCTTCTCTGTATGCATAACAACAATGTTATGTCGGACCAAATTTGCTTTCCAATATGGCAAATCAAAGAGGATCGATCTTCTATACCATGCAGGAACATTCTCAACTTCGTCTTCATCGGTTTTCTTTTTTCGTTTTCGACCGATTTCTAATTTGTCTTTACCAACTTTCATCTTGAAATTAGCTACCTTCTGTTCAACTTGATAACCAGTCAATGGCCATGGAGGACGACGATATTCTTGTTTGTTATCAAAGTTTGTTTTTTCATCTCGAAACTTATGTTTGAAAGGAAGAAATCTTCGATGTCCCATGTAACACATCTTCTTACTTGCACGAAGATAGTAAGAACAAGTGTCTTCCCCACAAGTAGGACATGCAAAATAGCCATGAGTTGTGCATCCTGATAAAGTCCCAAGTGCAGGATGATCATGAATTGCCCACAACAACCTAGCTCTCAATGTAAACTCAGAATTATTAAATGAGTCAAATGCAGCGACTCCTTCCCATAACAGTTGTAACTCGTCTATTAACGGTTGCAAATAAACATCAATATCCTTTCCTGGTTGTTTTGGTCCAGAAATCAACAATGTCAACATTGAAAACTCTCTTTTCATGCACATGGATGGAGGAAGATTATACGGTACTAAAACTACTGGCCAACAACTATAACGGTTACTTAGAGATGCATGTGGATTGAAACCATCCGTTGCTAATCCAAGCGTGACATTTCGTGATTCAATAGCAAATGTTTTGTCAAAAGAATCTGCAGCTCGCCATTGAGAAGTATCACATGGGTGACGCATTACGTCTGAATTAGACTTGGCACGACCATGCCAAGTCATAGCATCTGATATCCATGGTATAGTATACAACCTCCTCAGCCTAGGAATTAGAGGGAAATGTCTCAACGTCTTTTGAGGTACTTTTGCAGCTCTTTTCTCTTCGTTGAATGTTGTTTTATATCTTGATTGTTTGCAAACTGGACAAAAAACTCTATTTGCATCATCCTTCCAATACAAAATGCAGTCATTAATGCACGCATCATAAGTTTTGTAATCCATACCAACTTGCTTAATCATCTTCTTCATCTCGTGATACTTTGTTGGTAGTGTGTTACCTTCAGGAAGTAATTCTTTTATGAATTCTAGGAGTGCAGTCACACCATTGTCGGAAAAGCCATACTGGGTTTTCAAGTTATTCAGCTTGACGACGAAATACAATTTTGTTATCCCTTTTGGACATGAAGGATACAATGGCTCTTTTGCATTATCAAACAGTGATTTATACTTCTTGCTTTGATTGGCCTGCCAATCAACATCAACCGTAGGCGAATCCCCAATATTATCCGGCAACAAAGTTGTAGGTTGCAATTGATGAAATCTATCAGCATCATTGACCAGATCTTCCATCCTAGGATGTTCAGAGTCATCGGTACTTATGGCTTGACTAACAGGTTGTTTTTGGTTCATTGCTGACTCTTCTCCATGAAAATGCCAAACAATATATGATTGGACAATTCCCCATCTAAGCAGATGAAAATGAATTTCATCTAATTTAATTTTCATTTTCATATTTTTGCACTGTGTGCAAGGACAAGAATAGATTTCCTTATTGCCACCATTTTCTACAACAAAATCAATAAACTTCTGCACTCCATCCATATACCATGGGGGTTCTTTGATTGGCTTCTTTCATCCACTCTTTATCTATACCTGAAGACATATTGATCTGCCAATAGAAATATATACAACATTTTAGTAAAAAAACCTTAAACCTGACATAAAACACATTTAAAGAAAAAAAATAATTACTCCATGCGCTTGCGGTATTTTTTAATTCATCCAACTTATAACCGGGTTTTACTGAACTTTTTATTCCTATATAACATCCAACTTATAACCGGTATTTTTTAATTCAATACAAACTCAACTGCAATTTCTGTTTACATTTCTTCCTATATAACATCCACTGCTTCACACACTTCTATCACTCCTCTTCCTCTGTCCAACATCTACTCCATACCACTTCACATACAACAAACAACCAACTTCACATACAACAGTCACATTACCCTACATCCACATTAAACTTAGCAGCAACTAACACCACTTCACAACTTCACTGCTCCACCTCTAACAACACATAACCATCCTAACTCCTTCACATACACATTCACATTCACAACCCCTACATTCACTTAACTCATCTTCTTCCATCAACACTCCTCCATCCTTTGCCAATTCAAACTTCTCCAACCTACCACTTCAATCCAGCACTGAACAGCCATCAACTTCCCTGCCCTGAAACCTCATTACAAAACTGCATACAACCTACCTTCGACTATCCTTCTTTAACCAACTTACCATCACCCCTACTAGAACAATCCCACAAACCTGAACACTACCTTCCTATCAGAATCTCCTTGCTGCCTCCCTTCCAACTCCACAAACCCATATTTATAACATACTCCCGCACAAAGGTGCCACACACTCCTCGGCCACTATCCATACATTCTCGTACATCACTTACTGCCAACTTAATTCACCACTGCAACATATCCATCACTGCTCCTCCTGTACATATCAGTGCATGAACCAGTGCATTCACTCCCTGCCTCTACAACCCAAACTACTGCAGCATCACCACTTTCAATTCCATAATTCCCAACAATCAACACTCCACTGTCATATTCACACCAAACTACATAGATCATCAAACTGCAACATCCCCTGCAAGTTTATCCACACCAACCACAGCAGCCACCTCCACACTTCACCATACATAATACTAGTTGACGAATTTGTCATAACATAATGCTAGTTGTGTATAGTATTTATTATAATAGTTAAATATTTGTACCATACATAATAATGAACGATTAAGAGGAGTAACCTATGTTGTTTAACATCTAAAAGTACTCAGTAGTACATGTTTTTAACAGTATAACAGTTTATTCACTACATAACCAGCCGAAGTATAATGCTAGTGGTATATAACACTTATGTGTGATCGTAAGTAATAACATAGAACATATAATTGAATAATTTCTAGAGGTATTATCTGGTTTTATTATTTAGAAATTTTTACCTGTATATTTTTGTAACAATATCATTGTACAATCCTTGGAAAACAAGTTTTAGAATAATGCTAGTTTTATTACCACTAGTACAATAGAAAGTAATAGTATTGGACATACCATCATAGAATTTATTGAGGTATTACATGTTTTAAAATTTTATAAATACTCAACTATACATGTTTTTTTAAGAATTCCACAGTGTAGACATTGAACAACAAGTTTTTGCATAATGCTATTTGTATATAGCATTTCACCCACAGAGCTTGGCCATAATGAAATAACATCTAGCAGAGGCATAACTTCAGTCGAATTAAGATTAGCAGTAGGGTTTGGCATTAATTCTCCTTGGGTATGCTAATATTCAAGATAATAAAGAACTTCAAATAAAAAAGAATCAAAATGTAGTCTAATATGGAGCTTGGGTTCTTAGCAATGTCCACTTTTCTTTGTCTATTCGCTTCTTCCAGTTCAAACAGACAGAAGTACTCATAATTCATGATGGCAAACAATAGTTGTACAATATATTAGGATGGAAGTAAACTATTAAACAAATTATTACTTCACACCTAATTGTTAACAACTGCAGTAATGTGATATCTTCCTTAATTAAACATAAATGTTACTAACAGTAATGTGTCGAAAAAACCCTAATCACCGCAACCCGAACTTCTTCTCTTCCCCCAACCCTAACACCACCAACAACCACAACGACAACTCCTCGAATCCCAACCCAAACCAATTTAACATTGAAATAAAAATAAAAATGGTACCTGATATTTAGATCTGAGGTTTGACAGCTCGAAGAAAATAAATTTTGAAAGAAGTGGAGGAAATCTTTGTCGAAGTTGTTGGCCAGTAGTTTAGATCTGATATTTAGATCTGAGGTTTGAAGAAGTTGTTGGCCAGTAGTTGACGACGGAAATCTTTGTCGAACAGGAAATGGGGGCTAGGGCAAACGAGTGGAGGAGAGGGGAATGAAATTAAGAGGACGTTAGTTTTGGGAACGGGGGGTTGTGAAAAAAAACACGGCAGCTACACAACGGCTTTGAGCCGTTGCAAGGTTACAACGGATTTAAGCCGTTCTTGAATCATTTACAACGGCTTTGAGCCATTGCTATTTAGCAACGGCTCAGAACCGTTGCGATATTTCCGCATGGATGTGTTGCGAAACTGACAATATGGTGTAGTGATATAAAATCAAAACCAAATTTGATGGATCAACTGAAAGATATAAAGCTAGATTGGTTGCAAAAGGTTACTCTCAATGGTATGACATGGATTATGAGGAGACTTTTGCTCCAGTTGCAAAGGTGAATACCATTCGAACTCTCATTGCTATAGCTTTCGTTCGAAAATGGTCCATTTCACAAATTGATGTTAAAAATGCATTCTTGAACAGCGGTCTTCAAGAAGAAGTTTATATGGAACCTACTTTATGTGTTCCACATGAATCTGGATATGTTTGCAAGTATAAGAAAGCATTGTATGAATATAAACAAACACCTCTTGCTTGGTTTGAAAAAAAAATTATTATGATTAAATCTCTTGGTTTTGTCTATAGATTTCATGATAATGCCTTTTTTGTTAAAAACATTAATGAAGGACGTATCATACTTTCATTATATGTTGATGATATGATTATTACAGAAGATGATATGCATGACATTTTTTCTTAAAAAAGGAGTTAGCTAAAAAAATTTAAAATGAAAGATTTGGGTCCTCTAAAATATTTCTTAGAAATTGAGGTGGTATTCTCACCAAAAGGTTATCTTCTTTCTCGATCAAAATATGTCATAGATATTCTTGAGAAAGCTAGACTTACTGATAATAAGGTTGTTGACACTCCTACTGAAGTTAATATAGAATACTCTCCTTCGGATGGTATACCACAGTCAATTCCTACTTTATATCATACCATCGTTGCAAGTTTGGTTTATCTCACCATCACTTGTCTGGATATATTATATGTTGTTCAAGTTGTTTGTCAGTTTGTAACTTCCCCTGCTACAGTTCAACGGGACGTCGTCCTTCGTATTTTTAAGGTATCTTCGAGGTACTATTTTCATCCACCTCATCCTTGGAATTATGTGCCCACTCTAACACAGATTATGGTAGCGATCCCACAAATTGCAAATCGATTGCTGGCTTTTGTATTTTTCTTGGTGATTCTCTTATATCTTGGAAGAATAAGAAGCAATCTGTTGTTTCTTGTTCTTCAACTGAAGCAGAGTATCGTGCTATGCATCTAGTACCAAAGAGACTATTTGGTTGCATAGGTTACTTGCAGATAGGAGGTGGCCTCTTTTTTATCCTACTTCTATGTATTATGACAATAAGAGTGCTACTCATTTTTCTCGCAACTCAGTTTTTCATGAGCAGACCAAATATATTGAGATTGATTGTCATGATACATGTCATCATCTTTAGAAAGGCATTATTACTCTATCTTTTGTTCTCTCTTCCATGCAGATTGTAAATTTTCTTATTAAGTCATATTTAGTTTTGCGTTTTCGATGTTTAGTTGGCAAACTCTCAATGCTTATGGTACCTACATCGTGAGTTTAAGGAAGGATGTTAAGATATATTTAGTATATGTTAAGAAATAAATCAAAAATATTTCAATATCCAGGCTTTCCCTTATTATAATAATTTTCCTATTGTACAATTACATAGACTCTAAGCAATGTGGCTTTAAATAGTCGGTTATGAATTGTATAACATAATTAGATGGTAATAAAGTATTCCTTTATTCAATAAATATGTTCTCATCTTAAACATATCGAGTGACAATAGTTAGGTCGAGTGGAAGCGTTGGAAGAGAAAAACTATCCAAGAGAGGATTCGTCTTCTCAATTATACGAGATTAGTATCACGGTCAACTAAAGTCAACTCAAAATCGAAGTCTCTGGCCAGAGTAGTTTGGTTAATAATAATTGTTACTATTGAACCAAAGACTTTGTGTTTGGAATATAGAGAATATAGACGACATTGGAATTATGACTGTTACCAAATTTCATAAATCCAAAGCGATATAGTTTTAACGAAGATAATTGGTGTAAATAATTGTCCCTATCGGGTAACTCTTAACAAAGTAAAATTGGATTTTACTAAAACGAAATAAGCGATAAATTTGGCTAACATATCACACCACCTGCCAAGTGACATGTGAATGTTAATATTCAAATTGTTCGGTATTAAGCACTAACCAGATTTACACCTAAGAGTCACTCCACCAAAGCATTGAATACTCATTTTATCACCGGATTTAATTAATTTATAATTGTTATAAATTAATTAATATTTATGAAATATTAGTTATAAAATTTTATTTGATGTGTGTTAAATAATATTAATAAGAATATAATAATAGTTAAAAATATACTGATCGATATGCAATATTAGTATGAATTTCAATTAGATTTAAATGCATCATTTGTTGTTTGGACTTGAAATAATTTTGGAGCCCAAAAGAAGGCTTGCATAGCTAGCTATAGGAGGGACATATGGGAGGAAGCCATATATTGGTATGGTGAGTGGTTTTTACGTAATGAACATAGGAGATCATGGATGAGAGAAAAATGATGATCTAGATCCACCAATTGCTCTCTTATTTTTCCTTTATATGAGCCACCTCTCCTTCATTTAAGTAATGAATTTTTAGATCCTCCATTTCAACAAACTAAGGTAGGCCATGCACTTCTCTAAGCCCCAGAAATCAAAATACAAAATCACATAAAATTTGCTCGATTCGATCGACGGTGGTAAGGCAACTCGGGAGCTAGCAACTTCAGAATTTGAATTCGATTCAAGGTGTTCCGTTCTTCGTTTCTACGTGTACGTACTAGGCTTTAATGTAAGGTATATTTCTTATTTAGTAATGATAGATTTATTTATTATATCATATATATGTTAGTTAGCAATTATAACAAATCTGTATATCGATATGTTTGCCACATTTGGATGGTTGGATATATATGCATATATAAAATTAAGTTTTTATACAATGCATTATATCACTCATGTCCTGGTAATAATAATAAAAAATATTTTGAAATTAAATTATGTACATATATATATATAATCTATTTTAATTAAAACTAGTATGCAAAATATAATACTACATAATACATTTACCGTATTTATAAAAAAAATTAAAAACTTAATTTTTTTATTAACATACAAATGCTCTCGAATCAAAAAAAAATTATTTATTATTTAAACCATACACATTTTAAATACCTTTTATTCAACATAAATTTTCTTATCCAACTATTATGTGTGTGTGTATGTATGTATGTATGTATGTATTTATAAATTATATAAAATACAAGTATAAAATTTTATACAAAATATATCATTATTTAGTTTTCAGATTGTGGAAAATTTTAAATTATTTTTTAAGGTTTTCCAACGAAAATTAAATAAATTATTTAATATTTTAAAACTAATAAAAATAATTAACTTCTGGGCCGAGAGCAATATATATAAATATTAACTATTTTTTAAAATCATCTTTTGAACTATGTGCATAATAATTTTATATAAATTTATGTTGTATTTTAATATCGAAATCATTTTGTAACATAATAATATTTTGTGTGCGTGTATATATATACATATACATATTCTAGTGCATTACTAAATATTATTTTATAAGTACTATTTAATGATATATATATATGTATACATTCATGCATATCTATATAAATAATTCAAATGTACATATATATACATTCAGATAACATATTTATATATGAGAGGAGCTAGCATGTCTGTTGTGGTGTAAATCATAACATTTATACATGGGTATGTCAAACCATGTACACTTTGTTATGTTGCACTTGCACGTACAAACATATGCGTATATGATACGCATATATATTATAACACAGATAAATTATACAAAATAAAATCTTATTTATAAAATAAACAAAATATTGATTTTATGTAAAAAAATTTAGAAAATTTCTAAATAAAATTAGATTGCATGGGCTAAATAAAGATCCAAAAGGTAAAAAAAAATTGAAATTTACCCATTTGCTACACTGTGTGCTAGCCTAATTTGAAAAGGAAGTCTGGTCATAGTCACCTGTATTCTATTGATGTGAAAGGTTGGCTTCGTAGAGATGGTAGATTATGTGTTCCTGAAGTGGAAATTTTGATTGATGAAGTACTCATGTATGCCATCATTCTTGGATGTCGAGTCATCTCAATGACAATTAAATGTACAATAATGTGAAATGCCCTTATAATAGGAAGCGTGCGAAGTAACATGTTTCAAAGTTCATAGAGAAGTGCACGACTTGTTAACCAGTCAAAACAGAACAAAATAAGCCCGGTGGTTTATTATTACCATTGGAGGTCCGAAATTGGAAATAAGAACATATATCCATGGACGCCATAGATTGTTTACCACCGAATTAGAGAGAAAATAATAGTATTTGGGTTATTATTGACCACTTGACAAAACACTTATTTCATTCTGACGAAGGTTTCTACGACCGCGTAACACCCTGTAAAAATTTATAATAAATAAACTAGATAAATTAATTAAATAAGATAAGGTTAAAAACGTAAATTTTACAAAAGTTAGAATTTAACCACGAAAGTTATGTCATTGAGTTTGTGGCGGAACTCTGATCAATTTCTATATATAATATGTTGAAAACGGAGCTCAAATGGAAAATTTATGGACGTTTGAAGTTTTCGGATTCAAAATAACTTAAATAGAATTCAAATTCAAATAATTAAATAATTCTTAAATTTGAAAATCGAAAGTTAACAGTAATTAGACTTGGGGGTTAAGTAATCGTTAAAATTAACGTTAATGTTAACATGTAATTAAGGAATAAAGTGATTAAAAACAACGGCCGGTAAAATTCTTTCCCAAAATAGAAGGGCCAGTCGACCGCTCCTCTAGGATCGGTCGACCGCTAGCGGTCGACCAATGGGAAACAGCGGTCAACCGGTGAAGGTTGTGGCGGCTAGGCTTTTCCGCAATAGTGAACGTCTTGATTTTTATTATTTTAAACCGACTTAAATCCAACGGTTCTGGTTCATTTCAACCACTATAAATAAGAGCCTAGCCCCCTCACTTTTGTTCATAAATTATTTTGGGATCCTAGCATGGCTCGATCAGTTCACCTCTTCCAAAATTCAGAAAAATTCTTTAGGGTCTTAGATAAGAAATCATATATATTTATTTTGTTTATTGTTTATTTTATAAACATATTCTCCTCCAAACCTCTAAGTTTCCAAATGTAATTTATATACAAATCCCTTACTGTATAAAAGAAGAGATCTGATAGTGTCATTGAAGGCGTGTCAAATCCAAAATACAAAAAGCTAAAGACCTACTATGAGCGGAAATATTATTCTTTCTATCTTAGTAATTGATTAGTTTAGTTTCGGTTTTAATTATGTCTTGGGTAAGTTTGGTTCACAAAAACATCATATTAAAAATTCCTATAATTCCCTCACAGTGAAATGTCAATTCTAGGTTGGAATCTCAATTGTTTATATTAAAATAATGGGAATTATGTAGATTTCCAATTTTAGTGTTTTTACTTTCTGTTCCACTTCATATTTTTTTTCTTTGGACTTGATTAAGGGATTTGGTGTGTAAGGTACAAATTCTTATTCGTAGTTTACGCTGCTTATTTCCAAAATTTTAATAGAAATTCTCTTTGTCTAATTTCATGTCAAAAGAAGTTGAATAGAGCGTAAAAAAGAATTGAAATTGTAAGTTTATTGATTTATTCCATTGTTTTAATATAATAGGTTGAGTTTGAATTTTATTTGTATACAAGTCTGTTGATTGAGTTTTTAGAGATTGGATTTATGGTATGTTGATAATGTGGAAATGAGACTTGTATAATTTTGAAAGAGTTGACATTTAAACGTTAGTTTAGGGCGTAAACTCCACACACTTAGAAATTCCTTGACGCGTGCGCGCGTATGCGTGTGTGTATATAGAGCGTAAATGACATATAATTATAACGTATTAATGGCATAGTTAATAGGTTATTATTCTTATGAAAAGACCCCTTAGGAAAGAAGTTAATTATAAAGGTGGAGTACGAGTGTTTTTTAAGGCCTTGATATGAAATGCAGTAAGATGTTTGATAATATATGTAGAGAGTGTTAAAGATTATGACTAAGTCATATGGATGTGAGGTCAGTCAAAAGCACATGGAAATCTATCCAGCTAATCTAGCTACCAGCAGTGTGACTTAGGACTAATGTGAGACATCGTCTATAATAAGTAACTACAGATGACACGAGGTTGGTTCCAAATTTTATAGGGTAAATCAGCGCAGCTAATAAGGTTACCAGTTCTTATGAATAATCAGACTAATGTGCGAAGTCACTGTGGGGGTACGAGTCATAATACGAAGGACCTACTTTAGGGATTGAAGGTATTAAGTGGTTGTGTGAGGGCCCGCTTCTTCCCTATGTAGGAAGTAGTAAATGGTCCGGGTTATAGGTTAGGCACGGTAGAGGATATCTCGAGAAAGTGTCTATGTAACACCCCTAATTTTCATAACATTATTCAAGAGATTTATTTAGATAAATTAAATAGTATAATATAAATATTAGGGTGATAAGGGGATTGAGATTTGAAATTTATTTAGAGGCCGAGCATAATTAAAAAAATGGGCTTATGAATGGCTTTATATGTTAATTAATTAACGCAATGGCATATTAGGAATTGCGCACCATAATTTCATTACCTTAAAATCTCATTTCCTTTACCATTCACGTTCATTCTTACAAAACGCAAAACGTAAACAAAAAGAAAAGCAAAGTCGGCCATTACTAGGGAAGAAAAGGAGACATATCCATCTAAAGCTAAGGAATCAAGCTAAGGGAATTAATCAAAGATCAAATCTCAAATTCCTTATCCTAATCAAGGTGAATAATAATCAAAACCATCTCTATTTTTGTTTCTATGATCATTTGATTTTCAGGTTTAAGTTTAAATCCAATGTGATAATTTTAGATGATGATATGCTTGGATTTTATGATATGTTTGATTCAAACAAGATTGTTTGATAAGTGTTTTATACGGTTTTAAGGCTAAAATCGTTTATATTGAATTTTGAATGCCATGAGGAATTTATATGTTATATAAAACATGATTTTGGAGATGAGTTTTAATTTTTATAATTTTTCATGCTATGGAAAATTTATTATGAATTTTCAAATGAAAATATGAAGAATTGGGTTTAGAAATTAATTTCGACTATATTATAAAGAATTTGAGTGTGAAATTTATATATGTTAGATAACATATTAAAAAGTAAATTTCTATGATTTTTGGGATTTTTCATAAGTAATTTACTATGGAAATTAAATTATTTTAGATGAAGGACTTAAATTTTTTATTTGTTTAGCTTAATGGAAGGGCTTATTTGCTAAATTAATTCTTGTTTAGATCTGAAATAATTGCGGCAGTTTTTAAGAAAGAATTTGAAAATTTTATGGCAACCAATTAATTGTTTACAAATAGGCAGGTTAGTTAGAAAGCAATTACTTTAAAAGGCATTAAAACTGTCTTTATCCAGAAATGTTGTTTCGCCACTTTCGAAAGCTACCCTTCGACCCTATGCTTCCGCCTCAACAAAACCAACCAAGCCGAAACCAATACACAAGGTATCAATATGTTGGTACGTAGTGGAATTGAGAAAGGCGGAAGGCATGGTGTCGAAACCAATGTTTTCGAAGTGGTCGAAGCCTTTGTTTTACTTTCCAAAGATATGTGCTTGTCTTGTTTTCAAAAGGATGCTTTCGAAGGGATCGAAACCCATTTAAATAGCTTTTGAAAATGTTGCCGCCTTTTTGTTTCGAAAAGATAGCTTTCAAATGAGTTGCCTTGTTTTTAAATCAAAGCTTTCAAAAGGGTAGTTTAACCATTCGAAACCCTACTGCCGACCTTATGCCTTTCGAATGGATTAAGGTCATCAACTAGATCGAAAGGTAGCTTTTGTTTTATAAATGGAGTAAGCCGCTTCCTATAGCTTTCGAAGGGTTTAATAGTTTCAAAGGCAATGGCTTCGAAAGGGGTTTCGAAGCAATCCTTCAAATGTTTTACTTAAATGATTTAAGCTTTCGAAAGGATGGTTCTGAAGCCATCAGGTTTCCCCAAATACTTTTACTTAAAGGTTAATGTTTTCGAAAGGGGTACTTTCGTTTATGTTCACTTTGACCCAAAAGATAATTTTTAGAATAACCCAATGGTTTTAAAAGGGAACTTTCAAAAGGTTTTGAAAGGGATACTTTCAAATGGTTTCGAAAGGGGCACCTTCAATGGTTTCGAAGCTATGCTTCTAAGATTTAATAAGTGATGCTTTAATACTTTCATAAGGTATGTTTTGAGGGTTTCGAAAAAGATGATTTAAAGTGTTTCGAAAGGCATATGCTTAGTGTTTTGAAAAGAAATTTTCAATATTTTCAAAGGAGTTTATCCAATGGTTTCAAAAGTAAAAGGTTTAAGGTTTCGAAAGCCTTAGTATTCAAAGCAAAGAATCCAATCTCGTTTTTAAATGAAAATCATGGCATAATAAAGGAGTTTTGAATTAGCTTTTAAGTATGAAGTTTTTGAAGAAGCTTTCCTTGATAAAATAATAGGTTAAAGGGATTAACCATGTTTTATATGTAAATGATTTCAAGGATATTAAACCACAGGTGATGGCATTATTATATTATTATGTTTGCTTCTTTTAACATATGTATTCACTGTATAATGGACCCATAACATTATTTTAGGGAGAAAAGGGCAGAATAACCAGCTAGGTTGACCCAGTAGTGAATATAAATTGAGTTAACTCCTGAATGAGTAGAATTGAATACATGAGGTCAGATAGACCACAATATATGATGCCTAAATACTGATTAAAAAAGTTGTCAGATAGACAGGCTCATAGTAAACCCTTGAAAACTATGCTTAGAATAAGTTATTGGCAGGAGCCAATAGGTTTGTAGTGAACCCATGAAAACTATATCCGAATTAAGTTATTGACAGAAGTCAATATGTTCCTAGTCAACCAATGAAAACTATTATAAGAGGGAAGTTACTGGAGATACCAATAGGTTCAGGGAGAACCCATGAATAAGGAAGTTATTGGCAGGGGCTAATAGGTTCTTAGCGATCCCATGAAAACTATGAAACTGGACAGGGAGTCCATAAACATTAAACATGTTATTAGTCAGTCCATGAAAACTATTAGGTTAATAGTGATACTAGAAATTATAACTGAGATAGATAGTCAATATGAATGGGGATGAGTAATTCAGAATTGATTTACTTGTTTCCATATCATCATAATATTTTGAATTGTTACATTTTAACCATTGTGGATGCAGGAGCACAATATATGGTTTTTATAAAGTTTTGAATAAGATACTAGTGAGGGGAAAACCCATTCCGCTAAGCGGCGTGGTCTCACTAGATATCTAAATAGTTTGAGATGGTAGATTATTATTCATACCATGCTTTATGTCTGACTCGAAGTTTATATTTTCCCCTAAAACTCTCGGGTGCTCTATTAATTTTGAGTAGTTTGAGAGTTGAGGTTTTCAGGAACCTCTTTAGATGAATAAGCTTTTGGAGACGTGCAGGAGGCATGATAGCTATTTAGAGTTCTTTTCTATTTTGATTCCGCAGTGTTTTGTTGTAAAGGCAAAGATGTTTAGTTTCCTAGATATATACTCCGATCATCCATGGGGGCATCTTCATATGTCACTCTTGGCGTATGTTGTAATAATTGTATTTTCTCTGAACATGGTTCTCGTATCTGGATTATGTAATGAATCTAAAATTATTTGAAATGGAATGTGAAAGTTGTTTTATGATTTTATAAATTTTTCCATATCCATGTGTTTCCATTATATCAATGTATCTAACATTACCGTATTTGATCGCCGATGATTAATAACTATGGATGACTGCAGCATCCGTAGCCGTTAGTTTCGGGCCTCCAAGTGGGAGATGTTATAGTCCGTTTCGGTATGAAGTATTAAGTGGATGAAGAGATTCTGTGCAATGTTAGCTAGATAGTTAATAGAGAGGAGTCCGCCTTAGGATAGCTATTAAAGGACGGGGACATGCCTTAAAAATGGTATTAGATGGTCATAGTCAGCTTAGTTCCCATTAAAAGGTAGTAAGTGACTTGTGTATTATCTCTTACATTGATAGGACATTATTGATGATAGATATGGGCTATTGTGTTAAAAGCGGGATGGCTATGGGGTTATATTTGGAAAGCCATTTTGACTTATATTTGAAAAGACTTAGGATGTAGATAAAATGCGAAAGACATATTCCTATTTATATTATACTACCCAAGTACTTCTATAGTAAGGCTTATGATCTTTATTCACTAGACATATGGTGTTCTAACTCCCTCCCCACTACAACACATGTTAGGAAAGATAATGTTGAAGGCGAAGGTATGGAGAGAGCTTGTGGAAATCTGTATATTTATTTATTCATGTTATTTTCAAATGTACCCATTGGAAATTGTTGTATTTTGAATATAATGTGCCAAGGATATGTAATGGTTATTATTGGTTTTTGTATTATGGTTTTCATGACATTTTGAATTTATAATAAAATGGGCAATATTTTTATTATTATATTTTATCCTTCCGCTGTGAGATTTGATTGCGTAGATAAATAGCTCTATATTGTTCTTTTACCGACCAACAGCCATCTTTGGGACTGGTCTAAGTTTCGATGGGCCATTTCTGAGTTGGAATTTATGTCCATTTCAGGGTAGGTTGTTACATTTGGTATTAGTGCTTAGGTTATCCGATCAATGAGTATAAGTATACGTACGAGAGACGTACCTGTTCTTTTTGAAAGAAGTTTTCCAAAAACCCCTATTATATGTATATATTATTATTGATGAACATACGCATACATACTAGGCAAATCTTTATTTTTTTCATGTAATACTATATTAGGAAATTACAACTAAAAATTTAACCTACAGGTAGTAGATTATGGCTCAAAACCCATCTTCTTCTGAGACTGGGAGCCCCGCTAAAGGAATGTCCACCGTTCAAGGGATGCCCGAATAGTTCAAACAATACCTCAGGCACGTACGACAAGTCCCCGTTCCTCAGCAAACATCAACGGCGGCACCCATTAACCAGCCTACCGAAGCAGCACCTCGTCCCATCGATTTTCCTAAAACGTGTAAGCATTTTATGAATATGGACGGAGGAGTATATGCTGGAAAGGAAAGCTTTGTGGAGACAAAGGCATGGATAAACGACTATGAAAGGATATTTCATGAGCTTGGTTGAGAGGATCAATTAAAGCGAAGGATGGCAGCTTGGCACCTTAAAGGGGTGGCCTTAGATTGGTGGAATATGTGCTGAGAAGGATGTTAGTAGGATTGTCACTTAGGATGACTTCAAGAACTGATTTGAGACAAGATTTATGTCAAGAGTAGAAGTGAGCTTGCAATTAGAAAATTTTATATAGTTTAGGTAGGAAGACTCCCCTTCGAAGGAGTATATTTGTAAATTTACAGATCTATCCATGTTCGAAATGAGTATGATTGATACAACCATGAGAAAAGTCATGAAGTTTGTCAAGGGCCTAAACTCCCCACTTAGGGAATGGTTGTAAATACCCACTGGCGCCACTTAAGAGATGCTGGTTGAGATGGCTTTACTATAAACGAATAACGCCGAGGAGAAAGAGATGGAGAAGGAGAAGGCATGACCTACACATAATCATGGAGGAACCAAGAAAGGGATTTTTTAGGTGAATATGAAGTCGAAAGGAAAGTTTAAGAAAGAAGATAAGGTGTGTAATAGATGCCAAAAGAAATGAAATATTGCTAAAGATAGCAGGGTGAATTTGTTAAAGGAAGCTGTTAAGGGAAAGTGTTACCACTACCATGAAGTGGGGCACTTCAAAAACCAATGTCTGAAGCTGATGAAGGAAGGGCAGAGAGGGAAAGCCTACGCAATTGAGGTTGTCCCTGTTTCGAGTAGACCACTCCTTGGAGACCAAGGGAACGTAGCTATGGTAGGTATAACTCTTATTTTTGGGAATAAAATTCGTACTGTATTCGTCTCTGGAGCATCAAATTCATAGCTAAAAATGTGATTAACTCCTTAAATCTTCAAACCCGAACCGCCACCAACCCAATAGTAGTTTCAAATCCTATTAGGGGGACGCCACATCTTTTCTCAATTTCCAAATACTTAGTGTTAGACATATGTGACGTTTGATTTCATATGTAATGCATACGTTCTAAATTTTGAGGGGTATGGACTTATTTTGGGAATGGATTGGTTGTTGCACTATGGGGCAATCTTAGACTACAATAAGAGAGTTGTATGGTATAAAGGTTGTAATGGGTGAGATATAGACGTTTGATGCACAACCCAAAGTTCAGTCGAGTTAAGACATTTATACTCGATGAACTTAGCAATATGAACTTTCTTCCGTACCCGTAATTTGAAAATTCTCTGATGCCTTTGAAGAAGTTTTGGGTTTCCCACCTCGTAGGGAGATTGAGTTTAGGATTGATTCGTAGAAGAATGCAAGACTAGTCGCTTAGCCATTAAAATAAATGGTCGCAAGGAAAGGCGAGAATTAGATAAGCAGATGTCGGAGCTACTGCAGAAAGGATTCATTCGACGAAGTACCTCGGAATGGGGAGCCCCTGTTGTCTTTGTCACTAAAGTAGAAGGCTCATTGAGACAATGTGTTAACTATAGGGAACTCAACAAGTTGACGAAGAAGAATAGGTATCCCTTACCCAGGATAGATGATTTGTTTAATCAGCTTGTGGGAGCTAAAATCGTTTCCCAGTTGGACTTGGTAACTGGATTGTATCAGCTAAGGATTGCAGAGGATAGCAAACTAAAGACTGCATTTCGCACACCAGATGGACTCTATGAATGGAAAGTAATTCCTTTTGGATTGACCAATGCCCCTGCGTACTTTGTAGATTTAATGAGTTAGTATTTAGGGGACAGTTAAATAAATTTGTCATAGTTTTTGGTTATGATATCTTAGTATTCTCCAAGAATGAAGGAGAGCATGAGAATCAGTTAAGAGAGATATTAGGAAAGTTGATAAGGCACCAATTTAAAGTCAAATTCTCAAAGTGCCACTTTTGGAAGAAGGAAGTGACATTTCTTGGACATTATTTCCAATTATAGATTAGCGATGGACCCCGCAAAAGTGGATGCTATTCAAAGTTGGAAGACTACGAAGGATGCCACGAAGGTTAGGAGTTTTCTATGGTTGGCAGGTTATTATATGAAATTCATAAAGGATTTTGCAAAGGTAGCAGTCAGTTTAACTTGCTTAACCAAGAAGAATCTGGTCTTTAGATGGTTTGAAAGATGCACGGAAGCATTTAGGAAGCCAAAGGAACTATTGACAAGTGCACCAGTACTTGTCATCCCCGATAGAGCAAAACCTTTTAGGGTTTACACAGATTCACGTGGCACATGATTGGGAGTAGTTCTTATGCAAGAAGGAAGGGTGATAGCTTATGCTAGTCGACAATTGAAGGACCCTGAAAAGAGATACCCAGTTCATGACTTGGAGTTGACATCCATTGTTTTCGCCTTGAAGATGTGAAGGTACTATCTTTTGGAAGAAAGATTTAAGTTAATTACTGACCATGAATCATTCAAATATCAATTTTCCCAAAAATATTTAAATCTTAGGCAGCAGAGGTGGATGGAGTTTATATTATCCTACGACTTTGAGATATAGCCCCTAAAATGGAAATGTTGTCGCCAACACCTTTAGTCGAAGGCATGCTACCTTGGGTGCTATATATGAGTGGAGACAGTTGGAGTTCCTCTCGAATTTCAACTTCCAACCGCCAACAGAACACACTCAAAACTATTTGGCAACAATGGCTCCGACGGACCGCGCCAACAGATCGCATTGGACTTGAACAAAAGAAAGATGAGAGATTGTTAATATCTTGGACAAGCTAAGTAGAGGAGAATAATTTCCTCGCATCAGTAGGTATGAAATTTACGAAAATGGATTTTTGAGGAGAGATGGACGCATTTGCATTTCAAAGATTTATAGTATGTTGGAGGAAGTGCTTGCGAAGTGTCACCATTCAAAGATGACTATTCACCCTGGAGGAGATAAGATGTATAAGGATATGAAACAGAATTTCTATTAGCCAAGGATGAAGAAGAGAGTAGCTGAATTTGTTTCTAGGTGTTTGACGTGTTAAAGGATTAAACTGAGCAAGGGAAGCTCGAAGGATTATTGTTGCCGTTAGAAATCCCAACTTGGAAATAAGAACGTATATCGGTGGACTTTTATAGATGGGTTGCTTAGGAGCTAAAGAGGCAATAAAGTAATTTGGGTCATTGTGGATAGACTCGCAAAAAGCGCCCATTTTATTCCCATTAGGAGCAATAGGACCGCAGCATCTCTAGCACAGACTTTATGGAAATGGTTCGACTTCATGGAATTTCTGTTAGGATCGTTGGTGATAAAGACCCCTTATTTACTAGCGAGTTTTGAAGGAGTTTGGAGACAGCTTTAGGAACATCGTTGAATCTAAGTACCGCTTATCACTCGCAAACAGATGGATTAACTAAAAGAGTGAACAGATAGAGGACTTGCTAAAGGCTTGCATCATGGACATGGGAGGATAATGGGAGCAGCACCTACTTAGTAGAATTCGCTTATAACAATAGTTAACAATCGACAATTGGTATGGCACCCCTTGAACCGCTTTATGGGAGGTCATGCAATTCGCCAAATTGTTGGTGGGAAACCATTGGCAAAATTCTACTCGGACCAGATTTAATTCATGAAACTTCGAAAAAGGTAGAGTTGATTAAGCAACGTATGAGGGCAGCGCAAGATCATCAGAAATCCTACATAGATAAGAGAATGAAAGAAACGGAGTTCAAGGTTGAGAACATGGTGTTTATCAAAGTTTCCTATCTCAGGAAAGTCGTGAGATTTGGAAAATCAGGAAAGTTGGCACCAAGATTTGTTAGACATTTTCGAGTTTTGGAAAGAATAGAAAAACTTGCTTACCGCGTAGAGTTACCCGATATATTGGCTGAAGTCCACGACGTTTTTCACGTTTTGCATTTGAGGAAATGCCTTCATAACAACGCTATTGTTGGAGTTCCTGATCAATTGGGGGATATTGAGACGGAGCCAATAGCCCATGCCACCGCATATATTGTGGAGCATAGAACTAAGAAGCTCCGCAACAAAGAAATTATGTTGATTCGAGTACAATAATGAGAAAACCCGGCGAAAAGCACATCAGAGACCGAAAAGAAGATGAGGATCTTTCATTCTTTGCTTTTCAGTGGTAAACTTATTTCTTCAAAATTAGGTTTTGGTTGCACCGTGGTTGCTAAATTGGATGGTAGGAGATGGTTGCTACACTTTTCACTGTCACTTTACACTCATAGAAATTTTATGCATGTTTAAGGTGTTTTGCATACGTACTTATATGTCACGATCATACATCCACGCTGGAAATGAGCTTACTTATAGTATGTCTGCACATATAATCACATTGCTCTTTTGGTTAAGTAGTTGGTTGTGTAGATAACTTGGTTATATAACATAGAAGTTTATTGTGCGTTATGTTGTTCGCCTATATAAAAGATTTCGAGGACAAAATCCTTTTTATGGGGGAGAATGTAACACCCAGTAAAAATTTATAATACATAAATTAGATAAATTAATTAAATAAAATAAGATTAAAAATGGAAATTTTGCAAAGTCGGAATTTGACCATGAAAGTTATGCCATTGTGTTCGTGGTGGAATTCTGATCAATTTCCATATATAATATTTGAAAGTTAACAATAATTAGACTATGGCGTTAAGTAATCATTAAAATTAACATTAACATTAAAAGGTAATTAAAGAATAAACTAAGTGAAAACAACGGCCAGTAAAATTCTTCCCGAAATAGAAGGACCGGCCAACCGCTCCTCCAGGACATATGGGAAGTGGGGAAGGTAGCAGTCGACCGGCTAAGGTCGTGGTGGCTAGGGTTTTCTACAACAGTGAACGTCCGGATTTTTATTATATTAAACCGACTTAAATCTGATGGTTCTGGTGCATTTTAACCACTATAAATAAGAGCCAAGCCTCTCACTTTTATTCACAAATTATTTTAGGATCCTAGCATAGCTCTGTCAGTTCATCTCTTCCAAGATTCAAAAAACTTCTTAAGGTTTCAAATAAGAAATCCTATATGTTTATTTTTGTTTATTTTTTATTTTCTAAACCTATTCTTCTTCAAACCTCTAATTTTATGAATCCAACATATATACAAATCTCTTGTTGTATATATCAAAAAGAAAAGATCTAAAAGATAATACTAAAGGCGTGTTAAATCCAAAAGAAGGCAAAAGGATCTACTGTGAGCAGAAATTTTTGTCTTCCTATCTTAGTAATTGATTAGCGTAGTATGGATTTGAATTATGCTTTGGGGAATTTTGGTTCACTAAAATATCATATTAAAAATCCACAAAATTCCCCCAAAGCGAAATGTCAATTCTTGGTTGGAAACTAAATTGTTTATATCAAAATAATGGGAATTATGTAGATCTACAATTTTAATGTTTTTACTTTCTATTCCACTTCTTATTTATTTTCTTTGAATTTAATTAAGGGTTTTGATTAGAAAATGGTGTGTAAGGTACGAATTCTTATTCGTAATTTGAACCGCTTATTTCCAAAATTTTAATAGAAATTTTCTTTGTCTAATTTCATGTAAAAAGAAGTTGAATAGAGCGTAAAATGGAATTGAAATTGTAAGTTTATTGATTTATTCCACTGTTTTAATAAAATGGGTTGAGTTTGAAATTTATTTGTATACAAGTCTGTTGATTGGGTTTTTGGATTTTAGATTTATGGTATATTGATAATATAGGTATGAGACTTGTATAATTTTGAAAGAGTTGACATTTAAACGTTAGTTTAGGATGTAAACTCCACACACGTAGAAATTTCTAGGCATGTGTGTGAATTATAGCGTAAATGACATATAGTTATAATGTATTAATGGCATAGTTAATAGGCTATTAATTCTCATGAAATCCCCCTTAGAAAAGAAGTTAATTATAAAGGCGAAATAAGAGTTTTCTTATAAGGCCTTGATATGAAATGTGGTGAGATGTCTAATAATATATGTAGAGAGTGTTGTAGATTATAACTAAGTTATAGGGATGCAAGGTCAATCAAAAGCACACAGAAGTCCTCCCAGCTAATCTGGCTACCAGCGGTGTGATTTTGGAACTAATTTGAGACATCGCCTATTATAAGTAATTACAGATGATGCGAGGTTAGTTCTAAATTTTATAGAGTAAATTTGTCTAGCTAATCTGGCTACCTGTAACTACGAATAATCAGACTAATGTGAGACGTCACTGTGGGGTATGGGTCATAATACGAAGGAACAACTTTATAGATTAAAGGTATTAAGTGGCTGTGTGAGGGCCCACCTCTTCCCTATATAGAAAGTAGTAAATGGTCGGTGTTATGGGTTAGGCACGATAGAGATTATCTTAGGAAAGGACCCATTAGGTGACTGAAGAGATTTCGTGCAATGTCAGCTAGATAGTTACCAGAGAGTAGTCCACCTTGGAATAGGTATTGGACAGGGGCCTACCTTAAAGAGGTAATAAATGATCATAGTCTGTCTAGTTTCCATTAAAAGGTATTAAGTGACTTGAATATTATCTCTTACATTGATAGGACATTATTGATGATGGATATGAGTTATTGCGTTAAAAGCTAGATGGCTATGGGCTTATATTTGGAAAGCCTTTTTAACTTATATTTGGAAAGACTTAGGATGTTGAATAAATACGAAAGACATATTCCTATTTAAATTATACTGCCCAAGTGCTAATATACTAAGACTCAAGATTTTTATTCACCAGACATATGTTGTTCTGACTCCCTGCTCATTACAACACAGGTTAGGAAAGATAATGATGTTGAAGGCGAAGGCGTGGAGAGAGCTTGTGGTAGTCTATCTATTTATCTATTCATGTTATTTTCAGATGTACCCATTGGAAACTATTGTATTTTAAATATGATGTGCCATGGATATGTAACGGTTATTATAGGTTTTTACGTTATGTTTTTTTATGACATTTTGAATTTGTAATAAAAAGGATATTATTATTATTATTATATTTTATCTTTCCGCTGCGAGGTCTGAATGTGTAGATAAATAGCTCTATATTGTTCTTTTACCAACCAACAGCCAGCTTTGGAATGGGTCAAAGTTTCGATGGGCCTTTTCTTGATCGGAATTTAGGTCTGTTTCGGGTCAGATTGTTACAGATTGTTCCATCTTTAGCGATGTTATATATACAAGAAATAATGAGGTTGCATGGTGTAACCTCCAGTATTGTGAGTGGTCGAGATCCACTCTTTCGAGTGAATTTTGAAAGAGCTTGCAACTTGCATCTTGCACGAAATTAAACTTGAGTATTGCTTATCATCCCCCGAACGAATAGCCAAACTGAGAGACTGAATCGTGTGTTTGAGGACTATTGAGAGCTTGTATACTGGATTTTGGAGGATCATTTGCCTCTTGTTGAGTTTGCATACAACAATAGCCATCAAGCTACTATTGGCATGACACCATTTAAAGCATGGTATGGAAGGCCTTTCAAATCGCCTATATGTTAGTGCGAAATGACAAATAAGGTGATACTTAGACAAGATATGATCTGTGAGACCTCGAAGAAAGTTGATTTGACATAGAAGAGGATGAAAGTGTCTCAAGACTGACAAAATTTATGTGCCAATAACAAACGAATTGATCTTGAGTTTGAAGTTGTGATTTGATATTGTGAAAACATTGCCATTGAAAAGAGTGGTTAGATTTGGAATTTCAGGGAATTTGCACCCAGATTCATTGGTTCATTTCCTGTGGAACAGAACTGAAGCTTGCATATAAAGTTGATTTTCCCAAAAAGATGTCCGGATCCAATGTGTTTAATGTCTCACACTTATGCAAGTGTGTGCGTGAATCAAGTGTTATAGTTAAGCCAAGTCAATTAAAGGAAGTGGATGTTGAACCGAAGGTTTCCACACCTAGAGGACCTATTCAAATTGTTGAGAGAAGTGTAGGCTTCGGAACAAGGTTATTAACCTTGTTCGGGTCTAATAGGGCAAAAATTCTGGAAATAGCACTTGGGAGTCGGAAGAGAAGATGCATCCATAATTGTTTACTGGTAAGATTCCATCCACTTTATGCAAATTTTGTTTCCATCAAATTGATTAGAATTGCATGCTAGTATAAAAGTTCCTTGTGTTGCTATGTTTGATTTGCTAGTTTTGATATTGTGATGCTAAGTGTTAGTAATGCTATATACGTTGGGGGTAAGTGTGATGCATTGTTCGGCTCTTGCAGCTTTTGATGGCGAAATCCTTTTAGGAGGGAGAATGTGACAACTAATATTTTTATGCCTAATAATTAAATGAAATTGATCATTTTAATTAAATTAAATGAATAAATTGAACTAACGACTTAAAAAATGAATGAAATAGGACTCAAGACCTATTTCTTTGCATTCGTACTGTCGTTTATATATGAAAACGTTATAGAGTGTGTTAAAATAGGATAAGAATGATAAAATGAAAAGAAAAGAGAGGTTAGGGGTAAATTGGTCATTTGACCATAATTGGCCTTTTTAATTTGAAAATGAGAAAAGTTTTTCGTTGTTTTCCTCCTTTTTGTCTTCTCCATTCTCTTCAAAGAAATAAGATTTTCAAATTTTCAAATTAACACAGCTCTTTAATTTCTTCTCTAATTTTTTTGAAATAAATATCTAAATTCTAGTTGAAGGATTCTCTATCTTTACAAATATATCTCTTTAATTTCGTACTTTGGAGAAGTTTAAAGTTGGATTTCAAAGATTAAAGGTGAGCTTCAAAGTGAGTATCATTGAAGTTTGGATTTTTTGATATTTGGTGAGTAAGATCTATATTCTAGACATATGATCACTAAATATGCTCGAAAGCATATTAGATACCCAATGTCAGTTATGACTGAACTTGGATTAGAGTTTTAGATATGAGAATCCCGATCAATGAATGTTTTAAAAGAAATTGACTATAAAATGAATTTGTTAAGTAATTTGATATGAACAGTTGTTGTGTTTGGTTTAATTGATTTTTGGTTTGGAAATTGAAAGGATGATAAGTGGTGATTCATGACATTTGTAATCGATTTTGTGAGTGAAATGTAAAGTTGAAATGGTGAATCGAGCAGTTGAAATCGAATGGTTGTGAAACTAGTTTATTGTTTCAAAGTCATTGGTCGAGTGTGAAGATGCACTCATCTAAATGTCAGGCGACTTATAACATGGGTATGAATTCATGTCGAACAATGCTCGTGTGAAATCTCTCGGTGACACAAAGTCGGACGTCAAATGTGGAAAAGAAAAGGCAAACAAGGAAAAGGTGGGGATTCTCCATCCGGGTTCAAGTTTGGCAGCATAAGACATTCTTACGTTTGAATGTCAAATTCAAACGTCTAAAATTCAGGAAAATTCATCTTGCAATATTTCAATGCATTTTCAAGGTTTTCAAATGTTTAAAATTTTGGGTTTTGGACGTCTAAAATCAAGATAAAACACCTAAATACCTTATTCATACGTCTAATATGATGTGTGGAGGGCAATTGGGTTTTCTGTTTTCGAAATTAATATTACTGGAGTTTGGGTTCATTGCAGGGACTCATGTGATGCTCATAAGGCCCTCAATGACTATAGAGAAAGATGGTGAGTTTGAGGACAGTAAACCTTGTCTCGAGAAATGTCCAGTTGACGTTGGATGAGATAGAGACTATGGTGATGGTTCGAATGCAGTTTGGTTCATATGGCTATTGTATATATTCATCTGATGCTTTGAGACATGACGATTAGGGTATTGCAATGTAAAATTTCTTACGATGTTGCGTGTAAGGAGTAAGTCCGTATCCCTTAGCTATGATGTTGAGATTTGATATTTCTAGATCATTTGTAAAATGAGGCGTGGTTGTTTCGGTTGTGCATCTTAGGCGACATCGGTTCCAGGATAGAAGATGTTTTATCTTGGTAACAAAGGTGGTATACATTGGGCTATTTTGTAGTAAAAGAAGGTCGGTCTTTCGCTACTTGTCCGCGATCCTCCTGTTAAACAAATGTTAGCGATTAGGCACGTGTATATCAATTTGATGTAACGACCCGGAATATCGGACACTTCGTATTTAAATATCTGAACAATTTAAATATTTGAATCTTGAATTAAATGTTATTAAAATGATTTAATAACCTTGTTAACTTCCTTTCATGTCATAACTAATGATGGTTTATTTTGAAAATATATTTGCAAAAATCGATACTTTGAAGAAATATCAATAATGTAACCAAAAATCATTTTATCGATAAACAGCTTTTTACTAGTCAGAAGTTGTTCAAACTTTTTCTGCATACACGTATTTGCTTAGAAAATCAGGAATATGAAATAAAAATCTTTTACCAGTTTGGGAAATAAAATATGCGAGTCACGAGTGATGCCATAGAAGATATTTTGAAAATGAGCTTTTAAGGAAAGTCTTAAGTGTTAAGTAAGATATGTAAATGTGTAAAGGTAGCATGTGAGAGGGAGGCTCCTTTGTGATCTTTAATGGGAGGTAGAAGGTGGTTGTGACCTCTTGAAAAAGTCTATAAATACATCCTTAAGGGTTTCGCTAATCACATATTAAAAATTAAGAAAATGGTAGAAGTGGGTTAAAACTAATCCACTTTGTTCTTCACTAATCTTTCTCTAATTAGTTCAAATCTTCTCCAAACTTTCACTAACACCTTAAAACACCTTACGAAGCAAGAATCTAAAATCAAAAGTGAACAAAATGGATGGAATAAGGGGAGCAAGGTGAGGCCGTGAGCAATGGGAGAGATGGAGAACTGTTGCCATGGTTTGTAAGTGCTAAAGCTTGGTTCTTTGAAAGTTTGGCGATGGTAGGAAGTGTTCTTGGCTTTGTGAGTTTTTGACCATGTGTTTGACTTGGATCTAAGTGAGTTGTCTTGCTATCTTGTTTGTATATATTGTGTATATATGTTGTGTGGTTGAAATATAAAGTTAAGGTGATATTAACTAATTAAAGTTATAAACTTTGGGTCCCTTTTGCTTTTGAAAACAAATGAATACTTTATATAGTATAACATCACTTCTACTACCCACTTAAACATGTGTCATGACCTTGATTTGATGTTTAAACGGTTCTTTGGATTGTGTTTTGAATTGAATTATGTTTGAAAGTGTTTGAAGCGAGAATAATAGCTATAAGTGCACTTTGATAGTCTTAACTTTAACTTGTGTAAATGGAAGATTTATGATCTTAACTTGGGATAATTTGATTTGATTGTTCTCTATCTATGGGACAGTAAAGAAATGGTTTAGAAAGTTATAGAAATTGTGAACCAAAGTTGTGAAAGTTAGAAGCGAAAAGGATGTTGTGGATGCATTTTGAAAATACCTTGTGTTCGGCGATTTTCAAAGTTAACTTTGAGAGACATCCTATGAGCTTCTTTGCATTTTTAATAAGTACTATGAGTGTACTTATTACTGGAAAAATACGGGAGTTCAAATCATTAATTAACTTTTGAAACAAAGTTGCAAAATGTTATAGTGAGAAGGTCGCTATATGAGCATTTTGAAATACCACGTTTTCTGGAATTTTTCTAATTAAACTGGGAATTATTCATTGAGGTTTCTTTCTATGGTTTTTAAGTACACTAAGTGTAGTACATAATGTAAAATTTTCAAGTCTTAAATCATTTGTTTAAATGGTTAAAACTGGTTACAAAGGTCATGCTTTTCTATGTTGTTTTTTGTACAAGACTTTTAACAACAATTATAATGCTGTAGTAAGTTGATTATGGTTTTAAGTGTCTAAAAATGATATTTAAATTTGGTATTTATTCCTAATCTTTTTAGGGAATTTTTATAACATATTTTACAGTATTCTAAAATTAGTTTGAAGTTTAACCTATTTTTAATGTTTAATTATGAATTTTGGAAGTACAGGGGTTTTAAATTATAAACATATTTTTACTTTATTTTCTTCAAATTATAAATTAGTTATTTTCAAGTAATATTTTACATAGATATTTAAAACCTATTTATAAGTATTTTAAGTGTGTATATATAAGTTTTGGAAAAGGAAATTAACTATGCTTAACACTAATAGAAGACGAAGTAGGCTTATCCATTTGTGAGTATTAAGATTGATGTTCGAGTAGAGATAGAAGAAATAGTGCTCTAACCTACCGGTTTCCCTCTTGACCGAGGAATGGTTAAGTCAGGAATGTCGGAAACGTGTTAATCATGTTAATTTCTTACTTGTTTATGAAAGTCATTAATACTATACTTAACACTAAAAGCCAATGATGTAGACTTATCTGTTTATGAAATTCAAGAATGAAGTGTCTAGGCAAGACTTTGATATGCGACAAGAGCTCTAACTTACCTGGCTTTACTTTTCAATGAGGGAAAATATAAGTTGGAATGTCAAAAACGAGTTAAGCATATGAACCGTGATTTCTATAAGCGATCGTTTTTAACTGGATGGTCGATTAGCCAACTATCGAGCTTAACCAAATATTAACTTAGATCTCTAAAAAAATGATTTTAAAGATAATATAAGTATGGAATGGTTTTGGGTTTGTTGTGACAATGTGTTAATAACATTCGTCTTTAACCCTTTTTGATTATACTTAGGAATATAAATAGATCATTAACAGAATGTTTTAAAGATAAGCATAAGTGAAATAGTTTTGGGTTTGTAGTGATAATGTTAGATTAACATTAGTCTTAAACATTTTTGAACAGATTTGTGAAAGTACTTAGATCCTTAAAATGGATGTTCTGAAGGAAATTATAAGTATGGAATCTTTTGAAAAAAGATTGAAAAAGTAAAGATTTAAAGTAAAAAAATTTGTTAATGATTTGTGAATATACTTATACCATTTTGAGATAAGTATATAAATACTTTATGAAGTATTGAAAAGGTACAAATAAATAGTAGGGATTGATAAATGAAGTTTTATTAGGTAAAAGAAGTTTCATTAATAAAAGATGTTTTAATTAATTAAATAAAAAGGGGATTAGAAGTCGCTTATGTGACTTAATCGTGTTTTGTGTGTTTACTCGTTTATAAAAAGCATTAATTCGTGTAGTTAGCACTAAAAGTTCGGAAACATGGTAAGTGTACGAGACTTGGTTTGCTTATGCGATCGTCTATTTTGAACTTGATAGTCGACTATCGAACTTGACCGGAAATTCATCGAATTAGTTTTAAAGAGACCGACATCATTAAATGTTCTACTTATCGAATACCACTTCAAAACTAATATACGGGTTTTATGTTTTGGAAGCCGTTATGAAGTAGAATGCTATAAAATTGAATCGTCTATCCTGAGGTTAAGTCCAAGAGAGAGGTCGATGTTAGTATTCGTCGGATGACTTATGCTGGGATTCTTTTAGAGATCTGTGGATTGTATGAGATGCTGGGATCCTTATAGGATTTGTGTTCTGTTCAAATGATGATGTCTTGTGTGGGAGATGTCGAATGTAGCCTTGACATTGGAAATTAGAGAAAAAAGAGTAGGAGCATTGTCAATGGGGTTTAGCTAACCCATAGGGTACATCGACTCCATATCTACAGTATGTTTATCGATATGTTGCGCGCGGGAGTTGATGTATTCCGGACCACGAGTGTTTGTGCATGGACCAGCCATGTTTACCTTATTGGTATATTTTATCTTGAGATATACGACACTCGGAGGTAGTTTCCGACCCTTGTTAGGAGGCTGGCTACGGTTGTTCTGGGGATGAATTTAATGGAAAATCTATTATGCGAACGTACCTTATTGGTTTGATTGTATCCTTTAGTATGTTGTTGAATGTGATTACTGTAACCATTCCAGCTATTTTATATATTTATATTCTTCACCCTAGACATTATCTAATATATCACATTATGTACTTATTAGATGAGTGGTTCTTTTAAGGAAATAACAGTTACGGCATTCCATGTGATCTTAAAAGTACTGTTATATGCTGTACACGTATTTCTTGAGTTTCTCATACCAGACTTATGTCTGACACGTGGTTTTTTTTTTCTAAATTCCTCATGTGCTCTTTCGGGTAGTCTAAGAAAGATAGGTTTTTGTTGGTATTTATTGGAACTCGAGGAGTCGAGCTGAATGTTTCACCTACCGTAGTATTCTTATTTATTAGCAAAGCCAGCCGGATTTATAGTGGACCGTGTCATTGTCAATAAAAGGAAAACAGGTGCTCTACATAGGGATAGAACAACTAAAATGGATTTATAGTGTCCATACCACTCAAAATAAATGTAAATTACAGAACAAGAGACTAGCAACACGCTAGTGCGGCTATAAAAATACGAGGCTATCCCGCCTCTGTAGAGGGAGAACAGCTACTATTATCAGCCGCCACAGGACCAATGACATAAATAAAACTAGAGAACTGGTTGCCAAAGTATTCTTATATCCGTTGCATTATTATCGTATATATCAGCATTTGTGAGGACGAGTTGTTATAACTGTCCAGACTAATGATGGTCTTTAGAATTGTAACTCTGAAATGTTGTGTAACTTAGAGTGACAGTTTTATTCTATCTTTTGATACTATATGTTATCGTTTCTACCCACTGTGAGATTCTGATATTGTGTTCCTTCTTTCTTGTTCTGTTTCTTTTTATTTTTATTTTACCATAACAATCTATCTTTCTAGCACTTGGGTGCATGGTATATGAATATCATAGATGTATTGTAACAACCCGCATATTTTACAATTTTATATTTAAATATTTTTATTTAAATATATCGTCGTTAATCGGATTTATGTCCGAAAAGCTACTTTTTTCAAACGGTCGAATTAGGACTCGGGACCACTTCCATTGAGTCCAAAATGGCGTTTGTGATTTTTTTGAGTATAAGCTTCGATATGTTTGAAGTAAGTTGAATTTTGCTATTTTCTGTTGGGCTTTTTGGGTTTGGGTTTGACCCAACTCATCATATAACCTAGTTCAGCCCCTCTCCTCTTCTCTTCACTTCATTTCTATTTTCTAAAACACTCAAGCAACTGAAAATGGGGAGAGGAAAGGGAAATTAAAATTCAAAACCCTAGATTCAATTGCAAACTTCAAATTCGTGCTCCAAATTCAAAGAGAAGCTAAGGTAAGCTCCATCTTCATCTTCTCCATCTCTTCTCCTCTTCAATTCCAGAAATTCCTAAACCCTAATTTAGGAAATACTTGTTTTGTCATTAGATTGAAGCTTGTAGGGTTGAAGTGAAGAGTGGTTGATCTTCTTCTTTTAATACATGCTAGCTGAAATTAAAATTAGTATATTGCTGTTAGTAAATTAAGCATATCTCATTCATCTTAAATATGAATTAAGATTTTCTTGATGTTCTGAAAAGCTTATTTTGTAGTCTATAACTTCTATGTTTTGAGCTTTGCATGATTTTGAGGTTTGAATGGTCGAAATCACGTTTGTTTGTTGCTGACCTAACAACAAACTACAGGGTTGATAAAATAAAAACCTAAAATTGTTTTGGTCATAAGTTACTCGTTCTTATCCAAATCTAATAATTTTAGATGTTCTGGAAAGCTTAGATATAGGGCTAAAAGTTTCATGTTTTGAGTTTCATGAAATTTCGAAGTTAATTTGGTCAAAACTGTGCATTCTTACTACTATCCCGAGAGCAAAACGACAGTGATATGGAATTTAGATCTAAGAATTGTATTAGTCATAGAATTTTCATCCCTAATCGGAATTTGACGGTCTTGGTCATTGCGGAAAGCTTAGAAACTAAGCTACAACTTTTATTTTATTCATTTTGCCAGAATTTGAAGTTTACTATGCCAAAATTGTGGGTTTTCGTCTCTAGCCTGTTAGTGCATAGCTACAGGCCTCAAGTCTCTTTTCTCCCGTTGTTTTCAGCGCAGAACCCCGACTTTGCGACGCCATTCCGGGCTCGTCCGATGTCGGATTTCATCGATTTCGGTCTCATTGGAAAGATGAGGTCGAGATCTTCAACCCTGTAAAATTTGGTTAAGATCTGGGTGTGTTTGATACTTCGTTTTTATTGCCGAAGTAGCATTCAGAAACTGTTTTGAAAAACATTGATTAATTGTAGTTCAAACGTCCAACTTCGCGACCTCGCTGCGAGCGGTTCCGATGTCGGATTTCATCTATTTCGGTCTCCTTGTAAAGATGAGGTCGAGATCTTCAATCTTGCAAAGTTCGGTTTAGATCTGGGTGATTTAGTTACTTCTTTTCTATTGCCGAAGTAGCACCCAGAAACTGTTTTACAATAGTGATCATTTTCAGTTATCGTCGTACCAACTTTGAAACATTGCCATTGCTTCGTTTCAAGTCGGAACCGAACGATTCTTGTTGCATATCAAAGTATGAGTACTGTACTATGCTCCTGCAAATTTTCATCAAGATTTGGGTTCATATGACCCTTCGACCATGTCGTCGAAGTGGGACCTTTGCACTGTTTTGACACAGCAGAGTTTTGTGATTTTTGTCCGACTTTGAAACGACGCAGTTTCTTCCTTTCAGGTCGGAATTTCCCGATTCTTTTTGCAGTTTGCAGCAGGTTTGTTGGTCTACATTCCTGCCAATTTTCATGCCATTTGGACTTGGTTTGCAGGTTCAAATCTGCCATCGAACTAGTGACTTCGACTTGTTTTCAGCGATTTTATACTTAGTATAATTTCGATTATTTTTCTGAGTTTTTCCGATTTCTTTGATATTTGTCTCTAGATTTCATGCACGGATTTTATAAATAACTTTAAAGTGATTTTCCATCAAATTGACTTTTGAAACTATTATTTAGTATTATTTTAAATATTAAATTAATTACTCCATAATAGGAGAATTTCAAAGACTATTTCTAAAGAGGTTTTCAAACGATTAAAAATCCGCTTTCTCCATCTATTTTCTAAGTAAAATATACACTCTTCTGCACTTCGAGCGAAGTGGAAAGGTGATTAAATGGTTAGGTAAAACACGGACCATGAATTCGCGCGTTTATCTTTCCGATTAATCCCCGACCTATTCGATTGATCGTTTTGGCCTTTTGGCCTAGTTTACCGATGACATGAGGTGAACTTTTTACTGCTTTGAGAGTGTGGAAGCTTACGATTGGTTAGTAAACCGTTTAGTGCGAACATTGGGGTATGGGACTCACGTTACTACTTTACGGGTTCTTTGCTAAGAGTTCGTGACACATTCCTACCATTAGTGGTAAACGAGTACTGGGCCTACGAGCCTTTACCACTACGGCGTGTTTCCTGAGTGATACCTTTGGGATAGTGTCTTCGGACTATCTCCCTTGGGTTTATTTGCCTTTGGGATAGTGTCTTCGGACTGTTTTCTTCTGGCTCATCACCTTCTGGATAGTGTCTTCGGACTGTCTTCTTTAGGTGTTGCACCTTAGCTAAAGTGATGGGTGTGTCACTAGGGTATATTTCCTGTGTGATTGAGTACAGTACTAGCGCGCTAATGTTTTCCTGTGTGATTTATATTCCCTCGTGTAGCGCCATTCAGTGATGGTTTTATGCAACCACACGATATAAGCATGACTACCTTGTGGAACCTGTTTTATGCCTACACTAGCACTTGTGTTTATGTTATGCTGATGATTTGAGGCTTGTTATACATCTCCACTTAGATGTTTGTTTCTTCTCTATGTGAGACATTTTGGTCTTTATTACCATGATATATGTTTCTCTTTTGGAGATTATTATGTTATATGTTGCCTCATTATCTTATCATGATTATTGTTCAGTTTATCTAACTGATTTGTTTAGCTAGCCTGACCCGAGTATTTTATGCTCGGGTCAGACCGAGTTGTTTCAGGTTAGGTCGCTTTGGACTTAGCTTGCTTCGGTGCTTCCGCTTTGGATATATCCGCTATACTATAGATAGCTTTACTTGTTATCCATCTTTTATGATACTCTGATATTATGACTATCTTGTGTATATTCTTTTGACTCACGGATGTGTGAGTAGTGGCTTTGTACCCACTTTTATATTTGGAGTTGTACTTGATGTTGTATTGTGCTGAGACTATTTACTTATTATCTGATGTTGTTCTGTGATGATGTTCATTTTGCTATTATACTTTGTTCTGATAGATCTTTTAGCCATTGTAGTTTTTCTTTAAGTATTTATTGAATATGTCGAACCACATGAGATGAAAAAAAATATAGATTCCACTTTTCGACGTGTTCAGTAGATAGTTAAAGTAAGATTACACATGGTCGCTTCCATTATACTCTATTGTCCGCATTAGCAGACGGTATTATCCATAAAATACTCTTTGTTAATGAGGCTCTCGGAGTGGGGCGTTACAGCTTGGTATCAGTGCAAGGTTCAGAACTAAGTATAATAAACACAGAACAGAAACACTTAGTACAATACATCCTAGTATGCTTCAAATATTACAAAGCCCTTTCCTCATGACATTGGATAGATAATTTAGGAATATGTCTAGGAATGCATTTTATTCCGTAGTATTCCATATTTGAATTAATGATATCTACCTTGTGAATAATGTTTATCTTATCTTATCTTTCAGTTAATGGCCGGAAGGGGCAAAGGACGACGCTCGGATGCTGGGCAATCCAGTGGCTCGCATCCGGACGGCGTTTATATGTATGCCGATCAGTTTTTGGAGTTATTTAGGAGCACTCAGCCTCCAGCTCCTATTCGTGCATCTCCTCCACGCAAGTCTGCCTTCGCATGCTTGTGCAGTGATTTTTCTCATCTTGGTGGAAAGCCATTCAAAGGCTCCGAGTCCGTTCTTGAGGTCCAAGCTTGGATTCACACATGTGAGCGTATCTTTTCTCGCATGGATCTTTCTGACCATGATCGAGTTCTTGTAACTTCTAGCTTATTGCAAGAGCGTGCCCTTGATTGGTACGAGCTTCTTATAGCCGAACTTGATGAGTTTGTTCTTTCTTGGACTCAGTTCCGGGAACGATTCGAACTCAAATTCGTTCCTGAATCTGTGAATGTTTTATTGGCCCGTCGCTTCCTTGAGTTGAAGCAAGGGAAGTCCTCCGTTTCTAAATATGTTGCATCATTCGAGGCCTTATCTAAGTATGGTCTTGAATTCATTAGCACTTCTTATAAGAAGAATATGAAGTTTGTCTCTGGTCTTAAGAAATATCTTAAGAAGTCTTTAATGCTCCAGCTTAAGCTTTCTTTTGAGGAGTTAGTTGATTCGGCACTTCATCTCGAGGCCATCGAGAAGGAGTGTGATAGTGGTGATGATGTTGAGGTTCGCAAGAACCCCAATAAGAAGAGGTTTCCATTTCATAAGCAGGGATTTCTCCCTTCTAAGAAGAAGAAGCCCGTTCAATCTGGTTCTAACTCTCAGTCTGCTGGAACACCTTCCATTCGGAAGTGTTTCAATTGTGGTTCTCCTGATCATATGATTCGAGCTTGTCCTAAGCCTCTCTTCTGCCATTATTGCAAGAAGGAAGGTCACCGTGTTTCCACATGCCCTACTGCTCCTGCTTTCTTTGTTGATCTTATGAATCGAGTATTCCGGGAATATCTCGATAAGTTTGTCCTTGTGTTCATTGACGACATTCTTGTTCATTCTAAGTTCGAAGCCGAGCATGCTAATCACTTGAGAATTGTCTTGAGTACTCTTCATCACCATCAGCTTAAAGCCAAATTCTCCAAGTGTCATTTTTGGAAGAATAAGGTTAAGTTCTTAGGCCATGTTGTATCTTCCGATGGCATTTCGGTCGATCCCTCAAAGATCGAAGCTATCCAGAATTGGAAGAGGCCTGAGAATGTTCAAGAGACTCGTAGTTTCATTGGATTGGCGGGTTATTACCATCGGTTCATTAAGGATTTTTCCCGTGTTGTGCTTCCTCTCACCAGCCTTACTCGGAAAGGCATTCGTTATATTTGGTCCGATAAGTGTGAAACTTCCTTTCAGACATTAAAGGAACTTCTCACTAATGCTCATATTCTTGTGGTTCCCGCGGGGAATCATGATCTTGTTGTCTACACCGATGCTTGTGGTAGTGGTCTCGGTGTCGTGCTTATGCAGAAGGATCGGGTAGTTGCTTATGCTTCTAGGAAAATGCGTCCGAATGAGGTTCGCTATGCCACTCATGATCTTGAGTTAGCCGCCATTGTCTTCGCCTTGAAGATTTGGCGACACTATTTATTAGGCGAGCGTTTCATTCTCTATACCGATCATAAATCCTTGAAGTATTTGTTCACTCAGAAGGAACTCAATATGAGGCAACAGTGTTGGCTCGAGTTTCTTGCCTCCTATGACTTTGATATCCAATATACCCCTGGTAAGGGTAATCGTGTTGTTGATGCGCTCAGTCGCAGACATTCGGCTGTCGTTTCTATGATGCTTGCCGAATAAGATATTCTTGAGACTCTATCTTTTTGTGATATTCGTGATCGAGCTCCATCCTCTGATTCTCCAGTGGTATTATTCAATTTGGAAGCTCGACCCTCTTTATTGGATCGTATTGCCGATGTTCAGCGGCGTGATCCTGATCTTGTGCATCTTATTCAGCTTTGTGAGACTGAACCCCGTGATGAGGCGTTGCGGGATTTCACAATTGATCTTCATGGGTGTCTTTGCAAGAAGAACCGTCTTGTTGTGCCTTCTGATTTTGCACTTAGGCATGACATTCTTGATGACTGTCATCGTTCTAAGTATACTATTCATCCTGGCAGTAGTAAGATGTATGCCGATATGCATCGCCTTTATTACTGGGAAGGCATGAAGCGCGATGTGGCGAGTTATGTTAGTAATTGCATGACTTGTCAGCGTATTAAAGCCGAACATCAGCGTCCTTCTGGTCTCCTTCAGCCTCTAGAGATTCCATTGTGGAAATGGAATCAGATTTCGATGGATTTCATTGATGTCCTACCTCGTACGAGATCGGGCCATTCTAGCATTTGGGTTATTGTCGATCGCCTCACCAAGTCAGCTCATTTTGTTCCTATTAAATCTAATAGGACTGCTTCTCTTTTGGCTAAGTTATTTTTCAAGGAAATCGTGAGACTTCACGGTGTTCCTAGTTCGATTGTGAGTGACCGTGATCCTTTATTCACCAGTCATTTCTGGAAGAGTCTTCAGCATGCTTTGGGAACAAAGCTTAATTTCAGCACAGCTTATCATCCACAGTCTGAAGGACAGACTAAACGGGTGAACCGTATCTTAGAGGATCTCCTCCGTATTTGTATTCTTGATTTTAGAGGTAGTTGGGAGGATCGTCTACCCCTTGTAGAGTTCTCCTACAACAATAGTTTTCAGTCCAGTATCGGTATGGTTCCTTTCGAAGCCTTATACGGAAGGTCATGTCGATCACCTTCTTGTTGGTTGGAATCCGGGGAGAAGCCTATTCTTGGCCCGGAGTTTGTTCATGATTCTTCTGAGAAGATTGTTCTTATTCGGCAGAGAATGAAAGAGGCACAAAGCCGTCATAAATCCTACGCAGATAATCGTAGGAAGCCTCTCGAGTTCTCGGTTGGTGATCTTGTCTTTATTCGTGTTTCTCCTTTGAAAGGGGTTATGTGCTTCAGTGTGGCAGGGAAATTGGCTCCTCGCTTTGTAGGACCATTTCCTATTACTGAATGTATTGGCCCTGTGGCTTATAGAGTTTCACTTCCAACTCATTTATCCGGAGTTTACAGCGTGTTTCACGTCTCTCAGCTTCGGAAGTGTCTCCGAGAATCGGATTCTATTATTGACTCTCATGATTTGCAAGGGATTGAGATCTCACCAGATTTATCTATTGTACAGCAGCCTATTCGCGTACTTGCCTCGAAGGTGAAACTCCTTCGAAACAAGGACGTGCGACTCATTAAAGTTCAATGGTCCGCTAATCCCAATGATTGTACTTGGGAAACCAGAGAGTTTATCGAGCGATCCTATCAGGGTTTTCTATCTTTGCTTTGCAATGGTGAGAATATCTTTTTATCTCAAGCTTATTTTTCTTGTCTTCTTGGTTGTATGTATGTAGTTGTTGCAAATTCTTCTCTAGGAATTGCGTGGACGCAATTTTGTTAAGGAGGAGAGATCTGTAACAACCCGCATATTTTACGATTTTATATTTAAATATTTTTATTTAAATATATCGTCGTTAATCAGATTTAAGTCTGAAAAGCTACTTTTTGCAAACGGTCGAATTAGGACTCTGGACCACTTCCATTGAGTCCAAAATGGCGTTTGCGACTTTTTTTATAGTATAAGCTTCGATATGTTTGGAGTAAGTTGAATTTTGCTATTTTCTGTTAGGCTTTTTGGGTTTGGGTTTGACCCAACTCATCATATAACCTAGTTCAACCCCTCTCCTCTTCTCTTCACTTCATTTCTATTTTCTAAAACACTCAAGCAACTGAAAATGGGGAGAGGAAAGGGAAATTAAAATTCAAAACTCTAGATTCAATTGCAAACTTCAAATTCGTGCTCCAAATTCAAAGAGAAGCTAAGGTAAGCTCCATCTTCATCTTCTACATCTCTTCTCCTCTTCAATTCCAGAAATTCCTAAACCCTAATTTAGGAAATACTTGTTTTGATATTAGATTGAAGCTTATAGGGTTGAAGTGAAGAGTGGTTGATCTTCTTCTTGTAATACATGCTAGCTGAAATTAAAATTAGTATATTGTTGTTAGTAAATTAAGCATACCAACAAGAATAGAAGCGAGTCGGCTTGTAGTCTCTGCAGTCGGCACACGCACCAGTGCTCCTTGATTCGGGACTACGATAGACGAAGGAAGGAAGCGCCCACCCTGGCTACGACCTTTTTTCAGTTGCCCCCAATTGATCGGGGTCGCCATTCATCTTAAATCGGAATTAAGATTTTCTTGATGTTCTGGAAAGCTTATTTTGTAGTCTATAACTTCTATGTTTTGAGCTTTGCATGATTTTGAGGTTTGAATGGTCGAAATCACGTTTGTTTGTTGCTGACGTGACAACAAACTACAGGGTTGATAAAATAAAAACCTGAAATTGTTTTGGCCATAAATTACTCGTTTCTTATCCAAATCTAATAATTTTGGATGTTCTGGAAAGCTTAGATATAGGGCTAAAAGTTTCATGTTTTGAATTTCATGAAATTTCGAAGTTAATTTGGTCAAAACTGTGCATTCTTACTACTATCCCGAGAGCAAAACGATAGTGATATAGAATTTAGATCTGAGAATTGTTTTAGTCATAGAATTTTCATCCCTGATTGGAATTTGATGGTCTTGATCACTCCGGAAAGCTTAGAAACTAAGCTACAACTTTTATTTTATTCATTTTGCTAGAATTTGAAGTTTACTATGCCAAAATTGTGGGTTTTCGTCTCTGGCCTGTTAGTGCATAGCTACAGGCCTTAGTCTCTTTTCTCCCGTTGTTTTCAGCGCAGAACCCCAACTTTGCGACGCCATCCCGAGCTCGTCCGATGTCGGATTTCATCGATTTTGGTCTCGTTGGAAAGATGAGGTCGAGATCTTCAACCCTGTAAAATTTGGTTAAGATATGGGTGCGTTTGATACTTCGTTTTTATTGTTGAAGTAGCATCCAGAAACTGTTTTGAAAAACATTGATTAATTGTAGTTCAAACGTCCAAATTCGCGAACTCGCTGCGAGCGGGTCCGATGTCGGATTTCATCGATTTCGGTCTCGTTGGAAAGATGAGGTCGAGATCTTCAATCCTGCAAAGTTTGGTTTAGATCTAGGTGCGGTAGATACTTCTTTTTTATTGCCGAAGTAGCACCCAGAAACTGTTTTACAATAGTGATCATTTTCAGTTATCGTCGGACCAACTTTGAAACATTGTCATTTCTTCGTTTCAAGTCGGAACCGAACGATTATTGTTGCATATCAAAGTAGGAGTACTGTACTATGCTCTTGCAAATTTTCATCAAGATCTAGGTTCATATGATACTTCGACCATGTCGTCGAAGTGGGACCTTTGCACTGTTTTGACACAGCAGAGTTTTGTGATTTTTGTTCAATTTTGAAACGACGCAGTTTCTTCGTTTCAAGTCGGAATTGCCCGATTCTTTTTGCAGTTTGGATCAGGTATGTTGGTCTACATGCCTGTCAATTTTCATGCCATTTGGACTTGGTTGCAGGTCCAAATCTGCCATCGAACTAGTGACTTCGACTTGTTTTCAGCGGTTTTATACTTAGTGTAATTTCGATTATTTTTCTGAGTTTTTCCGATTTCTTTGAGGTTTGTCTCTAGATTTCATGCACGGATTTTATAAATCATTTTAAAGTGATTTCCCATCAAATTGGCTTTTGAAACTATTATTTAGTATTATTTTAAATATTAAATTAATTACTCCATAGTAGGAGAATTTCAAAGACTATTTCTAAAGAGGTTTTCAAACGATTAAAAATCCGCTTTCTCCATCTATTTTCTAAGTAAAATATACACTCTTCTGCACTTCGAGCGAAGTGGAAAGGTGATTAAATGGTTAGGTAAAACACGGACCATGAATCCACGCGTTTATCTTTCCGATTAATCTCCGACCTATTCGATTGATCGTTTTGGCCTTTTGGCCTAGTTTACCGATGACATGAGGTGAACTTTTTACTGCTTTGAGAGTGTGGAAGCTTACGATTGGTTAGTAAACCGTTTAGTGCGAACGTTGGGGTATTGGACTCACGTTACTACTTTACGGGTTCCTTGCTAAGAGTTCGTGACACAATCCTACCGTTAGTGGTAAACGAGTACTGGGCCTACGAGCTTTTACCACTACGGCGTGTTTTCCTGAGTGATACCTTTGGGATAGTGTCTTCGGACTATCTCCCTTGGGTTTATTTGCCTTTGGAATAGTGTCTTCGGACTGTCTCCTTCTGGCTCATCACCTTCTGGATAGTGTCTTCGGACTGTCTCCTTTAGGTGTTGCCCCTTAGCTAAAGTGATGGGTGTGTCACTAGGGTATATTTCCTGTGTGATTGAGTACAGTACTAGCGCGCTAATGTTTTTCTGTGTGATTTATATTCTCTCGTGTAGTGCCATTCGGTGATGGTTTTGTGCAACCACACGATATAAGCGCGACTACCTTGTGGAACCTGTTTTATGCCTACACTAGCACTTGTGTTTATGTTATGCTGATGATATGAGGCTTGTTATACATCTCCACTTAGATGTTTGTTTCTTCTCTATGTGAGACATTTTGGTCTTTATTACCATGATATATGTTTCTCTTTTGGAGATTATTATGTTATATGTTGCCTCATTATCTTATCATGATTATTGTTCAGTTTATCTAACTGATTTGTTTAGCTAGCCTGACCCGAGTATTTTATGCTCGGGTCAGACCGAGTTGTTTCAGGTTAGGTCGCTTTGGACTTAGCTTGCTTCGGTGCTTCCGCTTTGGATATATCCGCTATACTATAGATAGCTTTACTTGTTATCCATCCTTTATGATACTCTGATATTATGACTATCTTGTGTATATTCTTTTGACTCACGGATGTGTGAGTAGTGGCTTTGTACCCACTTTTATATTTGGATCTGTACTTGATGTTGTATTGTGCTGAGACTATTTGCTTATTATCTGATGTTGTTCTGTGATGATGTTCATTTTGCTATTATACTTTGTTCTGATAGATCTTTTAGCCATTGTAGTTTTGCTTTAAGTATTTATTGAATATGTCGAACCACATGAGATGGAAAAAAAAATATTCTACATTTCGACGTGTTTAGTAGATAGTTAAAGTAAGATTATACATGGTCGCTTCCATTATACTCTATTGTCCGCATTAGTAGACGGTATTATCCATATAATACTCTTTGTTAATGAGGCTCTCGGAGTGGGGCGTTACATGTATTAGTGTCGACATTTGTGGGTCGAAAAGGCGGGGCGTTACTTCCAGGTATGATACAATTGTAGGTGGTGGACGAGACGTTGAACTGCGTAGTATTGGACTTACAATAATGAACTTGCTTAGCGGGTCTTGGCCTTACTAGAAGATCTAAAGCGCACTAGCCTAGCTTGTGACGGTTGAGTCACGATCGGTGCATAATGATTTGTATGTGGTAGACTTATCATGTATATCGTAGCAGTATAATAGAAATGTGCTAACTTATTGGATGTAGGTGAAGGTGAAGGTTGAGGTATAGTTTCATTACCACGTATATTACCATTTTGTATTATACATGATATAGTAGCATATTGGTAATCATGCAGATTAGTGATATTATTTTCCACCGAACTTTATGTCCAACCCTCTCTTTGTTATCTCTTTTTTTATCTATTCTTTGAGTAGGTTGACATAGAGGTGGGTACAGTGCCGGTCCAAGGTATTTTGGTACCTAAAGCCAATTGCAAATCTAAGGCCCTAGTGAGTTACTCTAATCTTCTTTTTCTAACTCTTTTAGCGAGTCCGGATTCTTGTTTACACATTTCAAAACGCTATAAATGTAATATCGAATAATATTGTATATTAATAGTTATTATAATAACAAAAATAATTAAATTATGAATGTCTAATCTACTAGATATAATTTATCAAAAATATTTTCAATGATAATTTGAAGCAAAAATTCTTTTTAACTAATCGATTAGATTATAAAACTTTAACTATAATTTCTTATCGATAACTTGTACGTTAACTAACCATTAAAAAATGATCCACTGACCAGGAACAACCTGTACGTTGACTAACCATTAAAAAATGACGCCCACTAACCAAGAACAATCGCGTAAATTCTCCTAAACAATAACAGAAACAATTAGCACAAATTTTGCTGCGTAGAGAAAAAATGTAAGAACATTGCAGCAAAATAACAAATGACCACTGGTTCAGTACTAAACCAAGTAGACCAAGTTATTGGTAGAGGTCCTAAATAAAAACTCTAGGAATACATAATAGCCGAAGTTTAAAAAAGAAACATCATTAAACTTACTGAAGTAGCCTTCGAAACATTCGTATACCCTAAACCACAAATTAGTACCTCAATGTTTAAACGTACAAAATCCAAATTCCAAATTCCAAACTATTAGTACCTGAATGACTGAATCTGAATCAACTGAGATGGAGCCGGATGAAGCTTGCCCTAGCTAGTAGTTGCCGACTGCTTGCCGAGATGAATTGAATTTGAAGCCTGTGCCCTAGATGCGGCCATCGTCGAGATAAAGCTTACCTGGAGAAGATGGAGCCGCCTAGTTGGATGTTAGTCACCGCGGGTCACCGCCTTGCCTGAGCACCTCGCCCATGTTCGTGAATCGCGCATTCGATTTCGCGATTTACTTTATTGGGTGGTTCTGAATTTGGTGCCCTAGTTGCTTCGGGGCCCTAAGCGGTCGCTTCTCCCGCTTTGGGGAAGGGTCGGGCCTGGGTGGGTATCATGCTAGTTGGAGACGAGTATAGAGTCATAGCTATTTACCTTTATGTTTATATTTATCTTGTATTTTTGGGACATTAACATGTTAGACTATATATCCATTTTGAGATATACTGTATATAAGATTCGATGTACTATTTACACGATGTTTTGTGATATTGAATTTTATGCCACTTGATATGATATACATTTAGCATTTTACATGTCTATGTTGATATTATACTTTTTTCCTTCCGTTATGAGATTTAATATGGTTATAAATGTGATGGATGTGCTCTGTGTTTGTTTTAAATTCTACCCTCAAGGTAACGTCCATGATGCTTATAGAATCTGGTTGCTTATATACGCAGATTATGAGTTTATCGATGGCGGGTCGTTACATAAATATTGTTCAATTAAACCAAATTTGAATTAAGTTAGCAAAATTTTTCTACATTGGGTTTAGAACACTATTGTCATGCCAAATTGTGTACATATTCAAATTTACATATTAAAAATATGATAAATTCTTCTAAATTTATATCCACATTCAAAAATTAGTGACATGGTTGGTGATGTAATGGTTACAGAGTTATGAATAATTGTAGTTAATGTTACTACTTGTTGTATAAAGCTACTGTGCTTTAATAAATGATCATATTATATATGCTTCATGGTTACTTTAAAACAATTGTCACCAAACTTTTGAATTTTGTCCATAGTATTCTAGAAAAAGGTTAATTAATCTATAAAAAAATTAACAAACAAACAATTTTATCTTTATTTAACTAAAAAGTTGTTAAAATGCACTATCATAAATAAATTATATCGTAAACTCCGTACGTGCAGTACATGTTCGCACCAATGCAATATGGTAGAAACAAACTAATTATATGTTGAAGATGTTAATCTGTGATAACTCAATTGAAATATAGATTAACGACTTCGTGTTATTTATCAAACCGATTATTAGAAAGGTTTGTCTACTATGGATTTGCATAATCAAACAGTGTGAAGCCAAAAATAGAAACATTATAGATATTGCCTTTAACACTCTTTAAATTTCTCCAATATTATTTACTTTATTTCGTTAATGAGATTTGTCTAAAATCAAATAGTGTGAAAAAAAAGAAACATTAAAGAAATTGTTTTTAACATTTTTTGTTTGATCTCTCCAATGTTATTTACTGTCCACATAAATATCTCAAATCTATTTTCTCATGCTTAACTGATTTTAAATGATAATAAGTTTTCTTTTCAAAGAGTTTTGGCTTTTTCCATAAACTTTTAAATTCTCATACTTACAAATTTGGAGCTCAAATTCTGTAACGACCCGGAATTTCACTACTTTGATTTGCGAATATTTAATTAATTTTAAATATTCAAATAAATGGTTTTATAATGAAAATAAAAATCTTTTTAATAATAAATAATAATGGTGAAAGAGTTTTTAAATTTTGTTTACAAAAATATATAGTTTGATGAAAAACAGAAAACGTGACTGGAAACCGTTTTCCGAATTTTCGACGTTTCATCTTATAAAAGTTGTTTGAAATGTTGTGTACACATTTGTATATATATTCAAATATATGAAATGTTATAAACATAGGTTAGTAAATTAATTAGGGTTAAGTGTAATTAATTAAATTAAGAAAATGATGATGTGACACTTTGGCAACTATAATAAAGAAATAAAAGGAATGTCACATCGAAGGACATGAATTGACATATTGACAACTTGAGTACAAGCATTAAATGGCATGGTGCCTTGATGTGAAAGAGGGGAGGCTATGGTGGCATTGATATGATGGGAGGAGAAAGACATAGTGATGTGGCATTCATGGAATGGAGGGTAAATGACGAGGAGTAGTTTGGTAATTCAACATGTTAACATAATATATAAACTAATTTTTCTAATTGTTATTTCACTTTCTCATTCTCTTTTCCATTTTCAAAACCTTTCTAAGCATGGAAACAAAACTTCCATGGCTTCTCTATTTAGTTTTTAGGTTTTAAAGTTTTTAAAAAGCAAATTCTTACTTTAAAAACTTGGTTTTAATTCATTTGTTTTCATCCCCACTTTCTCCATTTTTACTCCTACTTCATTCGGTTATAACTTTCTTCACACTAAACCAAATCAAGATTTTCTTTTTTTCAAACCATGTATATTTCCAGTGGCTACAGCTTTGTAGTTTACCAGTTTTTCTTATTTCGAGCTTAGATGCTCCAAAAATCCATTTTTTTGCAAGAGTGTTTTTGAACCTAGATTTTGATATCTTCACTGTTTTGGCTATAACTTCCTCAAAATTTGACTTTTTTGAGTAACTCTTTTTTTTAAATGATAGAGGAAAGAATAATCTAAAACTTTCCTTTTGACCACTTTTCCAAATTCCGAGAGGAAAGGATCCAAAAGTCGAGTGCAAAATGACCCATTTTCGAGAAGAGTTTGTGATTTTCCAAGCTTTCCAAGCGCAAAAGTATTTCAAGTTTTCAAAACCTTTGGTGAGTTTAACTCACATTTAATTTTACTATATCTTATTAATGATGTTAAAATCGATTATTGATTGTTTGGATGTTAGTTAAAATTGTTTGATTGCTTGTTTGGTTGAATTTCTATTTGGAAAATGGATGACATATTAAATTGATCGTTATAGGCCCATATGATCTTCTATTTATTATCCATAACCATTTTGCAGAGAAAATCTGTAGCGAGACCCAAAAGGGGTTTCTCGACCATAAATTATTTATTTACATCCATATGTTCTTATTGATAGTTTATTGAAATTAATTACTGATATTCCCTATTATAGTTTAAATGTCGTTATAGCGATTTTTGTTATATCGTCATTTATTAAATTTCAACCCAAAACCCTGTCATATGAACTTGAGCTTATATTTCCGCCAAAAAAAATATGGAAAATTTATTAATCATTTTGGTTAATGATAGTTTAAATTGATTAATCTTTTAAATTGATTAATTTGAGATTAATTAAACAATTTAATAAATGATGATTAAAAATTGGTTTATCTTTAGATTTTATTCATCATTTTAGCTAATGATGTTTTATACTTAATTAATCGTTTTAACTAATGATTATTTGAGTTTAATTAATTCTTTTAATTAAAGATAATGAAGTTTAATTAATTTGTAGAACTCAATTAATTATTTTAATTAACGATGATGGGATTAAACTAATTATTTCAATTAAGGATAATTGAAATTAATAATTATTTAATGATATTTAAAAGTAATTAATCATTTTAAATAATGATAATTGAATTTTATTAATCATTTTAATTAATGATTGTTTTGAATTTAATTAATTGTTTTTAGTAATGATTTTTGGAATTTAGGTAAATCATTTTAATTAATGATGTTTTATAATTAAATAAATCATTTTAACAAATGATGTTTTAATTAATCGGTTTGACTAATGAAGTTTGGATTTAATTAATCCGATTAATTTATGATTATTTTGAACTTAATTAATTGAGTTAATCAATGGAATTTAGAATTACTTATCATTTTAATTAATAATGCTTGAGATTAATTATTCATTTAATTAATGACTATTTAAATTTACTAAATCTTATTAATTAATTGATTTAATAAAGGTGACTAAGTAAGTTAACTAATATAATAAAAATTGCTTTAATAAACTGATTTAAAGTTAATAGACTAATTTAATGAAGATTTTAAAAGTTAATTTACCAATGTAAAAAAAGTGTTTGGAAATAATTATCTATTTTAATATAGATAATGAATTATTTATTTAAAGGGATTTTAAATGTAATTAATTAACTTTCGGGATAATTAATCTTGTTTTTAAAGTATAAAAAGGAATTGAAACTCAATTATTGGGATGATAAGTTGGATAATCTTCTAGGTGTTCGGTCTGATGTTGGTTTAGGCCTTTGGTGTCGCGCAGTTGGAAAAATTATTCTCTTAACATTTTAACAATCATGAACTAATTCTAAAAGTGTTTTACCAATACAGAGATCAAGCAAAAAGTTCATTTCGTTTTCAAAAGTAAAAGTTTGATTCGTTTACGGAAATGAATTATTTCCGAAAAGCGAATCAATTATATGGAAATGATTTATTTGTGTAATTAGCGCTAAACATCGAAGAAGTAAACTTGTCGCTATTTCAAAAGTTAAGAATAATCGTTGGACATGACTTTGAGGTAACACTACCTTGACTTGCCGGTATTATTATTAACCAAGAAAAAGCACATGTTTGAAATTCAATGAGTGGTAATAAGTATACGAGACTTAATTTCCATATACGATCGTTTTATATCCTCGATAGTTGGTATCTCAGCAATCGGTTACTTCAGCTTCTTTATTATCGTCATTCTAAGACGATGTATTGCTCCGTTGAGCTTTGTTATCCTTTGTCAGAAATGAAAAAACCAAAAGCGCAAGAGCAACCCAAATTATGTGGGGTTGCTCCCGTTAGGGTATTTTCACATCTCATCTAGATTTTTATGTACCGTCACGTGAAAAACAGTTAAGATTTAGATGTGAAATATTCGAATACTCGGTCAGGTTTGGCGGAGTCCGGCTTGGTATTGTCCAAAAAGTGTCACGAAGTATATGAGCTTCTCAGAAGTATATTACTAGAGGTATACTTCAAGGGTACTAGAGGTATACTTCAAGGGGGTGCATCTTCCTAGTCATTTGTTGGAAAATTTCCTTTCCTTATTTGATTCGTATCCATGAATCTGTTTTAGCTTTAAATTGCCAAGAGTAGAGCCAACTCCTCATCACAACATTTAAGTGTTTATTTAGTCTATTCTATCGAGTTTGGACTGCTACTTTATTTAGCCTATTCTATCGAGTTTGGACTATTACTTCATTTAGCTCATTCTATCGAGTTTGGACTGTTATCTTATTTAGTCAATTCTATCAAGTTGGACCCTTTTTCCTTGTTCTATCCATTCTGTCTAGTTTGGATTTTAATCGGTTTATTCCCATTCTTTCAAGTCCGGTTGATGTTATTTATGCTCAATCATATTTGGTTTTGTTTCCTGATAATCATTTCTGCTTTTGTCTGTATGGATGTTATTCTTGTGAGGAAAAACCTGTTCCGCGTTAGCTGCGTGGTCTCATAGAGTTTTTATATATGTTTCTCCTTATTCGAGTTATATCACGCTGGTATTTCCAGACTGATCCGGGTGTTATTTATTTATAATGCTCAGGTCAGACCGAATATTTTTCCCAGGTTGTCTTTAGAGTTTTGGAGATCATGGAGGGGAGATGAAGATTTACCTATCGTAGTATTTTATTTTCCGCTGTATTATATAGTATACCTATCGGCATTTATAAGGTCAGGATTTTATAACTGTCCAGCTGATAAGATTTGTTTTAAATTTGATATACTTAGTATTTTTGAAGAGACGGTTTATACTGTCTTTGTTATATTATATATTGTCGATTCCATTGTGAGATTCTGGTTTTCTCTGTTCTCTGTTCTTTTCTTTTTATTTACCCTAACAATTTGCTCATTTGTCGATTGGATGTGCGACATTGGAACACAGTGGTAGTGTTCGATGTCGACTTTCGATGGTCAAAATGGCGGGTCGTTACAAATTCAAAATTTGAAATTTTCAGTTTTGAATTTATAAAATTTTGAACTCAAAATTCAAAGTTTCGAACGCAAAATATAATTTTATTTGTTCTAATTCAAAGAAAAAAGTTCGAATTTTCATATTTTGTATATAATAATTTCAAGTTCAAAATTCACTTTGTCGAAGACTTCTACCTCAAATGGTTAGAAATATAACACTTTAAATAAAGATTTTAGATATCATGGATTTGAGCCACTAAGACATCATAATGAGTGTTCTGCTTGAATAAAGTACCACTCTTGTTATCCAAATAAATTCAAAATTCACTTTTAAAATTCAAATTTCAAAAAAGTATGAATTTTCATAAAGTCAAGGGTATGCTTAGTTTATTTTAAGTTTTGTATTTTCCATTTTCAATATTCATAGCAAAATATAAGTGTGGAGGAAAAGATTTAAAATTCAAGCCATCAAGACGATGGACGGAGGACAAAGGGTGGAATTGAGGGCGGAAGAAATGAATTATTCTCCATGTTTTTGTTATCTCTCAAAGCATGGAAAAAAAATTATTTTCTATTTTGTACGTTAACTTCATTTTCGAAATTGAATGTTTTCCAAAAACACATACATCGTGCGCATTTTTGTTTGGATGGAAACTCAAAACAACAAACCAAACGGGGTCCAAATTTTTAAAATTTAAAATTTGAATTTTCAAATTCAAGTTTTCAAAATCCGAATACAAAAATTTTCAAAATTAAAAATTCTATGTAGTTCCCTTTTCCTTTTTTGAAGAAAGTTTTTCAACTAAACTTTTTACTTTTAAGAATTAAAATTTTGAGGAAAAATAAATTCTAATTCTAAAATATATATCAATTTCAAGTTCAAAATTTGTCATTTCCAAATTCAAAATGTCATTTGAAAAACCAAATTTTAAATTTGTTTTTCTAATTTTGTATTTCAAATTCAAATAATCAATTTTGAATTTTTTTATTAAAAATTCAAATTTGAATTTCAATAAAATATTGTTTTGTGCTTAATTTAAATTTATAAAAAATGTAATAAATATTATTTTCGAAATCACGCAATTGAACGACCAGTTTCACCAACATTGTGCAGGTGTAGTGGTATATTCCATGTGAAGTGGATATAAGGATTATCAATGGTTTAAACTAACAATTACCCTAAAATGTGCAACGGTTTTACATTTGCGGTAACCGTTTTGCATGTTTTTACTAAAAGAATTTTCGAAATTTAAGCGTTTCTCATAAGTTGGAGACTAAAAAGTAAATTAATTATTCATAGAGCGTTACGGCACGCACTTTGCGCGTGATGAAGAAGGCTGAATTGTTTTTCTACAAATTGTATCTGTTTAATATGTTCAAAAGAAAATGATTTCCACATATATTTAGTCGTATTTTGTGTTGAATCATACGTAGTTAATTTGAAATTTTATTTCTAAGTTGCAAAATCAAATTTCTTGTGAGTTTAAATTTTTATTTATATTATTAATTAATAAAAAACAAATTTGTAAAGTGCTTTATGTGTTAGATCCTATTTTTAAGTGATATTAAGACTTGGTAAATATTTCTAAAGGAAATTTTGAATCTGTAAAAAAAACTTAATTGTCAGATCCCAATATTCGACGATGCTAAATTTTAACGGACCAAAAGTTTATGCTTCAAACCCAACTATTAATAAAAAAAATATAATCAACGACCATTAAAAAGAGTAGGAATGAATAGTTCGAAAGTTATGAGAACGGAAGGGACATACATCAACATCCAATTGAAAAACAGATGAACAAATCTTGCGTGCTACTCAACTATTTAATGACATTAATACACTTGCCACCCATTCAGGCTCAGAAATTTTATTCAAATTCAGGTTCACTAAATAAATTCTTTTTCTTTAATAAGAAAAGAAAATAACAACATTACATTGCAAGTGCAAACACATGGGTTCGAGTGTGGGGAAAAAAAGAAAAAAAAAGTTTTAACTACAAGCACAAGTGATTTTTAACTGATCAGAAACTGATATTAAAACTACAACATATGAAGATCCAAGGTTCATGGATCCTCGTTAGCTAATTGCTACTTCACTTCTACTCATTCAAGCATCTTTACACACGTGTATTTGTCGTCAATTTCAACGTCAATATCAAATTAAGCTTTTGTCATTTGCTATGCTATTATGGAACCCCTCGTAACCGAGCACTCGTGTATTATTTTAAACAAGCCACCTTCCACCTAGTAAAAGGATAGTTCATTCACAACGTTAAAACCACTAAAATTAAAAATAGGAGCAAATTCCTAAACAAGTCTACAAGAACTAGATATAGTTGCTGCGCATCGTAATCACACTTTGAACACTACTTGCCCGTCAATTCCAACATTATTCGGTTTACAAAAGCAAACACGTCCATCAAAATAATGGCAAAATAATCCTAACAAAATATGTTTTTCCATTTTTATACAGTAGATATTTTGGCATATACATAAATATTGCGTTTATCCTAAATAAAAAAGGCACAATGAAAAATTAACTAAGGAAGCAAGGAAATTATATTTTATCCCACTCATAAAAATATGCGAACAAAATCTTATTCCATACAACTAAAAGATTTCATTTCCAGCTAGTAATTATATCCCTAAAATGCGCTTGCAAAAACATTAATGATTGCTCATGTGTATACCCATTCATAAAAAAAAACCATTTTTTTAGTAACTTTGCAATCTTTACTCTATATATACACAATTATAGCTAATTCATGTTTATAAGATATTTATTCAAATATATTGCTATAGAGATTTGTTGTCCAGAATATCAATTTGTCTGTTTAGTGATATTAAGGATAACTCAAAGCATTGAAAGTTATTTCTGCAAGTTATGAAAAAACATTGAACTATAGAGTGGATAGTGTATATTAACAAGTTATGAATAAAAAATCCTATAAAAACATTTTGAATATATCAACATTTCATGCTTAAATATTTCCTTCTTCAAGGAAGCATTGAAGCCAATCACAAAATTATAAATTTGAAACTTCAGCAATATTTCAATCCAAAATTTCAAAAGTCGTGAAGATTTTAACATGTAATTTTTTTTCAAAAAACGAGAACAGAAAAGAGGAAAGCAAAATTGTTGGAAAATTAAATATTCTTTATGAGGAAGTTATTTGTGCTGTAAATAAAAATTACTATGTGACAATTAAAGAATGATAAATGTGTATCTGCTAATATACAAACTGATACTGTAACAATTGATTACTCTTCCACGAATAAAACAAGTAAACAAGGAACCCTGAAAACTAGTAAATTAAAAAACCTTAAACCATTTCTGATTAAATTAAAAATGATATGAACGGGGCACTAATAATTTTTCCATATTGTTCGTCTACCGCTTAAGTGCTGTTTACTTGAGATTATTAGTGTGCGTCTATAAATCATTTTGTTATACTGAAAATGTCCTCTAAATAACAAATAACAAATTTTCTCAATTTTAGTGTTCATAATAATGGAAATTATAAAAATCAGGTAAATTTTTACAAATTACCCCTTGATCATACTGTAATTACAGAAGAAGCAGATGCGGACGAAGATCTCCTCAGTTTTCTCCCGTTTACACTGCTAGATGAAGAAAGCGTGCTGTTCGCTCCTGTGTCCTTTGCCGAATCATTTCTCGAACTCTTAGGAAACTTTGTCGAATTACTCCTCAACTTTTTCTGATCGATTTTTACCTCCACTGCCTTGCTCTTCACCGCCGTCACATGCGCCGGCAAAACGCAATTGCACAAAAACCCTTCAGCACACAAAATTCACATTCAGCCGCAAATTTTACACAAAGCACCTCAAAACTCTAACAAAAAAAATGTATAGTACCTATTTTGGCTAGGCGATTAACCCATTTGGGAATAGAATTTCCTGTGAGCCTAATGGAAGCTTGATTGCAAAAATGGTTGCAATTCTTCCTAATCAAATGATAAGTGTTTCCAGAATACTCGGTTGCCAGTTCCTCCATTAAAGATCTGACCTCTCTCGGTGACAGATCTGTTCTTCCAATCAGGATTGATTTCCGAAACACGAACCCTGGGCACTGACGTGGCTCGCCTTCGAATATCCCCGTGCTGGGATGTTCATGAGCGCCGTACGCGTACTCGACGCCATGAACTATACGTACACAGTTATAAAAATTTTGAGCTTTTTTTAAAGAGGAAAAGAGGAAAAGAAGATAAGGGTGAAAATGTGATATTAAATACCTTGAACGCCGGAGTGGTAGACACCCAAGCCGAACCAGTAGGCGTAGCCATTGATCGGAGTGAGATCGTATACATTGAGGTAGACAGGGGTAGATCCAGAATTTCTCTTCTTCGCCAGCGATTTTATGAACATCTTTTATTTTTTGGATCTGGAGTTCTGATTTGCGAGTAGGATTTAACAGTGATTTTGAAATGGAGGAATGGAAAGAAAGAGAGGATGTTGAAGAAACGTGAATAAATAATTGAGGAATGGAATGTATTGGGGGGATAAAGTTGTAAATATTGTTATTTTACTCGGGAACAGATTCTTAATTTGGTAATAAAGAAGGGTTGTTTAGAAGTTAACGCATGAAACTGACAGTATTACTCTGGCCTAATTAAGGTTTCGTTATGTATAAATTTGTAACCTGCGACAATTATACACAAAAATAATTTTATAAATATTTTTAAAGCTACACTGCAGTACATGGTAAATTTGTTAAGATAGCTGAGCTGAATTTATTAATTTTAAGTACGGGAAACAGAGAAAATGACAAATTTTCAAAAAAAAAAAAAATAGACCGAAGGAAATAGGTTTTATTTTTAAATTGAAGAACAAATGCTGGTTATAATTAGCATTATATTCAACTTTTACGCTATACAAAATGCTAGTTATTTCTAGCATTATATTCAATTTACACTGTACAAAATGCTAGTTATAACTAGCATTTGTCTTTAAGCCTAAAAAACAAACTTATTGTCTTTCAATCTAAATGTTTTTCTAAGTTTGTCCTTGTGTTTATTTTTCTGTTTTAAGTATGTATTTTTTGTTATGTGATTTATGTAATTAGGGAATTAGGGAGAATAACAAACTTTGAAAAAAAAATTAGCTTGAAGGACAATAATATCATTTTTGACTAAAGAACAAACTTTGAAAAAAAAATATGCTGAAGAACAATCCTAGTTATATTCGGTGTTTACACTATACAAAATCCTAGTTATAACTAGCATCATATTCAGTTTTACACTGTACAAAATGCTAACTATAATTAGTATTGTCCTTCAGTCTAATTTTTTTCAAAGTTTGTCCTTCCGTCAAAAAATGAAACTTATTTCCTCCAGCTCAATTTTTTTTAAATGTTTGTCCTTGTGCCTATTTTCCACTTATGTAATTTTATATTTATATAAAATTAAATTGTCAATTTAGTAACAATAATGAATTAGATACAATTTTTTTTCATTAAATATTTGTAGACAACAATGAATTAGATAGTAATTTGTTGTTCTTTTAGCATTTTTGTTAACAAAATAAATGAAAGTGCATATTCTTGGTTAATTTTAAAATTAAACTTTTTACAAATTTCAACAAATAAATATTTATATACATATATTTTGATACACATTTTGCTTTTAGTACATTTTTAAAAAGATAAATGATATATAGAATGAATTTCAAATTTACTCGAAAAAATAACAAAAATACCTAAAACCGCAAATGTAATAGTAATGAATCGGTGTATTTTTATATATTTCGAGCTCTTGCGGTTAATATTTATCAAAGTGGTAAACAAAATATTTGTTTAACGAACTAAAAGAAATGTTGATTAAAAGAAAGTTATAAATCATACTGGCATTTCAATTTTGTAAAAATAATAATTTGATTTTGAACCATTATTTCATACCTCTGTAATTTTACTTAATTTAAAAAAATTAATAATTAATTTTTGTCTTGAAAAAGCAATAAAATACAAAACAAAATACTTCTATCCAAAATATCGTACATTTTTATCCATTAATTAACGTAAATTATTAATATACTTTATTAAAATTTAACATTTTCAAAAAACATATGAAGCAAAAGTATTCATTATTTTTCAAAATTACAAACTATAGCATTCATCACTTATCATTAATTTAATATCATTCTTAACAAAATTAACTTTTATTAATCATAAAGAATCCTATTATGTATCAATTTTAAAAGAATAAACGTTGTATATGCATATGATAATATACCTATTTTAGAAAGAAAATTTTTGTATATATTTGTTTGTAACGAAACACAAACTTTAGAAAGAAAATTTATGTATACTTTTCCTTGTAATAAAGTACTAATTTTAGAAGAAACAAATTATGTAAATTTAAATGTAGAATAATGTAAAAAGAACTAAATATACTTTTGTATATAACTATGAAAATTTCAAGTTATATGGACTTCAATAAAATAGTACTTTTACAATTTTTGTTAATATAAAACTGGTATACAATACACTGAATTATCATTTTTAGTACTTATAAGACAAATAATAAATATTAGTTAATTGGATTTATTTTAAAAGTTCAAATTTTAGATCCCTTAATTAATATATACACACACACAAAAAAAACACACACAAAGAGGAATTTAAAAGAATATGAAAAACCTAGGAAAATTTTGTAAATAATTTTAGAAATTATTAATGTTGATATTTAAATGTAAAATGATAATGGATAGAATTGGTAAAACTTTGCAATAATCAACTCTGATGCGTAGATAATGCTCCTACGAGCGCAACACAAAAGACCTCGTTCGATTTGGACCTTGTATGCAAAATATATTAATTTTATAAGAGTTTGAATTAAAATATTCACTAGTTAACTTTAATTTATAATTACCAACCTTAATCCCCTCTACTAATCATCTTCTCCAAATCAACTAATCCCCACCTCTCCCTGTACATGCATAATACATACACCGTCATGCACACACACCCCCACACCCCCAACCACTTCTCTACCGACACTCAACGGATTGACAAACTGTCGATTGCTACAAACTCCACATTGCGAGTGCTCCTCAACTAACCCAATTTTGTAATGCTTGACTGTGTCCTCCGTGATGCGACCTGTAGCATCACTGTGACAAATGAATTATCGCATTCCACCTCCAAGCGCCGCACTAACTCAAACGACCAACACAAGGTTGCTTTGCCACCACGAGTTTAACGCCATACCCCGCTTCGCTAATCGTCGCATAAATCTCCATCAATCCTTAACCCTAGCCACTGCCTCCAAACATCACTCCTCCCCAAATGTCGTCACACATCCCAAAATTCATATGGATTTGAAGCCTTTCATCATACAAGTTCAACAGATCCGGTATTGTTAATTTTAGTGGCCTACAACTCACGATTTTGATTTTTGAAGGTGGAGGTTAGTTTTTGTTTACTAGAAGAAGGGGAAAATGAATAGTATAAGTGGTAAAAAGAAAAATGATGAATAGTCCAAGTGTGGGGTTTTATTATTTAGTGATTTCTGGTACTTCGCTGCACAATATCACGTTCATATACGAACCACGAATGACAGAAATAAAAATACGATCTTGCACAATAATGCGACATGATCACAAAAGAACAATAAAATACATTAGTTATCTTATTATGTAAAATTTCAAAAATACCAACGTTTATCACAAAATGCATCAAACGATAATTTAAATATTCCCAAATTAAAAATTATGGAAAAATTCTATTGAATTCATTTTAAAATACGTTATTAAAAATCAAGTCATTGTATTGACAATTGATTTTCTTGTTATTTATTATATTTGAATCAAATTTGAATATTTAAATAAATTAAATATTCTCATTTAAAACATTAAAAATTACGGGTCGTTACATTTATTCCCCCTTAAAGAATTTCGTCCTCGAAATTCCCAAAGAAGAATATGTCTTCACAACCTTAGGCTTTTAAAATCAATTAATTAAAATGAGTTATTAAGCTTTTAAAGTCCATTATGTTATAGAAAATTTCGACAGAACATCCATTGCGCGGCTTGGTCCGGACAAATCAAAACATCAATATAAGCTCATATGTGGGACCTTCCATATCTGGGGACAACACAACAACTATATATACGTATGATATACCTTACAGAGTGTTTGTGTCACATAGTAAACACATCTGTTAAGCATAAACCCATGCCAATTTACGAGCAATCAAACTCTACTCATGAAATCAGAAGCAACAAGCTAGCCTTTGCTTTCATGACCTATATTTCGCTTAAATAACCCAAAAAAGAGTTAAACTTGACAATTGAAGCAATACAACAACTCATCCATCGTATATCCTGAATCTAAGTATGCTAAATCATATATAGCAATCGTCTCACATAAACATGCCATATCCAATCATGTAACTTGCATTTTTAATGTAAGAAGCATAAAATTACATCAAAGCCCATACGATGTACATATGTCATCCGTACCCAACATCAAATCTGATCACTTACTTGACCACATAAACTCCTCTTCCGAACTAGTATCGCTCATTCGACTTCCCTAGTGCAGACTCCGATTAGGTTTCTTGATTATAAATCTCTCACTACGCCATAGATGACCTTCTGCAACATTTTTGCAAGGTGTTGCCAGCTAAAATGTTGCGATAGATATAAAAATTTGGTCCTACTGCAACGTTGTATTTATGGTGTTACCTTAGCCATAAAAATGTGTTGCTCTAGCTAAACAAGTGTAACACGATGAAACATTTTTATATAGTGTTGCTATAGATGTATACAAATTAAAAAATAAATAAAATTAGCAATCCGCGTGAGTACGATCCAACGGTCTACATTTAATCCGACTGTTAAAATGGATCACCGCTGCACTTTTTACCAAATTTTCATTTTCCCGCTTATGTTGGTGTAGATCCCCTTTCAGTTTACCATATTCACAAAATCCCCAAATTCATACTTCCAGCAAATTCACGAAATCCAGCAAATTCACGAAATCCAGCAAATTCATACTTCCAATTCGCGATTAGAATCAATTCATAATTCTCAAATCAAAAAGCAAATTCACGAAATCCAGCAAATTCATACTTCCAATTCACGATTAGAATCAATTCATAATTCTCAAATCAATTCGCGTGGAGATGGAAGATGATTTCAGGCGATTAGAATAAATCAAGTATCAAGTTCCAATTCGCGATTCATCTTCTTTGGGGATCCGCAAGTCTGATTGATGAAGTCGCCTGCTGCTTCATGTTGCATTTAGTGCTTGGAAAGTTTGTTGAAGATTGCCGAGATAGAGGCTTGGATACTACTGAGATTACGATGCCACTGACCGGTGATGCTGTGTTTCAGATCTAGAGTGGCTCGCAGTGCCATCATTCGGTCTAGAAGCGAAATTAACAACAGACAACGAATGTTGTGTTTCAGATCTAGAAGCAAAATCAAGGGCGTCATCTTCAAATTCAGTATCTTAGACTCAAGCATCTTCACAGCAGCAATCTGTTTTGCATATGAAGGCTTCTGGTTTGTTTTTTTTAATATTATTTGTGCTTTTTGATGATTTCTTCTTCAGTTTTTGAAGCTTGGGAATATGTTAGCTTATTAACTTTGGATGTTTTGCAGCTCCTAAGAGAAAAATTCATTTTATAAAATATGTATCCAAATGAGTTCAGATTCTTGATGGATACTAGTATTGTTGTACAGTCAAATTTGGTATTCACGCTCAACTTATATATTTAGTTTGTTAGATATATATCTAACCTTAAGTTTGTTAACATGAACTGGTGCTCCAAGTCATGCTAACCTTATATATTTGGTCTGGACTGAACTGGTGCTAACCTTGTTCTTTAACATGAACTGATGCTCCAAGTCCTTTGTATATCATATTACTGCCTATGTTTTTCTTGTACATGCCTGATGCATTCACTGTTTTTGCTTGATAGGCTGGCTATGTGTTGATGATGTAATTTGATGAGGCAGTGAGTGGGTGTTTTGTGAAAGAGGTTGGGAGTGTGGTCAGTGTTTGGTAGATGGTCAGTGTTTCAGGCAATTGTGTTTCAGGTAAGTGGTAGATGGGCAGTAGTTCCGATGGGTGATGAAGTTGCTGAGGATGGGGTTTGCTAAGTTCAGTCTTCATTTGTGCATCATATTACGTCGTTTCAAAGAAGGCTCGATCTTCCGAAATGGGACTGCGGTGCCCCGGACCCCCGCCGGCGCTGCGCCCGGACCCGCTTCTCGCCTCGCCTTCGGCTCGGCACTCGGCTCGTCATATATTTTTCGGTGTCTGTATAAATTGAAACTGCATATGTAATGAGTGAACTGAGTGATGTAGTGAGGAATATCTGTATATGTGAATATCAGTGTTATATATCATTGAATTGTAAAATAGTGGAGTCATAAATTTGTACTATTTCAAATGTTGAAATAAAATATTTATTTCAATAAATTACTGTTTAAATATCGAATTTTGTGTAATAGCATTTTATTAAATAAATATTTATTTTTATTAAAAAATCAAATATGCTCTACATTGTGGGCCCCACAAATTCAGAAAGTTAATATCTATAGCAACATTTTGGAATGTTGCTACAGATACCTATGGGTGTTGCCATAGACCCAAATAGGGTTCTATTGCAACACTATTACTTATGTTGCCTTAGATAGTCAAAATGTTGCCTTTGAGGTCTAAGGCAACGGCAAAAATTGCATCACCCTAAAAGTGTTGCCATAGACCTATGGCAACATTTTTCGGGTCTGAGCCAACATTTTTTTTGTGTTGCAGAAGGTCATCTATGGCGTAGTGTCTGTTCTCCTTACATAGCCATGTACCATGATAGAAAACCTAAGAATTATATCAAGAATCAGTATTAAGTGTTCATCGTCAAGAATCATGTGAAAAATCCTTATTTGGATCGATGTGAATCACCTCAAAGTCATGTACTCGAATCCAAATCAAGAATAATTATGCGAATAATATGATCTACGTACAATTTATGTTTTTATTCCGTTAGTTTCTTAACTACACCAATTTCCTTTTAATTTAAATCACATTCGTTTTCTCAAAGATAATTTCTTATTTAATACTAGAATTCATTTACGAAGCACTTCATAAAACACTGTCTTTATTTTATAAACACTCTATAAAGATTTATCTTCACTTATAAAACATTTAATTAAAATAAAATTTCATTTAAAACATTTTAGGACTTAAGTTTATATTCGTATAACACTCCACTACATTCTAAGAGTGTGTATACATATTAGATTTTTTTTACTTAACCAGGATGTTCAACAAATTTAAAACTTGTTTTAACTTACCATCTTTCCATTCCAGACTAACAAAACTCTTACTTCTATATTTTCACAATCACTAGTTTCAAGTTTTCAACTAATTCGGAGTTTTTTGACGGTCCAAAATCACCGAAAATTCCATTTCACTTCAACAAATGAAAACTACCAAACAACATCTCATAATGAGATGCAGAAACTAGACTATCCTAATGCATAGGATATTTGTGTCCATAAAACAACTTAACAGAAAACTTAAGAACTAAACGCTGGGTTTTATTTCAAATTATTTTTAAATAATAATAATATACATATCTTATTTTGTATATTAAATTATTATTTTGGGATTAAATCAAAATCTTTTTCTTCAAAACAACTTTGTAGAAAACTACTATAGTAGCATCCCCTACTTTAAAACTCGAAAATGAACGCGATGATGGTGCAGTCATCAATATAATTATTTTCCATCAAGAAAAGTGAGTTCAGTACTTTCTATCTCCTTTAAAATCCTTTTAAAATATTTTTGTTCATAAATACTTTCAAATAATACAATTACTATTTTCCTTAAAACTTTGAAAAATAATTTTCAAAAACATCGGTATTTATGTTCTCAAATTCTTAGCTTAAATCCTTTTTATTTATAAATTATATTTATAAATACTTATATAATTTCACTTTTTATGTAAAATCATTTCACAAATGTATATCTTTGTTTAGATTATAATAAACAACTTTTATTAAAATTAAATTTTAACCCAAAGTTACCACTGAACGCCTTATAGTCATACTATAGGACTTAATTCATAAGGTGTTCGTTTCAATGTTCCTACAATTGCTATTTGTTAGAACTGGGCCAGCCCGCATCGGAAGTTATGTATGAATTCCAAATTTTTTTACTCTATTGGAACTTTATTAGGCCTATGAAGTCTAATTTATTTAGAACATTTCAAAATTTAATTTAAATAAAATCTTTATTTAATTAAATTTATAATTAATGGATTAAAATAAATTAAATTTATTTTAATTAAGTAAAATGGTACACATATGTATCATATACAGATATGTATGCGTGTGCATGTGTAACATAATAATCCATGTAAGGTAGAACATTCCCATACATAAATATTGGGATTTGCATCGCAATTGACATGTTAAATCATCTTATATGTATTGTATGTTGTTCAAATATTTGTATGTGTGCATATATATATATATATATATATAAACACACGGACTTGTTATTTAAATGAGTATTAAAACAATATAAATATTTACATACATGCATACATATATAATATATGTATTGTATAAATGTAATATATATATATATATATCTTTGTATATATTAAATTAGATATTAATTTGATAAATGACTATATATGTGTGTGTGTGTGTATTATGCAAAGTAACTTGTTGTTTTTTTTAAATATATTATACATATACATTTTATGACAAAATACACACACACACACATATGTATTTATTTATAATTATATTTTTAATATTTAAATATTTATAAACATGTAAATTTAAATGTATATATTTATATTATATAATTATGTCAATTATAAAATTAATTAATTATATATATATTATAACATTCTAGATCTGATACACGGCATAAAAAATATTTTATTATAACCTTATATCATTGAATTATTTATATATAAATATATTAGCCCAAAAAACATTAAAATAATTTAAAAAAAATAATTTTGTTATATATTTTTAAAGTTTTAATTATGAAATTCGAATATTATGTTATAAGGCCATAGAAAATTTCCATAATTTTCTGAGTTAAAATTATATTTTTTTCAATATTTAATTAATTTCGACCATTGTTATAAATTATTTTTGAATTCTTGATTTTAGCCAAAAGATAACATAATGATTAATATTTTCTATAAAATTTAAAATATAATATTTGAAAAATATTTTATTTTACATTAAGTATATAACCTTTATTTCGATTTAAATAATATTAAAAAATGGTAAATAATTACTAAAAAATAATTTCTTATTACCTAAAATTATATTTAGTATAAATTTGCATATATAAATTTTTAATGTGATAAGGTCATTTAAATTTATGTAATATGACTTATTAATATGAATATAATTAATAAATAAATAAATAAAAATTAAAATAAATTATTTCAGCTTTGTATACATCAGACCTAAATAAAAAATATTTTTTATTATACATGCAGACATACACATAACCATTCAATATGTGACAACATTTATACATATAAGAATCTCACCTAACTAACAATATAATTATACACACGCATAACCATTCAATATGTGATAACATTCATACATAAAAGAATCTCACCTAACCAAAAATATGTGTATATGTATGTATGTATGTATGTATGTATGTATAGACACACACAGAAGTAATGGAATACTATGCATAAATTATAAGTTATATGAAATAATAAAGCATACCAAAATATGCCTTGAAGTACACGTTGCTATGATGAATATCCCTCCTTAGAACTCATCTCAATTCGGTAGACTGCTAATCTTTGAATTATAGACCATTGACTATCCAATAGTTGTTGATTTGAAATTAATTTCAGATGAACTTTAATGGAGCTTTTGTAAGTGTGATCGGCCAATAAGAAGATGAAAATGGCGGCTAAAAAAGGAAAAACTAAATGCATTAGGGTCATGAGTTCTTTTATAGTGGAAGGAATAGAGAGAAAGGTGGATCAAATCTCTTACCCATTCTTCCTAAATCTGAGCCATCATCTAACATACCCCTAGCCCATTTTGTTAGCCACCATCTACATATTTTGGTCGAAATTCCAGCCCCTTTAATAGGCTTTAAATCTATTTTAAGCCTAAATAAATATTATTAATTAAATCTAATTTATTTGCTTATCGATATCGCATATCGATCGATATATATTTATAACTATTATAAATATACAATAATATTTATTCCTCAAATCATATTCAAAATTTTATAATTCATATTTCATAAATATTAATTAATTTGATTAATTTATAACAATTATAAAATCATTAAATCATTTGGTCTAAAGAGAATTCATCATATCGGTTTTGGGACTCGTTTAGGTGTAAATTTGGTCAGTGATTAACATCGAACGATTAGAATGTTAACGTTTACACGTCACTTAGCAGGTGATGTGACATTTTAGCCAAATTTATCACTTACTTAGATTAAGTAAAATCCAATTTTGCATTAGTAAGGGTTACCTCGTTGTGACATTTTTTTACACCAATTCATTTCGTAAAACTATATCACTTTGGACATATGGAATTTGGAAATGGTCAAAATTCAAATATCTTCCTTATTCAACTCTATAGTCCAATGACAAAGTCCTTGGTTTAATAATAACAATTATTATTAACCGAAATGCTCTAGCTAGAGACTTTGACTTTGAGCTGACTTGAGTTGAATGTAATACTAACCCTAGATAACCGAGAGGATGAATCCTCTCTTGAATAGCGCTTCAGTTCCAATACTTCCACTCGACCCAACTATAGTCACTCGATAAATGATATGCCATGATTTGACTATAATTAAAACGGAGCTTTCATACTGAAGATCCACAGTATTCTCAAGTCGAGAGAACGGCGTAAATCAGCCACATCGATATTTTCTACTTGACCTTAGTTATTATAAGGACCCATTTCTTCGACTCTCGGAAATCGACACTAATACATCCTCGGTATTCACGTGCCACAAATCCAAGTGCTGGAGAAGCAAATTCTCACGGGTAAGAAAGAAAATAAAGATAGAACATAATCTCACATATATTATTTTAACATAAACTTTACAGTGAAAAATTTAAATACATTTATTAGAGTTAAGACATGAACAGTTATAAATTTCTGTCCTTACAAATGCGGAATACTATAGCATAAGAGTGCGGTGGAAATAGATAAAAATCTTCAGAAAAGTCTTCTGACTCCATGCTTCGAGCTCTATCCATATTTCTTCTAAACTAAACCTGAGTATTAGGTTGCTCGAAAAAATTAGGGCACCAAGATTTTAAGGGAAAGGAAAATAAACTTCGGGTCAGTCATGGGACTGGTGTGAGAACTCAAAAATACGCATTTTGAAAACAAAAAGGTACCTCATCAGACCACGCTGCACATAAACACAAAATGGGTTTTTACCTTATGATAACCAAATCTTTATTACATATAAAATAAGGGATATTATTTTAACGATTTCCCTTGAAAACATTTGCAAGTAAACTTATTAATCTTAGCCGAAATTGTTACATTGATTAAATTCTAGCATATTAGACACAAAGTGGGTTCTATAAACAAAAGTTCAAGCACTTATTGGAGAATGGATTTCCATACAAATGACCAAGTGAAGGGACTACCTTTCGACAGTACATCTCTTCAGGAATGTACCGAGGCTACAGAACATCTGCACCTCTACCAACACAAGATCGGCCTACCTCTATCTCTAGATAGTACCGAATATGTCATCACCTCGGTCTTCACCGACCTATCTGAGGGCTCGTTTACCATACACCACATTAATTTAAACCCGAACATCATAGCGGGTAGAAATATATTTAGAAGGGGATGATCATACCCTAATGGTTGCGAACTACATAGCCTTGCTGCATCTACTCTGTTTTGGTCATTTCCGAGTGTGAGGCTTGAGATAACGATTACCTTTCACATAGCATATTCCATTTTGAATGCCACATTACCATTCCATAGTCACACAACTGATTTCTACAAACGTATAACATCTGAGATCGTACGTCTCAAGAAAGGGTGTTAAGCTAAGAGAAGTCGCCTTCTTCGCTACCAAATAGATAATAGGTTTATATAGATCAATTTAACTAAAAATGCAATGTCAGACATTCGTCCATACAAGTTGCCCTGGAACAGGACAAGCCGAAGGCACTCTCCTACCATATCTTGTCGGGAGTTACCCATACGATTAGTAGCGAGAAGTCCTTATATTGAAAATTTTAAATGAAGAACTACTGCCATGTAATATGATATGAGAAATTTCCCTAAGGTTTAGTGATAAGCAGCCCTACATTTCATCTTCCAAATCATATCTATGTCTTTAATTCGAATACGTAAATTGGTTCGAAGTGGTCTTCGGATAGGAATTATCCAAATCCGACCCCGGGTCCTTCAAACCAATCATCGATAAAAGAGGTCAAGTAGATGGTGAATTTTACTTGATTTATTCATTATTTTTATCAAAAAATATCTTTTAGAGATACATAACTTTAAAACACTTCTTTTTGGTGTATACGGAATCATTAAATCTCTCTTATCAAATCCTTTGGTTACTTAAAACCATTTTTAAACTTTGGAATAATTCTAAATCACTTCATTTTTCACTTAAGAAAATATTGATCCGAGCAAACCAAATTTACTATGCTCTCTATCGGGCCAGTTCGGATAGTCAGGGAGAGTAGGAAACTGGTTTTTCAAACTCAAGCCTAGACATTATCTCTCTGACACCCATAAGGCGGTCAAGTTATTTGTTCGACTCTAAATCATCTAACATTTAAACATTCAATAAATCCTTCAAAATCATCTCAAAATACTTTATAAATCATTTAAAAACATTTACAAAAGATTTGGAAAAGAATGGTTGCGTTTAAAACTATATTTCAAAAGTTATAGAAAAATGTTGCGGAAAAGTGCCGTGGAAAGTACTTTTTAAGCTATTTTGATCAAAACGACTTTTTATCTTTTGAAAATTCATTTTTATTACTCAAATCACTTTTAAAACATTTTAAAAGATTTTTAGAATTTATTTCATATTTTTAAACAATTTTAAAATATCATTTTCAAAGAAATCCTGTTATAGATTCTGAACTGCAAAACCGCGATTTTTATGGCGCAAAATCACGAACCGTCGTTACGCGATGCATCTATTTTTGAATAAATTTACAATTACCTTTCAAACTTCAGTAAAAAACTTTCATATGTTTATAAACATTTCAACCTTATTTTTAAACCTTTTTAAACAGGTTTAAAATTCCATTTACACCAATTCATTCAATAAAGGAAAGTGATTTCCTTTGTGCTTATCGACGTGTATTTCCATGACATGCATATATATTCAACATTCGTATTATACAATCATCATCAACAATCATAATCAAACATATATAAGATCCGATAGCATACAATACTATAGTTTAAGAGTTTCTCGCATTGAGTTTCTATCGGAAAAAGGCTATAGCTTCACTAACTCACGATCCGAGCTTACGAACCCCAACACCTTGCCTCCTAGTGTGCTTGGCCATTCCATGCCAAAAGCGGTGCTCGGCCAAGCATGGAGAATGAGGTGTAGAACTTTGGATAATTATTGAATTTACTAAAAACTTGACCTAAAAATAGGTCATTTTCTTTTGGGTTTTTGGACATTCTACTCTCTAAATTTGGAAATTCGGTCAACATGAAAGTTGTAGGAAATTCGTTTCTCTATGGTATCTATTAAAGAAATACTCAATTTCGATTTGTTTTGAGGAAGTTATAATCAAAAGATTAGAGGGTATTCTCGGATTCATAAAAATGAAGCCTGGAAATGCACTGTAAAAAAGTGGAATTTTGACATAGTTAGACTAAAAACAAGAAGAAGTGATAAACATGAAAGTTGTAGCCACTGGAATTATACATGGTTTGAGAAAAAGAATAATTTTATTTGGATCTATTTTGGAGGATTTATACTCGAATGAAAAAAGGTATTTTCGGCCTTTAAAACTGGGCTTGAAAATGCTTTTAAGTGAATGAAGTTTTGAGCATAGCTAAGCTTAGAATCGGAAGAAGTGGTCAATTAGATAGTTATAGACATTGAAATTTTATATGGTTTGAAAATTTTTTTTTATGATTTGGTGTAGGGAAGAGAAAGTTATGGCTGGTTGAATTGAATGAAAGAAAAAAAGTGGAGAGGTATTTATAGCCTTAAGTTTATACAAAATATCTCACATCATATCCTACCTTCTCCATCACCCATGTGCTCCCTTCACCATCCATCACTTCACATGCTACCCTACCTCCCTCCTATACCTCTTAGGATGCACTAAGTAACTTCATGCATGGACAAGGCTATGTGCCATTTACTTGGTTGACTTTAAGTTTTCTTAAGTATTAAGCTTTTACAAATATCTTAAGTACGTTATATGTATATACATATGGTTCCATTCATGTGTGCACATGACATGTTTGTGCATATATATGAATGCCTTAACATATTGGTATGTTTATGTCATAGAGGTGTTTAATTCATACAAATAACGTTACACAACTTATATATGTCAAACTGTTGAAAATTGGTAAACCGATTACCGGTCATATTTTTACTTTTTAGCTAATATACATATTTGTAAACAAAATTTGGAATAAAATTTCTTATTATTTTAAATGAATTAAAATGATCACATTTGAATTATAAAGCCATATAAATTAATATTACAAATTATTTACAATAATTGCAACTATACCGATAAAGCGACATTTATTTTTCCTTATATTTTCAAATCAAATATATATCTTTATAGAATAATTATAAATGATTTATTATCATTTTATAACAATTTAGAATGAATTATCATCATTTAAAATAATTATTTGAATAATTAAAGTAATTATCAATTCGTTAAATCTCAATTTAAATTCATAAATCTATATTTAAATACGATGTCAATATTGGTGATGACATAAATACATTTAATTTCCAAAAATAAAATAATAAATTTTATTTCATATTCTTGTTCAATTATAAAAATAAGGGTATGTATCCAACTCTGTGCGCAACGTTTTATGATTAAGAGCTTGTAATCGATAAAACAGTTTTTGGCCAATTTATCGATTTAAATTTCGAGGAAAATATTTTTGCAAATATCTATTCAAAATAAGATTACTATTACTTATTATCACTCAAAACAATATTATTTGTATTATCAACCTTTTATTTGAATAAATTTAAAAATAAATATAATTTATCAAAGTGATAAATTATGGGTCATTACAGTTATAATAACAAACATAAAACTATTGAGTATGTAACCACTAGGTGTCCCCAATAGCCATGAGTAATACACTGTCCAACATTTGAAGAGCGTTACGTACTCTAGTACCAACGGATAAATCGATATCAAGTCTCGATGCATCTTGACTAGGAACATTTAAAATGGTATTTTTATTTTCATTGTGATAAATTACTCATGGTTATAACACTTTGTAACTACTATCACAAAATGTACAATTTCTAGATTTTCTGTTAAATATACTTTTAATTAAATAATATAACACAATTATATCAAGTATATAATAGCACTTTTTATTTCGAACATGATTGGTTATCGAGTTAGATATACATAACAAATTACATAATTGCCCATAGGGCATATCCCTAACTCTATCACTATCTACCCGACCCATACAGTGAAAAGGTAAAACTGCTCGTAAACTAATTGAGCACAATTCAAAAATCAACAAATGTAACGACCCGAATTTTCAACGATTAATTTTGAATATTTAATTGGCTTTAAATATTGATTTAGGATATAAATCGATTTTGTAAATATGAAGATTTTTTGTTGAACAGATGGATTTGAAATTAAATTTCAAATATATCGATTTATCGTAATACGAAATGGATAAATAATTGAAATGGAGATGAATTTAAATCGAAACAATTTCCAATGTTGATGTAAATTCTATTTAAATTAGAATTTAGTCAGTAATTTTTAAAAACATGAAATTTAAGTAATTTCGTCAATTTTTGTAATCGTCGATTTAATCGACGATTTAAAATAGCGATCCAGGGCACAGTCTCGAAATTCGACGAAACTAGTTTCATTGGATCCGTAATAGTGTATTATTATCGGATTTCAAATTTCATAGCGTATGGAGTTATCGTTTAGCCATACAGTATAGAAACGCGTTGAAATTTATATCAATAATTCAATATAAATTGGGTCCAAAAAGCTATCTTCCCCATACGATCGAATTTGGACTCGAAACCTTTTCCATTGCGTTCGGAATAGGGATATAACATTATAAACGCCTAGTGGAACGCCTCGATAGGAGTTCGAGATTTTGAGTTGCGTAAATCGAGACGATTTGAAAATTTATGTAATATATATATATATATATAGTTGATTGACAATATTTTCATCACCCTTTTTCCCTTCACCTCAGAACATTGTAGCCTTCATCTTACACGCCAACATCATGTCTTCCTTCACTTTTAAAACTGCGTACAACTTCCCTCTTCTCCTTTTAAAAATCGAACTCAAAAAGAAAAAAATGGCTCCTCCCTGTTTAAACTTCGATTTCATTTCCCTTCCCAGTCAAAACAAACAAATCAAAAACCGTTCTTTCCCCTTCCTTTCTTCAAAATTCAAATCGAACGAAATTCACTTCAGAGAAAAAAAAAGAATATGGCAGCCATTAATCAAAAACTCGACTTAGTCGCGATAGCCTCGTCGTCGATCATGAGCCGAAGGGGGAGGACGATGGCAATTGTTCTAAGGTGGAGAGGCACTCGTGCGCACGTGGACTATGGGAGGAGGGTGCGACTGTAGTGCGGGCGTTTTGAGGTGAAGTCGCGGCTACAGGCGGCGCGACAAGGGGAGGAGGTCACGATTGGTGGCCGGTGGTGGAACTATAGGCGACGGCGATTGTGAAAAGAAAAATAATAATAATACATTCGCGATGGAATCACGATTGCCGCCGCCTGAAGAGAGCTCGCGCGTCGAGGGAAAGGGGCCAGTGATGGAGTGGCGGTAGATTAACCCCAACGTGGTGGCGCCACCAACGATTCAGGTGATTTTTTTTCGAGTTCGACTGTGGTTCGCGACTACAATGGGATAGTGGAGCTCATTTTGGGTCGAGGTGGATGCTTGCGAGGGCTGCTGCAACAATCGAGAGCTGTAAGTGCTGAAGGAAGCGGTCGCCGCTTCGGTTTGGGGAAGAAGTTGAGAAGCATGTGCGACTTGGAGGTCGTGAGCTAGATATGACGACGGTAAAGTGGAGCTTGGGTCGGGTGGCTGTGTACGTTTTTGTTTCGGGCAGTGGAGTTTTAAGCGAGATGATGGAGGTAAAATACTGTAACTAAATTTAATTTTATATTTAGTTACTTAATTAAAAGTTTAAATTGTGCTAGCTAATAAATTTAATAAAATTTGCATTCGAGGTCCAAAATAAATGAAATCAAGACGAGTTTGTATTCGTAGATGAGAAATATACAAGCTGGAATTAGAAATTGGATCGGTCAGCAAATTCGATAAAATAAAGGTGAGAATTTCTCGCTCTTTTGGATTGCCATGTTTGAATTTAAATTAATTGATGCTTGATTGGATTGATAAATTTATAATTATCTGTTGGATGACTATATATATAGCAGTATATATATTAGTAATTGGACTGATATTCCCGCACATTATAGCGGATGAGACCCTGTGTGCTCCGCATAATAGCGGATGACCCTATATACCGCGTTATCCCCCTCGAAGTGGGATTGGTATTTTTATTGTTGTCTAACATCTGTGGATGCAGGGAAACAGGTTGGAGGGATCCAACTAGATTCCTCAAATACATTTAGTGTTTTTATATATAAAAAAATATATGATGGGATTGAATAATCTGCTGAATTATTGTGTGTAGAAATTTTTTAAATGTTATAATAGTATGGAAATTAACTTGGGTATATTAAACACCATAAATATTATTTTGAATTTTAAGGTATTAAAAGGAGATTTTTAATATAAAAAAATATATGTATATCGAAATTTGGATTATTTAAAAGAGATTGTTTTGAATAAGCAATAATGGATTTTTGATCGTATTAACTAATGCCGAAAAAATATTTTAAATAGAGATTTTAAAATAAATTATGTAAAGGGATTTTTAAGATTAGATTTTAAAATGATATTCGGAGAATATAGAAAGAAGTTGAAATCGATATAAAAATATAGATTGGCAAAATGAATGGAATTTATAAAATGAAATTTTATAAAGGAGATTGTTTTTAGTGAAACTCAAAGGAGTTATAAAAATTTATGAACGAAGTTTGTAAATATAATTAAGTGATATCGGATGATAAATTTGAAATATAAATTTACGGGAGGAATTTATATTTGAATATGGAAATAGGGTGAGAAAAAGGTAATGGATACTATTTTTGAAGTGAAGATGATTATGGAGACCAAAATGGAAGTGTTGTGATGGAAATCGAGAGGGGTTATAAATTGAAATTTTGGTTATTCGGATTTAAAAATGTATTTTTATCAATAAGTTAAGTTTTAATTTTAAAAAGGAAAATTTTATTTATTAAACTATGTAATTTAAAGTCGGTTAGTATTTAAATACTTCAGAAGTTAATTTTTCAAATGCTTAATATTTATTTTAACATATCCCAAATTTTTAAGCCTGCTTTGAAAAGTGATGTATAAAGATTATTTCAATATTTTAGATAATTATTTGAACATGCCATAAAAATAAATTATTATTATTCTTTTATGTACTCATTATTATATATATACAGAGTTTTGAAATGTTTCAAATTTATTTATAAACCTTCTAGGAAGTCTGGAAATGGGGTTATTCAGTATATGGGATTTATAAGTAAATCCTTAAAATGGAATTGGGAAGAAAAGCAAGGAAATTTCCAATGTAGTTAAATAAAAGTGAACTTCGGAAAAATGAAATAGAATTCATAAAGAAGTACAAAGGGAAATTGAAATTATAAGCGAGTATAATTGGCTTTTGAAATATTAAAGGGAATTAATTAAGGAATTCCAAAATTTATAGGATTCGTTATAAAGTAGTCAAGGAATTTACAAATAAAATTGTAAATGATTTTCGAGAAATAGGAAGTAAGGAAATAGATGGAATACTTCCTAAGTGTGAATATAAATGAAGTGGGGAAAAATATTCTAAGTATTGTAATGGGTGGAATTATTCCGTTAAGAACATAAGAATTTGAAACTATTTTCCAAATGTTGAAGTATTGAACGTATATCTTTGTAAAGATATTTTGAAATGAGTAATTTGGAAGAAATTACAAATAATGGCCTAGTGATTGCTTATGGATGTTATATTGATAGTTAAATAACCGATTGTCAATTTTGGCCAATTTCGTTAATCGTTTCGAAGAGACCGGGATCGGATTTCATTATCCGAAAACCACTTCGATCCGGTTTGAACGTTACGAATGAATACCGTGAAGATGTTGAAGATGGTGATTCGGTTTGTTCAGACCCAAGACAACTTGTATGGATGAATGCTATCAGAACATTGTCATTGGAGGATGATGAGCATTTTAAGTGAAATTATTCTTGAAAGGTTATCGTAGCCTCTAGCCTCATCAACCAGAATGGCTGAAAACTAGGGGGTATGCAGCAAGGCTTAGTGGGTCATACCCAATTAGGGTATGTTATCACCTTTCAAGATAACCTCGGATATATTATATTATGTGGACATGGTGCATGCGAAAGAGCTCTCGGTAAGGGTGGGAACACCCGGGGTGATAACATATTCGGTTTTATCCAGGTTAGGGATAGGGCTGGTCTTGTGCTGCAGGGGATCCCGGCGAGGTCCTCAGTACATGCTTCTAGAAGTGTACCGTGATAGGTGGTACCCCAGTGCCAAGTTATTGTATGGAATCCAATCTCCAGTAAGCGCCGTACGGTTTTGATTGTGTCCAACTATGCTGAAACATGAGATGCAAGCATTTCAGCTATTTCCTATTTACTTGGTTTGGACACTATTATAATATCAGACGGATTTGATAAAAATGTTTTGGTTATCGTAAGGTAAAACCCCGTCGTGTTTATGTGTGACATGGTCTTACGAGATACCTTTGTTTTCAAAAGATTTTGATAAAAGTTAATAATTCAAATTGAGTGTGTTTTCTAAAGCTGGTTTTCCAGACTGACTCGGGTGTTATTTTATTATAATGCTTGGGTCAGACCGAGTATTAAAGATTCAGGTTAGAATGCTAAGGACCTCAGGAGACGACCTGGAGGAGTTCAGACGTATTTCCATACTTGATGTATATTTCTGCTGTATGAGGACAAGTTATTATAACTGTCCAGATTTGATGTAGTGAATCTTGTACTCTGATGATTGTAAGTATTAAACAGTTACAGATTCTTTTGTATAAAAAATCTGTTATTATATATTATATTTTGTTTAGCTGCGATTGTGAGATTCTGTGTTGTTGTGTTATATTTTCTTCTACCTTTTACTTCTTCACCCCAAATGAACTAGTGTTTCTAGCACTCGATTGTTCGGCATTATATACAGTGAACGTATTGATGTCGATTTTCGAGGGTCGAAAATCCCATTCGTTACAAACAAACAATAGTAAATGATCAAAAACTAGCCGAGGACAACTAATCAAACAATAAACAATAATAATTGAATTTTATGATTTCCTAATAAATAAACACATCATAAATAACCATATCAATTTTATAAAAAGTATTCCTTTATATATAAAATATAATCCTACTTAAAATTGTTTCATTTACCAATTTTCAAAAATATTGCTGTATCAGTTTGCCTTGTCCAAGTGTTTAGAAACCCCTACCGACATAGTTGTACCTTCTGTATCAACCAGAATATATAAACCACTCGACAGATCAATCAAAACAATATAAAATAATTTTATAGCACTAACAAATACACGCTCACACATGAACTCAAACTCAGTCTAGGGTATTACTAACCCTATCCGTAATGAGTTTATCCCACCAAGGCCTATGTGTTCGCTCACCCTAAGCTCTGATACATTTAAAAAGCTTCCTTTTCAATCCTTAAAAGTCGTCACTAATACATTCATGGTATTCACATGCCGAGAATTTGAGTGCCAAAATGACAGATTGTTGGAGTGAAAGAAAAAAAGTCAGAATAGAATCTCACATCGTGACAAGTAATATATAATATACACATGATCTTTATAAAAGAAAACTTTAACATACATTCATCAATCAGAGTAAACTAACATATCATCAGCCTGGACAATTATAACAATCCGTCCTCATAAATATTGATAAATACAATAATAGAAATGCAGCGTAAATAAAGATGTGTGAATATGTCTTGGAGGCATCCAGCCCATCATTTAAAGCTCCAAAGCATCCATAACTAAATATGGAAACATGCTTGAGTTGACCAGAGCATTATAAAAAAATAACGCCCAGATCATTCTTGGAAACCAGCGCAAGAAGCACAAATCATATGGATTTTTAATGTTATAAAACCTTTCAAAAATAAAGGTATCTTATAAGATCACGTCGCATATAAACAAGGAAAGGTTTTTATCTTACGATAACCAAGCCATTTTTATTAGAAAATCTTACAATATTATAATAATGTCCAGAGTTTAAAATAGATATATAACTTAGCTGAAATCCTTTAATCTCACATTCCAATATATTTGGTATATAACTAAGTCCATAAGGCACGTATTGGAGAATAGATTTCTTACAACGATAAGGCTACTGGGTACCGCTTGTCAGAATACACATGTAGAAAAATATACCGAGGGCTTTACATACACCCCCTGCCAACACACGATTGGCCCATCTTTTCCTGGATAGTACCGAATATATCATCACCCTACTTGTGGCCAACAACCTTACCGAGTCACCAGCCTAATAAATCCATAAATATTGATCAAGATTGGGCGATGATCACACCATAATGGTAGCGAACCAATAGCACTACTACATATCCCCTGTTTTAGTCATTACCGGATGTAAGGCTTGAGGGTACGTTTTACCTTTTAGCAAATCCCACTTGGAACGCAAACATTACCTTCTAGGCAATAATGCAATGCCAACATTTATCCATACAAGTTGTCCAGGATATAAAAAACCGACGGCACTACTTCTACTACATCTTTTTCGAATCACCCTCAGGACTAGTAGCAAGTAGTCCTTGCACTTTAGAGAACTTCGTCTTTGATCATCTTCAAGATGTCTTCAATTCGAACGTTTATCTCGGTTCGAAGTGGTTTTTGGATAACTCATGATTATCTGATCCCGATCTCTCTGAACCGACAAAGATAGCTTTAAAACTGGCCAAGATTTGATAGTCAGTTTTTCAACTGTCAATTAAACAAACAACCTAATCAGAGATTAAACCAAGCATGATTAAGCACATAAGCAACCACCAAGCCTCTTGATTAATGCTTTTGGTAATTAAAATATCCTTTCAAATATTCATATTAAAATACCTTTTAAAAAAGATATATTCACAAACCCTCTCTACTCTTCAATACTTGGAAAACTATTTATATACTTGTCTCAATGGTATAAGTATATTCATAAACAATTTCACTTTCAATACTTAGAAAAGTATTTATATGCTTATCTCAACGATATAAGTATATTCATAAAGTCCACACTTTCAATACTTAGAAGAGTAGCCATATACTAATCTCCACGGTATAAGTATATTCACAAAACACTTACGAAAAATTTCATATTTCAAAAGCATACTTAAATGGGCCAAAAACAAATGTCGTTTAGATACATTGTTTACTATAAACCCAAACCATTTTACTGTTTGGTGTAAGTAAATGGATTGTATGAAAATTAGACCAAATAATTTTGCCACCATTTTTCGATTTCAAACTTGTACATCTCTCGATGAACAATAAAGTCGGACAAGTTAGAAAACTATCCTTTCCTCGATATACATTCTTAATTCTTAAGATAGGGACCAGTTATCCTACCTCGAAATTTGGTGTTAAATATGAAAAGAAAACTTTTTATACCAACTTAATTTAAAATGATCATTTATAGAAATCAAATCTTATTTCTTTTATAAAACTTATTTATATATCTCTTTTATATTTACAAAATACTTTTGTAAATATCATTTCTATTTATAAAACTCCTTTTATAAATCTCATTTCTATTTATAAAATTCATTTTTATAATCTTCGATTTTAAATCTCATATATTTGTTACAAATCTTCAGTTTCAAGATAGGACTAAATACTTCCTATAAAATGATCATTCAATATATCATTATACGTTAACAAATGTGATTTAGTATTCCAATTTATCAAAATGATATCATTACCTTTTGCAAACTATCATTTATAAATCCATTCTTTTATTTATAAAATTCCATTTATAAATCTAACTTTCTATACAACATTTAAATCATTTCACAAATATTTATTCCAAAATATTTCTATCTTCTTTTAAAACAGAATCACTTCATTATAAAAGATAAACCCCCTTTGTTTTTCTTTAAAATAAATGTTCATTATTATATTATTAACTTTTTTGTATGATAAATACTTTTCGAAATGCTTTTAAAACATTTTCAAAATGGTTGGAGAGTAATAGGGAAGTTCAAAAACTATTTCTAAATAAAAGTACTACAGACAATTCGAAAAGTCACATTTAGAATAATTCTCCAAATCAAAACCCTTTCCAAATCAAAAAAGCAAATAATTGTATCTCAAAATACCATAATGAGGCCTAGTGCTACCATTGCACTTAACAAGTGCTTTCATAGATCTTCAACTAAAAGAGTTTAACTTTTCCAACATATCAAAGTCATATCCAATATGGCCAAACTATCAAGCTTTTGGCATTCAACAATTTATACAATAAGTATATAAATGAAATAAAAATCAACAATGGTGAGGAATCCGAATTCCTCTAGAAAATTTCATGAGTTTCCGATATTTCATTTTATATAACATTCGCTTACCAAAGTGGGAATTAAACCAAACCAAACAAAGAAATCATCCAAGCATAAAAATAACGATTTATATCAAGACCTATATCATATAATGTTCATCCAAAGGTTTAACTCACCAAAATTCCAACTGAAGCTTACATGTTCCTACTCGATCTAAAATCGAACGATATTCGATTTTAGCTCAAAATTCCACTTGCTCCAAACTTGATGATTAACTCTAGTGCATAGATAATGCTTTTACAAGCACAACGCAAAAGACCGCGTTCGATTTGGACCTGTCAAGAGATATTAATTTTATAATAGTTTGAATTAAAATATTCACTAATTAACTTTAATTTATAATTACCACCTTTAATCCTCTCTATTAATCATCTTCTCCAAATCAGCTAATCCCCACCTCTCCCTGTACACGCACAGTACATACAGCATCATGAACGCACACCACTTCTCCACCTTCACTCACGAATAAACAAACCGTCGATTGCTACAAACTCCACATCGCGAGTGCTCCTTAATTGATCCAATTTTGTAATGCTTAACCATCTCCTCCATGATGCAACCTGTAGCACCGTGTGTAACAAAAGAATTTTCGTATTCCTCCTCCCAGCACCATACCAACCCAACCGACTACCATAAGCTTGCCTTGCCTTCTTGAGTTCAACACCACAACCTGCTTCGCCAATCATCACCTAAATCTCCATCAATCCTTAAACCTAGCTATTGCCTCGAAATGTCACTCCTTCCCAAGTATCGTCGCACATCCCAAAACTCATAAGAATTTAAAGCCCTTCGTTACACAAGTTCAATGGATCCGGTGTTGTTAATTTTAATGGCCTGCAACACACAATTTTGATTTTTAAAGGTGGAGGTTAGATTTTATTTACTGAAAGAGTGGGAAAAATGAAAAGTATAAAAGGGAAAAGGAAAAATGAAGAATAGTCTAACTATGGGTTTTTGTTTATTTAGTGATTTCCGGTACTTCGCTACATAATATCACGTTCGCATACGAACCACAAACGACAAAAATAAAAATACGATTGTGCACAAGAAGGTGACAAGATCACAAACAACAATAAATTACACTTGTTGTCTTATCCTATGAAATTTAAAAATATCAATGTTTACCAGAAAATGCATCAAACGATAATTTAAATATGTTTCAACTTAAAAATTATGGAAAATCATACAAATTCATTTAAAAATATGTCATTAAAAATCAAGTTGTTTTATTAGCAGATGATTTTCTTCTTATTTATATTATTTGAATCAAATTTGAATATTTAAGTAAATTAAATCCATTTAAAACGTTATATTGCGGGTCATTACACTAATGGTTTTGGCACATCGACAAGGGGTCTTTGTCAAGGTGATCCATTGTCTCTATATTTATTTTGTATTGCCATGGAATTTTTTTCACTACAAATGGAAGATGCATTGTTATTTAACAACTTAGAGCCTGTGTCAAAAGTTGTTCCTTCTATTACACACTTACTGTATGTTGATAATGTTATGTTTTCCTAACTACAACAACCTCAAATGCCACTATTATGAACCATATTTTTATCGAACTTGCTACTACGGTGGGGTTGCATATCAATCATGTGAAACCAAAGGTTTTTTTCAGTACAAGTGCATCAAATAAAGAACAAATATTATCTATCTCGGGGATGTCTGAAGAAATGCTACCAGTTAAATATTTAGGAGTGCCACTGTCAACTGATTATATCCATGCTTCTCATTATATATGCCTACTCAATAAAATTATTCAAAAATTTGAAGGATGGGATTGCACTTTGTTGTCCACAGTTGGCAGAGCTCAGTTAATACAAGGCACAATCACTCCTACTATTCTATATTGGCTGCTAATATATTAGTTACCAATTTATGTTCTTAATAAGCTATGTGTGCAAAAAAAATTGGGGTGCTAAAAATACGAAGTTACATGGGATTGTTTGTGCAGACCAAAACTTAAAGGGGGATTGGTTCGAGATTATTCACAGATCTTAGAAAAACAACACTGTTAAATTTATTATGGAATTTACTTAGCAAAGATTGTTCATGGAGTAATTGGATGCAGAACAAATATTTACCAAATCAGAGGTTCTGGATTATGCTAGTAAATAATAATTTCGTCTGCATAATGAAGTACATATTGAGAGAAAGAGGAACTACTTCCAGATTAATGCAAACAGTTATAGATAATGGAGAGACAACATCTTTTTGGTTTGATCCATGGATCAACCACAATCTATGGTAGATATACTGGGTTGGAACAGGGTTACTTTGTTTACAAACATGGATTTTAATGTTAACACTATCATTTACAACAATGAAATGCATCCTAAATTAATATCAGTAACAAGAGAGATTCAACATCTTATTCGGCAAGTACACATATCAGCAAATAAGGTGGTTGACTATTAGACTATTCTCCAGGCTAGCAAGTTTAATTTTGCGAATTCATGGAATGCAATCAGATAGCATGTAATGAAAGTAAATTGGGGGAAAATAATCTAGCATAGAACCATAGAAAAAAAATTAGTTTAATTGCATAGAAGGCCTGTCTATTTCATTTACCAACAAAAGATCGACTACAAGCATGTTGGATTGTGGATAATTTAGACTATGTTCTGTGCAATGAGGACTTAGAAAATCATCAAAGTCTATTTTATGCATGTAATTACATATCTTTGAAGAGAAGCACGCTGAGATAATGTTTGGAGTCGAATTTTACTTCAAGTTTGCACGACAAACTATGTTTTATCAACCATGTTATGATCTTGTTTCTTTGCCATGGAACTAGTTATCATATAGCAGTTTATGTATGGAAGATGGTAAGACTAATGATACAAGTTTGCTTCAGATAATATAGAGAAAGGTTTTCAAGGGAAAGAATAATGAGATAGAAGAAGCAGTGGTGTAGACAACAGTTGATAGGGAAGAAGAAATAAAAGCAGATTAAAAAGAAAAAGATTTTATTAGATTTCAATCTTCATACCCTTACAGATTGCTTATACTACCTATTTATACATGATAAGAGGCAACTAATTCAACATCCATATGACCAGATTACACATCATATTCTTAAAGTACAGGCCCATGAACATATAGCTTGTAAATCAACTCGGGCACCTGTGCACGTGCACAACACACAAATCAAGATTGAACCCAACAAATGGTGCGGGAATGTGTGCCTCTCATAACTCTTCTAAACCATGTTGAACTTTGACCTCTTGGTGCTCTGGATCATCGGCGGTGGTTGTAAATTGCTTTGGTACCAAAGTGTTTGTTGAATTTCCTCCTTCTTCTTATTTCTTCTTTAATAAGCTTCGGTTCAAACCTTGAGCTCTAACACTCCCCTCTCCTTCAAAATTTGACCTTGTCTCAAGATCAAAACCTGGAAACTTCTTAATCAACTCCCAATAATCCTCCAATGTAGGTTCTTGTTTAGTTCGTTGTTTCCATTTGACAAGCACTTGAGTCATGGCCCTATTATTTTTAGGGAAAATTCTTCTATCAAGAATTGCCTCAGGTTTCTCTATTATTTCTTCAATGAAGGTCGAAACATTGTGTTGAATAACTACACCTCTTCCATGACTTCTTTTGAGCTGAGATACATGAAAATAGGGTGGATTTTTGCTTCAGGTAATAATTCTAACTTATATGCTACTTTTCCTATTCTCTAAAGGATTTGATAAGGCCCATAAAACTTGGGTGAAAGCTTTGTTGTTTTCAAGTTACTAACTGTAATTTGCCTATATGGCTGCAACTTGAGGAAGACCCAGTCCCCTACACCGAACTACCTTTCCGTCCCTTTTGCATCCACGAACTTCTTCATTCTTTCTTGAGTTAAAGTCAGGCCGTCCTTTAGTAGCTATAACACTATATCTTAGGAGAATAATTCTTGTTCCTCTTGTGGTACCTTAGTAGTATGGGGAACATATGACAACAGAGTTGGTGAAGGGATTCCATATACTACAGAGAAGGATGTAGTGTTTGTAGAGCTATGCCAACTGGTATTGTACCAATATTCTGCTGGTGGCAACTAGTGTGACAATTCCTACGGCTTGTGGCAGACAAAACATCGTAGATAACCTTCCAATATTTTGTTGGCTACCTCATTTTGTCCATTAGATTGGGGACGGTAAGATGAACTTATTTTGAGTGTACATCCCTGTAATTTAAACAACTCCTGCCAAAATGTGCTAGTAAAAATTGCATCTTTATCGCTAACTATGCTTTATGGCATACCATGAAGTTTAAACACCCCATCACAACAGATTTTGGCTATGTCCTTAGCTGTGTAAGGGTGTTTTAAGAGAATGAAATGTGAATATTTAGTAGGTCTATCAACCACTACATATATAGCATCATATTTGTTGCTTTTTGGGAGACCAAAAATAAAGTCCATTGAAACTTCACTCCAAATCTTATCAGGAATTGGCAGTGGTTGCAAAAGTCCAGGCACTGGTATGTTTTCATGTTTGCTCCTTTGATAAGCATCACACTCCTTGACAAATTATTCTACATCTGATTTCATTCCCTTCCAATAAAACACTTGTTTGAATCGATGCTTAGTCTTTTTGATGCGTGCATGTCCACCCAGTGGAGTGGAATGATACTCCTGAAGTAGAGTAGAAATGATTTTCTTGCTGTTGTAATCTAAATAAATTCTTCCTTTATAAAAAATGATGTTAGGAACTGAGATGTTGGTTTTGATGACAACAACCTTTTTAACTTATCTTATTATAAAATATATACTAACACTATTGTCTAGATGGATATGTATATGCAGGAACAATGCAGGATATATATATATATATATATAGGTATTGATTACTGAAGACTGATCAGTATAAAGACTTAAGATTCAGAATGGAGATATCAAGATTGAAGACTCTAGAGTATCAAGATCAAGATTTCAAGATAAGTGTCTAGTTTTTGTTAAAACTTCATAATAGCACGGAAATCTTCATTCCAAATTTCATTTGGGATGGAACCCATTTCTATCTTCTTAGTGGCTTACAAACCCACGACAAGTAGCTTACAAACCTACAACAAGTGGCTTACAAACCCACGAACATCCTGGTTTTGTACAAGTTCTCGAGTTCTGATGTGATGAGATATTCTGCAGGAAGAAGCTTGCAAAACTACTTCAAAATGGTTTAGCCTTAAAAATTATCTTTTCAAATGATTTTCAAAAAGATGTTTTAGCCTTAAAATATTCTTTGTTTTTGTTTTTAAATAAACTCTTGTTTTAAAATTCGTTTGTTTTTAAAACTATCTTCTGATTTTTAAATATTCTTTTATAATATATATACTTGAGATTTAAAATAAAATTTATATATACATTCTAAAAATATATTTTTCTACTCTTCTTTATTTTAAAACATAGGAAAATTAGTTTATTATACTCCAGAATCATTTCATATTATTTTCCTTTCAATTCCATTTTCAAAACAAATTTTACATTTTTTTAACTAAGGGATGTCGACATCATGGGATACCTCATGTCAACATGGTGGCCGTTAAATTCAAAAGTTTCAATTTTCAAAAAAAGTGTCTATTCGTTTAAATCTCTTCACGAAAGGTTATGACCGTTACTGGTCTATAAATAGCCTTCACAAACGAATTTTTTAACTAACTATTTTCTTCACTCCTTCTCCACAAATCCATATTCTAAAATTTTCATATTTTTAAGATCGTGCCAAAATTCTATCGAATTCTCAAGTGAATCAAATTATAATCTCATTCTTGTTTGATTCTCTGCCCTCTCTCGAAGATCAAAGTGCTATTCAGAGTTATAGGATCAATTTGTAATCAAAAGTTTATCGAGTCTCTCTATAAGGTGTGGTTGTGCCTGGAAATCAATTGGGTGATCTTGTGTCCCGTAAATCAAGAGAGTTTGCCCCGGACTCGTAGACAGGAGGGTACCTCAAGGCCTTTAGAAATTGAGGATTGTAATCTCGACATTGGTATAATAAAAATCTTTATGAGGTGTTTGCCTTGGTGCAGAACTGGACGTAGGGTAACTCCGAACCAGTATAAAATCCGGTATGTTCTTTCCTTTTACTGCTTTTTATTTACTTTCTGCATCTATGTTTGATTCTGTGATTGTTATGTGATTAAGTTCTACATTTGTTTATGTCATAATTTCAATTTAGTCCATATAAGTCCTAGAATCCATTAAACAATATTCACCCCCCTTCTAGTGTTAAATTAGCCTTAAGATCCTTAATCCGCACTCCCTTTCAAATGAGACCATCAACTAACTTATATTTTTCTAGGTTGAGCTTTTCTTCATTGGTTCCCTGTAGCATGTCTTGATAGTTTTCAGATTGCTGCATGCTACTTTTTAATTCTTATAACCAGCTACTCTCGACAGTTGATATGGCATAACAGTGCATTGTGGTTATGGTTGAGCTGTGCTCCTTTGGTAGTCTTGATAGTGCATCTGCCACAGTGTTTTCTTTCCCTTTTTTATATTCAACTTTGTAGTCAAAACCATGTAGCTTGGCCAACCATTTACCTTGAATTCCTATTGATAGCCTTTATGATAAGAGTGCCTCAAACTTTGATGATCAGTTTTTTGATGAACCTTCGATCACTAAGATATTATGACCATTTTTTGTTTCCAAAATTAAAGCAAGCAACTCCTTCTCATATGTAGACAACAATTGATTCTTTCCCTTGAGTGCTTGACTGAGGTAGGCTATGGGTTTTCCATCTTGTGTTAAAACTGCATGTATACCTACCCCACAAGCATCACACTCAATGATAAAGTCTTTATTAAAATTTGGCATGCTGAGAATGGGTGGCTCCATCAGACATTGTTTTAACCTTTTGAAAGCCATAATAGCCTTTTCATCCAATTCAAATGCATTCTTTTTCAGGAGTTCAGTCATTGGCTTAGCAATGTTCCCATAATTCTTTATAAATCTTCTATAGTAACCAGTGAGACCTAAAAAACCCTCTTAAGCTCTTAATATTATTTGGTTACGGCCATTGTTTGATGGCTTGCACCTTGTCTGGATCCATTGCAATGCCATTTCTGTATATTCTATGTCCCAAATAAGCCACCTGAGTTACTGCAAAAGAGCACTTTGAAAGCTTTATGACCAACTGGTTACTTTCCAATACCTGCAAGGTGAGACTAAGGTGCAACATATGCCCAGACCAAGTCTGGTTGTAAATTAGTATATCATCAAAAAACATAAGTATAAATTTCCATAGATATGATTTAAAAACATTATTCGTCAAAGCTTGGAATGTTGATGGGGCATTTGAAAGCCCAAAAGGCATCACAATAAATTCATAACGCCCCTCATGAGTTTTTAATGCAGTTTTACAAATATCAGAGGGATGCATTCGAACTTAATGGTACCCTGATTTCAAATCAAGCTTAGAAAAGTAAGTTGAACCATATAACTCATCCAACAAGTCATCAACTAAAGGGATAGGAAATTTATCTTTAATGGTCTAGTTGTTGAGTGACCTATAATTGATGCACATTCTCTATGTTACATATTTTTTCTGACCATGACCACAGGAGATGAATATTCACTTGTGCTAGGCTGCATCACTCCAAACTCCAGCATTTCTTTAAAGTTTTTCAAACTCATTTTTTATATGAAAAGAGTGTCTGTATGGTCATAGGCATACTGGCTTAGCATTTGGTAAGAGAGGTATTCTATGGTCACAACTTCTTGTTGGAGGTAGTGGTGGGGTAGCACTTGTAATAGAAGGGAACTGTTGCAGTATGGCTTGAACTTCAAGATGAATCTTTTAATTAGAATAATTGCTAGCAAAGACTTGCAGTTCTTTAGAGTACAAAAGCAAGGTGACTTATCCCTTTGTACATTCTTTTGTTATGCCTTTATCTTTCATCAACTTGTTGTTATCTTTGATTCCCTGTCAAATGTATGTTTGACCTTGAAATTGAAATTTAATTTGTAATTTTGAAAAATTGAAGGATACATCTCCTAATTCCTTCATCCATTGTGCATCGAGAAAAACTTGACATCCTTCTAGTGGTATCACCCATAAGTTAATAGGCATAGTACATCCTTGGCATTTAAGTATGACACCCTTGTAAATAACCTTACCATGAATTTTATCCCCATTAGCTATTTGCACCGAGTATTCCAAAGATTCTTGAACATTCAACTGCAGCTTTATTGATAGTTCAGTGTTTATAAAACTATGGGTGGATCTAGAATCTATAAGTACAACAATGGGTTTTCCATTAATTATGCCTTGTACTCTTATAGTATAGAGTGTAGGGATACTGCACATAGCATTGAGCGTGATGGCATAAGTTTCTTCTTTCATTTCTGCAGGTAAGGTAGGTACTTCATTCAATCCTTGATTATCTCCCATGGTGTCATCTTCTGGCATTTCCATACCTTCTTCATAAAGTGGCATAATGCCTTCAACAATATATACTTGTTTTATTTTACACAAATGGACAGGATGCCATTTTTCATTACACCCATTGCATAGATTCTTTCTCCTCCTATCTATGATTTCTTGGGGGGGGGAGGGGAGGGTCAATCCTTTAACTTTAGCACGAGCCTCCTTATAACTCCTTTCTGAATATATTTTTTTATTTTGGAATTTTTTTTCTTGTTGAATTGCTAAGTTTACTTTTCTTTTTCCATTCAAATACCTTAGCCAGGCCTACTACCTCTTTAAAGTCCACTGGATGTAAAGCAACGTCATCAAATCTAATTTCTTCTTTAAGACCATTAATGAATTTCTCAAGCAAGAACTGGTCAGGTAGGGCCTGACACAGCCCTTACAACTCCTCAAATTTAGTGAGGTAGGCTCTTATAGTGGTTGACTGTTTGATACTGGATATTACCCCCATAAGGTCTCTACAAATCCTCAGATGCAAATCTAACAATTAACACTTCCTTGAAGATTACCCATTGCTCATAATTCTTTACCTTCTTTGTAAGCCACCCATACCATAAATGTGCCTCTCCTTTTAGATGAAAAGAACAAGTGGGTACCTACTCTATTTCTGGTGTGTTATGATACTGGAAATGTTGCTCTACCTGGCTAATCCATTCCATTACATTGCTTTCTCCATTGTAAGTAGGGAATTCCAATTTGATAATGGTGTTTTGCAGCAGTTTTAGGCTCTGATTAGAGTTTAGGTTATGGTTTGGAGAGCTTGCTAATACTCTTGTGGTATTCCTTGGAGGTGGAATATAAGTGTGGAAAGGTAATTCTCGTTGAAGAGGTTCTTGATGGATTCTTTGGTGTATTCTTTGTGACAGTGGTACATAGGGAGGAGCAGTTTTGGGTTATGGTTAGCTACTGGATTCACCATTTTTGTTGTCTCGTTGATTCTTGATTTCTTTCAGTTCTTTAACCACACCGTTGAGAACCTCACTGATGTTATCAATCTTTTATTGAGTTCTTGGTTGCCTTTTTGCATATTGTGGATTGTAAGTTGCAATGTTTGATTAGATACTTGAAGATCCCTGATAGCTACAGCGGTTTTTAAATTGATTTTCTCTTGCCTTGTCTCTCCAGGTGAATGGTCTGGAGTGATTTTAGTGTGATCGACATTCTCTTTATCAGAAAGATCAAGTTGGCCTCCGGATTCGGTCTGCTCTGATACCACTTTATTATGATCTTGTTCTTTTCCATGGACCTAGTTATCATATAGCAGTTTATGTATGGAAGATGGTGAGACTAATGATGCAAGTTTGCTTCATATAATATAGAGAAGGGTTTTCAAGGGAAAGAATAATGAGATAAAAGAAGCAGAGGTGTAGACAGTAGTTGATAGGGAAGGAGAAATAAGAAGAAGAAATAACAATAGAATAAAAAGAAAAAGATTTTATTAGATTTCAACCTTCGTATCCTTACAGATTGCTTATACTGCCTATTTATACATGATAAGAGGCAACCAATTCAATGGACCAGATTACACAACATATTCTTAAAGTACAGGCCCATTAACATATAGCTTGTAAATCAACTCGTGCACATGCACAACCTATGCACGTGCACAACACACCTAATCAAGATTGAACCCAACAGATGGTGCTGGAGTGTGTGCCTCTCGTAACTCTTCTAAACCATGTTGACCTTTGACCTCCTGGTGCCCTGGATCATCGGCGGTGGTTGTAAAGTGCTTTGGTACCGAAGTGTTTGTTGAATTGCCTCCTTCTTCTTGTTTCTTCTTTAATAAGCTCTGGTTCAAACCTTGAGCTCTAACACAACCAACACTTTCGCCGCAAAGAAGGGAGTATGGATCTGGCGTTACTGGTGGCCGCTACCATGGTTCACCACATTTGGGCAAAAGAAAATTTTAGATTTTCCATCGCAAGTCATTGAACAAAGAGCAAAGAAGTAAATTGATAAGCATCGACGTTCATGTTCAGATATAAACAAATTTCTGATGTGGAGGAGTATGAAAACGTGAAGCTATTGAGGAGTTGGAATACCGACCCAGGATAAATTTTTGTGGCAATTAAGAAGGTTTTAGGGTTTTGTTATGTTTTTGGTCGGGTTGGGTGTGATTTTTGTAAGATGTGGTTGTGTTTTGTTTTGACTGGCATATGTACTGCACTGGGTATATTAAAGATCGTTGATCTTTTTCCCTGCTATTATGGCAAGATTTAAGGAGGTAGAACCTTTATTTGTTTGTTAATGTCTTTAATAAAGAACCAATTTTCAAACACACGCGCGTGCATGTGTGTATTTATATATCTGTGTGTATACACACACATATATGTATATATATATATATATATGCACACATAGATACACACACATATATATATATAGACACACACACGTACATACATATACATACACATGTATGTATAAAAAATTCTATTGGGACTCAAGTTCATGACTCATTTGACGGAAAAAGAAATCTGAACCACTGGATTCCCCTCTAAATTCAACCACTTATGTAAACACATCGAGATCCAATCATTATAATATGTTGTGTTAGATTTTGTGTTCCAACAGTCACTCCATACACACATAGACATGTAAACAATCATATATTGATTCAGATGGTAACATACCTGTAATCATACTCAAAATCATTTTTGAATATCAAATATCCGTATTCGCGGATGCAGACGGATATTGGATATTTATCGAATATCCTTCGACCAATTCACGAGTAATAAATCTAAACAAATAAATAGAAAATATTGATTAATTATAAGTCCGTTTCTAATACTAAAAAAATATGGTAAGAAAAGTAATATTAAGTAGCAAATATTGGATTTTGTACACATACTAAATTTTTTTACAAAAATGAAAATTATTTTATTTACTAAAATACACAAAATATAACCATAATCTTGGTAAAATCCAAATGAATAATTACCGTATGTGGCAATATCCACATCTATTTTTCGAATATCAGATATAATTTTATTGTTCATATACAAATACAAATGGATTTCGGTTTTTACGGGTACTCATTCTGTACACACATATATAAAATACATATGCATTTGACTATTAAAATGGTGAAATCGGCTAGAAATCATAGTAACCAAGAATCCAAAGACGGAGATCGCGGGAAGGAGGAGGCAAAATCACTAGCTCTGACCATGCAAACACCACCATTGAGGAATTGGGAAGAGGCGGTTATGGGAAGTTGGAGAAAGCAAGTGAAAATGTTGTTACAATGGAAATTAAGGTAACTTGAACCAATTCTGAAGGAAACAAAGACTCGGCATTCATGTCAACCATAGTTGTTGATAGAACAAGGAAGACTTGGGAAAATACGTTGACCTGTTATGTAAGCTGTTGTAGGCCAAATTACTTGCAATTTCGCACAAGTAGATGAAGTCTGGAAACCAATTGGGGAGTAAAATATTTACAACAGTCAAAATGGTTTCTACATGATTAATTTTCACAATGCTTAATTAAAATGTAGAAGTGATCATCAAAAATGGACTATACACATTCAACTCCGGACCAGTAATTATCAAAAGGTGACATCTAAGCATAACTTTCTGCCAATTTTAACGACTCTCATATCTAGGTAAAACTTATCGTTTTGCTGTTAGAATTATGGAATACATAAGCGATTAGTATAATATGCAGTGTAATCAGCAAGTCGTTAATGCTAGTTCAAGTTACAGAGAAGTATGCTAGATTAAACTATGCTCGTGCGTTAGTGGACATCAATATGGAAATACAATGTCCAGATTCATTTGAAGTCCAGTTACAAAGTGGAGAAGAACTAACAGTTCTAGTCCAATATGAGTTACAAACCATACACATGTTAAACTTTAATATTTTTGGGCATGCTACATCAAATTGTACAAGAACAACAAAAAAAGTAGAAAATGGCAGCGAATGCAATAGAATATACAAGGAATGAAGAAGCAACAAAAACTAATACATCCTTTTCCTCAGCACCTTCTCAGGAAACAACAAATGAAAACATAAATGCAATGAATGAAGACAACAATCCTAGAAAACAATCCACAATGATACAAACAAAGGACTTCAAAAAGTTAATATCAATGGTGCAAAGCACAATGATATAAACAACGAGAATAGATTCTCAGTGTTATTTGAAAAGGGGGACGAAGCAATACCTAATGAGCAAAGCAAGTTGAATCAAAATGACCAGGAGCAAGTTAGAACGAAGATAGGTTTCATACTTTTAATGAAGCACCAGACATTTTTAAAAGAATCAGAATTAGTGCAAAACATTACCAACAACTTGCAACCAGGGCCAATACCATATTGTTAGCATCAAAATTGGTCACTAACCTCGTAGAAGAAGATTGTGAAGAGATATAAGTGATGAAATCAAATTAAACAGAGAAGACAGTGCTAATCTAAATACAGAAAGTAAGAACACCAAATTTATAGTGGTTCAGCGTAATTGCCTACGTCCACTTTGAGGTTAAACTTTATTGATCTTCTTTATAGTTGATTACAAATACAATTCGTGAATCAAACGTTTGAATGAAGTTGTTAAGTAGAGAAGATGAGTCTTGAAAATGGCAGAGTCTCCCCGGTGTTTTCTCTCCCAAAAAAGGATCCATTTCACTGTGACCCTGCCCCTCTATTTATAGGCAAAAGTGGGCTGGACTACCCAAGTGGCCTTGATAGCCGAACGCTCTAGCCCAGGCGCTGCATGCCGAACCAGGTACGCCGAACGCTTCCATGCCGAACGGTTCTTCCCATGCCGAACGGTGCTTCTGATGTATGGAAAGTGTAGGATGGTTGCAGTGAAGCCGAGCGTATCTCTGTTCGAAGCTCTTGACCGATCAATGTATGTAGGTCGAATGATATCGTTACCTTGCGTAGTTGTGCATACTGAATGTCTTCTGAATGCCGAACGCTCTCGTTGCCGAGTTATCCTATCGCCGAGTTCTACTGACGTCGAGTGCCTCTGGATGCCGAGTACTCCGGATGCCGAGTACTAGTTGACGCTGAGCATAGGTTGTTGCCGAGTGCCAGTTGATGCCGAACACTACTTGACGCCGAGTACCCTTGTTGCCAAGTACTACGCCGAGTAGTCTCGATGCCGAGTGCTCTTGATGTCGAGTGCTCTCGTATGCCGAGCAGTCTCGTATGCCGAGCAGTCTTGGTGTCGAGCAATCTTGATGCCGAGCGTTGGTTGACGTTGAGTGCCAGTTGACGCCGAACACTGCTGAGTACTACGCCGAACACTCCTGGACGCCGGACACTATGGATGCCGAGTACTACGCCGAGTACTCATGGATGACAGTTGCTTCGCCGAACACTCCTGGATGGCAAGTGCTTCGCCGAACACTCCTAGATGCCGGACACTCTCTGATGCCGAGCACTTATTGCCGAGTACTAGTTGCCTGGTCAAATCCCCAGGAAACACTTGCCCCCCAAAGTGTATTGCGTGGCCGAACGTGATGCGCTTTGAATCTGGTACAATCTACCTTGGAGGTACATCTTCAAGAATGTTAGCGAAGGAGGTGCGAGACGAACAAGGTTGGGATGCCGAACGATACGTTCGAAGCCGAGCGTACCTCGTGTGCCGAACGCTCTGGTATTGACCGGTTCTACCGGGTATAGCCTCTTCGTCTTCTACCTCCCTCTATATAAACAGGCGCCCTTCCACCATTTTCTTTTACGTCTTCTTTATTATCACTCTTAGAGATTTGCAATCCTATCAGATATAAAGCCTATATAATCCATTCTCAACTTCGATCGTCGAATTAGGTATCCTTCCTCTAACAATTGCACTACTTCCATTTTAGGTTCATCTTATGGAAACAGAGTATTTCCTTTAGTTGTAAACGCGTGGCTAGTGGGAGTTGTTCGCTCGTTTGGAATCGCCGAACGGTGCACGGGAGTTGAGCCTAGCTCCTTTGCGCTGATCAAGATTGGAAGAAGAAAAAGGTAGATGGGGAGTCGAACGGCGTAACTTGCGTCAGGCGATCTGTCTCTGTCGTTCGGCTCAAATGGAGTGGGAGCAGGGTGGAGTTGAAATCGTGGTGGAGCACCACTTTTAGCCGAACGATAACCCAAATCGAACAGTCTTGAATGCCGAACGGTATCAATGCTGAACAATTACTAAAATGTAGAGCAATAACTTAGCCGAACGATGACTTTAGCCGAACAATACAATTGACATGCCGAACGATGACTTTAGCCGAACAATACAATTGACATGCCGAACGATGACTTTAGCCGAACAATATAATTGACATGCCGAACGATGACTTTAGCCGAACAATACAATTGACACGCCGAACACTGACTTTAGCCGAACAATACAATTGACATGCCGAACGATGACTTTAGCCGAACAATACAATTGACACGCCGAACATTGACTTTAGCCGAACAACCCTTAGGTCGAACCAGTACCTTAGTCAAACAAAGCAATTGCCGGACAATTCTTGGACCAGATAATGTCTTTAACCGGACAATACAAATGCCGGACAACATTAAAAATGCCGAACAGTATAAATGTCTACCTACACTTAAGCCGGTTACTTTAGAAATCATATGTCTTCTGAATCTGGGACTGTAATCACCTCAAGGCGAGCTTTCTGAGACGGTCAGCGATGACGGTCTTCGAAGGCGATGATTCGAAGCTAAATATTACATCTTTAGAACCTTTAGATTCTTATTGCCTGCACACAATTGCTTGCACTAGTTCACACACCACATGGGGGGAAAAATCGTGTTGCTAATTCTAACGTTCAACGTTTTTTAAGTATAGCTTTCTCAAGCATTTAGCCAGGTTCATTATTTATTCGGGATGTCGAGAAAATCTAGTTCTGCCACCATATCTGACAGGCCTGGGCCGTCAGCAAGGCAAGGAGCCGCTGATACTTCTAACCCGTCAACTTCTCCTGCTCATAACTTGGCGCCTGATGCTCTGGAGGCAACCATCTTACTAGACAATCCGATCGATTCTCAAGCCTCGAAGATCAACGAAGCTGCTCTGCGACGGATATGTTCTATTCACGGGATTCCATTTGCCGACGTGTTAGTTCCTTCAAGACACGATCGCCCTCATCTGCCCCCAGTCGGGTACACTACCTGCAACAAGTTTATGTGTTGGATGGGCAGCGTGCCTCCATTCAACTTATTTCTCCGGGATGTACTGCAGTACATAGACATAGCTCCATCGCAGCTGCACCCGAACGGCCATGCATTTCTGTACGGGACTTATCTACTTTTCATGGCCATCTTCTCCAGACCTCCAACCCCTGGTGATATCAGATACATTTATATGTTCAAGAGACGGAAAGACAGTCCTTCCTTTATGTTTCTCTAGCCATACCACAAGTGCCAGATCTTGACAGGGGCATGTAGCAAATTCGCCCTGTACAAACAGGAATGGTTCTATGTGCGCTGCCCGTCTGGTTTTGCTAGGAGATGGGTTGAAGGCAGTAAGTCTCTCTGCTGAATCGTTATTCGTATTTAATTGGAGTCATGCTTTTCCTAACTCTTCATTTCATCTTTTCAGGTATCAACCCGCGTCCGGAAGGCCGAGGATATTCTGAGGCTGTTGAAGCCATTAGAGCTCTTCTTGCTGAGGATCGAGACATCCGGACTATCATTTCAAATGAATCACTGTCGGGGTTCGGCTTGCTAGCCCCTGGTCGTCGGATCAGCCTTCCAGAAGGTGTTACAATTCCCAAACCTCCATCTGGTAAAGGGAAAAAACTTGCCGGACCGTCGTCGCGTCGCGCTCCCGACACGCACGAAGAAGGCGAGCGCAAAGAGGATGATGCCCCCGAGACTCAGGGCGAGAACGTGGGTCCCGCTTGGAATCCGGCAATCGAAGTTCAGGATATTGAGACATCATCCTCCCCTTCGAAGGGAAAGAAGAAGCTGAAATATACGGTTCAAAAGGAGAAAGTTGGTGGCACCTCAAAATCTACGCCTATCCCTCCTGAGAAAGAGGCTTCTTCGCAGCATCTGGAAAGTTCTCTGAGGGGTCTGTCCAACTTGTCCATCCCCGATGATTTACTTAATTACGGACTCGACGATCCCGAAGCTCTCAAATTCTCTTCGCCCGCTAGAGGCAATGTAGGAGTTCAACTCCCGGCTCAAGGAGACAATACTCCGATTAGCAAAGATAAATGAACGGGTCCGTCGGGGGGAACACTAGGACACACACGCACATGCGCATTCCATAATATACTTCAAGTCTTTTTAATTCGTGAATTCTCCTTAACTCGTTGTTATCTCCATTCTTTGCAGGTGATATGGGCCGCTCACACGGACTTGATCGCCTTCAGGGGTCTTCTATATTCCATCACTCTGGACGGGATTCCGGTTCAGGCAGACGTAGGGACCGAGGTGATTATGAAGATAGGGACAATCGTCCTCGCCAGTCGTCTCACCGCAAGAAAGCACACTCTCAATCTTCCCAGTCCCGCGATCTTCCTCCTCCAACTGAGCCGGATAAAGAGAAGTCTTTGCAGAAGGGTTATCAGTCTGATGCTGCTCGAGAACAACATTCCAGTTCATCGAGTACGAGGCAAGTTCGAGAGCAACATAAAAGAACGGAATTCTCTAAGCCTCCTCCTCCTATTCCTGCCGTGGACCCAACTGTTGCGGAAAAGATGGTCGACCTTAAGGCCAAGTTTCCGAAAATCTGTTTTGACGGCTTAAAATTCCTCCCAGCCATCCATCACATTCCTGGGCACGTGAAGCAAAGTGCCATTGCCTGCAACAATGACGTCTATGTTCAACATGACGCATTCATGCACTTGGTGGAGAAGATCTCGGAAGTATCTGTCGAGCGTCAACACGAGATTGACCGTCTGAACCTGGAAGCTGACAGCGATAAGAAAATCATCAAACTCCAAGACGAAGAGCTCGCTTCGTATAAGTCAAAGCTAGAAGCTGCTGAACAAGGTGCAAAAGATACTGCTGAGGCAGTTACTCGCTTAGAGGTGGCTCACAAAAAGGAGCTTGACGAAGCAGTCCAGCGCAGCGGCGCCCTTGCCCTAGAAAAAGACTCTGTCCAAAAAGAAAGGGACGCGCTCGCTACTCAAGTCAAAGAGCTGAAAGAGCTACTCTCCAAGGAGAAAGAAGACAAAATAGCTGCTCAGGAAGAATCACAGCGGTATTGTGATGAGATTGTTGCTACCCGACTCCTGAAGACAAAGCTCGACGATGAACTTGCCGGGGTCGAGAAAATGAAGGATGAGGCCCGTGAGGAGGGCAAAAGAATGGCTGTGGAGGAGCTTGATTCTCGCCTTGAGGCGGCCGCAGAGGCCGGCAGGGAAGAGGTCAAAAGTATGTTTGATCGTTGATCGCCGAGTACGGAGCCCGCGTCCTTATGCACCGTGACTTAACATTCTTGGGCGACGGCTACCTCGAATCCCTGGCTGAGGCATGAGAAACTCTGATAAAGATCAGGAAAGTCGAGTCAGGCTCTGAAGAGATCGACGAGGATGCATTGGTGAAGGAGTTCCTGAGGGGGAATGACCCATCGGATTTATCCGCAGCATTGGCTCTTTATGGCAAAGGCTCTTCCCCTTCGAAAGAGAAGAACAACGAAGCCGGCCCGTCAGAGGCCGACGCTACTACTCCTCACATCGCCGCTCCTTATGCTGCTCAATCGGCTGGTCGGTCGACGCTTGATCCATTCGAGCAGCATGCCAGCTATGATCCCGAAGATCCCGGGCTTGGCGTTCATGTGCTGTCACCTATCCTGGAGGGTGAAACCCCGCGCGCCACCGATAGCCAACCGGATCCTGGTAGGAAATTCTTCTTTCTCTAGAAGTCGAAGAGATCCCGTCATTTTTCAGCAATGGTTATTCGTTCTAATGCTCATTTCTTATATTTTTATGTAGGTCGTTCTGACGCCGAGCCAACTCCGAGGAGCGATGACGCCAAGGAGGAAGCAGATAAAACAAGCGACGTTGAACACGCAGGAGTAACTCCCGGTCCAGACGCTCAAGTGATCGGGGCGCTTGATGATGACAAACTTGATACTTCGTCTCCTGCCGAAGGAAGCGATGAAATTAAAATCACTGGCGCCTCTGAGCATACTTCAGAGATGAGCATGAAGGACCGTCTTGCCGACGAGGAGAAGAGAAAAGTCAAAGTCAAAGTCAAGTTTGAAATACTGGAACTCACTGACCCGCGGAACAGACCTTTGAAAATCATTCTCCCGGGCAGGTCCAAACCACTAGATGTTCCGTCTCCTACTCCTGACTCTGTTTCTCTAGCAAGCAAAAAGTCCAAGAAAAAGCGTGAGGGAGAGGAGTCGTCGGAAACACTAAAGGAGGACAAGAAGAAGAAGTCGAAGAAATAATCGATGCACTTGTTCAACAAGTTTCCTGCTTAAGTTTTGTAATTGTTTTTATCTTCCACTACTTGTAGTTTGTATAGGCCTGAATTTTGTAGGAGTGATCTTGTATCCCCATTTTGGACTTATCGAATAAAATTTTAGTTTCTTTTTGTTTGAATGATTCTCTTGTCTTTATTTGGTTTACTGACACTGTGCTCCGAGGACTTGGAGACTTGAGACTGTTCATGCTCTAGTCCGCGCTCTGGGGACTTAGAGTTCTCCGTTCCGCACTTTGGTGATCCGGAGATTGGAAACCGTTTATACTCTAGTCCGCGCTCTGGGGACTTAGAGTACTCCGCTCCGCACTTTGGGGATTCGGAGATTTGAAATCGTTTATACTCTAGTCCGCGCTCTGGGGACTTAGAGTACTCCGCTCCGCACTCTGGGGATTCGGAGATTGGAAATCGTTTATACTCTAGTCCGCGCTCTGGGGACTTAGAGTACTCCACTCCTCACTCTGGGGACTCGGAGATTGGAAATCGTTTATACTCTAGTCCGCGCTCTGGGGACTTAGAGTACTCCGCTCCGCACTCTGGGGATTCGGAGATTTGAAATCGTTTATACTCTAGACCGCGCTCTGGGGACTTAGAGTACTCCGCTCCGCACTCTGGGGACTCGGAGATTTGAAATCGTTTATACTCTAGTCCGCGCTCTGGGGACTTAGAGTACTCCACTCCGCACTCTGGGGACTCGGAGATTGGAAATCGTTTATACTCTAGTCCGCGCTCTGGGGACTTAGAGTACTCCGCTCCGCACTCTGGGGATTCGGAGATTTGAAATCGTTTATACTCTAGTCCGCGCTCTGGGGACTTTGAGTACTCCGCTCCGCACTCTGGGGACTCGGAGATTTGAAATCGTTTATACTCTAGTCCGCGCTCTGGGGACTTAGAGTACTCCGCTCCGCACTCTGGGGACTCGGAGATTTGAAATCGTTTATACTCTAGTCCGCACTCTGGGGACTTAGAGTACTCCGCTCCACACTCTGGGGACTCGGAGATTTGAAATCGTTTATACTCTAGTCCGCGCTCTGGGGACTTAGAGTACTCCGCTCCGCACTCTGGGGACTCGGAGATTGGAAATCGTTTATACTCTAGTCCGCGCTTTGGGGACTTAGAGTACTCCGCTCCGCACTCTGGGGATTCGGAGATTTGAAATCGTTTATACTCTAGTCCGCGCTCTGGGGACTTAGAGTACTCCACTCCGCACTCTGGGGATTCGGAGATTTGAAATCGTTTATACTCTAGTCCGCGCTCTGGGGACTTAGAGTACTCCGCTCCGCACTCTGGGGATTCGGAGATTTGAAATCGTTCGTACGAGTCTGCATGTCGTGAATGATAACGTAATTTATCATCCAATTAAGAGATATAGAAACTTCATAGAAAATATGGCTTCAAGCCTTTATTAACGAAAATCAACTGAATTGCTTGATTACAACTTTCACAAGGAAACTAAGTCATTATTGAATGGAAACATGCAGGAAATAACAGTGCCTACAACAAGAAAGGAAAACATGCTAAATGTAATAGTGCCGCAAATGTTCACTGTTCCATGCTCGGGGGAGTGTCGCGCCATCAACGGTCGCTAGCTTGAATGTTCCTTCTCCAAGCTTCCGTTCAATGGCGTATGGACCTTCCCAGCTGGGATTCATGCGTGATGGTACCGGGAAGACTCGTTTCAGAATGAGATCACCCACATCAAAGATTCTTGGGCGGACTCTGCCGTCGTAGTAACGCTTGACTCGATGTCTGTGCGCCGCCGCCCTTAATTCAGCTTCTTCACGCTTTTCGTCGATGCAGTCCAGTGATTCCAGCAAGAGGTTTTGGTTCGTCTTGGGGTCATAGTATGTCACTCGGTGCGATGGAACTTCAAGTTCCACGGGTATAACGGCTTCAGAGCCGTATGCCAAGGCGAACGGAGTGTGGCCGGTCGCGGACTTGTGGGTAGTTCTATATGCCCATAATGCTGTCGGGAGTTCATCTACCCACTTGCCTCCAACCTTCTCCAGACGCTTCTTTAGTATGGACTTAATTATTTTGTTAACGGCCTCGACTTGTCCGTTAGCTTTTGGGTGTGCAACGGCGGTGAACTTTTTCTCGATGCCGTACTTTAAACAGAACTCTTTGAACTCTCTACTTTCGAATTGCGTTCCGTTGTCTGTAATGATGGTGCGTGGAAGGCCAAAGCGGCATATAATGTTTCGTACAACGAAGTTAATGACCTTCTTAGAGGTGATAGTGGCCAAAGGTTCTGCCTCAGCCCATTTCGTGAAATAGTCGACTGCGACTATTGCGTATTTCGCACCACCTTTGGATAGAGGCAGAGAGCCGATTATGTCGATTCCCCATATCGCAAATGGCCAGGGGCTGATCATTTGTGTGAGTTCCGTTGATGGAGCCCTCGGGATTTTTGCATATCTTTGACACTTGTCGCATTTTCTTGCGTAGTCCGCGGCATCCCGGTTTACGGTGGGCCAGTAATATCCATAGCGGATGATCTTCTTTGCTAGCGTTTGCCCCCCAGTATGGTCGCCGCATTCCCCTTCGTGAACTTCTCTCAAGACTCTCTTTGTTTCATCATGAGCGATGCACCGCAATAATGGGACTGAGAATCCTTTTCGATACATTGATCCATCATGTATTATGTATCGCGCGGCCTTTAGAAGGACCTGCCGTCTTTCGCTTCTTTTTCCCGGTAAGGCCCCGGTCGTTAGGTACAGTTTGAACGGAGTTATCCATGATTCCTTCTCGATTTCTGTTCCCAACACGCGATCGACTTTCATTTCGTCTATGCTCGGGGCATGCAAGACTTCGACGGGATACAATCCCATTTGTTGCGTATCGTCGGTACTTGTGAACTTGGCCAATAAGTCGGCTTCTTTGTTCTGTTCGCGCGGGATATGTGAGATGTCATAACGCTCAAGATTCGATAGTAGTTCTTGGACCTGAATGAGGTACGGAGTAAGCTTCCGTCCCTTTGCTTGGTAGTCTCGTCGTACTTGGTAAACCACCAACTGCGAGTCACAAAAGATTTCGACTGATTCGATCCCAAGTTCCCTGATGAGTTTCAAGCCAGCGATCAGTGCTTCATATTCGGCTTTGTTATTTGTAGCCGGGAAATCGAGCTTCAGGGCATAACAGATCGATCGGTTTTCCGGAGTTACAAGAACTACGCCCGCGCCGGAGCAACGGTCGTTTGATGCACCGTCAGTGTATAATTTCCATCGAACGGGGGGAATGATGTCGTGATCGTCCGGTTTGATGGGTATGGTAAATTCAGCGATGAAGTCTGCTAACGCTTGCCCTCGGATGGCTCTCCGTGGTAAGTACGCGATATCGAATTGGCTCAACTCGATGTTCCATTTTAGCAATCTTCCAGAAGTTTCCGGTCGTTGGAGTACCTGCCTCAGGGGTTGATCGGTATAAACACCGATTGAATGCGCTTGAAAGTATGGGCGCAACTTGCGTGATGCAATCACCAAGCAATAAGCCAATTTCTCGATTTTAGGGTAATTCTTCTCTGCCCCCGTTAAACGCTTGCTAACATAATACACCGGCTTCTGGACTCGATCCTCCTTACGAACCAAAGCTGCGCTTATCGCATGAGGGGATATAGCCAAGTAAACGTACAGCATCTCATGGTCAACTGGTTTAGATAGCATTGGTGGGCTCTCCAGATGCCTTACCAGATTCCGGAATGCTTCCTCGCAGCTAGACGTCCATTCAAAATTTCTCTTTCCTTTCTTTATAATGTCAAAGAACGGGATGCACTTGTCAGTTGCCTTAGATATAAATCGACTCAGCGCAGCTACTTTTCCGTTCAAGCTCTGTACCTGCTTTATAGTCCTGGGCGCTTGTACATCTCGAATAGCTTGGATCTTTTCTGGGTTGGCTTTGATTCCCCTAGCGTTGACGATGAATCCCAAAAACTTCCCTGACGCAACGCCGAAAGAACACTTCAACGGGTTGATCTTCATGTCGTAAAACCTGAGTATGTCGAACATTTCAGCCAAGTCTTGAATGTGGTCATTTGACCGTCGTGACTTCACGAGCATGTCATCCACATAGACTTCCATGGTTCTACCCAGCTGGTCCTTAAACATTCGATTCACCAGACGTTGGTAAGTTGCTCCAGCATTCTTCAATCCAAAGGGCATCACTACATAGCAATACAACCCGACATTTGTAACGAAGCTGGTGTGTTCTTGGTCCGAAACATGCATTGGGATTTGGTTGTATCCTGAGTATGCATCCATGAATGACAATAACTCATGTCCTGCGGTGGAATCGACCAACTGATCGATCCTAGGCAACGGGAAACTGTCCTTAGGGCATGCTTTGTTCAAGTCGGAATAATCTACGCAAGTCCTCCATTTCCCATTCGCCTTCTTTACCAGCACGGGGTTGGAGACCCATTCCGGGTAGAGGGCGTCGCGGACGAACCCATTTGCTTTGAGTTTGTCCACCTCCTCTCCAAGAGCGGCGGATCTCTCCGGATCCATTCCTCTCCTCTTTTGCTTGACTGGGACGTATTTCGGGTCTACGTTCAACATATGACTCGTGATGGCGGGAGAAATCCCACTCATATCAGAATGCGTCCAGGCGAAAACATCAAGGTTTGCCCGGAGGAAGTCGCTAAGGTCTTCAGTCATTGCGGGGCCTAACTGTGATCCGATCTTCAGTATTCGCGAAGGGTCGTCACGGCTAACTGAAATGTCAACTGTTAATTCAACCGGTGCCGCCTTCTCTTCCCTGGGTTTCTCATCGTCGTCTCTCGGATCTATATCTCCGTAGATCCGAGAACTATGCCCGAGCCAGGGCTCGGGCGCTACTTGTCAATTATCCGCATTGAGGATGCGGACGGGGTTGTCCGCAACCTTTCCCTTCTCCCTCCGGTGGGCCTCTCGGAGCTCGGCCACATAACAGGAACGACCAGCTGCTTGGTCACCGTGAACAATGCCTACTCCTTTGTCAGTCGGAAACTTCAAAGTTAAGCACCATGGGGCTAATGCCGCCCTAAATTCAGCCAGGGCCGGCCGACCCAAGAAAACATTATACGGAGAGTCCACATCCAAAACTACAAAGGGTAGAATTCGTACCCTCCGACGCTCGCCTTGTCCCAGTTCAACTGGTAACTCGACATATCCTACTGCATCAGTCGCAGCGCCGTTAAAGCCGTGGATACGAGCTTTGGATGGTTTCAAGTCTTTTGTCTCTAGCTTCATCTGATCGTAGGCCTTCTTGAAGATGATGTTGACTGAACTTCCACAATCAATCAAAATTCTTTTTACATATGCTGGTCCGATCGTTGCAGATATGACCATGGGATCGATGGTCGGAGCCTCTACCTGATCAGCGTCTCTGTTCCTGAACACAATATCGTCTGTCATCACGCGCTGCTGCTTAGCAGGGGCCCCGTCCTCTATGTTCGAACAGCACTCAAAATCTGCATGCTTCAAGGAGCTTGCATATCGTTCCATCTCTTGCCAGTTCTTATCTGCGGGATGAGGTCCGCCGATAATTGTATTTATGACCAGTCTTCCAACAGTCCGGGCAGGCTCCTCAGGATGATGTGGAGCTGGTGCACGACCTGGGTTGGACATCCCCTGTCCTCCTTCCTGTGGATCCTTTACAAATTCTTGCAACTTCTTTTGTCTGATCAATTTCTCGATAGCGTCATGCAGGTGTCTGCACTCTTCCGTGTTGTGTCCATAAGTTTCATGGAAGCGGCAATATTTCCCAGTCCGCTTCTGTTCCTCGGTTGATTCTTTCGGGCGCGGCTTTCGGTATTGAAAAGTATTGCAGGTGGATAGGTAGATGTTCTCAAGTGGGGCGTTTAGCGGAGTGTACTCGCTGTAGCTGGGAATTCTCGACTTCCACTTTCCCGCTTCTTTCCTCTTTCCTTGACTTCTTCCTCCGGACTCTTTGGGTTGCACAGGCTTACTCTGGACATTGACTTGGACCTTTCCCGAATTGTCTCCAGATTTCTTCACAGCAATGTTGCTCTTGATTGACTCTTGGGCAGGTCCCGGTGCCTTATCTCGTCGTACCCACCTAGCTTCCTCTCTTCTTATGAACTGGTGTGCCTTGGAGTAGAAACGCTCTAGCGTAGCCGGAGATTTTCCTGCCAGCCAGTCTCCAAACTCAGAATCCGGATCTACACCTCTCATTACAGCCATTAGAATTGCATGGTCATTGGGATTACTGACTTCAGTTGCCGCAACGTGGAATCTTTGTAAGTACTCCTTCAGCGACTCTCCGGGATTTTGGATTACACTTGACAGGGACATCACGTCCTTCGGGCGTGTAGTGTGTATCCTGAACTGCTCAATAAACTTCTTTGCCAACTCCTCGAAATTTGATACGGATCGCGGAGGAAGTCGGGTGAACCACATAGTAGTGATCCCAGATAGAGTAATCGGAAAGCACCTACACTTGGTGGCATCATTTGCTCTGGCTGAATCCATCATCCATTCATACCTCATTACATGTTGTCTGGGGTCAGTCTTTCCTTCGTATGTAGGAATGGTTGGCATGCTAAACTTCTTGGGGTATGCCGCTTGCAGCACAACATTCGTGAACGGAGTATGACTTCTTGACACTCCCCAGTCGTCATTTGATAAGCCCTGATTTTCTTTCATCAGTTGCCTGATCATGGCTGTCAGATCGGGTGTCTATATGGAAGCTGGGAGGTTGGAGTCAGTTCTACGCGCCTGTCCATGCTGATGCCTCCTTTCCTGGCGATCTGCCAATCGTGCGTCTTGAGGTTCAACATTGTTAGCATTTTGATGATCTGGAGCTCCGTCCTCCATCTGTACTCCGGTTCTGAAGCTTCCAGTTCTGGCTTGGTCGCGGTCTCCAGCTGTTCGAACAGCAGCATCCGCCCTTGCAGCTTCAGTCTTACGGTGTCTACGCCTGGGTGGTTCATCAGAAGAAGTAGAGCTGTCAGATGAGGAATAAGCAGTTGGATTGCCCCCAGCATTCTGTTGCTGCTGTTGAGTGAGTTGTGCCATCAGGTTGGCATTAGCTTGCATCTGTTCTCCCAGTTGTCTCCTGCTTTCCCTAAGTTCTCTCATCAAGTCATTGAACTCTATTCTGGTGACAACTGGAGTATGTTCTTGAGCGGCAATCCCTGCACTCGGGATCGCTGGTTGATTGCTAGGTCCTGCTTGTTGCACGCTAGCAGTCTCTCGGGCATCCGCATTAAGAGAAGCTGACCTGGTACGTGGTCTTGCCATTGTAGAGTTATTGGTATGAACTCTGAGTAGAATCAACGGATGTCCTATCAGTAAGTCGGATCTTCTTTGGGGGATTTGTTCAATCCAGTAGCTTCAAAGTAGATCCTTGAGGTCTGAGAATTCGATTCTCAGTGAAAGCACCAAAGTGTTAGCACCAAAATTGGTCACTAACCTCGTAGAAGAAGATTGTGAAGAGATATAAGTGATGAAATCAAATTAAACAGAGAAGACAGTGCTAATCTAAATACAGAAAGTAAGAACACCAAATTTATAGTGGTTCAGCGTAATTGCCTACGTCCACTTTGAGGTTAAACTTTATTGATCTTCTTTATAGTTGATTACAAATACAATTCGTGAATCAAACGTTTGAATGAAGTTGTTAAGTAGAGAAGATGAGTCTTGAAAATGGCAGAGTCTCCCCGGTGTTTTCTCTCCCAAAAAAGGATCCATTTCACTGTGACCCTACCCCTCTATTTATAGGCAAAAGTGGGCTGGACTACCCAAGTGGGCTTGATAGCCGAACGCTCTAGCCCAGGCGCTGCATGCCGAACCAGGTACGCCGAACGCTTCCATGCCGAACGGTCCTTCCCATGCCGAACGGTGCTTCTGATGTATGGGAAGTGTAGGATGGTTGCAGTGAAGCCGAGCGTATCTCTGTTCGAAGCTCTTGACCGATCAATGTATGTAGGTCGAATGATATCGTTACCTTGCGGAGTTGTGCATACTGAATGCCTTCTGAATGCCGAACGCTCTCGTTGCCGAGTTATCCTATCGCCGAGTTCTACTGACGTCGAGTGCCTCTGGATGCCGAGTACTCCGGATGCCGAGTACTAGTTGACGCTGAGCATAGGTTGTTGCCGAGTGCCAGTTGATGCTAAACACTACTTGACGCCGAGTACCCTTGTTGCCGAGTACTACGCCGAGTAGTCTCGATGCCGAGTGCTCTTGATGTCGAGTGCTCTCGTATGCCGAGCAGTCTCGTATGCCGAGCAGTCTCGTATGCCGAGCAGTCTTGGTGCCGAGCAATCTTAATGCCGAGCATTGGTTGACGTTGAGTGCCAGTTGACGCCGAACACTGCTGAGTACTACGCCGAACACTCCTGGACGCCGGACACTATGGATGCCGAGTACTACGCCGAGTACTCATGGATGACAGTTGCTTCGTCGAACACTCCTGGATGGCAAGTGCTTCGCCGAACACTCCTAGATGCCGGACACTCTCTGATGCCGAGCACTTATTGCCGAGTACTAGTTGCCTAGTCAAATCCCCAGGAAACACATATTTAGCTGCATTTATATAAGAAAATACCGATACTACTCATAAACAACAATCCAAGAAGTTAAAAAATGTTAGAGTTAAGGTTGTGCTCAAGGGACAATATGTAATTTGTTACGTAACTTAACTCCTAAGAAATATTATTCAAGATGATATATGCTTTTGGTTTTATTTTCTTTTACATATGTTGTTATATATAGATATAAGTATTATTAGTTAACACATTAAATATACATAAGTAGAATATCCTTAGGTGAAGTATTTTATTGATTGAAGTTACAAATGTTTGTAGGGTATTGAATCGATATATACATATAAATACTTACTTCTTAAATCAAGATGTATCAAGAAAATGACATCGATATATCAGTCAAGACTAGTGTACGTAATGCTCTCCATATGATGAACGATTAATTATTCATGTGTTAGGGACACCAAGGGGTTACGTATATTGTGGTTGTTTAGAACAATCACAGAATGAATCAGCAAGAGTCTTCTGTGGATTAATACAACTAAGTCAAAATAGAGGATCTCTAGTAATGACGGCGGTAGTCTTCAGATTTGAGGGTACCGTCGACCTTGAGTAGCTAGCTAGGCATATTTTGATTATGGTTAAACACTTGGCATGTCAACTATACTATGACCATGGTTGGGTATACGTTGAACTAATTAGAGTGAAATACAACCCAAGAGAAGATTGGTCTCCTTTGTTGTAGAAAGTTAGTATCACCATAGTTGGTAGTCAACTTAAAGTCAAATTCTCTAGCCAAAGTAAATCGATTTAATGATAAATGTTATTAGATCAAACTAAAGAATTTAAAGTAGTCTACGCAAATATGAATATTAATAAAATTTTAGATGTTGGACCAAACACTAGATATCTAAGTGATATAATAATCAAAGAAAGAATACATGTATAAAATATCATTTCTAGGTGAGCTCATTATGGGTAGAAATTGGATTTTGTTTAAATGTTCTATAAGCGGTGAAATTGTGCCCGACACTGCACTTAGCAAAGTCCATGCAAGCTTCGGAACTTAAAGTGTTTAAATATTGATTAAGAACCAAGTTCATACCATAAGGTCAACACAATAGCATTGTTAGTTATTTTTGAACTCGGTCGATGTTAAAATTAATATATAAATATTATAACTTAATAACAAATTAATATTAATAGTTTATTATAATTTTATGGCACTTTTATTATTTATTTGAAGTTTAAAATTGATCAAGACGGTATATAAAAGATTTAAGTCGGTTCGATTGAAAAGAGAGCTTAAATAATATAATTAATTTATTGCTTCAAATACGAGTTAGTGGACATTTTGACTATTCTAGGTCAATAATAGGGCCGACCCTAGAGAAATGGAGGATTTGGGACCTTGTTATCTAGGGTTTGAGCGAAAGGAGGAGATATTTTGATATCTCTTTCGCTATAAAGGCAGTCTCAATTCCTTTTCTCTACACACTAAACCCTACATCTCTTGCCCCTATTGGACATTGGTGAAGCCAAAGTGAAAGCTTTGCAACCCGTATCCGGGAAGAAGAACAAAGTGTTCGAGGAGGAAACAACCAACAAAAAACATGTTTGACTGTCGGCTAGATCTTAAGAGGAAGTTACTAATTCCATTTTATAATATATTCATATATTTGTATATTATCATCTTTATGCTTGTTATCACATATATACATATTCAGCCATGTAAAAAATAAAAATACTGATTTTTGAGTATTATTTTTAGTATTCAATCAATAAAAAAATGGTACAACTATAACACACACACACATATAAAATCTTCTTTTGGCAAAAAAAAGGGTTTTAAGATCAGGTCAGATATAAATATAAATACATGTAATATAGATTATGTATCTCAAAATAAATACCTACATACTCATGGTTGTTGAGCACCCTCAAGCCATAGAATATCTAAGGTGGCGTTTATTTTATCCTAAAATAAAGTAAGAATGTTATGTATCTTTAAGCACCTTTAGGAGCTACATAACACCCCTTAAAATGTCATGAAATGATGAATTTAGGGTATAATGCACTATATGATTTGTTGAGCACCCTCAAGGTTATAAAGGTGATTAGGAGCATAGCTAGAAGTATATTTGGAGTTATATATGAGATATAATAAGCAAAGTCTTACCGTTTATGGAGGCTATAATTTGTTGAGCAAACTCGAAGTTGTAGTAACACGATAAAAAGGATCCTAATACACATTGAAGGAATTTATGAAATTCTCGTATCTCTATTAGAATTTTTAAAAGATGCAAAATCCAATGGAAGAGTTTCTAGATAAACATAATAAACTAATCTAATAAGTATAAAAATATATGTGATATTATAAAATTTACTTTATAATTTTTCGTAGTTAATATAATTGAAAAAATTGTTTATCAATTAAAATATAGTAAATGAACTAAACTAAAGATTGCCGTAGAAATGAAAAATATATTTATCAATAAACCTTTTGGCACGTTGTCACTTTAAGTCTCATGCAAGAGTCAAAGGTATACGACCATTAAAAACATTTGTGACATGGCCATTTAAGTATTGATTTGCCTGAGATTGTGTATTGTCTTTTATGAGTTTTGAACACTAAAGCGATACATAAGTATGGGAATGTGATCCATATTCAACCACATACAAAAGTTGTGTGGTAAACGGTCGCATTCGTATATTATATGAAATCTCGATGAAAATGTTTCACTCGAAGTGAGAAAATAAACCATTCTGCGGGAAATGTGTCTAATGCAATTGAATACAATAAGGTACTTATAGTGTTATGAATGACATCGAACCAAGAACTAAAGATATACTTAGGAATTTGATCCCTAAATTGTTGGTTTTGGTTCATGTACTTAAGTGCAACTTATTCGATATACTTAAAATGTTAAGGATGGCCAAATGGATTTATGTAAAGAAGTAAGTGCAATTGTAGCAGAATTTTCCTTTTGAATGGTTCAAACTTTTAAAAGAGAAAATGAAAGTTTAAGAATGGTAATAATTTTGGCATGGTTGGGATAAAGAGAATGTATGATCAATTCTGCTTTAGGAAGAGACATAAGAAATAGAATTGTTTAAGATATTACTAAATGCTTAATCGGGAACATGAAATATGATTTCTATTCAAAATGTGTTTATCTTATAGAAAATTGTTCTCTATAAGATTCATTTCTTAAGTTTGGGATATTTGGCCTGAAACTCTCAATTGTAAATTAGTTATAGTAAAATAAACGAATATTTCACTAAATGATTGAATGAAGTTTTGTATTTCAAACTTTGTTATTGTAATAGTGGAAATAATAGGAGCATGCATATGATACTTGCCAGTGGTGGTATCATGTTTTAAAAGAATACTTTCGTATACGACAAATATTATTTATGAAATAATAATTATTTTCAATATTAACTAAAAATAGGAGCAGTTTTGTTTTACTATGAATATTCATTATAAATTTGATCGATGCTTTTGCATTTCAATTATGGTATTTGTTTTCATAACAATAGTGATGCATTAACTAAAAAGAATATAGAATCATGTAAAATATTTAACAATTAATTTTGGAAACTGTGTTGTATCTTTGAGAAATAATTCTTTAATCATATGATTATGAAACATACGATGCTTGTGAATTGTATCTTAATTTATTATGAGAAAAGCACATATTCGTTGGGAGACACAAAATGAGTTACCGAACTCTTTGGATTGATGCATATAGATATATGTGATCCAAGGTCTAATGAAACCAAAAGCAGATTCACTAACTTCGTTGAATTGATCTATGAATTATCTTAGATATAAATACGTGTATTTGATACATAAGTTAGATATCTACGATATCTTCATAAAATATAAAATAGAAGTAGAAAATATAACATGCAAAGGAAATAACACATTTTATTTAATCAAATAGGTGAGTATCTTAGATAAATGTTTTAATGGTACCTAAATGTGAATGAGATTTACTCTCAAAGTCACTCCTCCATATGCTACATAATGATGTATCGATAGAAGTGATCAGACTTTGTTGGACAAACTATGATTAATAATGAGTGAAGTAGAGTTACTTCTTTCCAATAAGGGTATGTACTTAAGAGTAAGTATATATGTTAAATTTGATTTCATCTAAACCATAGTTTATTAATTCATATAAGATATAAATTAGAGAGGAACCCCAATCTCAAATAATTTAAATTGTGTGGTTGTCCAATTTACATGATGAGCGTAGGTTTCGTAAACTTAAAACTAGATCTATTTTATGTAAGTCTATAGTTAGTTCTTAAAATGTTTTGAATGCCTATTCCATCATACTAAAAACAGAATTATTGTTTCAAGACATATCACTTTCATGTCGAAGGATTTTATTTTTAGACAAATTAGTGGTAGAGTAATGGACTTGGGTAAGATCTAAGATTCTAACATAGTAATTGATTACATAGATGAAGTTAATTTAACTACGCCGTAAATAGACATGGGTCATTAAATTATCTATTAAAAATTCTCAAAAATTGAAGAGAAATTGAGAGTTTCTTCTCGATGTTGAGAAAATGAATTAATAGTAATAACAATCTCCTCAGTTGTGGACAGGCCATGGAGATTATAGGCTTTGATATATGGCACGATGCACTAAATCTGAAATGGATTCCAAGTGCGTTGGCAAAATATGATTTTGGTAATTGTATCTAAAAGGATATGATCCCTCGGCTGTATGCGAGTCTTTCAAGTAAATAATTAATGTAGTTGAAATTGTATAAAGCAACGTTGATAGAAAATAACTTCAACAATTTCAAATGTTGAAATTAGTGGAGTAATTACATCAACCAATGTGCTTAAGTCCTTTTTGATTCTACTCACATATTATGGCATGATATAACTTTGAGTTTTGATGCATTACTGTTACCAACTTCTAATAATGATTTAGAAGAGACAGTTTGAACACAACAGCCAAAATATCTTGAAATTAGTAGGAGTGATAACATAGTTCGTAGTTTTTTTTTTGAAATCTTCAAAGGTTCGATACAATGGTGAGGTCGAACAAATATCCAAAGGTTGAGCAAGTATTTTGGCACGGAAATCAAATAGTCTGGTTTTTATCAAAATACAGAGGAAGTATGTTTATGTAAGAAAGAAAATCAATGATACTAAATCATTTCTAATGTTATAAGCAAACAATATACTATTGATTGTTATTGATGTAACCATGTCAAAATCACTTTAATTTGGTTTTTTAATTACCGGTAAAGAATTTGAAAGAGACATCTCTTGTACTTGGCATAAGAAGATTTTAGGAGTATCCTAATCCATATACACAATCACCATATTACAACGTTTAATATAGAGCATATGATGTAGGTCCTTTATACTTCAGCAATAAGAATCATCATGTATGCTATGTTGTGTGGTATATTATATCGTGCTTATAACCTAATTTATTACATGAATATCAAATCTACGGTAAAATTACAAAATAGTGGTAAAAAGTATTCTCGAGTGTTTGTGAACTACTAGAGAATTGTTTATAGAAACAACGAACTTCTTGTGAAGAAGTGTACAGACATGAACTTCGTAAGTGATATCGAATATAGTAAGTCAACATTAATTTCATGTTCAACCTTAATTAAGGAGCTTTAAGTTGGAAATGTTGTAAACGAGAGATTGTGGAAGTTTCAATTATAGAGGCTAAGTACACAGCCTTTAATAGCATCATAATAAAAGCAATATATGTGCGCAAATCTATAAGAGAGCTAGGATTGGTTTCCACCATTGAAATCCAGTAATGTATTAAGATTACAATAACATAATGTAGATTACAATAGGAATCGATAGCTTAATTAGAAGTCGAGATATGTTCTTTGTAATCATAAAAGAGTTTTTCAGTATTGGGAAGCATAATCGGAAAAGCAGATATAGTGTATTAATATCACAGAACCATTCATTAGGACTTCTCAGTCTAATTTAGGTAGACTGGTTGAAGTTATGGGCTTTGGGCACCATAGTGGGTCCTAAGTGCAAGTGAGAGATGATAAAGTCAAAGGTGTGCCTTAAGGGTAATTATGTAATTTATTACGTAACTTAACTCTTATGAAAGAATTTTATTAGAGATGAAGTATGCTTTTGGTTTTATTTCCTTTTACATATGTTATTATACATAGATATAAGTAATGTTAGTTGACACATTAAAGATATACAAGTAGAAAATCCTAGAAGAAGTATTTTATAGACTGTAGTTACAAATGTGTTTGTAACCATAGGTATTGAATTGATATATAAATATAAATACATACTCCTTAAATGTTGTGTAACATCCCCCATTTTGATGCCCGAAAATAAGTGCTACTAATACTATAGTCATCAATAGTATTATTCTTCGGTGATAAAATGAGATCTGTTAATCGTATCGTTAACATCAAAGCATAGGAATATGAAAAAAAAATTAAAACACAAATTTCATTAACTAATTTCCATATTCATTACATAATCACAAAACATTGTCCAAGTTCAAGTAAAATATAATTATTACAAAATACTCCAAGAGCGACATATGAAGATGCCCCCTTGGTTGATTAGAGTTAACTACTAGACAGTTTCAATTTCTGCTATTACATACATGTAGACAAAAGTTATACTAGACAGTGACAAGTAAATAGATAGACTCTTACATAGCTAGCTCTACCTTCTACATGTCTTCAAAAGCGTTATTCACCAAACCTAAATAACCTAGAAACCTTACTCTCGAAATACTCAAATGAGCACCGGATAGTTTAAGGAGAAAAACAAAGACATTGGGTCAGACAAAATGTCTGGTGTGAATAATAATATGCCATCTCGGTTAGTAGATATCTAGTGAGACTATGCCGCTGAGCGGAACGGGTTTTCCACTCACTAGTATCCTCTAAAAATATGTCTTTTAGAAATCAAGCATCTGCAACCACAATAGTAAAAATAGACAATATAAACAATTATATGCATGTATGCAACCTGCGTAATCATGACCAATCTATCTACATAAATGAACTATCCATCCCACATCATAGTTTTCTCAGGATAACTAAAACCTATATGACTGACTCGGGCCTACCAGATATATCAAATTCTCCACTTTACTGTTAGAAGGAAACTGGATGGTCTGTCCGAAACTTACAATTCCTAGGGTCACTCTGGTACTAATGGTTTTGTAAGCCAACCAATAAACTACCTCATCTTTGTGTATTCCTTTCTATGTGTAAACCTACTTTTAGTCTTACCCTTGATGAAGCCCTACACATTGGAATTTTGGACTAATATCAACTAAGGGCTAACAGCTACGGTATAAGGTGCGACCCTATACCGGTCCCATCTGGTTTTCTAATCTCGGAGTCAATTCATCCTATCACAATTTATCGATAGGTGATAAGAATAATCTTTCTTGTAAAATTATGAGCTAAATATCCTTCTATTTCCTTGAAAACATAAGTCTTTATTGTTGATTTAACCCTTGAAATCGTACTTTAGAACAAGGAAACTATTGACCATTACTTTATCCAAAATATTCTGCCAAGATATATATGCTTTTATAAAATAGCGTTGATGAATTTTGAAATCACTTAGAAGTTGTCGCACCTCAAAACCTTAGGCTATGAAGCCATATACAATAAAACCATTTATGTTGATAAAGTGCGGCATTGATGTGGCCTATATGGGTTATCGCACCCCTTCTATATCAAAACCATGTTAAAGCATCTGATTATAAAGCGTAAGGCCATAAGACCAAGAGCATTTAAGTCACATATCATATATGAATATAGGTTGCTGACTATAGGCGGCATAGTTATGGGTTTGCATAGTATAAACTTTCAAAGCTTAGAAATATGAGAATGTCTATATTAAGGTTAGGCGACATCATGGCCGTATAAAACCGATGTTGAAAATAGCCTATTGCGACATCATAGCCAAAATGGCAACATAAGAAATTAGTGGCATCGTTGTCTCTTTATAATCAATGTCTTCATACCGGCGGCATCAATGCCGTAACATAGCTTAGGTCGAAAATATACTTATAGCGGCATTGTTGTCTTATGGAGTGGATGTCAGTATATGTGACGCCCCACCTCTATGCTCACAATAAAAAAGAGTATTAAAAGAAATACTGTCTGTTATTACGAAGAATAAGGCTAGATAGGAGCGGCCATCCGTAGTTAGGCCTTACACTAGTATCGGTTACCTCGATAGGAGTGATATATTTATTTTTCTTTAATCTCTGTTTATTTCTCCCATCGACATACCCAATTCCAGTATAAAACGAACTACAATGGTTCATAATAGTTTAGGACAACATATATAATAATAACACAGATAAGCTAAATGCGAAAAACAGCTAATATAAAATCTCATATATATATATATAACTGAAGGCAGTTACAATACATGTGATACAATACATATGATACAACTACAACTGTCGACACTGGAAGTTACATATACAAGTACATTATTATAAATAATATACATGAATACATATCATCCTATACTATGACAACGACTACTCCAAAAGGCATGAAAAGACTTCATAGCTCAAGTAGTAACCCAAAGCAAGATATCAACAACCTGAAATAACTCGGTCTGACCCGAGTATTAAATTCAAAAGAAAATAATACACGGGTCAGTCTAATTCAAACTCAGTTATTAATGCATGGAAGCAATAATAATTAAATAATCAGATAGACGACAGTCACAGAAATCTCGTCTATCCAATCCTTTAACAAGGAAATCGGATAACGGTAGATATAACACTAAACAGTGTTAAACAACAAATCGGCAAATTCAAATCATCAATAAGGATAAATAATAAGATTATCAATGAAGATAATATGAAAACCACAAAATTGCCTAAACAGCAATTAACAACAAAATCTAATTATTAAATAAATAATTAGAAACTCATAATCTAATTATCAAATAGATAATTAGACAAACTCAAAATGATCAAATCAAACCAAATCAAAATACAATTTCAAATATTCAATTGAACCACGAAACAATTCAAACAATTGAAATATCAATTAAAACGTCAATTTTGTGTGGCTGCAGTACACGCACGCGTGCACTGCCTCGCCACTACAGCATTTTAAATCATCACAACACCAAATGCTAACAGCAAATCGAAACTGCAGAGGTCAAGTCACGGCTATCCTGACTCAATCCAACTGCAAACTAAATAAAACTGCAGCCACCATATGAATACAATAGTTCATGTCCCAAAATATCAAGAGAAGGTGACAACAGTGGTACAAAAGACCAAAATGAAACCAGACCTGATAACTAATCAAGGCTAAAATGGCAACTAATGTAACAGTTGCAAACAACACATATGTTGAAATCATGGATCAATAGCTGGATTCCAAAAATGATCAAAGAGGCAGTAAACACAAATAGACAGGGTCGAATACAAAGCATCAGCAACCACCAGATTTTCAAAAATGCAGGCATGATGAAGTCAGTGCCAACAGTAATGACAGCAACTCAATCAAGTCACGAATTATAAAAATGCAGACACGATGAAGTCAGTGCTAACAGTAATGGCAGCAACTCAATCATGTCACGATTCAAACTAGGAATGCAACCTAAAAGTATAAGTGTAGCCACCAAAATTTTCAAATCAAGCAAGACAATGTCTTAACCAAATGGTCATGTGACAGCGCAGTGCAAATGAATTCATGTGGAACATGTGAAGACATGAACTTAACATCAAAATGAAACTCAAGGCAGTACAATGAGGACTACAGGGAAATGCAACACTGACGCATACAACTACGTAGTGAACATCATGTGCAGTGAAACTACAGGCTTGACCACACATGTCGAACTAGTGCAGCAGTGCAGTTTCCACAAAGACAGTGGCTCACATCAAAGACCACATTCGAAAAACAGAAGAATGCAGTTTGAATTAAAATGACCAGAAATAATATCAGTACAATGTGAACTAGCTCGAATGAGCAAGTGCACCAGGGCAGTACACTTCAACCACAATGCATACTGAAGCGCGTAAAATCAGATCTCACAAGCCATAACAACCAGATGAACAACAAGATTTCAAATGCAACCAAGTTCAAAGAAAAATGCTTAAGGACATAAGTCAATGCATATGGAAAGGAGCTGTGAAAGACTTGAACAAGTTGCAATGCCACAAGCAAAGTGCAGACAAGCATACACATATGTATACATATATATTGACAATCAATGAACTCAAAACAGTAGCAGTGATCAAGTGGAGACCTGACTACAACAATCCAACAAAAGCAAAAAAGAGAAGATACACGGTTGTTGAAATCAGGTGCTACAAACCAGAAACTCAACAAACAAAGGAATGGCCAATGCAACCAGGTGCAAGAGTAAAAAGAAAACACACAAATATATACATATGAACACATATGTATACATATAGTGGCAATCCAGTACTCACATACGAACTAAAAATTACAAGCACATGTTCAATCCTTCACAGCAGGTATAAAATTCAAATGCAAGCACTCAGGGATAAAACAAAGGATAATACACAAGCTCAGTCACATAATGAACTCAATGAACAAGGCAGCGAAGCAGGAAATCGAACTAAATCAAAAAGGCTGTAATAGTCACGAACTCAAGTCGTGATAAACAAGCCCTTATCAAACCATACGAAACTGATAAAGTCAATGAAACAATCAACTACAAAACAAAATCAAACTGCCGAGCATAGTACTAAGAGTGAATTAAAGATGTGAGTGAAATCACTCACCTTGTTTCGAAGAGCCAAATCCAACAGTTCAGAATCGAAGCCGATTCACACAACATTCGAACTTGACTTAAGCCATACGCGAAATCACATATTCGATCAATCTAACCAAAGTCAGCTTCTTCGTATTTCACAAGCCCTAATTATAGAGCAAAGAGGAAAGAACGAGGCCACCATTTTTTTTCGTTTATTATGTTTAGGGTTGCGAAAAATATTGAAAGGGGGAAAAAGAACGGGTTTGAGATAATGAAGAAAGGATAGGGGCCGGCCTTGTTTAATAATCACAGCACCAACAAAAACGTGGCCCATAATTATTTTAAAGCCCACACAATCCCTTAACACATTTTTAAAAGAATCTCAACCCGATAAAAATCCCAACAGCAATCAGCTATCACCATTAATCGTTTAACGACGATAATTAATTGATGCGAAATCACGGGTTGTTACAGACTCCCCTCCTTATAAAAATTGCGTCCCCGCAATTTTCATAATTTAAAGTCGTCAATAACAATTATTTTTCTAACATAAACTGGTTAAGCTAGAAAAATAAAGGTCAAGAACACAAACGCTAAAGAAATCTTTTAATTTCATAAAAGAAATTCACAAATTCTCAACAAAATCTAATCATCAATTTGATAATCAGAAAACAACAAAACTGGATAATACAATTATCAGCAATATTTAATTATCAATTAGATAATTAGAATACAGAAATCATAAAACAGCAATATCTAATTATCGATACGATAATTAGAAAATAGCAAAATCTAATTATCAACAAAGATAATTAGAAAACACAAATCACAAATCGCAAAACCGCAAAAATCTAGTCATCAACCAGATAATCAGAAAACAACGAATATCTAATTATCAAAAACGATAATCAGAAAACACAAATATCCAATTATCAAAAACGATAATCAGAAATCACAAATATCTAATTATCCAAAACGATAATAAAAAAACATCAAATATCTAATTATCAAAAACGATAATCAGAAACAACAATTATCTAATTATCAAAAACGATAATCAGAAATCACAAATATCTAATTATCAAAAATGATAATCAGAAACAACAAATATCTAATTATCAAAAACGATAATCAGAAAAGACAAATATCTAATTATCAAAAACGATAATCAGAAATCACAAATATCTAATTATCCAAAACGATAATCAGAAAACATCAAATATCTAATTATCAAAAACGATAATCAGAAACAACAATTATATAATTATCAAAAACGATAATCAGAAATCACAAATATCAAATTATCAAAAACGATAATCAGAAACAACAAATATCTAATTATCAAAAACGATAATCAGAAATCACAAATATCTAATTATCAAAAACGATAATCAGAAACAACAAATATCTAATTATCAAAAACGATAATAAAAAAACTCAAATCAGCAAATATCTAATTATCTGCAGATAATTAGAAACAACAAATATCTAGAAATCAATTAAGATGACTAGAAAATCAACATAAAAGGTGGATCGATCCCAGCAGATGGCGAGTTTTAGCTACGCCGCACGTGCATCTCAGATGGCCGAAGCCTACCAAGTACTATAAATTATTGGCGCCCATCAGATGACCCGAAGGTCCGCAGAGTGACCCGAAGGTCCATCAGATGACCCGAAGGTCCAGCAGAGTGGCCCGATAGCCCAACAAATCATCAGAATAATCAAACAGCAGATGTTTCAATTAACGAGTCTGGAATTAACCGAAATAGTGAACGCACATGTACCATACCACGTGTTTTACTAAATCGTTTAAATCTCTTCATCGTTTCCTTGAAAGTGCAAAAATTTTTATTTTAAATAAATAACATTTTACGTTCTCAAACGGACAAGTCCGGAATTAAGCGAAATAGTAAAAGTGAGGGTTCATAGTCCCCAATTTTGCTGAAGCGTTTAAATCGCTTCCTCATTCTTTTGAAAGCGCAAACTGTAAAAAAAAAATTAAAACAATTTTCAAAACACGTGATTAAAACAGCAACATCTGTAGCAATTTCGATAAGGAAATCGCACTTCTCAAAACACCGTAAAAACGGATATCAAATCAGCATTGCGAAATTACCGCTTGAAAATCCACTTTAAATCCGACAGTTACTGAAGTCAAAGCGACAGTAATTTTTATGCGTCGGAATCTCATCAAAATAATACCAGTGAATTTTCATTCATTAAAAATGTCAACAAAACACCATGCTTCAAAAATTTAGCATCGGTGTAAAAATCCCGTTATAAAAGTAACGGCAACAAAATACGTTTAAAACCAAACATCGGTTCAACATAAAATCAATGCAGTAACGTGCAACTCATATTTGCATGCACACTACAAGATGAACAAAGAAATCACTCGATTATATCTTCAATGAAGATATATTTGAATCAGCAAAAATCTAATCAATATGTGATTAGCATAAAAGAAAACCAGTAAAAATCTCAACAAAATCAAGACCACTAGTTAAACAACACAATGAAATTTATTTCATTTTCATTTTTTGATTTTTAAATCAAAAAGGTTATCAGCTGTACTCAGCGAAGACAGTCACTGTTTCCGCTGCGCACTTTGATAAACAGAACACAAATTACTCAATCATTAAAACACAATTTCACTTTTATTTTTAAATAAGGATATTTAAAAATTCCATCATAATTTCAAAACTTTAGTTTTGACTCAAGGCACAGTTAAAAACATCAACAAATAGTTGTAACACATGTTCCATCAAAGTAATGTTCTATATTATGTCCATAAACCCCTCGCTCTGATACCAACTGTGATGCCCCACCTCTATGCTCACAATAACAAAGAGTTTTAAAAGAAATACTGTCTGTTATTACGAAGAATAAGGCTGGATAGGAGCGGCCATCCGTAGTTAGGCCTTACACTAGAATTGGTTACCTCGATAGGAGTGATATATTTATTTTTCTTTAATCTCTGTTTATTTCTCCCATCGACATATCCAATTCCAGTATAAAACGAACTACGATGGTTCATAATAGTTTAGGACAGCATATATAATAATAACACAGATAAGCTAAATGCGGAACACAGCTAATATAAAATCTCATATATATATATATATAACTGAAGGCAGTTACAATACATGTGATACAATACATATGATACAACTACAACTGTCGACACTAGAAGTTACATATACAAGTACATTATTATAAATAATATACATGAATACATATCATCCTATACTATGACAACGACTACTCCAAAAGGCATGAAAAGACTTCATAGCTCAAGCAGCAACCCAAAGCAAGATATCAACAACCTGAAATAACTCGGTCTGACCCGAGTATTAAATTCAAAAGAAAATAATACACGGGTCAGTCTAATTCAAACTCAGTTATTAATGCATGGAAGCAATAATAATTAAATAATCAGATAGACGACAGTCACAGAAATCTCGTCTATCCAATCCTTTAACAAGGAAATCGGATAACGGTAGATATAACACTAAACAGTGTTAAACAACAAATCAGCAAATTCAAATCATCAACAAGGATAAATAAAAAGATTATCAATGAAGATAATATGAAAACCACAAAATTGCCTAAACAGCAATTAACAACAAAATCTAATTATTAAATAAATAATTAGAAACTCATAATCTAATTATCAAATAGATAATTAGACAATCTCAAAATGATCAAATCAAACCAAATCAAAATACAATTTCAAATATTCAATTGGACCCACGAAACAATTCAAATAATTGAAATATCAATTAAAACGTCAATTTTGTGTGGTTGTAGTACACACACGCGTGCACTGCCTCGCCACTACAGCATTTTAAATCATCACAACACCAAATGCTAACAGCAAATCGAAACTGCAGAGGTCAAGTCACGGCTATCCTGACTCAATCCAACTGCAAACAAAATAAAACTGCAGCCACCATATGAATACAACAGTTCATGTCCCAAAATATCAAGAGAAGGTGACAACAGTGGTACAAAAGACCAAAATGAAACCAGACCTGATAACTAATCAAGGCTAAAATGGCAACTAATGTAACAGTTGCAAACAACACATATGTCGAAATCATGGATCAATAGCTGGATTCCAAAAATGATTAAAGAGGCAGTAAACACAAATAGCGAGGGTCGAATACAAAGCGTCAGCAACCACCAGATTTTCAAAAATGCAGGCATGATGAAGTCAGTGCCAACAGTACTGGCAGCAACTCAATCAAGTCATGAATTATAAAAATGCAGACACGTTGAAGTCAGTGCTAACAGTAATGGCAGCAACTCAATCATGTCATGATTCAAACCAGGAATGCAACCTAAATGTACAAGTGTAGCCACCAAAATTTTCAAATCAAGCAAGACAATGTCTTAACCAAATGGTCATGTGACAATGCAGTGCAAACGAATTCATGTGGAACATGTGAAGACATGAACTTAACATCAAAATGAAACTCAAGGCAGTACAATGAGGACTACAAGGAAATGCAACACTGACGCATACAACTACGTAGTGAACAGCATGTGCAGTGAAACTACAGGCTTGACCACACATGTCGAACTAGTGCAGCAGTGCAGTTTCCACAAAGACAGTGGCTCACATCAAGGACCACATTCTAAAAACAGAAGAATGCAGTTCGAATTAAAATGACCAGAAATAATATCAGTACAATGTGAACTAGCTCGAATGAGCAAGTGCACCAGGGCAGTACACTTCAACCACAATGCATACTGAAGCGCGTAAAATCAGATCTCACAAGCCATAACAACCAGATGAACAACAAGATTTCAAATGCAACCAAGTTCAAAGAAAAATGCTTAAGGACATAAGTCAATGCATATGGAAAGGAGCTGTGAAAGACTTGAACAAGTTGCAATGCCACAAGCAAAGTGCAGACAAGCATACACATATGTATACATATATATTGACAATCAATGAACTCAAAACAGTAGCAGTGATCAAGTGGAGACCTGACTACAACAATCCAACAAAAGCAAAACAGAGAAGAGACACGGTTGTTGAAATCAGGTGCTACAAACCAGAAACTCAACAAACAATGGAATGGCCAATGCAACCAGGTGCAAGAGTAAAAAGAAAACACACAAATATATACATATGAACACATATGTATACATATAGTGGCAATCCAGTACTCACATACGAACTAAAAATTACAAGCACATGTTCAATCCTTCACAGCAGGTATAAAATTCAAATGCAAGCACTCAGGGATAAAACAAAGGATAATACACAAGCTCAGTCACATAATGAACTCAATGAACAAGGCAGCGAAGCAGGAAATCGAACTAAATCAAAAAGGCTGTAATAGTCACGAACTCAAGCCGTGATAAACAATCCCTTATCAAATCATACGAAATTGATAAAGTCAATGAAACAATCAACTACAAAACAAAATCAAACTGCCGAGCATAGTACTAAGAGTGAATTAAAGATGTGAGTGAAATCACTCACCTTGTTTCGAAGAGCCAAATCCAACAGTTCAGAATCGAAGCCGATTCACACAACATTCGAACTTGACTTAAGCCACACGCGAAATCACATATTCGATCAATCTAACCAAAGTCGGCTTCTTCGTATTTCACAAGCCCTAATTACAGAGCAAAGAGGAAAGAACGAGGCCACCATTTTTTTTCGTTTATTATGTTTAGGGTTGCGAAAAATATCGAAAGGGGGAAAAAGAACGGGTTTGAGATATTGAAGAAAGGATAGGGGCCGGCCTTGTTTAATAATCACAGCACCAACAAAAATGTGGCCCAAAATTATTTTAAAGCCCACACAATCCCTTAACACATTTTTAAAAGAATCTCAACTCGATAAAAATCCCAACAGCAATCAGCTATCACCATTAATCGTTTAACGACAATAATTAATTGATGCGAAATCACGGGTTGTTACAATATAGAAAATATACGGCATCATGATTGTCACTATAAAAATTGCAGCTTAAAACATTTGGTACGGAAAACTAGCGGCATAGAAAATGTGCGGCATAAAAGATATGCGCCGTAGACCATTAGCGGCATCACCAATGCGGCAGGCATTAATGTCGGTATTGGCTTATGTGTGCCTCAATCTTAGTGGAATCATTGCGCATCAATGAGGTTGATACCATATACTTCCCTATAGGTTAGCGATGCCATGCGGCGTAGATGGACGACGACATCAATGAAGACAACAATGACATATTCTGTAATTGTTATAAAAATTGTAAATTTTCTATATAAAGTATTTTCTTTTCATTAACTTCTAATTTTTGTCAAATTCTCACTGGATAATATCTTTCTTTACCAAATTCTTTTCATAATTACTGATATATATCAGAAATTAAATTCCCAAACCTTTTTGCAAACCAAAATTTTATATTAATATTTAACATAATTATTAAGACTTTTGGCCTAATAAATACATAAAAATCATAGACATTCGGGAAAAATCCCCAAAATCATGATAAATCAGAATTATCGTATTCTTTAACATATAAAAATTTTGAAATCAAAAACATTATTTAATTATTTTTAGTGATTAAAACCTGAAATAAACCATTTTCTTCACTTATGAAATTCATAAAATATTCATACTTGATTGGAAAATTATGAAATTGAAAACCCAAATCTAAAATAATGTTTCTAATATCATATCAAAATTTCAAGTCATTTGAGTGTCATATGATAGGTTTCATACTTAAACCTATTAACCAATTTCAAAAATAAATCCAAGAAATCATCATAAAACGTCTAATTATTAAACATTCACATCATGGCATAGTAATACATATAAGTTTCAGATTTAATCATAAAACCAAAATTAAATAGGTAAACTTGAGATGGGTTATTATATTCACTTTGATTGGATAATGAGACTTGAGATTTGAGTGTTGATTTGGTTTCCTTAAGCTTTCTCTTCGATTTCCTAGCTTTTCTTTCTCTTAGTTCTCTAACAATTACCGGCCTTGAGTATGTTTAGGTTTATATGAATGTAAATGAAATGAGGGAGAAGAGAGTAAAAGGGTTTATGTTAGGAAATTTAGCCTTTTTCCTATTTTTCTCCTCACCAAATTCCTTATTCTTATTAAAGTTATAATCAACCTTATTAGTTCATTAATTAAGGCTTTACCCATATTAATTTCCAAATCTCATTCTCCTTGTCACCCTACATTATTTTATTTTATTTATCTAACTAACTATCTTAAATAATGTTAATCAAAATTAGGGTGTTACATGTTCCCTATAAAGATGTATTGAGAAAAGGATATCGATATATCCATTGAGATTAGTGTATGTAACACTCTCCATATAATGAATTTTGAATTATTCATGACAGTTGGGGGCACCAAGGGGTTACATACTTGTGGTTGTTAGGAACAACCACAGAATGACTTGACAATAGTCTTCTATAGGTTAATAAAACTATGTCAAAATAGAAAACCTTATGGTAATGACGTATAATACTCTTCAAACTTGAGTGTACTATCGATCTCAAGTAGCTAGGCTATACTTTAATTATGGTTAAACACTTGGCATAGTGACTTTGTTAAGACTATAGTTGGGTATATATTGAAATACTTAGAGTGAAACGCTACCCAAGAGATGATTTGTCTCCTTCATTGTAAAACGTTAGTATCACCATAATTAGCAATCAACTTAAAGTTAAAATCTTTGCCCAGAGTAAATCAGTTAATTGATTAATGTTATTGGATTGAACCAATGACTCTAAAGTGGTCGATGCAATTAAATACATATATTAATAGATTTTTTTACCTTAGACCAAACTCTAGATATCTAAGTGATATAGTGACGATAAAAAGATACATATACAAAATGTCGTTGCTACATCAGCTTATTATGGTTTAGAAGTTGGATTTCGCTTGAATGATCTATAAGTATTGGACTTATGTCTGATACTATACTTCAACAAAGCTCGCACAGTCTTCAGTATTACATTGTTTAAATACCGATTGAAGACCGAGTTCAAGTTAGAGAGTCAATACCATCACATTGTTAATTATTTCTAAATTCGACCACTGTTAAATTAATTTATAAATGTTACAGATTATAATAAATTTTTAAAAATATTGTATTGTAATTTACAACATTTTTAATTATTTATTTAAAGCTTGAAATCAATCAGAATGATGTATAAAAATTGTATGCTTGTTTGATTAAAAAGGGAGCATAAATAATATAAATAATTTACTGATTCAAATAGGATTCCATAGGTAGTTTAACCATGTTAGGTCAATAATAGGGTCGACCAAAAGGAGATTGGGGCTTTGAGGACCTAGTCATCTAGTGTTTAAAAGAAAGTAGATATTTTGACATCTACACACTAAATCCCTACAATCATTGCTCCTATTTGATAGTGGTGAAGCAAGGTGATAGCTTTGCAACCTGTAGCGAAAGAGAAGAATAAAGTGTTCGACAAGGAAACAACCAATAAACAATGTGCTTGACGATCAACTAAATCTCAAGGAGAGAGGTACTAATTTTATTTTAAAATACATTTATTTATATTTATATTCTCATCTTTATGCCTGCTATCTCATTTGTATATATTCAGCCATGTAAAAAAATTTAAATTATAATTTTAATATTTAATTGATAAATGAGATTTTATATATATAATATTTTAAAATAAATACTTTATTCATTTAATTACTAAATTAATTTTTCAATTTAAAAATAAAAGTTTATCCTTTACTATTTCGGGGTCCAAAAATAATTTAATTTAAATTATATATATAATCATAATTTTTGTATTGAAATTTAGTAATAAGCAAATATTTTATTAATTTTTTTGGATTTCCAAAAGCATTTTATTTATTTAAAAGTCAAACAAATTTTTAAATTTAAAGTTTGGAAATTTTAAAACCTATTATGCTAGGATTTTTTTGTGTGTGTTAATATATATATATATAAGGCTTCAGAAAGAACTGTGCTGTGGCAACAAATAACTAATCATTCTAAACTAATCAAAATGCCATGGTTGATGATGGGGGACTTTAATGCAGTCTTGAAAACAAGGGAAAAGAGAGGAGGAGTTGCCCTGAAGGTGTCCCAAGTTGCAGAGTTTAATGATTGTGTTGCAGCAAGTGGAATACTTGAAACATTCCATATTGGACTACAATTTACATGGAAAAGTGGTGAGGCAAAAAAAACATCTAGAATAGACAAAGCCTTATGCAATTCAGATCTTATCAATAAAATTCCTACTTTGCAAACAACAATCCTCCCCAGCTCAACCAGTGATCACAGTCCCATATTAGTACAATTCAACAATGAAAAAATCAGCCAAAAAGGAAAACCATTCAGATATGCAAATCATTGGAGTCAAATAGAAGGATACAATGAAGCCATAAACATGGAGAATATTCTTCTTCCCCCAAGGAATCACATGTATAAGTTCATTATGGTGTTCAAAACTATGAAAAATAGACTGAAAGAATGGAAGAGGAAGAGACCCAAATATAAAGACTTAATTCTCAATATTCAGAATCAATTGGGGGATATCCAAAATAAGCTTGATAAGGATCCAATGAATGAAAGTCTTAACTCTATATATTATCAATTACAGGGGAAATTGAAAGAAGAGCTTAGTAAACAAGCCATGGAGATCAAACAAAAAGCAAAAGAAAATTGGTTAACCTAGAGGGATGAATGTACAAAAAAAAATTATACTAAAATGTCCCAAAGAACTCATAATAATAATATGTTGAATTGCTTGAACGAGGAAGGAAATGTTGTGAGAAACTTAAAGGAGATAAAAGACAATGCTTTATCATATTTTATGGGACTATACAATGGAGATGAAACACAAGAATTACCTGTTGTTCAATGTAGAAGGAAGATCTCTCAAGAAGGTTGTTCCATGCTCATAGCTCGGATTAGTGAAAGGGAACCGTGGAGAGCTATACAGTCCATTCACATTGACTCCAGTCCCGGTCCAGATGGAATGGGGGCAGCCGCTTTCAAAGTGCATTGGGTACACCTGAAAAGTCTCATGTTGCATGCATATCAGGAAGCTTTGGACAATGGTGGGTTTTTACAGGAAATAAATCATACATTCATTTCACTAATCCCAAAAGTTAAAAAACCAGATAGGGTGGAGGAATACAGACCAATTGCATGTTGTAATGTCTCTTATAAGATCCTTAGTAAAATAATTTGCATGAGACTAAATAAAGTGCTACCAAATTTAATTTCCCAGACTCAAAGTGCATCCATTAGAGGCAGATTTATATCTGAAAACTCTCTCTTAGCTCATGAGCTTATTAGAGATTTCAACAAACCAGGGGCTGATAAAATGTGTCTAAAAGTAGATTTACATAAGGCTTATGACAAAGTGAACATGAAATTTGTTGTACATATGCTCAAATCTATGGGGCTCCTGGATAAGTAGTTGAAGTTGATAGAGTATTGTATATTCACCCCAACATATTATATTCTTATTAATGGTGTCTCTAAAGGATACATAACAAGTAATAGGGGAATAAGACAGGGGGATCCTCTCTCTCCCTATCTTTTTGCAGTTGTAATGGAATGGTTTTCCCTCCAAATGGAGATTGCAAGCTATCAAAATAAAATAATTCTAGTGCACAAAATTGAACCAAAGGTAACACATCTAATTTATGCTGATGGTCTTATTATTGTTATGAAGGCTTCCATGCATGCAATTGATACTCTTAAAAACATTTTCAATCTACTTAATTTATATGGTGGTCTGAAACTCAATGAGGGGAAAACAAAGTGTTATTTCAATAAGCATTGCAAAGACAGACAAAATCTTCTATGAAGAATAGGAGTCTCTGAAAGGGAGCTGCCAGTCAAGTATTTGGGGATACCACTGTCAACAAACTCTATTACAGATAGAGAATGTGGTAAACTCATGGATAGTATTAGAGAAAAATTACAAGGCTGGAGGTCTAAGTTTTTATCATTTGCAGGTAGAATTGAGCTAGTTCACACAGTGATCACATCTAAAGTTAGGTTTTGGCATCAAACCTTTCAAATACCAAATTGCTCACTTGGTAAAGATTAACTCAGTTTGTGCAGACTTTATATGGAGGGGAAAATTACATAAAATTAGTTATAAAGACCTATGCAAGTCTAAGAAAGAAGGAGGAGTTGGATTAAAAAATCTTTATGAACTAAAAAAGGTTTATGGCATCAAGATGGCATGGAATATATTATTTTCTGAAAATTTATGGCCTAAATGGATGAGAGCAAGGTATATCAAAGACAATTTTTGGGCAGATTCCATGCATCAGTCATTTGGAAAAATATCTTGAAATTCAGAGAAGATCTAAAGCCTCACATTGAAAGGAAAATAGCTAATGGCCATAAAACTGACCTTTGGAGAGATCCCTGGTTAAATAATAAAAATTTGGTTGATAGAGTAGGATGGGAAGGTTTCTCAAACTATGGTAATCCTAGTTATACTATCTCAAGCTTTATAGAAAGAGGTAGGTGGAAATGTGATAAGCAGCTTATTACTAGGAATTTCAAAGAAGAGATACAAAGTATGCCAATATACAATGATAGAACAGATGATGCTTGGTGTATGAAAAACTCAAATAAAGGTCAGTTTATATTCAAGAAGGTATGGGAAGAGACGAGGAACCGACATCAGATTGTAAACTGGTATAAATTAGTTTGGAGCAAATCAGTTAATCCTAAGACGGCCCACACAACGTATAAAGCCATTCTAGGCAGGATTCCTACTAAAGACCATCTGCACAAATGGGTGATAATTGAGGAAACAACATGCAATCTATGCAATGAAAAAAATGAAAATCACGCACACCTGTTTTTCGAATGTTCTTATAGCAAAACTGTATGGGGACTCCAAAAAATGAAATTTTTTCTCTCGAATGAAGTTAAATCGCTGAATGATGAGACCTTTTACCTGAACAACTGGAGCAATGGTTCGTACTTGGTGGAAGAAATACTCAAAATTAGTTTCGCAGCTACCATATGGCATCTCTGGCGCGAAAGGAACCACATGGCTTTCAATAACAAAAGAAAGGAAACTCAATTAGTCAATTCCCAAATTAACTGGGATACGAGGCTAATAGTTAATCGTATTAACAAAGGGAAGCTTACCAGCCTAACGGAACTAGAAAGACAACTACTGGAGAGGATGAAGTGGAAGGAAGGCTGCTAAGGAAATCAACGAGACTTTTGGGAGCCTCCATGAAACTTTCTATAGTTAGAGTTGAAGAAAATGGAATTATTCGAGTTCAAACTTCGTTTGTATGTATATTTGTTAACAGATTTGTCTTTTGTGTATACGGCCGATTTTGTATCTATGGGCTTTGGGCCTGAACATTTTATTCGGCAATAGAATCATTAACCAAGTTTCAATATATATATATATATATATGTGTGTGTGTGTGTGTGTGTGTGTGTATTGTTGGAACCGGGCTAGTCGGAAGCACAATAATCGTGTAAATTTCAAAAACAATTCCTTTTAAATCTTTATTGGGTCTATGTAATCAAAATTCATTAGAACGTTTCTAAATTTTCTTTTAAATAAATGTCCATCATATTACAATTATTTAAAATTAGTTTGATTTAATTTTAAATTGTTTAAGTTATTATTATTTTTATTTATTTGATAGGCGCATCAAATGTGCTCATGTGTGAATGTGCAAGTGTACATATAGAATATGTGCATAAAAATGTGAACATTTTAGGTGTTGGGATTTACATTACAACGATCACATATCCCCTCCATATACGCCTTTGTCGTCCAAAGAAAAACTCTTCTTTCCTTTGATTTGTTTACATGTGCATATATATGTTGTATGTATGTGTGTGTGATATGGAAGGCAATTTGTTGGCTTTAATTAAAAAGTACTTCAAACATCATTACATTACTTTTCAAGTTAATTTTGTAAACTTTAAAATTTATACGCATACACACACATACATATGTTCACATACATGCATATATTTATATGTATACAAATTAAATTAACATTTTGAAACAAAACAACAAAAATTATACTTAACTAATTTGCAATTCAAAACCATACTTTCAAAACAAAATAGCTTGTCATAAGTCCAAACATTAAACTAAGAAACAAATCAAGGGGAATTTAAAGGTTTTACCTTTTTCCTTTTTTCCTTTTGGAAAAGACATATGAAATATAAATTCAATAAATTTACATGTAAAATATACTCAAAATATTTCAAAATATTTATAAAACATCCTTCGATCCATAACTTTGCAATATGTAATATGATCCATAGTTATTCTAAAATTTTATTCAAACAGTGTTTTCTAAATTAAAAGGATTAGATGAATTAGACAGATATGAATTCATGATAATCAGATTTAGATCTAAATTACATGTATACATAATGATCGAAAAATGAGAGCATAAGAGAATCTATGATTGATATTATTAATATCACATGGGTAACGGATAAAAGGGAAATCAAATTCAACACGATGATAAAATAAATGATTCAAAAGTATAACTTTGATAGTCATACATTACTCAAAAACATATAAAGAGAAGAAATAGAAGATGTGGAGAATTACAGGCATGTGAACATGATGATTTACATATATTTTTATAAATAAAAAAAAATTACATTTTAGATTAAGCTTAGAGAATAGACTTTGAATGAAGAACAATTCCTAGATTCTACAAATCGATTTCTAGATCTGCAATTACCTAGAGATAACCCACTTTTGCTCTTTCATTTTGATTGAATTTTGTTTTGAAATTTTTAGAATCTTATCCCTATGGAAATTTCGACTTGAGAAGAGAATATTAAAATGAGAGAGGCCAAAAAATGATAGAAAGAAAATTTTATTAAAGGAGGAAATAAATGTTGGTTCCTCTCCTTTTAATAAGATTTTCTTTTCATTTAAAAACAAAAGATTACTCTTATTCCTCATAGTATAGTCAGACATTACATGGGCTATTTGGGCTCCGAAACATTTTAAAAGCAAATTAATATTATTCTCATTTAAATCCAACTTAAATATTCTACCGACATCGTATACTTATATACGTGCTTATAACTGTTATATACACACTTTATTAAATACTAATGGAAATCGAACAAATCAAATAAGAAATTCTAACAATTAACATTTTAAAATTATTAATCTATTTAATTTATTTAAAGCCTTCGTAGTATAATTCTTTTTAAATCAAATTTAAATATTATACCGATATTGTATATTGATACGCGCGTTTATAACTTCTATGTATGCACCTCAGTTAATATAATGGCATTCAAATAAATAAAATAAAATCTATTAATCAATATTTCATAAAGATTAACTAATTTAATTAATTATCAACTATTAAAAATAACTAAATCGTGTGGTTCATTTGAAATCTTCATCATTTTGATTGGGAGACTCATAAGTGCAAATTCAGTCGGCGATTAATATTGAATAGTTCGAATATTAACATTCACTAGCCACCTTAGCTAGTGGTGTGACATTTTTGATGAATTTATTGCTTACACATCTTTTGGTAAAATCCAATTTTATTTATTATTAGCGTTACTCATTGGTGACAATTATTTACACCAATTCTCTTCGTCAAAACTATATCGCTTTGAACTTATGGAATTTGGTAATGGTCAAAATTCCAATATCATTCATATTCAACTTTATAGTCCAACACAAAGTCCTTGGTTCAATAATAATGATTATTATTAGCAATAATTCTCCAGCCAGAGAATTTGACTTTGAATTGACTTCAGTTGACCATGATATTAAAACCATATAATTGAGAAGATGAATTCTCTCTTGAATGGTATTTCACTTCTAATGCATCCACTCGATCCAACTATAGTCGTGTAATAGACATAGTGTCATGATTTAATTATAATCAAAGTGGAACTTCCACATTGAAGATCAACAGTATTCTTAAGTCGAGAAAATTCTGTAATTTTATCCCATTGATATTTTTTATTTGACCTTAGTTATATTAAGCAATAGAAAACTATCGAGAGAGTCATTCCATAGTAATCCAATAACTATCAGTACATAACCCTTGATGGCCCCAGCAGCCGTGAGTAATACACTACCTAAGATTTGGAGAGTGTTACATACTCTAGTCTCAACGGATGTATCGATATTCAGTCTCGATACATCTTGACTAGAAATATTTAAAATAGTATGTTTATTTTTGTTATGATAAATTGCTAATGGTTGCAACACTTTGTAATTACTATCACAAAACATACTATTTATGGATTTTCTATTAAATGAACTTTTTGTTAAATTAATTTAATGTAACACATTATATCAAGTATATAACAGAAATAAAACACCTTTTGCTTAGAACAAGATTGGCTATCGAGTTAGCTATATGTTATAAATTACATAATTGCCTCCAAGGCACACCCATAACCCTATCATATATATAATTATATAGACAAACGCACACACTGCACCAACATTTAAAAAAAATTATTTTAATACTTGTACATATATATTAATACATATCTAGTTTGAAAAAGTCAAATCTTTTTAAAATTTGAATTTTAAATTATTAAACATTTTTATTTTGAATATTAAATTATAATATAATCATATATATATATATATTATCTATGTAAATAAATATTTTACATATATTTATACTTTAAATAATATCATTATACACTATACATATATTTAAATTTATATTAATTAAATATAATGGCCGATTTTTTAAATAACTAATTGGTATTAATGTAGATATAAATTTGATTATATGATGTATATGTTCATTCCCTTGACATTATTTTGACATATGTTATAACCTATACATTAATTAACTATAGGTCACAACGGTTAATTTTAGACATATTCCCATACTACCTATAGGTTAGTTTATACCTATTTATGTAATTACAACCTTTGTATTTTTAATACAAACATCTCAAAGTATTATACATTAATTTAAAGTAATATTTAATCAATAAATAAAATTTTAAATTTATATAATTATAAAATATTATTATTAAATATAACAAACAAATAAATATTTCAAATAAAATTAAATAAATTAAAATATTCCTAAAACTCATTTATTTATAAATACTAAATTTGATTTAGTATAAACAAATATTGTTCACGTAATCACAAACAAGACCTTGTGCCAATTAATAAAAGATTTTTTTTAAATTCACCATTTTAAATCACAGCTAATGCACTTGATCTAACAAAAATAAAAGCATTTAGCTCTTAAGTCCCTCTTGCTTTGGGCCTTTTTCTCTTAAATTCCTATAACTAATTACAAATACGAGTTCTAGATCTAGTATCTAAACCTAAGAAGAAGAACTTATATATAAACATTTTTCTATAAGAAAATTACCTTTAGAAGATGGAATCAGATTCCTTCTTCTCTCTCGACATCTTCAAATATTTTAGATAGTTTCTCTTCCAGTGTCCCTTTCTCAAGCAATGGTAACATTCGCCCTTTTCTTCTTTACCCTTGGCTTTTCCTTTGCCACCCTTCAACTTAATATGTTTTTCTTTAAACCATTTGGATAAAAAAACACCCTTAATGAAAAGCACAGCAATCACTTCCATTATGAACGTACTCTCGGACATCCTTAACATGTCAAGGAGATCCACCGCATTAAACTTCGAGAAGTTCATATTGAAATTCAATATAAACGGATCAAACTGCAGAGTTAGTGATGTAAGTATCAAGTCGGTCAGTAACTCTTGATTAAATGTGGTTCCAAACTCATTAAATCTCTCATTGTACCGCTCATATTGAGTACATGGTCTCAAACTATAGTTCCCTTGCCCATATTTGCATGTAACAATTTCCATGAGATCTTGTACCTTGCGAAATGAGATTACTCCCATACAACTTTTGTAGGTGATCAAATTCGGAACAAACTTCCATATTCTCATGCGATTTTTGAAGCTTGGGTTTCACAGTAAACATCACATAATGCTGGGAAAAATATAAAGTCTAACGACCATGATTCATAAGCCCTTTTTTTCATAAGAGCGTCCTTATTGTTAGGTTTAGCCATTGGTTCATTTTGTTGATCAAGTGCTCCGAGCAATAGGGTAAAATGGGAAAATACCAAAAAAACTCTTTTTTAATGTATTTCACAATAGATCTTTTATAGTATTATAATGAATAATATCGATAATATTAAATAATATTTAATGTTTTGTTGGATGATTTTGATTTTGAATTTTAAGTTATATTATATTATTATCATATTATTATTATTAACATGATTTACCATTGTTTTAATTTTTTTCAGAACGTTTAACAACATACGTCATTGGCAAATTAAATAACTTTATTCAGAGGTAAATTAATTAATAAAACAATTTTATATATAATATAACATTTTCTATAATTAATATTTAAATTATGAAAACTACTTAAATAATCTTAATATAAACCCAAATAGCAATTTTAAATTAATTATAAATAAATAAATGTTATAAATTTAAATGATTATGATGTCTTAATTCAAATATCAAATATTCGAATCAAACGAGTAATGTCTTACTATAATTTTGATTAACAGTGTTAATTATAAATATTCTAATGGCATATACATATACACACATACATACACACACACACACACACACACACACACACATATATATATATATATAATACGACATACAAATAACACTACCATATTTAAGCGTATGATATACTGTATAATAAATAATCATAAACATTATTGTTTACCTATGTCATTATGTTCGAAATTTAACATGAACCAAATGACGCAAGTTGCACATTAAACGGAGTTCATATGAAAAATTTATATGGGGGCTATAATATATAGGGGTTAAATTAAAAATATTAAAAACTAGTGGGGCCAATATATAAAATCAAATATAAAAATTAAACCATACCATCTTCTCATCGCTAACCTTAGTTGCCTCGCAAAAGCATTTGCCAGGACCATTGCGACTTCACCAACCCGCTACCATGTTCAATCGCACCAATATCCCTTTTTTGATATTCTGATTAGCAAAAGCATTCATCAGGACCATCGTGACTTCTCCAACCCACGTCCATGTTCAGTCACAACAATTATCCCATTTCTGATATTCTCACCAACCACCTCAGGATGAAGTTCATCGAAATGAATACAACCCAAACTTCATTGTCATGATGGATGAACCAACATTGATGATCTAAGTAATCTCGGCCGACCTTGATGTTGACCAAACTTCAGTGTTGTAACTGGAGCTCACTTTCTTGATGATGGTCTGTACCATAGTATCATAGAGGTAGTGCATATGAAGATCATGGAGAGATGCTCGGAATGACATGATAATTTATTATCATTATTTTATCAAAAAAAGCATACAAATAAAATTTTCTTTTAATAATATAAACTTTAAGAAGCTTTTGATAACCCTATCAGTTAATAGCACCTTGAATTATCAGCTTAGCCTTTGAGATATTTCATCTCTAACTCATTGGTAGAGCTGCAAAATCTACCATTAAGATCTGATTTACTTTTATAGAGAGAGAATTAAAATATGTGTATCGAGAATAAAGGCATCTAAGCATATTTTTAGTAACATTAATGGGCTCTGTAACATAGCTAACCCAATTCCACCATTCAAGGGATGACAATTGATGTGCATGTAAATGTGCATATATTTACTTCCATATTTAATCTAATCTAATTAAATAAATGTCATATAGGGTATTTTGATATGTTTAAACCAAAATTTCAATTATTTTCAAATCATCATATGTTCATCTTCATATAGGGGAAAAATGGTCATTTTTATGCATATATTAATTTGAGAATATTTATTTGCACATTTTATTTTTATTTGTAGGCAAATTGGATGAAAATTACAACAGCCTTCACAAAGAAATATGCATGCACAAGAGAAGGAAACAAATGAAGATGGAAATAATTCATTTCATGAATCATGGAGGACCCCACCTACCCACTTACCATGATGTACAATTAGGAGCTAATGCAATTGCTAAATGGCTATTAAAGTCACATGCACATTTAATGGAAGATTAATTCATGCTAATGATAACTTGGTGGCCACACTTCCTCAAGAGTAGTTTGGGTAGTTCCCAAAAATAGGATTAGGGTTTCAAAACATGTATAAATACCTCATATGTTCATGTAATCAATCTCTTAGCCTCCTTTGAGCCTCCTTAGCCTCTATCTTAGTTAGTTTAGTTTAAGGCTCAAAAATAAACAAAGCTCTCTTTTCTCTTTCATGCCTACTTAGCCATTTTCTTTTATGTAATTTTCTTTTATTGCAATTTTGATTCAATCTCTTTTTATTTACATGCTTTTTCCTTTCATGTTAGTAGTGTAGATCTTTTTATTTATACAAGTAAATTAGCTTTTATTTTATATTAATTATCCCTCTTCTTACTTAGCTTGCATTTTCCTTTTGTTTTTGTTTCATGTTGCAATCTACATTTATTGAAATGATAACAAATATGAGAGGCTAAACCCCTTCAATTTAGGGGTAACAAAGATCTCTTATCATGTAGATTCAATATTTTGATAATTTTTTATCTCTTTTTGTGCTTAAGGAAAATATTTGAATGTGTTAAACTTTTTTGTTTTATTTTTGAATTTGATAGTCTGTGTTGGTTACACCAAATAGACTATGCTTAAACAAATACAAACGAAATTTACCTCTTCATCTACATATGATGTTGGTAATGAAGTGATTTTAAAATCAAAATTTGATGGTATATATTTTAAATCAATAGTTAATAGATCATGCTTAGAATAGATTTTATTTTCAAGTTCATTGTCAATTTTCATGAGAGTTAGCAAGTGGTTTAATGAGTGTGTTATAGTTTGATGGTTTATATTAGGCTAATTAATAGCACAAATATTCCATACTTATGATAAACACATCAACTAAACTCACTAATAACCAAAAGAGAGATCATAATTTCATGTTGTGTTGATTTATGTGATCATGAGAAAGAAATTACCTCTAAATTGCCTTCTAATTCTCATATTTTTATCCACTTTTTATTGCTAATTTATTTACATTTTTAGCTTAACAACTCAAATATTGGTTTAATTTTATTGAATCGGAAATTTAAAACCTAAATAATTCCTTACGGATCGACTCGTACTCGCCACGTACTAGAATTGTACGCCGTGTGCTTGTGGTAATTTTTATTTAAAATTTGATCGGCTATTTTCCAATTCAATAGAGATTTAGCCGTCAAACAAGTTTTTGGCACCGTTACCGGGGAATTTGATTTGATTTAAATTTCTATTCTTCGAATTATTTTTGTTTGATTTTATTGTGTCTTTGTTTTGTGTGTTAAATTGCATTTAAAAAAAAATTCATGTGTTTGTGTGTGATTTTTGTGGCATTTTGATTGTGTGATTGTTGTTGTTCTATTTGAGTTGCATTTCTATTTTAAAAAAATATTTTGTGGTGTGATTTTTGTGTTCATTTTGTTGTGTGCTTGTTTTCTAGTCTATTTTCATTTGGCATTTGCATCTCTTAATTTAAAAAAAAGACAAACACAATTTCAAAAAAAAATTATTACTTTCCACTTTCATTTAGAATTGCTTTTTCTACAAACAGTTACATTTTACAAAATCTACACTATTACTGTCCACTGCACACGGTGCACTAGCCCCATTACTGCACATCCTCTACCTCACCGTTACCACCATACAAACTAGTTTCACCATATCAAACTTCATACAAACACTGTGTGACAACCCATCTTTTCCGAACAACTTAGGTTGATAATATGCCACACATGACCAACTTAAGCCGTTCTAATTTGAAAGATTAATTTGGGGTTTTAACATAGAACCAAACACAGAATCACACACAGAATAATACAGAATCTTGTAGCGGAAATAAATAATATACATAGTAGTTCATGAAGCTACTAAACAAAATACATCAGAGTTCAGCCTTAAATTATACAATACTAGAAATACATAAGAGTCTGCTGGTACAAGCCAAAATGAAAATAGACAACTAATACTGGATAGAATGGAGCCTTCGACTAAGTCTTCGCCTCCTAAAATAAGCATGGCTCACACAATGAAATACTCAGGCTGACCCGAGCAAAAAGTAAAACAATATACTCGAGTCAGGACTCGAAGTTCTCATGTAAGTAGTCTAACTCAAGTGAAATGTACAAAGTAACTCAAGAGATGTTACAGGATTTTTCATCTCTTAAGGATCCATCAAATTATCTATATATAGTAGGATATGCTATATATGTAATGTCTACTAGTAATATAAAATATCAAAATAGCGTTAAGGCTTTATATTGATCCCCCTTAACGCGTTTTTAAGCATTGTCGTACAGTTTGCATATATAACACCAGTAAACTGTCGATGGATAGGGATATGCCGTGATACGATAATACTAAATCAATATTGTGGTGGTCTTGTATAGGGATGAAAGTATGACATATCACATGAGGCAATGCATAAGGTATGATACTACCAGTTTACCCTTCCCGGCTGGTGGTAATCCCTAACGGCCCACCGCAACATAACACTCCCAAAATCACGGGAGATCATCAATCAATAACAAAAGATGGAATATACGAAGGAGTGTGTCTGCTAGAGGTAGCTAGCCTCATTGACCGGTACAGCTCCTGTGTTAGTCATTTCAAGTTGACACGAGTGTCAGGCCAATCCATCATCGTTCACTTTCTTCAAATCTAGTAAACGTACGCCAAATCCAACCACTTCATTCTGGACCATCACTCCATGTACGCAGTTATTAAAGTGGTTCTGGTATCGACATAGAGTATGTCCATATCCGGTCCCGACCTCTTCAATAACCAACTTCATTTTTCACACCGATTGTTTTTTATTAAATCAAAGCATCTCTTATTTCCAAATAACATCTCCTCATTTGACTTAAATATTTTGGATTTAAAATCTAAAGATTCAATTCTAAACAAGTATCTCACCTTTACAAAATTAGCCAAATTGAATAACTATTCAAATTAACAAAGTTAATTAAATATTAAATATAAAAGTTTTAGTATTAAATATTCAATTTTATTAAACTTCTGGGATAAGCAATTTACTTAAATACTTAATTTAACACTTTTGAATTAAACCTTAATTTAAAACAATTCAGTTTAATCTTTATATATTAATTCAATAAAATCATTTAAAGTTCCTTTTTTTAATTAAATTAAATATTTATTTAAGAATTTAATTACATATACAATATTAACAAATTCTATTAAATCTCAACTAATCGACTTAACGAGTTTAAATATCATTAATATTTAAAATAACCACTTTAATTCAATTTCAAAATTTAAAACAGTTCAACCGATTTTCCATTTTTAAAATCTAATTTAACTTAATAGATTTCAAATTTAAATATTAACTTCAACATAAATTCCAAATTTATACATTCAAGTCAAATTTCCAAATTATTCCTTTATCTCAAATTTAAAATTAAATATCAAAAATAATTTTTAAATTTAATCAGTCAGTGTTTATTATTAAATTTTCTATCCTAGGCCAAGTGATTTAAATTTTGGGTATATATCATTTCAACCCATATTCCGGATCAAATTTTAGTGTCCAATCAATTCATATAATAACAAGATGACGGGTATATGCAACATGAATCAACATATTGATAATCACAATAATAACAGATATGGATTTCACTTGCAGTCAAAATTCAAACCAAACATATGTCACCATAATTTCCATATCACACACAATGTCAAGCTAGTCGTGAATTTCAAACGTCAACGTCAATATCAATTTCAATTAGCAATTTTATTTATCATTTTTCTTGTTTTACTTGCAATCGAAATTCTAGTCGTGAATTTTAAAAATATTCACCTTCCGTGCACGAACTGAAATGGAGTGAAAACGTCGACATGAGCAACCACGCTCACACCAGACAACGGCTGCAACGACAATGCTCCGAACGAGATAAGCTCGGCTTCCTTCTTACTTTTTCCCCTTTTTTCTATTTTTTTAACACATGGCCTTCTACTCCTTATTATTTCACTGCTACTACCTTGTGCATGCATATTGCTTCCTTATCCATGCCCCCAAGACACATGCACCCAAGACACGTTGCCATTGTTTGCCTTCTTTGTTTTTTTATAACTCACGCAACAGTACAACACACGCACACACATCACACGCATACAAAACACACACACATCCTTCTTCTTTTTTTCTTTCGTAGGCAAAGATGCCTTATATATATATATAACACTCACACGTGCACAGGAAACACACGGCAAGGTGGGTTCGGTTGGAGGCAGAGGAAAGGTGAGGGGAGTTGGCTGCGTGGAAAGGTAGAGCGGCGGAGGTGACTAGGTGGCAAGAACAAAGATGGAGGAGGTTGGCTGAGGGGAGTTTACATGATGAGTGGGAAGCGCTGCTGGCTACAAGCAGAGAGAGAGGGAGAGGTGGCTAAGAACTAGGTGGAGAGGTGCAGAGCTGGTGATGGGTGCTGGTGGAGGGTCTGGTTGCGGAGGGAAGTTCTGGTAGAGGCGGTTTCGTGGAGGAAGCAGTGCGAGTTAGATGCGTAGAGTAAGAAGGGAAAAAAGAAAGAAAAGGGAAGAGGGAAGGTGTAGTTTTTATATTTTTATAAATTAGTTTTTTTTTCTAGCAATTGTAGAGAAGAAGAAAAATAAGGAAGGCAGAAGAAGGAGATCGTGCATAAATAGAAGAAAATGAATAGCGCAATTAATGCATGCAATAAATTTCCGTGGCAGCTCATGCCACCCTACTCGGCTAAAAGGATTTAGAAAAGGAGTGAAAAGAAAGGTGATGGGAAAAATATCCAACAGAGCACGGTCACGGACCGCTATCTCGTCCATTTAGCGTTTTACAACGGACACAATAATATGAAAACAAATATACCGCGGAGATTAGCGCGGTGAGACGAATCCAATGGTGTTCAAAAATCAGTGTTGCGACAGTCGTGACAAAATTCCATCTGTCGCAAGTTATACCGCTTTGAATTTGAATGACAATGACAATTTCTAATAAACAGAGCTATACAGGTCGGAATTGGACGAAATGAACTTTAACGTTTTAACCAGAAATTTTTTTAGCTCATTTCTGTGTAAAAAAATGTATACTTCAAATTTTGGTAATTCTTACCGAAAAATATACTGACCGAGTTTCAAACAAATTTTGACGCAAAATAAATTCCATTGGCCTTATTTCAATGGACGCATTTCAATTATCTAGTTTCCGTTGTCAAATTTTATTGTTAAAAATAAATTTTATTTGTGTTGAAAAATTCAAGCCGTTACGATCTCTCCCACTCAAAACTTTTCATCCTCGAAAGAAGCGGAATGGGAGAAGTGAAAGTTAAATAGAAAGATAGAAATAGATTTAGGCATGGACTACATACCCGACATTAGCAATCCAGGGTATGAAGCACAGATACTCTCTTCCGTTTCATAAGTGCATTCTCGATCATCTCTGCCCCACTGAATTTTGATGAGAGTTACTACTTTTCTCCTTAGCTCCTTCATGCTTCTGCCTGCTATACAAAGCGACTTCCTCTCGACAGTAAGATTGGGCTCAACATCCATTTCTTCAAACAAAGCAGGCTGGACAATCACGGATGGATCGTGCATATATCTGCGGAGGTGTGAAACATGAAACACATTATGCACCCCCGATAGTTTCTCTGGCAAGTCAACTCTATACGCCAAAGTACCAATCTTTTCTAAGATGCGGAAAGGACCAACAAATCTAGGAGAGAGATTCCCTTTCCTTCCAAATCGGATTACATTCCTCAAAAGGCAAATTTTGAAAAATACTTGGTTTCCAACTGCAAATTCCAAGTCTCTTCTCCTTTTGTCTGCATATTTCTTCTGTCGATCCTGGGCAATTCTCATTTTCCTTATGATTTCTTTGACTTTCTCAGAAGCTTCCAAAATCATTTCGGGACCAAGAACAAGTCGATTTCCTGATTCAACCCAACAAGATGGAGATTTACACGGCCGTCCATAAAGAGCTTCGAACGGTGCCATCTTAATACTCGCTTGATAGCTATTATTATAGGTGAATTCGACGAGATGGAGATGCTCTTCTCAAGATCCTCCAGAATCCAAAACACAAGCTCGAAGAAGATCTTCCAAAATCTGATTCACTCTTTCAGTCTGGCCATCCGTTTGAGGATGATAAGCTGTGCTCAGATTTAATTGAGTACCAAAAGTCTCCTGAAAAGCTTTCCAAAAATTTCTAGTGAAGATAGTATCTCAATCACATACTATGCTAGATGGAACACCATGGAAGCGGACAATCTCTTTCATATAAAGCTCGGCTAAACTTGAGGCTGTTCGAGTAGTCTTCAAAGGAATAAAGTGAGCAGACTTGGTCAATCTATCGACAATAACCCAGATGCTCTCATTTCCCTTTCTGGTCCTTGGTAGTCCATCAGTAAAATCGATAGAAATCTGATCCCACTTCAAATTCGGAATCTCCAAAGGCTGTAACAATTCTACAATCTTCTGGTGATCGGCTTTAACTTGCTGGAAAGTGGCACACCGCTAACATGAATAGAAATATCTCGCTTCATTCCACTCCACCAATACAACTTTTTCATATTTTGATACATCTTTGTAACTCCCGGATGAACGGAAAGTCTGGATTGGTGATTTTCTCTAAGTACTTCTTGCCTCAAACCATCCGCATTTGGGACACAAATTCTATTATTAATTCTCAGAATTCTATTTCTATCGATTTGTGCTCTCCGTTCGCCTTGGGTATTATCCTTCCTGCCAAGAACATTTTCCTTTATTTTCCTAAGCATCAGATCCTTATCTTGCTTAACGACGATACGATTCATAAGAGCCGGAGAAGCAACAAACTGACATAACATGGCTTTGCTCCTACTCAGAGCGTCGGCCACACCATTAGCCTTTCCGGGAGTATTGTTGATGTCGAGGTCATATGATGCTAAGAATTCAAGCCATCTAACTTCTCTCTGGTTCAGATCCTTCTGGGTAATGATATACTTCAACGATTTGTGGTTCGTAAAGAGTTCAAATTTTGCTCCAAGAAGGTGATGCCTCCATAACTTCAAAGCAAAGACAACTGCGAGCGATTCCAGATCATGAGCTGCATAATTAACCTCATGAGTTTTCAACTGACGACCAACATAAGCAACAACTTTAACATGCTGCATCAAAACAGCACCCAATCCTTCGCGACAAGCATCTGTATAAACAGTTAACCCTTCACTCCCATTCGAAACAATGAGAATAGGGGCATAGGTTAGCTTGCACTTTAGTTCATAGAATGCTTCCTTACACTTCTCACTCCATACAAACTCAACATTTTTTCTAGTCAAAGCTATGAGTGGTGAAGAAATTTGAGCGAAGTTCTCGATAAATCTCCTATAGTAACCAGCTATGCCTAGGAAGCTGCGAACATATGTAGGAGTTTTAGGAGTTTCCCAATCACTGATTATGGCGATCTTAGCTAGATCGACCAAAATTCCATTCTTCGAAACCACATGCCCAAGAAATCTAACCTCTTCTCGCCAGAAGTGGCATTTAGAGAATTTAGCTTTCAATTAATGACTTCTCAGAGTTTCAAGAACAAATTTAAGGTGCACCCCATGCTCCTTCTCAGTCTTAGAAAAGACTAGAATATCGTCAACGAAAACTAGGACGAATTTGTTTAGAACCTCCCGGAATACTCTGTTCATGAGATCGACAAAGTAAGCCGGATCATTACTTAAACCGAAAGGCATAACTAACCATTCATAAAAACCATCTTCTGCTCGGAAAGCGGTTTTGGAAATACTATCTTCTGCAATCCCGGGCTGATGGGAACCCGAGGCAAGGTCTGGCTGAGAAAATACCTTTGCTCCATGCAGCTGATCAAACATGTCGTTAATACAAGGCATCAGATATTTGTTCTTGTGGGTAAGCTTGTTCAGCTCTCTATAATCTACGCACATTCTTAGAGAACCGTTAGATTTAGTAGCAAATACCACTATCGTGCCCTATTTCGAATGACTACGACGAATCAAACCTTTAGAGAAAAGATCCTCGATTTGCACTTTTAATTCAATTTTCTCTTTAGGTGTCATTCTTCTTGGAGCAAGTACGACTAGCCTGGCTCCAGGAATAAGATCAATGCGAAATTCAATTTCGTGCTGAGGTGGTAAGAAAGATACTTCTTCGAAAACATCAGGGAAGTGTTGGATGACAGGAGTAGTGCTAAGATCACTAAGATGGGAACAAGAGAGAAGATAAAACTTCCGCCAAAATCTTGAGGCATTTGACATTCGATTACCAGGGGTTCACCCTTATCGCTAAACAAAGAAACTATTCGAGCTTTGCAGGAAATAACTGCATCGAACTTTCTTAACTAATTTCCACCCAATAATATATCAAATATTTTGAAACCCAAGACATAAAAATCTCCGGTGAAATGATGCCTGCCATCCTTAACTAGTTTCAATCCTTTATAGATCATTCTAAGGTTTGCGGGTCCACCGATTAGATTTGATACACATAAGAATTCAGATGCACGTTCGGGTTTTAAAATATGCTCAAGTTTGTCACATAAATCAATCGATATAAAACTATGAGACGCACCGGTGTCAAATAAAACACGAACGGTTAAATAATGCAATGAAAAAGTACCCTGAAGTGTACCTTTGTCGTCTTCTACCTTAGGAGTAGAAGAAGTCACTGCGAAAACTCCCGACAGGGTGCCTTTGCTCTGGGTGGGACAATCCTTCTTGAAGTGGCCTGGCTGCAAGAAAATATGGCAAAGCTCTTGCCTGGTCATCTGAACTGGTGGAACAGACGCTCCTGTAGGAACTGGGCAGCTATTGGCATTGTGACCCTTTTGATCGCACTTGAAGCAAGTGATAGAAGAGATATCAATGGGCTTTCTATGAGAATGTCCAATCCCGCTCGTGTTCTGCCAATTCCTCTTTTGCTACTGAAAGTTAGACCTTCTCTTCTTAGAATTGTTGGAAGCTGCTGAAGGAGTAGAGGAGTGAACGACCGATGCTTCCTTCGAACTTGAGTTTTCGTATCTGAGAACCATATCAATAAGACCGGTGAAAGTGCCATGAACATGGGCAGTCAAACGATCATAATATTCTGGACAAGTGCCGACAATGAAATTCTCATTCTTCTTAAGCGGAGTATAAATCAGACCTGGTCCAAACTTGTATAGCCTGCCAAATTTCCTTTCATACTCCGAAAATGACATGCTTCCCTGCTTAAGATCCATAAAGTTATGATATAATTGAGACTTTCCAGCATCAGGCATCCACTGGGTCATGAATACTTCCCTGAACTGTGCCCAAGTGATGTTTGCTTCCTCGGTGCGGGTGGTAACAGATTCCCACCAATCTTGGGCAGCATCCTGCAACTGCCAAGCGGCCAACTGACGCTTCTGGGCATCCAAAATCTCAAGTCCTATAAAGATTCTTTCCAAGCTCTTGAGCCACTGTTGAGCTTCAATAATACCTTCGAACCCTGAGAATTTAGTACCACCAAACTAAGCGTACTCTTTGCAAAGCGTAGTGAACTTAACTGGCAAAACTGGTGCAACTGGTGCGACAGAATTTGGTACGGGGCCATTTCCTCTTCCCCGACCTCGATTATTCCTTCTATTGTTCATCCTGAAAAGTCAAGGATGGGTTTAGAACATGAAAAGCACTATGAAAAAAAAAGAAATCCTAATCAAACGAACTAACCAGGAAGGAGGATTAAAATTGATAGGAAATTTGAAAATAGATTGAAATTTAAAACATTTTATATTTTCAAAATACACACTCTCTAGAATGATTCCACTCATTATAGGGCATTACTAACCCTATTCCTAATGTGTTTACCGCTCAGGATAAAGTATTCACTAAACCAAAGCTATAATACCAACTGTGATGACCCGTCTTTTCCGAACAACTTAAGCTGACAATAAACCACACATGTCCAACTTAAGCCGTTCAAATTTGACAGATTACCAATTTGCGGTTTTAATATAGAATCAAACACATAACCACAGACAGAATAATACAGAATCTCGCAGCGGAAATAAATAATATACATAGTAGTTCATGAACCTACTAAACAAAATACATCAGAGTTCAACCTTTAATTATACAATACTACAAATACATAAGAGTCTGCTGGTACAAGCCAAAATGAAAATAGATAACTAATAGTGGATAGAGTGGAGCCTTCGACTAAGTCTTTGCCTCCCAAAATAAGTACTACTCACACACTGCAATACTCAGGCTGACCCAAGCATAAAGTAAAACAACATACTTGAGTCAGGACTAGAAGTTCTCATGTAAGTAGTCTAAATCAAGTGAAATGTACAAAGTAACTCAAGAGATGTTACAGGATTTTCCATCTCCTAAGGATCCATCAAATTATCTATATGTAGTAGAATACGCTACATATGTAGTGTCTACTAGTAATATAAAATATCAAAATAGCATTAAAGCTTTACATTAATCCCCCTTAATGCGTTTTTAAGCATTTTAGTACAGTTTGCATACAAAACACCAGTAAACCGTCGGTGGATAGGGATGTTTCGTGATACGAAAACACTACATCAAAATTGTAGTGGTCTCCTATAAAGATAAAAGTATAACAAGGCATGTGAGGCAATGCCCAAGGCAGGATACTACCAATTTACCCTTCCCGACCGGTGGTAACCCCTAATGGTCCTCCGCAACACAACACTCCCAAAATCAAGGGTGATCACCAATCAGTAACAAAAGATGGAATATACGAAGGAGTGTGTCTACTAGAGGTAGCTAGCCTCATTGACCATTACGACTCCTATTTTAGTCATTTCAAATTGACACGAGTATCAGGCCAATCCATCATCGTTCACTTTCTTCAAATCTAGTAAACATAAGCCAAATCCAACCACTTCATTCTGGACCATCACTCCACGTACGCAGTTATTAAAGTGGTTCTGGTATCGACATAGAGTATGTCCATATCCGGTCCCGGCCTCTTTAATAACCAACGTCATTTTTCACACCGATTGTTTTTTTATTAAATCAAAGCATCTATTATTTCAAAATAACATCTCCTCATTTGACTTAAATGAATTTGGATTTAAAATCTAAAGATTCAATTCTAAACAAGTATTTCACCTTTACAAAATTAGCCAAATTGAATAACTATTCAAATTAACAAAGTTAATTAAATATTAAATATAAAAGTTTTAGTATTAAATATTCAATTTTATTAAACTTCTGGGTTAAGCAATTTACTTAAATACTTAATTCAACACTTTTAAATTAAACCTTAATTTAAAACAATTTAGTTTAATCTTTATATATTAATTCAATAAAATCAATTTAAAATTCCATTTTTAATTAAGTTAAATATTTACTTAAGAATTTAATTACATATACAATATTAACAAATTCCATTATATCTCAACTAATCGACTTAATGAGTTTAAATATCATTAATATTTAACATAACCACTTTAATTCAATTTCAAAATTTAAAACAGTTCACCTAATTTTCCAATTTTAAAATCTAATTTAATTTAATAGATTTCAAATTTAAATATTAACTTCAATATAAATTCCAAATTTATACATTCAAGTCAAATTTCCAAATTATTCCTTTATCTCAAATTTAAATATTAAATATCCAAAATAAATTTCATTTGACCAGTCGGTGTATATTATTAAATTTTCTATCCTAGGCCAAGTGATTTAAATTTTGGGTATATATCATTTCAACCCATATTCCGGATCAAATTTCAGTGTCCAATCAATTCATATAATAACGAGGTGACGGGTATATACAACATGAATCAACATACTGATAATCAAAATAATAATAGATATAGGTTTCACTTGCAATCGAAATTCAAACCAAATATATGTCATCATAATTTCCATATCACACACAATGTCAAGCTAGTCGTGAATTTCAAACGTCAACATCAATTTCAATTAGCAATTTTATTTATCATTTTTCTTGTTTTACTTGTAATCGAAATTCTAGTCATGAATTTTAAAAATATTCACCTTCCATGCGCGAACTGAAATGGAGAGAAAACGTTGACACGAGTGACCACGCTCACACTATACAACGGCTGCGACGACAATGATCCGGATGAGATAAGCTCGGCTTCCTTCATGCTTTTTTCCCTTTTTTTTCTATTTTCTACTCTTTTTTTAACATGTGGCCTTCTACTCCTTATTATTTCACTGCTACTACCTTATGCATGCACGTTGCTTCCTTTTCCATGCACCCAAGACACGTTGCCACTCTTTGCCTTCTTTGTTTTTTTATAACTCACACAACAGCACAACACATGCACACACAACACACGCATACACAACATACGCACACAGCCTTCTTCTTCTTTTCTTTCAGTGGCAAAGATGCCTTATATATATAACACGCGCACATGCACAAGAAGCACATGGCAAGGTTGGGTTTGGCTGGAGGCAGAGAGAAGGCGAGAGGGTTGGCTGCGTGGAAACGTGGAGCGGCGGAGGTGACTAGGTGGCGAAAACAAAGGCGTAGGAGGTTTGCTGATGGGAGTTTACATGATGAGTGGGAAGCACTGCTGGTTACAAGCGGAGAGAGAGGGAGAGGCAGTTGAGAGCTAGGTGGAGAGGTGCGGAGTTTTGGTGATGGGTGCTGGTGGAGGGTTTGGTTGCGGAGGGAAGTTCTGGTAAAGGCGGCTTCGTGGAGGAGGCAGTGCGAGTTAGACGCGCAGAGTAAGAAGGAAAAAGGAAAGAAAAGGGAAGATGTAGTTTTTATATGTTTATAATTTTTCTTTTTCCAAGAAAGTGTGAAGAAGAAGAAAAATGAGGAAGGCAGAAGAAGGAGATCGTGCATAAATAGAAGAAAAGGAACAGCGCTATTGGTGCGCACAATAAATATTTGTGACAGCTCACGCCACCCTACTCGGCTGAAAGAATTTAGAAAAGAGTGAAAAGAAAGGTGATGGGAAAAATATCCAACAGAGCACGGTCACAGACCGCTATCTCGTCCATTTAGCGTTTTACAACGGACGCTAAAATATGAAAACAAATATACCGTGGAAATCAGCGCGGCGAGACGAATTCAATGATGTTCAAAAACCAGTGTTGCGACAGTCGTGACAAAATTCCATCCGTCGCTAGTTATGCCGCTTCGAATTTGAACGATAATGACAATTTCTTATAAAAGGAGCTACAAAGGTCGGAATTGGACGGAACGAACTTTGACGTTTTAAATAGAAATTTTTTAGATCATTTCTATGTAAAAATATTTATATTTCAAAAGTTGATAATTCTTACTGAAAAATATACTGACCGAGTTTCAAACAAATTTTGAAGCAAAATAAATTTCATTGGCCTTATTTCAATGGACGCATTTCAATTATCTAGTTTTCGTTGTCGAATTTTATTGTTAAAAAAAATTATTTTAAAATTTTTGTTAAATTTCTTATTTAAATTGTTGAAAAATTCAGGTTGTTACACATTGTCAACAACATATTAACCTTCTAACCGCCTCGCCTACATTCACATCACTACTGCCAGCAACTTCATAAACCATCGACAATCATTCACTGCCAACTCTTCTGCCTTGCACATTACAAACCATAGCCAATCACCACAACAACATCCTCCATTACTGGCCAAGGTCATCAACTTCACAACTCTGCACTTCACATACAACCCTGCACTTCAACTCTACTTAAATAACAACCCACACCAGCCTGTTACATCCCTCTTCACAAACTCACAATTGCCACAACTCACACATACAACTCCCAACTACCACAGACACCGTGTCATCCATCATTTCCACTGTCAGCTTCACCACCCCTCTAATTGTTGCTTCTCCTGTCAATAAGCTTCACCACACCCATACTTACAAAACTTCCCATTACATTCAATACAAACATACACTGCAAAACCATCCTATCTTCCACGCCTTTCCTTTTCAAATACACAACCTCTCCATCCTTGCAAACAACAAACTACAAGCCATCACCATCACAATGCAACACACCCTCTACCTGTACAAACATCATCTCACCACATCCATTATACTTTACCATTTCCCTTCAATACTGTAACAGCAAGCACACTCCTCCATCATCACAAACTTCCTCTCTATTCTTCAATCATCTACCTTGATTTCCACCAATACCTCACCATCAACTTCACAACATCTTATAACTGCCACCACCTACATTCTTCCCTTATTTCAATACAACACGTTTATCTGCACAACCCACTAGAAGTATCTCCACCATCAAACACATACAGTGCCTTCAAACACTCCATCAACTCCCCCTGTCATATATACCAACTTGACCATCTGCACAAAATATCCTTACTGCATTTCATCTACATCCTCTCCTTTCATCACCAGTGCTACAACTCTCAGACATCAATCAACTCCCCTCTGAACCATCCTAAACATCATTGTGCACTGCTCCAAACTCCTCTATCAAATATCATCATATCTTTGCTGTGCAATTACGTATCCTCGCTCACTTCTACACACTCACCAACATCGGCTCTACCAATCCTTGTCACTACTCCAACTTCCCACTTGAATCTCCACTCCTGCCTCGCCTGTTGCCCAAATCATCGAACTCAATCTCCTCAACCCTAATCGCATCGAACGACTTCCAGTATCCAGATCAACCACCGCAACCCTCACCTGAAATCGCCACACCCTCCTCTCTAGTCCCCTGTAGACATTCATACTTCTAGCCTCCATCAAAACCATGAATCATCTCGTCTAACTTCAAAAACTCGAATCGCCTAACTGAATCCACTGCCAAAACAACCTCCTTCGATCATCAAATCTCCTGTCTTGGGGAATTGAGAATTTCGATTGGGAAATCAAATCGAATTTTAATTGAAGATTGGTTGTTAATTTGAGATTTTAAGAAGTGTGAGCAACCGAGAATTCGTTTATTTTCTTTTATCAGAAATATAATTGCGGGCTAAAGTGTGGTTGGGCCGGGTGGGTTTTGTTTAGTTTAGTTCGTATGTGTGTGTATATATATATATATATTCTTTTGTTTGAAGTCCATTTACCCTTTTGTTTTTCCATCATTTCTTAATTTAAAAAAAATTGCTTAATTTTTTTGTTTTTTTGTTTTATCCTTTAAAAAGAAATCTAATTTTAAATTTTTTTTGTTCTGTTTTAAATTGCTTTTAAGTTCCATCCTTATACATTAAAAAAAAGTTTAAATTTGTCTTGTTTTAATTTGTTTTGTTTTCATTTGTTTTAAGTTCCTTCTCTTGATATATGTAAAAAAACAATTTTTTTTGTATATATCTTGTTTTTAATTTCAAGTTGCAAAAACAGAACAAGAAGGGATTAGCTTGCTAAGATTTGCCTTACTTGCTTATAAAAAAATCGCCGCTAAAATAAATAAATAAAATAGATTGCTAATAGTTCTCCACGCTCTAGTATCATGCCCTTTATCCCTTGTTTTTATTTGTTTTGCATTGTTGGCTGCTTGCATTTTAGAAAAAATCAAAAAATTCAAAAACAAATTTCATTCGTAGTTGCATTGTTAATACACGTTTAATTTCAATTTTGTATTTCATTTAGAATTTTGACTAATTAATAACGGTTAGACAACTTAAGGGTGTCACGAGCTCACCTATGGCTTAATTGTATATCGACAAGTTATTCTCTTCCGACAATTTAATTTCTTGGTGTCTAGGCTACGGCATAGCAATAACCATTTATAAATATTACGGTCGTAAATATTATAGTGGTTGTTTCTCTGAACGTACTTAAACCTTCGGTTGCACTGCTACGGTAATTCGTGGTGCACCGATAAATACTGCTCGTTACCTGGCCGAGAACTATCTTGTTGGATTAAGACAAAGTGTGATTATACAATTTTGGGTTAGGAGCTACTTAGGATAGAAAATTTGTAATTAAAGCCTTGCATTCATTTTGTTGCATTTGTTCATGCATATTTTAAAAAAAGAAAAAAATTTCAAAATCCAAATCTAAAAAAATTATAAATATTCCTTAACTTAGTTTTTAAGTTATTTCTTTTAAAAAATTTAAATCAAAATAAAAAAGTAAAAAAAAATTGAAGTTAGTTTTTAAAAAAAAAATCCAATTTTTTTGATATATATAATCTTTTCAAAAACAAAAAAATTTAAAAAATCCAAAAACCAAAACAAAAATCAAATTTCCCTTTTGAAAAATAAATTCCTTTTGATAAATAATTTTCCTTTATAAAAAAAAAGAAAAAAAACATCTTGAAAATGTCCAAATTTCATACTCACCAGAATTTTACAATAGCTGTGAAAATAAATATAATCCATATAATTTCACTCAAAGTTTTTATGGATATTTTAATGATAATTATTGTACAAATAATTCAAGTTTTGAACAAAATTTTCAAAATGAGGACCAACCCTCAACTCTTGAAAAAAGCATGGAAACGATTTCGTCTTTATTCGAACTCTCTACACAAAATGATCAAATAATAAATACTTTGTGTAATTCATATTTGTGCAACAACTCAATTCAAGGATTTCAAAACAATCAAAATTTGAATTCACTTCAAAATTCAAACGATTTCGAGTATAACCCATGCCAATTCAATTTCGAACTCCAAAATGAAATTCAAAATCAAAATGTAAACAATTGTTTAAATGATTTTGGCAATGGGAATAGTTGCAATCATGGTGAAAATTTTTGTTCTCAATAATTTCAAATTGAAAGTCCTCAAGTTAATAATTATAAATTTGAGTTTGTTGAGCAAATGGAAGAAACTTACAATGATCACACGGATTTGCCGTTTGAAACATATATGAAACAATATGAGAAACAAAATCAAATCCCATCATGTGACAAGTCAAATAATAATCCACCTTTTACCCAAATTGATGATTTTCAAATAGCAACTTTTGAAATTGAAAATGATAACCTTAATGAAGTTGTTGAAAATTTGGTAATTGAGTTGGATTTCAATTCTTTTGAGAGTGTGAAACCAAATTAAATTTTGATCTTCCTTTTTTCGAATTTGAAAATTTGAATACCACAACTTTGGATTTTGTACATGATAAATATAATGAAGTTGTTGATAATCCAACAAAAGAAGACGAATTTAATGAACATAATTTCTTTGGACTTTTCGAAGATGAGTTGTTAAATTCCAAAAGGGAAGATTTAAATCACCATTTTGATTTTAAATCAATAATTCTGAAGAAGTTTTCAATGATAAGTTTGAATTTTAATTTAGTAAAGATAAACTTGAACTTCAACCAATTGTAATGTCAACCCCAAAACTCATTGAAAATAAAACAACTTATACGATTTTTGATAAAACGACATTTGTTTTTCCAAATCAACATTCAACTCTGAAATCTTTTATGGTTTGGTTTTCTGCGCTTAAGCTATGTATCTCATACTTGACGAGACAAATGAATTGGTCTTTGGAAGACCGTTTCATTTATTCTTTAACGATATATTTTCTGATGTCTTGTAAATAATAATTTTTTCATTTTCATGTAAATATAGGTCACATTTTATTTTTATTTTATTGTTCTCCTTTCACTTGGGTTGACTGTGGGGAAACAGTCAAAATCAAGTGTGGGGGGTCTCATCTTCTTTTTGATTTTTCATGGTTTATTTTTTGCATTTTCTTTCCAAAACTAAAAAAAATTCAATATATATATATATATAAAACACAAAAAAATTTAAAAAAATCCAAAACAAACTTACTTTCTAGCATTTTGATTTACTTTTAAACAAACACTATAGGATAAGTATAAGATTTTGGTTATTAAATTGAAATTTTTGAAAATTTATTTGTCTTAACAAAAATAAAAATAAAGTTTGATTACAAGTAACGATGGTTTAACTAGTATATAGGAAGGTTCATGGGTGATAATTATTAAGTATATCCTAATGGAAAATCTTTACTTAAAAAAGTGGTGAATTTTAAGAAAAGAATATAACATTTTTTATCTTCTAAGTTAAATGGTGCTTAGATGATTTTGCAAAACTCTCTCTTTAAAAATAAACAAAAAAATATATTAAATTTTTTTTTTTTTGTATATATGTATGTATTTTTTAATAACACCTAGAGTCATGTGTTCACACGTAAGTGTGTACACTCGCCATGCTCTATACCCTTCTCACGTAAGTCCGAAAGGCGGTGCATGATCGGTATATCTAGCCTCGGTTTATCTGAGTTTGGTGTATGTATATAAAAATTCTTTTAATAATGCCTACAGTCGATAGGTGTACACACTTGTGTGTTCACTCGTCATGCTCTGTATTCCCCTCACATAAGTACGAAAGGTAGTGTATGGGTAATATATCTGGCCTCGGTTTTCTAAGTTAGGCATATGTAAATATTGTTAAATTAATGAAATTTTCAAAAATGGAGAGAGTAAGCAATTGAAATCCAAGCACTATTTTCACTTATTTGGTTTAACTTGTTATTCGAAAGAAATGAAAATACCACTTTTAAAAACTTTGATAATTAACTAAGGATCCATTTCATAGTTACACTATGTTATCAACTAAAACAACTAGCCAAACAAGAGTCTATTTGTTATGATGACTTAATTTGTATTCGAAATTTTGACAAGTAAAGGACTTAAATTTCTTGATAATGACCAAAACTTATTTAACTTATTCGTGTCGATTTAAGAGTAAATTATTCATTTGTAAATATTTCCAAAAACTTGCATTCATATCTTTGTAAATAAATCTTGCATTTTGGAAATTTTCATTTTGTAAATATTTTCATGTCGCATTTGGATTTTGCGGGTAGTATCCGCTGAAAACCCTCACGAGACAACACTCGTCCTACTAAGGACACCTAGAGGTTTAACGGCTTATTACATACGCTCAATGCAATCGCGCTCCTTACGAAAATGGATGTATCTTAGTTTTAGTTTATTCGAGGATGAATAAAAAGATAAGTGTGGGGGTACTTAATGTGCACGTAAATGTGCATATATTTAGTTCCATATTTAATCTAATTTAATTAAATAAATAATCATATAGAGTGTTTTAACATGTTTAAACTAAAATTTCAATTATTTTTAAATCATCATATATTCATCTTCATATAGGGGCAAAATGGTCATTTTTGTGCATATATTAGTTTGAGAATATTTATTCGCACATTTTATTTTTATTTGTAGGAAAATTGGATGAAAATTACAAGAGGCTTTATGAAGAAATGTGCATGCACAAGAGAAGGAAACAAATGAAGATGGAAATAATTCATTTAATGAATCATGGAGGACCACACCTACCCACTTACCATGATGTACAATTAGAAGCTAATGCACATGCTAAATGGCTGTTAAAGTTACATGCACACTTAATGGAGGATTAATTCATGCTAATGATAACTTGGTGGCCACACTTTCTCAAATGTAGTTTGGGTAGTTCCCAAAAATAGGATTAGGGTTTCAAAACGTATAAATACACCATTTGTTCATGTAATCAATCTCTTAGCCTCCTTTGAGCCTCCTTAGCCTCTATTTTAGTTAGTTTAGTTTGAGGCTCAAAAATAAAAAAAGCTCTTTTTTCTCTTTCATGGCTACTTAACCATTTTCTTTTATGTAATTTTCTTTTAATGCAATTTTAATTCAATCTCTTTTTATTTACATGCTTTTTTCTTTCATGTTAGTAGTGTAGATCTTTTTATTTATGCAAGTAGAATAGCTTTTATTTTATGTTAATTAGCTTTCTTCTTACTAAGCTTGCATTTTCCTTTTGTTTATGTTTCATGTTGCAGTCTACATTTGTTGAAATGATAAAATATAAGAGGCTAAACCCCTTTAATTTAGGGGTAATGAAGCTCTCTTATCATGTAGATTCAACATTTTGATAATTTTTTATCTTGTTTTCCGCTTAATGAAAATATTTGAATGGGTTGAACTTTGTTGTTTTAGCTTTGAATTTAATAGCCTATGTTGTTGATACCAAATAGGCTATGCTTAAACAAATACAACCACAAATTACCTCTTCATCTACATATAATGTAGGTAATGAAGTGATTTTAAAATCAAAATTTGATGGTCTATATTTCTAATTAGTAGTTAATAGATCATGCTTAGAATAGATTTTATTTTCAAATTCATTGTCAGTTTTCATGAGAGTTTGCAAGTGGTTTAATAGGTGTGTTATAATTTGATGGTTTATATTAGGCTAATTAATAGCACAAATATTCCATACTTATGATAAACACATCAATTAAACTCACTAATGACCAAAAAAGAGATATGTTATCCGGGTTTTTTACCCAGCAGAAATGAATAGGAAACAGAACAACCTCGTGTAAACAGGATGGTTCAGGACTTAACCAGAAAAGCTGAGACAAGGGATCAACAAGGGCGAAGCAATATTAGCTATATGGCTAAGACAACGACTTGGATCAATGAAGCCGAGAGATCGGCATTCTCTTAGTCCGATCAGCGGCTGAACGTAAACAGCTAATGAATTGCCATCAAAACGTAACAACTACGATAAAAGGCTATGGAAACATTTTCAATTCCAAACTCTAGAAAAAATCCTAAGTGTTTGGACCATCAGCAACCCATGCCTCTCCGTAAACCTTCCAACATGACAGCCAAAGAATACTACGAAAGGAGGCCAAGACAGCCAAAGAATACTACGAAAGGAGGCCAAGACCTTAGCTTGCAAAACGGGCCAAGTCTAGGGTCGCTCGCGGCCTATGGCTTCACCTCGTTTTATGAGCCAAACTTTCCCAGTGTCGTTTCCTACCTACCTGCGAGCTGATGAAGATATAGCCTAGCCCAGATGCTCTCCGACCCATATAAATACCAACCTACCTACAAGTCTCTAGCGACCCATGGCTTTGCCTCATTTTGTGAGCCAAACTTTCTTAAGGTCGTTTCTTACCTACCTGCGAGCCGATGAAGACGTAGCCTTGCCCAGAAGCTCTTCGATCCATATAAATACCAACCTACCTGCGACATAAAGAGGATCTTCTCCTGACTGGTTGCTGAAGCTCTACTGAAATTATTCTTCACTCTTTATCTCCCTCACAATAATCTCCAAAGGAAGTCACCGTCATTCTCTAGTGGATTCCAACTCTGGGGATTCAATCTAGCTAAAGATAATCAAAGCCTTATAATCAAACATCTCTTGTAACAACAATCAGTCTTTAATAAAACTATAAAGTGGACGTAGGCTTCATTAACAACCGAACCACTATAAAAATTCTCTATATACTTTCTTTTATTGTTCTTTCTTTATATCTATGATATGTGATATTGCTCTATCAGGATAGGGCTGGTGCTTTAAAATCCAAACCAGGGTGTTGGTCCATTTTTTGGGTCAACATTTTGGTGCTTTCACTGAGAAACCAACTCAGGGTCCAAATCTAGCTATCTACTTTGGATCTCATAGGTCCAGAAGTTAGATCCCCGGTCTTTGCTTGAAGAATCCACTATTTGGAATCAATGTCTCCTGGAAGAAGAAGAACTGCCTCTGGAAGGTCTATATGGTAAGTAGTAGCTGGATAAGTTGTTAATCCCCAACAAACCAAAGTGAATAGCGCTAACTTAGGGAATCAGGCACCTGCCTCCTCAAGTCAGCATGAAGTTGTTACCAGGGATGAGTTAAATAAAATGGTTGATGAGATCAACCATTTTATGGAGAGTAGCCAAAAGGCTCTAATAGATAATCTTAACACTCTCCTAATCCTACAGTCAAATCCTACTCCAAGGACTATGCCCGAATCCACGGTTGCTATGGAACAAGAGAATTCCTCTGTTTTTGGTCTTCATAAAAGAAACGGAAAATAGCCACAAAAAAGGGTGACAATAGGACTTAACGTGGTCGGAAATGCAAGTACTCCGTATGCCACAAGGCAACCTATTCTGAATTTGAGTCAAGGGGCAAAGACACCAGTAGAAGACATATCTATGGATCTTTCCGACTCAGAGGATGGAGAGCCAAACGACAAATTGGAAGAAGACATTAATGCATTTGATAATGCGAGGAATACCCAAACTGATCTAGTGAGACCAATCGCAAGCCAAAGGGACCCTGCAAGAGTAGCTCTCCGGAAGACAGGCGGAGAGCCTAGGCCTCTGCCCACTCACTAGGATCATTTGCAAAGTCAAAAACTTGGTGTAGTGACTGCTTGCCGTGCTTTGGTCTATATAACATCTGAGGAATACATAGCAGACATGGTTAAACGATTAATGGAGGAGAGTAAAGATAGAAGAGATGATGAGTTGGGATCTGCGCCAAGTCGGACTCCCTTCACCGATGAAATCTTGAACGAGAGATACCAGAAAAGTTCACAATGCCAACTATTTCATCCTATGACAGAACAAAGGACCCGAAGCCTCACTTGTACAAATACAGTTGGTATATGGATGGAGCAAATGCTTCTGAAGCTGTTCGATGTAGATGCTTCCCTATCTTTCTCGAAGGGGTTGCGTCAATGTGGTTCACTAGGCTTCCACCAAGATCTATCTCTACTTTTGACCAACTAGCAATAAGGTTCCTTGATCAGTTCAGACTCCATACTGCGTAGCTAAAAGATGTCATGTCCCTATCCGGGTTGTTCCAATGGCTTAATGAATCACAGAATCTTTCATGAGTAGGTTTAACACCACGGTGACGGAAGAAAGCAACCTCAATGAGGACATGGTTTTTATGGCATTAGTTCGTGTCATTCACCTAGAAACTGAATTCGAAAAATGGATTAAAATGAAGCAACCTACCACCAGGAAAGATTTCAATCGCAAAGCAAGTTAGTACCTAAGGTTGGAAGAAGCTTTGGAATTAGAAGAGAAGTCTACTAGTGTGCAATCGACAAATGTTGAGCAAAACGATGTAGCAATGAATCAAAATGTGCACACTTCTCGAAATGCTGAAGGAACCACTGGGAAAGACGGGAATTCAAAGAGAAAAGGTCAAAACTCCAATAAGAAGAATGGTAATGGCAACAATAAAAAGCTTAAAGGGTTTAAGCCCGAAGGCTACACTCCCCTGAATGACACACCGAAAAACATTTTTCTCACAATTCAAGGAACCCAGGAATGAAAAAAGCCACCTAGAAAGGAGGCGACCGAGCATCAGAAGTGCTCAGGGAAGTTCTGCCGCTTCCATGAGACACACATCCACAATATGAAAGAATGCCGCCACCTAAAGAATCTCATTGAGGAACTGATCCAGAACAACAAACTCCAGCAGTACGTAAAACAGCCACAAAAAACCTCGATCAATCTGCGAATTCTCTGCACCTAAGAGAACAAAGGAATCAAGCTGGAACCAGTGAAGAAGGGTCAAAATGAACTGACCAGAGACCCATCATCGGAACAATATTTGGGGGCCACATCCCACACAAATTGGGGGACATGGAGCGATATGTAAGTTCGTTGAAGCATGCTCCGAAGGAATCATGTTTAGCTGTGGAAGATGAAACTCCAATTAAGATGCAAAGGATCTTGAATGATGATATTGTGTTTCGAAATCGGGACACCGAAGGGATCAAAGCTCCAACTTTCGATCTGATAGTGGTGACGGTAGTAATTGGACCTGCTGTAGTTCAACGGGTGTTGGTTGACAGCGGCAGCTTTGTTAACATTCTCTTTAAACGCACTTTCGATCAAATGAAGATTGGCATGAAAAGTGTGTCCGCGTGCCAAACAAAGATTCAGGGGTTTTCTGGTGAACCCAAACAACCGGTAGGAACAATTGATCTACCCGTGGAGCTTGGAGAGGGTGAGCGAAGGTCACCCTCATTCAGACTTTTGTGATCGTGGATGAGATGTCAATATACAATGCCTTCTTAGGACAGCTTGCATTAGCTAACTTCAGAATAGCACTGGCCCAATGGTGCCTTAAAATGAAGTTCCCTATAGAACACAGAGTCAGAATTCTGAAAGGAGATCAAAGCGCCGCCCGAGAATGCTACATAGCAGAATTGTATGAGTCAAGAGGAAAGGAAAAAGGAAAGGATATGGGGAAAACCCTCCACATCCGTGAACCCTCCGAATAGCAACTGCAGAACCGCCCTTGGCTTGGGGACCATAACCGATTCGACAAGGCTTTGGATCATAGAAAGAAGAGCTCAGGGGAGGATCGGGCAGTACCGGTTGAATTGACGGTGTATGTCCCAGTCTGTATGGATGACCCAACACGGGTCCTGAAAATTGGGTCGCAGCTTGGAAACAAGATGTGGTCATAGCTAACCAAATTCCTTCGTGCCAATTTGGATGTATTTTCTTGGACACAATCCGATATGTGTGGGGTATCACCTGAAATTGCCTGGCACGCTCTCAATATTGACTCCAAATTCACACTGGTAAAGCAAAAAAGGTGCAGCTTAGGCCCTAAATAGTCCAACGCATTGAGAGAGGAAGTAGATAAACTGATGGCTAATGGCTTCATTCGAGATGCAACCTACCCTAAGTGGGTATCGAACCCAGTCCTAGTCAAGTAGTCCAATGGAAAATGGCCAACTTGTGTTGATTTCTCGGACCTCAACAAAGCCTGTCCGAAGGATAGCTTCCCATTCCCTAGGATTGATCAGTTGGTGGATGGGACGATGGGACACGATCTGCTATCATTTATGGATGCGTACTCGGGCTATAACCAGATCTTGATGCATGAACCAAACCAAGAGAACACCAGCTTCATCATCGATTCGGGACGGTACTGTTACCGAGTAATGCCAATCGGTTTGAAAAATGTAGGGGCAATGTACCAAAGGCTAGTGAATACTATGTTCAAACGCCAGATCAGGAAGACTATAGAAGTTTACGTGGACGATATGTTAGTCAAATCCCGAGTAGCTGCTATCTATCTTGACGACCTCGCTGAAATGTTTGAAATACTCCAGAAGTATGGAATGAAATTTAACCCACTCAAGCACCACTTCGAAGTAGCCTTTGGGAAATTCTTGGGATTCATAGTAAGTGCCCGGGGCATCGAAGTGAATTCAGAGAAAATAATAGCGTTACGGGAAGTCCAAGCCCCTAAAAATAAGAAGGAACTTCAAAGCTTGAATGGAAAAGTCGCAGCACTGAGTCAACTCATCTCAAAAGATATAGACAAGTGTATACCGTTCTTCGATGCGCTAAAAAAGGGAAAGAAAAACTTTGAATGGAGTGAAGCTTGTCAAACAGCTTTCGAGGAATTGTTACGACACATGGAAACTCACCCGATCTTATCAAAACTAGTCGATAGAGAAGACTTATTCGTTTATTCAGCATTTCCTCACATGCACTGAGTGCTTCCCTTGTGCAGGAAGAAGCAAGAATCTAACGACCCGTGTCCTACATTAGCAAATGGTTCACCGGAGCTAAGAAGAATTACCCAAAACTGCAGAAGCTAGCGTATTTCCTTCTGATCGCATCCCGAAAATTATGACCATACTTCCAGGCTCATCCGATTAAAGTATTGACTAACCAGCCCCTGAAGCAAGTTTTATAACAGCCAGAAACTTCTGGGCGACTACTCAAGTGGAATATAGAATTGAGCCAATACGATATCACATGCCATGCAAGAAAAGCAATCAATGGGCAAGCGTTGGCTGATTTCACTACCGAATTTACCATAAGGGACGAGGAGGAGGAAGTCCTGTCAGAAATAGGCACGCAATGGAAGCCCTTCATCGACAGTGCATCAAACAACTTCTGTTCGGGAGTAGGAGTCGTGTTTGAAACCCCAGAGGGGCGAGCCATTAGCTATGCTTTACGCTTGGAATTCTCAGCAACAAATAATGAAGCAGAGTATGAAGCATTGATCATTGGATAAAAGTTGAGAAGGAACCCGGGATAAAATCTATTCACATATACAGTGACCCTAGCTGGTCGTCTATCAAGTGAAAGGGGAGTACCAAACGCATGGAGAAAATCTCACCTCGTACCTGTCTAAAGTACAAGAGCTGTTAAGCAATATCGAGCACTACACCATAACTCACATCCCACGGGAGCAAAACACCAAGGCAGATTATTTAGCCAAGCTGGCAAGCTACGGAGAAGCCCGGTCATTGGGATTGGTCCCGGTTGAAATGCTAACCAACCAAAGCATAGACGAAATGGACGTATACTGGATTCTTGAGACCACCGTCGAGCCAGATACATGGATGACACCGATAAAGGACTATCTACTTATAGGAACCCTACCAGTTGAGCGAAATCAACGGAAGAAGCTCCTCCAGAAGGTGCCACGATTCATGATACAGGATGGGGTACTCTATCGAAGGGGATTCTCGACCCCTCTTCTTAGGTGTGTGACCGATGATGAAGCACGACGAATCCTGAAGGAAGTACATGAAGGCGAGTGCGGAGACCACACTGGAGGGCAGACACTGGCAAAGAAAGTCCATCAATACAGATAGTTCTGGCCAACAATAAATTGTGATGCTGTAGATCACGCCAGGAGATGCGATCGCTGTCAAATATTCAGCAAAATTAAAAGAACTCCTTCAACGGAACTGACGCAGATGATCAGCCCATGGCCATTAGCGATATGGGGGATCGATCTGATTGGTGTCCTTTTAATAGCTAAAGGAAGAGCCAAATATGTTATAGTTGCTTTAGATTATTTCATAAAATGGGCCAAAGCGAAACCACTGGCCACCATAACCATAAAGAAAGTTATTAACTTTGTCACTAAAAACATCATTTGCAGGTTTGGTGTGTTGCAAAAAATCATCACTGGCAATGGAGCCCAATTTGAAAGTGCCAAGTTCAAAGACTTCTACAGGCGCTTCCGAATCGAAAAAAGCTTTTCCATAGTGGCTCATCTGCAAGCAAGCGGGCAAGTGGAAGAAGTAAATAAGATCACCAAATCCACCATCAAAAAGCGATTAACAAAAGCAAAAGGAAATTGGGTTGATGAACTTCCACTCGCAATATGGGCGTACAGGACAATATACAAAGCAACAACTGGCCATACTCCATTCGCCTTGACGTATGGTTCAGAGGCAATGATTCCTGTTGAATTGGAAGTCCCCTCACACCGAAGGTAGAATTTCAATCAAAAGAAAAATGAGCAGCTCCTACTCGAATCGCTAGACATGGTTGATGAAAAAAGAGAAGAGGCAGAGTTGAGAACTGCTGCCCACCAGATGAGGGTTGCATGATACTTTAGCTCCAAAGTTCATAGTCAAACCTTCAAAGTTGGAAATCTTGTGCTCAAATGAGTTTAACCTGTTCAGGGGGCGTTCGGACCAAATTGGGAAGGACCATATGTCATTAATCAAAAGCTCAAGGACAAGACTTTCAAGCTGACAACCGTCGACGGGGTCACAATTCCCAGAGCCTAGAATTGCGAATCGCTCCGCTACTATTTCATTTAAAGAATACTTTATGTATTTTCTATTTTTCAACAAATAAGCCATCCCGGAAATACCGCAGGCATTGTAAATAGGCAAAGAATCTGCCATGCTTTCCTTAATAAAGTTTGCTTCTTGAACCAACCAAACCGTGTCCGTAATAATTACCCACCGAGTCGACGGAAGCAAATCGACTCAAACCGCTGGATCGGCGGAACCTGGTCTTTGCCCTCTGAAAATCGGTGCTACTCCGGCAGCATCGAGAGGGACAAAATAATAACTCCTCGTGTTGCCCGAAGATAGGAAACACCGAGGAAAAACAAAAGCCACGCATCTCATAAGCCGCACACCAAAATAATAACTCCTGGTGTTGCCCGAAGATAGGCAACACTGAGGAAAAACAAGAGCCACGCATCTTATAAGTCGTGCACCAAAATAATAACTCCATGTGTTGTCGAAAGTAGGAAACACCGAGGAAAAACAAAAGTAGCGCATCTCATAAGCCATGCACCAAAATATTAACTCCTCGTGTTGCCTGAAGATAGGCAACACTGAAGAAAAACAAAAGTCGCGCATCTCATAAGCCGCGCCCAAAATAATAACTCCTCACGTTGCCTGAAGATAGGCAACACCGAGGAAAAACAAAAGCCGTGCATCTCATAAGCCGCGCACCAAATTAATAGCTCATCGTGTTGCTCGAAGATAGGGAACGCTGGGGAAAAACAAAAACCGCGCACCTCATGAGCCGTGCACCAAAATACCACTCCTCAAGCTGGCCGAAGATAGGCAACATCGAGGAACGCAAGAAATCATGCATTTCACAATCAGCACCAACCGCTCCCATAGCCGGAAATAATGAACCAATTCCAACAAAATTGGAATGCTACAAACCAAATATACAGAACATATATAAATAGATAGATAAAAGTACAGTAAGAATATCAATGTATTACTTATAATTTTCTGTACACATAATCAAAATGTGGGGGTCGTACCCACACAATAACGACCAACAAATGGAAAATACAGACTCTACATTAAGGATGCGAAGTGCAGACTTTGCACTTGAATAGAATGACTCAAAAAGAAACAAAAACAAGTCAGTTTTCTTGCAAATTATTGGCCAAAATCAGGTCCACCCTCACACCAGCCACTCAACGCTTCTTACCACCGCTTCCCTTTCCGCCTTTGGTTGGCAGCGTTTGCTTCTTTTTAGAAGAAGTGTCACTGCCAGTAATGTCAACGTGTACTTCGGTAGCAATCTCCTCCTCTTCCTCTGAAAGTTTTACAGAAGAGCCTCCATTTCCCTTGCAATTTCTTGACTTCCAAGAGCTCTTCGAAGCCTTGGTTACCTCCACCTTTTCCTTCTTGATGACAATCAAATCGTGCTGAATCTTCTATGGCTACTCCATCTGCGTCCCTTGCTCCTTGGCTTCCACTGCATTTATATCACCTTCCAAAGACCCCGAAGGGTCATCCAAGCCGTGGAGCGCAGCTATCTTCTTGGCTTCTGGCCCCGGTTGAGAACTAGATGCCGATGTGGGAACCGAGGCCGGAACAAATACAACCACAAAAGATGTGAAAATGCAGCGAGTGCGTGTGCCGAAGTAACTGGCACGTCAACTGGAAAAGTGGATGGACCTATAAGATCAAAAATGAAAGCATTAAATTCCTCTTGCTCTTATGGCGTAAGTTGGAAGCCTCCGAATTTGGGAGAAGCATGGACGTTACCTAACCCAGAGGAACGATCACGAATGGCAACTTCAAACTCACCACCTTTGCCTCCTTTTAAGGGCTCCACCACATGATAAATAATATCAAGCCCTGAACTTGTTGGCTGGTCATGGAGCTGCTTCGATGGTTCACCCATGCCGGAAATAAGAGGCCTGGTAAGCACGTCGGTGGTGGTCATCAAGGGAGGATCGGTGGCCTCCTTCTCCCATTCAACTTGGAGGATCTCCTGGCCCTCGAGTAGCGCTTTCTTGGATTCATCGTTAAGATAAGCGTCTTGCAGCTCTTGATCTGAATAAACGTCGCCACTCTCAACAAAGCGGGATGAGATTTCATCCCAAAGAAGGACAAGAGTGCTTGGATACTTCGAGCTGAGATAGCTGAGGCTCCCCTGATGCAACAAAGAGTTAACATAAGAGTTTAGAATTGTCGCATCTAGCTTCTCCATTTTCCTGTCAAACGCATGTTGGAGGTCCAAGTAATCCGCTTTCATCGCAGCCTTCTCAATTTCAACGGCATTCTTGTTGGCACTAAGCTGCACGACCTGAGCCTGTAGCTTGGCAATGGTCTCGGCTTGTTCTAGGTCGTTTTGGATAGCTTGGAGATGCGGCATGAAAGAATCCATGTGGATAAGGTGGAGATCCAGGTCAAACTTGACCCCCCTTTAAGAACCAACCCGGAAGCACTACCTCAAGCTTTGGGGACCAGAAGGAAGAACATAGGCAAGCCTTCGGCGGGGCTGAGAGGCACCAGGAGTAGCAATAACGAGGGAAGATGATGAAACATGAGCTGGGGGCAGAATCGTGGTGGAAGTGATAGGAGTTTCGTGTCCCACGGAAGAGTGTTTTGAAGCAAGCTCTGAAGGATAGGGGCGATAATCAAACTTTGACTTCTTCGATGGTTCATCTCTTTCCTCAAGAGATCTTCTTTTCTCATACCTGCCTTTATATGAACGAGTTCGATCTCTCTCTTCTTGGCGACGGGTTTCAGCTTCGAGTTCTTTCCTCCTCCCGTATTCTTCTTCCGTCTCTTGAAATTGATGGCAACTGGAGGAGTGCTTGGGGTACCACTGTGAATCGGTGATGTCTTCGAAGTCGTCACAGAAGCCTTGTCCCCTCGTCATACCTGGAATATGGCACACATAAAAGGTTTCAAAAGCATGATATAAACTAAGAAAATATATAAAAGATGGAAATAAGTGTAATCCTAGTGCAACGTGTTGTGTGTCCCTAATAGGGGCCTAAGACATCATCACGAACCAGAACAAACGGCTGTCGTAGGTGGGATCGGACTAACTTCGGTTATTATAGGCGGGACCGAGCTAACTACTAGTGCGATATCGCCCGAACAGGAAGGCGTCATGTCAAATTTAAAGTCCTCTTTCATGAGCACGTCGAAGTCGACAAAAACATCGCTGAAATATCTTAACCCTGTTCCGACATCCTTACTCGGAGAATCTTGATGTCTTCTAGTTTTGGGAACTTTGCCTTTGCCAATTGCATCGGAAGGATGTGGACTCGAGAAATCGGAGCACATTCCCAAAGTCTCATCGGAAGACTCCGAGTCTTCACCCTTAGATTCTGACGAGAAGTGATCACTAGCGGTAGACTCGTCGCTACTACTATCGAATTCTCCTTCTTTTTTCTCTAAATCCAACGCGGCTTTGCCTTCTCTGTGTGTGAACTCGTCTTCTGCTTCCTCCAAGATTGGAGGCATTCTAACTGAACCGCTCAGTCCAGTCGCAGCAGTGTCTTCCTTCTCACGGGCCTCATGGGGTGATCCTCTGGACGGGTTACCTCTCTCTTGACCTTCCTCGGAACCGTGGGATGAAGAAGTGGATCTTATGTGAACTCTGGATTGGCCAGGAGAGGGAGTTTCAATCTAAACGGGGGATCTAGCTGGAGCCAATAGCCCGTATCGACGCAAGTTCTCATCGGTCAGAAGAACTTTAACGCACCTCTCTTCGGCGTCAATAGCCTTTAAAGTTTGGCAAACTTCATCAAGTGTAACAACCCAAAATTTAACCCATAATAATTAATTCATTAATTAATTAAATAATAAAATAACTTTGTGAAATTATCAGAATAAATTATCAAACTATTCCTTCTATTTTTTGGGTTATTTTGCAAGTTTACTAAAAAATTCTTTGGCTATAAGGAATAAAATGTTAAAGAAGGTTTGGTGATCCTGTAAAATCTGACCCATTTCCACGAGAATTGTACCGTTGTGTCCGTGGTAATTTTCTGGTCAATTTCCATATATAGAACGTCAGAATCCGAGCTAATATGAGCTAAAAACAAAATAAACAAGAAAAGAAGAAAAACAAGAATATATATATATATTGGGCTAGGTAGACCCAGGGGTCGACCTAACCATGCCCTAGGTCGACCGGCAGGTCGACCTAAGGGGAGGGGCGGTCGACCACCTGGTCAACCCGCCTACGGGTTTGAGGCGAAGGAATTCCTCCTTCGTCTTGTGCAATTTTAACGCGTCAATTTCCCTATTTTGCTCAATCTGGTCCCTTCATGCTTCCATCCGATGGCACCTATTCAGCCTATGACGTAGTTGCATCCTATTTAATTCCCAAATCCAACGGTCTGAGATCCACTTCTACCACTACAGGATTCCTAAAAACTTGTTTTAAAATTAAAGTATTTTTCTAAAAGCAACCTATTTTTAAGTAGCATATCTTCAAATTAGAAGTATATTTTAGAAAGAAACTCGTATTATAGAAGTAGTTTTTCAAGTATAAAAGAGGTTTTATAAAAATCCCCTCAAAAGTCCAGTTCAATCTCCCTTCGACTCCTTCCTAATTTATCCTTTTCTTTTCGTAGAATGGCGGATGCCCCGAACCTTCCCGAAGGCATTCCAGTCCCAGCCACGTTTTGTAGGTATCAACAAGCCACAACTCCAGAGGGGCATGGGCAAGCGCCCAACCCAGCATCGACGGGTGGGAATCCCATCAACCCACCTACCGCCATCAATTTCTCTAAGCTTTGTAAGGATTTTGCGAGTTTGGGTGGAAAGACTTTTTCTGGTAAGGTGACTTTTGTGGCGGCGAGAGCTTGGCTTAGAGACACAGAGAGGATATTCAGACTATTGGGATTGGATGATCAGCAGCGAGTTCAGCTAGCATCTTGACAGTTGAAAGAGAAAGCTTTATATTGGTGGGAGGTCACAGAGTTAGAAGGAAGGGAGGTGACTTGGAATGGATTCCGGGAGCAGTTTGATAGGAAGTTCTTATCTCAAGCAGAAGGGAGTGTTCAGTTGGAGTGATTCATTAATTTGAAGCAAGGGAGTTTGGCTGTGAAGGAGTACATTAATCAATTCAATGAGTTGTCACGGTTTGGGTTGAAGTTGGTTAATACACCGCACAAGAAGGCTTTGAAGTTCGCAAAGGGATTGAATCAGCCCCTTCAAGGGTTGTTATTGAATCACGTGCCGATGGGAGCTACATATGAGTCACTAGTAGAGATGGCACTTATGTCCGATGCAGCTAAGGAGGGAGAGTTTAACGAGACCCCTAAGTCGGAAAGTTTTAAGAAGAAGTGGGGGAAAGATAAGAAGGCTGAGAATAAAAATAAAGGAGGAGGACCTCAAAGGCAGATCAAGAAAAATGAGAAGTGCAAGAGTTATGGGATGGTTGGTCATTACGCAAAGGATTGTAAGAAGGCAGCAATGAAAGGGAAGTGTTTCAATTGTGGACAGCCTGGTCACTTTAGTAAAGCCTGTCCTCAGAAGATAAGGCAGGGAGCGAGCACGCCTACAGCTCAGATACAGGCTTTGGATGCAGCTCCTTCTAGCAATAGACCAGATAAAGGTAAGAAAATCACTGTAGAAGTTTTGATTTCTATTTTTGATTTTTCCATTTAGACTCTTTTCGATTCTGGAGCATCACACTCTTTTATCTCTAGTAGATTGTTTGCACTTAGACATCTCTTTAGTAGTAGATCCCATTTTGTTTCAAACCCCATAGGAGGATCGACACATTTATCTATGGTCGGTAGGGGTTTGAAAATTTGTATACTGTGCATAGAATTTGATTGTGATGCCTATGTATTGGGATTTTCGGGGTATGGGATGAATTGGGAATGGATGGGGTATCCACTTGTGAAGCGATATTGGACTGCGAAAGGAGAGTCGTTAGATTAGAGGCATGCAGTGGTAGGACTCTCGAGGTCTCTTGTGACCTACAGGGGTCAATCATGTTGAGCTTCCTTTTCCTTTGATCCATTACTAGGAAAGATAGTTTCCGTTCCAGTCATCAAAGATGTTTCAGACATTTTGAGGAGGTTCTTCGTACACTTGGTGTTCATCAGTTGAGAGCAAAGTTCTTGAAGTATCACTTTTGGCATAAGGAAGCGTGTTTCTTGGGGTATATAGAAGGTCTACACATGGAAAGAGTTTGAGAAATGATTTTGTACATTTAGGTTCAGATTATGAAAAGCTAAAGAGAGGTAGGCAAAGATTGGAGATGTACAATAGATTCAGCGGATAAGGAAAGAAGAAAGCCCATGTGTAGATAATTGCAGAAATTATAAGTGTTTCATATAAGTGGATTTAAAGGTAGTACCTTAGAATAAATATGAGTATAGGAGCAAAAGACTTTAAGTAAGGAAATGAGATTTCCAAGGTTTAGGAAGGATATTCCTTGGGTAATAAGTAGAAAAATCCACTTTATGTCCAACACAATAAACTGAAATTATTAGAATTGGAAAAAAATTATATAATTGTCAATATTTTTAAAGTAAATATTGGGAATATAGTAAGAAATTTAAATTGGTTTTTATATGATGAAAATTTTATTGAAAAGGTGAAATTATTTTTGAAGAATTATAGAGCGTATATAGCTCACTAGTTCCTTTGTAAGTAAATATAGATTTTAAATATAAAAACCTAAAATGTATTAAGTATCGAAAACATAGATTACAACATTTATTGTTGTAATTAATGTTTTCGTGAAAATAAAGGGAGCATAAACTATAACACTACCGTTATAGTAAGTGACTCCCAAAGGAAATGTTTTTACATAGTAGATGTGGTTTATTAGTATTTATTTTTAATTAAATTAATACACTAGTATTTTTGAGTTGTAGTAACAGTGTTTTGCGCAACACCTATTTTAAACCCAAATAAAAATGTATTTTTAAAAGATAATTTCTAAGAATAGAAATAAAAGTGATTTGTGAATACACCTATTAATTAAATAGGTATAAGAAAATGTTTTTGGTTATGGATATATTAAAACAGTTTTGAAGATGGGTTTTTCTGAAAAGAAAAAGTTAGATATTAGAAGATGTCTATCGTAAGAAAATATAATTTAAACATACATTAATCTGTTGAATGAAAAGAATAATGGTACAATTTTCTAAGAAACCAATAAAAATGTTTTATGCAAGTTACAAGGAATGCATGAAAAAGGTATACAAGGTATGGGAGCACCATATTTTGTATAGCCTATTTCAAAAAAATATAAAATAAGTTCCTTGTAATTTCACATAAACATGAAATCCTCTTTTAAAAGGTTCATAGAAGATTTTAGCATTAATAATTTCTCATAGGAAAAAGTAGTTCTAATACATTAAGGTATGAGATCGTTAGGTGTAATAAGAAGATGTTTTGAAAACACATAAGAATATTTTAAAGATATTTTAAAAGAAAACGGTTTAGTGAAAAAGTAAATAGGTTTTTGGAAATGAAAACTTAATAAAAGTAGAATTTGAAAATTCAAATTTTTATAGAAAACTAGAAAGGTCTTTAAAAGAAAAGAGGAATAAGTTTTAGACTTAGAATTTGAAAGTTTTTCTCTCTAGGTTTGGGAAATAATGTAAATTCAAAAAGATGTAAGGATGTAAATCTAGAAACATAAAATGTTAAGCAACCGAGTATTTTTGAATTTAGGAAGAACTTAAAGATAAGGACAAAGATTTTAGGATTTGAAAATTTATAAGCCTTAGTTTTTGAAATGAGAGGATAAATATCAAACCAAACTCTTAAAAGTGGAATAGACAGGAATCATTCCCTAAGGAGTGACGGAAAAGGTGTAAGGCTATAAAGAAGACAGCAGTAATTACTTTTGGAAGTAATAATAGAGTTTCCCGTAAAGCATATAGGGTACTAGTGAGAACCTAGGAATGTTGATTCATGTGAGCAGGCTAAAGAAGAACAGTAAAGTGAAATTAGTAAGATTGTAAGGCACACATGGTTGAGGACGTGCATTTTTGATTTTGAAGAAACTTGGGAAAAGCATCTTCCTTTAGTGGAATTCTCACATAATAGTAGTTTTCAAATTAGCATGAAAGTGGCACCTTTCGAAGCTCTTTATGGAAGACCGCGCAAGTGGCTTTCATGTTAGATAGAGTCTACAGAGGTTAAAAAGACTTCGGAGAAGACTAGATTTGATTTGGAGAAAATTCGTATTTCATATCCGCATTTCTTTGATAGTAATTTTTAGAATTTCCTATTTTCCATCTATAGTTTTGAATATGTTCTTTCATTTATTATTCTTTGGGAGGGTAGGACTTAGGAGTTAACCTATGGATGGTAGGATTTGATGTAAACATGTTATTAGAACATGTTATGGATGATGTATGCAAGTAGTTGCAAGTGTTTGCTAGTGGATGCTAATGGACGCATATACTTACACTAGGCACTATCATCTCTTAGGGATCGGCCTAACTAGGACACTAGAGCATATGCATATGGATGTGTGTGCATTTGCGTTTTTATTTTCATGGTTGCTATAGATGGATGTTTATCACATGGTTGTTGCATTTGGATGATGATTGAAGCACGCATATAGAACTATCAGTTATCATTAGGAATTTTTGCATTCATTTGAATACATAGCACTGACATGATTGCATAAAAGGAGGACAACTGAATTAGTGGACCGCCTAATCTTTTGCATTAGTTAGGGACATTAACACTACACTAATTGCATAAGTATCATAAACTGCATTAGAAAAACTTAAGGACAATGGATGAATGGATGATGGTTGAGTAGTTGGTTGTAGAACTTGGATGAAAACATTTAGTTCATTCTTTTATCCTTAGAGAGTTCGGGGACGAAATCCGTTAAGGAGGGGAGAATGTAACAACCCGAAATTTAACTCATAATAATTAATTCGTTTATTAATGAAATAATAAAATAACTTTGTGAAATTATCAGAATTGAGCCACGGAAGTTGCATCGTTGTGTCCGCGGTAATTTTCTGGTCAATTTCCATATATAGAACGTCTGAATCCGAGCTAATATGAGCTAGAAACAAAATAAACAAGAAAATAATAAAAACGAGAAGAAAAAAAATATTGGGCTAGGTCGACCTAACCACGCCCTAGGTCGACCGGCTGGTCGACCCACCTATGGGTTTGAGGCGAAGGAATTCCTCCTTCGTCCTGTGTGATTTTAACACGTCAATTTCCCTATTTTTCTTAATCTAGTCCCTTCGTGCTTCCATCCGATAGCTCCTATTCAGCGTATGATGTGGTTGCATCCTATTTAATCTTCAAATCCAACGATCTGAGATCCACTTCTACTATATAAATAAGACCCTAGCCCTAACACATTTTCTCATTCTAGATTTTCTCCGCTTGGGTTCACCTTTTCAGAAAGGACCCTAAAACGAATAATTTTCCAAGGAGAGAATCTTTTTAAATAAAATATTTTAATACCCTCAAGTGGATCCGGGAAGACCAAAAGGGAAGAGCTTAGGACCACAAGTGAGTGATTGTAATTATTTAGGTTTTTAAGTAATTTAAAATAATAGGGTTTCCAATAATTGTAGTTTTACTACGATATTTGAAATAACCTTTTTAGTAGTTTATTTACAGTTTTTAGAATTATTTGCAGTCTATTTCTTTTAGCTATTCTTTTCAGTTAATTTTAGTTTTTTTCTGTTAATTATAGCTTTTCCATTTATTTACAGTTTATTTACAGTATTTAATTTATTTACTGTTATTTATGCGTTATTTGCATCCTTTTCCTACGCTTTGGATTTTCTTCTATTTTCAGTTTTCTTCTTCTTCTTCGCGTATGGATTAGAATAGATTAAACGTGAATATATATTAAAATTATAAGAATACTGAAATAACGGAAGATAAGATGTAAATTGTAAGGACTGTAATAAAAATGGAATTAAGACTGAAATTGAGCCTAATTATGATATTGATGTTAGAATTGGACTAATTAAAGATAACTGGCCTAGTTATAACTTAAATTATAACTAACAAGAGTAAAAGATGAAAGAAGCTTATTTTCACACTTAGACCTTGGGTTAAGTAATAAGCATGATTATAAGGAAGATTATAATAAGAAAACAGAATAGAATGAAGCTTATTTTAAGACTTAGGATAAATTAATAAGCACAGATAGTAAGAATAATAACAAAGGCTTATTTAAAATAATTTATCTAAGTTAATAAGCAAAGATGAATAGATCCGTACAGGAAGCATTTCCCTTATGCTGTTTAGGGTAGATTGGTGGTCAATAGTTAAAAGAAAAGAACCGTACCGGCGGCATTTTCCCTTATGCTGTTTAGGGTAGATTGGCGGTCAATAGTTAAAAGAAAAGAACCGTACCGGAGGCATTTATCTTATGCTGTTTAGAGTAGATAAGTGGTCAATAGTTAAAAGAAAAGATCTGTATCGGCAGCATTTCCCTTGGGGCACGCTTATGCTGTTTAGGGTAGATAAGAGGTCAATAATTAAAAGACTAAATCATGGGGATTTGGACAAGGGACGCAACTATATTTTGTTTAACAGGGATCAATACCAACTACATTCCCTATTTTCTATGGACACGGTGTCTCATAATAGCCTGAAGTGAGACGAGGGCACGCTTATGCTGTCTAGGATAAATAAAAGGTCAAAAGATGGAGCAATAGATAGTGCGAACCAGCGATGACCGAGCATGCAGCACTGATTAGGGGAGATAAGTCGCTATTGAGTTCCAAGCGCTTAGTATGTGTGTCTTTCGTAGACACCATTGTCTTCTGTGTAGTGAGCCATATAGCGTCTAGTCCGTAGTAAGGTTTATGGAGTAGCAGGCCGATTAAAGGGTAGAATTAGGATTTCAGCCTAATTATAGGATTAGGAATTCAGCCTAATCAAAGCATCAATCAAAGACAAGTGTAAATAATCAAAGTTAATCAATTGTGTTAATTTAGTTAAATCGTATTTATTTCCAGCTTATTCCTTCTTCATATTTCCTTTGTTTCCTTTTATATACTAGAACTGTTGTAAGGTGTATTATTTTTACTTTGCTTAAAAATTCTAGTAATTACTATCATTCACCAGGCTTTTAGTTTGACTCACTCCTCCATTTTCCCCTCTTCCCGCATAGGCAATTAGGGGCAAAGAAGATAGACCGCAGCTTCTTGGAGACCCTATCATGTATTCCTTCTTTTTATTTCCAGCCTTTTGTTCTTTTATTGTACTGGCACTGTATTGAGGAAAAGTTTGTGTTTGTACTCTGGTTTTTCTGATGAGACTTAGATTTTATTTTCATAAGACTATTGTATTTGGTATTTGGAACATATGTGGTTTGTCTGAAGTATTTATGAAGTATTAATTTTTAGAATCACTTATTGTTTTTAATTACTTCCGCTGTGTTATTATTTATCTATTTTGTCTTGTGAATCTTAGTCTCTACTAGCTTTAGTTATGCCTACAATGCACCACATCTTTTAGTGTATCCTTTTGGGTATACTAAGGGGTGTGGGGTGTTACATCAAGAGTTATATCTCTATTCGGCCTTGGGATAACTGCAAGAGAAGTATAGTTATTTAGAAACTCCATTACAATGCCTCGGAGCTCGATAAGCGAAAATGAGAAGCTTACCCCCTGTCATCCACCGATAGTTGAATCCCTCGGGGAATCTAACAAAAAAGTACCACGTCTTGAACTGTGATAAGTTGCTTTGCAAGCACAAGACGATCTTTCGATTCCTCTGGGCCTCAGTTATAATCAAAGAGGGACAATCATCTCTCCTCTTGGACTCCGGAAAATACCGCAATTCATCAAAACTTGGAGGGCGTTTGAACGTTCGCATGAAAATGGCATGCAAGCAAATAAGGATGGCGTGGCCATTCAAATGAAGCTGGAATAGGGAAATACCCAAGTTTAAGAGAGTCTCACGTAGAAAATCATTGAAGGGAGGCACGGCTCCATTCAGACACATGTATCCATGACAAGCAGTGTACCCCGGAGGGGGAATATGAGCAAATTCGTCTTTCACCGGTAGGCACACATCCTCTTCGTGAATTCCATGCTGCGTATATATATTATGAAGAACCTTGGCGGAAACCACCGACGAAGCTCATTCAGGTGGATTAAGCAAGACTTGAAAGTTGGAAGGCGTGCGATCCACGATTGGCCCAACCGAAACTAACTAACCATATTGAGCCTACGAGGTGGATGATGATTCAGCTTCGGAGAGCGTCGGGCTTCGCCCACTTGATTTACAACACATGGATGGCTGCTTCATTCTATATAACAGAACTCGCGTTCGAAAACGGTCGGGTATCCTAAATTAACAGCTTCCCCTGCCACACTCGAATTCTAAAGAAACATTAATTTATAATCAGCATGTCGAGTTTCAAGTGCGAACCGGGGCAGGTGTGGTGTGTTATCTATATGGGATAAACTCGGCGCTCGAAACACGGTAAATGCCCTATCCTATGTAGATAGTTCACTCGTAGCGGAAAATGAGAAGAACTTCCTGTGTTACTTCATTTTCTGCTTTTGTTTCTACTCCTTGTACACTTACCCGTTATCGATCGACGATCGATAACGGATCTGTTGTCTAAAGCGACACGGAAAACTCTTCTCCTAACAGGAACGTCGAACATGCAATAAGTGAACAAGATAGGTCCAAATCCTTTGGAAAAATCGAGATTGACTAGTGAATGTATGCGATGTGCAATGACGCCCATGAAACTAGACAATAGTCAATTCTGGTCTAATGGATGAAGATAGCAAAATGTGTCAAGCACTGGGCCGAAGCCCGAAAGTCATTCCAGGAAACAATCCGAGACTCGATTTACTATCTTGCTCCATTAAACCGCAATCAACTTGAACTTCTTGTAATCAACGTTGCGAATGGACACTAGTCGTCAAGTCATTACATAGAGGCGAGCACTTGAAGGAATCAACGGCAGATGGATTCGAGCGAGTGAACGAACCGGGTTGAGCAAATGCTTGGGCTGTATGAAATCAAGTCGCTGGAGTTTTGATCGCGTGAAGAAGCAAGATTTGTTTGGGTCGAATGAAGAAATGATGGGTCGGTTTGAGTATAAGTAGGCAGTCAAAAGAGTAAAATTTTTTGCTAAGTAATCGGGTCGCCAGCGACCCGACCTGACTTCATGTTGTTAAAGATTCCCCTATGCAGTTAGGGTCCCTAGCAACCCATCCCAAATGGATCGCTAGCGACCCACCAAAAAAAAGACGTCAGAACAAAGGAAAGGAAACTTCACCTATTCTTCTCAAGCTCAATCTCTTACAACCGTTCATCATTCCAAGGCACATTGGGAAACTACGGGTAGAAATATGATACATTGTGATAAGCAGAAGTAGTCAGAACCAAAGAAAGACGACCAAGGACATTGAGTTAGCGTACTTGTAAAGCTCTAATGCAATCACTCGGAAATCAACAGATGGATATTGAGAGCGATAACTTCCAAAGCACGCCATGTTTACAACAAAGACGTACTTTGGAGGGCAAATGTTATACGGGTTTTTAACCCAGCAGAAACTAATAGAAAACAAAACAACCTCGTGTAAACGGTATGGTTAAGGACTTAACCAGAAGAGCTGAGACAGGGGATCAACAAGGGCTAATCTATATTAGCTATATGGCTAAGACAACTAGAAGGATCAACGAAGCTGAGAGATCGGCATTCTCTTAGTCCAATCAACGGCCGAATGTAAACAGCTAGTGAATTGCCATCAAAACGTAACAACTACGATAAAAGGCTATAGAAACATTTCCAGTTCCAAACTCCAGAAAAATCCTAAGTGGTTAGACCATCAGCAACCCATGCCTCTCCGTAAACCTTCTAACAAGACAGCCAGAGAATACTACGAAAGGAGGCCAAGACAGCCAAAGAATACTACGAAAGGAGGCCAAGACCTTAGCTCGCAAAACGGGCCAAGTCTTTGGGTCGCCAGTGACCCATAGGCCATGTCCCTTTTTGCAAGCCAAACTTTCCCAGGGTCGTTTCCTACCTACCTGCGAGCTGATGAAGACGTAGCTTGTCTCAGAAGCTCTCCGACCCATATAAATACGAACCTACCTGCAACATAAAGAGGATCTTCTACTGATTGGTTGTTGAAGCTCTGGTGGAATTATTCTTCACTCTCTATCTCCCTCACAACAATCTCTAAAGGAATTCACTGTGATTCCCCAATGGATTCCAACTCTGGGGATTCAATCTAGCAAAAGATAATCAAAGCGTTGTAATCAAATATCTCTTGTAACAGCAATCAGTCTTTAATAAAACTATAAAGTGGACGTCGGCTTTATTAACAGCCGAACAACAATAAAAGTTCTCTGTCTACTTTCTTTTACTGTTCTTTCTTTATATCTGTGATCTGTGATATTGCTCTATCAGGACAGGGTTGGTGCTTTCAAATCCAAAGCAGGGTGTTGGTCCATTTTTTAGGTCAATAGGATCATAATTTCATGTTGTGTTGATTTTTGTGATCATGGGAAGGAAATTACTCTAAATTGCCTTCAAACTCTCATATTTTTATCCACTTTTTATTGCTAGTTTATTTACCTTTTTAGCTTAACAAATTCAAATATTGGTTTTGATTAAATAGGAATTTTAAAATCTAAATAATTCCCTACGGATCGACCCATACTCGCCACATACTAGAATTGTAAGCCTTGCACTTGCGGTTATTTTTATTTTAAATTTGATCGGCTATTTTCTAATCCGATAGAGATTTAGCCGTTCAAACAGACCCAATATAGGTAATATCTTATCTTAATTAATTAAATCCATTTAATTAATTCATACCAACATATATTTTGGCTTGCCTTATTTTAAAACATTTTAAAAAAATTTGGCTACCAAAATTATATATATAATGTATTATATTTAAATTACTGCATTGGCCCAAAAAGTAATTAAATAAATACATAACAATTATATATTTATTAATTAATTTTAGGCACTCTAATAATAGTTCAAAATAATAATTAATTAATTAATATAACCATCATATTAATTTATTCATAATAATAATTTATATCTTTTATAAATTATTTCAATATATTGTTTTTGGTCAAAAATTGAGAGTTTTGGTTATGTGACTCCCAGGTGTGAACTTAACTATCAATAATATATAAAAAAAATTAAATATTAAAGCCTGTATAGACTTTGCTGAAGCATATTAGTTTAACACGGGTTCGGTTGCTTACAGATTTTCCAGGTGATTTCCAAATTTTTATTTATTAAAGCGACATCATTAAACAACGGTATATTTTACACATTTTCTTTTCATCATCACTATATCACTTATATAACTAGCTCGATTAATGGTCAAAACTCTATTGATATTCGTAGTTAATTGCAGAGTATAACATTGGTTCAATTCTATACAATTATCAATTAACCAATTTGCTTTGGACAAAGACTTTGACTATCAATTACAGTGGAACTAATCTTCTATTTAAAGGAGATGAATCCTCACTTAAATAAGTGGTCCAACTTACACCCAACTATGGAATTAACATGATCAATGTTGGCGTGTGATTGACCATAATCAAAGTATAATTTAGACACTTAAGATTTATAATATTATCAAGTAAGAAGACTACTGTACTTTGTTACATGAGTTCTTTTGTTTGACTTCTAACTTATAAATGACACTTGATGGGTCATTGTGCACTTGTTCCAAACAACTATACGTACTTAACCCCCTATTACTCCCAACGATCATGAATAATTCATCATCTATCATATGAGGAACATTGCGTACAGTAATCTAAATGAATATTGATATCCCGTTCTCGATACATCTTGACTATGAACATCTAAGGACAACTGTTTAGTTTATTTAATTCAATACTCATGGTTACAAACACATTATAGCTATAACTGATTAAACACTTTCACTATAGATTTTCTACTTGTATATATTTAATGTGTTTGAAACATTATTTATACCAAGACAACAATATATATAATAAAACATAAAATTAAAGGTTTGCTTTATTTCAAACAAGATTCATTATAAGAGTTAAGTTATATAATCAAATTACATAATTACCCTTCGGGCATACCTTTATCTCTATCATTCTCCCACTTGCGCTTGGGGCCAATTATAGCAACTCATAACCATACTCTTGATCTGTTTTCCTAAATAAAACTGAGAAAGGGCCTTGGTGAGTGGATCTACAATATTATTAATTCATTTCTACTTTTCAATTATACTTCTCCTTCAAGTATAACCTCTTTTATCATATGTTAATGATGGAGAACATATCTCGACCTCTTATTAAGTTGTCAGTTCCTATCGAAATTTTATTGCATTATTGTGTTCATAATACATTATTGGATTTTCAATGATAGGAACCATACCTGGCTTTTATATAAATTTGCATCCATATCTACTTTCATTGCAATGTTATTTAAGGAGAAGTACTTAGCCTTTACAATTGAATCTACCACAATCTCTTTTTTAGAAAATGTCCAACTTATAACCCTTTTGCTAAGGGTAAACATGGATTTAAGATTGACTTACTTTAGTTAATGTCACATATGAAGTATGAGTCCAAAAACACCTTCGCTAGAAGTTCGTTGTTTCCATAAAAAACGTACTGTAAATTCCATTTCGTGATTTTAACTTAAATTTGATATTCGTTCAGTTCCTTCCTACCACTATATATATTGATGTACTCCATCATAGAAAGGGGCTTTTAACTTCTTCCCTTCTCTTAGCATATGTTTGCACCAATAATGGTCACAAACACCCAATTGTCGATGAAAGCACCAGTTCACAATCACAGATCACAAAAATAAGCAGATAAAAAGAAGAGAAGGTAAAAGAGACACGAAATTTTTATAGTGGTTTGGCGAGATCTATGGCCTACATTCACTTTATCATTTATTTATCACTTGTAGTTTCATATTACAAGAGATATTGAGGAGGAGAGGAGAAGTCACATTTTCTGTTTCAGTCCCCTTTTATTTTGCAATGTTAGGTGTATTTATAGCTGTAAGCCTTGACCCAGTGATGGTGTGGAATTGCAGTGACGCTGACTAGGTTGATATTAATTACACCATAATCTTCTTATTTAAGGTAAGGATGAAGGGAATTAAGGAATATTTGATATGGAAATGGTTGGCATTAATTAGTAATAAATAAGCAGGTTATCATGGTATTTATTGGGCATTAAATCCAGCTTTGATGGGTAATGAATTGGTATTTATGGTGGAGATATGGCTAGTTTTTATTAATTATTTGAGGTAATAAATGCAAGGAAATCAGGAAGTAAATCTTTAATTTCTTCTTCAAGGATGATGACTAATTTGCTGGATAACATTTGCCCCCGGAAGTATGCCTTGTTGGCAACGAGGTATGCTTCGCTCAAGAACTTGTGTTGGTGAAAGCAAATTTGTCGGCATCAAATTCTCATCTCTTTGGATGTTTGACATATGTTAAGTGTCGGACCATTCCTGCATAAGGAGATAGAGTTAATCATTCATATTCGAGAGCATTCATATTCAAGAGATACTTTAGAGAGCAGTTCTCAGGTCGCTTCTACAACCTTTGATTGAAATCAAGAACGATGTTGTAAAGATTTTTGAAAGGTGTCGCCCTTAGGAACGAATCAGAGCATGGCTGTGGACCATTCGGGGTCGCTCATCACATGTGTAAGTCGTTCTCTAAGCACTAATCTTTAAAACTAGTTTTATGCAAGAAATCATTTTTTTATGAGGTGTCGCACTTGGGAAGGAATCAGAGCATTGGACCGCTTATATCCGGGATCGCTTACATGAGTAAATCGCTTCCCAAATGCTAACCTTTAAAGCATTTTTTGATGATGCACAATTCAAATGCAGAAAGGAATCTAAATTCTAGATCTCATTTTTTTTAGTTCAGTTCAGTTGATGATAATTTCTATTTGATTAGCAGACCTTAGAGTCCGGTACTTATCTGAGTGAGTGGCTTTGCATGCCCCTTGTTTCTGGTCCTTGGTGATTGCCCCGGCTATTTGCTTCATGGTAGAAGGAAAGTTTGAATGAGAGGACGCCTCTTGGCTGCCCCCTTGCTGAGTTCCTTCCATAGCGCTTTTCCTTGTATGAGGCTTCTTCGTCTTCTAAAAGCTAGATCTAAGAACCTGTTTTCTGGATCTAAATTTTTCTTTCAGATCTGGAGTTGGATCTTCTTTCTAACATAGAATAAGCTTCAGATATGAGATTCCCTTGTTCTTCTCAGTGAAAGCACCAAAATGTTTGCGCCAAAAATGGTCACAAACACCCAATTGTCGATGAAAGCACCAGTTCACAATCACAGATCACAAAAATAAGCAGATAAAAAGAAGAAAAGGTAAAAGAGACACGAAATTTTTATAGTGGTTCGGCGAAATCTATGGCCTACATCCACTTTATCATTTATTTATCACTTGTAGTTTCATATTACAAGAGATATTGAGGAGGAGAGGAGAAGTCACATTTTCTGTTTCAGTCCCCTTTTATTTTGCAATGTTAGGTGTATTTATAGCTGTAAGCCTTGACCCAGTGATGGTGTGGAATTGCAGTGACGCTGACTAGGTTGATATTAATTGCACCATAATCTTCTTATTTAAGGTAAGGATGAAGGGAATTAAGGAATATTTGATATGGAAATGGTTGGCATTAATTAGTAATAAATAAGCAGGTTATCATGGTATTTATTGGGCATTAAATCCAGCTTTGATGGGTAATGAATTGTTATTTATGGTGGAGATATGGCTGGTTTTTATTAATTATTTGAGGTAATAAATGCAAGAAAATCAGGAAGTAAATCTTTAATTTCTTCTTCAAGGATGATGACTAATTTGCTGGATAACTGCATAAATCATTTCTAAACAAGAACTTTTCTAAGCCCTCTCATGAGCTTGAGAACTATTGTAATGGTAAATGGTTAACAAAGAAGGAGGACATATGACATTTGCATATAAGGACTTAAACAATTGCATATTTTGTACCTATTCTTAATTGAATAAAAGGACTTGGCTTAGGTCTATTTACATATTTGACTATGGACTTTTATATTTGACTTATGGATTTGCCTATTTTGCCCAATGACTTATGGACTTGCCTATTATTCCTTTTTTGAATTTATAGACTATAATTTAAATAGTTTTGCAAATTATTACAAAACCAAGAGGTATTTTTGAAACTTCTTCAAACAGGCCATTTTGTACAAATTTTTGGATGTTACAATTTTAATCGTTAACATTTTGCCGCTAGAAGGAGTGCTCGAACCTTCGAATATTCGAAAAATGACCGAAATACCCTAAAGAAATTTGAGTTTCACGTTTTGAAAATTTATCAAATTCATTTAGTTTAAAATCTGGAAGCTAATCATCGTCGGTATCTAGATATTTGCAGGAATACAAGCGACGTGAACTACATCGCATACATTCACTATCGATCACATTCGAAAAGCTTCCTGGTCAAGATTAATTATCTCCCTTCAAGCATCGATTAAATTTTCACTCAAACCTTTTGATATGAATAAAATTTTCTCACTTCAACATTAATCAAAATTCTCATTTAAGTCGTACCTCCTACTCGATATTAATCTGGTTTCTCTCTGAAATCAATATCATTCCTCCTTTTACTTTTGAGTCCAATTTTAATCCAATATTTGTATTTTGAATCCAAGCTAAGTTTTAAACTGCGAAGCCAAATCAAATTTCAAATCCAAGATCTGAATTTGTTTCCTAGATCTATCTCTTATTTTCGAAATCAACGAATTTAATTTTTCGAATTAAAGTGAAGTCGTGATTGTAGATCTAGGGGATGTTAGTTTTGTGGAATCAAGACAACGAGTTTAAAAGTCTAAGAAGGCCTCATATTTATAAATAGTATTGAGGTGTTCGAAGAGGTGATGTTGCCTATATTTGGAGAAGCGATATCGTCAACGTTTGAATAGGTTCAGTAGTCCATGAAGCGAAGTGATATCTTCGAAGAGGTTCGATGGCTTCGAAGTGGTCTTCGAGGTTGTTCAGTGATTTCGAAGCGATTGTCGAAATGATTGTCGAAATTATTTAGTAACTCTCGAAGTGATGATTTTTGAAGTGGTGATTTTCGAAGAGATTGTCAAAGTTACTCGGTAACTTTCGAAGCGATGATTTTCGAAGTGATGACCTTCATAGTCATTCAGCAGACCAAGAAGTGGTTATAGGTCTTCGAAGTTGTTTAGTTGATCTCAAAGTGATTCATAATTCTTGAAGGTGGAGGTAAGAATAGGAATTATTTACTTCGAAGAGGCCAAAGTTGATCACTTTGAAGGTTAAATTGAGAATAGGAATTGGTTAGTTTAAGGAGGCCAAAGTTGATAACTTCGAAGGTGAAGTTAAGAACATGGATTGATCACTTCGAAGTGGCCAGAGTTGATCACTTCGAATATATTATGGAGGCGAAGTCATAGGGGACGAGAAGTTCACTACCGAAGTCATTGTCTTCGAGTTTATTGTCAAAGTCATGTTCGAGTTCATTTTTGAAGTTCAAATTCATTGTCAAAATCGAAGTGATGTTCAAGTAATAATGACAAAGAGGTTAACCAATTCGAAGGTATTGGGTGAAAGGAAATTTGACCGTTTTGTAAGGAAATTAATGCGAAACGTTTCCTTCTTCATTATGTGGTACATTAATGGACCGTTCCCTTCCTCAAACATTTCCTTCCTCATTATGTGGTCAATATAATCTAAAGGGATTTCCTATTAATATGCTAATAAATAAAACGGTTATAATCTAGAGCGTTAATTTCTCTCATCTTGATCTTGATGGACGATCAAGATTAAGTCTACAAATCTGGAAATTTGGTCCTCTCTCTGCCTATAAATATTAACCTTTGCCCAACATAAAGAAAATAAGAAAACACATAAAGAAAATATAGGAAAAGAGAGAGAAACTATTCTCCTTTATCCATTGATACAGCCTTCGACAACAACCATTGCTGATTCGTATACAAGATGTCTGGAGGTATGTTTTATTAATTCATTATATATGTGATAATCATGTAATTCTAGATCTTAGGGTTTATATTATTCGTAAGATATAGATTACATGTGGTATCAGAGCCTATTTTAGAATTCATGATTATCCATCAATATATAAAACGAAACTACCATAGATCTATGATATGATGTTTGTAATTTTACTATGATAATGATAATGATTATTGATATTAATATGATTCAAGTTTAATATTCATATTATTTAAGTTCCTACTGTAATCATGATTATCAATATTGATTGTTCTATTTACTGTATTCTTAGATCTGGATCCGGAAAGTTCATATTTCTGCAAAAGTTAATTTTCTACTTTAATATTTGACCTACTATATAATATGGAACAACTTATTGTATGCGAATACTTTTCAGAAAGTATACATATTGAAAACAATTGTTTTCTAGTTTGACATTAAATTCATGACCTGGAACTTGCAAGATAATTGTCTATATATGATTTGCAAAATAATTATTTATATGTTAAATTCATATATGGAATTTACTTGGAGTTACTAGACATTTATTATCCTTGCTGTGGATTACTTGAAAGAATGACAAAAGTTTATGCAAAAAAAACAACATTAATGTTTATCTCTTTTCTCTCTTGTTTTAGTTTTCGCTTCCGCACTTAATTTCCTTGTTTCCTCTGGTCTGATGCATGCAGTCCCGTCCACAGGCGGCTTCTACTTGCACAATAACGCATGAAACATTAATGTTTATTATTCTTTCATGAGTATGGTTCTACTGCCTACCCACAGGAGGCGCTAAACCTAACCTCTTATTATGACATGTTGTGTTTTATTCTAATAAAGAAGCCTACATTTCTTTTATATCTGCAGTTGCAATGCCCTCAAACCTTAATTCGTACGCTACGTCTATCGTCAAACTCAATGGAACCAACTACTAAGAATGGAAAGAGCAAGTTGAGTTTTCTTTAGGCGTACTTGAACTGGACATGGCTCTCCTTAAGGAAAAGCCAGCCCCACTTACTGACACAAGTACGCCTGAGGAAAACAAACTCCATGATGATTGGGAATGATCTAATAGGATCAGCATGATGTTTATGCGAATGGTGATTGATACCAACATCAAAACCTCTCTACCGAAAACTGAAAGCGCAAAAGAATATATGCAATCCATTGAAAATCGATTCAAGACTGCAGACAAATCCCTTGCTGGGAAACTTATGGCAGATCTTGTAACCATGAAGTTTGATGGTTCTCGCTCAATGAGCGCTCATGTCATTGAAATGATTAACCTTGCTGCCAAACTTAAGAACTTGGGATTGGTTATGGACGATGCTTTTCTCATCCAATTCATTCTCACTAGCTTACCTCCTCAGTATGAACCATTCAAAATTCATTACAACACCATTACCGAAAAGTGGAGTCTAAATGAATTGACTAACAAACTGGTTCAAGAGGAGTCTAGGCAAGGCTCGCAAGGCATTAAAGTTGCTTATTTCACTCAAGGGGTTGGAAAACAAGCTGGCAAAAAGAATAACTCACAGCATAAAAGAGCACCACCCAAATCTGATGACGCCACTCAACCATCCAAGAAGAAAAAGAAGGATGACGTCTGCAAATTCTGCAAGAAACCTGGACACTTCCAGGCAGATTGCATTAAGCGCAAAGCATGGTTCGAAAAGAAAGGTAACCCAATGGGTTTCGTAAGTCATTTCGAATCAAATCTTACTAATGTACCTTCTTCTACTTGGTGGATTGATACTGCTGCTAACATTCATGTTTCGAATTCTATGCAGGGATTCATTACGATCCAAACCACAAACCCAAGTGAGAATTTCATTTTCATGGGGAATAAAGATAAAGCTCCAGTTGAAGCTATTGGAACTTTTCGTCTTATTTTAGATAGCGGTTATCAGTTAGATTTATGTCAAACTCTTTATGTTCCTTCTATTTCCCGTAATTTGATTTCTGTAAGTGTACTTGATAAATTTGGATATTCTTTTGAAGTTGGAAATGGAAATTTTAGTTTATTTAAAAATTCTAGTCTTATTAGTTTTGGAATATTAATTGATGGACTTTATAAACTTCATCTTAAACAAAATGGTGAAATCCAACTCACCCTGCATGGAAAAGAAACTAAAAGAAAGTCATCCAAGAATGACTCTTACTTCTAGTGGCATAAAAAAACTAGGTCTATATCCAGTGAAAGAATCAAGAGGTTAGTGAAAGATGGTGTCCTACCAGACCTAGACTTCGCTAACATTACAGCATGTGTTGATTGTATTAAAGGAAAAACAACAAAAAGCACAAAGAAAGGAGCCACAAGAAGTACACAACTTCTTGAAATAATACGTACAGATATTTGTGGACCTTTTGATGTTCCAACTTTTGGAGGAGAGAAATACTTCATCACTTTTATCGATGATTTTTCACGTTATTGCTATCTTTATCTGTTGCATGAAAAATCTCAGTCAGTGGATGTTGTACAAGTGTTCACTACTGAAGTCGAAAGGCAATTAGAAAGAAAAGTGAAAATCATTAGGTCAGACAGGGGTGGTGAATTCTATGGAAGGTATGATGAAACGGGACAACATCCTGGACCTTTTGCTAGACTTCTTCAAAAACTTGGAATTGTTGCACAATACACAATGCCTGGATCTCCATGACAGAATGGTGTAGCTGAAAGGCGAAATCGTACATACATGGAAATGGTTAGATCCAAGATGAGTCATGCAAATTTACCTATATCATTATGGATGGATGTATTATGAACAGTTGTCTACATCTTAAATAGAGTTCCAAGTAAGACCGTTCCAAAGACTCCTTTTGAACTTTCGAAAGGATGGAAACCTAGTTTAAGACATCTCCAAATTTGGGGTTGCCCAGTTGAAGCTAGACTATACAATCCAAATGAAAAGAAATTGGATTTTAAGACAGTCAGTGGTTACTTTATAGGTTACCCAGAAAAATCTAAAGGATATAGATTTTATTATCCTAACCATAGTACAAGAATTGTTGAAACCGGCAATGCCAAATTCTATGAGAATGGTGAAATCAGTGGGAGTACAAAACAACAAGAAGTGGTCATTCATGAAATAAGGGTACCCATTATCTTACTCTCTATTTCGAAAGATATTGGGAATCATCCCATTGTTGAACCTGTTCACAATGAGAAAAACCCAATAAATGATCAACAAATCCATAATGAAATTATCACCAATCATAATGTTGATGAAGTACCACAGGAACTAGCATTCACTACACCAAAACAGTCATTTGGCAACACTTATTTTTTTCATTTGGCGACACTTATATGGGTTGCATTTTAGTCTCGCTAATAAGTGTCGCTATCCAATATAAGTGTTGCTGAAAATAAAAATTTACACTTTTAAATACGGCGACACTTATTTTCGTTGTAAGCCTTGGTTTAATTGGAGTTAATTGAAATATACTAGGGCAAAATTGTAATTAAATAACATATGACGCTTAACTCTAACCACGCTTATTCCTGGCCGCATTTTCCCCAAATCGTTTCCAGGATATTTCAATTACACGTTCGATTACCAGGCTTACCTCTCCTCTCTACCACCTTCAATCACTTCCATCTCTCTCCCACCGTAGACCTCGGCGACCTCCCTTCCAACGCCGCCATCGAAACGCGCATGTCTGTCGGTCCATACGATCCGTCCCCTCCGTCGCCACTATCCTTAAAAACCTCAAAAGCAACATAATCTGGTCGCCTTCGTCGCCGATTTGTTCAGAGCAGACACCTTCGACGCAGCATAGCCTTGTAAGTTTAAATAGAGTTCATATTTATGGTGTATGTTATCTTTTGGATTTTTATTTACAAGCTGTGTTGCATGCTTGGATTCGTAAAAGATTTTAAAGATTGATTTACGCTACTAACCTATTAACATGTTCTGAAACTAATAATGTTAGTTTATTTCAACCCTTTTATTGGAAAAGAAAAACCACCAAATCGTTTTGTTATGTTTAATAATTTGTTTACTCCATTGCAATTCATAATCAGTAGTTAGGTTGTTTAAGATGATCAAGTATTTGGATGAGTCAAAACTGTTATACTTTTACATCAACTGAACTGGAAGAAGCAAAGAATGTTTCCAGTTGTTACTGACTTAGTCAAATTGTGAAATTATACATTGTACCAGCTAATCAAACCAAAGTCTGGTCTACATATATAGCAAAGAATGAGAATTATCAAAATTAGAGATGAATATTTCTGAAGAAAAATCACATTGAAAACCAAATTGATACAGCAGCTCCTAATTATGAATTGCACATGAAAAGTGCAAGAAAATGATAATGGTGGTTGTTAAATCTAATATCTACGTAATATTGGTGTGGAGCATTATTGCTTGGGAATAGCACTCCTACCCCTGTATGTTGAACACATTTCAGTGTAATAAAGCGTGTAACTTCAACAAACTCAAGAAGCATTTATGTTTATACTAAAGAATGGTCTAAATGGGCTAGAGGATGGTTTAAATGGGCCAACGATGACATTTTGAATGCTTGAATTGTATCAAAGCATTTCGTCAGACCTGGGAGTGTTCTTTTTCATAGGAGGTGTTAATTATTAACCTTTCACAGTATCAGTTATATCAACACCGATGACCCCACTTGATATGAATGTAGTTGTTGAACATGATGCTACCGACATGGAAGTTGCAAAAATCAAGGCTACCAATGATGCTGCTGAAATTCCATTTCCTCCACGTTCAGAATCAGTGAGGGAGGAACAAGTACAAAATGCTGTTAAATTTTTGTCACATCCAAAAGTCAGGGGCTCTCCCATAATTTATAGGCGCTCATTTCTTGAAAAGAAAGGTCTAACAAAGGAGGAAATAGATGAAGCTTTTCGTCTTGTGCCTGTATGTTTCTTATTTTTGTTCAATTTCTAGCTTATATAGAGTGCCAATTCTCAAAAGATCATTTAGTTCTTTAATAATTTGTTTTTCTTACACTTGGTGTGCTTAATCGTTTAGCAAGGATATATCATTTTAGATTGGTGTGCTTAATCTTTTAACAAAATTACCTTGCAGGATCCGTCTCCATCAAACGTGCCTTCTGTTGTTCCTACCACCAATCAAGGTAATTTTGTTTCTTGTGTGCTTAATCTTTTAGCAAGGATATATCATTTATATGTAAACCAGTATGTCTATTCCCCCCCCCCTCGGTTGTGTACAATACCTTGAGTAGAGAGTATCCAAAATCAAATCTGCAGTTGCTGAGCATCCAGTTTCTGTGAATTGAAATTTTCTTTCAGTGTAAGCAAATTATTTTTCGGTTATTGCAGATCTAGCAAATTTGAACCTCTCTTTTTAAAAAATCTGCAAATATGAATATTTGTCAGTGTGCATTTTAGATTTGTGCTCTGAAGTGAACTTGGAGTATGAGATGCTTCTTATGTACGTATGTACATGTATATGTGTGTGTGTGTGTATATATGTGTGTGTGTACGCATGTATGTATATAAAGGGTAAAGATCCACTACATTCCTCTTTTGCCACTCCCCATTCTACACCCCTACGGTTTTTAGTGTTACACTATCCAAAATCAAATGAAACTTTAAGGATGTTCAATCTACGCCATGAAATTCATGCCCACAAAAAATGAGATCATTTCGGAATTTTTAACATGTTCAAAATGTTAAGTAATATATCAATCGCTAAAACATTTATTTTAACAATTGGTTTGAAATCTTATTTTGAATATATGTCAGGGTTATTCAAATTAATCAAAATTTCATGGAGATGATCCTGAGGCATGTAAGATTGATTTCAAATTGCGTAGCTCGAAATATAGTAGGGTGTAAATGGAGTGCAACGGAGAGTGGTGTAGTGGAACCCTTACCATATATGTGAGGAGAGATCTAGATCCCCTTTCTTATAACTCTCCATGAAATCCCCCCTCCGTCTTTTTGTGCATAATTTTTTTGGATCAAAATGAATTCGTGTAGATATGCTATATTATTTAGTGAGATCATCTATGCAAAATCTGAAGTTATTTCAATACTCTTAACTCTCAAAATTGCAAGCTAATATAGAATATTTATTTGAACGGTTGATTTGAAATGTAATTTTTCCAAATTTTGCATAGATAATATTGCTACCGATTTTGCAATGATAACTTTGCATAATTTAGTAATGAACATAATATATCTACAAAAATTCACCATGGAATATTTTTTTCCACAGATCTCTCCCCTACACACACATATGTGTGTATATAGGATCAAATGCGAAGCTGCATTTTAAGATTGCCATGAGACATAACTATATACATACATGTATCTATGCACACATTTTATGTGCATATATTTTACGTTTGTATATATTTATTGTAGTATACTTGTATATGTCTGTACATGTATGCATGAAATACACCTTGAATTTAAATTATATTTGTATTCATCGGTCTAATATTGCAGCGCATCTGTTTATGCATCATTTGTGCAATATGCAGTTACCGAAAGTATTATTCTCTACGTGAAACTGTCATTATGTGTGTGTTCATGGAGTTGAGTGTCCAAGCATGCATGTTGACTATGCCAACACATATATGGGTTATGCACTCGCCCATAACTGAATTATGCTACCGATATTTTTATGGTGATCTATCTTCATGGTGCTACTCAGACCATTGTTTCTATTTTCTGCTAAACCAATAAGAGTCCAACCCGTGAACTACTCTATATGTCAAATTCATGCCGAGCTATTATGTCTAATGAAACTGTTTTGGGTGTTTATTGCTTTTTCTTTGTCATATATTCTTTTTTCACCAGTATGAGTTATGAATAATGCATTTATCCTTCTGATTTGTACTCACTTCGATATGTCATGAATTTAAGATAAAATTTTATACTTGGAATTATCGTTAATGCCCCAGTAGTCCTTGCTGGCTACATAGTGCTTTTGCTATATTTATTTGATCTAGTTGAAAGTAGTATGATTGTAATTATTCTTTGTTTAAAAGAGAACAATTTTTGTAGTCATAATCTGTTATAGAATATGCAGTCTGTTACTGCATAGAACCACAATATGTCTTATATAACGTTGCTTTTATTCATGTTTATGTGTGCTTGCATATAAATTGTTAGGGTGCATTTATGACTAGCTACATCATTTCAATAATGTAATTACTCCAAGCTAAGTTAAATGTGTTTTTCTGTAGCGTAATTAGGATCCAGTCTTTTAATGCTTGAGTTTATGCTGTCTAGCACTTCTAGTTATATTTTATCATAATCAGACGGCTTTTAAGTTCATTGACTCGCATAGATTTTTCTTCTTCTAAGTAATAATTTTTTTTATACCATCCATGTAATATTTTCTTTCTTTAATATTGGATTAGAAAAAAGAGTACATAATTGAAATACGAAGGAACATATTTAAGAAATAGACTAAACTTTAAATGATCTTGCATCACATGCACTAGCTGGAATATATTCCTGTCTCAAAGCTTCCATTTTGTTCAGATCTCAAATATGGTTGAAAAAGTTCCATCATTCAAAGCTGGTGGAGCATTTTGGTTTACTGATTTGACCACTCCTGATCCTTCCTATGCTCTTCCTATTTTGACGGGATTGACTTTTTTGGCAACTGTAGAGGTAAGCAGTTTTCTTCCTTATCCTTTTTCTGACTTAAGACGAGTCCATAAGATGTTATGTTTTCCTGATGATATTTTGTTTTTCTTTGTTCTGTAAATTAGATGTAACATAAGGTGCACTGGGAGTACAAAGTACAAACTGATTATACATGGGATTCTGTTTGATTGGTATGGTGATTGATAAACATGTGTACACATTTTATACATTAATTATAGATTTTCTATAAAAAGTAAGCACATGACATTTTAGAAAGAACCTTTTCTGTATACATAATAGTGTATGGTACACACAATACGTGCACACATGCACACGATGTAGATAGGATATTGGATTTTGTTCGTTTTTAGATTTTTTTGTTGTTAGTGAAACTTTGTAATTTGTTCGGAAAAAAATTACCTGGTTAAAAGATAATATTTTTTCGTTAGTCATTTATTGCTAATTTATTTTCTAGCCAAAATGCATCGATAGATTTTAATATGCCGTAGTTTTCGGTTTCCTATTGTAATCAGTCTGCTATTAGTTGTAGCCAATAATAACGTAATTTTTTCGCTAATTAATTTCTAATCACCATATATGTCAATAGTATTCATTCAATTTTGTTTCTAAGTCTGTCTAATTCTTCTGAATTTGACATGCATGTTGCCGTTTCTGACATATTCTAATCCAATGCCTAACAATTTTTTTTTGTTCTCATTTCCAAAATTTAGTCGATTATTGATGATAGCAGTTGAAAAATATTACTGTTGCACTTTTGACTAAGTTATAACTGCTTCCTTATTGTTTTGTTTCTTTGAAAATTTTCTGTAATTATTTTAAGGGGCATAATATGCTTTTTTTCTCACTTCTGAAATGTGAATTATAAAGTTTCCTTAACATTTGCTGTTTAATTTTCTGTAACAGATAGAAGCAATCTTAGTGGAAATAAATCGTGTATATTGCTATGAGATGATCGAGAACTACTGTCAATGCATTCTTAATCTCCTTCCAAGCTTACAAAAGCTGAGGTATTTTGTCTTAAACTACAACTAGTATAGAGTTATCATTGTTATTTTTTTGTTCAAGCCCATATTAATGTATTTGCAGTAGCATGCCGTAGATGTCATGAACCATTTATATTAAATCGATTTCTAGTAAATAACAACCGCATCATTTTATCGCATATAACAGTACACCGTAGAGTTTATATTCTTTTCTATCTGTAATCAACATTTGCTAACTAAGTTACTAGACATTCATGAATAGCCTCAACATTCTACATATTAAGCTATTAGATAATTCGATTATTAACCGTTGCTTCACTGTTGTGTTAGCAACATGAGAAAGAAGAAATTATAAGGAGGGATGGCAGTGGTCAGATTTTCCAAACAAAGTGGCTGTTCAATTGAATGATACTCATCCTACACTTGCAATACCAGAACTAATGCGGCTTTTAATGGATGATGAGAAACTTCGTTGAGAAACTTCTCAACGTTTTGGGGGTTGTATATCCATACAAGAAACTGAAGGTGTTTTCAGATTCTTACCAGCTTCTGCAATTTCGTTGTAACAGGCAATTTCTTTCTTCTTGATGCTGAAGCACACGAGGTTCCAAGGCTTTGAAAAGAAAGAGAAGCTGGACTTGTTATGAAGTCAAGTAGCTAATCAAGTTATGAAGTAGTTGATTATGACAACCTAAAGATAGAAAGGCAAGTAGCTAATCAAGTTAATAATGCCATCAATTCCAATTTGACATTGTTATGAAGTAGTTGATTATGTATTGAATTAACCAACTTAATTATGTATTGTACTTGTTATGAAGTAGTTGACATTGTTATGAAGTAGTTGACTATGAAATTTATGTTGTTATTTGATCATGAATATTGTAAATTTTGGGTTCCTATTGAATGTAGTATAATAATGCATATCATGTTAGTTATTAATTGTTTATTAATGTTAAAATAATTGACTATATTGAGAATGAAAATATTTCAGCGTTATAAGCGTTGGCGATTAAAATTTACCAACGCTTATAAGCGTCAGCATAGAAAATTAAACAATGTTGGATGGTTAATTTGCCAACGTTTATAAGCGTTGCTAAATAATATACACCAACGTTTATAAGCGTTGGCGAATACAACCTTCCAACGCTTATTAGCGTTGGGAAACTAAACTCCCCAACGCTTATAAGCGTTGGCAATAAATTGCGACGCCCATACAGCGACGCTAATAAGCGTTGCTGAAACTGTTTGCGACAGTTATACTCGTTGGGAATCACCTGTTTTGGTGTAGTGATTAAGAAGATCTCAAAGACAAAGAAGATCAACTATTCCTGATGATTATATGCTTCATCTAATAGAATCTGAAGGAACTACGGACCCAATTTCTTATTCACAAGCCATTAAGGATGTTAATTCTATTAAATGGATTGATGCCATGAAAGATGAACTGAAATCTATGGATAATAATCAATTTTGGGAAATCGTTCAATTACCGCAAGGACATAAAGCAGTCGGTTGTAAGTGGGTCTTCAAGACCAAACGTGACTGCAATGGTAAAATTGAACGATATAAAGCTAGACTTGTTTTCAAAGATTTTAATCAGAAAGAAGGCATTGACTATAATGAAACTTTTGCTCCTATTTCCAGGAAAGATTCTCTTAGAATTATCATGGCATTAGTAGCTCATTATGATCTCGAGTTACATCAAATGGATGTGAAAACAGCCTTTCTAAACGGAGACTTGGAAGAAGAAGTCTACATGCGTCAACCTGAAGGCTTCATAATTGAAGGACAGGAAGACATGGTCTGCAAACTTAAGAAATCAATATATGGACTGAAACAAGCTTCTAGACAATGGTATCTAAAGTATCATGAAATCATTACCGCTTTCGATTTCACAGAAAACATAGTTGACCCTTGTATATACCTCAAGTTCAGTGGGAGCAAGTTTATAATTTTGATTATGTATGTTGATGACATATTATTAGCTAGCAGCGACCTTGGTTTATTACGTGAAACTAAGGATTATCTCTCAACGAACTTTGAAATGAAAGATATGGGTGAGGCTTCCTATGTGATAGGAATAGAAATATTCCGTGATAGATCACAAGGAATTCTAGGATTGTCTCAAAATGCATATATTGATAAAATTCTTCAGAGATTTGGCATGAAAAATTGTTCCTCTAGTCCTGTCCCACTGCAGAAAGGAGACAAATTTGTTCTTGAGCAGTGCCCAAAGACTCCTATGGAACGAGAAGAAATGACCAAATATCCTTATGCATCTCTTGTAGGGAGCTTGATGTATTCACAGGTATGTACAAGACCTGATATCAGTCATGCAGTTGGTATGCTGGATAGATTTCAAAGTAACCCAGGAATCGCTCATTGGAAAGCTGCAAAGAAGGTACTGAGATACCTAAAGGGAACAAGGAATTACATGCTCACCTATAGAAAATCAAGTTACCTACAGGTAACTGATTATTCTGATTCAGACCTTGCTGAATGTCCTGACACTAGGATCAGCACTCTTGGCTATGTGTACCTCTTATGTGGAGGTGCAATATCATGGAGAAGCCAGAAATCTGAGATGCTTTTCGGATCCACCATGATGGCTGAATACGTAGCATGTTATGAGGCTTCAATTCAGGGAACATGGCTGCGTAATTTTGTCTTACAATTTGGCACTTTAAGTTTTATCTCTAAGCCACTAACTGTCTACTGCGACAATGAAGCTGCAACCTTTTTCTCCAAGCATGATAGGATAACCAAAGGTTCCAAACACATGGACCTTAAATACCTACTTCTGAAGCAAGATGTTAAACTAAAAAAAATTATTGTTGAATCGATAAGTACAGACTTACAAGTGGCAGACATATTCACGAAAGGACTACCTCTAAAGACCTTTCAGAGACATACCGATAGCATGGGTCTTGCAGATAGTTCCTAATTATCTTCTTATTATGTCATTTATTTTGTACTTATCTAGACATAACAATTATTGAGCTCTTAATAATTTAGACATCTTTTATTTCTGTTTTATAATGTGTACACATTTACATTTAGATAAATGATAACAGAAACAGTCTTTTGCTTCAAGACATTATGTGACCATTAAGTTATGCTCATTTACGGTCTAGTTATGAAAGTTGTCAATGTCATAGTACATGGAAGTAAGCATGTTGCAAAATAACGTGTACATGTCATGACTTCCATTGACCACTAGATTAGCCTAGACACTTATGATAACTGACTAAAGAAAAGTTTAGCATATCATGTGCGCCTTATGACCTTAATACGAAAACATTAATGGTTTTTACTATTTACCAAGTGGAAGACTGTAAGGAAATTTGATCGTTTTGTAAGGAAATTAATGCGAACGTTTCCTTCTTCATTATGTGGTACATTAATGGACCGTTTTCTTTCTCAAACGTTTCATTCCTCATTATGTGGTCAATAGAATCTAAAAGGTTTTCTATTAATATGCTAATAAATAAAACGGTTATAATCTAGAACGTTAATTTCTCTCATCTTGATCTTGATGGACGATCAAGATTAAGTCTACAAATCTGGAAATTTGGTCCTCTCTCTGCCTATAAATATTAACCTTTGCCCATCACAAAGAAAATAAGAAAACACATAAAGAAAATATAGGAAAAGAGAGAGAAACTATTCTCCTTTATCCATTGATACAGCCTTCGACAACAACCATTGCTGATTCATATACAAGATGTCTGGAGGTATGTTTTATTAATTCATTACATATGTGATAATCATGTAATTCTAGATCTTAGGGTTTATATTATTCGCAAGATATAGATTACATTGGGGACGGCAACGAAGAGGCCAACCAGCCAGTGTCGCGATGACCTAGTTCAGGGCCCACCATAATTTGTAAACCATTCATGTGCTTAAAATCGACAACCCTGGGTATGGGACTTCTACTCAAAGATTAAGAATTCAATTATTCTGAGCTTTTAAAGGCGAAATTTCAAAAAGATTCCAGATTTACGAAATTTGATTTTGGAAAAATTCTAGTCTATTAATCTCAAAATTAGGAGGTTTCTAGTCTAATGGGAAAATGATTTCGAGAAATGAGGAATTTTCAAAGAAATTTGATTTTTATAAATCACTTGATTCATATCAAAATCTTGGATTTCGATTTGTGGTTATATTAATTTTCGAGAGGTACATATGGATTGAGTTTGCAAAATATGACATATTTCAAATTCATAGGACTTTATGCACACATTTAGTTTAATATGCATGAATGCATAGTTTCAATAGAACTTAGCTTTCGAATATATATCAATTTTATAACTATAAAGTTTCAGTTATGCATGATCTATATGATGCAGAAAGTATAAAAACTTTGAATACATAAGTTATATATCTATTCAGATTTCGAACATATGAAGCTTTGTGCATATTTTTGAGTTTTGAAAACATTGAATTCTATATGGAGTTCTAATTTGAGTATATATCCACAAATGCTCATGTATGCACTTTCAAAGGGGAAAGACCTCATATGCCAATTCTTGGATGCATGTTAGTTTCAATTACATCATTTCAAACATATATGGATTCTGAGATGTATATGAATTTGGTTTTTATACATGTTGAACTGTGAATATCAGATCTCTTGTATACATCAAGTTTTAAGTTAATACATGTTTTCAAAACTTGAACACAAAAGTATCAAATATGTCATAAATATGTATACTCACATCAGGATTCTAAAAACAGTATATTTAGTCTTGAATACAATCCAGTATAGTTTTAAGTACATGGTTCTTATTTGTCTGAAGATTTCACTTATATTTAGTTATATTTATCAACAGATGCAACTTACAAGTAACTTGAAACTACTCTTTCAGTTCCAATCATTGATTTCATGTGCCAGTCATAGATTTCGTATTTATATAAACCTTCAGTTCCAAATATATTAATATGTGTTTCAAATTTATGTTAAGCTGAATTTGAAGAGCATAGAGCATTGGATGCATATGACAAGTTTCGAAACTATTAAATTGCAATTCCATGTTTCTATCGCATAAAGATTTTGAACGGGCATGATTTTCAAATGATCACCAAACTCATCTTAGAGGATTTTATGTACTAACCGGTTTTAGATATATTTATCTTCATATGCACATGGATTCAGGTTGTGTGATTCTATATATAAAAATTTCCCGACATGTATATGATTTTGGACACATAAATATTTGAAGAATGGTTCTACATGGGTTCTCGTGTGTACAAGCTTTAAAGTGAGCAGGCTTTGGATATGAACGCATAAGGTTAAAATTTTCACAATTTAAAGGCATGATGTGTACAAGAATTAGAGATCAGAGAATAATTCGAGCTCTTGGAAAAACTATGGGTTTAAGATGAATTTGGATATTATTAAATAAAATCATGATACCATATAAATAAGGAATGGATTAAAGAATGTCATGAATATTGGGGATTTTAGAATATACCAAGTGGCATTGGATGACACCGATAAGATGTAATGGATTAATGCCGCAAATTACGAATGACTTTGAAAATATCAGATAGCGTCAAAGAATGCCAGCTACACTAGTAGATTGATATGTATTGAGTGGCTCCATGCACATTGGTCCCAGATATATATAACTTCTCATATACATATTTGTATAACTTAATCTCATACATGTAAATCTCCATCAAGCAGACTTTCTCATATAGTGAATTTTCTAATAATATACAAATCTTAATCCCCTGTTTCAAAAAATATGATTTATCTAACGATTCTTCGGTGTGAATTATTTTTTCACACAAAAATTATTTCAAAAGAAAGAATTCTTATAGAAAAGTGTGTTCATGTCTATAAGGCCTATTAGTTCATGGGTCATGACCTTTTAGACCTACAAGCAAGTTATTTCTTTTCATTAAGAAAAAGCTTGAAGTGCTACTATTTTACAAAGCCATAGTAATGCTCATCTTAGTTCGAAGAATTTTACCATACATATTTTTAAAGAAAACACTCTTTGCAAAACAAAAAGGACTATTACTGGTTATCCTATATGTTTATCTATTTCAAAAGGGAATTTGCAAAGTTCTTAAAAATATATACTATGGGGAACTATGAAAAGTTTTCAAAACTATCATGATCTATTTTCACTATCCAACTCTAATTAGTAGAGTCTATTCTCGGTTAAAGGACTATTGATTCATATATCATGATCATTTAGCCCTATATTCGAGATTTACGTTTTTATTATAAGATTACAAGTTTTACAAAATTTTCTTCAAACTTTGAACTTGGGAGTGACATCACTTATCCGGACTGTTGGAACATACCGGATAACTTTTAAAAAGGCTAGGAAATGAAAAAGCATCTATCAAGGACAATGATCATAAGCAGCCCAAAGGAACGGATTAATCAAGAAAATAGTTGAACCAAAAAGGAAGAAATTTTGAAGGAAAATTTCTATGGATCATCTTAATCAAATAAAGAAAAATAAAAGGCAAGGAATCATTGGCAAGAAGATTACAATATCGAGACAAAATAAGGAAGAAGCATAAGAACTCATAAGTAAAATCATTATCCAACGATGTAATTTTTAAACTACGAGGTTCAAACTAGATCTACAAAGATCATCTAAAAAAAGATAATAAGACTACAACGCGGTAAAAGATATCTCAGAGTATAGCTTGCTTCAAATTCTAAAATACTCATAATATAGATTTCCACTTGAATGAAATTGTTCTACATAGATTGACTTTGGAATCATGTGACTCCAGCATAACTATATTGAATTCTAAAAGTGTTCATGGTCCCTACCTTAGTATAGATTCAGTATATGATCAATGCAAAATATAGAGAATAATTATGGTATTTCCATCTACAAGAGCGAGCGATCCAATTACCAATGAAGTCACAAAGTGCAATAATAGGAAAATTATCCCTGAAAGGCATGGATTCACCAAAAGGGTTATGTACATAAAGGAAAACTCCCTAACTCTACTACAAAGCAAATCCGATAAGATAACTATCTCTCATACTCTAGATATATTAAGCAACAACATGATAAATTCTCTATACTTAAGGAGTTTTTCTTTCAATCAAGGTTAAGATTGAATCCCATTAAGGGGTTAAGAAATAAAAAGGAAATTCCGGATTTGATCAATGGATTAAGGTGGCTAAATAAATGCTCGAACATCAAAAAAGAATAATCAAGTATTACAAATCTAAAATAATAAGAAGATCATTTCAAAAGGAGATTTAGTACTCCAAAAATTAAGACAAACACTAAGAATCAAGAGGATGGACCACTCAGGCCAAATTAGGAAGGATCCATAATCGTACACAAAATAACCCCACTTAGGACCAATAAAATATGCCGACTAGATGGCAACATCATAAAAAGAACAAGAAATGCCGAACATTTATGACCATATTTCTTGAATTATGGATGAATAAAAAGAATTTATCGGGTCAATTATGAAAAGGAGTAGGAAACTTCTAAAGCCATCAAAGGCTAGACCGCAAGAGATCCCGGCCATCAAAGGCCCCAGCCATAAAAGGCTTGACCGCAAGAGGTCCCGGCCATCAAAGGCTTGACCACAAGAGGTCCCGGCCATTAAAGGCCTAGGTCATCAAAGGTCATAAGCCTTTAGTGCCATCATCAAAGACCTCACTGAACTGCCTCCTAGTGGGAGGCCGAGTAATCCTTTGGTCAATCCTACAACCCTTCAACCCTTGATTACGTGGCCTGGTTGGAGCGCCTCCTAAAGGGAGGACGGAGTAAGCTTTCAGTGTCGTCATCAAAGGCCTCACTAAAGTACCAACCAAACCTTCAGTGTCGTCATCAAAGGCCTCACTAAAGCACCTCCTAAAGGGAGGATGACCATCAAATGCCTCACTAGAGCATCGAAATATTTAAAAGTAAGATCGGTCAAAATTAAAGCCAAGTAGCACTCCCCAGTCAACCAAAATTCGAGCCAAGTATTGCTCCTAAGTCAACCAAAATCTAGGCCAAGTAGTGCTCCCAAGTCAATCAAAATCGGAGCTAAGTAGTGCTCCAAAGTCGGTTAAAATCTAGGCCAAGTAGCGCTTCGAATCAAATCAAGTTTTCTAAAGGAAAGTCCATAAAATATGAGCTATTTGTGCTTCCCAGCAAATACAATTACAGCCACTAGATAAGAGATTCTGGACTTCTATTATTACTACCAAATAAGGATTTCCGATCTTCCATAATTTCCAAACAAGGGTTTTTAAACTTTTATTATTATTGTTAGATAAGGATTTATGGTCTTCTACTATTTCTAGACAAGGTTTTCTGGACTGTTATTATTATTATTTCCAGATAAGGATTTCTGGTCTTCTATTACTTATGCCAGATATGGATTTCTGGCCTTTTTATACGGATTTTTGGTCTTCTTCATTTATTACTAGATCTGGTTTTTTGGTCTTCCTTTTATTACTATCAGATATGGTTCTCCGATCTTCTTCTATTACCAGATAAGGATTTTTGGTCTTCTATTATTATTCCCTGATAAGAATTTTTGGACTTCTATTGCCAGATGGAGATTTTCTGTACTTCTATTATTATCGTCAAACGATGAATTTCTGGTCTTCTTTTATTGTCAGATGGATTTTTGGTCTTCTTTTATTATCAGATAGATTTCTGGTCTTCTTTTATTATCAAATGGACTCCTGGTCTACCATTATTACAAAATTACTTTCTGGACTTCTATTTGAGATATTTTGTCCCATGGCCAAGAAAAATGGCCAATCTGCCTCCCTATAATATTATCAGACATGTTTTCAATTTAATTGTTCAGGAAATTAAGATCACCACATGATCTCCTAAGCCTCTATTCAGAAAATTATTTGTATAATCTCGACTCATATAAAAGAATACGGAAAATTCCCCAACTACATGTTGATTCATAACTTGATGAGGCCTAAAAAGGATCACTGAAATTTAAATATTAAGTTAGAATGAAAATTGCTATTTATTTTGTATTGTGCAGGAAAACAGGATTAGAAGAAAAGGTTCATGAAGAATTGCAATGCAAAGGAATTCTTAGTTGTATCGTAAAGAGTAAAAAGCTTCTCTTATACAAGGGGGGCTAAATGTTATTCATATAATTTCAATGTCAGAAATGATGCTATAAGTAATGACGTCATAAAGGAATTGATGTCAACGGGTCTCATGTCGAAGAAATGGCGCCGTACCTTGTAGCAACATATCCCTTCGAAGGTGTTTCTCACCGGACTTCGTTACTAAGGTAGGGGGATGCCAATGCCATACTCTATCAACTTCGAAGGAAGCTTCTTAATGATTTCAAAGGCAACCTATTAATAGTTTCAAAGGTGGCTTCCTAATGACTTCGAGGACATTAATTTTCAAAAAATGAAAGGATTGACTAATGATGAAAAGGTTCGTCGTTGGTAACCAAGAACGCTATTAATACTCTACTGCGACGTTGACAACAAACATCGTCGACGTCCACAAAGATGGGGTAATAATCGATGCTGCTTCATTACTGACGCCGCTTCACATCAACACCGACGTTATCTTAGATAAAGCAGCTATTTCGCAACAACTGTACAATGTCCACACCGCTCTTTATCAATGTTTAAAGCCATTTCCAACTGTTGTCGCATATCGTCGAACATATGAAGAGCATTACCTAAAAGCATGTCAAAAGCTATTCATTAGTGTCATATTTCACGGATATTGAATGACATTCGATGTCGTACAACGTTAATGCCGTAGAGTGTTGAAGATCATGCAAAAGAAGGATAAGATCATTAACAAGAGCCAATTCAAGAGGATTTGGTGCATTTTCCTTCACAAAATTTCGCAAGTCTTCATATTTCACTACATGTTCTATTTCACTAAAAGTCCCACATCGCCAATTTGCGCAAGCCAACATCCTCCCCACTGCTATATATATATATAGATGTACCCCTTATGGAAAAGTGCCTTTAATTTCTTTCCCTCTCTTAGCATAAATCATTTATAGGCTAGAACTTTTCTAAGCTGTCTCTTGAGCATGAGAACTATTGTACTGAGAAATGGCCAACAAAGAAGGAGGACATATGACATTTGCATATAAGGACTTGAACAATGCATATTTGCATATTTGTACCTATTCGTGGTTGAATAAAAAGGACTTGACTTGAGCCTATTTACATATTTGACTATGGACTTGTATATTTGACTTATGGACTTGCCTATTTTTCCCAATGACTTATGGACATGCCTATTATTCCTTTTTGAATTTCAAGGCTATGATTTAAACAGTTTTGTAAATTATTACAAAACCAAGGGGTATATCTGGAACTTCTTTAAATATGCTACTTTGTATAAACTTTTGGGTGTTACGAATTTAATCGTTAACATTTATAATGTTAGAAATTTCTTAAATCCTTTGATTTCTTTTCTTATAGACACAGGCTTGCTCTGTATTTTAACCAAAATCAAACTATCTAATTTCTTTATCGAAGTATTTGTTGTTTAAGATCATATCCTAAAATCCACAGCTTTATTATCGCTTCCATCAACTTCAAGACACTTTGGTTATTATGTGCAAATAGACTCCTCTAAATCATTATTTATAAGTTCCATTTCAACATTAATGTATCAAAACTCAAAGTCATATTATGTGATAATTTGCGACCGGAATCTAAATTGATTTAAGCATTTGGAATGGTGAAACTGTTCCACCAATTTCAACGTTTGAAATTGACGAGGTCATTTCCCATCAATCTTGCTTTATACTTCTCCAAATGCATCGATCTTCTTCACAAAGACTCACTTGTGACTAATGGATCATATTCTTTCATGTATAATTAGAAAAATAAAAAACTTTCAATGTACTTGGAATCCATTTCAGATTTAAAGCTTCATGCCATATGGTAAAGTCTATACTCTTCATGGCTTGTCGACAACTGAAGGGATTGTCATTACTAACAATCCATTTTCTTGATATTAATAAGAAATTTGTAGTTTCTCTTCGATGTGTAAGATTTTATGTTAAACATTTTAATGAACTGTGTCCTTTTGAGGCTTTGTTAAATTTGTATCACACCAGTTTCTATGTTAAAATCTTGGATCTGTCTAAGTCCATCACACCACTAATTTCTTAGAAAGAAATTCCTTTAGTAAGATGGTAATGTGTCTTCAAACAACAATTTGCATCTCAGTGCGATGGAGCAGGCATTCAAAGTATTTTATGAACTACATATCGATATACATCAAATAGATTTAGCCTTGAGTTCAAGAAACCTACATTAATAACATAGATCAAATAGCCATATATCTTAAATTATTTAAGATGGGATTTCTTTCCAATTCATATCTATTATAAAATCTTCATCTCAGCTTTATATGAAACCAAGTTCAACATATGTGCTTACTCTTAAGTACATATTCATATAGAAAGAAGTAACTCAACTTCATTCATTATCATTTGTACTTTGTCCAATAGAGTCTGGCTATTCCTTACCGATACATCATTTTGTAGCGCTGGGAGGAGTGACTTTGAGAGCGAACCATATTCTCCTTTCTAGTACACTTGGGAACTCTTATCCAACATACTCACCTGTCCGATTAAATTGAATTGTTTTACTTCTTTTGCATGTTATAATTTTCTACTTCCATTTTTATATTATGTGAATTTATCATAGATAATTGACTTTTTTATCAAGTACACATGTTCATATCAGAGAAAAATTCATCGGTATACTCAATGAAGTAAGTGGATCCATTTTCGACATCATTAGACCTTGGACTGCATACATTCATATGTGTCAACTTGAAGAGTACATTAACTTTTTTGTTGCCCTCAATGAATGGGTGTTTGCCACTAATTATTTGAGATATAATTCAAAAATACCATATATTTATAATTAAAAGGTCAAAGAATAATTTCTCAAAGATATGGCTTACTCCGTCATTTTAAAATTGATTGTTAAATATTTTAGATGGTTCAGTAATTTCTATATAGCAAATAATCACTATTGTTATGAAAAGAAATATCATCACTGATATACCAAAATAATTTATTTTATAACCAATATTCAAAATATTCATACTAAAGCAAAACTGCATATGTTTTTGGTCAAAGATGAAAAAAAGCTGTTATTTCATAAATAGTATTTGGTATACACGAAAGTAATTTTTCAAAACTTTAAGCGTCCACTAGCAATTGTTATATGTTATGCTCCTACTATTTCTGATGTTAAAATAACAACATTCAAAATATGAAGATCCATTCAAACACTTATTATGTCCTATTTGTTTCTTCTACTAGAACTAATTTATGTCGTAAGTTTTGGATCAAGTTGCTCAAACTCAAAGAAATATATCTTATAGAGTCAATTTTCTGTAATAAAAAAGTATATTTGAGATAGAAATCATATTACTTGTTCTTTGTTAAGCATCTGCGAATATTTTACATAATTCTATTTTCGATGTCTCTTCATGGAGCAGAGGTGACCATTCAATCTCTTCATCCCAATCGTGTCTATGTTATATTCGCTCTAAGTTTTTGCTTTCTCTTTTAAATGGTTGGATCGTCTAGAAAAAAGAAATCCTTTTCTATAAGACTACACCAAATTCTTTATAAAAATGCATCCAGTCATCTTTAATATATTAAGGAGATCAAATAAGTTGCATTTGAGTAAGCTAATCATAACTGATATTTCAATGATCAAATTCCTAGGTTTGTCTGTAGTCCTTTTCTAGTGTTGTTTCCAACATAATACGATCCTCATTATACTAAATCGTATTAAACAGAAGATCTCGCACTATGGTATACTTGCTCATTCGAATGAAACAATTTCATTGAAATTCCTTATATTAGAAAGGCGATTGTTCTCCATATAATTTTCATATGTGATTGAATATGGATCGAAATCCATACTATTTTATTGGTTAGAGTTCAAAACTCATAGAAAATAATACATAGCCTTAGGCAAATTCACACTTAAGTGGCTAAGACATGATAGTTTTAATGGTTGTATTATTTGGCTCTTGCATGGATATCAAAATGATAACATGTCGGAAAATTAATTAATTGGTGAATACATTATTACATTGCTTTATCAATCTATAATTCAATTCTTTTAGTATAACTCAATCAGTAAACAAATTTATCAATTATATTATCTATTTAAATTTATTTTAAGCAGATTATTATAATATTACATATGTTCTTATACTTATTAGAATGGTGTACCATATTTTTCTAATAAGGTTCTTATTAGATTTCACATCTCTTAAAAACCTAAATTAGATGAAAGAATTCATAAATTCCTTTAGTGAGTGTTAGGATTCATTTATCTTATTATTACAACTTTCAGGGTGCTAAACAAGTGTAGTTACCATAAACGAAAAATAATACGTTATTAGTTATGTTTTTATATGACTCCTAACCATATATTATTTACTCCTAATCATATTTATGACCTTGATGGTGCTCAACAAATCATAAAGTACATTAGATACTCATAACCCAACATTTTGTGATTGCATAAGGAAATTGTTGTAAACCTTAAGAGTGCTCAACAAAGTTATAAAATGTTCTTACTAATCTAGGGACAATATAAACATCACTAAAAAAATTCTATGGCTCGAGCATGCTAAAAAATCATAAGTTTGTATAATACTCTATGTATAGTGTGAATGATAGAGAGCTACATAATTTTAGATTCATAATCTCAAAATAACTTTAATGGCTATTATTGTCTATAAGAAATAATGAATTCACAACAATCGGTGACTTCATTTGTTTGCATACACACAAAAAATTATATACGTATGTATTTATCCCTTATAAATATTTTAGGTTTTGTTTCAAATTAACTTTACAACCATATTTTTATTTTATTTTAGTTTATATACATTATATAAGAATCTCTTATATAGTTATAACATTTATAATTTAGTCATATATTTATGTATATACCATTATTAATTAACAATTAATTATTACAATTTTATCATAATCTTTAGTATATTATGACGTTTATAGTTTATATTATAATTTAATTTTTGTGAACTTATAACTTCTATAATTTAGTTTTAAAATAGTTTTAAATTTACTTATTTATAACTTTTCTAAATTCAAATTTAAATAATTTTATATTTCTCATTTATAAACTATATAAATATAAATTTAAAACGATTTTAAATTATATATACAACCTTTATAAATTTTTATTTAGACACTTTTAAATTAATTAATTAATAATCTTTATGAATACAAATTTAAAAACAATTTTCAAATTTATTCCTAACCTTTATAAATTCAAGTTTAAATTTAAATAATTTAAAATGCTAAATTTAGATATTATTCATAAGAACTCAATGTGGGTGCTGATACCATTGTTGGATCAATGCATCGAGCAATGTGGTAAAAAAGACATATTTCAAAAAAATTCCTTTCTAGTACATTATGCACTAGATCTTTTATAGTGTTATCATGAATAATGTCGATAAAATTGTATAATATTTTATGTTTTATTAGATGATTTTGATGTGAATTTTATTTTTAATTTATTATCATTATATTATTATTATTAGAGTGATTTACTATGTTTTATTTATTACAGATGTTTAACAAAATAATTCATTAACAAATTAAATAACACTTATTCAAAGGTAAATTTAATAATAAAGTAATCTTACATATAATTATATATATTATAATTAATATTTAAATGATAATAGCTAACTAAATGATCTTAATATAAATTCAAATAGTGATTTTAAATTTATTTTGTATTAAACTAGTTTTATATATTTAAATGAATATAACTCATCTTAATTCATATATCAAATATTCAAATTAAACAAACAATGCCTTAATATGATTTTGATTAATAGTGTTAATTTATAAATATCATTATATATATATATATATGTGTGTGTGTGTGTGTGTGTGTGTGTGTGTGTGTCAACATCTAAATAACAATGTCTTATTTAAGTATATATTATACAATTAAATAAATAGTCATATAAATTACCGTTAACCAATGTCAATGCATTTAAAATTTTAACACGAACTTACATCGCAAGTTGCGCTTGAAACAGAGTTTATATGCAAACTTTATAAGGGTTACAGTGTATAGAGTTTAAATTGAAAATATCAAAAACTAAAGAGGCTAATCTATAAAATAGAATATAAAAGATGAACTCGTATCTTCTTCACCGTTGCTAACCCTAGCCGCCTCACCAAAGCATTATTTACAGCCATCGCGACTTCACCGATCCGTATCCATGTTCCGTCGCATCGATTACCCCATTTCTTATATTTCAACTAATCCCCTCATACTAGAGCTCACTGAAGTAAATATGACTCAACCTTCAGTGCTATGATGGATGAATCAATGCCAACGATCCTAATGATCTTGATCGAGCTTGATGATGATCCACATTGATGTTGTGACCAGAGCTCGTTTCCTTGATGATAATCCATGGTGTGATATCATAGAGGCAATGCACATAAAGATCATATAGAGATGCTCACATGATATAATAATTATTACCATTATTATTTTATATCTTTATCTATTCGGTTATATATTTGATAATATAGTTATTCTATGAATTTCTGTATTCTATAATTACCTCCTAGTGATTTTTAATAATCACTTACCTTCTCAGATCAAATATATATGTAACTTGTATGCATTTAGAAGCAATATATAAATTAAATTATTTATGTAGATTACATTCAACAATTTCGATTTAAAATCAATTTACAAAACCCGTTTGTAATATAAATATACTTTTAACTTACCGGTTTTATATAATGGTCTAGTTAATAACTATGTGAGCGTATAACAAATAGCACTCAAATTATTGAGGCAATTTCATTTAGTTTTAAGTTATACACACACACATACATAAACATATACCTTTAAAATTATATATCTCTAGATATAAGTTCAATAGGCTTGTATACACACACACATACATATACTCACTCGAATAAATTTTATATATCTACACATATAACTATGTTATGTGAAGTTTTAACTAATAATTAGATATAACTATATATAGCTATGTAATAACACACACACACACATACGCACTTACAAACATATACATATAACAAATTGCTTTTGGACATCATGCTTAAAAGATAGATACTTCTATGGATAAATGCAATAGGTCTTTAGACATACACACATATGTATATTACCAAATTCATTATAATTTAGTATCTATATATTAACTACTTCATTCAAATCTTTAATTAATAACTTTATTTATGATATATAATTATACATATAAAAAATAACTTCTAGATTCTATGATTAACAATTAGATATTTCCATATGTTTATAACTACAAAGGTACATAATTATATACATATAATAAATGTATGTACAAATGTAGCAGGAGGTTTTTTTTTCTTTTTTCCATTTTAGGCACATGTAGTACAATGATGCTTCAGCAATTCATCTCCTCTAATTGGATCATTGCCTTCAGTTTGAATCAGAGCTTCAGCTTCAGACAATCGAGTTCATACTGATCTGGACAGTGTTCGGCATATTCACTTCAGCAGTGCTTCTCACCTCTACAGTGTTTTCTCCCTGCAGTCATTGAGTTCACTCCTTCATTAGTGCAAGCCTATAGCATTACCCAGCTTAGCATTGACACATGCATCAACATGTCCATTTTCGCAATGTACTAGCTCATGTGCAGGCCTGTAGCTTTCACCCTTACAGTCTCTAGTTCACTCAAGCCTCAAGCTTTTTTCCAGCCCTTCACGCAAGCCAGTAGCATATACCAGTCATCCACTGAACCAGAGTATATTATTTTGGAGCATCAACACGCTTCTGATGTGCACCAAAATTATATTCTATTCTTGTAGCACCTCCTGCAATAACACCAATCCCTTACAGCAGTGTATATTCTTATTGCAGGTAGCACCAGTCCCTTGCAGCAACATCCCACAGCTTCCACACTTTCTGACTAACTTTACTAACTCAAATGCTTGTAAACATATTCCTTTCGATTGCTCTTACCATTCTCTTCTTGTTGATCATCATAGTGATGATCCTGTAATGTTGTACAGATAATTCCCATCAAACTTTTGTTTGGTTTTTGGTTTTGTAGTTAATAAAGGTAAGCTTGCTCTCCTTATAAGTGGACCACTCCATCAAAAAAATTACAAATAAAACATTTTCTAATAATATATTTTTTCTAAAATCTTTGATAGCCTTGATGGTTGATAACACTATCAGCTTTGCCTTTTAGAGATATCATTTCTAACTCAATGGTGGAGTTAGAATTCCACTAGTAAGATTTGATTTATTTTTATTAAGGGAGAGTGAAAAATTGTATATTGAAAATGGAGATAACTAAGTATATTTATAGCAACACTAATGGGCTGCGTAAAATATCCAACCTTGATCCACCAATCAGGATATAACCTAATATAGGTGAAATCTTACCTCACTTAATTAATTTAACCCATTTAATTAGTTCATAACTATATGTATGTTGGAATGCCCTATTATAAAACAATTCCCTAAATTTTGACTACCAATACAATACATGTACATCTACTTTATTTATTATATTTAAATTATTATATTGGCTAGAAAAGTAATTAAATAAATATATGATGGTTAAATATTTTATTAACTAATTTTAAGTCCTCTAATATTAATTGATAATAATAATAAATTAATTAATATAACCATTATATCTATATCTCTATAATAATAATAATAACAACAACGAACTATATGTTGTGGTTTTGTGACTCCTAGGTATGAACTCAGCCATTGGTAATATTTAAACAATCTAAATATTTAAGCATGTACGGACTTTGTTGTAGCGCGGTAGTTTCACACAAGTTCAGTTGCTTATAGATTTTATGGGTGATATCCAAATTGTTGTCTATTAAAGCGACACCCTTAAGAAATGAGATATTCTGCTTGTTTTCACTTTGTCATCATTATATCACTTAGATATCAAGAGCTTGATCAATGGCCAAAACTCTATTAATATCTATAGTTAATTGCAAAGTCCAACATTAATGCCATGGTTCAATCCAATTAACTAAATTGATTTGGCCAAGGACTTTGACTTTACGTTGGCTACTAGTTACGGTGATATTAACCTTCTATCAATGAAGAAGAATCCTCTCTTGAATACTGTTTCACTTCAAGTGATTCAACTTATAGCCAACTATGGTATTAGCACGATCAACGTTGTCGTGTAATTTACCATAGTCGAGATATATTTTAGACACTTGAGATTCACAATATTCATAAGTCAAAAGATTACTTCACATCATCATGTGAGATCTTCTATTTGACTTTTAACCTATAAAATGCTCTCGGTGATTATTTTGTAATTATTTCAAACAACTGTGCCTATGGAATTTTCTAGGGGTCATAATGGTCATGAGTAATTCACTATCCATCATAATGTTACATATACTAGTCTCAATGGACATATCGATATTCTATTCTCGATACATCTTACCTAGGACCATTTTTGGATACGTATTTATTTTATTTGACTCGATACTCATGGTTATGGACACATCGTAACTGTAATCAATTAAATATTATTCCTAAGGATTTTCGACTTGTATATATTTAATGCATATATAACATTATTTATATCCCATTATATACACACATATATAATAGAAAATAAAACCAAAATATTACTTTATTTTGAATGATATATGGTATAAGAGTTAAGTTATATAATCAAATTACATAATTGCCCCTAGGCACACCCAAAACTCTATCACACTGGCAACCATACGTCGGCGTTTTTGTATGTAATTGTGATTTTAATGTATTTTTACTGATCTTTGTAATTACCACCATTCATTATGTTTTTGTCTAAGAATTACTTCATAGTTGCCATTTTATTTAGGCATATCATTAAGAGTAAATTCGATAACATCACATGTGTTCTTACACATATTAGACTGATTTATTATATTTATTTAATATGTGTCCCACCAGATTTTACATCTCTCAAACCCTTAAGAGATGAGGGAGTTTCTTAAATTCTTTTAGTAAGTATTAGCATCCATTTATCACGTTACAATAACCTTGCGGGTGCTCAACTAGTTGTAGTCCCTATAAACGATAAATAACACGTTATTGTTTTTGGCAAAGTCAGCTGGTTTTATAGTGGTCATACCACTAGAATAAACATATAAAAAGTAGGTAAACTACGTAGGCACAGAACAACTAATACTGGTTTTGAAGTGGTTGGACCACCGAATACAAAAGCTAAAGAAAAGTACAGGAGTTAGACAGACATGTCTAAGCTACTAACCTAGGAGAGATAACTAGTCCCCTTGTCATTATCGATATCAACATCAGTACCAGGGCCAATGACATGCCAAACGACAGAGAAGTAGGTTGCAAGTCTAGGACTAGCAACACATTATTAATTAGATCTCATATATAATGCCTAACTATAATATTATTTTCTCATTATCCTCTTTATGACCTTCAGGATTCTGAATGAATCACAAAGTACATTAGATATTCATGAACTATCATTTCGTTATTCCTGAGGATAAATTTTGTAACCCTCGAGGGAGCTCAACAGAGTTACATAATGTCCTTACCAATTAAGGGACACCATAAACATCACCATATATAGTTTATGGCTTAAAGATGTTCAATAATCGTAAGTATGTACTCTATTATATTATAAATGACATAAAACAATTTTATTTTAAATTCATAACCTTAAAGTAATAGTTTTGAGTATAATCAACATTTTAAGGTAGATGAGTATATTATCTCATGATATTATATGTACACTCCCTTAAGTCTATATAGGTTTTATTTTACTTCACCTCTTTATATATAGGTATGTATCTATATGTAATATATATTGTTAATGAGATTTTTCACCTTACAACACCAGATTTCTAGTAGGGCAATGATATTGCCGATTACCCTATTAGTAAAATACCAAAAAATTTGAGTAATATTAAATTTGCCTTTAACATAGTAATTATGCTGTGGGGGTGCTTACATAATTATGAAGAAGTACTTTACTGTTTATTAAAATGCCTAGGTTGGTTTAAATACCAAATTTAGAAAAATAGAAGTTACACAGAATCTACTAAAAGAGGAGAGCAATAAGTGTAGTAAAGCAGAGAACACGGAAAATTTACGCGGTTTTGATTTTAAGGAATCCTACATCCATGGGATAATTTCTTTCTATTATTCTTCCATCATTTCCCCTTTTACATTCGTTTCATGGTAGAGAATATTTTGTACAATCTATGTTGTTTTTGAAAAAATTAAATTATGATCCCCTGACAGTGCTATAGTGCCTTTCCCTTTATAGTGAGGCTTTCTTGTGGATTGCTGATGTTATCCTTCTATGCTCCTCCACCTCTATTAGACATTGGCACATGTCATTCATCTGTGGCCTGCTTTAAGCATGTATGGATTGGTGACGTGCCACTAGGTAGGGAAGATGCTCTTTGGTAGGAACTAATTTGGATTTAGGCGGGAAAAGTCAAATTTGAATCACCATTTTTGATGTCCGTATAGTGAGCTATATGGACATTAGCCTCAGTGCTGGACCATATGTGTCTAGGTGACCTACTTCTGCACTTTGCATTTGGACAATCAAGTGGATCATGAAACATGGATGTGGTTGTTATCCCGCCTTTTGGCAAGGCCAGGACATCAAGGAGTTGGGTTCCGAATGTCGTTTGTCATGGATATCGATGAATTTTGACCAAGTCCGGATCAAGCCCCAATCGATGGGACATGATCGGGAAAACTAAAGCAAACCAACGCTCCAAGTTTCAGATCGAACCGAGTTCGTATGCTCAAGTTACGATGGACGCAAGGCAAAGGGAAGAGCGCATTTTCGTATCCATCAATGAGCGGCAGTTCGTATCGATGGATTTCGTATCCATCGACGGTCCTCGTTTTCGTATCCATCAGACAGTGCCTACGTCGTATCCATCAGACAGTGCCTACTTCGTATCCATCAAACAGTGCCTACGTCGTATCCATCAGACAGTGCCTACTTCGTATCCATCAGACAATGCCTACTTCGTATCCATCAGACAGTGCCTGCTTCGTATCCATCAGCCAGTGTCAACTTCGTATCCATCAGATAGTGTTTGCCTCGTATCCCAGGATGAAGTCCTACTCGAATCCATCAGGTCAACCAGCTTGGATAACGTGTCATTTCTCGAAGTGAACGAGGCGAAATACATGGAGACGATGCAGTCAACGCGGAGCAAATATCGGATCGAGGCGAAGCGCACGCACCACGTCTTTTCCTGATGCGAATGCGCCGAGATGTATGGAGTCGACGCGGTCGATTCGGAATGAAGACCGGATCGAGGCGAAGTGTGCGTTCCACGTCTTCGCAGAGGCGCGTGATACCATCGAGTCGAAGCTCAAAGCGCAGGGAAATGGATACGAACCAGACAGCCTATGAGGAATTCCAGTTCGTATCGACCATATCTCGTAATCCACTGATCCAAACATGATGAAATTTTAACTGAAGGTTGCACACATAACAAGGAACGTCTCCACCAATTTTGAGCTCAATTGGAAGTAATCCTGATCGATACGAAATGATTTCGTATCGATCACAGATTGGCTTGAAACTCTCTGGAAGTGGTCGAATGGGTCCCCTCACGTGTCAGGCCAAGTCTCCCGGAGTTTGAGCGAAATCCAAGCCTCCTACGCCTATAAATAGAGCCCCAGAATCAACGGAAAAAGGATCTTTTTTCTCTGAAGCGTCCAGACTCTGCCGGATTGAGATTTGCATCATACTTTTGCTGTCAATTTCGAATTCTAAACTGTAATCCGTTGTTCATCGCTGTAAACGCTTGTAATCATTGAAAGAGAATCAATAAAATCATCAAAACTTCATAGTGGACGTAGGCTATACGCCGAACCACTCTAAACTGCTTGTCTGTGCACTTTACATTCCTATTTGTTGGAGTTTTTGTTAGATAATCTCTGTTTTACATTTATAATCTTCATCTTATCTCTTCAAACAACTCCCGAAGAGTGTTGTGCCCATTTTTGGTACAAACACTTTGGTGCTTTCACTGAGAAAACCAGCTTTTTCTCCTGCTCGTTGGATCTGCCGTCGATACCGGATTGTACAAATCCAAGAGGAAGATCCAGATATCCAGTCCGGAATCCTTCCATTCTATTCAGATTTGCTCAAAATCTAGGAAAGGACTCCACCACCGACAATGGTCAGCACAAGAACTGGCGCCACCGCTACAGAGCAAGAAGGCAGAGACAGGCAAAATCCAACACAGCCGCCTTCTTCCAATCAAGACAATGCCACTCAGTCAGACTCAACGGGGCTAGTCACCCGACAGGAGTTTCAAGTATTGCTCCAGGAGCTGACCCAAAGCCGTCAGCAGTTGGCAGAACAGTTACGCGCCAATATCGAGCTGACCAACCAGCTAAACCGCCGGGGGCACAGAAGGTCTAGGAGAGATGATGTCTCCAGAGCGTCTACCGAAAGCTCAGCTTCATCTGATTACCACCGCCAAACTACCCGTCCTCGACTAGAGGGGAATCGCGCTCAAGCTGCTGAATATCAGCCTGCCTTAACTGTTGGGCAACTGAGGGTAGGACCGTCGACCAGTTTCCAAACCGGTCCCTCAACAAGAGGAGGTACTGCCCTACAGTACACCACCGATAACCGCGCCACAACCGCCGCAGCAGAGACAAGGGTCGATACCCGAAATCAATCTGAGCCGATCAATCAACAGCGAGGACATACTCCTGAACCTTATGTCCCAGAGGACGTTGAGCCAAGGAGGCGAGATACGGGTCGTCGACAACGCCCGATCCCTACTCGCGCCGTGGAACCCGACCACGCCTTAGCTCATCACGCTCCGAATCCGCCTGTTTCGGATATATCAACCATGATACGTCAAATGATCCGCGAGAGTCAGGGGCTCACTAATGATGACTGGGGAATTTCCCGTAGTCATACCCCTTTCACAGACGAAGTGTTACATGCCGAACCCCCTAGGCGATTCAGAATGCCGACTCTCCCGATGTATGAAGGGAATAGTGACCCCAACCAGCATATTCTGAAGTATGAATGGTCGATGAGCGCTGCAAGGGCCGACGACGCAGTGAAGTGTCGGAGTTTCCCCATCTCTCTGGGAGGAATCGCGACAATGTGGTTTACCCGCCTACCACCTAGATCAATTTCTTCGTTCGATCAATTGGCCAAGAGGTTTGTGGAGCAATTCCGGATGCATGTTGCTAGGCCAAAGGACGTCAACACCTTGTCCAGCGTCACTCAAGCTCCTGGAGAAACACTCAGGCGTTACTTGGAGAGGTTCCACGTAGCATGCGTCGAGATCACCAATCCCAACGATAATTCAATCTTAATGGCTCTGACCAAGGGGATTGATCCTGATTCTGAATTCGGAAACTGGCTAGCTGGAAAACCGCCCGCGTCGTTGGACCGTTTTTACTCCAAGGCCGCTCAATTCCTGCGGCAGGAGGATGCAAAACAGTCTAGGAAGCAGGACGATGCGAGGCCCAGCATTGAAGGAATACAGAGCAATGTGGCAGTTAAACAGTCCGGCGAAAGTTCCGGGAAAGTTCAGCTGAATATACAAAACAAGCAAACCCAGCAGAGAGGAAACAATGGCCAAAATAAGAAGAGAGATGAGAACCGAGGTCCACGACGTAGAGCTCAGATGTTTGACAGTTATACACCGCTAAACACGTCATTGGAAAACGTATACTTACAGACTTGCAACACTGTACAGTATAAGAAGCCTGCTCCGAAGCCCTCATCGGAGAGACAGATTCAGACAGGGAAATTCTGTAGGTTCCATGAGAGCTATGGACATAATACTAATGAGTGTCGACACTTACAGGACCTCATCGAGAAGCTGATTAGAGAGAGGAAGCTAGATCAGTTTGTACGGGCGCCGCAGCCTGGCGGAGCGGGCCCCTCGAATCAAAATCGTTCACAAAATCAGGAAAGAGAGGATGAACCCGCTCGTGCGGGCGGGAGATTAGTAATCAACACAATAAGTGGTGGCCCCCATCCGGCAGACAGAAGCTGGGGGGAAATGGAGTCGTATGCCAGTTCTATCAGGCATGCGGACTTCGAGTGCTATAGTAATTGCGAGGATGGAACCCCGGCAAAACAACAAAAGATAATGTCCGATGATATCGTGTTCAGGAGCCGAGACGCCGATAAAGTCGAAGCCCCTACTATCGACCCACTAGTCATATCTGCCCAGGTAGGTCCTGCTTGGATGAAGAGGATCCTGGTTGACAGTGGGAGCTCTGTAAACATCTTGCTCAAACGGGCTTACGATCTAATGAAGATGGAGACAAAGGATTTGAAACCCTGTTTATCCAGAATCCATGGTTTCAACGGAAGTGCCACGATACCCATCGGAATAACTGAACTCCCAGTCGAGTTAGGCGTTGGAGAACGCCGGAGGGTCCGCATGTTACAATTTGTTGTGCTAGAAATAGATTCGCCATACAATGCGTTTCTAGGTCGACCAGCTTTAGCCGAGTTCAGGGCGGCGATCGCCCCATGGTGTCTGACTCTGAAATTTCCCACTGATCATGGGATTGGAGTTGTTCAAGGAGATCAGGCCTCGGGAAGGGCCTGTTATGTTGCTGAGCTGCGCGGGGCGCAACGTAAAGAAAAGGGGAAGGGCGTAGAGGAATCTCTCTGCGTCCGTTCTATCGATAATTGACAATTGGTGCCTGGGCCTCGGCCCGGGCACCACGACCAATTCCTGAAAGACCTGGACCCCAGGGACAACGAGGATAGAGATGAATCAACGGAGAGTCAAGCCTCTCCAGCCGAACTGACTGTGGACGTCCCAATCAGTGAGGATGATGATTCAAAGATGCTGAAAGTTGGGTCCCAGCTAAACAAGCAGACACAGCAGGAGTTGGTCGAATTTCTTCGGGCGAATCTCGACGTCTTCGCCTGGACACACTCTGACATGTGCGGGATCTCGCCGATCATTGCAAGTCACTCCCTGAATATAGATCCGCGACATGTCCCAGTGAAACAGAAAAGGCGCGGTATGGATCCAGAGAGATCTGCCGCCCTTAAGGAGGAAGTTGATAAACTGCAATCAAATGGGTTCATTCGAGATGCCTTGTATCCAGAATGGGTGTCCAACCCTGTACTGGTTCGAAAACCAAACGGGAAGTGGAGAACTTGTGTTGATTACTCAGACCTAAACAAGGCCTGTCCAAAAGATAGCTTCCCACTTCCACGAATCGATCAGCTCGTAGATTCGACGGCCGGACATGAACTACTATCCTTTATGGACGCTTATTCCGGCTACAATCAGATACCCATGCATCTGCCTGATCAGGAACATACCAGCTTCGTGACCGACCTGGGACTCTATTGTTACAGAGTCATGCCGTTTGGTCTAAAGAACGCTGGAGCAACATACCAACGCTTAGTCAACCGAATGTTCGCTGATCAGATTGGGAAGACCATGGAGGTTTACGTGGATGACATGCTGGTGAAGTCCCGATTTTCCACCGATCACGTCAGAGATTTGAATTCAATGTTCAGCATCCTCCGGGAGTACGGGATGAAGCTCAACCCACTCAAATGTCACTTTGGCGTTGCATCCGGAAAATTCCTTGGGTTCATTGTCAACGCTCGAGGAATAGAGGCGAATCCTGAGAAGATCTGGGCTATTAGAAATTTGCAAACCCCTAAAACTATAAAGCAAGTCCAGAGTCTTAACGGGAAGGTCGCAGCATTGAGCAGGTTCATTTCAAAGTCCACCGACAAATGCATTCCTTTCTTCGACCTGATTCAGAAGGGCAAACGAAACTTTGAATGGACCACGGAGTGTGAAGGCGCGTTCCGATCATTAGTTCAACATCTCTCCACACCTCCGATCTTGTCAAAACCGGTTGACCACGAGCAATTATATCTCTACCTGGCAGTATCTGAACATGCGATCAGTGCTGCTCTAGTCCGGGAAGAAGACAAAGTGCAAAACCCGGTCTACTATGTTAGTAAGCGACTAACAGGAGCTGAAAGAAATTATCCAAGGCTGGAGAAACTGGCTTATTGTTTGGTTATTGCCTCAAGGAAGCTCCGTCCTTACTTCCAAGCTCATCCGCTTATTGTGTACACCGACCAGCCGTTACGACAGGTCCTTACGCGGCCTGAGACGTCCGGTAGGTTACTCAAGTGGAACATTGAGCTAAGCCAATTTGATATCGCATACGCTCCGCGGAGGGCCATTCAAGGACAAGTCCTGGCTGATTTCATAGCCGAATTCACCGTCCCGGAAGACTTACCCGAAACCAGTGAATCTCCCGAATACATCTGGAAGTTGTATACTGATGGTGCGTCAAATGATCGGTGTTCGGGCGCTGGGGTTGTACTTGAGACTCCCGAGGGCCGATCCATATGTTATGCTCTTAAATTCGACTTTCGTGCAACTAATAATGAAGCCGAATATGAAGCCCTCCTAACCGGCCTAAGGCTTGCCAGAGATTTGAGAATTATCGCTGTAGAAATTTATTGCGATTCGCAGTTAGTGGTATGCCAGGTGCGAGGAGAATACTAGGCAAGAGACCGAAGACTGGCCGCTTACTTGGCACGAGTTCAGGAAATCCTAAACCAGTTTGATTATTATGCCATCTATTATGTGCCTCGGGAACGCAATCAGAAAGCCGATTCACTGGCGAAGTTAGCCAGCACAGGCGAAGCGCAACAAATGGGACTTGTCCCCGTTGAAACTTTGGCCACTCCGAGCATCGATCGGATAGAAATGAACTCTGTATTTGAAACCGCTCCCAATAAAGAGTCCTGGATGACTCCGTATCGGAATTACATTGAGAATGGGGTGCTACCTGAACCTAGAAATGAGAAGAGACAGATTCAGCGAAAAGCCTCGCGGTTCATTATCCAAAACGGAGTCATGTACAGGAGAGGTTATTCCGTTCCTCTCCTCAGATGTATCGCCCACGAGGAAGTCAAGCGAGTGCTACATGACGTGCACGAAGGAGAGTGCGGCGATCATACCGGCGGGCAAGCTCTCGCTAAAAAGATACTCCGATATGGATACTACTGGCCGACAGTGAACCGAGATGCGGCAAACTATGCCCGAAAGTGCGATAAATGCCAGATACATGCCCGAATTCCGAGAGCTCCGCCAACTGAAATAACCCAAATGGTCAGTCCCTGGCCATTCGCAATGTGGGGCATTGACATCATCGGCGCTTTACCTTTAGCAAAAGGCGGTGCGAAATACGCCATCGTCGCAGTTGATTACTTCACAAAGTGGGCTGAGGCCGAAGCCCTAGCAACCATTACGACAAAGAAGGTGATAAATTTCGTGGTTCGCAACATCATCTGTCGATTTGGACTCCCGCATACTATCATCACTGATAATGGAACCCAATTCGAGAGCGCAGAATTCAAGAATTTCTGTCAACGGTTTCATATCCGCAAAAAGTTCTCGGCTGTCGCACACCCCCAAGCGAATGGGCAGGTTGAAGCTGTCAACAAAGTTATAAAATCGATCCTGAAGAAACGACTAGAGAAGGCTGGGGGCAAGTGGGTCGATGAACTTCCTATGGCATTATGGGCCTATCGAACGACCCACAAAACCGCGACCGGACACACTCCGTTTTCCCTATCTTATGGCTCAGAGGCCGTTATTCCGGTCGAGACAGAAGTGCTCTCTCATCGCGTGACTTATTATGATCCAAAAACAAACGCTATACTCCTAGCCGAGTCTTTGGATCTATTGGATGAAAAACGGGAGGAGGCTGATTTGAGAGCAGCCGCGCATCGAAGCCGGGTCGCCCGATTGTACAACACCAGAGTTCGACCTCGAACCTTTGAACTCGGCGACCTCGTGCTCAAGAGAATTTACCCAGTTCCTTCACACATGAAACCGAACTGGGGAGGGCCGTATGTAATTACACGAAAGCTCGGAGATGGTACATTCAAGCTGTCGACTGTGGACGGTCTCGATTTACCGAGAGCTTGGAACAGCGAAAGTCTCCGCCGCTACTACATATGACAGGCTTTATTTGTTTCATTCTATTTAGCAATTTGTTTCTGCATTTCGAAATTTGAATTTTGTAATAAGGCAACTGACTTTGCCGCATTTTCTTATTTCAGCAATAAAATGCCACTTCTTCGAGCCAGAGCTGTGATTCATTATGTACGATATACAACATCACGATGCACGAAGAGCTAAATCCCATCACGCAATGGGACTTATTCAAATGGAGAGTGGCTGTGATACGACCGGCCACTCACTAGGTGAAACCCGAGCTCGGGGACAAGCCATGACACCGATATTAATAGGGTTGACATACGACAATCCTACACTTAACTCCGTATTCCCAGAGTGCGAAGCGGAGTATAAACATTTAACTCTGTATTCCCAGAGTGCGAAGCGGAGTATAAACACTTAACTCCATATTCCCGGAGTGCGAAATGGAGTATAAACATCTAACTCCGTATTCCCATAGTGCGAAGCGGAGTATAAACACTTAACTCCATATTCCCGGAGTGCGAAATGGAGTATAAACATCTAACTCCGTATTCCCAGAGTGCGAAGCGGAGTATAAACACTTAACTCCATATTCCCGGAGTGCGAAATGGAGTATAAACATCTAACTCCGTATTCCCAGAGTGCGAAGCGGAGTATAAACACTTAACTCCATATTCCCGGAGTGCGAAATGGAGTATAAACATCTAACTCCGTATTCCCAGAGTGCGAAGCGGAGTATAAACACTTAACTCCATATTCCCGGAGTGCGAAATGGAGTATAAACATTCGACTCCGCATTCCCGGAGTGCGAAGCGGAGTATAAACATTCAACTCCATATTCCCGGAGTGCGAAATGGAGTATAAACATTCAACTCCGTATTCCCAGAGTGCGAAGCGGAGTATAAACATTCAACTCCATATTCCCGGAGTGCGAAATGGAGTATAAACATTCGACTCCGCATTCCCGGAGTGCGAAGCGGAGTATAAACATTCAACTCCGCATTCCCAGAGTGCGAAGCGGAGTATAAAAAGTCAACTCCATGTTCCCAGAGTGCGAACAGCCGCTTACGAGATGACGCATATCCCCGGAGTGTGGATGGAACGATTCATAAGAGAACAGGCGTGGTTCGACCACTCGGTCCTCGCTTGGTGCCATCACAAGCTGATCATCACAACTTGACCCCGAAACTGGGGGCAGAAGCAAATGTTAGTCATTGCCCGAAACTATGCGATGCTCAGCTCCAATGCGATCCCCTATCACAACTCGAGTCCGAAAGTTCCATACTTAACAAGTAAAATGAGCTATTCTTGAAGCAATCAGAAAATGCAAATACACTGGACCAAAGTCCGAACACTGCAATATTCAAGCATAGAAAGGAACGCAAGCTGAAGCTAAAAGACAAAATTTTATTCCAACTAACTCAAAAACAATGCTTCATACATGATTTCTTTCCAAAATGTTCCTACTAGCAGGGGCCGAACCCGCATCTATACACAGCCTACAAAAGGGAAAAGCAAAAAAGATAACGAAAGTCCCTAACTGCCTATGAGAAGAACGTCTAATCCTTCTGTTTCCTCAGCTTCTTCTTCCTCGAGGAACTACTGGAGCCACCAGTACCCTTTCGCTTGGAGCCTTTCTCCTTAGGCAAGCTCCCTTCGGGTGGAGGCATAATGTCAATATCCTCGTCTGAGCTAGACTCTATAGGGATACTTCCCGAGGGAGGAGTGGGAGGAACAGGCTCGGCAGCTGGAGGAGGGGCTGGCACATTAGTATCAGTAAGTGTGCCCCCAGGGGACACAATCATAAGAGGAGTAGGGCACTGTGCCGCTGCTCCGCCGTCTACTCCACCACCGTGCGCCGCGGCCGCCATCTCGGCATTAATCTCGGCCAACATCGCCGCTTCCCGCCGTGCCCTGGCCTCGCTAGGAGCCGTAGTAGTCTGGGACAAGGTGTCAGAAGTAGCCGTGAATCCACCCAAGCCAAATGGTAAGTCCGCAAAAGGGTCACTTTGACGGCCAAGGAGCTCGTTTATCATCTGCTCGTCGAAAGAAAGTGAGCTTCCCTCCGTCACTCCAACTGGTGCTATTGCTGCGACGGAGGTCGCCGCAGAAATGATGGCTCCTGGCGCTTGACCTAATACTTGGGTGGTAGGAGCCGCGGCTGGTGCAACTCCTGTCACTGATCAAAGGAAAAAACATGTCATTAGCAACATTTCAACACGGGTTCTTCAATCCAAATATACTGGAAGTTAGTTCAAAGTACCTTCCTCGGTTTGGCTCGAGGTCGTCTGAACTACTTCAGAAGGATGCTCCTTAATAGGAGATAAATGCGGTTGATCTGGGTCATACGCTGGGATAGAATGGGAGTAGATCATCGAAGTTGGCTCAGACTGAGATGACACAACTATCTCAGAACTCATAACATGGTGTTCAGCACCAGAGCTCTCTCCGACTTCCTGGATCTGAGCACCAAGCCTCACCTTGTCATGGGAAATCATGGAGTCATGGAGAACCCTCTTTTCGTCATCATTAAGGATGCGGTTCTCCAGCTCGAACTCATCAGGGGCTTCATCAGGGTGCCCAGATCTCTCCTCATCAACCAGTAGGTTCCAGGCGTTATAGAGATGTGTGGGGTAATCGTCAAGCCATGTCAAGTCTCGGTGCCTTAGCACATTGGCGTTGTAAGTGACGAGTAGCTCTTCCACCTTGGCCTCGATCCTGGCCTCCGCCTGCCGTACTTTATCATCAACTCCAGCCTCAGCCTCACGGGCTTGTTGTATAGCCGCTTCCTTCTCTTTTTGGAGTGTCACTGCCTGGTCACAGGCTTCCTGCGCAGAGACATTAGCTGCGTCTTTTTCCTTAGCCATCTCTGAAAACTTTGACTTCAGCTCATTAAGCTCCTTGAGAGCGGCATCCCTTTCGGCAGTAATGGAAGTGTTCCTGTGACCCATGTCCTCGATGGCAGTGTAATGTTCTTGCTTCATCCTGACCATGGCAGCGGTCACCTCATCAACTTTCTTTAAAGCCTCCATTTCAGACTTACGAGAAGACTCAGCCTCTGAGTTGAGCGCTTTTATGATTTGGTCATTGCGACCCAGCTCCTTCTCGAGTTTCTCGATGGTGACGCCCCGCTCAAATGCTACTTTAGATGCCTTCCTCGCGGCCCGTCCCCACTCCCTATACTGGAAAAAGATGTCCGCGACATAATCATGGATAGTGGTCTCCGCGGTTGGCGGGATTCTCTTCAGATGCGGGGGGAAGACATACCCATCAAAACAGATGTCAGGAAATTCCTTCCTCATCTGTGCCAATTTGAGCGCTCCTTCGTTAGACGCCTCGGTCGGGACCGACACAGTAGCCGAAGAGGTGGCTATTTCGGTCCTGCGCGGAGGGTCGGACCTCAAAGCTTGAGAAGGCGGCCTAGACCGTGAAGTTTCGGGAGGACGTGTAACTGCGACCACAGGAGGTGCAGAGGTCCTGGGGGGAGGAGAACGAGATCGGGATCGGTGAACATGTCCCCTATCTCTGTCAGACTTCTCCTGACCAGAGTGTCCCGTGTCATAATATCTCTCGCCCTCTCTCCTGCGTGGCTCGTGATAACGGCGCTTACGCAAACTACCAAGCACGGAACCTTTCCCAGACATCGTACCTGAAAAGAAAACAACAAAGAATCAGTAACCGTTTGCGATGTGTTGTTTATGGTTAGGAAAGTGTGTTGTGCCATGAGGAGTGTGTGAATGTGTAACCCCCCGGACCAACCAGAAGTGTCAGTCGCATTAGCGAACTCAGACTCGCTAACATCGTCAATATGTCGCGGTCCACCTGACCCAACATCGTGTTGCTCCAGCTCGGTGTTAGGGACTGGAGGGTCAGTAGGCCCTTCGAATTGATCTCCAGCTTGCGGGGAGGACGCCTCCGTAATCTTAACTCCTGGCGAAGGACGGTGCAAAACCACAGACTTCCGCCTCCCAGACTTAGGCTGTTTCGAAGCCACAGCTTTGCCTTTCCTCTTAGCATCGGACTCTGGGGTTGCATTAGCAGGTCCGACCAACGGTTCTTCGTCAGTGTGGGTTTTCTCGGAGTCGGGTTCCTCGATTATCACAACCCTGGGCTTCAGCCGCTTGACCTTTTTCCTGGAGATGGTCTTTAATGCACCGTCGAGTCTTATGCTCTGCCTCCGACCGATCAGCCCAAGGACTCTGAGATTCCGATCTGTCAATAACAGTTCAATATTCCTTTCTTCGCTAGGAATCTCTTGGAGGACCCGAACTATCTCTTTATAGTAGCCACCCTCAGGCCGCTGGATGATAGCTGACAGAAAAAGAGAAGAAGACGTAAGTTTAATTTCACTCCGAAAATTGCCCTGTCAATTACTTGTGAAAAAAGACGATACTCACGTCTGAATAACCATCTTCTGGCAAACCCCGGAGGACATCGGACATAGAACCACTCCGACTTAAAATAGCTTAGCCTAGTCCACGACCCCACGACAACTTGGCAGTTCCTTACAGACTCCAAGAACGTATAAGATGGGCTGTCAGTCCGACTCTTGAAGTTAAACAAGTATCTTATGTCGGTCATACGGGGAGGACGATGGAGGTACTCCATGAATACAACGAACAAGCTGTTGAGTGAGGCATATCCGTTTGGATGCAATTGAGACGGAGCGATGTCCAGATAAGCCAACACTTCTCTTATATAGTCGTTGAATGGAGGAAGTGTGCCGGCTGCGCACGCATGCCGATTAAAAGCAGTATACCCCTCCGGGGGATTATGTGGCCTATCATCCGGTCCAGGCAACAATACCTCATCCAAAGATAAACCATGCCTTAAGCATATCCTCCCCAGCATGTCTTCGGAGATATTGGATGAGACGGAATCAGGTGGACTGTTAATGAAGGACGCGTTGGGCAACTCGTCCGGAGCTGGGCCAATAGCTTCGGTCTCGATGACCGGAATCTCAATTCTGGGAAGGATAGGGTTCTGAGTTTCTTGCTGCTGCGAACTTGACGGTTCCATCACTAGCTAACTCACGAGAAACCATCATTAGGTGACAAAAAGCCCGTGCATTCCCCAGTGTAAAGTGCATGAATGTGTTGTGTAGTGCGAGTGCTGTGCGTGACTTGAGCAAATTCTGCAGAATTAAAGAAAATGTGCAAGCGACGAGATTCTGGAAGACAGACAAACATGACCGTCATCGCTGACCGTCATGACTGCGCCATCCAGATGATAACGATCGATTCAAGATTAAAGAGTTCGTTGTACTTTTCTGTTAAAAGGCAGTTCCATCGACGAGCTTCGAAAGTCAGTCAAATATGCAATCCTGTAATCAAGTCCAATTATGCAAGGCAGAAGCTCGTCGGAGTCGAATATAAGAACATGCAAAAGTTTGCTAAGTTCGTCAAATTTCAGCATGGAATCGATCGTAGTTCAAGTTTAAATTCAGTCGGAGGCGTGATGTCTTTTGTATCGATCCAGTTCGAATCGATACTTTCGTATCGATCAGGTCAACTCGTTGCCTTTCGTATCGATGTCAGTTCGTATCAACCGGAGGAGGAGATTTCGTATCGATCAGGTAGGCTTACTTCGCATCGGCCAAGGGTTAACGGCTGTAAGACAACCAAGTGCAATAACTTCGCATCAATCTGGGGCTATCGATATGGGACCAATGAGATCTCTTGGTCTTCGTATCGATCGAGAGAGGTAGATTTTCGCATCGATCACGCCGGCCAAGCGCTTACATCAATCATCTCAGTTCAACACAAGCCCCAACCACCTTAGATCGATGCGAACCTCTGCGTCCCCTTTAACCCATCAATCGATGCGAAATCATGAAATCTGGATCGAGTCGAACCCTCCTGTCCCGGATCGACACGAACTAGTGGTGAAACAATTACTCCAGAACTCTTTCTTCTCCGATTGAAGCGAGCATAGCCATGGCCATCCTCGACCAAGCTCTGGTCCAGATCTGGCCTTGGCACCACCAAAATCGATAGTCAGCGAAGGCACGATGGATCTAAGATCTGAACTTCGTCGCTCGAATTTAGCCGTGATTGCTTATTTACCTGAATTGAATTGGAGTTTGGGAAATAATAAGGTGATGTTTTGATCGATTCGAAGATTGGAGTAATTCTTCTCTCCTACTTGTCCGTGAATCGATACGAGAAGGCAGAAGACAACAGTAAAAGTAAAAGGTAAAAAAGTGAGAAATGGCAAAGTCCCAGATATTTATATGAAGCCTAGGACGGAACCGAGTCGATTCGACTCCCAGTCAATCTGACCGGTCGCAACCAGTCAAGCAGCGCATCGATGCGAGCATTCGTATCGAACCCACTAACCTTTATCGGTTCGAAGCGCACAGGGAGGCCAGGTGAATACGATGGGTAGATGCACGCGCTTTCCTCGTATCCATCAAGCTGTGCATTCGTAGAGGCGAAATGTTCACCAAACACCATCGTTTCGAAACATCCAAAGTATGGGCCATCGATTCGAAACAGAGCAGACCTGTTAATACGAGCGTCCATTTCGTATCCATTAGAATCTATCGATGCGAACATCCATTTCGTATCCACCGGATATCGCCAACTCGAATCAGGATTCACCGCGATGTGTGACCATCGATACGAATGATCATTTTGGCATCCATCAAGTCAACCCGCATCGATACAAGAGAATGGCTAAAGGGTACGACTTCCAAAGTTATTCAAAGAAGGCCTGCAGCTTTTCAAAGCACGTCATGTTTTCACAAGACGTACTTTGGGGGGCAAATGTTATCCCGCCTTTTGGCAAGGCCAGGACATCAAGGAGTTGGGTTCCGAATGTCGTTTGTCATGGATATCGATGAATTTTGACCAAGTCCGGATCAAGCCCCAATCGATGGGACATGATCGGGAAAACTAAAGCAAACCAACGCTCCAAGTTTCAGATCGAACCGAGTTCGTATGCTCAAGTTACGATGGACGCAAGGCAAAGGGAAGAGCGCATTTTCGTATCCATCAATGAGCGGCAGTTCGTATCGATGGATTTCGTATCCATCGATGGTCCTCGTTTTCGTATCCATCAGACAGTGCCTACGTCGTATCCATCAGACAGTGCCTACTTCGTATCCATCAGACAGTGCCTACGTCGTATCCATCAGACAGTGCCTACTTCGTATCCATCAGACAATGCCTACTTCGTATCCATCAGACAGTGCCTGCTTCGTATCCATCAGCCAGTGTCAACTTCGTATCCATCAGATAGTGTTTGCCTCGTATCCCAGGATGAAGTCCTACTCGAATCCATCAGGTCAACCAGCTTGGATAACGTGTCATTTCTCGAAGTGAACGAGGCGAAATACATGGAGACGATGCAGTCAACGCGGAGCAAATATCGGATCGAGGCGAAGCGCACGCACCACGTCTTTTCCTGATGCAAATGCGCCGAGATGTATGGAGTCGACGCAGTCGATTCGGAATGAAGACCGGATCGAGGTGAAGTGTGCGTTCCACGTCTTCGCAGAGGCGCGTGATACCATCGAGTCGAAGCTCAAAGCGCAGGGAAATGGATACGAACCAGACAGCCTATGAGGAATTCCAGTTCGTATCGACCATATCTCGTAATCCACTGATCCAAACATGATGAAATTTTAACTGAAGGTTGCACACATAACAAGGAACGTCTCCACCAATTTTGAGCTCAATTGGAAGTAATCCTGATCGATACGAAATGATTTCGTATCGATCACAGATTGGCTTGAAACTCTCTGGAAGTGGTCGAATGGGTCCCCTCACGTGTCAGGCCAAGTCTCCCGGAGTTTGAGCGAAATCCAAGCCTCCTACGCCTATAAATAGAGCCCCAGAATCAACGGAAAAAGGATCTTTTTTCTCTAAAGCGTCCAGACTCTGCCGGATTGAGATTTGCATCATACTTTTGCTGTCAATTTCGAATTCTAAACTGTAATCCGCTGTTCATCGCTGTAAACGCTTGTAATCATTGAAAGAGAATCAATAAAATCATCAAAACTTCATAGTGGACGTAGGCTATACGCCGAACCACTCTAAACTGCTTGTCTGTGCACTTTACATTCCTATTTGTTGGAGTTTTTGTTAGATAATCTCTGTTTTACATTTATAATCTTCATCTTATCTCTTCAAACAACTCCCGAAGAGTGTTGTGCCCATTTTTGGTACAAACAGTGGTAATATAGAATAGTCTTGGTTTTGTTTATTTGTGACATATACTACGCAATCCAGCTTAGTCAGGATCAGACAAGTTCCATGGCGGTACGTCGGTGTCGTCTTGCATTATAGGAGCTGTTCCACTTTCTTATTACGACGTGGTATGTTTATGTGTTATAAAGGTTGTTTGATATGCTTGAATATTAGTGGCCTAGGAGATGACGATGCCTTCTAGAGGTGTGATGGCGTAGTCTTTGGTGAAGATGGCGGCATGGTCTAATGTATAGACTGTGCGGATTTCGAGAATCTTGAGCATGTACTTTTATTTATGGTGGCGTAGTTTTCATTTGTATTATTGTCTGTTTTATTTATCATAACATGTCTCATCTCCAAACCAACGCAGTTTTTTTATATGATTTGTGCTTATGTTAAGTATGGTTTTTCAAACAAACACGTGGATGAGTTTACTTTAGGACTATGCTATTTGTTGGTTATAGAGTTGTAGTTATTCTAAATGCTTTAGATATATGCAATACATTTCATGGTACGGCTTACTTGCTTCTTTGGGAGACTAATGCGTTATGGATTTGACCGATCTTTTAATTATGTAAACTTCATTTTACTGTACTTCCCATACAGTGTCTTTTAGAGATCCGTCTAGTCTGTTGCATGATTTTAGGTCTTTTCATTATACTACGCATTTGTTAACTGGACCGCGCACCATACATTATGATCAAAAATGGATGTAACATTTGTCCTTCAAGTCTGCGCTAATGCATATTAGTACAGACTTGTAATTTACAACAACCATTTTTCATACTATCTAATCAGTCGGTCGCCTCGTATTTAATGCTTTTTACATGCGTCCTTATATGAGTGGTCATGCTTTTCATTCATGATCAGACACATTATTTCTATTTTTAAGAGATTTGCTTAGTTTTTTTGTAAAGATCTCTATTCATCATTATCATCTAACAGTCCTGATTAGTAGCGTCGTTTGAATTCATAGGCTAAGACTTTTTAAATTAACTTATACTTATTCTCTTTTCTTCTTCCATTTTTCTTTCACTTGCTCAACAAGCATAAAGAAATCATATGCGGTTTATGATTTTAACTTCATTTCCCTTTTATCAAGCCTCGATCATCGTTAATCCATAAGCCATTTATTTTGCTTCTTGTTTCTTCTTACTTTTCTGCATTTTGGGTGATTGATTAGTTTTTGTGAAATTATTAGTATAAATTGGTAAACTTTACAGTTATTTTGAGGAAGTCATTTTCAAGGTTTTTTTTATCATTCGATCTTTAAATTGTTTGTGCAATTGTGTATGTTTTCAAACTGTCTAATGAAATCTTGATTATATTCTCTTAATTAGTTGGTTTTGTTCTATACTTTGAAGTGTATTTTAAACACGAAATCCTTATTTTTTCTTGTATGATGTTTGAATTAAAGTGGATTTTGTGAGTTTTTCTTTTAACTCACTCCTTCTTAATGTTATCAATGGCCTCCGATGATCTTCCCAGTTCATCAGGTCATGATTTGTCTTTTTTAGATCCAACTTCGATTATTTATGAGAAAGATCAGGATGAGAAAATTTTGACTAAGTTTAGGATTGAGGACTATGGGTTTAGGATCTCTACACCTTATGGGCATATTATTCTGCTCGCATAAGGATATATTTCTCTTACCTTGGAACATACTTGATGGGGCCTTTACCTTCCTTTACATCCTATTATTAAAGAATGGTTGGCTAATTTTGACCTATCCCTCATTCAGTTAGCCCCTATATCCTATCACTTGTAACATGTTTCTACATTCTATACGATAAAAACTTAACTCCTCCCTCTTGTCAAGAACTGCTCTTTTATAATCAATGTGTAAGAGCTTAACTTGGGGATGTGTTGGATTTTATTATATTTAAGCTGTAAAATACCTTTTTTCAAAATCTCCACACAAGACTTATAAGTGGATGGATAAATTCTTTGTTATTCTAATACAAGATGATTTCATTTCCTTGTTTGGGGAACGTGGTACTACTTGCCTTTTTTCTGTATTATAGTTCTTGATGTGCAAGTACTTTTTCATCTCATAGGACAGTGCTCAGTTTTGATGTGGGTGTTTGTTATCCCGCCTTTTGGCAAGGCCGTGACACCAAAAGTGTTTGCGCCAAAATTGGTCATAAACCCCGAATGTTGTGAAAGCACCAGTGTATGAATATAAATCAACAATATTCACACACAAATCTAAAATCTAAGCAAACAGAGTATCACAATTCAGAAATAATGAACATAAACACGAGATTTATAGTGGTTCGGCAATCTTGCCTACGTCCACTCTGAAGTTGATGATTTTATTGATGTTCACTTGATGATTACAATTTCTTCTGATGTAGTACGACTGATTGTATGATTATAATCTGAATCTAAGGAAGCAGTGGTGATTCTGAGTAGATCTGGCAGAGTCTGGGCGCTCTTTAGCTCCTAAAATTGTCCGACCACTTTTCTGAATGACCAGGGGCTCTATTTATAGGTGTAGGAGGCTGATATTTCGCCTAGATTGAAGGGAGACCAGTTCTGGCACGTGAGGGGGCCCACATGCCCGCTTTCTGGAAATCCGGGCCCACTTTGGGATCGATTCGAAACTATGTTCGAATCGATCAAGAAATTGTCCAATCGAGCTGAAATTTGGCGTGAACATTCTTCAACATGTGATCAAGCTACTGTGAAAATTTCATAGCATTTGGACTTGTGCTTTCACTGAGAGGGACTAGCACCCGCTACACAAGATTTGAAAATTTGAAAGACAATGACTCGACAAACAAGTAGAAGGCAAAGAGCTGAGAGAAGTCAGCACAAAGGAAGTCAAGAGGCTTCCTCAGGAGCAAACCAAGCTTCAGCCTTCGTCACCAGGGACGAGATAGAGGCAATGATGAGAAGACAAGAAGAAATGATACAGAACTTGCTTCAACAGATTGGGCAACTTGGAGCGCAAAATCAAGGAACAACCAGAGTCCAGAACAAAGCAGGACCATCCAACGTAGCGCCGGAGCTGGGGGGAACACACTTAGGACATGTTGATCCGAACCCGGGAAGAGAGACAAGGACATCCGAGATACCTGGCAGCGATAGAGGGATGAACGCTCAGCCAGGGGGGCAGACACCCGAAAGCTTACAAGGACTCGGGGGGCAGATCGAAGGTAGTGAACGAGGACTACAGCTTGGAGACAATGATAGATTGGCAGAGATGGTCAGACGAGCCATGAGAGGAGGATGAGTAAACAGAGATCTTGAAGACGTGAACAGGAGTCCCTTTTCTCCTGCGATTAGGCTGGCTAGGAACCCACCAGAATTCAAACTGCCAACAGTAGAAAGGTATGATGGGAGGACGGACCCTGCGGTCCATCTAACGAGGTATATAAGGCACATGGAAGTGCTGGGGGCATCACAGGAAGTCATGGCCCGATGCTTCCCATTGTATTTGATAGACATAGCAGCTTTATGGTTCAGACAGCTAGAGAGCGACTCCATTGGAACATGGACCGATTTGATTGAGAAATTTATGAGGCAATTCAGGGTTCACATTTCAAGGCCCAAGAATGTGATGAGTTTGGCAACGCTAAAGCAGAAAGCTGGGGAGTCTTTGAGGAATTTCCTGACGCGGTTTAATGCGGCAGCAGCATCCGTGTATCGGCCAGAGCCATCCATGGTTATGATGGCAGTTGTGTCCGGAATAGCTGATGGCACAGAATTCAAAAATTCATTAACTAAGGATCCACCTATGGATCTAGGAGAATTCTATCACGAGGCAGAAAAGTTTTTGCGATTGGAAGACGCTAATGCTGAAAGAGAAGAAGGAGAGGGAATAGAAGTTTATGCACTTAAAGACAAAAAGCCTTTTGAAAAGGATTCAGACCAGGATAAAAGAAAATGAAAGGCTGAGGATAGTGGTGATGGGCCAAAGCGACTGCGGAGAGAACCACGATTCACCACCTACTCAGAGCTAAATGAGAGTTTGGAACGAATCTACCGAGACACACGAGAGCAAATTGCCTATCGTAGACCAATGCGACGGGATCCAACTACCGACGAAAGAAAGTCAGACCAATATTGCTTATTCCACGAGCTGAATGGACATAACATAAACGACTGTAGACACCTGAAGGATGAGGTAGAAGGGCATATCAGGAATGGTAGGTTACTTCAGTATGTGAGGAGGCGATCTCCAACTGTGGAACCAGAGCGACCACCGTCTACATCAGCTAGGGGTGATCCTGAACCAGGACACCGTTTGGTTATCAATTGATTTGAATAACGATGAACGAGTCGTAAACTTCTCACTAACAACGTCAAACCATTTACACATGTATGAGATCGCGAACGATCCACAGGCATGCTCTGAATAATTATTGACCGTCTCGTAGTGGGAATTTACACTTCGACATCCTTGCTTTGCTTTCGTTTCATGTTGATTTGAACACTTAGACTTTGTTTGTTTGGATATTTCTGTTATGGCATTCATGTGAACGTTAATTTGGTATTTGTAATTCTGAAGAAGAAGTTACTAGCGTGTGCTTTGGATCGCGAACGGTCCACAAGCACACCTTGTACGGCGATGAACCGCCACAATCGTTGATTCAGAAATTCACCCGAACGTGAACCTGACATCGATAATACTAAGTCCCCCTCGGGCATACTCACCCGACCGCGAACAGTCACCATTAGCCTCGAACGGCACCCGACCTCGAACGGCACCCGACCTCGAACGGTCACCATTAGCCTCGAACGGCACCCGACCTCGAACGGTCACCATTAGCCTCGAACGGCACCCGACCGCGAACGGTCACCATTAGCCTCGAACGGCACCCGACCTCGAACGGTCACCATTAGCCTCGAACGGCACCCAACCGCGAACGGTCACCATTAGCCTCGAATGGCACCCGACCTCGAACGGTCACCATTAGCCTCGAACGGCACCCGACCTCGAACGGTCACCATTAGCCTCGAACGGCACCCGACCGCGAACGGTCACACTTCATCTAATATAACATTCGATCGTGAATGACCACATATTGCCTCGTACGGCACCCGATCGCGAACGATCGAATTTTCCCTCGTATGACACTCGATCGCGAACGATCACTATCCGTCTAGAACGACATCCGACTTCGAACGGTCACAATCCGTCTAGAACGACATCCGACTTCGAACAGTCACAATTCGTCTAGAACGACATCCGACCATGAACGGTCCCATTTCTTTACTTGCCGCGAACAGCATCCAACCTCGAACGGTCCCATATTACCTCAAATGACATACGGTCGTGAACGATCATCATTCATGGTCAGATTTAACCTATCAATTTCTTTACAGGTCATCAACGGGATATGAACATCCAGCTTATGGCATTACAAAACACACCTTCCTATCGCAAGGCATGTTTTGGGGGGCAAATGTTATCCCGCCTTTTGGCAAGGCCGTGACACCAAAAGTGTTTGCGCCAAAATTGGTCACAAACCCCGAATGTTGTGAAAGCACCAGTGTATGAATATAAATCAACAATATTCACACACAAATCTAAAATCTAAGCAAACAGAGTATCACAATTCAGAAATAATGAACATAAACACGAGATTTATAGTGGTTCGGCAATCTTGCCTACGTCCACTCTGAAGTTGATGATTTTATTAATGTTCACTTGATGATTACAATTTCTTCTGATGTAGTACGACTGATTGTATGATTATAATCTGAATCTAAGGAAGCAGTGGTGATTCTGAGTAGATCTGGCAGAGTCTGGGCGCTCTTTAGCTCCTAAAATTGTCCGACCACTTTTCTGAATGACCAGGGGCTCTATTTATAGGTGTAGGAGGCTGATATTTCGCCTAGATTGAAGGGAGACCAGTTCTGGCACGTGAGGGGGCCCACATGCCCGCTTTCTGGAAATCCGGGCCCACTTTGGGATCGATTCGAAGCTATGTTCGAATCGATCAAGAAATTGTCCAATCGAGCTGAAATTTGGCGTGAACATTCTTCAACATGTGATCAAGCTACTGTGAAAATTTCATAGCATTTGGACTTGTAGATCTCAAGGTATAATCGATTCAAGATAGAGAAAATGACCTTACTTCGAATCCATCCTATAAAACCATCCTATGACCTTACTTCGAATCCATCCTATGACCTTACTTCGAATCCATCCTATGACCTTGCTTCGAATCCATCCTATGACCTTACTTCGAATCCATCCTATGAATCCATCCTATGACCTTACTTCGAATCTATCCTATGACCTTGCTTCGAATCCATAGGCCAAGCCTTAGTTCGAATCCATAGGCCGAGCCTCAGTTCGAATCCATTGGCCGAGCCTTAGTTCGAATCCATAGAACGAGCCTCAGTTCGAATCCATAGGCCGAGCCTTAGTTCGAATCCATAGAACGAGCCTTAGTTTGAATCCATAGAACGAGCCTTAGTTCGAACCCATAGAACGAGCCTTAGTTCGACTCCATAGAACGAGCCTTAGTTCGAATCCATAGAACGAGCCTTAGTTCGAATCCATAGAACAAGCCTCAGTTCGAATCCATAGGCCAAACATATGGATTCGACCCTACCGATTCGATCGAATCCATAGGACGAAGAACACAACATTGAATCGATCATAACTTGAGATCTACAAGTCCAAATGCTATGAAATTTTCACAGTAGCTTGATCACATGTTGAAAAATGTTCACGCCAAATTTCAGCTCGATTGGACAATTTCTTGATCGATTCGAACATAGCTTCAAATCGATCCCAAAGTGGGCCCGGATTTCCAGAAAGCGGGCATGTGGGCCCCCTCACGTGCCAGAACTGGTCTCCCTTCAATCTAGGCGAAATATCAGCCTCCTACACCTATAAATAGAGCCCCTGGTCATTCAGAAAAGTGGTCGGACAATTTTAGGAGCTAAAGAGCGCCCAGACTCTGCCAGATCTACTCAGAATCACCACTGCTTCCTTAGATTCAGATTATAATCATACAATCAGTCGTACTACATCAGAAGAAATTGTAATCATCAAGTGAACATCAATAAAATCATCAACTTCAGAGTGGACGTAGGCAAGATTGCCGAACCACTATAAATCTCGTGTTTATGTTCATTATTTCTGAATTGTGATACTCTGTTTGCTTAGATTTTAGATTTGTGTGTGAATATTGTTGATTTATATTCATACACTGGTGCTTTCACAACATTCGGGGTTTGTGACCAATTTTGGCGCAAACAGTGTTCATAAGTGTTCAAATCTTTTCATGAAAGACCTACTATGCAAACATAATTTCCTTTATCCACATCATCATTTTTGTCTTTCTATTTTTGTTTATGCTCTTGACATGACTACAACGTGTTGTATATTTTTGTTATTCCTTCTCTTTGTTACACATTTTTTATCACATGACCTTGTATCAAGTGTGTTGTTACTTAAACTGTGTAGGTACCATGCCTTTGAAGTTAATTACTACATTGAAGAAAACGACAGATGCAAAGAGATACGGAGATGATTTGACTGTGTTGGAAGACTCGATCAAGAAATAGAAAGTAAACCTTCCTTCTCTTCTCAAGTTATTCTGACAGCTCTGATCCTGTTACCCCTTATTAGTGCACTTCCACCTTATTCCCGCTTCATACCTATTTCAGGGGAGGGCGCCATTCGTAACTTGATCGAACGAATTGGGTGCCTTCTCATCGATGAGGTAACTGAATTAACTGCTGCCTTGGTGGTGTCTCCTCCTCCACTTACTGAGGATCTTTTTTCTAGCTTATGCTGTGGTATCTTGTAACTAAGTTTGTTGATTATTCATTGGTTAACTTAACCCAATGGTGATTTAAGAGTATTTCTTATGCTTCATTATGTCGTTGTATCCAGGGTACGGCTTCTGCGATGGAGTTGCACAAATGACTTATGGATTTTGAGTTGACGTCGGCTAGAGATCAGGTTGAGATCATTCGATTGAGATTGGATATTGAGGTAGGAATGTAGAGGAAGAAGGATGCAAAGATAAAATTAGAATGACTTGCCAAATAACTTAATGGTGTTAACGAGAGGCTAAAGGAAGCCGAGCTACGAGCAGTCAAGGTAGAGGAGAAGGTTGACGGGTCGAGGGAGAGGGCAAAGGGATTTAAGTTAAAAGTTGTTGAGATGGAGAAATAGCTCGATACAACAACTTCAATGTTCTATACAAAATTTATGCTTTGGTGAAAAAGCATTTATTTTTAGGATCAACTCAACATGAAGGAAACGGAAGTTAGTTTGGATTTTCTTAAGGACCCCAAAACTATAATGAACGCATTGGATTATTGTAGGAGATAATGGTTCCAAGAGCATAAGAGGATTCCTGATTCCCCTTCCGAGGCAGTTCAGGAGCAGGTGGTGCTTGATGACTTTAATGTAGAGTAGAACCCATTTAATGCAGGAGCACAATCTTGAATCACCGTCGGGACCTTTAGATAATGCAGAAGTAAATGTTTGAACACTTTATTTGCTTTTTTTGCATGTTCTGACAAGGTTGTACCATTTTAAGCTGTGTATATGTAAATAGTTGGATTATGAGAAATTGTTTGTTCGCCTTCTCATATTTTGTTTTTTTGTTTAATTACATGCAGTAATTTTTTTTAAACTTGTGTTTTCTTGCCTTTTCCTTTTAGGCAAGAAAAGTAGGCATTGAATAAAACCTTGTGGTTGAAATCATGTGAGAGATATAATTTAGTTCAACACTTAAGGGAGTGCATCGAGTGTCTTGATAAGCATGCTGTGGAGAGGTTGTCAACAAAAATTGACATTTTACATAGAAGGGAAAATGAACTTGAGATATCTGTAGCATAATTAAAGAGAGGGTCTTAAGGGATTCTGTTTAGTATCACCTATGTCATTCATAAGAGAAATGCACTTTATAACTTAGTACTGCACAAATAGGGTTCTTTACTAAAGAATGAACCTCTTCCTTTAGTATATCTCCATTTGTTGTGGTTCAAAAATAGACATAGTCGTAAGCGAGAGTAGTGTTTGTTTTTATATATTTTTAACTCTTAATTGAATAAGATATTTTCCTTGTTGTATATGTATTTTTTACATTTGATTGTCGATTGATTTCCCACTTGTTTATTTCATATTCATAGCCTGCGCTCATTTCTCCTATCGAAGCTATCCTAACTGATTTTCCTAAAGGCAGCTGCCTCCGCCATGTCCTTTACACTTCTCGCTTGAAAGAACCAACTTCTTCAATTGTTATCGAAGATTATGAAACCTGGATCAAAGAACTTAAGGCTACCAACACAGATCTTATTAAGAAGAAAGAATTCACTATCGATGACATTCAAAAGGAATTGCATATCTAGTATAACGAATAAGTGTCTGAGTTGGAAGAATCTAAGCAAGCTACTCTTTGGTTTTATGCTTGTATCACTAAATAATATTCATACATAAAAGAATTGGAAAAGAAACTCAGATCCGCTTAGGCTCGTATTACTGAAATAGAGGGATTGTTGAAAGACCCCAAAGGTGTATATAGGGTTTTATATGAAGATAAGATTAAGGAACTGAATGGAAAATAGATGAGTTGTCTTTACAAATCGCTAGGAAAACTAGTGTAGAAGATGATCCTACTACGTCCTTGGCTCCCTACGTAGTATCTAGGCCTGTAGCTACTCTCGCGCCACTGCTAGGGGCGGACACTGATGTTGTTTCCCGGTGGAAGGAATATTTGAAGAACTATTGTGTTGCCAAGTTTTATGAGTTGAAAAATTACTATAAAACGAAATCATCAACCCTTGGAGGTATTTGTCCGCATGTTATATCTACTACGCATGAGATTTTGGCTTTTATTCTAGAGCAACTAAGAAGACAAAAAATTAGCGGTTGGATGAGACTGAACGTGTTAGGAGGGTAGCTATGGAGTGCATGAATGCCCTCGAAAAAAATATCTACCTTAAAGCTTCAATCCTATTCGCAGGCCCTAGACGAGTTCCCACTGCTTCATCATCTAGGATTATACCGCTTCTCTTGAAAATTTAGATAAGGCTTCCTTGATTGAGCAACTTCATAAAGAGAGGGTTAGGGGAGTCATGACGATGTTGTTCCAAGTGTACAATCGATGTTTTTACTCACTACTAGCCCGAACTCGACTTAGCCTTTTTAGATAATCACGAGGGTTTTTGTCTCCGATTCGTAGGACTTTGGTGACATTTGGCTAGCAAAAACTGTGATCCTCGAGTTACTTTTGGTGGCATTGCCCTTTGTTGTTCATTGGTTGTTGTTACTGAGTTAAATGATTCATCCCCAGGTTATCAGCTTAGGGGCGGTTCTATTCAATATCCAGCGTTGGATGTCCGTAGACCTCATCATCATAGAATAATTATAATCGATGATCTTCTCAGTCGTCAACGTATAAGGTAAAGGATTTACGTCCAGAGAGCCATTGACGAATAAAGTCTTCATAGAAGGTGACGAAGTGGTAACTGTCCTTTAAATTTCTCCTTTTATTAAGAAGATCGACCATGACCTATAAAAACGATGTGCCTCAAAGAAAATGTATGAAGTATTAGGCGACCTCAACTTCAAGTTATACAAAATTCAAATCTCATCCATAGTTGGTTCTTGGCCAAAGTAATGCATGAAGAGCATGTATAGACTTAGAAGTAGTGGGTAAGTGTTTGGGTGCAATTGAGATGGAGCAATCTTCATGGATTGGAGACACGATGCAGGAATGGATAAAAAGATGGAACTGCACATGTTCCCAATACATGTAGTGTAGACAACTGGTGGGATACGTGCACACTCGAATGGCTACACCAAACTAACCTTGTCCTCAGGGTTTCCATGCTTTTGGAATATTCTAAGGAGGTTTCCTAGCAGTAAGGTGAAACAGAGGAGAATCAAGAGGATTATCTAAGGTTACTCCCTCAAGTAGCACGTTCAAGGCAGCAGTTGCAAGTGGATTGGGGACAATTATAAGAGGAGCAATGATTAGTGGTATACTAGGGTTAATATATGTCTCTACGATGATCTTTGAAGAGGAAGCTTGTAACATCCTCATTTCAATTGTCGAAAATGAATGTCGACGAAGCTGCAGTCATCACCAGAATTATTTTCGAGCGGCAAAATGAGATCGGTTTTTTTCAACAACGTTAAGTAAACAGAGTTGCCAAATAAGTTTCATTGCACTGTTTGTCTTTTAATTTTCATTTCCAATTTAGGCCTGCGTAGGGGTAAATACAGTAACAAAACATATATTATAGTGACATGCCCGACATATGAAGATGCCAGCATATTCACTTAACCGTTTATATGACCTGGTTTTACAACAGCGGAATTAGTATAAGCTTATTAGCTACTAAGCCTCCTACTGCATCTTAGGAGCTTTTATTCATCTTCAAGAAAACTAGGAAAAGCCCATAAACTCAATTTACTCAAATGGGTACTCATGATTTTATGGGAAAAACAATGATACAAACATTGGTTAGACATAAAGCCTATTATGAGCACTACATTTTCATAACCTTAACATATAGTGAGACTATGCCGCCTAGCAGAATGAGTTTTGCATCATTAGTTCATCAGTAACTATTACAACCTATCATGTAACATTAAAACATCATATTGTGTGCATAAATGCATAAGAATCATTTAAAACTTAAATATACCCTATACTTAATGTCCAGTTTTGAATTGTGTTACATATTCATCCATTTCAGCATAAGTATAACGTATATTTATCATTTTATAAACTATGTCATATAGTTATCATTCACATTAAAGCATCACCTGACTCTTTAGGTTTTAATCCATAAGTTATCTTTAACTTTATTTAGCGATTAACACGCTAGGTTTAACTATCACTAATTTACTCGAGCACCATCACTAGTGAAATAGCCACTCATCCACCTTGAGCACCACCTTGACTAGAGCGACGGTGACTCTCCTAGGAGATTGAATGTAAACATCCTGAATACATTCTAGCAAACGTCCTTACTGGGTGTCAATAGCACCTCCTAGTCTTAGAAACACTTTCATTTTTTGTTACCAATTCATTCATTAATCATATCCAATTTGATGATATTACTCACATTAGAGATAGTTTTCTTAAGTGAACCTAATAAACTTCCCAATTCCTAGCACATTAACATATACACGTTGAGCTTAGACTTATTAAGCCTTAGCACCGTTCAATTCAATATCTATATGATTGACATAATTTAAGTCTTGGGTTCAATCATTTTCTTTCATTTATTAGTTGTGAACCCTACACATTTCATAGATCTTACTATTTTAATCAAAAGTCTTTCAGTTCTTTAGATAAAACATTTTTATCTTTCTTTTTAAATGACAAAACTTATCATTTTTTAGTTTACCCTAAGCTTAGCCATTTCTATCTTCACATAAGTTATTGATTGTAACTTATCATTTCTCTTTTATAATTTCTCATGCTATGAAATTCAAATTAAACTTCTTAGAAACTAGCTATCAAATGCTTCTGACAATATAAATATTATAACTAATGAAATTATTACATTTGCTATCACACGTATAACTATCGAGCTTCTAAGACCATGCTATTGTGCTTCTAGACATCGCATGTCTAGCTTTTGAGCTTCTAAGGTTAAGCTATCGAGCATCTACCTTTCATATATCAAGCCATCGAGCTTCTAAGGCTATGCTATCACATGTCAAAGCTATCAAGCCTCTAGCTATCGCATATTTAGCTATCAAGCTTCTAAGGTTAAGTTATTGCATGTCTAGGCTATTGAACTTCTAAGATATAACCATCAAGTATATTGTTATCAAGCTTCTAAGATATAACTATTAAGTACCTAAGTATCAAGCTTCGAAGATATAACTATCGAAGATATAAGCTATCGAGCTTCTAAAATTAGGCTATCAAAGATGTAAGCCATCGAGCTTCTAGAATTAGGCTATTAAAGATGTAAGCTATTGAGCTATTAAGGTTGATCTATCACATATCTAAGATGGCAAACCTATAACTAAGTACAAACCAAGGCTTCCTAAGTAAAGTAATTACTTTTTTCCTAATCTTTACACTTGTCATTTTCTTATCATTAACTTTACATTATAACAGAATCTGAGAAATCAACCGTGATTTACTCCCTTAACAATTCCTTAATCAATCCCTTTACTTAATTATTTCGTTGATTATGGGTATTTTGGCCTTTCCATTTAATTCACACTAATTCGAAAAATCATGAGAATCTTTCAAAAATCCACAGAAAATTAAAAACATTTATCCCTAAAACATTTTTCCCTACCCTTTGATGTTTTTTGATCAAAACATTAAATTTAAATATATTTAAACATTAAATTACAACCAAAATTACCAATTTCCATTTAGAAAATTAATAATAAATTATTTCTTCTTTTGAAATTATAAAATTCAAAACCCATGTCAGAATTATCGTATGTGCTAGTAATGGCACAAGTGTATTTTACGTTATGATAAGATTTCCTTTTGAGACCTCCTACATTAGAAACATACAATCTTCCTTTCTTCCTAAGCCATTCTTTCGAGTCTATCTCTATTCATGTTAGATCCTTGGCATCCGTATCCATTTTGTTACCTAATTCTCTTAGCTAACAATAGGTCCTCTCATTGTCTTGCAACAATTCTAACTAAGAGTGATGGATAGACTTCCAAACTTGCTTCGATCTTAACTTGATCCTACATTGAGCCTAAAATGTACCCTGCAAGAGGACAATGCCTCTAAGGCCTTCCATTTTGTCATCATGATTAACACTTCATTATGCCTCTTTCTATTCAAATCATCGGAAATCTTGTTCCCCTTTCCCAGCATATACTCAATGTAAAAGTCATATTCCATCGAGAACTCGAACCATCTCTTTTGCCTCATATTTAACTCATTTTGGGAGAACATGTACTTAAGAGATTTATGGTTATATACAACTCGAACCATTCTCCTAGTAGGTAGTGTCTTCAGATATTCAATGCAAAGGACATCGTTGGAAACTCTAAATTATGGGTTGGATAGCGAACATCATGTGGTCTCAACCGCAGAGATGCATTATCTTTTACTCTTCCACTCTACAACAGTACCGCCCCTAATCCGAATCCACAAACATCGGTATAAATAGCCAAATCTTAATTCCCTTCAGGTATAATCAAAACAGGATCATTGGGTCAATAACCTCTTCAACTCTTGAAATGATCTTTTACACTTATGATTTTAGTCGAAGTTCTAATTCTTTCTGGTTAACTTAGCTAAGGGTGTTGTTATACGCGAGAAATCCTAATAAATCTATGATAATAGCCACTAATCCTAAGAAATTTCTTATTTCCATCATCATCGGTGGCCTCTTCCATCTATTGATGGTCTCTATCTTTAATGGATCCAATTCTAATCCATTCTCTAATACAACTTGAACAAGAAAATTAACTTTTTGTTTCGAAAAATGACATATGGAAAATGTTTCTTCAAGTAATGTTGTCCAACTTTAATACCAGTCTTCAACTACCCCCGATTGGTGGAATCCTGTTGCTAAATCTAGCTATATAATTACTCTAGCCCCACTCAATTGGTCAAACAAGTGGTATATCCTCAAAAATAAATAGCTATTATTCATCACCAATCATTCGACTTTTAGTAATCAATAAACATTCAAAGTAATCCATCTGGCTTCTATAAAAGTATCATAGATGCTTACCATGGTGAACTACTTGGCCAAACAAAAGTTTTATGCTCAAGTCCCACGAGTTGCTTCTTCCATTCCTCCATCTCCTTAGGTGACATGTAAATAGGTGGTCCACTAACAGGTTTTGCACCTAGTATCATGTATATTAAGAATTCAATCGCTCTTCTTCGCTGTAATCCCGTCACAAGATCGAAAACATCCACAAATTCTTAAACTACTAGTAATTCATTAATAACATTTTCGTTAGTATTTAATGATGTAACAACATCCACTTTCGATCATAGCGATCCAAAGTCAAAAAGTGGCATTTGAAATATCGTCATGCAAAGAAGTACAAATCACTATATTTTAGATAGTTCACCAGGTACAAAGGTAAATATATCTTTGAAACATTCTACACTTTCAAATTTCACAACCGAAGGAATAATAATAAATATTGAAAATAACTCAAAACAATACTATCTCAAAATAGTCGTGGTCCATACAAAAAGTCTCCAAATAGAAATACAACATTACTCTAATTGATAAATACAACAAGATGCATAGGAAAGTGACTATAAATAAATATACTTCCCAAGCGCATTATAACCTCCTCCTGCACCTTATCCTTGTCATCTGATCTACTACCCTATCCTCCTGTAATAGATATAAAGAGGAAAAAATAAGAGGATCAGACCAGGTCTGGCAAGTGAGTAATATTATTAGGAGTATGGTGTCGATAAGTAATTAAACTTATAATCTACACAGCCTAAGGGTGTTCATTTATGTGCATATACTATGTATAAAAGGTTAGTAAATTCACAGACTATTAGTTAACAACCCTTAATGCACCTAACCATACAGGAGAGGAAATATTCTCACTGATAAACCTCTTAGGTTACACTGCACCGAGTATACATCATAATGCCTGAGAAAACACATCAAGCACACAATTCCAATGATAACTTGCCACCAAAGAATCGAGTGACCTCTTTATGAGTGCATATATCCTATGCTCTTTATTATTCAACCCATAGCAAAAAGGGTCAATCAACAATTTGACTACCCCGTAGGCACAACTGCTTAATTGCATGCTCGTTCTGCTATTTCAAATGTCTACATTTCCTCTCCTCCGTAGTTAGGAAATATGTGACCGGAGTCGACTATGGTAACAATAAGAGCATCTAATTGCGATATAATCGTATGCCACATTGAGTGTCAAGTTACACAGCATCATGAAGTGTGAATCTAGGCACATAACCAAGTGCCAGTTCTAGGTTAACCTGGGTTGTCAACGGCAATTTAGACATCTAAATCCAATATTCATATGTTTGAACCTCTTTCTAGACTTATGAACTTTTGGTTTAGATGTCCATCTTCCTGTACTAAAAACACCTACATGTAATTAGACGTTTGAATCTACTTTCAAAAGTCTGACTTTCGATTTTAGACGTTTGAATTTAAATTTCAGACGTTTGAAACTTGATAGAATATAGCATTCTACTTTTGTGTTTCATTTTATTTATAGGCAGACAGCTAGTTTCTTATTTCAGACATCTAAGACAGATTTTCAGATGTCCGAACTGTGTTTTTAGATCCCTAAACCAATTGTATTATTCTTTGTTCTTTCCATTTTATATCTTCTTTCTAGGTTTAAGTACAACTTTTAAATTCATATAGTTCATCTTTTAAACAAATATCTATATATAATTTCAACCTTATTCATTTCCAGACATTTTACTTAATTTATTCCTTTAATCGTATATAACTATTCAATGATTTATCCACATATACTCAATTATATTTAAAGTTGATAGAATCAGGTCAAGATGATTTCTAAAGGATAAATTCATAGATTCACTTTTTATCCATCTTAATCAGTTCAAATCTACCACATAAAATCAGATCTATAGTGTTTTGAATTTGGATTCTAACCAATCTACCCTTCCCCCAAGTTTCATCAATTATATCATTGAATCACTGCCTACGGTTTTACAATTATCTTAACTCATATAAACCTTCAATTAAAATTTTCAGTTCAAATTAAAAATAATATTTTAAACCCTAAATAGATATATAAATGCAATTTAAGTACTTATCTACATCATACTCATGTCGTGGATGAACTCACTCACCTTATACACTATTTTGGTAAACTTCCAACAGAAATCCTCAAGCATTTCCCTTTGATTTGATTTGTATATAGGCTTTCTTTGATTTATGTTTCTAAGTATTTGGTTAGATCTCTTTTTTCCTATTTGATTTGAAGTTTTTTTTGAAGAATTTTGATTTAGAAATTTGGAAGGCGGAGAAAAAGAATAGAGTTCGAAGCTAGGGCTTTGTGGTGGCATTGGAATGGATAGAATTTATTATAGAATGAACTAAGGTTGCATATACTTCCCTTTAATGGCTAATAACTAGATATTCTCCCTCAGCCCACTTGGCCCCTAACTCGTTTCGCCTCAAAGCACGCACTGCATTGAGTATCTGTTTTTGACTTTTTATATATAAATTTGGACTAGAAAAATCTACTAACGCACCAGAAAAGTCAGATTTCCTAAATTCCTTCATTTATAAAATTCAATTTTTTAGCTTTATGTAAAATTACCAAAATACCCTTTCTTAATTAATTGTTATTTTATTAAATATACGGGGTGTTACATTCTGCCCCGTCCCCCCGATCGAAGAATTTTGTGCTTGATATTACAAGAGACCGAGATATGCAACTCATGGACTTAACTATACTCTAACAACCATGTGTATGTGCAATACATATGCTCAAATCACACCATACACAAAGTATCTAAACCATTCATAACAAGCATATGTATTTCCTAACATTTCTCATAATCAGATATGATACCCGTAGCCGTATAGGTAAAGCACTTAGCGGTTTACAGTGGTGGAGGTGCAAAAATCTATAGTAGGGAGATTTCGAAAAGAGCGAAGGTGTAAAAAAAATTATTAGAGATAAATTTAGATCTTTGAAGTTGATTTATTCTCTTTCCCATGTTATTTGTATAGAAAAAAGAAACATTATTCGCTTCTATATAACAAATTAGAGAATATTGTGATCCTTGTGAATGTTTATAGGATCTTTATGTAATGCAACTTATATATATAAGTGTGAGAGTATATATTACTAACTATAATAAGCAGAGAATAATAATTGAATATAAATAAGGTAAATAACTAAAAATGAGCACACCAAATATTTTATACTGGTTCGGACCTCCCGTCCTACGTCCAGTCCCGAACCTTCCCTTCGGTAGGCAAATACAAAAGTATATCTCTGACAATCAAATAACATAGATTTTAACTAATAGTACAAATCTTCATATGTTCTCCTTTGAGTATGTGAATGTGAATGCTTTGAGTTGTAGGAAGTAGTGGTATGTTCCGTTTCCCCACACATATTGAGTAAGGCATTGTGTCAGAGATTAACCCCATTGATAATTTAACGGATAAATGGTCAACAATAATAGGCATTGCACTAGTTAACTAAAAGAAACTGTTATAGATGCGGCTTCATGCTATCTCCAAAGTCTATCGTTCCCTCTTTGTTATGAGGAAGTGCCCGTATACTTATAGAGAAAGGAAGATTCCAATTCGTTTTTACTTTCTCTTGTTTTAGTGCGAGATCGTTGAGAACTACTAAGTTAACGTTGGTTTACCAATCGTTCGGAGTAAACCTGGGTGAATGAAAGCATAGCGCAGAAAGAGACAAATTGAAAACAGAAGTTTAAATAACTAAGGTCATGAACAAAATATAAATGATTAAATAAACGATTTCAGTTATACTGGTTAGAAGAATAGGAAAATGCACCATAATTTTCATAATACTCCCAGTATGCTGAAGGATCTTGCTCGTATGCTACTGGCCAATTAGTTTGATCGTTATACTCCTCATTTTCTTGAATGGAAAGTCCTTGGAAAAATATGTAAGATTGATGTTGAAATTGATGAGTGCCGAATAAGGATGTATCATCAGTATCTTCTTCCTCCTCTTCAGGTTGTTCTTGCTCAACAGTTTTCCCTTTGTCTTGAGAGGTTCCTTCATGAGAAGTATGAGCATGGTAAATTTGGAGTCCGAGGAGATGGTGTTGGTGACAGAGAAAATGATGATCGAGTGGACGATCTGCCATGTACCTTTCTCATTACTTTTCCTAAGGTGGCTACTACTTTTTCCAAAGCTTTTTCCATCTTAGTCATTCGTGTTGAAAAAGATCATTCCAAGCCAGTCAATTTATTATGCAAAGCCCGCTGATTGGCCATGATTAACTTTTGGTTTTTAAATGTTAAATCATGAATTGATTCGTTTTGCATTAGTTCAATGCGAGCTTCTTTATTTTACGAGTCGGAATAATACTCGGTAGCATGAGTAGGGAGGCAAGTTGCTGTGAAGGACGAAGTGAGTGGGTTTGTTGTTGAGGGGCAGGAGGTTGTTGAGGACCCGGATACATTTGCTGTTGTTGTGCAATGTCTATTGGGCCAGCGAGACGATTGGAGGTGATCGTTGGGGAAGGTACAGTAAAGATAAAAATCTTATAACGCTTTCCTTGACAGGGATTTCTTCAAAATGAGAATATAAGAAGATACCCCGAGGCCATCCAAGAAACGCATAATATGTACAGTGCATATATAATTATGCATCGATGATGAGACCAAAAGCTTTTTATATCATCATGAACAAACTTATCCAATTTACTTGTATCCCACCAAAAATAGCATAAAGGACTTTGTGATCGTTGTCGTATATGTTGGAAATGCAGATTACAAATCTTAAGGTTGGATTAACACTAGATGGGGGTGAATAGTGTTTAATGAATTTTAAGGAATTTTTGAAATCTTTTGAAATTAAACACAGACGGATGCAATTCACAAACACAGAGACAATCAAAGAATCAGACACAGATGCAAATAGTAAATAAAAAGCAGTAAAAGGAAAGAACACACCGGAATTTTATACTAGTTTGGAGTTACCCTACATCCAGTCCTACACAATTTCTTATGCAGATTTCTTTTCAAATATAATGTCGATATTACAACCTCGATTACAAGGCTATGAGATACACCCTCCTGTCTTCGAATCCAGGGTAAACTCTCTTGATTTAACCAGGCTACAATCACACCTAATTGATTTACGGGCTACAATCACACCCAATTGATTTATGGGCTACAATCACACCCAATTGATTTACAGGCCACAATCACACCATTTCCAATATCACTTTGATAGACAGAGAGGCTCGATATACTTCTTTGATTACAAATGATCCTATAACTCTGAATAGCAATGAGATCTTTAAGAGTGAGTGGCAGAGAATCAAACTAGATATGATCAAGTTTGATTTACTTAGGATTTAGGCAGAGTATTGTTAAAACATTTGAAAATTAAGTGAATATTTGTGTGGAGAAGAAGGAGTGAAGAAAAGAAGAAAACTTGTATTAAAATTCGTTCAAAACATCAGGTATTTTTAGAGGAACAACAACCCTGCCCATTCACGAAAGGTTATGATGAATAGACACTTCTTTTGAAAATTTAAATTTTGAAATAAATGACCACCATGTCGACATGGGAGGATGGAGTATGTCGACATGCCCCTTTGAATTTTGAAATTTGATTTTGTTTTTAAAATGATTTCTATTCTAAAACATGTCAAAACAATTTCTAAAATTTGTAAACCATTTTGAATATAGTTTAAACTTATAAAAGAGATTTAAAAAATAATCTTAAAAATAAAATAATCTATAATATAAAATTAATATTAAAAACTAAGTATAGAATATATTTTTGAGATTTAAAGGCTATAATATTAAAAACTAAGTATGGAATATATTTTTTAGATTTAAAGGCTATAATATTAAAACCAGGAGATAGTTTAAAAACAAGAGATGATTTTGAAATCAAAATATAAAAGATAATAAAAATAGTTTAAGGCTAAAATATTCAAAACGAGAGAGATCACTTTTAAAAAGTTTTTGAAAAAATATTTAAAATAATTCATTTTGAAAATTTCGTGGATTCCATTCCACTAGAGAAGGTCGTGGGTTCCATCCCACTAAAGAGGTCGTGGGTTCCATCCCACTATTAAAACGAGAAGGTGGATTCCTTTTCACAATTAAAATCCAAATAAAGATTTTAATGCTATTATGAAGTTTTAACATAAGTCTAAACTCTAATACTTATCTTGATATCTTGAACTCTTGAACTCTTGAAATCTTGAATTCTCAAAATCTTGATCTCTTGAACTCTTGAAATCTTGAATTCTTGAAATCTTGAACTCTTGATACTCATGAGTTTTCAGTCTTGATTTCTTTAATCTTGAATTCATTAGTCTTGAATCTCTATACTGTACAGTCTTCATTCTTCAGTACCTGCATGTATATCATGCATATACATATATATCTAGACCAGAATATTAGTATTTATATTTTATAACAAGTCCTAAGGTTGTTGTCATCAAAACCATCATCTCAAGAACTAACAATCTCCCCCTTTTTGATTATGACAACCTTTGTTTATAAAATTTACTCCACCAAACTCTGATTCTACTCCGACTCTCCCTTATTCTAACAACTCCCCTTTAATCTACTAGCTCCCCCTTAATCTAAGCCTATCTATCCTATTTTATAATTCTCCCCTTTTGCCATCAACAAAAACTAATCCTAAACTATATAACTCCCCCTGAATCTTATACTATAGCACTATATAGGATAATAATACAGTATAGTAGAATATAAACGAGATAGATAATAATACGAGTAAAATATAGCAAGATAAATGTGAGAGATATGAAAATTTCAAACATAATCATCCATATATTTATCAAACCATACCATTCCAATCATATATTACATACCATGTTCAAATCAATTCAAACAATTTAAATCAAGTCAAACCAAACCAAACAATTCAAATCAAAGTTAATCAAACCATATAAGTCAAATCAACCATTTCTTGGAACTTCAACCCATCCTTCTTCACCGAAGATAGGGTCTTCTTTTATAGCATCTCATTCTTCATTATCCTTGTTCAAAGTTCCTTCTGGATTCGCTTCGAGTTCTTCCTTGTTGAAGGTTGAAATCATCCAACGAATGGCACCGAAGTGCCTTTCTTGTTTCTTTATCATCTGCGTTTGGCTTAATTCTAAGTGTCGTTGATTGCGAAGGATAAAAGAAAGTATGTTCTTGAAAGAATTGAGAGTTTCTTCAAGATTTTCACTTAGATTATGAATAGGAGAGGTCATTTTTGATTAAATATGAAGAAATTCAATAGAAAATAATGGAGAAATGAAAATGTGCATTTTTCTGGAAGAAACGGGTATTTAAATAGATAGAATGTCGTTTGAAATGAAAAGACACAGGGTAGTTATGTCAAATTCAAATTCAAAACAAAAATTGTTTTTTGGCCGTTACATGTCGACATGGGGGGTAGGGGGATGTCGACATGCCTCTATTGAATTTGGCAATTTGCTTTGTTTCTTTATATTATGTACAAGTATATATATAAAAACTTATATAACATAGTAACAGCATTCCAGAGATATTTTAGAGCTAATGGACAGAAATAAAAGATTTTTCATTGATAAATTTAGTTAATATTACATAAACAATGCATGACATTAACTAATCGAAAGATAAAAACTAATACATCTTGAAATGACACTAGAATTCGGTAGAGGATGATGAAGATGATGATAATCCAAGCTTGCGACTCACTTTCCCAAAGAACTTGTTCATTTTGGTGGAAATTTTATCCAATTTTTTACTAGAGGATCTTTTGAGAATCCTTTGATTTTCCACTATTATCTTATGGTTTTTGAGAAGTGTCTTGTTGGATGGATTGTTAGGAGTGATAAGGTATTCAATACTTTCCAATGATGTCTCTTCCTCCTCCTCTCCTTCTTCTTCAATATCCATCTCATCCCCTTCTTCCTCCTCTTATTCTCCTTCTTCCATCTCTTCGTGTGCCAACCGTTCATCTTTTTCCGCAAGTGTTTCATATGGTTGAAACACAAGTGGGATTTTCATAAGAGAGATATTTTCATGGTTAAACACTTTTCGAGAGACAAACTCCTCTCTCTTATAATCAACTCCAAAATAATTAAAAATTCGAGTAAAGTAGATTCCATGATACAAAGTGTTTTCTCCTAAGGTAAATTTTTGGGGATGAAGTTCATCCAAAATTACTTGCGCCCAATTGATATCATAATGCCCAAAAATAGCAAAAAGAGCTTTGCATACTTTTAAGCTCCGGTGATTGAAATTTCCCAATCTTGGAGTAATGGTATGTTGTAAAAGAAGATTAATAATTCTTGCTTTTAGATGGAAATTTCTATTTATAAATTCAAAATTATCATCTCCTTCAAAAATGTGATGAAATGTCTCATGATCATGTTCATCGATTTGAAAATCCAAAAGATTCATTCCCGTATACTTACAACCCAAAATATTTCTCAAAATCTCATTATTCAAAACAATTAGTGTTCCTTTAACACTACTCCAAGCTTCTCCTTCATTTCCATTATAAAATCCGCAATTCAAATTCACATAAAACATTTTAACAAGATTTGGATAACAAACAAAATCATTTTGAGAATCATCAATTAAACTGAGAATTTGATTCTCTTCGAAATGAATATTGAGTTCATAAGAAGGAAAATCATTAAAAATTGCAAATTTGCTCGTATGGACTTTTCCAAAGTTTACATAACTTATGTAAGCTTTGATAGCTTCTGGGTCATTGTAGAGGTATTCTTTGATGGCTTTGGACAGCCTAATGGTGGAGGGAGTGCTTGAGGAAGCCATTGTTGAAGAGAGTAGAGTGCTTGAGAGTTTGAAAGAGACTTTGAATTTTGAAATGAAAGTGAAAAGATAGGATAGAGATAAGAAGATAAATAGATATTCAATAGTCATGTTCTCTGGTCAAGAGACACCTTATCAGAGCCTTGGAGTTGGTGAAAAGGTGGAGGGAAATTCAAAGTTTTGAATTCAAATTTGAATTTCAAAATTCCGAGGGGGATGTCGACATAGGGGGTAGGACCATGTCGATATGGGTCCACTAATACATGTGACTAATTTTTTATTTAAATTAATATCTATATATATATATCCTATTATCTAATTTATATTTTATCTGAAATAATATTAAATATAATAACACTTTAATATTAATATTTTAATATTTAAAATATTATTAAAATAATATTATTTTGAAAATCAAAATTTTAAATTTAAACAGCAAGCAATTTCAAAACATACGATCAATCAAACATTCAAACATTCAAGCAAGTAATTTCAACCAATATAATTAAAATGCGTACCTATTTTTAGATCCATGTTTCCGAGATCATCATATTTGTGAATAGCTGTAAAGCACATATTTGAATTTTCTGTCTTCTGATCTTCACCGCTTGAGGATGAGTCTGAATCGTCTAGTGTAGTAATATACGCTCTCTTCCTTTTCTTTGAATCATTACTTGGAGGAAATTTCTGCTTATCTGGATGCGGACAATCTCTTTTCAAGTGACTTGGCTCATCACAATTGTAGCATCTGACGTTGTAGGGTCTCATATTATTTTCAGAATTCTTGTGATCATTTCTATTGTAGTTGTTCATCTTTCTGTATTTCAGAAAATTTATAAAATTTCTTGTCATCAAAGCTATTTCTTCACGTCGTCATTGTTTGAGCCTGAACCGTCTGTTATTGCATTGAACGCTATTGACTTCTTTTCTGAGGCCTTGCTTTCACTTCTCCCTTGCATTTGTACTTCAAACGACATCAAATTCCTAATTAATTCTTCAATTTTCAGCGTACTATATCATTAGCCTCTTCAATTGCTAGTGTCTTCCGATCCCATTCCGAAGTGAGTGAATTCAGAATTTTTCTAACTTGATCTTCTTCAGAGAAGTTCTTTCCTAGTGCAATTAGTGAGTGCACAATGCCTTGAAACCGACTGTACATGTCTTAAATGGACTCATTTGGATTCATCTTAAATAATTGAAACTGATTGGTCAACATGGATATTTTGATCTGTTTAACTTTGCTTGTTCCTTCATGAGTAACTTGCAAAGTTTTCTAGATTTCATATGCAGACTTAAAGACAGACACTCTATTAAACTCTTTCCTATCAAGTGAGCAGAATAGAATATTCATGGCTTTGGAATTGTTCTGTGCAATAGTCTTTTGCTCAGCAGTCCATTGCGCAAAATCAGTTGTGGGTTCAATGTACTTAGTTTATGTGATATTCCAAGTGTCTAACCCTATTGATTGTAAATATATTTTCATCCTACATACCCAATATGCATAGTTACTGCCATTAAAAAATGGTGGTCTGGCAGTAGACTGGCCTTCTACAAATGAACTAGTGACAGTGTTGATATTACTAGTGTTGGCAGCCATTTGAAATTTTTTTCAAAAATCAGATTATGAAAAGTTTGAAAGCCAATGCTCTAATACCAAATGTTGGAAATGCTAATTATGGATCTTAAGGCTGGATTAACACTAAAGAGGGGTGAATAGTGTTTAATGGATTATGGAATTTTTGAAATCTTTTAAAATTAAACATGGACAGATGAAATTCATAAACATAGAGACAATCAAAGAATCAGACATAGATGCAAATAGTAAATAAAAAGAAGTAAAAGGAAAGAACACACCAGAATTTTATACTGGTTCGGAGTTGCCCTACATCCAGTACCACACAATTTCTTATGCAGATTTCTTTTCAAATATAATGTCGATATTACAACCTCGATTTCAAGGCTACGAGATACACCCTCCTGTCTTCGAGTCTAGGGAAAATCTCTTGATTTAACCAGGCTACAATCACACCCAATTGATTTACAGGCCACAATCAAACCGTTTCCAATATCACTTTGATAAATATGGAGACTCGATATACTTCGTTGATTACAAATGATCCTATAACTCTAAATAGCACTGAGATCTTTAAGTGAGTGTGGCAGAGAATCAAACTAGAGATGATCAAGTTTGATTCACTTAGGATTTCGGCAGAGTTTTGTTAAAACATTTGAAAATTAAGAGAATATTTGTGTGGAGAAGAAGGAGTGAAGAAATGAAGAAAACTTGTATTAAAATTCATTCAAAACATCAGGTATTTATAGAGGAAAAACATTCGTGTCCATTCACGAAAGGTTATGACGAATAGACACTTCTTTTGCAAATTTAAATTTTGAAATAAACGGCCACCATGTCGACATAGGGGGGTGGGGTATGTCGACATGCCCCTTTGAATTTTGAAAATTGATTTTGTTTTTAAAATGATTTCTATTCTAAAACTTGTCAAAAATTTCTAAAATTTGTAAACCATTTTGAATATAGTTTAAACTTATAAAAGAGATTTAAAAAATAATCTTAAAATATATAATCTATAATATAAAAGTAATATTAAAAACTAAGTATAGAATATATTTTTGAGATTTAAAGGCTATAATATTAAAACCATGAGATAGTTTAAAAACAAGAGATGATTTTGAAATCAAAATATAAAAGGTAATAAAAATAGTTTAAGGCTAAAATATTTAAACCGAGAGAGTTGACTTTTAAAAAGTTTTTGGAAAAACATTTAAAATAATTCATTTTGAAAATTTCGTGAATTCCATTCCACTAGAGAAGGTCGTGGGTTCCATCTCACTAAAGAGGTCGTGGGTTCCATCCCATTATTAAAGCGAGAAGGTGGATTCCATTCCACAATTAAAATCTGAACAAAAAATTTGGTGCTATTATGAAGTTTTAACATAAGTCTAGACTCTAATATTTATCTTGATATCTTGAAATCTTGAAATCTTGAATTCTTGAAATCTTGATCTCTTGAACTCTTGAAATCTTGAATTCTTGAAATCTTGAACTCTTGATACTCATGAGTCTTCAGTCTTGATTTCTTCAATCTTGAATTCATTAGTCTTGAATCTCTATACTATACAGCTTTCATTCTTCAGTACCTGTATATATATCCTGCATATACATATATATCTAGACAATAATATTAGTATTTATATTTTATAACAAGTCCTAAGGTTGTTGTCATCAAAACCATCATCTCAGGAACTGACAGTATATATGTTCGTGACTTCCTAAGCGGGGAATTATCTTATTGATAATCATATGATTTAATAACCTAGCTTTTGGATGTAAGTGAACAGATTTCCACCATGGCATCCTATCCTTCCAAATTTGATGAGTTATTGAATTTCTTCTAAATCTATTTCGGACGAAGAACAACTAAGCATACACCCAATGGTTTTTACGCTAATCTTTAAAACACGTCCGTAAACATTCGTCCACAACCAACCATCGTCATTATCAGGAGTCCAATTATCGCTACTATACAAATTGGCATAAAAAAGAAAGATTGCCAATTAACCAATTTGTACCTCATTTTCGTCGAAATTGATTAAATCTCGACATTCGGAGCCGACGGTGAGTTCTTGAATCCCATATTCGCCAAACTTGCACAATCTATAGAATGGGCCAGAATGAAGGTTCTTTTGTTTGAGCTCTTCAAATCTCTTGGTAGCAATCACGCTATTTCGAAGCCACTCTTGAATGTGGACGTCGGTGACTAAGGGGGTTTGAGAAGATGAGGATTGACTTTTTTCGATCTTTTGCTAACCTAAGTTTTTGCCTTAGGAGCCATTATTGAACAATTTGAGCTTTTAGGAACTAGGGTTTGATTGTAGATTGGAAATTGTTTGGTGAAAAGTAGAAAAGAGGGTGTGTGTGTATATATAGGGCTGTTGTAAAAGTAAGTTCGGAGCAGCGACAGACATCTGTGGTTTTAGGTAAATTTTTTCTGAAATATATGATAGACATCTATGAGTCATAATGGACATATGTGGGTTATCATAGATGTCCGTGGTTTTAGAAAATTATTTTCCTAAAATCTTTGACAGATATGTGATATTGTCACAGACGTCTGTGGTCTGTGTGTTCAAAATATATGTCTTGAAATGCCAAAATAGTAATCGTTTTATGGAAATTTCAAGAGAACTTTTTAGAGAACAATATAAAAAATTACAATATTAATTTTTTTTAATCCAAAATGCATATCATAATTTTAGTTTTTGTCAGAGAGGTCGGATTTTTTTAATTTGTTGTACGTCCAATGACTTCAATTCAAACTTTGTGTCATCGATTAACGGCTTTAGTGGAGACCAACTTGGGAGAGCTGGAGTGTCAATCCAATCTTGGTTTGATGGTCCTGGCTTGCATAAATTTCTTAAAGTAATGTGATATGCTTTTACAGGAGTCGCTTGTAAATGAGGAGATTTTTAATGTATGTAATTTTTTGTTGGTGAATGACCACAAATTGCTAGAATGAATTTTTCGTGAAATTTAAGATGAGATCCTTGACGTCGTTGTTCATAATGAATTTTTTTTGAACTCCCATCATTTCTTGTTGATAGCGATATATTTCATCAACTTTGTTGTTCAAAGATGATGATTGTAGATTAATTGACCGTTTGGCTTTTTTTCCATAGGGGAAAAACCAGTGTGATATGTAGGTGATGCAATGACGTTTAGAGAGGCTGATCGATTTGAGGGAGGTGTGAATTTAGTTGGTGATACATAGGTGTTATTCGGTAAAGGTGAGCTATAGTCGATGGTCGAATAATTAGACTAGTGATCGGAAGACATTTTGAATAGAAGTGGTGTAAGGTTTTGAATATAAGAATATATGTACTTAGTTCATAGAAAATTTCTTTAATATAAGAGTTGTTTAATATTTTTAGCAATATATTTGTTAGGGTGATAGTATTCTCACCGTAGAATTTTAGCAGAAGTTGGTATTGTTTATATGGATAAAAAGGAAACATTTATAAAAACTTTTATCAAAATTTTGTGTTATTTTATTTAAGTTATAAATATATATGCTAATTTACTAATTCATTGTAAGAACAAATTCCAAGGTCTCGTCTCAGTTTCATAAGAGTTGATTCATTTTGTGGTTTGGTAAAAATATCCACAATTTGATTTTCGATTTTCACAAATTCAAGTGATATAATTCCTTTTTCAACATTATCTCTTAAGAAATGGTGACGAATATCAGTATGTTTTATTCGAGAATGATTAATAGAATTTTTTTGATAAATTTATAGCGCTTGTATTATCATATAGAAGAATTGGTTATGATTTTATTGAAATCTAGAAGAGTTTGTTATATATAGATAACTTGTGCACATGCTAAAGTCGCTGAGATGTATTCGGCTTCACATGTCGAGAGCGAAACATAGTTTTGTTTTTTTACTAAACCACGAAATTAAAGATTGACCAATAAAATAATATGTGCCACTTGTGCTTTTTCTATCTATTTTACAACCCCCGAATCAGCATCACTATATGACATGAGTTCGAACGAGCAGCCTTGCGGGTAGAAAGACCGTAATCTTTAGTGTTGGTTAAATATCTTAAAATTCGTTTAACCGCTCGATGATGTGATTCCCTTGTTTGGGCTTGAAACCATGCATATAAACATACGCTCATCATAATATCTAGTCTACTAGTCATTAAATATGATAGAGATCCTATCATACTTCGATATAATTTTTGATTGAAATCTTTTCCATTTCCATCTTTATCTAAATGCAGAGTAGTACTCATCGGAGTCGGTTTACTTGAGATATTTTCCATTCCAAAGCATTTAATAAACCTCAATAGCGTTTTTCTTGATTTATTAAAACTCCATTTTCTAGTTGTCTTATTTGCAAACCCAAAAAATAGTTTGATTCACCCATATGTGACATTTTAAATTCATTTTTTGTAATGTTAGAAAATTCATTGCATAATTTTTCATTAGTTGAACCAAAAATAATGTCATCAACATATATTTGTACGACTAATATGTCATTGTATTCTCGTTTTATAAATAAAGTAAAGTCAATTTTACTCATATGAAAGCCAAAAAATTTTAAATGAGTTTTTTATCTTTCATACCAAGCACGATGTGCTTATTTCAATCCGTATATAGCCTTTTCAAGTTTAAATACATGATCGGGATATTTTTCATGAACGAATAGTGGAGGTTATTCAACGTAAACCTTTTCTTTTATAAAGGCATTTAGAGAAGCACTTTTTACATCTATTTGAAAAAGTTTAAAATTATAATGACATGCGAAAGCAAGTAATGTTCGTATTGCTTCGAGACGTGCTCTCGGAGCAAATATCTCTTCGTAATCAATTCCTTCTTCTTGGTTATATCCTTGAGCTACCAATCTTGCTTTATTTTGAACAATATTTCCATTTTCATCCGCTTTATTTTTAAAAATTCATTTAGTTCCTATTACAGATGGATCGTTTGGTCTTGGTACAAGTTCTTATACGTCATTTCATTCAAATTGATTAAGTTCTTCTTACATTACAATAATCCAAAAATCATCAGTTGATGCTTCTATATAATTTGTAGGTTCAAAATTTGATATAAATGCAACATGAATCATTTGATTCAACTGTTTTCTTGTTGATACTTTTGTATTTAAATCATCGATAACATTATTAATTGGATGGTCCTTTAATATCCTAGGTGGTGAAGTTATCATGGTATCATTATTATTATTGACATTTTTTTGTTTAGATATATTAGTTTTACTTATAACTTCTTCATCATCATCATTTTTATTATCTATAAAGTTTTCACCAAATGATACATGCATACATTCTTCTATAATGTTTGTTTATTAAAATTTCTATATGCTTTACTTCGATATGAATAGCCAACAAAAATTCCTTCATCAGCTTTAGAATCGAATTTTCCTAGATAATCTATTGCGTTTAAGATAAAATTTTTGATCCATATACTCGAAAATACGATACTTTAGCTTTCTTTTTGAAAAATATTTCATAACATGTATTTTTATTCATTGGTCTAAGTGTTACACGATTCAATACATAACATGCGGTAGCAACAGCTTCCACCCAAAAACTTTTTTGTAGGTTACTACTATTTAGTAAGGTTTGTGCACATTCTTGTAAAGTTTGATTTTTCCTTTCTACAACACCATTTTGTTGAGGTGTTCGTGGAAATGAGAAATTATGACTAATTTCCTTTTTGGTGCAAAAATTTATAAATAGTTCATTTTCAAATTCGCCTCCATGATCGCTTAGTGCACATTTAATTTTTAAGTTCATCAAATTTGTAATTCGTTTAGCAAAAATTTTGAACATTTCAAAAGTGTCACTTTTATGTTTTAAAAACAATGTCCAAGTACACCTTGAAAAATCATCAACAATTACAAAAACATATTTGTTATGATTTATAAAGCGTACTTGAGTCGGTCTGAATAAATCTAGATGAAGTAGTTCGAGAGATTGCTTTGTGGAGATTCCTTTTTAGATTTAAAAGAACTTTTCTTAAATTTACCAAATTGACAAGCGTCACACAAGTTTTTAACTTTGTCGTTGATCTTGGGTAATCCTCTAACTAATTCATTTTTAGCAAGTTTGTTGATATTCTTTGAATTTATGTGACAAAAACGTTTATACCATAACCATGGATCATCATGATTGCGGCTAAGCACAGATTAATGTTTATTTTGACATACATGTTTAAAACGTATATGTAACGATTTCTAAATCCTTCAAATATTAGATTTTTATTTTGGTCAAAGATATTGCATTTGTCTTTCTCAAAATCAATTTTAGATCCTTTATCACATGGTTGATTTATATTTAACTAGTTATGTTTCAAATTCTCTGCTAATAAAAAATTAGTAGTAATAGAAGAATTAGAAATACTGATATTGATGACTTCTCCAATGCCTATGACAAATCCTTTTGAATTATCTTTGAATGTCACAGAGCCACCATCGATATAGTTTATATTGGATAACATATGAGCATTTCCAGTCATGTGCTTGGAGCAACCACTATCAAGTATCCATTTCTCTTTACTTTTTTATTTTAATTTTGGATATCTACAAAATAAGACAAATTTAATTAGTATCCACATTCTTTGTTTAGGGTCCTACGTGTTAGTGGATGAAGGTAGCCATATCCATGAGGATTTGGTTCCTTTAAAATTTTATTATTGTTATGTACAACTTTCTTCAAATATTCATCAATATATTTTTGTCTAATTAGTTTATTATTTGTTTTAGGAATCCATATTTTGACCATACTTGTATATGAATTTTTAATCTTAGCTTCTAACTTTGGCGTTTTGAATTTGGTGTACAATTTGTTATACTTCTTTAGTTTTATTTTGCCTTTAAAACCCAATCCATTTCTGTTTCCAGATGGTTTAGATATTTTAATCAAATTCTCTAAATTTCGTTTCCCACCGTTGAATTTTGTCACATTATTTGTTATTTTATCTAACTTACTTTTAAGATCACAAATTTCAATATTTCTAGAATCTAATCTTTCTTGTAATTCTAGCTTTTCTTTCTCAAAATTAACTTTTTCTAACTTATAATTTTCTAAATCATTTAATAAATTATTATTCTGAGATAACAACATTGCATAATTTTTTCGAGTAATTTCTAATTCTTCTTTCTAAGATTGTTTCTTTATCTTTTAATAATCCAATTTCTAATTCTGTTAACTTTCCTATATAATCTTTATTTATTTTTCGTTTCTTTATACTTATCATCTAATTCAATGCTAATTTCCATTATTTCATCATAAGTATGTTCAGGTCGTACCTCATCAGTGTTAGCCATAAAACACACAGTTGCTTGTTTCGAATCATTTTCACTATCACTATCAGATGAAGAAGATGAATCTGAATCGTTCTATGTTACTTGAAAAGCTCTTTTATTTTTCTTGAATTTCTCAAAAAATCTTTTCTTTTTATCATTATTGAGTTGTGGACAATCCTTCTTCATGTGGCCAAAATTTTCACATTCATATCATTTAATCGATGTTTGACTTGAGGAGTTTGGTTTGCCACCATTTTGAAATATGGTCATCCACTTGAACTTCTTGAATTTATTGTAGTTTTTGGCAATAGAAACAATTTCATCTTTGTCTAAGTCCGAATCTTCGTTACTTGCTTGGAATGCTATGTTTTTCTTTTCATGATTTTGATCCTTTCTAGTCGGCAAGTTAGCTTTATACGACATCAGATTTTCAATTAGCTCTTCGACTTTGAGTTGAGAAAGATCATTAGCTTCTTCGATGGCTAAAACATTTCTTTCCCATTTATTTGTCAAGGAGTTTAAAATTCATGTGACTAAATCAAAATCTATGAATTCGACTCCAAGTGCCATAAGATCATGTTGAATAGTTGGAAATCTAGCGTACATATCAATAATTGATTCATTTGCTTTCATTTTGAAAGATGAAAATTGGTTCTGTAAATTTGAGATTTCAGTTTGCTTGACTTTAGTTGTTCCTTTATGTGTGACTTCTAAAGTGCGCCATATATCATATGCAGTGGTGCAACGCAAGACACGTGAAAAATCATTTTTGTTAAGTGAGAAAAATAATACATTCATAGCTTTGGCATTGTTAGATGGCGTTGTTGCTTGTGCATCAGTCCAAGTGCTAATATCGGTGTCACGTGCTTCATATTTGTTTTGAGTTGCTAACCATATTTCTAACCCATTTGCTTCCATAAAAGTTCTCATACGAGTTGTCCTGTAAGAATAGTTAGAACCAGTAAACAGTAAAGGACGAGAAGTTAATTAACCTTCTTGAAAAGTGCTTGCCATATTATTGATTTTTCAACTATGTGTTGCTATAGATTGAAATGACCTTGCTCTGATACCAAATGAAAGTCTATAGGATCTTTTATGTAATGCAACTTATACATATATAAGTGTGAGAGTGTATATTACTAACTATATTAAACAGAGAATAATAATTGAATATAAATAAGGTAAATAATTAAAAACGAGCACACCAGATATTTTATACTAGTTCAAACCTCCCATCCTACGTCCAGTCCCAAAACTCCCCTTCGATATTTCCTTTAACCAAATAACCCTCGCTTCGCCCGAAGGAATAAGCTAATACAAAAGTATATCTCTGACAATCTTGTGTTCCAAATAACACAGATTTCGACTAATAGTACAAATATTCCTATAATCTCCTTTGAGTATGTGAATGTGAATGCTTTGAGTTGTAGGAAGTGATTTAACCAAAATGATATTTGGTTATGATAGATTAATAATCGGTACACTGTATGCCCAAATATGTAAGTAGAGAGTAATAAGAAATCAAGAGAGAATTGATTTAATTAATTTTTAAATCTCAATCATTATAGTATTTATAGATTTGAAGAGATGCAGATGAGGAATTGTTTCTGTTAGATAAGGTCTATTCAATTTAATGACTGCAACATTTCAATGATGAGTTGAGTTCTCTTAATTTAACAGAAATATCTATTCAAAATTTTGTAGTTGTTCAAATGACAGAAGTCTGTGGCTTCAGGGACTAATTTTCTAAGTATTCTCACAGACGTCTATGGCTTTTCCACAAACATCTATGGATGGTATTTTCAAATTTTCAATGAATTTTAGTGTATATGAAATCGTGTGGGCATATATACTCAAGGAGACCTTACAATGTTTTATCTAAGACTCTTAATACACTAGAATAACCCGACTAATTATAGTACGGTCCATAGGTCTTTGTTTGTCTTCAAGTCCCAGTATCTTTGAGCATGATGATCTCTTGTAGTATATACCTGTAATCTTGATAAGATGTATAATATATATGATTGCAACACCTTGCAGTTCAAACTTAGTGAATAGAATAAAGTTCTAATTTATGTTGAGCACTTAAGACTTAAACTTAGACATGCACCCAAAATTGGTTGATTTGGTTTATAAGAGATATGGTCAAATTAACATTTTTATATTAAAGTTGCTAAAATAGGTGCCAAAAACTCCTGATTTTGTGGGCATAGCAGAAAATGGCAAGACTTTAAGCATACTACTATTTAGTAGTGCTAAACTAAAAAAATGTAGCGGTCAAAGTGTGTTACGCGCTTTAGCGAGGCAACAACAAGGATTTAGCAACGCTATTACCACATAGACCCATAGGGATACCCTTAAAGTCTGAATAAAAGCATTAATATATAACAATAGATAATAATTGCCAACAACAATGTACATCCATCAATCAAAATATATCCTGAATATGGAAAGGCGATAAATGCATAAATACTAATGAAACTCTTATATGAGTGCAAGATCATGACATATAAGCATGGGTGCAAAACATCCTAAAGTATACTATAATCTATATGTACTCAACATAACATACGGTAAACCAAGTCATATAGTAGAACTTAAATCACACAACAAAGAATACTACATGATACAATTCCTAATTTAACTAAGTAAACAAAAATAGGGAGAACATAATGTAAAGAGTGAGGGGTGCGAAGCCCTAACCTTCTCACCTTGCTCCAGCCACTCTCAGACACATCGTCTCCCAATAGGACTCTAACCAACTTAATTACTTTATTATGGAGTAGCTTTGTTCCATGCTTAGTAATGTAGGTAGGTGCATGTTGACTATAGTAGCTAAATCGAGCAAACATGTTTGCATTTATGATATGTGGAAAACATTACGAACCCCCACTAACTTTTCAGGAAGCTCCACTCTATAAGACAACTTCCTTACTCTTTCCAAAATCAAAAAAGGCCCTACAAACCTCGGTGCCACCTTTTCTGAACTACCAAATCACATAAAATGTTCAAGTTGCGAGACCTCAACAAAAATCATTTCGCTTACTACGAACTCTGACTATGTGTATCTCTTGTCAATATATGATTTTTATCTGTCCTGCATTGTCCTCATCCTCCTATGCATCAAATCTACTTTCTCTGAAGTTTGTTTGACAATATCTAGCACAAGAATAATTCTATCTATAGTATTCCACCAATAAGATGGAGATTTACATGGCCTCCCGTATAGTGGCTTGAATAGTGCCATTCTAATACTTTCTTGATAGCTGTTATTATACGCTAACTAAACTAACGACAAGTGGTCCTCCCAAAAACCTCCAAAGTTCAAAATACACACCTGCAATAAATCTTGCAACACTCAATTTACCCTCTCCCTCTAACTATCCATCTGTGGGTAACAGGACTTACTCAAATTTTGTTTAGTGCCTAATGGCTCTTGATGACTCCTCTAAAACTAAATAGTGAAAGGTGGATCTTAGTCACTGACAATACTGGAAGAAACTCCATGCATTTGAAATACTTCTTTCACATACAAGGTCATCAAAGATGCAATTGTCCTCATACTATAGATCAGAATAAAATGAGCGCATTTGTTTAGTCGATTGATAATGGCCCAAATACCCTTATGTCCTCTTCTACTCCTAGGCGCTTCATCAACAAAATCCATAAAGATGCTCTCCCATTTCCACTATGGATTATCCAAAGGCCATAATAATCCACATGGCTTTCTTTGGTACGCTTTTACTCTTTGACATGTCATATACTTTGAAACAAACTCTATTGCATGTCTTTTTATGTTTGGCCAGTAAAATACCCTCTCATATCTTAATACATTTTGTCACGCTAGATGAATTGTTATCGTAAAATGATGAGACTCATCCAGTAACCAAGGCAACCAACTCCTTAATAAGAGGAATATACAACTTACTATCCCTTCGTAGCCATCCTCTAGAGTCAATGGAATAATAGTCCAAATGATCTGAATGTTCATCTATGTTCAGCTTCTCAAAAATATCTAAAAAAATTATGTACTGCTTCCGACTCGAACTAATATGGTCATAAGTGATGGTTGAACATCTAAAGCCACTAATAACCCATGTTTAAGATCTGATGAAGGTCGAATACTAAATACATAAAAAACTCCAAGTGCTTTTGCTCCAAAAAATAGAGCCTAGAATCGCGTGTTTTCTACTCAAGGCATCAACTACAACATTTCCTTTGATTGGAGTATATGAAATATTGAAATCATACGATGTCAAGAACTCCATCCATCTCTACTACCTTAGATTCAAATCTTTTTGAGAACAAATACCTTAGGGACCTATGGTTTGTGAACTACTCAAAACATTCCCCTAAAAAATAACGCTTTCAAGATTTGATAGAAAAATAATAGCTGCCAACTCAAGATCTTGAGTCCGATAATTTCTCTCATGTAATTTCAACTATAGACTGGTATAATAAACAAATTTACCATCTACATCAAAACAAAACTCAGTCCTATATTGCGAGCATTGGTTTATACCATAAACGCCTTCAAACCTTCATGGACCACTAAAACAATTGCCCTATTCAAGAATTCCTTTAGATTAATAAAAGCATGTCGTACTTCAAGTTCCAAGAGAAAACTAAATTCTTCTTAGCAAGGTGTATCAATGATATAGAAATTTTTTTGAACTCCTTAATAAACTTCCTCTAATAGCCAACCAAACCAAGAAAGCATCATACCTCCATAGCACTTTTTGGTACATGTTAATCCTGTACTACAACAAATTTACGAGGATCAACTGATAGTCCATGCTAAAAAACAACATGATAAAGAAAGTGAATCTCCATGCACCAAAAGTGACATTTAGAAAAATTTGAGTTCAACTTACATCTATGAAGAGTAATTATCACTTTTCTCAAATGCAAGTTGCGCTCTTCCTCGCTTTTCAAACAAACAAGTATTTCATCATCAAATACTGCCATAAACTTATTTAGAAATCCCTAAAGGCTCGACTCATGAGGTCGAAGAAAAATGCTAGTTCATTGATCAGTCCAAATAGCATGACTAACCACTCATAAAGTCCATCAGATGTATGAATAGTGATTTTTTGAATTTGGTCTTCAGCCACACGCAACATATGTAATCTAGTAGCCAAGTCATGTTGAGAAAATATCTATGCTTTAACTAACTGATCAAATTGGTCATCAATCCATGGAAATGGATAACGATTCTTCGTTGTCAGCTTGCTGAGTTCATGATAATCGACGCAAATCCATAGAGAGCCATCCGCTTTCGTAGAAACAACAATAAGTGCTTCCCATTTTGGAATACTGCTATGTATAAAGCCCTTTTTTAACAATTCATTCACTTGATTACCAAGATTGCATCTTCCTCTATAAGCCATATGTCTATAGGGTAAGGCAATGGGTCTGGCATCCTTTTCCAAATAAATTTGAAATTTGATCTCCATGTGAGGAGGAAGACCAAAAACTTTGGTAAAGCCATTTGGGAAGTCATGAACTATAGGTATGGAAGCTAACTTAGCATGTGATAGGTCTAGGGAATACATGCAACTAAACATAATAGAACTTTTGGGATTACAGTAAACAACATGCATGTGTTAATACCTCAGATATTGATTTTGATGACAACAACCATATAAATATATATACTAATGTTTTGCCATGTTATATAGTATATACTTTAGACTATTACATAGGCACAGAATGATTAAGCTTGAAGACTGATCAATATAAAGACTAAAATTCAGAGATAATCGTGACTCATGAGTTTAAAGACAAAGAATTAAAGAGCTCAAGACTTTAGTGCATAGTTATGAGTCATTAGAATAAATTATTAAAGTCCCTCATAGCAGATCGTGATCTTTATCACAAAATTCTGATCTTTGATATTTTATCAAAATAAATTATTTAAAAGTTTTAAATTTTTTTACACATCTTATAAAAGTCTTTAGGTCTTCAAAGTATTTAAAAACTTTGTTTGAATTATTTAAAATATAGAAGTTTTGAAATACTTTAAAAGAAAATCATTTTTCAAAATTTCCAAAGGTATGTCGAGATACCCCCATAGATATGTCAATATAATGACCATTGATTTGTTTTTTAAAATTTGAAAAGAGGTGTCTTTTGGACACACGTCTTCATGAATGGATACAACTATTCATTCGTTATATAAAGGAGAGTGTAAACGAATTTTCTAACTAATTTTTATTATATTTTTCTTACTCCTTGCTCCGTTGGAATATTCTTGAGAACTACTTATTGCATTCTTCATAGGATCAAACCATACGCTACTAGGTTGATTTTCTACAAATTACTTACTGTTTTGGAAGCATTCTCTCTACAAACTCAAATATCAAATCTCTATTAGAAGGGCTTTAAGTATCTTGTATCCCAAGTACAACTATTTGTATTTGGAATTCAACAACTCTAATCTTATTTGTTTGGGTATGTTTGTTGCCCGTTCAAATCAAGTGGGTGTGTTTAGCAACCCGTTTAAATCTAGTAAGTGATCTTATTGCTTGGAAAATCAAGAGCGCTTACCCCGGACTCGTGAGATAGGAGGGTGTATCTCGTAGCCTTGAAATCGAGACTATATTCTGGTTTTCTTGCTATGTGGTTAAAGTAGGTGATTGAAATTGAAATTGTACGGTACTGTATGGGACTGGATGTAGGATTAGTTAATCCAAAACAGTATAAAATTCCGGATGCTATCTCTCTTACTTTACTTTTTGTTACCACTTTTGTATTTATCCGTGATTACATTTGTGACTGCTTGATTAGTATAGATCTGTATTGATAATCTGTTATTTGATTTAAATCTTAAAATAGAGATAAAAAGATTCATAAATGTTATAAAACACTATTCATCCCCTTTAGTATTAAAGTAGCCTTAAGATCCGTTACACTATAACAAACATTTGGTATCAGAGCATTAGGTTTTAAAAAATTCATAATTTGATTTTTGATAAGTATAAATGGCAAGTAACACAAGTAGTTCGCTTTTTAGCACTTTTATAAAAGGACAATCAACTACTAGATCCCCACTATTTAATTGTAGTAATTACACTTACTGGTCATGTAGGATGAAGACTTATTTACAGCCTAATAGTATATATATTAAGAATTTTACATAGAGTGAATACACTGAACCCCAAACTGAATATTCAACATGGACACCAGACCAAAAGACATAAGCACTTAATAATTATAAGGCATGAGTATATTTTTTTAGAAACTGGGTATTTTATTATATACATAGAGAGTTTATACACCTTTATTGGAACATTTTCAAAACAGGTGAAAAAAACCTCTCCAACAAAACTCACTTGTACTGAAGCAGTAGCAACAAACTAAAGGCATCAAAACAGCAAACAACAAGAAAACATGAATAAAAGACGAAAATAACCCCTTTCTCTAATCAACCCATAAAGGAAAGAACGTTAAACTCTACCCCACCTACTCCAAAAGCCAGCTACTTCATTTACCCATCTTTACTAAACTAATTATCTCAAAAAATAGTGACTTAATCAGATTTGGAAAATCCCTAACTTAGAGAATGACATCCTACTATGTCAAAAATCTTGCAGCAGGAAGAAGAGAGAAATTCCATGCAGGTAAAAAAGCATCACTCTAGAAGCACCAAGGAACCGCATCTCAAACCAAAGGATCGTAGCTCAATTTCATGAGGCCATGAATACTTTATTTTTTTCATTAGATAAAAATGAAATTAATAGAGTCCCATGTGTAAATCTGCATATGAAATCTGGAGAACACTATACGTTAAATATGAGGGCACTAGTAAAGTGAAAAAGACAAAAAATTCCATGCTAACTAATTAGTTTCAATTATTTAAAATGAAACAAAATGAGTCTATTTCTGATATGTATTCTAGAATTCTAGATATAGTCCATTCTTTAATATCACTAATTAAAAATTTCTCCAAAGGAGACCAAGTTAGAAAAGTCCTTAATTCATTCTCTACAGAATGGGATCAAAAGACATTAGCAATAGAAGTGGTTAATGACATAGTAATTTAAAATTTGAAGAAGTAATAAGTAATCTAATGTCCCATAAAGCACCATTGTCGAGTTGAAAGGAAAGCAAGGCAACCGAAAAGAAATCAATTGCATTTAATGCTACAATGGACAATCAGGATTTAGATGATGACGATAATGATGTGCAGACCACTCTTATGACCTTATGACTCAAAATTTCAGAAAATTTCCAAAGTACTGAAAGATGAATAACTTTTGTAGACCTAAAAACAAAAATTCTGGAAATGAAATTTTGATTAAGTGTTACAATTGTGATGAACCTGATCATCTATAAAGAGACTGTCCATATCAAAAGAAACCAAAGATCACGCCTGTCATCGATTCATCCAAAAAGAGAAAGAGGGCTTAAACTGCAACTTTAGGTGATTCTGATACAACTTCAACTAAAAATGAACCAGACATCAAGAATGTTGACATGTGTTTCATAGCAATAGAAGATTAACCGGATCTAAATAAAGGAAAACAGCAAAAGTCATACTTTTTACATTTAATTTTTATTTCATTTATTTGGAATTATTGAATTTAGGAATAAATATAGATTAACAATAATAATGAGTATATTAGAGAGAGAGAGAGAGTGTGTGTGTGTGTGTGTGTGGAAATTTATCACTTTAGTTTAATTTTGGAATTATTAGCCTATATATTGACATAATCTACATATGTATGTCGACATACCAGTCAGAAAATTGGGGAATCTTTTCAAATTCATACTTTTGAATTTCCCTCTCTTTTGCATTAATTTCAACAACTGAAAAGACATATTTTCAACTGAAAATATTTAGTCCACTCTCTATTAATTAACTCATTCCTATCCCTTCATTCACTCAAACTTTACTTCAAAATTCAAAATCATTCTTCTCTCTTCAAAACAATTCTAGAATGTCTTCCTTAAACCAACCCTCTTTATCCAAAGCCATTGGGCTTACCAAAAAGATCAAAAGTCAGCTTCATAATGACCAAGAGTCCATTGAAACTTATACTTAGTATGCTACTTATGGAAAAGTATTTACGAGAAGATTTGCAAATTTTAATGAATTTTCATCTTATAAGATTTTGCTTTACCAAATGGTATGTTTAATTTAACCGATTTATCTCAAAATGATTTTGATTGCTATCTCAATTTGGTTAAAATGTTTTATGCAAATTTAATTGAAATTTTTTTTAGGAGAAGAAGATTAAATTTGGAGCAATGTCAAAGATTCTACTATTATTTTGGAATGTGAAATTCTTGGTCAAAATTTAGGTCGTAAAAGTAGTGGAAATAACATGTCCACTTTTGAAATTGATCACGGTAATAAAGAAGTCATGCATGATTTATTTTCTAATGTTGAAGAGTATAGTTCTAAAGGCAAGAATCTTAAGCCTAAAGCAAAACTAATGGGTCTTATTTTGCAACAAAGTATTACATAAAGGATGGGGAATTACAATAACCCAACTCAAAAGGTTTTCGAAGCTCTTTACCCTATTTTTGGAAAATATGATATAAATTAGGCTTATGTTATTTTGGATGACTTTATTCAAAAGTAAACCTCTAGATATGAGAACACAATTTACCATGGTGTATATCTTACTAGAATTTTTTAATTATTTTGGTATCCATCTAAGAGGTGAAAACATTTTGCCTCATAAAGTTTTCGAGAAAACCAACCCCTATCTTATGCACATTCCTCTTGAATTTGAACACTATGAATCTCTTTCTAAAAAGTAAGAAAGGTTGGCAAGGGAAGAAGAGTGAGAGGTTCTTGAAGAAGAAGAAGAAAGTGATGGAATGGAAATCGAAAAGGAGAAAGAACAAGAAGAAGAGGAGGAAATGGACAGTTCTTTAGAAAACTTTGACAAACCATCTCGTTACTCCAACAAAGACATCCTCAAAAAACTAGAAAAGCTTCTCAAAAACCAAAAGAACCTTAAACGTTCCTTTAGCAAGAAGTTCACTTATCTCTTGAACAAAGTGGACAAATACTTTGGGAAGATCATTACAAAACTTGGTGGAAACTCTTCCTCCTTATAACATCCCCCTACTTGGAGGCCCAAAACTAATGGTTACGGATGCTGCAGTCATCCATAGTTATTAATCCTCGATGACCAAACACGACGATATTAGATACATTGATACACAGAAACACAAGAATATGTAAAAAAATTAAACAACAAACAAATTCCACATTCCATTTCAAAATATTCCAAATTGATCACATAATCCCGGTTCACAGACCACGTTCAAATAACATATAATTATTACAAAATATGCCAAGAGCGACATATTAAGATGCCCCCTTGGTAGATCAGAGTATATAGATAGGCAAGAAAACAATTTGCCTTTACAAACGAAACACACAGCGGAAATAATAGAACTCTAATAATAAGATTTCCTCATGCACGTCATCGGAAGCTTTATTAATCTAAAAGAACACATGGAAACCTTAACTCTTAACCTACTCAAAATAAATTAAGTACCCGAGGGTTTAAGGGGAAAAAAACTTCAAGTCAGACATAAAGCCTGGTATGAATAGTAATTTACCATCTCAAACCATTTAGATATCTAGTGAGACCACGTCGCTTAGCGGAACGGGTTTTCCCTCACTAGTATCCTAAAACATTTATAAAACCATATACTGTGCTCCTGCATCCACAATGGTTAAAACATAGTATTTCAAAACATTATGATGATATGCAAAACAAATAAATCAATTCTGGGTTACCCATCCTCATTCATTCTGACTATCTGTCTCAATTATAGTTTCTAGGATTACTATTAACCTGTTAAATGTTTATGGACCATCTGTTCAATTACTTAGTTTTCATTGCATCACTAAGAACCTATTTGTAACTCCAATATCTTATTTTATATCATATTTTTCATGGGCTAACTAGGAACCTATTGAATGACTGTCAATATCTTAATCCGAATATAGTTTTCATGGACTAACTACAAACTTACTGGCCCCTGCTTGTATCAAATCATAGTTTTCATTGGCTGACTATGAACCTATTGGCCCCTGTCAACCATACAGTTTTCATAGGCTTATTGTAAACCTATTGGCTCTTGCCAATATCTTTAATAAGATTTTAACATCTATTAAGTTATATTCACTACTGGGTCAACCTAACTGGTTATTATGCCATTTCCCCAAAATTCAGTTATGAGTTAATAACAATGTGAATAACATTTCCAAAATCTTTATTTATGCGATGGTTTTACATTAAAAATGAGAATGAGTTATTTTTTTTGAAACCTTAAAACATCACTTTCGAAACCCATGGATGGCTTCCTTCAAAAGCATAGAAAACCACTTTTCAAAACTCTAAATATATACCTTTCGAAATCAATGATACCTTTCGAAGGTATACAGAAAACATTCTTTAAAACATAGCTTCGAAACAGATAAAATACCCTTTCGAAAGCACTGGATTTAGTCTTTAAAAGCATCGTTTGGGTCAAAATGGATATATACGAAAGTATCTCTTTCAAAAGAAGCTAAAATTAATTTGGGGAAAAGTTGATGGTGTCGGAACCATCTAGTTCGAAAGCAAAGACCTTTAAAATCAAAACTTCGAAGGACAGAGTCGAAATCCCCTTTCGACTCCAATACCTTCGAAACCCTCAGCCCCTTTTGAAAGCAATTAGGAAGCAGCTTTACCTAGGTAAAAACAAGCACAACCTTTCAAAGGTATTGATTACTTTAATACTTTGGAAGGAAAATAGCGGCTAGGTTTCGACTAGGACAGATCCTACCCTTTCGAAAGCATCTTATTTAAAGAAAAAATTTCCCTTCAAAAGCTATTTATAAAGTCCCTTTCGAAAGCATGGCTTTTGACCATGTTGAAAACTTTAAGTAAAACAAGGCAGGAATTTAACTTTAGAAAACAACTAAGGTTTCGACTCCATGAGGTATCGACTCAGTCGAAAGCCCTTCAAAAAATAAGCAAGCATTATCTCTTTAAAATAGAACCTTGGTTTCGACTCTAACGAAAGCATAACTTCCCCGACCTTCCAAATCGTACCACACCTTTCATAGGTGATACCTTAATAAAAACCTTATCTCCAACTGAGAATTCTAAGTCTTTACGCCTCTTGTCTGCGTAATTCTTCTGTCCGGACTGAGCTTCCTTCATCCTTCCCCGGACTTACTCAATCTTCTCTGATGCCTCTCTAACCAAATCTGGACCTAAGACTAATCAGTCTCCGCTCTCCAACCAACATGCTGGTGACTTGCATGGCCTTCCGTACAAAGCTTCAAATGACGTCATTCCTAACTAGTCTGATAACTATTATTATAGGAAAACTCAACCAAATGTTGGTGATCCTCCCAAAATCCATGAAATTCCAATACACAAGCTCTCAATAAATCTTCGAGTACATTATTGACTGTCTCTGTCTGCCCATCCGTCTGAGAGTGATATGCAGTACTCATATTGAGCTTGGTACCCATCACTTCTTGTAGACTCTTCCAGAATTCACTAGTGAACAATGCATCTCTGTCACTAACTATACTACTAGGAACTCCATGCAGTCTAACTATGTTCTTCAAAAACAACTTAGCTAAATCTGGTGTCGTTCTGGTTGACTTAACTGGGATGAAATAGGCACTCTTGGTCAATCTGCCCACTATAACCCATATACTTTCATCACCTCTATTTGACCTTGGCAACCCGTCAATAAAATCCATAAATATTGAATCCCATTTTCATACTGGAATCTCTAAAGGCTGAGGCAACCCACTCGATTTCTGATGTTCAGCTTTCACTTGTTGACAGTTTGCACACTGCCTAACCTACAAGCCAACATCCCTCTTCATGCCTTCCCAAAAGAAGCTCCTTTTTATATCTTGTTACATCTTGGTTCCTCCAGGATGAATCGTAAAATTGGATCGATGACATTCTCAAAGAACTTCTTTCCTCCAGTCTTCCACATTTGGAACACACAACCGTCCCTTCTTTCTTAGCCATCCTTTTTGGTCAAGGTTAAAATCCTTTAAATCATCGATCTCTATTCCATCTGCCAGTCTTTTGATCCTTTCAGCTAATACTGGATCCTCCTTTTGCTTAGAAGTGATTTTCTCAATCAATACTGGTCGAACTTCTAAACAAGTCAACCTGGCGGAACTCTGGCTAGAACCAGCAATCGATCTTAACTGCACATCCCAACTGACTAAAGCTTCTAAGTTCTTCCACTCCGCCAACATTGCCAACACCACATTCTGATGTTTTCTGCTAAGAGCATCTGCTAACTTATTACCTTTCCCTAGCGTATACTCTATACCAAAATCATAAGATGCCAAAAACTCAAGCCATCTTTGTTATCTCATATTCAACTCCTTCCAAGAGAATAAATACCGTAAAGACTTATGATCGGTATATAACTCGAATCTCTCCCCTAAGAGATAATGTCTCAAAATCTTCAATGCGAAGATCACAACTGCCAACTCTAAATCATGAGAAGGATATTTAACTTCATGCGATCTAAGCTGCCTAGAAGGCAATGACTTTACCTTCTGCATCAACACTGCTCCAAATCCAGTTCCACATGCATCAGTATACACCACCAATCCTTGGTTTCCATCTGGAACTACTAACACAGGTGCATTGGTCAACAAATGCTTTAACTTAAGGAATGGCTTCTCACATTTGTCGAACCAAACAAATCTCACTTCCTTCCTGGTTAGCTTAGTTAAGGGTGCTGCTATCCGCGAGAAATCCTTAATGAATCTCCGGTAGTAGCCAGCAAGTCCAAGGAAACTCTTGATCTCAGTCACCGTCTTTGGTCTCTTCCAATTATTCACAACTTCGATCTTGTCTGGATCGACTGACAATCCTTTCTCTGAAACCTTGTGACCAGGAAACTTCACCTCTTTCCTCCAGAAATAACACTTGGTAAACTTCGCCTTTAGCTAATTCTGTCTTAGCGTCTCAAGCACCACACTAAGATGAACTTCATGCTCTCTCTCATCCATAGAGTATACTAGAATGTCATCTATAAACACTAGTACAAACCTATCCAAGCACTCTCAGAAAACTCGATTCATTAAATCAACGAAGAAATTAGGTGCATTCATTAATCCAAATGGCATCACTAGCCACTCATATGAACCATATCTAGTCTGAATTGTTGTCAAAGGAATACTGTCCTCCGCCACTCTTAACTGATGAAAACCTGTCGCCAAGTCTAACTGGGAAAACACTCTGGCTCCACTCAACTGATCAAGTAGATCTTTTATTCTCGGCAAAGGATACTTATTCTTAATTGTCCTTTCATATTTAACTTGCGATAGTCAATGCACATCCTTAATGACCCATCTAGTTTCTTTATGAACACCGTGGCTGCTCCCCATGGCGAACTGCTTGGTTTAATAAAATTCCTTCCTTCTAAATCCACTAGCTGCACCTTTAATTCCTTCGTCTCAGTTCGTGTCATCCTGCTAGGTGGTCTACTCACAGGTTCAACTCCTGGAACAAGATCTAATCTAAACTCAAAAGCTCTTTTCAGGGGTAGTCCAGTGACTAGCTTAAAGACATCTACAGACTCTCTTGCTACCCGAACCTGACTTAAATCATTTCCTTCCTCCATGGCATCAAGCATAGCACTATCACTACGGTCAGTATTCTCTACTAAGAATATCACTCGGTTATGACTATCAGGATGTCTCAGTGATATTTCTCTATCCTGGCAAAATATTCTAGCCTCATACCTACTCAACCAATCCATGCCCAAAATGATCCTGAAATCTACGAAATCAATAACATACAAACTGCATGCAAATTTATGACTCAACAAATCAAGTTCTAACTGGTCACATCTTAACCCTAGAGTTGCATACCCTCTTATTGGATTCGCAACTCTTAAGGAAGTAATAAGGTAGGTGGGTTCTAGACATAATCTATCAACCAAACACTGAGATATAAATGAATGTGACGGACCTATATCAAAAAGTACTCTAACTGAAATACTCTGACAAAAGCATACCTTTCATCACAGTCTTTCCCTTATCTGCTGCAGTAGGCCTAGTGGTCCTATAGCAAAAACCTTTCCTTTGTCCTCCCTAACTGGCTCGGGACATTGATTCTTGTAATGCCCAACCCGATTGCAGTTGAAGCATTTCACATTCTTCTTGCTTGCAGCTTTCTTCCCATTTCCCGACCGGCATTCATTAGCAAAGTGCCCCTTCTTGTCGCAATTATAGAAAACTACCTCACCCTTTGACTTCTTAGCAGTATCTCCCTTCTGGTTTCCCTTCTTCTTAAAGAACTTCCTTTTCTTCCCCTGAGAACACTGAGTTTCCACTGACTTTTCTTTAGCTAAATCAGCAAGCAACTCCTCATAGCGAATGACCATCTCCGCCACTATATTACAAGGATCACGGACATGTATCATAGTCATTCTAGTAAGCTCGGGCCTCAGTCCCTGAATGAACTTCTCATTCCTTTTGATGTCAGTATCAATAACAACATATCCATATCGAGACAACTCTTCAAACTTAGTAGCATATTCGACTACTGACATCTCTCCTTGAACTAACTCCATAAACTTCGGCATCAGCTCAGACTTAGCAAACTCAAATACAAATTTCTGCTCAAATCTTATTTTAAAATCAGCCCAAGTTAACTGCTCTTTCGGAACTCCGGAAGTGACACTATTCCACCAATGTAGTGCTTACCCCTGCAACTGTCTAGAGGCCAACCTCCTCTTTTGTCCATTATTCAGACCTAAATCAGTGAAGATACGCTCACAATACAAAAGCCAATTCTGAACCTCTATGGCACTCTTCGTTCCCAAGAATGGCTTCCCACCCAAACCGATGTAATCTCTACTCAACAAAGCAATATTCCCAACTGGAGCCACATGATTAGCTCCTCCTAAATTTCCAGCAACACCAGCAACAGCTCCAGCTTGCATCAAACCAGCAAAGAACTGATACTTCATCCCCATATCTACTAGTGGATTTCCAGCACTCACATTGGCATCGGTATTTTGATTACTAGCATTAGCCTATTGACCCAGATTCCTCTTGGTAGTGGGTCGAGAATATCCATTAGTTGTTGTGCTTCCTTCATCGAGATTTCCTCTTCCGTTTCCTGCTTCCATATCTCATTTCTCGTAAATCTGCATACAAGCCTTACTGAGATACATAAGAACGGTCTAAGAGAGTGGGAAATACGCACTTATATATAACTATATATAGCAAATAAAAATACGTTACTATAACGTTAACCCAAACCGCAATCTTATTATCTGATTCATTGGATTATGTTTGAAAAATCTTTTAGGTTTAAGTTTCTTTTAAAGTTTCATAACTCTATGCTCTGATACCAACTTGTAACATCCCCCTACTTGGAGGCCCAAAACAAACAGCTACGGATGCTGCAGTCATCCATAGTTATTAATCCTCGACGACCAAACACGGCGATATTAGATACATTGATACACAGAAACACATGAATATGGAAAAAAATTAAACAACAAACAAATTCCACATTCCATTTCAAAATATTCCAAATTGATTACATTATTCCAGTTCGCAGACTTACAAAATACGCAAAGAGCGACATATGAAGATGCCCCCTTGGTAGATCAGAGTATATAGATAGGAAATTAAAAAAATGCCTTTACAAACATAACACACAATGAAAATAATAGAACTCTAATAATAAGCTTGCCTCTTGCACGTCCTCAGAAGCTTTATTCGTCTAAAAGAACACTTGAAAACCTTAGCTCTCAACATACTTAAAATCAATGAGTACCCAAGAGTTTAAGGGGAAAAAACTTCGACCCAGACATAAAGCCTGGTATGAATAATAATTTACCACCTCAACCCATTTAGAGACCTAGTGAGACCACGCCGCTTAGCGGAACGGGTTTTCCCCTCACTAGTATCCTAAAACACTTATAAAACCATATACTGTGCTCTTGCATCCACAATGGTTAAAACATAGTATTTCAAAACATTATGATATGCAAAACAAATAAATCAATTCTGGATTACCCATCCCCATTCATTTTGACTATCTATCTCATTATAGTTTCTAGGGTTATTATTAACCTGTTAAATGTCTATAGACTATCTGTCCAATTACTTAGTTTTCATTGCATCACTAAGAACCTAATTGTAACTCCAATATCTTATTTCATATCCTATTTTTCATAGGCTAACTAGGAACCTATTGACTGACTGTCAATATCTTAATCCAAATATAGTTTTCATGGGCTAACTACAAACTTACAGGCCCCTGCCTGTATCAAATCATAGTTTTCATGGGCTGACTATGAACCTATTGGCCCCTGCCAATATCATACAGTTTTCATGAGCTTACTGTAAATCTATTGGCCTCTGCCAATATCTTTAATAAGATTTTAACATCTGTTAAGTTATATTCACTACTGGGTTAACCTAACTGGTTATTATGCCATTTTCTCAAAATACAGTTATGGGTTAATAACAATGTCAATAACATTTCCAAAATCTTTATTTATGCGATGGTTTTTCGTTAAAAATGAGAATGAGTTTTTTTTTGAAACCTTAAAACATCACTTTCGAAACCCATGGATGGCCTCCTTCAAAAGCATAGAAAACCTTTTTTCAAAACTCCAAATATATACCTTTCGAAAATCAATGATACCTTTCGAAGGAATACAGAAAGCATTCTTTGAAAACATAGCTTCGAAACAAATAATGTACCCTTTCGAAAGCATTGGGTTTACTCTTTAAAAACATCGTTTGGGTCAAAATGGTTATATACGAAAGTATCTCTTTCGAAACCAATTAAAATTAATTTGGGGAAAAGTTGATGGTGTCGGAACCATCTAGTTTGAAAGAAAAGACTTTTAAAATCAAAAATTTGAAGGACAGAGTTGAAACCCCCTTTCGACTCCAATACCTTCAGAACCCTCGGCCCCTTTCGAAAGCAATTAGGAAGCGGCTTAACCTAGGTAAAAACAAGGATAACCTTTCGAAGGTATTGACGACTTCAATACTTTGAAAGGAAAATAGCGGCTAGGTTTCGACTAGATCGGAACCTACCCTTTTGAAAGCTTCTTATTTAAAGAAAAATTTCCCCATCGAAAGCTATTTATAAAGTCCCTTTCGAAAGCATGGCTTTCGACCATGTTGAAAACTGTAAGTAAAACAAGGCAGGAACTTAAGTGTAGAAAATAACTAAGGTTTCGACTCTATAGGGTATCGACTCAGTCGAAAGCCCTTCAAAAACTAGGCAGGCGTTTATCTCTTTAAAACAGAACCTTGGTTTCGATCTAACGAAAGCATAGCTTTCGACACCTTACCTTCCGCTACTTATCAATTCACTTCGTACCAACTTCCATTGATACCACGTGCCTTGGTTTCGACTATGTGGGTATCGACAAGGATGGTTTCGACTGAGATGGTGTGGTGGTAAAGGAGTCGAAAGGTGCCTCCGAAATAGGCGAAACTACCTTTTTCTGAAATGTTGATTTATAGCTAATCATGGTAAATTGATTTATAACTAACCTGCCATTTGTAATGCTTTGATTAGCTGCTTTAAAACTTTTCAAATAGTTTACCATTAAAAACTACTGCACTAATTAGATTTAAACCATAGAAAGGTAACGTTTTTGCCCTTCCATATAACAAAAGTAATATTTGCAGAAAAGTCCCTCTTTTAAAATAATTATTTTCCCTAATAAATCAATTGGGAAAAATCCCCAAAAATTATCGAAAATCTCTTTCATCATATAATTTAACATATCAAAATTTTGGACCCAAATTCCTTCCCGAAATACTCGTAATAAATTTTAAACCCATGATATCGTATCTTCCTTTAGAAATTCATAACAAATTTTCTATAGCTTAGAAAATTTTAAAAATCAAAAACCATCTCCAAAATTGTATGTTATTCAACATAAATTTTTTCCATGACAATCAAAAATCATAAACCCTTGGTTTTCCCTTAAAACCGACCAAAATCATATGTATATGAATTAAAATAATTTGACCATAACATGATTCAAGCATATCATCATCCATATCATTATAAAATGAATTTAAACATAAATCCAAAAACACACAATCATAAAATAAAATAGAGATGACATAAAGTTATTATTCACCTTAAACTTGATAATGAATTTGAGATTTATTGTTGCTTAATCCTTCCTAGTTTTGATCCTTAGCTTTTAAATTGAAATTCCTTTTTTCCTCCTTGTTGATGGCCGGCTATAGGGTTTTTGCGTTTTGTTTTTGATTTGAGAAATATGGACGTGAATGGACAATAGTGAGAAATGTATAGTCGTGTAAAATAAAGAGGCTATTTTACTAGTATGCCCATGTGTAGTTTAATTATCTTATAAACCAATTTAAAGCTCATAAAATCTTTATTTTTAAGCATGGCTCATTATGGAATTTATTCAAATCTCAATCCCTTTATCATCATTATTCTATTTAATTTATCTAATTAAATCTCCTGAATAATGTTATCGAAAATTAGGGACGTTGCACTCCTCATCATCATCTTTTTAGATCTTTTATCTACCTTTGTATCTCTTAGTTGTATGATTTTCTAGTTTCATTTCATGATAGTTTTCTATAATATCCATGTACCTTTCTTTTATATTAATGAAAATTACTTAGAAAATTAATTCTGTTGTTTAATAGTGTTTTTGTATTCTTTGGAGTTCAAAATTTGAGGTAGTATTAAGTATAAACAAAAATTAGAACAAAAACATAAATTGTGCAAATTAAGGTATATATGTCAACGTACCCAACATACATATGTCGAAATATACGGGTCATTTTTGAAATTTTTTAATTTTCAAAACTTGGTAACTACTTTTATATCAGTTATTTAATCCTTCCTTTCATATCTATTTAACCCCCTTTTTCCAAAAAAAACTCAAATGTTGATTCATCTTTTCATCTCTTTCCATTCTAAACAATTCCTTTCATAAAATTGAGTTCTCCTCATCAAAAACTTTGCGAAAACATATAAGAAACACTACAATCTTTCAAAGATGCTCTTTGTTTCATTCTCCGAAATCAAAGGCATTTGGAATTAAGTTAAATGCAAATGATAAAGGAACAAGAGAGACATTTGGATGACTTTCGTTTGTTAATTTCCTCCTTTATCAAAGATGATCAAAACAACAACCTGTAATGCTCAAACTCCAAAGCAAACATGGAACTATAAGAGTGTCATCAAAACAAAAACTATCTTTGGATCCAATGGATAAGTTGAAGTTCTAAGGAAAATATAGTATTCCAATTTGTTTAAAATTAGTAAGTGCATATTTTAAAACTTGTCTATTTGAATTTAATTAATATAGTTAGGTTTGGATTATTATAGGTTTGTGTATATAGTTTGACCTGGTTTGTTTAGGATTGTTTGCTTGTATGTTTAGATTGTAAAATAGTTTGATTTGTATTTTGGAATAATTAATAAAGTTTGTCTCATTTCTTTAATGTCTTCAATATTTAATAATTACTCAATATTTAGTATATCACATTTAAATATTAATTTTGACTCCATAATTAATAAATATATCACATTAAGGGGAAGTTTTATGTTCACCTATTTTTGTTGATGACAATGGGGAGAAAAATATAAAATATAAACATGCATATACTAAGTGGGATTATTTAACTAGGGGAGAGTTATATTATATTTTATATACAGAAATATTACATGGTTATCATCATCAAAAAAGGGAGATTGGTAATACCTCAGATATTGATTTTAATTACAACCATATAAATATAGGTACTAATGTTTTACCAAGTTATATAGTATATATTGCGGAATATTATACAGATACAGAATGATCAAGCTTGAAGACTGGTTAGTATAAAGATTAAAATTCAAAATTTAGAGATGTTCAAGAATCATGCGTTTAAAGACATAGATTTTAAGAGCACAAGATTTTGGTGTATAGTTATGAGTCATTAGAATAAATTGTTAAAGTCCCTGATAACAGATACTATCGTTATCACAAAATTATGAACTTTGATATTTTACCAAAATAAATTATTTAAAAATTCAAAATATATTTTTGTAAATATTTGATAAAAATTTTTATGTGTACAATGTATTTAAAAACTATGTTTAAATTACTTTACAAAAATATATAAGTTTTAAAACAATTTTAAAGAAAATCATTTTTCAAAATTTACAAAGGTATGTCGACATACCCCTCCTTGATATATCGACACAGTGACCGTTGATTTGTTTTTTAAAATTTGAAAAGAGGTGTCTTTTGAATGCACTTCTTCACGAATGGATACACCTATTTATTCATTATATAAAGGGGAGTGTAAACGAATTTTCTAACTAATTTTTCTTACTTTCTTCTTACTCCTTACTCCCTTGAAATATTTATTGAAAACTACTTACTAAATTCTTCAAAACTACGTAGAATCAATCCATACACTACTATATTTATTCTCTACAAATTATTTACTGTTTGGGAAGCATTCTCTCTACAAACTTAAAGATTAAATCGCTATAACAAGGGCTATAGGATATCTTGTATCCTCAGTACAATTGTTTGTATTGTCAAATCAATAACTCAATTCTTATATGTTTAGGTGTGGATGTTGCCCATTCAAATCAAGTGGGTGTGCTTTGTAGCCCCTTTAAATCTATTGCGTGGCCTTGTTGCCCATAAAATCAAGGGACTTTACTCTAGACTCGTGAGATAGGATGATGTATCTTGTAGCCATGAAATTAAGACCGTATTCTAATTTGCTTGCTACCTAGTTAAAGTAGGCGATTGAAAAGAAATTTATACAATATTGTACAAGACTGGATGTAGGATTTATCAATCCGAGCCAGTATAAAATTCCCGGTGTCATCTCTCTTACTTTACTTTTTATTACTGCTTTTATATTTATCTGCAATTGCACCTATGAATGATTTATAAGTATAGCTCTATGTTGATAATCTGTGATTTAATTTAAATCTTGAAACAAAGATAATTAGATTCATAAAAGTTATAAAACAATATTCACCCTCTCCCCATCTAGTGTTAAAGTAGTTTTAAGATCCTTTACACCGTAACCCACAACCTGCACCCATTATAATACCCAAACGAACCAACTTCTTATCATAATCTAACACCACTCCATACATATTCATCTAGTCCATCCCTTGAATTTGACCAAACCTAGAAAATCCTAATATAAAAGCATCGTAATCGAATTCAACACCTATAATATATAACTTCAAATACTTAAAAATTATGGATAAATCGATAGATCCCCTAACATGATTCGACACTACAATATGGTCTATAACTATACTAGTCCGTAAGTGTAATTCACCTACTAACTTTCTCAAAACAAAATGATTGAGATGCTCTGTTATCAAATATAGTGCAAGTAGATAATTAGAAAGAGTTAACACACCTTCTAGGATGACTTTCTTCACCTTTTGCATAGCTGTAGCTACACTCGAGCTAGGAACAACATCAAGTGCATAAGCTGGAACCACCCGAGTAAAAGTGTAACACCCCCGCCTCCATACCCATATTATCCAAGAGTATTATTAGGTAATACTATCAGATAATACGAAGAATAAGGCAATATGGGATACATACATGAATATTCCCTTGGGCTAACACTGGTACGTATTTAAACATCGAATAAATAACTTATATATACGTACATAGTATCGACATAAATTAATGAATACGCATGCCTCCAGGTAGTAAAATGCATAATATACTACAATATACAGTAAATAACATAGATCATAGAGTTAATCGCAACGGTAGTATACATAATATACAATATACACAATATATCCAATTTACATCACAACGACATACATAAAAGAGACTATACAATATAGATTCTACAACATCAAATATCTAGTCTTCTCTATGCCTGAAATACAATCTGGCCTCATCGTCCCTGAATCTAAAATGTCTTGGACTAACCCGAGTATTATTTAAATAACACACGGGTCGGAGTATATCTAAATCCAAGGTCAATAGACATATGAAACTCTATATACACCTGGTATAATATAATAATTTTATCTCTAACAATCCCAAATATCAGATATATAGAACATCACAAAATCTAGTATAATGATGTCATTACCCATATAATAAATCATAAAATCGGAAATCAATAAACAACATCAAATAGGTGAATCATCCATATCCAGAAATCACCTTCAAAATCCAGAAATAGTCAATAAGGAGATGTCATCAAGTAAAGTCAAGCAAGGACGAAGCAATATCGAAATAAATCTCTCAATCACATATTATAAATATCATCATCAATTACCAAAATCAATTAGAAATATTTGAGCCATCTCATAACAACGCCCAAGAATAATCAATAATAAGTAGGACATCTGCCTGAATAAAATAGAACGTTTGCCTTAAAAGGATACAGGGTTGACTATACTCTTGATACTGTCGCAGGTATAATCACATCTTATCATAGTATATGTCTATATACCACCAACATACATACACCAAAACTAGAGGAAGACTGACAACACATATTCTTGCTCCTGAAGCTACACGTGGTCCATAAGACACAACTCCTATAGTCATCGATTACCATTATCTCTCCCCTCTCGGTATCATGGACATAATCCACTATATGCTCGATACACGTAGCCTCTTCGACCACGACTATCGACACGTGCCCTTACTGTAATTGACAATTGGTCTATGTGACACAAGGGCATGCACTACTCGGCTACTCACAATAAATAATATAAGGGTATCATGGATCCGAGGCACGACCACCGCGATTAAGCCACCAGGGTGGATATTGGCCAATTTGGCTCACTTCCAAAAAATAAAGGGAGTTGGGCGAAAATGTAGACATACACATAGAACATATAAAATCTAAGGATACGGCTAGCATCCATATATATTTACCGCAGCGAATCATCACATACCCCCGTATGAGTGTCATCCATGACCAAAGAATAATCGAATAAATATCACGACGGTGTCCCATACCACTTCATGTTACTACTCCATTTATTCAGTGCTCTCACATCACACTCGCACCTTCAATATTCTATATAATGAGTTCAAAGAATAACCGAAGGAATATTACCGAATGCCCCATCCCAAACGGTATTATAACTCCATTTATTTAGATTTCTCGCCACATAGAATAAAATATCACAAAATCCAGTAGAAGGATGTCATCACCGTATGAAATCACATCAACATCAACTAATCAAAATAGATACAATGAATCATTCAAATAATAAAAATCCTAATTTAGTTTGAAAATGAAATAATAATAAACTTCAACAAAATCTTCCTTTAATCATTCAAAACAATTGTCAAATGTATATATTTAAAACGTTCCAAATCCCTTAATGAATCTGATATAATTTATAGAAATTACTATATAATTTGGCATAGTTAATTCTATTTCAAAATAATTTATAACTTCCAAAATCACTTTATACATCAAAAATAATTATAGAAACTATTTCATAATTTCACATAACTAAAAAATACTATGAAATAATTTATAAATCTCCAAAATAATTCTTCTCGTTTTAAACCATAATTTATAATACAAACCTTCACTATATATTCAAAACCCCTAATAGCTTATATTGAAAATCATCTAAAATCGCTTTAATTTTATTTACTAATTTTCTATAGTTAAATAGTATTTCAAAATAACTTTACAAGTTATGGGATAAATTATAATTATTTCAAACCATATAATATAATTCAAAATCTTCACTTTATACTATAACAATTAGAAATAAAATAGTTTCCATTTTCAAAACAACTTATATATCCAAAATAATTTCCAAGAATTCGTTTTATTTACAAATTTTATTTATTTATTTACAAATATACTTCACATAAATTTTAAAATACCAAAAATAATTTATCAAAGCTTCCAAAAAAAAACTAAAACCAGAAAATCCATCGAACATCCAACAATATGAATTTTGGAGTTAAATCATTAACAATCATCGATATAAACTTTTATCATGCGCTAATTCGAATTACATCGAATTTCGGCCATTAATACACTATACACACAACATAAATAAATTTTATAATTGAAAATGCAAACGGACAACATCTCCTTTGCATTTTTGACATCCAACAAACACAACAACCAATCAAATATCCCGATTAATAAATTTATCCAAGCAAACAATTCTATATTCACAATCAAATTTCTAAACAACCAATTCAACTAAGTAATTCCATAAATAATTAAGACTATGTAGATGCGAATGGAATTAAATATAATTGTGAGTTATATATATTCACCAAAATGATGCTCTAAATTTCGACGCAGCAACTGAACAATTGTAAAACTGCTACTATAAACTTCAGTAAGTCGAACATCATTTTTGCCATAACCCCATCGTCAACAATGCCAGTGCAACATGCCAATCAGTTCTTCTTCACATCATCTCCTTCTCCAGCCTCTAAACCTGTAATTGTAGTAGTCACCATCATCAGCACGCCACCAGAGCACGTACGCCACCTTTAATCTTTGCCAGCCCATCGCCATAAACGACACTACTCACACATCCACCTGCACCGAAATCGATTGCATCACCTGAGACTAACCCGACTCCCCATCGTGCACAGCACCATCCATACCATTCGTTATGGCTTGGGTCATGCACTCATCCTCAGGTCCAATAGCTCTTCCTTGTGTCGATTGCAGGTCGCACGCGATTTTATATTTTTTTCCTTTTTTTTCTTTTTTTCGAATAAATGAATTATTTTGGAATTAAGGCTGGAGATCAAATAAGGAAAAAATGAATAATGTGGGCTTGAGTAGGGGTGTTGAGTGGTTTCTAGAAATGGAGTGAAGAAATATGGATTTGAACGGGCTTGGGCTCAAATAGCTTTGTGTCTAGTTTTAATTCAATTCAATCTAACTTTTAAATTATTTTCCATTCAAATTTAAATTTAAATTCTAAAATTTTATTTTTAAATATATTTCAATCCTGTTCAAATCAATTTAGATTTCATTTACAAGATACATTTCAATAAATTATCTAAAAGAATTTATTAATTTATTTCAATTTATTAAATCAAAATATTATGTTAAATAGAATTTAATTAACTAAAATTTACTTTCATACTATAAATTATCAAATATCAAATTCAAACAATTTTATTTCAATTAAATTATATTTATTCATACGGCGTAGAAAGCGGGGTTGTTTCAGACTCCTCCCTTAACCAAATTGTGTTCTCGCAATTTCTAATAGGGAGACATCAAATACAACTCCTACCTTGACGTTTCTCGTATTCTAGCAACTTCTAAATTCTCACACAATCCTCTACGTAGCTCTCACTATCTAACTCGCAATCTTATCACTTTAAAACCGATACCGACACTACCGGTCGGATTAACTACTTCCCTCTTCACTACATTCATAAACTGCTTAAATTTCACTCGAAGATTCACTCAAATATCAAATTAAACAATTTTATTTTAATCAAATTTTTTATTTATACGGCGTAGAAAGTAGGGTTGTTACAAAAAGTCTAAGGCAAGGTCGGACACTGCCTCTTCATATGTCCGAACTATTTCAGTTGTAATAATTGACCTTTGAAAGATTCATTTTGCAATCCCTTTTCATATGCCCTTTTTTAATGTTTCTCCTACACCTAAATCCATGTTTCTTTATCCTGCCCTTAGCCACCATTCCACTTTTGTGTTGATTCCGGTGAACTAGCTTCCCTTCTGCCTTCTTAGGTTATCCCTTAGCAATTGAATTCAATGGTGTCATCTCGACCAAGCTCTCAAAAGTAGCTCCAGTAGGTGCATGGCTCAAACTAATATCCCTCAAAGATGGATTTGACCCCTTAGAAACTTTTGTCACCTTCTTTACTGGTGTATTAATAAGGTCGAGGCTATTCTTTACTAGTTGATTAAACTCATTGACACTAAGGTCTACCTACTTCAAATGAATGAACTTCTGTAGCTCCATTACCTGTTCAGCCACTAAATAAACTTAACTTGAAGCGCCTCTTAAGATCAGTCCAAGTAATCTTAATTTCTTCAATTTCAGCAATAACAATACCTCACCAGTTTAAGGTCCCCATTACAAGTGCCATGAAGCAAATTGTCTCTCCATCGCATCCTCTATACCCACCATAACAAATATTTGATCATAATTTCTCAACTATGCCCGCGTGTCAACAAATGGTTATGTCTTAGAGTGCTCATTTCCACCAAGACCGTGGAAATCTTGACATAATTTGAGAAAGACCAAAGCATGCAGAGGAGCTTTTTCTTGTGATGCGGGTCCTCCATTGGGGTTAAGTTTACTGTCGCCTCTCTCTTGGAGGTACCAGCGGAACCTTAGTGGAACGTTCACGCCTAGAACTTCAACAGCCTCATTGACCTATTTCCATTTTGATTGCTCATTTTCACTTACTTGTAAATAAGAATTATTAGCAACTTCTCTTAAATAGTAGTAAGCATTAATGGAATTTTATGGGTGCGTTTGTTATATGGTTATATATATGTAAATAATAACTTTAAAAATATACAAAGTGTGTTCTCATCACATGCTCCTAATTTCTATTTATATATCGGAGGATCATAAAATATAATTATTTAAACATATGAGGTCACATGCTCTAAAACTTTGGAAAATGACCACTAGAGACATTTTTCGTACTTAGAATTTTTATTAGACATTTTAGACCCAGAAATTCTTGTAAGACCTGTAACTTTTGATAGAGATTGAATTAGGGTCTGAAACCACTTCCATTAGATCGAGCTTTTGTATCTCTTTCCATAGAGTGGTCATAACAAGAAAAAGAACTTACTGTTTAAGAAATATAACCATTTTAAATTATGTTATAGTTGGATAGATTAATGGGCAATTAAACTAAGCTAATATTGGCTCACTAAGTGATTTTAGGAATTTTGCCTAATTGGGGGAGATAGGATAGAATTAAATTATTTCCCACTTTCTAAAAACAATTCCTAACCTCCATTGACCCTAATTTCATCAAAAAGATCATCTTTTCCTTATTAATCTCAGCCAAATCCATCAGTAGAAGGGTTATTGGCAAAGTGAATCATAGATTCACCATTTTGGTGCTTGGAAATTCATGATTCTTGGCTGTTCATTTCAGATCTGGAGATTAGACTGGCATTTTGGGTATTAGATAAGTGATTATTGATCTCTCACTATCTTATGTTTGTGAATATAGTTAAAATAGATGTTTTAACATGATTTTCATATTAAAACGTTTTCTAACTTTAATCACACTTCATACATGCTTATAGCTGAAATTAAAAAGGTTTAAAATGACATTTAAATGGTTTTGCAACCCCTTTTGATCATATTGTCGGGCTAGTATAAAAGTTAGATTTAGATCAAATCTTATATGCTAATCATGTTAGACAAATTAGATGTATTGAATATCTAATGGGGAAATCTAAAGGTGTTCCGATGATCGAGGCTCAATGACTGGAGTCAAGTGATGATCCAAAGGGAGGGTTTAATGAGAAGATCTTGTGAGTAGAATTATGACTGTGTTCCACTATAGATATGTGTATAATAAGGTCATGACTATGTTCATTTATGAAGGCATGTGCGAAGGGATCGCGGACACTTGGAGATTTCCATATGCTCATGTAGAGGGGGTACGTGGGAACATCCATTGTATTATGACTATTTCCATATCTTATGACTATGGATTACCCTGGACCTTATGACTATGGATCTATATATTTGCCTTACGAAGTGGATTAGCACCATGGGATCGAGGTTAAATTGAGTGTTTGGCTTATGACCATGATGTACAAGTTGTCCTATATCCAATCACATTGAGTGATAATGAGGATTGTTTGATGGATGCTATGCTTGTTATGTTTGCTTCCCTATCGTCTAACATTCTAGAAACTTCCTAAGAAATAGGTAGTCCAAGAAACTGATGCCTAGACTTTTGGTAATATACTAGGTTGTTTGTATACTGATGGTGTGAGCGGAGTAGTATATTAGGATGTTATGTGCCAACTCATTGGATGCAGGGACAGGTCAGGTATGGTTCTTATACCTTGTTCTTTATTATATCAACTCGTATAATATTCTGAGATTCATTTATTGCTCGCACTATATTATTGTCTAACTTAAGGTTTTATGCTTTACTTCTTATTATCATGGGTACTCTTAAATGATATGACTAGATAGCAGGTCTAGGTGATACGCGGTGACTATGTAGAGGATGAGCTGGTTGGACCTTTAGCGTATTATATATGGATATACTATTACTTATTCCACCGTGCAACACTATAGAGCCTAAACAGTGTTTTATTTACGATTGAGATAGTCTTATATGAGTATATTTCCATTTGTATAAACTGTATTGTTATGTTGTATAACTCTATGGATCTGTGCTCTGATATTTAGTTCGATTGGTTATTATTGTTTCTCCCGTTTTATATCTATGATGACTATTGTATTTTATTCAATGCACTATGAATTATACGATAGGTTTTGTGACATTTTATTTCTTTTCAACCCTTGACAATCATACTACATAATACGGGCACCGTAGTAGTGCGCTATTTAGTTATATTGTGTGTCGGTGTTGTAGAGCGGTCATTATATTTGGTACGATTAACCTGAGTTGATACCGTGGCCCAATAGAGATAAGGAAGGAGCTACAACCCTAAACTAGATCGAGAGAGAGTGTGTATACAAGAGAGAACGTACTTGTTATATATTTTGATTTTAAAAAATTATATAGCAGTATATATAATGTATAAGTCGCATGCACGCATGAGTTCCATATATGCAGTTTTCTTTATGAGAGAGTACTCATCCTTGTTACAGATCAAGAATGAGCCAACATACAAGAAACACTGCGAGGAGATCCGTCTTTGGAGTTGAAGAATGAGGTTGTTCGGGGGCTGTTAACCTTGACTTGCAGGTGATGTTCAACATAATGATGGAGAACATGCTGCAAAATTCTCAAGCGGGACTCCAAATTTGATGTTGGTGCTTAAGTGTAGGCACCCAGAGTTGATTTCGCAAAGCTTTATAAGGATTTATTTTAGTTTTGGTGCCAAACCATTCCAAGGAATGGAATCAACTAGGGAAGAGTATGATTGGTTAGACATCTACGATAGAAATTTTTTATGATCTTGAATTGGAAGATGCGATGAGGAGGTGGTTGGCTTCTCGAGAGCTTTAGGGGAGTTTCGTGTTGTTGGCTTCTCGAGAGCTTTAGGGGAGTTTCATGTACTGGTGTAATGCTATTGAGTTACTACTTTCGAGAATCAGTTTATTTTGGACTAGTTCAAAACCTAATTCGAGGAGAAGTTTATTCCAATTGCTTCGAAGTTGATGCTATTCAAGAAATTTATAGTCTTAAAGCAAGGGGAGACATGTCTATCATCGAATATGTCGCTGAATTAGATGCCTTTTCGAAATATGGGATGTCTTTTATCGACACTCCACTGAGGAAGAACTAGAATTTCTTATGAGTTTGGACGACTACTTGGGGAAGAAGTTAGTGAGTCACATCGATAAGCCATTTAAGGGACTTGTCAAGAAAGCTCTTTGCCGAGAGAGTTTGTACCGCAAGTCCAAATCACCTACTATTGCTAAGGAGCGACCAAAACCACAGCAAGGAAATGGAGGCAAGAGGAAGTGGAATGGAAAGTGGAAGTAGTAGCAGGGCAAGGGTAGCCCAAAAGAAGAGAAAGTGGGAGATACTTGCTAAAATTGCGGGGAGAAGGGTCACCTTATCAAAGTCAATAAGGCTGAAGGGAGGAAATACTACAAATGTAACAAGATGAGGCACATTTAAAAGATTTGTCCTGAACCTATGAAGCAAAAATAGGTGGTGAAGGCATATGTTTTGGATGTTCTCTCGACTTCGTCGAGTGCTCCCTCAACTTCGTCGAGTGCTCCCTCAATAAAGGAGAAGGGGAAGAGAATCGTTATTTAAGGTATGCTTTACATTTATGATATTCCCATACATTTTTTATTGGATACCGGTGCTTCACATTCCTTCATATCTAGTGACCTAGTAGATAGGTTGGGATTGAAACCCAAAATTATTGACCGACCTTTAATTGTAACGAACCCTGTTGAAGGCCCCACTAGTCTTTGTATGGTTTTTCATGGTTTGGTCTTATCGAGTCATGGATGCTCTTTTGTTTGTGATTGCTTTTTTTTGAATTTCGTTCAGTTCGGGATTATCTTGGATATGGAATTGCTGAGGAAGTATGCGGCAGTGGTGGATTATGAGAATCTATTAGTGGCGAATTGGGGATGCGGTGGTATAGATGGTAGTGATTGGCTGCCTGTTAGAGGATAGAGTTATAATTAGCTTTCTATATTAGCTCAAGGTCCCACATGATGAGTTTTTATCTATGTATATCGCTAGAGAGCATCCATATATATTTGAGGAGGTGACCGGATTACCGCCATAATAGGGGATTGAGTTTTGCATAGATTTAGTGAAGGATGCCAGGCCGATAGTTATGTCTTTGAGGTGTATGGCACCCTACGAATAGAAGGAGTTAGAGCTCAAAGTGAATGGCCTGTTGAAGCAAAGGTTCATTTATAGGAGTATATCTGAGTGGGGCGCACTCGTAGTATTCGCTACTAAGGTGGATAGCTCTTTGAAGTTGTGTGTAGATTATCGTTAGCTGAATAAGGCGACAAGAAAAAAAGTATCCACTTCCACGTATTGATGACTTATTCGATCAGCTTTATGGTGCGAAGGTGTCCTCTCAACTAGATTTGGCAATTGAATTTCACCAGTTGAGAGTAGCGAAGGATATTTTTTCGACCACCGTGTTTCATACGCTGTCTTGTTCCTATGAGTGGTTGGTTATGTCGTTCCGACTAACTAATGTTACGGCATACTTTATTGATCTCAAGAACCGTGTCTTCAGAGATCAGATAAACAAGTTCGTACATGTGTTCATGGATGATATTTTAGTCTATTCTAGGATGGGAAGGAACGCAAAACGCACTTGAGGATTATGCTTGAAGTGTTGAGGAAGAACAGGTTGAAAAAATAGTTTTCCAAATGTTATTTTTGAAGGAAGGAAGCGAGATTCTTCATCATGTCATTTTGAGCAGGGCATTGCAATAGATGCTACAATGGTGACAAAGGCTCATGACTGGAACCAACTCAAGAATGCTATTGATATGAGCAGCTTCCTAGGATTAGGAGGATATTATAGACATCTCATCAGGGTCTTCTCGAAGGTAGCAGCACCATTGACCAATTTGACAAAGAAGAATCAGACTATTATTTAGGACACAAGGTGTGAGTAGGCGTTGGCGCTTTTAAAAGAGAGGTTGATAAGTATGCCAGTATTGACCATTCCAAATGGAAATGAGAAGTTGATGGTATATATCGATGCTTGTGCTACTGGATTAGGTACGGTGTTGATGTAGAAGGGAAAAGTTGTCGCCTACACTAGTCAATAGCTGAAACCAACAAGGAGAAGTATCCGACACATAATTAGGAGTTGGCGGTGATAGTGTTTTTTTGAAGATTTAGAGGCATTATCTACTTGTAGAAAGGTTCGAGCTATTCATGGACCACAAATCCTTGAAGTGCATTTTCTTCCAGAAGGATCTCAACCTTCAATAACAGTGAAGGTTAGAGTTCCTAGCCTCTTACAAATTTAGCATTTCCTTTATGCATGGTAAGGTAAATGTGGTCGCCAATGCATTGAGAAGAATACATGCCAGCTTAAGGGCGATGTTTCTAGAGTTGAAGCAGTTGGAGTATATCGTTGGTTATGACTTCAGACCTCATTGCGAGTTAGAGTTAGAGCCAGAGTTGTTGGAGAGTTTGACAATCTGACCTACTTTAATCGAGTGGATCAGTACTAATCAAAGGCGAGAGGCTAGACTAGCAAAGATCATGGTGAAGATAGAAAAAGGAGTAGGTCTGAGGAGATGAACCTGTACGGACTTGACTGAGAAGATTGGCTCTATAAGGATAGGAGACTGTTTGTTTCCAATGTTGTTGGACTACTATGTGAGTGCCATCACTCTAGATTGACTATACATCCTGGTGGTAATAAGATGTACCATGATATGAAGTAGAAATATTTTTGGGAGGGGATGAAGAAGGGTGTTGGGACATTCATCTCGAAGCATGTGAACTACCTGTTGGTGAAGGTAGAGTAAAAGAAGCCGAGTGGTTTGCTGCAACTACTCGAAATTCCCAAATGGAATCGGGAATAAGTTCCGAGGGATTTCATTGATTGATTGCCAAGGACCATAGGAGGGTACGATAGTATTTGGGTAGTCGATAGATTAACAAAGAGCACTCGATTCATACCATCAAGTCTAGTAGCATAATATCCAAATTGGTTGAGTTGTATGTGAAATGAATGGTGCGATTCTATGATGTGCCAAAGAGCTTATAGGAGGCGTTGGGGACAGAGATGCATCTTAGTATAGCTTATCATCTACAAACCGATGGGCAGACGAAGAGAGTGGATCGTATATTGGAGTATCTCTTGCAAACTTGCAATCTCTATTTAGGAGGCTCATGAGGAGATTGCTTGCACTTGGTAGAGTTCGCATGCAACAATAATTATCAGTCTAGAATCGATATGGCACCGTACGAAGAAGTGTATGGCAAACCATGTAAAGCTCCTTTATGTTGGTGGGAAGTAGGCGAGAAACTGATACTTGGGCTAGATATGATTAGAGAGACATCAGAGAGGATGGAGAATCTAGCATAAAAGATCGACTTACCTCAGAAGATGGTGGGAGTGCGTAACATATGCAATGTCTCTCATTTGCAGAAGTTTATGCACGACTCAAGCATGTCAATTACACTAGATCAACTTGATGATACCGAGATTGAGCCACAAGTTTCGAGACCTATAGGTCAATTCATATTGTCGGACGCGATACGAAATAGCTCAGGAGGAAGATGGTGGAGCTGATGAAGGTTCAATGGGGCAAAAGTGAAGGTGATTACACATGGGAAATATAGGAGAGCATGAGGATTGTATATTCGAAGATCTTTGTATGGTAAGGCCTATTGTTTATCGTATTTACTTTCACTTTTGATATCATATAGAGTAGTTCAGTATCTCGCATGCTTGGATAGGTTTGTCTATACTATTGACTGCATGGATACTTATTTGATATGTTTGATAGTTGCATATGATTGTTAGGCATGTGGGGTAACAATGATCGACTATTCTTTAATTTTTTTGTGTATTTCGAGGACGAAATTCCTAAAGTGGGGAGAGTGTAATGACCCGTATTTTATGTATTGGAGGATCGTAAAATATTGTTATTTAAATCATATCAGCTTGTATGACTCTAAAACTTTAGGTAGTTGACTACTAGGGACATCTTCCATGCATAGAATTTTTATCGGACATTTTAGTTTGTAAGGTCTATATCTTTTGATAGGGATTGAATTAGGGTCTGAAACCACTTCCACTAAATTGGACTTGTGGTTTCTACTTTCGTAAATTGGTCATAATAGGAGGACAGATTTACCGTTTAGGAGATATGGCCATTTTAAATTTTGTTTGCTACTTGACAAACTAGTGGGCAATTAAATTAAGCCCATACTTAGGCCCACTAAGTAATTTTAGGAATTTTGCCTAATTGGGAGAGATAAGACAAAATTAAATTATTTTCCACTTTTCCAATACAATCCCTAACCTCCATTAAACCTAATTTCATCAAAAAGATCATCTTTTCCTTACTAATCTTAGCCAAATCCATGATTAAAATAGTAATTAGCAAAGGGGATCATAGATTCATCATTCTAGTGCTTCGAAATTCGTGATTCTTGGTTGTTCATTTCAGCTCTAGAGATTAAATTGGTATTTTAGGTATTAGGTAAGTGAATATTGAACTCTTACTATTCTATGCTTGTTTTTTAGATGGAAGAGTGATCCTTTAGTGAGGAGAGAACTCGCAATTTTAGTAGAAAATTAGCCAAAAGGTCAAACCAGAGTTACATCAATAGTTACTCTATGCTTGCCCATATAGTTAAATAGATGTTTTAACATGACTTTGATATTAAAACGTTTTTTAACTTTAATTACACATTTATACGTTTTATACTTGCTTATATCCGAAATTAAAATGATTAAAATAATTTTTATATGGTTTTGCAACTGCTTTTGATCAAATTGTCAAGCTATTGTAAAAGTTAAATTTAGGCTAAATCTTATATGCTAATCATGTTAGACATATTAGATGTGTTGAATGGATGTTTATGGATGATATTATTGTTTTAGATGTATTGCTTTGATATGGTTTGCAAGTATTTTAGTGAAGTTAGTAAAGAAGTTGTCGGTTTAGGCCAAATGAAGGCAAAAGTGATTGGAATTGGATGAAATTTGGAGGAGAGGCTTAGGAGGAGAGAGGAGTTTGGGATTTTGGTTGTAGGTTGTTTAGAGTTATTTTGGGTGGCTAACTAGTGGTCGGTGATGAACTATTTTCTAATCGGTGGAAGGAGTCACGGATCTACTCGGTAAGGGATCGGGGCTTGGAGACTTAAACCACAAAACTTTGGGGAAGACTTCGGGTTGAAGGGAGGGAGTAGTTAATAAGCTAAGATGTGGAAATTTAGCTAAGTATAGAAGCCGACACCAACCTCTTTTGGTCGATAACGAGCTCTTTTATAGGTAGTGGAGTAGCTTTGGGGACTTGGGAGCTTGAAGTATGGAAATAGGGGGACTTCAAGGACTTAGAAGGATGGAAGAGATCGGTGTGTAGACACTTAGCCAAAATTTGATAAGTAATGAGATTGGTACCGACCATTTTGGTCTATGCTGACCTGAATTGCTTTGGCTAGTGTAGGCCAAAGTTCTGGGGGATGTTGAAGAGTACCTGTATGTCGTGCAGAAGATGTTCGTTCGATTGTGGTGTGGCAGCATGATGATGAAGGAAGAAAGGTTGGATGCTTTTATTTGTTGGATTCGAAATCATAGGGTGTTGGTTCTATGACTGATGGGGATGTCTTGAGGTGTTCCAATGATAGTGGCTCATTGACTGGAGTCATGTGATGATACAAAGGGCAGGTTCAATAAGGAGAGCTCAAGAGTGGATTTATGACCATGTTCCACTATGGATATGAGTAAAATGGTATTATGATAATGTTTTATTATGAAGGCGTGTGGGAAGGGATCGTAGACACTCGAAGGTTTCTTGTGTGCTCATGTAGAGGGAGTATGTGGAGAGGCTACCAGGATTATGACCGTGTCCAGATCTTATGACGGTGGATTATCCTAAATCTTATGGTAGTGTGTCTATTTATTGGCCTTATGAAGTAGCATGGCCTGAGCACAATGGAACCAAGATTCAATTGAATCTTCAGCTTATGATCGTGCCACACGAGTTGTCTTATATCCAAGCACATTAAATGACCGTGAGGATTGTTTAATGGATGCTATGTTTGCTTCCCTTTTGTCTGTCACTTAAGGAATGTCACATGAAATAGGTAGTCTAGAAGATCGATGCCTAGATGTTCGATAGTATACTAGGTTTTTTGTATGCTCAGGGTGTAAGTAGAGTATCATATTACGATGTTATGTTCTAACTCTTTGGATGTAGGGACAAGTTAGGTATGGTTCTTATACCATGTACATTACTATATATCGACTTGTATAATATTTTAAGATTCATTTGTTGCTCACACCAGACTGTTTTTTGACTCGGGGTTTTATGCTTCTTCTTATTATCTCGGGTACTCTTAATGTAGACTAATTAGTAGGTCTAGATAATATGCGTTGGCTTTGTAGAGGATGAGCTGGATGGAGCTTTCTCCTAACACACACACACACACACACACTGTTGGGTGTGTTTCCACCACTGCCGAACCGGATTCACAACCATGGAAGACCAAACCAGTTCATTTCCAAAGCCTAACCAAGCCAAGGTAAACACTACCGGACCAGCTACCTCCCAGGTGCTACCGAACCAGCTACCTCCCAGGTGCTACCGGACCAGTCCCAGCTCCACTCACTACCGGACCAGCTACCTCCCAGGTACCACCGGACCAGACCTCGGCTCCACTCACTACCGGACCAGCTACCTCCCAGGTACCACCGAATCAGAGGCCACTCCACCTACCACCGAACCAACCTTTGCTCCACACTACCGAACCAGCCACTCCACTGCCCACCGAACCAAACCCAAAGTCTCACCACCGAACCAAACCCAAAGTCTCACCACCGAACCAATCCACGTCCCTCTCATCACCGGACCAAGGTGTTGCCGAACCAACACTACCAGGCCAGATTACATCGGCCCAGGCCCGCCAACAGCTATATACATCCAAGACCCCTACCCCCAGCCTCACTCTATAAATAGAGGGGCAGGGGTACAACAATGGAGGACAAGTTTGAGAGCTCAAGCACGGATAGAACTTTCAAACAACTTTCATATACTTGTATCAAAACTTTGTACTTGTAATCTGAATAGTAAAGGAGAATAACATATAAAGTGGACGTAGGCATGTTCTGGCCGAACCACTATAAATCTGCGTGTCTTTTACAGTTTAGTCCCTGCTTTTCATATATTTGCATTAATCACCCAGATCACTAAAAACAACATAAAATCAACTAAATCATACGACTTGGAGGTGTTTGCCCATTTTTTGTGCAAACATTTTTGGTGCTTTCACTGAGAGCGGTGAACCCCGGACTTCAGCTTCTCCCACTTAACTTTCTTCCTATTAGCGTCGCACATTACTTGGAAGACATGCCTCCCAAGTAGAAGAAAGATGTTAACAAAGGAAAAAACATCGCAACCAGCAGTCTTCCAGATCCAGTGGTCACAGATCAAGTAAATTGTCCCCTTCCAGCAGCAGTACCAAATGAAGGTCAGGAAAATCCGACAACCCCTGCCACAGAACAGCCGGCAGCAATTACTAGGGCAGGTCTAGACAGGGTGGTGGCTGAAGTAACTAACCGCTTCACATCCTAGTAGGAAGCCTTTGTGGACCATCTCATGTCACGCTTAAGGGATACTGAAGAGTCCAACCGCAACACCGAATTATGGGGTGAGTCCCAGTCTGGAGGATCTCAGAGACAACAAAGATCTTCCTTCTTCGAAGGAGCTAACGACAGAAGCGGCCATGGTAGGAGTCGAGACCGAGCTCAGCCCGAAGTTAGACCTGAGGAAACGCTTGGAACCGAACCCAACGGGGGAGGTACCGGGCGGAGGTCAACTATAGCCGAGCCTGTCATACTGCCTAACCACGAGAACACCAGTGAACGGGGCCGAGCTAGAGTCCAGCCCGAAGTTGGACCCGAGGAAGTGCGTAGATCAGAACCCAGCAGGGAAAGATCAAGGCAAGGGCCAACTGTAGCCGACCCTAGCATGCTCCCAGAAGACCAAAGACAGCCACTGGAAAATATCAGGAATGACAGACGATACCATCCCTACAGGTCATCTGGACGGAATCAATCCCACAGAGCAGAACCGAACTCATTTCTATCTGCTCCTAATTCTGATGAAAGGATGGCACGCTTGTTCAGAGAGTGCGTCCAACGGGATCAAAGAGATCGAGGGATAGGCGCTAGGGTAACCATCCCCTTCGCCCACAATATCGAAATTGCCATCACCCCCCGAGAATGGAAAATGCCAATAATGGAACCTTACAAAGGAACCTCTGACCCCGTTGTACACTTACAGAGATATACACAGCATATGCTCATGAGTGGAGCAACAGAAGGAGTGCTGTGCAAATGCTTTCCGCTATTCTTGGTAGATCTAGCTACCTTCTGGTTCTGCCATCTACCCCAAGGATCCATTAGCTCATGGGAGATGTTGAAAGAAAAGTTCATCAGCCAGTTCCGCATTCATGTGGAGCAGCCCAAGGACGCTTATTCCTTATCCAGTATCAAACAGAAACCTGGAGAGAAGCTGCGGCAATATCTAACCCGATTCAATGCCGCAGTGGCCGCAGTCCAAGATGCCGATGAGAAGCTTATCTTAATGGCCCTCTGTAGTGGTGTGCATCCGGATACTAAATTTGCTAGAAGATTGACAAAAGAAAAACCAGCTACTTTACCCGATTTCTTCCATGAAGCCGGGAAATATATGAGGCTTGAAGACGCTGCCACTGAGGGGCAGCCAGGGCAACAAAATAAGGCAACTCACAGCAACACGCCCGCTGTAGCAAAGGACGTTTGATGAAACGATTCTAGAGACAATGCTGGGGGCAAGAAGGGAGAAAAGCGCCTATATCGGCCAGGACCGAGATTCGACACTTACACTCCTTTGAATGAAACCGTCGAAAACATCTTCCTTGCCACCCAAGACGAAGTTAGATACAAACGCCCACCATACAAGAAGGAATCAGATAACGCACTTAAATCTGGAAAGTTCTGCCGCTTCCACGAATCTCATGGGCATGATACCAATGAATGCCATCATCTCCGGGACTTGATTGAAGAACACATTAGAAGGAAGAGACTGGAACGCTATGTAAAAGGTCAAAACAGGACTCCAACTATTGCTAATGAGAACCCAAGGCTACCCTCCCCAGAGGTAGGCAGAGGAAATCACAACACTAGCGGCTCCAGTCAAGAGAAGATAGTGGTCCATACCATCTTAGGAGGACCACACATCGCCGACAGAAGCTGGGCAGAGATGGAAAGATATGGAAAGTCACTTAGAAACACTGAAGACTGCGTTAATTCTGTTATAGAAGAGCGCCACCCGAAGCGGAAAGAGAGTGATGACATCACATTCAGTAGGCGTGATCTAGAGGGAAGGCAGTACCCTCATATGGATCCCATGGTTATCTCTGCCCGACTCGGTCCAACCGAAGTTTTCCGAATTCTAGTAGACACTGGAAGCTCAGTAAATATCCTATTCAAGCATGCATTCGACAAAATGAAACTGTCAATGAAGGATGTTTCTACCTGCAATAAACCGCTACACGGTTTCACGGGAGATGCGAAGATGCCCCTCGGACAACTAGACCTCTTCGTTGAAATAGGAAGTCATCCCCACTCCGTTGTGCGGAAACAGACATTTGTGCTGATAGAAAACCACTCGGCCTACAACGCCTTCTTAGGAAGACCAGCCTTGTCTGACTTCCAAATTGTCCTAGCCCCATGGTGCCTGAAGATGAAATTTCCAACGGACAATGGAATAGGGGAAGTAGAGGGAGACCAGGACATTGCTCGAGACTGCTATGTAACTGAACTTCGCAACAACCACAGGAAAGATAAAGGGAAGAGTGTAGAGATTGCCCTCTGCCCAAAAAGTTTGGAAGCATAGCAACTAAAGAAAGCCCCTCCTCTTCGATATACCAGCGACCCTTTCAATGAATTAGACCCAAGGGACAAAGAGGAGGAGGGCACCGCCGAGCCTGCAGAGGCTATGGAATTTGTATCTGTAGACCGACATGACTCGAGTAGACTATTGAAAGTCGGGTCCCAACTAAAAGCAGAATTGAAGGAACAACTCATTGATTTTCTCCACCATAACTTGGATGTATTTGCATGGTCACACGCTGACATGACCGGAATCTCCCCTGACATAGCATGCCACGTGCTAAACATTCACCCTACCAGGGCGCCAGTAAAATAGAAAAAGAGAAGTATGGGGCAGAACGATCAGCAGCCCTCGATGAAGAAGTAAAGAACCTACTTGCCAATGACTTCATATGAGAAGCCATCTACCCAGAGTGGATCGCCAACCCGATGCTGGTAAAGAAGGCTAATGGGAAGTGGCGAACATGCATTGACTTCTCCAACTTAAATGACGCCTGCCCGAAGGATTGCTTCCCACTTCCCCGAATCGATCAGCTTGTGGACAGCATAGCCGGGCACGAACTCTTATCTTTTATGGACGCATACTTAGGATATAACCAAATTCCTATGCATGCTCCCGATCAAGACCACACCAGTTTCATCACTGATCGGGGATTGTACTGCTACAAGGTAATGCCTTTCGGACTTAAAAACGCAGGGGCCACCTATCAGCGCCTCGTTAACAAGATGTTTGCATTGCTAATAGGACAAACTATGGAAGTTTATGTGGATGACATGCTGGTAAAGTCAAGGGGAGCCGACGATCACGTAAACCACCTGGATGAAATGTTCCAAGTACTTCGTCAATATGGAATGAAGCTGAATCCTCTAAAGTGCTCCTTCGGAGTATCATTAGGAAAGTTTCTAGGATTCATCGTCCATGCCAGAGGAATTGAAGCAAATCCTGAACAAGTTCGAGCTCTGAAAGATATCAGGATACCTTCTACCCGAAAGGAAATGCAAAGCCTAAATGGGAAGGTGGCCGCCTTGAGCAGATTCATCTCTAAAGCGACCGACAAATGCATCCCCTTCTTCGAAGCTCTAAAGAAAGAGAAAGGAAAATTCGAATGGACTGACGAATTCTTAACAGCTTTCCTTAACTTAATCGAACACCTCCAAAGACCACCAGTACTCTCAACTCCGAACAAAGGCGAAGAGCTATACCTATACCTTGTTGTGTCATCTCATGCTCTAAGCGCTGCATTGGTTAGAGAAGATGAACGCACGCAGCGGCCAGTATACTTTGTAAGCAAGAGGTTTAAAGGGGCGGAAGCCAGATATCCTAAACTTGAGAAACTAACGTACTGTTTGCTAATCACATCACGGAAACTGCGTCACTGCTTCCAGTCCCATTCCATCAGAGTTCTGACCGACCAACCACTGAGGCAGGTACTCCATCGTCCCAACACTTCTGGGCGACTACTTAAATGGTGCATTGAACTAAGTCAATATGATATCACCTACCATCCTCGCACTGCCATCAAGGGACAAGCCATGGCCGATTTCATTACCGAATTCACTACCAACGAAGGTAAGGAGCAATCGGAAGTAGCAGAAGACATCAAGTGGAATCTCTTTGTGGATGGTGCGTCAAACGAACAAGGCTCGGGAGCAGGTGTGGTAATAATCACTCCCAGGGGAAATAAGCTACACTATGTTATAAGGTTGGAATTCGCTGCCACCAACAACGATGCAGAGTATGAAGCAGTTATAGCTGGATTAGAACTTGCCTTAGAAATCAGAGCCAATTCTTTGTGTCTTCATAGCGATTCTCAACTTATTGTAAATCAAATACTAGGAGAATTCCAGGCTCGAGAAGAACGACTCGCGGCATATTTAAAGAAGACCAAGTTGCTTCTCAATCGATTGGATCGCTATTTAATCAAACACATCCCCCAGGAAGAGAACCAAGAGGCCGACGAATTGGCGAAGCAAGCTAGCATGAGAGACGGCGCTATTTCCGAAGCAGTAGCCATCTCAAAGCAACTGACCCCAAGTTTTGAGCAAGTAAATCTGATAGCTGCAACCGAAGGAGCAACTTGGATGACCCCCATCCGAGACTACTTACAAAGTGGCACACTACCCAACGGGCGTAACGAAGTCAAGAAAATCTTAGGGAAGGCTTCTCGATACACAATACAAGAAGGCATCCTCTATCAGCGCAGCTTCTCTAACCCCTTATTAAGGTGTGTCGCTGGAAGGGAAGCCAAGGAAATCTTATCCAACATCCATCAAGGAAGCTGCGGAGATCACACTGGAGGGCAGACTTTGGCAAAAAAGATACTCCGATATGGATATTTCTGGCCCACCTTAAGCAAGGACGCCTTAGATTTCGTCAGAAAATGTGACAGGTGTCAGAAGTTTGCTAAGATTCCGCGGCTACCAACAACTGAGATTACTCAAATGACCAGCCCTTGGCCCTTTGCAGTATGGGGAATTGACTTGATCGGCGAACTGCCAATGGCCGAGGCGGGGCCAAATATGCTATAGTGGCAGTCGACTATTTCACCAAATGGGTGGAAGCAGAACCTCTGAATAAAGTATCTTCAGTGAAAGTTATTAACTTCTTGATCAAAAATGTTCTATGCAGGTACGGAGTCCCATTCAAAATTATATCGGACAATTGACTTCAGTTTGACAGCGAGGAGTTAGCCAACTGGTGCCAAGAGCACGGAATTCACAAAAGCTTCTCTTCCATAGCTTATCCCCAGGCAAACGGACAAGTCGAAGCCGTCAACAAAATTCTGAAAACTCTAATCAAAAAGAAACTCGAAAAGTCAAAGGGCGCTTGGGTGGATGAACTCCCTACGACACTGTGGGCCTATCGCGCATCTTTCAGAACATCAACGGGGCATACTCCTTTCTCTTTGGCTGTAACGACCCATATTTTTACGGATCGAATGTTTGTAAAACAGTTGTCATTCGGTCATATAGAAGATAAGCCATGTGTAGCTTAGGTCGTCTGGAAGATAATTCGTGTGGTGGCTTAGGTCGTGGGGTAGGTTAGGTCGAGTAATAGTTAGGTCAGGTGAGAGACTTAAGGGATTGGAGCGACCTAAGGAAGTTGGCGACTTAAGGTAGTGGACGACCTAAGAGTTAGCAACCAACAGGAATTGGCGACTTAAGGAGTAGACGACCTAAGGTTTGAGCGACTTAAGGAAAGACAGCGACCTAAGGGAGTTAGCGAGTTAACGACCTAAGGAACTAAGCGAGTTAACGACCTAAGAAGGTTAGGTCGTGGACGAGTTAAGGAGATAAGTGGGATGAGTCGTTAGGTCGCGTGGATGTTATGTCGTATCCTAGTTAAGTTGTTAGGTCGAGTAGCGTTAAGTCGCTAAGGGTTAAGTCGTAGGGTGTTAAGTCGCGCAAGGGCTTAAGTCGTAGGTCGCGCATTAGTATTGAGTCTTAGGTCGTGACATTTTAGGTCGTGGAAGCGCATATTCAATTAGGTCGTGTAGTGTTAAGTAGCTAAGTCGCGTGCATGTGCTAAGTCGTTGAGTCGGAAGCTGTTATGTCGCGCAAGTGTTAGGTCGGAGGATTTGTTAGGTCGTAGGTCGCGATAGTTAGGTCGTGGACGACCTAAGGGGACGGACGACCTAAGAAAATCTGCCTATAAATAGGCGGGTTTTTCTTCACTTTTTGGGATCCAGATTTTGAAGCGACGAAGTCCTGCCATTTTGAGAGCTCGAGTGTTGTACTTCTTCACTTCTTTTCTCCACTTTAATCTTGTGCTTCCTTCCATCCAAATCGGAGATCAAAGAGCTTAGATTGAAGATCTACATCCATCGAAGAGAGATTTCATCGTTTGAAGAGAATTTGTGATAGATCGAGTTAGATCCTTCGCTGTCCAGATCTGAAGTGTGTTGCTTTTGTGGTGTTTAGGTGATTCGGTGAGTGGTGATTATCTCTTACATGGATCCAAAGGAGTAAATCGGATCGATGGCTTGATTTTGTGTTAAGATAGTGATTTCCATGCATTTTTGTAAACTTAAGTATAGATCTATTGTTCATGATGATTTGACATCCATTTTACTACATGTTAACCTATGTAAGTTCATTCATCAAGTTGTAGAGATATTGCTCATAATTCATGCTTGTTAAATTTGGACTCTATATTTACAAGATTGCCATTATTGTTATAATTGTTATTTAGATCATATTTGAATGCTTGATTACTTGAATTAATGATTGACTTGATTGATTGTTATGAATTAGTTGATTGATGATTTGATTTAGACAAGATGGTCGAAGATGATTCAAAAGCTAAGGGAAAGGCTCTTGAATTGGAAAAGCTGCTCGTGGCATATGTGGCGAATGACGAAGCTCATATGGATAGATTTGATGATGATGATATTGAGATGAGGCTTTGCTATGATGAGATGAAGCGAGGCCTGATGTGAGATAGCCTTGGTCTAATCCAGACGGGATCATTCCAAGCATGTTGACAACTCGGTGAAATGGTTCGAGTTTGAGGATAATGGTTTGCTCGAGAGGCGCTTGAGCTAGTATGGAAATAGTCGTCGAGGAGGATGACTAGAAGGCTGAGATTTCATCGTTGTTGAAGGTTCTAGCATGCTCAAAGCAAGAGTACGCTGGGCAGATTCGATAGTCCCAAAAGACTACTGATTGGTAGTCGAGTACTCTGGGCAGATTCGATAGTCCTAGGCACGGGCTGCGACGACGTGCGGAGTTATGTCTAGAACCGGGGTTTCCATTAGCCCTTGACGGGCGGCTGAAAGAATGTGCCGGTCATTCAATAAACGGTGGTATCGAAGCAATGATAACAGTGATAGCCAGAGTCATGGATGTTGGTTGTATCGTCATTCGATCTCAAGAGCAGTATTTTCTGGGTGCTTATCTGATCTTGGTTTAGGCCTTGGGGGTTTGTACTTGGAAAACATCGCCCTTGACTCGAGTGATAATTGCTTTACTTTAAATGTTTGCTTTGTTATGTTTACTTCTGCTTAGTGTGTGTCTGGGGGCTATCACTGTAGAAAGAGGTGGAGCGGGAGGGTTGGATTCCTATTCCTTTTCCTTTATGCACTTTTGGTATGTTGTTAGTTAATTTACCGCTCACTAAGACTGTTGTCTGACTCAAGGCTTTATGTTTTAACTCTTATTGCCTTGGGCTGTTCATCCACTTTGGGATGGGCAGACTAGGTAGCAGGTGACAGGTGCTGTTCTTAGTTTCCACGAGGTTGATGATGAAGACGAGCTGGAGGCTTGCATATTATTTTCTTACTATATATACTGGATGTTCCACTGCTTTGTATAATTCTCTGAGTGATATGTAGTGAGGCTGGATGTATTGACTGTTCAGATGTTGTATTCAACTATTATGAAGTTTTATTGATGAGATTATATTATGTGAAGCTTCACTATATATATTCTCTATTGTATTTTATCCATGCACTATGAGTAATACGATAGATCCTGCTGTTTTTAATTTACCTTGGCAATCGTCCATGGCTGCCTGGCACACTTTCCAGCGCACTATTACCTTGTTCAGTGCAGGGGTCATGGGCGGTCGTCACATTTGGTATCAGAGCATTGGTTAATCGATTTACCCAACGCTCGCTGACGTAACTACGTATGAGAGACGTAATTGTATTTTGATGGATGATTACTATATATAATATAGTAGCTTAGAAGAGTTTGAGTCCTTTATGCAGTTGTTTCTCAAGGTGTGCTGATCATTCCTTTTTATAGATATTAAGGATGAGTCGAAGAGGGAGGCCAGCTGCTAGGGAAGGCCGTGCTGCTGAGGGAGCTGTTGATTATGCAGCTATGTTCGAAGCTATGATGACTTCGATCATGAGAAGGATGCCAGCTCCGGGGCCATCAGTAGATGTTGGAGTTCAAGTCCAAACTCCAAGACCGGTGGATTTTGCTAAGCTGTGTAAAGATTATACTGCTCTTGGAGGGAAGGTTTTCTTGGGAACAGAGTCAACCATTGAAGTTCAGAGATGGATAGATGCTTGTAGAAGGATCTTTGGTGACTTGGGAATCGAGGATGCAACCAAAAGGAAGCTAGCATCAAGACAGCTTCAAGGGAGAGCTTCTGATTGGTGGAACTCTATCACCATTGATACTCCGGAGGAAGAAATTACTTGGAAGCAATTCCAAGCCAGATTTGAAGCTAAGTTCATTTCTACAGCCCAGAAATCTGTTTTGTTCAAGAAGTTTGTGGAGCTCAAGCAAGGTGGAAGACCAGTTCTTGAGTATGTTTCTGAGTTTGAAGCTTTGTCCAAGTATGCCCGGTCGTATATTGAATCTCCATATCAGAAAAACGAGAAGTTTGTGACAGGCTTGGACAGTTATCTTGGGAGGCAGTTGGTGGATCATTTGGACGATCCATTTGAGAAGCTTGTGGAGAAAGCTCTTAGGCACAAGAATCTGTTTCCTAAAGAAGGATCTATTGTTGTTGTGACCAAGGAAGAGTCTAAACCACAGCAGGGTGGAAACAAGAAGAGGAAGCTGCAGCAGCAAAAGGGTAAGGATGGCCAGAAGAAGCCGAAGGGCGAAGTGACCTGCTACAATTGTCAGCAAAAGGGCCATTTCTCCAGAGATTGCAAGAATCCGAAGGTGCCGGTTAAGTGCCACAACTGTGACAAGCCGGGGCATATTAGGAAGAATTGTCCAGAACCGCGGAAGGACAAGCAGATTGTGCAAGCTTATGCTTTGGAGGCTGTTCCATCATCTTCAAAAGCTCTTACCGTTGAAGAGAAAGGAAAGAGTGTGGTGGTTCAAGGTATTCTTTCCATATGTGGTGTTCCAGTTAGAGTGTTATTCGATACTGGGGCGTCGCATTCTTTTGTTTGTAATGAACTTGTAGGCCGGTTGGGTCTAGAACCAGATATCGTTGATAGGCCATTGGTTGTGACTAATCCAGTTGGGGGTTCGTCTTGTCTGTGTATGCTTTGCCGCGGTCTGATTGTATCGAGTCATGATTGTTCTTTTGTTTGTGATTGTTTTGTTCTGAACTTTGCGGGGTTCGGAATTATTTTGGGTATGGACTGGCTTAGGAAGTATGCGGCAAAGGTTGATTGTGAAAGGTTGGAGGTGACAGTCGAGAATGTGGAGGGGCGAAAGGTTGTGATACGATGTAAGCATGAGGAAGGCGTCTTCATGAGCTTCATGTATTCGCTGGTTGTTCCACGGGATGGACTGTCATCTGTGCCAATCGCTAATGGATTTGAGGATGTCTTTGATGAGGTCAAAGGGTTACCGCCACATAGAAAGATCGAGTTTCGTATCGATCTAGTTGAAGGAGCCAAACCTGTTGTGATGCCTCTTAGGCAGATGGCGCCTAGGGAACAGCGGGAGTTGAAGGTGCAGGTTGATGATCTTTTACAAAAAGGATTCATTCGGCGTAGTGTGTCCGAATGGGGTGCACCAGTTGTGTTTGCAACAAAAGCAGATGGATCGTTAAGGTTATGTGTGGATTATCGTGAGCTGAATAAATTGACTAAGAAGAACAAGTATCCATTGCCGAGAATAGATGACTTGTTTGATCAGCTTCACGAAGCCAAGTTGTTTTCTCAGATGGATTTGGCAATGGGATTTCAACAGTTAAGAGTGGCAAAGGATAGTGTGCCAAAGACCGCTTTTAGGACACCATCCGGTTTCTTTGAGTGGCTGGTAATGCCGTTTGGATTGACCAATGCACCAGCATATTTTGTGGATCTTATGAATAGAGTGTTCAGAGATTAGTTGAACAAGTTCATACTAGTGTTCGTGGATGATATTTTGATTTATTCCAGAACTGAAGAAGAGCACAAGACGCACTTGCGTATTGTTTTGGAAATCTTACGGAAACATCAGCTGAAGGCTAAGTTTTCGAAGTGTCACTTCTGGAAGAGTGAAGTGAGGTTCTTAGGCCATATTATCTCTGGAAGCGGAATAGCGGTTGATCCCGCCAAGATAGCAGCAATCCTGGATTGGGGTAGACCTAAGAGTGCATCTGATGTGAGAAGTTTTCTTGGATTAGCAGGATACTATCGTCGATTTATCAAAGACTTCTCCAAGATAGCTGCACCATTAACAGGATTGACGAAAAAGAACCAAGTATTCAGATGGGATGCTAAGTGTGAGCAAGCTTTCAGAATCTTGAAAGAGAAATTGACAAGTGCTCCTGTTTTGACTATTCCAAGTGGGAATGATGAGATGGTGGTTTACACCGACGCATGTGGTACTGGACTTGGAGCAGTGCTGATGCAGAAAGGTAAAGTTGTTGCGTATGCAAGTCGACAACTGAAGCCGCACGAAAGGAATTATCCTACTCATGATTTAGAGTTGGTAGCGATTGTATTTGCTCTGAAGATGTGGAGACATTATCTATTGGGAGTTCGATTCGAGTTGTTTACAGATCACAAGTCGTTGAAGTATCTTTTCTCCCAAAAGGATTTGAATCTTAGGCAGCAACGATGGCTAGATTTTTTGGCATCATATGATTTTGGTATAGCCTATACTCCGGGAAAGGGTAACGCAGTGGCAGATGCGCTAAGTCGAAGACATGCAGGATTGGGAGTCATGTTTTTAGAGTGGAAAAATCTCGAGTATTTAGCTGGATTTGACTTCAGGCCCAGATGTGAATTGGAACCTGAGATGTTGGCGAACTTATCGATAAGACCAACTCTTGTGGAAAGAATTGGCGAGAGCCAAAAGCGAGACGATAAGCTTGTCAAGATTATCCGTGATTTGGAATCTGGATTGGACCCAGAAAAGGATAAAGGATTCGAGGTCGATCGAGAGGGTTGGCTTCGGAAGCAAGGACGACTAGTTGTTCCCGATATAGATGAATTGAGAAGAGAAGTTCTGAAGGAAAGTCATCACTCAAAGCTAACAATTCATCCAGGTGGAAATAAGATGTATCGGGATATGAAGAGAACCTATTACTGGGAAGGCATGAAGAAGGATGTTGGAAATTTTATTTCCAAGTGCATGAACTGCCATTTAGTAAAAGCCGAACAGAAGAAGCCCAGTGGATTGCTTCAGCCATTAGAAGTTCCTACATGGAAGTGGGAACAAATATCGATGGATTTTATTGATGGGCTACCTAGAACAAGAACGGGAAATGAAGGGATTTGGGTCATCGTAGATCGTCTGACTAAGAGTGCAAGATTCATTCCTGTTCGATCGAATAGGACTGCATCAAAGTTGGCTGAGTTGTATGTTAAGTGGATAGTTCGATTCCATGGTATTCCAAAGAGTATAGTGAGCGATCGAGACCCATTGTTCACTAGTGGATTTTGGAAGAGCTTCCAGGAAGTTTTGGGAACCGAGTTGTGTTTGAGTACAGCTTATCACCCCCAAACAGATGGTCAGACCGAGAGAGTCAACTGAGTATTGGAAGATCTCCTTAGAGCATGTGTTTTGGATTTCGGAGGATCATGGGAAGATCACCTTCATTTGGTGGAATTTTTGTATAATAACAGTTACCAGTCAAGCATTGGTATGGCACCGTATGAAGCATTGTATGGAAGACCGTGTAACTCTCCGACATGTTGGTTAGAAACAGGAGAAAAGCTTATACTTAGGCCAGAAATGATTCGACAGACTTCAGATTGCATAGAGATCATTCGACAACGAATGAAGGCAGCCCAAGACCGTCAGAAAAGTTATGCCGATAAACGTTGTAAGGATTTGGAATTCAACGTAGGTGATATGGTTTTTGTGAAGATTTCTCCACTGAAGAATGTTATTCGATTCGGGAAGAAAGGGAAATTGACTCCGAGATTTGTTGGACCATTTCCGATTATCGAGCGAATTGGAAAGCTCGCCTACAAATTGGAATTACCAGAAAAGATGTCGAGTGTGCACAATGTTTTTCATGTATCGTATCTACGGAAGTATGTGCACGACTCGAATACAGTGGTTTCTGCTGATAGCTGTGAAGACTTTGAGGTTGATCCAGTCGATGAGAGACCTCGTAAGCCGCTTCGTGTTGTGGAAACTGACACGAAACAGCTTAGGAGGAAGGTAGTTAGGTTACTCAAGATACAATGGAGTGATGATGTTAACGACTGTACATGGGAGGTGGAAGAGAGGATGAAGGCAGCTCATCCTGAACTCTTCAAGGTATGGCCATAAGGTGTCGTGGCATCTCACGACATTGTAACTTGTTCTAGTTTTAGAATTCTGCATGCTAGGCTAGAATTGGATGCATGGTTTGTTGATTGCTATGGATGGTAGACATGCAGAATAGCTTTTGATTGCTCTTGTTTGTTTGGAATTTCGGGGGCAAAATTCCTAAGGGGGAGAGAATGTAACGACCCGTATTTTTACATATCGAATGTTTGTAAAATAGTTGTCATTCGGTCATATAGAAGATAAGCCATGTGTAGCTTAGGTCGTCTGGAAGATAAGTCGTGTGGTGGCTTAGGTCGTGGGGTAGGTTAGGTCGAGTAATAGTTAGGTCGGGTGAGCGACTTAAGGGATTGGAGCGACCTAAGGAAGTTGGCGACTTAAGGTAGTGGACGACCTAAGAGTTAGCAACCTACAGGAATTGGCGACTTAAGGAGTAGACGACCTAAGGTTTGAGCGACTTAAGGAAAGACAGCGACCTAAGGGAGTTAGCGAGTTAACGACCTAAGGAACTAAGCGAGTTAACGACCTAAGAAGGTTAGGTCGTGGACGAGTAAGAAGATAAGTGGGATGAGTCGTTAGGTCGCGTGGATGTAAAGTCGTATCCTAGTTAAGTTGTTAGGTCGAGTAGCGTTAAGTCGCTAAGGGTTAAGTTGTAGGGTGTTAAGTCGCGCAAGGGCATAAGTCGTAGGTCGCGCATTAGTATTGAGTCTTAGGTCGTGACATTTTAGGTCGTGGAAGCGCATATGCAGTTAGGTCGTGTAGTGTTAAGTAGCTAAGTCGCGTGCATGTGCTAAGTCGTTGAGTCGGAAGCTGTTATGTCGCGCAAGTGTTAGGTCGGAGGATTTGTTAGGTCGTAGGTCGCGATAGTTAGGTCGTGGACGACCTAAGGGGGCGGACGACCTAAGGAAATCTGCCTATAAATAGGCGGGTTTTTCTTCACTTTTTGGGATCCGGATTTTGAAGAGACGAAGTCCTACCATTTTGAGAGCTCGAGTGCTGTACTTCTTCACTTCTTTTCTCCACTTTAATCTTGTGCTTCCTTCCATCCAAATCGGAGATCCAAGAGCTTAGATTGAAGATCTACATCCATCGAAGAGAGATTTCATCGTTTGAAGCGAATTTGTGATAGATCGAGTTAGATCCTTCTCTGTCCAGATCTGAAGTGTGTTGCTTTTGAGGTGTTTAGGTGATTCGGTGAGTGGTGATTATCTCTCACACGGATCCAAAGGAGTATATCGGATCGATGGCTTGATTTTGTGTTAAGATAGTGATTTCCATGCATTTTCGTAAACTTAAGTATAGATCTATTGTTCATGATGATTTGACATCCATTTTACTACATGTTAACCTATGTAAGTTCATTCATCAAGTTGTAGAGATAGTGCTCATAATTCATGCTTGTTAGATTTGGACTCTATATTTACAAGATTGCCATTATTTTTATAATTGTTATTTAGATCATATTTGAATGCTTGATTACTTGGATTAATGATTGACTTGATTGATTGTTATGAATTAGTTGATTGATGATTTGATTTAGACAAGATGGTCGAAGATGATTCAAAAGCTAAGGGAAAGGCTCTTGAATTGGAAAAGCTGCTCGTGGCATATGTGGCGAATGACGAAGCTCATATGGATAGATTTGATGATGATGATGTTGAGATGAGGCTTTGCTATGATGAGATGAAGCGAGGCCTGATGTGAGATAGCCTTGGTCTAATCCAGATGGGATCATTCCAAGCATGTTGACAACTCGGTGAAATGGTTCGAGTTTGAGGATAATGGTTTGCTCGAGAGGCGCTTGAGCTAGTATGGAAATAGTCATCGAGGAGGATGACTAGAAGGATGAGATTTCATCGTTGTTGAAGGTTCTAGCATGCTCAAAGCAAGAGTACGCTGGGCAAATTCGATAGTCCCAAAAGACTACTGATTGGTAGTCGAGTACTCTGGGCAGATTCGATAGTCCTAGGCACGGGCTGCGACGACGTGCGGAGTTATGTCTAGAACCGGGGTTTCCATTAGCCCTTGACGGACGGCTGAAAGAATGTGCCGGTCATTCAATAAATGGTGGCATCGAAGCAATGATAACAGTGATAGCCAGAGTCATGGATGTTGGTTGTATCGTCATTCGGTCTCAAGAGCTGTATTTTCTTGGTGCTTATCTGATCTTGGTTTAGGCCTTGGGGGTTTGTACTTGGAAAACATCGCCCTTGACTCGAGTGATAATTGCTTTACTTTAAATGTTTGCTTTGCTATGTTTACTTCTGCTTAGTGTGTGTCTGGGGGCTATCACTGTAGAAAGAGGTGGAGTGGGAGGGTTGGATTCCTATTCCTTTTCCTTTATGCTCTTTTGGTATGTTGTTAGTTAATTTACCGCTCACTAAGACTGTTGTCTGACTCAAGGCTTTATGTTTTAACTCTTATTGCCTTGGGCTGTTCATCCACTTTGGGATGGGCAGACTAGGTAGCAGGTGACAGGTGTTGTTCTTAGTTTCCACGACGTTGATGACGAAGACGAGCTGGAGGCTTGCATATTATTTTCTTACTATATGTACTGGATGTTCCGCTGCTTTGTATAATTCTCTGAGTGATATGTAGTGAGGCTGGATGTATTGACTGTTCAGATGTTGTATTCAACTATTATGAAGTTTTATTGATGAGATTCTATTCTGTGAAGCTTCACTATATATATTCTCTATTGTATTTTATCCATGCGTTGTGAGTAATACGATAGATCCTGCTGTTTTTAATTTACCTTGGCAATCGTCCATCGCTGCCTGGCACACTTTCCAGCGCACTATTACCTTGTTCAGTGCAGGGGTCATGGGCAGTCGTCACATTGGCATACGGATTGGAGGCCATGCTCCTAGTTGAAACCATCGTACCTTCCCACCGTAGGATCCACTATAACCCAGAAGAGAACGAAGAACTCCTTCACATGTCTTTGGATCTAATTGAGGAGAGAAGAAATGATGTAGCCCTCAAAGCAGCAGCCCACAAGCAAAAAATGGCAGTACAATACAACTCCAAGGTCAAACATCGTATCTTACAAGAAGGAGATCTTGTCCTTAAGCGAATCTTCCCTCGCCCCGGAGCACTAGATCCAATCTGGGATGGACCATATGTAATTCATAAAGATCTCCACAATGGAGCTTATATTTTGTCAACAGTGGACGGAGAGGTGTTTCAGAGGGCATGGAACATCCAACACCTCCGTCGATACTTTTCTTAACTTGTACTGCCCATATGAAGTGAATTAATAAAGAGAATCAGTGGACGTAGGCATTTTCGTGCCGAACCACTTTAAAAACCTTGTCTCTTTTTTAGCTTGTTCCTTTATATCTTGGCTGCTTGTTAACTTTATCCTTTTCTGTTGAACAAAACCCTGTGCAAATAGCATTTTCACTCAAGGCGCTCCACAACGCGACTTCTCCTGGACAAGACCTAACAGGTACTATACGAATCTTTGCCCTCGCCAATGAGACACTTTTGCTCCAGCATCCCTCTACTGCGGGTTAACTCATTGCTCGCGACGGCCCTCAAAGCCAACTGTAATGAGCCGATTATAAGCCACCGAGAAGGCCGACTATAGCCGAGGCAGCTCATTACGGCGTTCGGCTCGCCGGCAGCCGTGAACCTACTTTAAGCCCCAACATAAGGTGTGGCCAGCCAAGGGTAGTTCACGGTTGACGATCGGCACCCACGCTAGCCGGCCACAGTAAATCGAATAATACCCACGATTACGGACCATAATGGCCCGGGTAGTTACTGTGCGCGATCTCGGCTCCGGTGTGTCTTAAGTACGGCTGTGGTAAAAAAGATTAACTCCCCGCGGAGGTGTAAGATGGGTGACAAATGTCTCCAAGACCCACAGCTAGGGAAAGTGACTACAAAGCCCGTTTGCCATGAAATTAAGCACATCGAAGGCCTTCCGTGATTGGAAGTTTTTACTTTATCTCATATTTCAATTTTATTTAAAAGACTTTTCTCCTATCCTCTATAACGATCCCTAAAGTACAGGACACAGAATAGGAGATATTCGCTAATGGGAGTGGGAACTCACAACGGGACACTAGGCCGCTTTCCATACTCGGCCATACAAGATATTCAAAAACTGCCGTCTACAATTAGAACATGAAAGGCGGTATTTTCTTCTTTTGTGTACAAATACATGGCTATAATTTATTCATACATCACACTAGCATTGCAAGGCATGAAATTATGTTTTCAGCGAGAACTTGACATCAAACACAATTGAATTACAAGCTCACGCACAGCTATATTTCTCACACAACGTGTCAAAATAGCAAAAAACATTCGAAAATGACAAAATCAGCTTTAGTTAAAAAATTACACGTCAAGAATAATGTTGTTTATTACAAGTAGCATAATTACAACCTAAAGGTTACATTACTGTTTTGGGACTAACATATACAACAATGTCAAGTCCACAAAAAGATATCCAGGTCAAGTCAAGGAGCCGGCTGCATTGGAGCTTTGCCCATGTCCTGCTGCCCACCTGTCCGGTCAAAGAAAGAATTCATTAGTGATAAGCAACCAGGTTAACGGAAAGACTAGGAGGGAAGGCTTACCAGCGCCTGCTTCCTGACCATCCCGATCATCATCCTCTACTTGCACACCTGCCTCCTCAGCGGCAAGCAGCCGCATACCCTCCTTCACCGCCACCTTTTCCTCCTTGGTAAACTGGGCAGTGACCACATCCATTCTGAAGACTGCACCACCCTCTTTATCCGCATCAGCCCTAGCCTCCTCCAGAGCCCTGAGATAAATCCTGGCCATAACTCGGGGGTAATAGTCCATCCAGGATAAGTTACCCTGTTTCCAAGTGCGGAAATACATATCCTGGAGCATCTCATCCATCATCCCCTCATTTTCCTCAAGCTCCCTCATTCGGGTCTCAGAAGCACGCAGCTTTGCAACGGCAGCATCCCTCTCCGATCGATATCGTGAGCGATCAGCCTGAAGGGATATCCTCATCGCCTCCATCTCCTCCTTCAACCTGGACTGAGCAAGCTCCGCGGCCTCGAGTCTCCCCGATAACTCCTGTACCCGCTCGAGGTCCGCTTGTCGAACCTCATCTACCGTCGCAATGGCCATGTCAATCCGCTCCTTGCAGGCGGCCTCCATTTTTCGCAACTCTGCCCTGCTGGCCTCTTCCATAGTCTTCTTCAATTGCCTAGATGCGGCCTCGTGCTGAGAAATTTGAATGGCTTGATCGGCAAGTTGCTTAGCCTGGTCGGAAACCATTAACCGTAACCGAATGTTCGCACTTCCAATTTCCTCCCCGGCCTTGACTAGTCGGGCATGATGCCCCATCAATTTCTTGGTCTCCTCGGCAACCCGGTCGATGTTCGCCTTAGCTTCATCCCCCAGAGTTACAACCCAGGTGGTAAGCAAATCAAGGTCCAGGGACTTAGCTTCGTCAAGCACCCGTACCATAGGATTGCGAGGGAGAACGTGCTCACCAGTAGCCTCATCGAAGGAGATGTCATGAGAGGCCGGGTCCAGGTCTGGATGACCCGCAAACGGGTTACGAACCAAGCCAGGATGATCTATCGGGGTGAAGGTTGGATTCTCAGACGGATGTGGGGAAGGCATAAACGCAGTATCATCCTCCGTAATATCGTGAATAGGCTGGAGTGGGGCCGGAGGACTAGGAAGAGATTCAAACGAGGATCGACTCCTCTTCCTCTTTTGTATATCTTCTTCAATAACTCCAAGAAGAGGACGATAACTGACTACGTCTCCAGGGCGGTTAGTAGGGGGCTTCGGTTGGGCAGAAGCTTTAAGGAGTCTGTATTGTTCAAGCCTGTGCCGAAGATCTGAGGTCTTGGCTGTTTTGCCTGCTCCTGGAATAAAAACCAAGTATCACCAGCATGCATTGAGCCATCATTCAAGAATTAAAAAGAATAAAGAGAAATTCACCTTGAATCGCAGAAGTTGCCTCAGTAGAAGCACTCCCGGAAGATAAATCGGCGCCGGTCCCGGCCTTATCAGCTTTCTTGGGCTTCTTCGCCAAGGCCGGACCTTCCTCCAACTCTTCAAAGGCTTGGCGGAGAGCGTCATCTGTCCACTCTTGAATCACGCCTGCCTGCCCAGGAGGCAAAGCCCTGGTGCCATCACCACCCTGTCCTTCGCCACCATCATCGTCGTGACAATCAGTGTCACCTTCTCTACCACTTCCGCTCTCCGCCTCACCTCCTTCATCCTCTCCTTTTCCCCCCTCCACTTTTTCCTCCTCCTGAACATCTGGATGTGTGCTGGGAGAGGGTCCATCGGACTTTTTGAGTTTCATCCCCCCGGCGACTGGATGCATCGAGAAGGGTCTCCTTTTACTGCTCTTCGCCGTGGCCCCTCCTGTAGCTTTGGCAGCCCTCTCCTCCGCCGTGTCTCTCTGCTTAACCACGGACTGATGTGGTAGAATCAGGTTATGCCCCAGGAGTGTAGCATTCCTGGTCAAGTAAGAAGCCGACCTATCCCTTCCCGTAATGGCTTCTATTTCCACAGCCATCTGAACCAGGCGATCGTTTTCCACGACCGTAAAGCCACCTGTCGCTAGCAAGAAATAAAAGCACATGAGAAGAAGCATTGCAGTCAGAACGGAAATCATAAATAAGCTTCAACTTACAGCCAGAGGTGAAGCGACGGATGGAAACAGAGTCATCCTTGATGAAAAACCATTCTTTCTTGAACATGTTGAACTTCGAATATAAGTCCAGGACCGGCTTGAAAGATACGGCTGATTCCAAGCTAATGTATGGAGACCCCTTCTTATAGCCTCTCAGATTGTACAAATACCGGATCTCCCGGTTGGAGGGAGGACGCCCGTATCTCCTCTGAAAAATGACAAACAGGCTCACCAGGATGGCGTAGGAGTTAGGCTGAAGCTGAAATGGAGCCACCTTCAAGTAGGTGATGAAGTTGAGTATCCAAGGATTGATCGGGGGGATGGCCCCACACATACAATGGTACCTACTGTAAGCGAAATATCCTTCGGGGGGATTATATGGCATCACTCCCACCCCCGGCATTAGCATGCGCGCTCTGTCAATCCCAAAGGAGCGGGAAATAACATCAAGCTGCTCGCTTTTGAGAGAGCTAGGGAAACAATCAGGAGGTGAGTTCAGAAGCTCCTGAGGGCCGTACCCATCTACTAGTGACCTCGGGGTGGGCCCATGACGTCCCGGTCCTGACTGAGCTGGGGGCACTGCGGAAGGATCTTCTCTGTCCTGGGATTTCTTCTTGTCAGAGCGAGTTTCAACTTTATGAGACATTATCTACAACACGACAGTACATCGTTAAAACAAAGGATGTAGAGAAATAAACAAGCAAGTGCGTACAATCTAGAATTTCATTTATAATTCGAAACATAAAAGGTTCAAGGTTCGTCCGACATTCGAACTCAACCGGTAGTTCAAGCATGAAGCGTCATTCGGTTGTCCAAAGACTTCGGATTCATTCGGTTGACCAAAGACATCGAAGCTCATTCGGTAGTCCGAAGACTTCGAGTTCATTCGGTACTTAAAGTGCCCCGAGTTCATTCGGTAAGACAAGTCTGTGAGTTCATTCGGTACTCGAACTCCACGAGTTCGTCCGGCAGTTTGAAACGCGAAGGTCATTCGGCAATCACCTGATTCGGTAGTCAAGCGTGATCCGGCAAATCTGATTCGGCTATCTCATTTGGTAAGGAATAACGAGAGACATGGAGCCCATATTTATAGGCAAACAAAGATGACCGGACCAACCGGTTCGGTACGTAGGACCGAATGGGGACGTCCAAGCTGAAACAAACACGACATATGCTGGCATATGCCCCACTTTGGGGGGCGAATGTTGGGTGTGTTTCCACCACTGCCGAACCGGATTCACAACCATGGAAGACCGAACCAGTTCATTTCCAAAGCCTAACCAAGCCAAGGTAAACACTACCGGACCAGCTACCTCCCAGGTGCTACCGAACCAGCTACCTCCCAGGTGCTACCGGACCAGTCCCAGCTCCACTCACTACCGGACCAGCTACCTCCCAGGTACCACCGGACCAGACCTCAGCTCCACTCACTACCGGACCAACTACCTCCCAGGTACCACCGAATCAGAGGCCACTCCACCTACCACCGAACCAACCTTTGCTCCACACTACCGAACCAGCCACTCCACTGCCCACCGAACCAAACCCAAAGTCTCACCACCGAACCAAACCCAAAGTCTCACCACCGAACCAATCCACGTCCCTCTCATCACCGGACCAAGGTATTGCCGAACCAATACTGCCAGGCCAGATTACATCGGCCCAGGCCCGCCAACAGCTATATACATCCAAGACCCCTACCCCCAGCCTCACTCTATAAATAGAGGGGCAGGGGTACAACAATGGGGGACAAGTTTGAGAGCTCAAGCACGGATAGAACTTTCAAACAACTTTCATATACTTGTATCAAAGCTTTGTACTTGTAATCTGAATAGTAAAGGAGAATAACATATAAAGTGGACGTAGGCACGTTCTGGCCGAACCACTATAAATCTGTGTGTCTTTTACAGTTTAGTCCCTGCTTTTCATATATTTGCATTAATCACCCAGATCACTAAAAACAACATAAAATCAACTAAATCATACAACTTGGAGGTGTTTGCCCATTTTTTGTGCAAACACACACTCTTTTGCTTATTCTGTTGTGCAACACTATAAAGCCTAGATAGTGTTTTCTTTACTATCGAGACAATATGATTAGAGTTTAATTCTGTTTGTATAAATCTATTACTCCGTTGTATATCACTGTGGTATGTGATTTGATATTTGGTTCACTTAGTTATTACTGTTTCTTCTATTTTATATATGTGATGATGATTATATTTCATTCGGTGTGCTATGAGATATGCAACAGGTTTGTGATATTTTTTTCAACCCATGACAATCGTCCTACATTGGCTAGGCACTGCAGCAGCGCACTATTTAGTTATATTGAGTGCTGGTGGTGTAGAGTGATTGTCACACCTTTGGAATGCTGAGACTAGGCTCAAATACAAAATGTAACAACCGCATTTCTAGAAACATGGAATCAAGGCCAAAAAGTGCCATTTGAAGTCGCGTCATGTCAAGAAGTATGAATCATTAGGTTTTAGATGGTCTACGAACTACATAGATAAATATAATTTTAAAACATTCAACATTTTCTGATCTCACAGCAAAAGGAGTACAATATAAATATAGAAAATAACTTAAACCAATATCATCTCATAATAGTCGTAGTCCATACTGGAAGTGTGTAAATAGAGTATCTAAATAAAAGTACAAAATAAGTCTAGCTGGTAAACACAATAAGATACATAGAAAAGTGATTATAAACAAATATATCTCCAAAATGCACTGTCACCTCTTCCAAGCACCTTATCCTTATCATTTAAACTACTACTCTGTCCTCACAAAAGATATAAAGAGTGACAAATTTGGGGATTAACCAAGGTCTGCTGAGTGAGTAATATCACTTGTGCTATGGTGTTTAACATGTAATTAAATTATCACTTATAATCTACATAGCCTAAGGGTGTTTATTTGTGTGCGTACACTATGTATAAAATGTTAGTCAATTTACACGCTATGGGGGTAACAACCTAAAATTTAGCTAACCATGCATTAAGAAAATATTCTCAATTATAAATTGCTAAGTTGCACCACACCGAGCATACATCACAATGCCTGGGCATGCACATCGATCATTGAATCCCAATGATATTTTTCCACCACAGCATCTAGCAACTCCTCGTTAATGCCCAAATCCTATGCCCTTTATTATTCTGTCTGCAACAAAAAGGGTCGATCAACAGTTAGAATCCCCCATCGGTGAAACCACTTAATGGCACCCTCATCATACTATTATGGACGTCCCAATCTCCTTTCCTCCATAATCAGCGAATATGTGACCCGAGCTAGCTAAAGTAACAGTAAGAGCATCTAATTATAATATAATCGCACATAGCATTGAATGTCACGTCGTACAATGTTATCAAGTGTGAACCTAGTACGTCACTAACACTGAAAAAGTCCATTATGTTATACAGCTCTATGCAGTTACATAAACTCTCGAATGTTAAGGAAGTGAGAACAAATTTCCTCGAACTATCCTACTTGGCCTACACTTAGTCTAGGTTCAACCTGGGCTGTGTATAGCAATTCAGACATTTGATACTAAATGTGATGACCATAGGAATCAAATCCCTACAGCATGGGAAACAACATGACCGAGAAAGTGAACCTCCTTACGCCAAAAGTGACATTTGAAAATTTTCTCTTTCAACTTATGTTTATGGAGAGTACTTAGAACTTCTCTCAGATGTAGCTTGTGCTCTTCCTCGCTTTTCGAGTAAACAAGTGTAACATCAAGAAAAATTACCATGAACTCATTCAGAAATTCCCTAGAGACTCGACTCATGAAGTTGACAAAATATGCTGGTGCATTGGTCAGTCAAAATGACATACTAATCACTCATAAAGTCCATCAACTATACAAAAAGCGATTTTTTGAAGGTTGTCCTCGACCACATGCAACTGATGGAATCCGGTAACCAAGTCAAGTTGAGAAAGTATTAGTGCTCCAACTAACTGATCAAGTAGGTCATCAATCCATGAAAAAGGACAACGATCCTTCTTTATCAGCTTATTCAATTCACGAGATGTAAATCCTTAAACGGACATCCGCTTTAGTAGCAAAGGTAACAGGTGCTCCCCATTCTAAAATAATTCTTCGAATAAAGCCTACACCAATAATTCATTCACCTACTAAGCTCGCGTCTTTCTTTGGAATCAATATTCCTAATGGGTAAGGCAACAAGTCTGGTATCCTTTTATAAATTAATTTGAAATTAGATCTCCCTATGAGGAGAGTGACTAGAAACTCTGGTAAAGACGTTTGGGTAGTCATGTACTAGATGTATGGAAGCTAACTCATCACATTTCAAGTTTGGGAAATACTGGTAACTCAACATAATAGAACTTTTAGGATCGTAGTAACCTTAAGACTATGCCCACTATAACTACCCAAACAGACCACCTTCGTATCACAATCTAACACTGCTCTATATATAGCCATCCAGCCTATCCTCAAAATTAGACCAAACCTTGAAAATCCTTACACAAAATCATCACAATCCAATTCGATGCCTATAATATATAACTTCAAACCCTTATAAATTAAGGACAAATGGATAGATCCTCCAACAAGACTTTACATTATAATAAGGTCTGTAACAATACTAGTCTCTACGTGCAATAACAAGGGGCATATGGAAAAAGATTGCAAAAGGAATCTTATAAGGTCAAATGTTACAGCTATAACCAGTTTGGTTATATGACAAAGATTTGAACTAATTTAGATGGACAAAAAGTGATATGAATATCTCCTTTAAAAATCATCTTGACCTAATTTTATTGACTTTAAATAAAATGGAATATACATGAATAAACTATTGAATAGTTATATACAACTAATGGAATAGACTATGTATAAATTTTGTAAATGAATAAGGTTGAAATTGTATATTGATACTTGTTTAAAACATGAATTATAAAAATTCCAAAGTTAAATCCAGAAAGAAGAAATAAATAGAAAGAAAAGTGAAGTAGAATTCAACTAGTTTAGGCATTTGAAAACATAGTTCAAACGTTTGAAAATCTATCTCAAAAGTCTAAAATAAGGAACCAGACATCTGCATTTAAGTACAATAAAACTTGAAAGAAGAACACTAAATTATGACTAGGTTCAGACATTTGAAATTTACATTTAGGTGTCTAAAATCGAAAGTCAGATGTTTAAAAGTAAATTCGGACATCTGATTACTTGTAGGTGTTTTTGGCATAGGGCGTCAGACGTTTGAACCAAAATTTCAAATGTTTGAAAGAGTTTCAGACATCTAAATACTTGATTCGAACGTCTGAATTTCTGTAGACAACCAAGATTGAACTTAGAGCTAGTGTAGGCCAAGTAGGATAGTTTACGGAACCTTGTTCCCACTTCTTTGAGTTTTGCGAGTTATATAACTGCACGAAGCTGAGTAACATGATGGACTTGTTTCATACTCGGTGACATACTTAGGGTCACACTTCATTATGCTGCATAACATGACACTTAATGCAGCATGCAATTGTATCGCAATCAAATGCTCTTATAGTTACTATAGCCAGCTCCAGACACATATTTGCTAATTATGAATGATAGGAGACGAAAATGTCCATAATAGTAGGAAAACATGCGATTAAGCGATTGCGCTTATGGGGGAGTCAGATTGTTGATTGACCCTTTTTGCTGTAAGCTAAATAATAAAGAGCATAGGATACATGCACCAACAAGGAGGATACTCAATGATTTGGTGGTAAGTTATCATCAGGATTTTGTGCTCTATATGTGCACTCAGGCATTGTAATATATACTCGGTGTGGTGCAACATAACCGATTTATAATTAAGAATATTTTCTCAATGTACAATTAGGTGTATTAAGGGTCGTTAATTTATAGTGTGTAAATTGACTAACCCTTTATACGTAGTACACGTACAAAAATGAACACTCTTAGGTTGTGTTGATTATAGGTGATAATTTAGTTACTTGTTCACACCATACCACTCGTGATATTACTCGCTTGCCTTATATGTTGTTTTGTTAAACTTCCAATCGAAATCCTCAAGCTTTTTGCCTTTAATTTAATTTATATGTAAGCCTTCTTCTACAGTTTATCTTGTTAATTGTTTTTATTAGATCTCTTTTTCCCCATTCGATTTGAAATTTATTTGAATAATTTGATTTCGAAATTTAGAAGAAGGAGAAAAGAATAGAATTTGAAGCTAGGGTTCTGTGGTGCTGGATTAGAGAGGAATGAACATAGAATGAATTTGATCGTGCCTTTCTCTAGGATTCATAAATTGATTATTCTATCCGAGCAACAAATTGTATCATTATCGCATATTAACCAATTTATACTCAAAATTACACCTAAACCTACAAAGTCGAGCACATACGAATTACAAAACAAAATTTATCCACACGAAAAACTTTACATCAGTGCATCTTAATCTGAGAGTGGCATACCCACCAATCGGATTATCCACACGCAAAAATGTAACTAAATAAGTAATATCTAACCCCTATATATTACAAAAATCTTTTGACATAAAAGAGTGTGTAACTGTAATGACTCGTATTACTTATTGGAGGATCGTAAAGTATTATCTTTAAATCAATATGAGGCCATATGACTCTAGAACTATTGAAATGCCTATTAGTGACGTTTCCTATATTTAGAGTTTTTCCAGATGATTTTTCTCTTTAAAAATTTGCAACGGTAATAACTTTTGAAAAAAACCAAATTAGCATATGCAAGCACTTTTTGAAAGATACGATGTTTTCCCTTTACGTAGAGTAGTCATAATTGCAATTTGGACTTAATGGTTGGGAGATATGGCAGTTTGAAGATTGGAAGTTTTTGGAGCAGCTTATTGGGTAATTAGTGAGTTTGGGGATAGGCTCATTAACTCATTTCGGGTTTTACACCTATATTGGCTGAAACATACATCTCCAAATCATTTCTAACATCTCCTAAATAGATCTAAGCCTCTATTAAATCATTTTACACCCCCAAACCTTCTCTTTTCTTCTCCAAATCAATCGTAGATTAGCAAGTGGATTTATTAGAGATCTTCGAATCTACATTTTTGGGGAGGAAAAATCATATCTTTACTGTTCATTTTCAGATTTGCCTCGATTAGCATGCAAAACTTGGATTTTGGAGGTTTTGGTAAGTGATTTATTATCTCTCACCATACCACATATGTATCTATAGGTTTTAACATGTTTTGGATTCATTTTTAAAGTCAATATTAAGTTTTAATGCTATTTTAAAACTCAACATGTAGTAAAAACATGAATAAATGGATATTTGGATATATGATTGCCTTAATAGATGTTAGCTATGTGGTATACACCTTATATAATGACTGCTTTAATTGATTGTGTTATTTACATGTCTAAATGTTGTTTGGTACATGAATGGTATTTTTTGTATGCTTATATGTTAAAAATGCTCATCGGAGTGAACTAGTGGTAGGAACCATGAGATTTGGACTATGACGGATAGGCTCTAGAGCGTTTTGTAACATTCCCTATCTGAAGGCCTGCAGCTAAGCGCTACAGATGCTACAGTCATCAACGGTATTAACTTCCGGTGACCAAATACGGTAATGTTAATGGTATCCATAATATCAGAAGCACTTGAATATGAAATAAAAATCATCACAAATTAAAACATTTTTATGATTACATTTCAAACAGCATTTCATATCCAAGTTACATAATCCCAAATGTTTCTCAGCTTTAGATCAAATATAATTATTACAAAATACGCCAAGAGCAACATATGAAGATGCCCCCTTGGATGACTAGAGTATTAAATAGTCATAATAGACTTAATACAACATAGTGGAAATAAAAACATAACAACTCCTAAATATAGCTAGCGTCAGCCTCCTGCTCGTCTTTGGAAGCTTTATTTGTCCACCTACAAACCTGAAAATCCTCAACCCTTAGCCTACTCGAATAAATTTTAAGCGCCCGAGAGTTTAAGGGGAAAAACATAAACTTCGAGTTAGACATAAAGCTTGGTGTGGATAATACTATGCATCTCGGTTATTTGACATTAAGTGAGACCACGCCACTTAGCGGAACGAGTTTCCCCTCACTAATATTCTTTTAAAACATGTCTTTTACAAATCTTAATCCTGCAACCAAAACTGGTTAAAACAATAATATCAATATCATGAAAGCATATAAATCAGGTAACAAATGGATTATTTGTCTAAACAATATAGTTTTGTTTGGCTAACTACTAACCTTTGGCTGACTCGGGCCTACCAGACAAAATAAATAATCTAACTTCTGTTAGATACTCCTCTTCTGGACAGTCTGTCCCTAATGTACTTCTCTAGTGTCAACTGATCCTAATGATTTTACGGTCTCACCAATAACCTATTTTCTCCCTGTATATTCCTTTATGTGTGTAACATCATTTTATTCTTACCTGTGACAACACCCTACACACTAGAATTTTGGACTAAATTAGCTAAGGGCTGATAGCTAATGTATAGGGTGTGACTCTATACCAGTCCCATCTGGTATTCTAATATCTGAGTCGTTTTACTTAGGGTTAACTACCCATAAATTTTCCTTGAAAACCTTTTCTTTCAAAATGATTTAATCCTTTAAATCATACTTTAGACAAGGAAAATATAATCTATGCTTTACTCAAATCACCTTGCCATGTAATATATATTTTACACAAATCTTTGTTGATGAAAACATTCAAACCTTTGAAAGTACCCCTTTCGAATCCATTGAAGGTATCCCTTACAAAACTAAGTAAACCACTTTGATTTACAACCTTAGGCCGAAGGCCAAAACATACCCTTTCGAAAGCCTTCATAATAAACCTTCCGAAACCATTGAAAACCATCACTTTCGAAAGCTTTAAAACCTTAAACATCCTATCTTTAAAACGTTTAACACTGTCTTTCGAAAACATTAGAAACCTTCCTTTTAAACCTTTCGAAACCATTTGCTTCGAAAGGTAAAAAGCGGCAGCAATGGGTTTCTACCCCTTTGAAAGCATTTACTTAAAACAAAAGGCGCAACCTCATTCGAAACCATTACTTCAAAACGTTTTGACCCAGTCGAAAGTCAACCGTCAACCAAGTCGAAAGCATTCCTTTCGAAAGCAAAGCAGGTGCATTTCCATTTGAAAGCAAAATAACGCTTCAACCCTATCAGAACCCCTTATTTCGACCCAATACCTTCTGCCTATATCCAATTCACTATGTACCAAATCATTGATACTATGTGCATTGGTTTTGATGGTGATGGAGGCGGAAGTACCCAGTCAGAACCTAGGTGTCGAAAGTGGTGAAACATGTAAAAAGCATGTAAAATTTGATTTTTAGCTTTTTAAAGTAATCTTTTCAACTAACCTGCCTTGTTTGTCAAAGTATAATTGGTTGCTAATTTTTCTTTTCTAAAAGTTCTGCTGAAATTTCAAAAATGAACAATTTAATTTATTTACAAAATACCCCTTCTCCTTTTATAAATATATAAAACATTTAAGTCCCATACCTTAATTTTATATATTCATCAAAACACATAGGAAAATTCTACAACAATTCCTATAGATCATTTTTAATATATTTTCTAACATATATAAATTTCAGACTCAAAACATATCTAATTTAGCCATAAATTATTTTAAACCCAAATATCCATTTTCCTCACTAGAAAATTAATATAAAATCCACATTAATTCAGAAAATTATGAAAATTGAAACCCATCTCTAAAATATCAATTCTAATCTAAATCTAAAATCGCAAGGCATTTAGATGTCATTAAATAGGGTTTTAAAATTAAAACATATCATAAAATCTATATGAATTAGTATAAATCATCAACAAGCATATATATTTATTTCTAACAATCAAAACATGGCCAAACCTTGCAAAATAATTCGGATTTAAGCAATTAAAAAAACATAAGATGTAGTCATTATTCACCTTAGCTTTGTGATTAAGGAGTTGAGATTTGATCTTGAGTTATATTGATTTGCTTCTTCCTTTAGCTTATCTTCCTCTTGTCCTTGCTTAATGGTGGCCATCCTCTTAGTTTTAATTTTTGCAAATGAATGTACGAAATGAATGGGTGTAAGGGTTTAGGATAATAGAACGTGTCTTTTCCTATTTTGCCCCTTATCTAACTTCCCTAACTTATTTTATTGTAACTCATGTTAGTTCATTTGTTAACATGGCACGACCATCCTTACTAATCACAAATCTCAATCCCTTAATCATTACATTATTTTATTTTATTTAACCAATCAAATATCCTAAATAATATTACTAAAAATAAGGGTCGTTGCAGACTCCCCTCTTTAAAGAATTTCATCCTTGAAATTATGATAAGGTACTCAACAAATCAATTAAAAAGGTAAAGCATACCATTAAACAAATCAGGATAAGCGTCCCTAATCCTGCTCTCAGTCTCCCAAGTACAGTCTCTCTCATCATCGCTCCACTGGACTTTAACTAATCTGACTATCTTGTTCCTTAGCCTCTTCTCATCTCTCGCGACTATACAAACTGGCTTTCTAACTATAGTCAAATTCAGCTCTACTACTAAGTCATCTAACACAGTCGGTGCTAAAGTAGTCTCCGGGTCGCTAATACATTTTCTTAGATGAGAAATATGAAAAACATCATGGACTCCTGCCAAACTGTCCGGTAACTCTACTCTATATGCGAGTTTCCCGATCCTTTCTATATAGGAAGTGGTCTTACAAATCTCAGTACCAACTTCCCTGATTTCCCGAATCGAATTACACCTTTTGTTGGTGAACCCTTAATAAAAACATGATCACCAATGGAGAACTCTAAGTCTTTCCATCTTCTGACTCATAACACTTTTTCCTAGACTGAGTTTTCTTCATCCTATCCCGAATTAACTCAATCTTCTCTGCAGCTTCTCTAACTAAATCCAAACCAGGAACCAACCTATCCTCGGTCTCTAACCAACAAACTGGTGATTTGCATGGCCTTCCATACAAAGCTTCAAACGGTGCCATCCCTATACTAGCCTGATAACATTTTTTATATGAAAACGCGACTAAATGTAGATGGTCTTCCCATGATCCTCCAAAATCTAACACACAAGCTCGTAACAAATCCTCTAAGACTTTATTAACTCTTTCCGTTTGCCCATCGGTCTGTGGATGGTAAGCGGTACTCATCTTAAGCTCGGTTCCTAAAATCTTCTATAGACTCTTCCAGAACTCGCTAGTGAACAAAGAATATCTATTGCTTACTATACTACTAGGAATTCCATGTAGTCTAACTATATTCTTCAAAAATAACTTAGCCAAAACAGGTGTCATCCTAGTTGACTTAACTAGAATGAAATTGGCACTCTTGGTTTATCTGTCCACTATGACCCATATTTTTTCATTTCCTCTATTAGATCTTGGAAAACCGTATATAAAATCCATAGAAATAGAATCTCACTTCCATACTGGAATATCTAAAGGCTGAAGCAATCCATTTGGCTTTTGATGTTTGGCCTTTACCTGTTCACAGTTCAAACACTATTTTACCCGTAAGCCTAAATCCCTCTTCATACCTTCCCAGAAGAAACTCATCTTCATGTCCTGATACATCTTAGCTCCTCCCAGATGAATATTGAACTTCGAACGATGGCATTCTTCTAAAACTTCCTTCCTAATGTCTCCCACATTCGGAACACACAACCTTCTTTTCTTTCTCAACCACCCATTTTGGTCAAGACTAAAATCCTTCAGGCCATCACTCTCTGTTCCATCACTTAACCTTCTGATCCATTCAATTTGTAATGGATCCTCCTTCTGCTTAGAAGCAATCTTTTCGATCATCATCGGTCGAACTTCTAAACATGAAAACATAGCAGTCTCCTTACTAGATCTAGCATTAGATCTCCGATGTATTCTACATGTCGTCAATGCTTCCAAATCTCTCTACTCAGCTATCATTGCCAACACTGCATTCTGATGTTTTTTGCTAAGCGCATCTGCAACCTTATTGCCCTTTCCTGGTGTGTACTCCATACCTAAATCATAAGCAGCTAAGAACTCTAACCACCTCCATTGTTTCATATTCAACTCCTTTTGAGAGAAAAAGTACTTTAATAACTTATGATCCGTATATAACTCAAATCTTTCGCCCAAAAGGCAATCACTTTACCTCTTTGCATTAACACAGCTTCTAATCCAGTTCCACACGCATCTATATAAACTACCAAATCATGATTCCCTTCCGGAACAACCGACACAGGTGCATGAGTTAATAAGTTTTTCAAGCTCTGGAATGCTTCCTCACACTTATGGGTCCAAACAAACTTCACATCCTTTTGCGTTAGTTCAATCATCGGTGCTACTATTCATGAAAAATCCTTTATGAACGTCTGATGATACCCAGCTAATCTAAGAAAACTCTTTATCTCAGTCACTGTCCCGGGTCTCTTCCAATTATTCACTACTTCAATCTTAGTCGGGTCTACAGACAACCGTTTCTCTGACACTACATGACAAAGAAACTTCACTTCTTTCTTCCAGAAATGACACTTAGAAAATAGCTGATGTTGCCTCAACGTCTCAAGAACAACTCTAAGATGAACTTCATGCTCCCTTTCATCTCTAGAGTATATCAAAATATCATTTATAAAAACCCACACAAACCTATCCAAGGGCTCTCAAAAAATTTGGTTCATCAAATCCACAAAGAATGATGTCGCATTAGTTAGTCCGAACGACATCACTAATCATTCGTACGATCCATATTTAGTTCTAAACGCCGTCAAATGAATACTGTCTTCTACTACTCTAAGTTGATGGAAACCTGTTGCCAAATCCAACTGGAAAAATACCTTAGCTCCACTCAACTGGTCGAACAAATCGTCAATTCTTGGCAACAAATATCGATTCTTTTTCATTTTCTCATTCAACTTACGATAATTGATACATAACCTTAACGATCCCTCCGACTTCTTAGCAAACGTTGTGGCTACTCCCTAAGGTGAACTACTTGGCCTAATAAAACCCTTGCCTTTCAAATCTACTAACTGCACCTTTAGCTTCCTTATCTCGGTACGTGTCATCTTGCTTGGCGATCTACTCACTGGTTCTGCTCCAGGTATAATCTATCTGAAATTCAATGGTTCCTTTCAGTGGCAATTCTACTATAGGATCAAAGACATCTACGAATTCTTTGACCATGAAAAATCGATCTAACTCGTCATCTACCTCCATAACACCCAACAAAGCACTCACCTCATAGCTAGGATTTTCTATGGTATATACAATTCGATCACTACAGTCAGGGTGTCTAAGCGATATTTTCCTTTCATGGCAAAATATCCTAGCATCGTATTTATTAAACCAATCCATACCCAAAATAATTCTGAACCCTACGAAATCAAACACATGCAAACTGCAAACAAAGGTATGCCCTAATAAATCAAACTCTAGGTGGTCAAACTTCATCCCAAGTGTCGCATACCCTCCTATCAAATTTGCAACTCTTAAGGAAGTAACTAAATATGAGGGTTCTAGGTTAAGCTTATCTACCAAACAACGAGATATAGAAGAATGCGATGCACCAGTATCAAACAGAATGCTGACTGACATACCATGAATCTGAAGCATACCTCCCAACACTACTTTCCCTTTTTCCTCTGCCTCGAGGTAGCTGGCTCCGATGTAAAAACCTTGCCCTTCCCATTCTTAGCAGGCTCCTTGCACTGGTTTTTATAATGTCCAATTTGATTGCAGTTAAAACACCTCACCTCTTTCTTCTCCGCGGCTTTCGTTCCTTTGCCTGTCCGGCACTCATGGGCATAGCGTCCCTTCTTGTCACATTTAAAGCAGATGACCTCCGACTTTCCTTTCTTGGCAGCTCCGCCCTTTTGAGCTCCTTTCTTCTAGAATGACTTTCTTTTCTGACTCTGCCCCACCTGGACTTCCTTTGCCTTATTTAACTCTAGAAAAACAAGCATCTCCTCATTCCTCGGAGCCATTTCAACTACAACATCACATAGATCACTGATATGCAGTAATATAGCCTTTGCCAACTCAGGCTTCAACCCCCTAATGAACTTCTCGTTCCTCTTAATCAAAGTGTCTACAATGGCATAAACATACCTTACCAATTTCTCAAATCTTGTAGCATACTCCAACATAGTCATCTCTCCCTACTCCAACTCAGCAAACTTTCTTAGCAAGGTAGACTTCGCCATCAAAGACATGAACCTCTCCTCAAACCTCCTTTTAAACTTAGCCCATGTCATCATCTCTTCATTCACTTTAACCATCACACTATTCCACCAATATAAAGCTGCTTCTTGAAGCTATCTCGAAGCAAGCCTTCTCTTCCACTCTTCATTGAGCCCCAAATCTACAAAGATCATCTCATAGTGCAACAACCAGTTTTCTACTTCAATGGCGTCTTCAGTTCCGATGAATGGCTATCGTCCCAGCCTACCATAGTCTCTACTCAAAATAGCATAATTGTTGACCATCGGAGCTTACTGATTCCCTACTCCAACATTTCTTCCAACCACTCCAGCAGCAACACCCGCCTGCATCATGTTGACAAAGAACCGATACATTGCTGCCATGTCAACTTGCGACTCCAGCACCCACATCTCTAGCTTGTGCCTGACCTGGGTTTCTCTAGGTATTCAGTCTGGCATTTCCATTTGTTATGGCGCTTCCTCCAAGGCTAACTCTTCCACTTCTAGCATCCATATTTGTATTCAAGCCTCGTGAGAAACAGAAAAATAGTCTAAGAGAGATAGGAGAATAGAGATATAGCGTATATTTATATATAGCAAAAAGAAGTATGTTACTATAGCATTAACCCATACCCCGATCTTACTCTAATTCCTTAGGATTATGTTTTCAAAAATCATTTTAGTTTAAAGTTTTTTCATAAACCTATGATATGATATAAAGTTGTAACATCCCCTATCTGGAGGTTCGAAGCTAAGTGCTACAAATGCTGTAGTCATCCACAGTATTAACTTCCAGTGACCTAATACGGTAATGTTAATGGTATCCATAATATCAGAAACACTTGAATATGAAATAAAAATCATCACATATTAAAACATTTTTCTGATTACATTTCAAACAGCATTTCAAATCCAAGTTAAATAATCCCAAACGTTTCCCAGATTTGGATCAAATATAATTATTAAAAAATACGCCAAGAGTGACATATAAAATGCCCCATATGTACTAAATAGTCATAACAGACTTAATACAACACAGCGGGAATAAAAACATACCTACTCCTAAATATAGCTAGCATCAGCCTCCTGCTCGTCTTTGGAAGCTTTATTTGTCCACCTACTAAAACCTAAAAATCCTCAACCCTTAGCCTACTCAAATAAATTTTGAGCACCCAAGAGTTTAAGGGGAAAAACATAAACTTCGAGTCAGATATAAAGCCTTGTGTGAATAATACTACACATCTCGGTTACTTGACATTAAGTGAGACCACGCCACTTAGCAGAACGGGTTTCCCCTCACTAATATCCTTTTAAAACATATCTTTTGCAAATCTCAATCCTGCAACCAAAATTGGTCAAAACAATAATATCAATATCATGAAAGCATATAAATAAGGTAACAAATGGACTATTTGTCCAAACAATGTAGTTTTGTTTGGCTAACTACTAACCTTTGGCTGCGGGCCTACCAGACAAAATAAATAAATAATCTAACTTCTGTTAGATACTCCTCTTCTGGACGGTCTGCCCCTAACTTACTTCTCCAGGATCAACTGATCCTAATGGCTTTCCGGGCTCACCAATAACTTATTTTCTCTCTGTATATTCCTTTCTGTGTGTAACATCATTTTAGTTTTACCTGTGACAAAGCCCTACATACTGGAATTTTGGACTAAATTAGCTAGGGGCTAATAGCTAATGTATAGGACGCGACCCTATACTAGTCTCATCTGGTATTCTAATATCTGAGTCATTTTACTTAGGGTTAACTACCCATAAATTTTCCTTGAAAACCTTTTCTTTCAAAATGATTTAATCCTTTAAATCATACTTTAAACAAGGAAAATATACTCTATGCTTTACTCAAATTACCTTGCCATGTTATATATACTTTACACAAATCTTTGTTGATGAAAACATTCAAACCTTTGAAAGTACCCCTTTCGAATCCATTGAAAATATCCCTTTCGAAACCAAATAAACCACTTTTATTTATAACCTTAGGCCGAAGACCAAAACATACCCTTTCGAAAGCCTTCATAATAAACCTTCATTTAGACCTTCCGAAAGCATTAAAATCATTTGTAAACATCAAACCTTTCGAAAGCATTTGGGTTCAAGTAAACCATGTGGAAACCTTTTGAAACCATTTAAAAAGCTTTCCTTTCGAGACCTTTGGGTTCTACCTTCAACAGAACAAAAGGGTCATAAAATAACTAAGTCGAAAGCAATCTTTCGAAAGAAATTCCGAAGTAAAGAAGTGATGGTGTCAAAACCAACTCTTCGAAAGCATTAGAGAAGTAGGTAGGTTTTAAAAACAAAGCATCCTTTCGAAACCATTTGCTTTGAAAGGTAGAAAGCGACAACAAGGGGTGTCGACCTCTTCGAAAGCATTTACTTAAAAGAAAAGGCGCAACCTCCTTCGAAGCCATCCCTTTAAAACATTTTGACCCGGTCAAAAGTCAACCAAGTCGAAAGCATTCCTTTCGAAAGCAAAGCAGACGCATTTCCATTTGAAAGAAAAATAGTGCTTCGACCCCATCGGAACCCCTTTTTCCGACTCATTGCCTTTCGCCTATATCCAATTCTTTATGTACCAAATCATTGATACTATGTGCATTGGTTTCGATGGTGATGAAGGCGGAAGTACACAATTGGAATCTAGGTGTCGAAAGTGGTGAAACATGTAAAAGCATGTAAAATCTGATTTTTAGCTTTTTAAAGTAATCTTTTTAACTAACCTGCCTTATTTGTCAAAGTATTATTGGTTGCTAATTTTCTTTTCTAAAAGTTCTGCCAAAATTTAAAAAATGAATAATTTAATTTATTTAAAAAATACCCCTTCTCCTTTTATAAATATATATAAAACATTTAACTCTCATACCTTAAATAATTTTATATACTCATTAAGCACTTAGAAAAATCTACAAAAACTCCTATAAATCATTTTTAATATGTTTTCTAACATATATAAACTTCAGACCCAAAACATATATAATTTAGCCGTAAGTTATTTTAAACCCAAACATCCATTTTCCTCACTAGAAAATGAATATAAAATCCACATTAATTCAGAAAATTATGAAAATTGAATACCATCTCTAAAATATCATTTCTAATCTAAATCTAAAATTGCAAGGCATTTAGATGTCATTTAATTGGATTTTTACATTAAAACATATCATAAAGTCTATATGAATTAGCACAAATCATCGACACCCATATATATATTTATTTCTAACAATCAAAACATGGCAAACCATACAAAATAATTCGGATTTAATCTAAAACTGGAAGCAATTAAAAAAACATGAGATGTAGTCATTATTCACCTTAGCTTTGTGATTAAGGAGTTGAGATTTGATCTTGAGTTATATTGATTTGCTTCTTTCTTTAGCTTACCTTCCTCTTGTTCTTGCTTAATGGTGGCCGGCCTCTTAGTTTTAATTTTTGCAATTGAACATATGAAATGAATGAGTGTAAGGGTTTAGGGGTATTAGAATGTGTCTATTCCTATTTTGCCCCTTATTTAACTTCCCTAACTTATTTTATTTTAACTCATGTTAGTTCATTTGTTAACATGGCATGGCTACCCTTACTAGTCACAAATCTCAATCTCCTAATTATTACATTATTTTATTTAATTTAACCAATTAAATATCCTAAATAATGTTACCAAAAATTAGGGTCATTACATGTTTGGAGTCATGTCGTTGCATAGGCGATGCATAAGGGCAAAGTATTGAGTGTAGCGATAGAATTGGCATGAAGTTGATGTGCTGAAAGAGCTACATGTTTCAGTTCGATGAAGCTTGGTCTAGTGTAGCGTAGTCCGTTTGTTGGCTTTAGGAAGAGAAGGTGTTGGCTTGAGTTCAAGATGATCTGGTGGTAGCTTGGAACTGGTGGATGGCTTGGCTTAGTAAGTGAAGGACCGGACAGGAAATCCTATCTGGTAGATGTTGGCTCAATGAGTGAAGGACCGGATAGGAAATCCTATCCGATAGATGTTAGCTCGGCATGTGAAGGACCAGATAGGAAATCATATTCAGTGGATGTTGGTTTGACTAGTAAAGGACCGGACATGATACCCTGTTTAGTATTCGTTCGGTTCAGTAAGGAGGAGCCAAATAGGAAAAGCTGTTTGGTGGCTTTGGTTCGGCTATAGAATGGGGGATTGAACAGAATGTAGAGTTGTGTTTTTTAAAGTGTTGACAATGGGCTCGGCATAGAGGGGCTTCGGGGCAAGATTTGGGGTTGCTTGGAGGTGTTGGGAGTTGGCTTGGGGTAAGGATGGAGGACCCTAGGATGGCGCTATATGACTTTGGGATGGCAACCAAGGAAGCATGACGACTTCGACAACTTGATATGATGAGTGAAAATATCATCTAGAGGTGGACCGAAAGGATGAGGTTTGCATGATAACTTGTAGAGTAGAACATGAAGTGGTGACGTCGTGGGTAGGACATGACAGACTTTGTGTACCTATGTGTTTGGACATTTGCGTGTGTCTAGTCCTTGGCCATCTACGTGGGCATCAGTTGAGCATTTATGAGGTAGTTCTACTATTGGGACATATGCTAAGGGATTGATGGATGACTCTGTGATTATGATGCTCATTTTTGAGATAGGGTAGTCTGCGTGTACACAAGGTAGTCAGTGTGTCCCATATTTTGGAAGTCTTCATGTATCCAGTCCTTTCCCATCTACGTGGGCAATAAGTTGAGCATCTAAAAGAGTTAATATACATCTGAAATACTTGAGTGAAAGATGCAAGACTGTGTGATGGATGTTATGTTTGATGTACGCTTGATATGCGCGTGAGACCCCTATACCTCATATATTCCAAATATGATAGTAGTTTGGCATATATTGTGTTTATGTGCTAACTCTTTGGAGGTAGGGACATGTCAGGTATGGTTCTTCATACTGTATGCCCCTATTTACCATATACGGTTTTTATAGTATTTTGAGATGGTGTATCGCTCACACAAGACTGTTATCTGACTCGAGGTTTTATCCATTTCTTCTTATTATCTTGGGTACTCTTAAATGAGTAAATTAGGGATAACAGGTCTGGATAGCGCATGGAGCTGTATGGAATACGAGTAGGAGGCTACATTTTCATATATATACATACTTTATAGGTTACTACCGCTTATATTCCATTGTTCAGTACTGTGGGGCTAGGTCAACATGAGTATTTTGAGAGATAGTTATAGAGTTTATTTTAGGAGATTTGGAGTGTATAAACTCTTTATCTTATTTTTGTATAGTTTGTGAACCTGATGCATTCTAATGCTCTTATTTATGGTTCGTTCGATTTTATCACTGTCTCACCTGTTTTACATCTATGTTATTATATTATATTTTGTCTATGCACCACGAGATATTCTACAGGTTCTGTGTTTGGATTTCTCTTAGCTTTTCACCCTTGGCATCGTCCTACATCGGCCGGGTACCCCCACATCGTATTGTACTAGTATATTGGATACTTAAGGTGTAGGGAGGTCGTCTCATTTAGTATCAAGGCTTAGGTTGCGTAGCTGAGCTAAGTTGATACTTGGATCCATTAGAGAATGGACCTAATTTATATTTTGGTTTTCATAACTATATAGTAGTATATAAGTTGCATTCCATTCATGGACACCGCTTAATCCTTTTGGAAAGTCCGATCGTTCTTATTACTGCTTGTAAGAATAAGCCGACTAACTAGGAATGCTGCTAGGAACTCCATTTATTGGGGTTGAGGAGAGGGAAAGATCAGGTGTTGCTAACCCCGACTTATAGAAAATGGTCTTTGAGATGGTGCGAAACATCATTCAAAATGCTCATGTTGCTCTTACTATGGCTGTTAGTGGTGGTAGTCTTGTTCTAGCGCAAGCGCCGAGGGATGAATTTGACAAACTAAGGAAGGATTATTTTACACTAAGTGGAAAACCGTTTCTTTTAACGAAATCAACCGTCGAAGTGTAGGATTGGTAGGATATTTTCCTATGCATCTTTGAGGATACGGAGTTAGAGAATGCATTAAAGAGGAAGCTGGGCTCTAGACAGCTTTAGGGATGAGCTTGGGGTGGTGGAATTCCATCAAGATTACTACTCCTGAGGAACAGATTACTTGGGAGCGGTTTAAGGCTTGATTTGAAGAGAAGTATACACCGACCGCTCAGAAGTCGGTGCTCTTCTGAAAGTTTGATGACTTGAGATAAGGGGATATGTCTATATCAGAGTACATGGATGAATTCGACAAGTTGTCAAAGAATGGTCTATCTTTTATTGATACTCTGCTTAAGAAGAATGAGAAATTTATCATGGGCTTAGATGATTATCATGGATAGAAGCTAGTAGGACATAACGATGAGACCTTCGAGAGGCTGGTGGAGAAGGCTTTTCGACATGAGAGTCTGTATCCTAAGCCTAAGTCGGTTGTTTCTTCCAAGGATGATCCAAAGCCGCAAGCTAGTAAGGGATGCAAAGGGCAGTGGGAAAAATAAGAAAAAGAAGCAGTTTTAGAATGGTGGCCAAAAAAGTTCAAGTGGGAGTCTACTTGCTACAATTGTCGGTAGAAGAGCCATCTTGCAAAGATTGCATAAACGAGAAGAAAGGATGTTTTAAATGCAATAAGCCAGAGCATATGAAGAAATATTGCCCAGAACTACTGAAGAATAAGTAGGTTGTGTCTACTTATGCTTTGAACGTTGTTCCAGCTTTGTCCGGAGCTCCATCAGTAAAGGAGATGGAGAACAGCGTCGTTATATAGGATATGCTTTCTATTTCTGATACACTTCTACGTGTTTAATTCGATACCAGCACTTCACATTCCTTCATATCTGGTGATTTGGTAGATAGGTTGGGATTGAAACTTAAGATAGTTGACCGATCTTTGATTGTCACAAATTCTGTTGGAGGATCAACTAGCTTGTGCATAGACCGTCGAGACTTAGCCTTATCGAAACATGGGGTAGTGGCGGATTGTGAGAGGATGCTGGTGAAGACTGGGGTTGTGGATGGGTGGCGGTAGTGATGGGCTACCTACCAGAGGATGAATTTATGGTTACTTTCAATATTCGCTTGAGATTCCATAGAATGAGTTGTCATTTGTGCCTATCATAAGAGATTATTCAGACGGGTTCGAGAAGGTGACTGGATTACTGCCATACCGAGTGATTAGGTTACGCATAGACTTAGTGAAGGATGTTAGGCCAATAGTTATGCCCTTGAAATGTATGGCACCCAAGGAGGAGGAGGAGTCGGAAGTGCAAGTGAATGACCTATTGAGGTGAGGGTTCATCAGTAGTAGCATGTCTAAGCGAGGCACACCTATAGGATTCGCCACTAAGGAGATAGCTCTTTGGGGTTGTAAGTAGATTACAGTAAGCTGAATAAGGTGATGAAGAAGAATAGGTATCCATTCTCACATATTGATGACTTGTTCGATCAGCTCCATGGCGCGAAGGTGTTCTTTCAGTTGGACCTTAAGATGGGGTTTCATCAACTGAGAGTGGTGAAGGAGAGTGCGCTGATTATAGCGTTCTGTATGTTGTTTGGATTCTATAAGCGGTTGGTTATGCCATTCGGGATAATCAATCCACTGGCATACTTTGATGATCCAATGAACCATGTTTTCAGGGACCAGCTAAATATGTTCATATGTATTCATGGACGATATCCTTTTTTATTCGATGATGGAGGAAAAACATAAGGAGCATTTAAGGGTTTTGCTCGAGGTGTCAAGGAAGCACCGATTGATGGCAAAGTTTCCAAATTGCCACTTCTGGAGGAGGAAAGTGTGATTTTGGGGTCACTTTATTTCTGAGCAGCGTATTGCTGTAGATCCTGCAAAGGTGGCAGCAATACAGGACATCTCTAAGGTAGCGGGACCATTGACTCGGTTGAAGAAAAAGAATCAAAATTTTATTTGGGATGCGAGATGTGAGCATGCATTTGTGAGTCTGAAAGAAAAGTTGACGAGTGCACCAGTATTGACCATTCCAAGTGGGAATAAGGAGATGATGGTATACACCGATGCTCGTGGCACCGGATTAGGCGTGGTATTGATGTAGAGAGGCAAGTTTTTTGCATATGTTAGTTGACAATTCAATCCACATGAGAAGAAATATCCGACTGACGATTTAGAGTTAGCAACGATTGTGTTTGCACTAACGATTTGGAGGCACTATCTCTTTGGAGAAAGGTTCTAGCTATATACCGACCATAAACCATTGATGTACCTCTTTTTGTAAAAGGATCTTAACCTTCCTTAGCAGCGATGGTTATAATTCCCAGCCTCTTATGACCTTGACATTGCATATACACCGGGTAAAGGTAATGCAGTTGACAATGCCTTGAGTAGGAGACATGCCAGCTTGGGAGCTACGTTCCTAGATGGAACGCAGTTAAAATATATTGTTGTTTATGATTTCCAACCGAGATGTGAGCTAGAGCCAAAGATATTGGTGAGCTTAATAGTCAATTTCACTCTGATTGAGTGGACTGGTACTACTTAGAGGAGCGATGCCAGATTAGCTGATATCATATCTAAGATTGAAGCTGGGGTAGGGTCAAAGGAGATAGGACAGTACAGACTTGACCGAGATGGCTGGCTCCGTAAAGATGAGAGATTGTTTGTTCATGATGTCGATGGGCTGAGGGATGAGGTGCTACGGGAGCGCCATCATTTGAGATTGAATATACACCCCGGTGGTAATAAGAAGTATCGTGGTATGAGGCAGACGTTTTATCGGGAAGTGTTGAAGAAGAGCAGTGGGAGATTCATTTCGAAGTGCATAAACTGCAAGTTGGTAAAGGCAGAGTAGAAGAAGCTGAGTGGTTTTTTGCAACCATTTGAGGTTTCCAAGTGGAAATGAGAACAAGATTTGATGGACTTCATTGATGAATTGCCAAGGACTAGAGGAGGGCATAATAGCAGTTGGGTCATAATCGATAGATTGACAAAGAGTTCTCAATTTATGCCCGTCAAGTCTAGTAGGACGACATCCAAATTGGCCGAGTTGTATGTGAAATGGGTTATGCGATTCCACGATGTGCCGAAGAGCACTGTGAGCGATCGAGTCCTTTGTTCACAAGCGGGTTTTGGAAGAGCTTACAAGAGGCGTTAGGGATGGAGCTGCATCTTCGTATAGCTTATCACCCACAAAATAATGGGTAGACCGAGAGGATGAATCGTATCTTGGAGGATTTCTTACGAGCTTGCATTCTTAATTTCAGTGGCTCATAGGATGATTATTTAAATTAATAGAGTTTGCATACAACAATAGTTATCAGTCCAACATCGGTATGGCACCATTTGAGGCATTATATAGTCAATCATACAACGCTCCTTCATATTAGTGGGAAGCGGACGAAAAACTGATACTTAGGCCAGATATGATTAGAGAGACTTCAGAGAAGATTGAGATCATTTGATAATGAATGGAAGCTACTCATGATAGGTAAAAGAGCTACGCTAATGGAGGAGACATGATTTAGAGTTCTCCACCGGCAGTATGGTACTTGTCAAGATCTTTCCATTGCTGTTGTTCAATTTGATACTAAGGGGACATTGGTGTCGAGATTTTTTGCACCTTTTCCAATAATTAAGAGGATAAAAAATGTGGCTTACAGAGTAGACTTATCTCAGAAAATAGCCGGCGTGCATAACGTGTTCCGCGTCTTTCACTTGCAGAAGCATGTGCACGACTCAGGTGTGATAGTTGAACCGAATTAGCTTGATAATATCGAGATTGAACTAGAAGCATCGAAACCTCATAGGCCTATTTGTATCTTTAGATATGATACGAAGCAGCTTAGGAGTAAGACGGTGGAGCTGGTAAAGGTTTAGTTGAAAACTTACTTTTAGTTGCAAATAATGGCAACGTTTAAAAATCAAGTGCTCCCACAGGCTCTAGGGGAAATTGCAAAACGCTGGGGCTAATTTTTGATTGGCCCGCCTAATATTTTTGCGAAATTTTTTCCAAGTACCATTCGTTTTTCGTTTCTTTTACTTCCACTCACAACAGCGCTCTCAGAAAACCCTACATCGCCACCTCCTTGATCCGCCTTCAAAAACCACTTCGTTAATCAACTCCACCTTCGAAGCACCAAATCCTCATCAATCTACTAACACACCAGAAGCCCTAAGTCGTCGATCTACTAAGGCACTCAAAAACTTCGTGGTAATCAATCGTCGTTTATCTACCCGGCCGTAATAGATCTACTAGCCAGCAACAATAAGCATCATCTCCTTCTTAGTCACAAACTCTAAATCATCATCTCTCCAGCATTGAGAAGCTTCTCAATAGATGGACTCGGCCTAGGTATCAACTTTAACTTTATTTCTTCTTCCTGTTCTTCTTGTATTAGTTCAATTGATTATAACATCCATACGTTATTGTATTGGAGCAATTCAGACTTGCACCTTTATATACATGGAAAAAAAAGACAACTGCACAACTGATTTTTAAATGATTAGTATAAATTTCCAAAAAGTTTTTAAAATGTGGTCCGTTTTTTCTAGCAGCAGCATAAATCGGTCCGAGTTGAAACTTTCTACAATTACTAATGCTCTTGAATATTTATATTTACTATTTGTAGGTGTCCCTTGATAATTTATTCTCCAAATAATTTTATTTCTAATAGTAATAGATTCATGTTCTTCTATCTTCTAAATGTTGCAATAGCAGAATTCATAGCAACGTTTCTGTTTATGTACATACCTGTGCTTACAGTTATAGGCATTAAGAGAACTGGTCATGTTGACATGTGCAACAGCGTTGGATTGCAAGGCATCGCTTGGGCAGTCGGTGGCATGATCTTCATTCTAGTATACTGCACTAGCGGCATTTCAGGTTATACTTTAGAGATGAATCAAAAGGATAATTTTATACTTCATTTGATTTCTTTGTAGTATACGTACACTTATACCACATTAATAGAAAATCATAATGTGAAATGACTAAAGTTCAAACTTCAAGCTCTGTGCAGGAGGTCACATAAACCCAGCAGTGACATTAGGCCTGCTTTTGGTAAGAAAGCTATCGATTCCACAAGCTATATTGTACATGTTGATGTAGTGCCTGGGTGCAGCATGTGGTCCAGCCTTGGCCGAAACTTTAGAGAGCTCAATGTAAAATTTGTACAGTGGTGGGGTCACATGATTATTTCATCTTAAGCAATCACCGAACTAGTGGTCATTGGCCGTTTTAATCATGTAAAAGTTTTATGCTCATGTTTATATTCTTCTAAAAGCCATGATGGTCAAATGAGTGGAAATTAGTTTAAAAATTGATTCATTTACTCATAGTGATTGCTTAAATGTATAAAGAAACCGCCATATGCATGAAACTGTACCGAGGACTTTTGTGTTTTCATGTGCATTAACATATATAACTTGTATTTTTAATGCTAAATACAACTAATGTAAATAATTCTAGTTTAGCGTGGGCAACCATGCTCATGATCATCCTTATAGTTTTCTAACTGATTTATCATAGATGACCTATACATTTGAAAACAAGCCTTTGCCAAATTTTTACGACTTAAAATCCATTCAAATTGTGCTAGTACTATTTGACGTTAATAATGTTCGAAGGTCTGCATCAAATGATGAGGTTTCAAACATTTATGCGTTCAGGAAGAAAGTTGTGAGGCTGCCATGATTTTTCTACCGGCTTCAACATTGTTAGGAAGTTTTTATCTGCCCAAGATGTCACTTCCAATGATTGAAGAATTTCCACTTTTTCTGGAGGTAACCGACTTCTTATTTTTCCATCATAAACTTGTTTGCATATGATTATTTCATCTTAAGCAATCTAAGTATTTATGGTACATGATTGATAGGAACTCATGAGTGTTATTAACTACATAATACTAAACATGATGAACTATATTTCTGAAGATAGCATGTGATAACTCACTTTACTTGTAAGAAAAACTTATTTCTTTGCTATTTTTAGTAATGCAGTCTTTATGTCCAATTTTTGAAAAATAAACATCAATCAAAACAAGACGAACTATATTTGCGAAGATAGCATGTGATACTCTATAAAAGGAATCTATTTCCTATATATATGCTTTTAATAAAGTGGTACTTAAAAAATGTTTGGACACGTATCTGTAGAGAAAAGCATGTTGTTTTCTTCGTAAGTTCAAAATTAATTGTATTGGAGTGCCTTTGTACTAACTAGTTTCAGTCTTGCTAATATTTTCTTAGAATGCTTTTAAACTATTTGCATTTCATCATGGGACAACACTGGGTCAAATGGGAAAGTAATTTTAAGACTGTCATGGTATAATATGGGAAGGCAGTATATAATTTCCAAGTAGAAGAGTTGTTAAACTTGTTGAACATGACAAGTGCAATGACCATGTTATTATACTAAGCCAATTGGGTACAAAGCCTAAATTAATTATTGGAAAGTCTATAAATTTTCTAATATTATGAGGCATTGCTGTCTGATCCGTGCCATATGTTCATACTTTAAATACAAAGATAACTACTCAAACTGATACTTTGGCAGTCATTCAACCCATCCCAAGGATTTCAAATTCTGCAATAGGAAAAGAATATCGACAACCACTTATAAATTGTACACATCCCCAACTAGTGGCAAACCTATAGATCAATGAAGTGGGTCAACTGACCCTCTCGAATTATCAACTTTTGTTACATAGATTAATTATTAAGACCTATCTCAAATTATTAAAACTTCAATGCTTATAAACTTTAATGTACAACTATTCGCTTTATGTTTTCTTAACAGGGTATCAGAAGCACGATGGTGATGACATCTTAGTATTTGTTCTTTACTACTATTTTAATTCCTTGTAGTCGAAGTTTGGAATTAACTAATACTAGTCGATGAATTGAAGATTTAATAGGTAGAGATGACAGAGTTAGTTAGATTTAGGAATCTGAGAAAATGAAAAGAATAAGTAAAGTTAGAGATAAAATTGAATATAAAGAGTAGACTAGTTATTAATCAAACAATTTATTTCAAGATATAATGTAATAGTGTAGTGGGGAAAAAGAGAAAAGGTATAGCCCTTGTGAGATTTTCAAAGGCCAAACAGTTGAATGGTTTATAGCATGTTAGGTCTTACTATTATATTGATGTTCTCTACCTACTTATGTTTTATATGCTCATGGTGATCTACATGTGATAAACTCGATAGGCTTAGTTGTATTGCTAATTTCTTAATTATAATCAATAAAGTAAGAACTTAACAATCTACAAAAATGTTAACCAGCCTTACTAGTGATTGAGCTCATCACCAGCGCATTGTACATAAAAAAAATAGAGCTTTGCGGTCCTATTTTTATTAACTTACAAATGATTTATATTCTTTAGCATACAAGTTTGGATTGTCATGGCTGCTCTGATTTAAACTGAAGCTGACAATGAAATCTGTGTTTCATTTGCTGAAGCTGTTTGCAAGATCAACATTGAAGGAACCCAGTTTGGACTGCATGTGATCAACCAGATTAAGCAGGTGCATGGGTTGTATTGATATGTAAAACAGGAGTTGTTGTAGTTCTTGCTGCATGGTTTCAGGTTTAGCTACATTATTTGCTCAACATATGACATTCAAACTGATGTATAACACATTTTTAAGTTTGTTGTCATTGTTCAGTTTAATTATTTACAATAAGCGTGACTATATTCGATTTTTCAGGTCGAGTTTTCTCTGAAGATGCTAAAAGCTGGAAAACATGTTTTATAAGGTAATTATGAAACCGATATAGGATTGATTTCTCAAATATATTTAAGATCAAATGATTGTATGTGATATTCTACTAGCTTAAACCATTCAATGTGTACTGACATGGCTATAGACAAATTTATCTTTATTTCGAAACTTTATGTTACTCTCCCACAAAAGACTAATGAATTTGAACAAATATTTTTTGCATGGCTTGGCATGCAGAGAAACCTGCTTCTGAATGTAAGTGATCTTTTACATCTCTTTTCAAATCTTATGTACCCTAATATATAGTTCCATTTAACTTTTATATGTGTAAAAATTAATGAAATCAAAGCTACTAAAGAAACTCCCATATCATATTGGTTGAACTTTATATTACTAGCTATAATTAAGGCCGAAATTGCACCGTCAGTCTATAAGTCCCTCTGCACAAATGTTCCTTGTCAATTGATTTGGGCAGTTGCAGAAAATTACCGTTTTGAACCTGTATTCGTTGAGGTAAATAACTGTTTTTTCCTCTAACATAATTATAGTTAGTAATGTGACACAGTCCAGAAAATTTGTTAGTGGGATTGGCGATATGATGAACATACAAGAGTTATCACTGAAGGATATGTAACCAATTCAAATCAATTTTTTCGGAGCAATTGGAGGAGAAAACTAAATGTATATCTTTTAATTTTGAATAGTTATTGCAATTTCTCCTCACTGTTCCTTTTATAGAAGTGCTTTCATTTCGTAACATTTTTCTTATAAGCCTATATATGTTGGTAAGTCTGTGCACAATTGAAGATTTGATATTTGACTCGTGCAAGTCTCAAATCCATCAATTGTAAAATCACATCTACAATGTTGGTTGAACCCACTGAAAAATTACATTATGTTTCATGCAGTGTTCTTCTTCTTGGATAATTGTTCTATAACTGGTTAATATTTCAGTACATGCTTTGCAAATCAACATGAATCTGCTTCTGTATTGCAGGGCGGTTTCATTTTAGACATCGGGTACATTTCATAGCACGATTGAGAATGGTAGATCAATGTCTAAATTTAACAATCACATTTAATGCCAAGTAATTCCTGTAACATTCACCATTAAACATAGTATCCAATTTTCATTTTTCTTTTTATGCAAGTTCAGATCACTGCCAGTGAAATTTCCACTGTATCAGCTGTCACACGCTATGTTAATAAAACTTTGCCTCCACCAGATAATATATGTGCTCTTTTGTGAGTCCTTAACGTTACGTTAATATCATCAAGTTCCCATTTTACTTATATAGGATGTCTCATATATATTGTAGTCAGTTAGAAAATGGTTGCGCTGGAGTATTTAAACTGGCAGTGTGTTCGCCATCACCTAAGGTTATAGAAAACAAATTCACTGAACTCGACTTTCAAATATCAATATTGTGATGGCCGACAAACTAATCATATTTTTGTCAATTGTGCTTTGTACATTTGAAACATGAACTAGTAGTTTATATTGATATGCTATTTCTCCTTTTCAGATTCCTTGCATATGGAGTGGAGAAGACCTAGTATAGAGTAAAACAATGCTATGAAGGTTAGTGAAAAAATAATTTTGTTCCTGGAAATGCACATTTGTAATCATGTGATAATATATGTTACAAAGTCAAAGTTATATCCAGTATTAATCAGTGTAGATAAGTAGTTCATATAAAATTAGTGGGTGAAAGTTGGTGGTGATTCCAAGCGATGCATATGTTATCTTTCTGAAATAATTAAGCAATTATCTTGAATAATGTATGTCTGTTTGAACTCGTCATTTGATCCTTATATAAATTAACAAAGTCAACTAAGTTTTATAATTATTAATAATAAAATTAAAAACAACAATAATAACCAAAACCAAGTTTATAAAAATTAACTAAGTTAATTAAGTTTTATAAAAAATAAATAAGTTTATAAAAATTGATTAAGTTTATAATAATAATGATGATGATGATGATAAATTAACTAAGTTTACAATAATAATAATAAATTAGCTAAGTTTATGAAAAATTTACAAGTTTGAGATAATTTATAAAAATTAACCATGTTAATATAAAATTTAAGTTTGAGATAATTTTTAAATTTAAGTTAATTACAATATAAGCCACGACATTTAAGTTTTACTAATTAAGATAATTTATAAGATTGGGTTAATATAAATAAATTTATAAATAAGTTAACCGAGCTTTATAAAAATTTAACTAATTTTTATAAAATTAACCAAAATTTTAAAAATTAACTAAGTTTTATATAATTTAACTACATTTTATAAAAATTAAATATATTTATACAAATTAATTAAGTTTTAATAGAATTTAACTACGTAAATAAGTTTTTAAAAATTAAATAAGTATATTATAAAACTTAACCAAGTTTTATAAAAATTAACTAAGTTTTATAAAAATTATTTAAATTTAAGAAAAGTTCAGCTAAGGATGTTTAATATACTTTAAATAGAAAAGAGTTTCATAACCATTTGTTGATTGTTAAACTTGTCTACAGGTAATTAGCTTTTTAAGAGTAAAGACCAGCTGGAGCAAAGAATTATGGGTAATCAAGTAATGAACATGTCTTTAATTGTTATATATACTATAAAATTTTGTTAGTACTTGTGTGTAAACTTGTTTATGAATGGTTATGGATTTTATGTGAATTTGCTCGGTTTGTCGAAAAACTATTAACGAAATGGTTATGGATATAATATTTGATTATGTGATTAACGTGTTTTTTTAATTGTTTGAATACGATGATTATGTTTGATCGATTGATTGTTTGAATACAACGATTATGGGATTGATTGCTGGTTGTAATAAGACCATGTGAGCGATGGTTGGAAATGGTACAAGCCATTAATATGAAATAGTAGCGTGTACAGTATGCTACAAAACAGTTAATAACTTTTAGTAGCCTTTTAAAAACGCTATTAAAATAAATGTAAACAGACGCGATAAGATTTTTGAAGCGTTGAGAAAACGCTACCAAAACTTTTAGTAGCATTTTAGTGAACACTACGATACGACATGCAACTAAAAGTCTGAAACTTTTTGAAGCGTTTTTAAAACCCTACAATAGGTCAAGTTTCAGTAGTGTTTTCTACGACGCTACAAAAAGTTTCGGACTTGGTTAGACTTTTGTTTATTACATTTACTTTCACTTTCGATATCATATAGATCAATTTAGTTACCTGAAAGCTAGGGTAGCCATAGATATCATTACCTACTTCTGTATGCATCCAATATCACTTCCATTGGAAAGACGTGATGGTTTCCCTTTCCGTAGAGTGGTCATAAAAGCTATTTGGACTTTCTTATTAGGAGATATGGCTATTTGAAAATTGGCAATTTTTGGAGTAGCTTATTGGGTAATTAGTGGGTTTGGGGATATGTCATTAACCCATATCGGGTTTCGTGCCTATATTGGCTGGAACAAACTTCCCCAATTCATTTTTACCATCTTCCAAATAGATCTAATTCTCCAATAACCCATTCTACACTCAAAACCTTCGTTTTCCTCTCTAAATAAAGTCTAAATCATAAATAAATGGTAGATTAGCAAGGGGATTCATTAGAGATCTTTAAACATACATGTTTCGGGAGGAAAAATTAGATCTTTGCTGTTCATTTTTAGATTTACCTCGGTTTGCGTGCAAACTTGGATTTTGGAGGTTTTAGTGAGTGATTTATGATCTCTAACCTTACCACATATGTGTCTGTATGTTTTAACATATTTTGGATCAAATTTTAAAGTCAAAATTAAGTTTTAATGCCGTTTTAAAACCCAATCTATGGTAAAAATGAGAATAAATGGATTTTTTAGGTTCTAGACATGTTATTTGGATATGTGATTGTCTTGATAGATGTTAGGCTATTTGTATACACCTTGTATGATGATTCTATGATTAATTGTGTGATTTACATGTTTGAATGTTATTTGGTTCATGAATTTTGTTTGTTTGTATGCCTGTATGGTTGAAAACACTCATTAGAGCGAAGTGGTGGTAGGAATAGTGAAATTTAGACTTTGACGAATAAGCTCTTGAGCGCTTGGAGTCATAGACGATGCATGAGGGTTGAAGTGTTGAGGTAAAGATATAATCTATGCGAAGTTGATTTGCTGAAAGAGCTACAGGTTTCGGTTTGGTGAACCTTGGTCTGGTTGTTAGCTTCAGGAAGAGAAGGTGTTAGGCTCGGGTCTAAGATGGTCCGATAGTAGCTTGGGTCCAGTGGATAGCTTGCTCGGCAAGTGAAGGACTGGAGGAAATCATGTCAAGTAGATATTGACTCAACAAGTGAAGGACGGGACAAGAAAGCCTGTCCGGTAGATGTTGGCTCGGCAAGTGAAGTACTAGACAGGAAATCATATCTGGTAGATGTTAGTTCGACTAGCGAAGGAGTAGATAGGAAATTCTTTCCAGTAGTCGTTTGGATCGGTGATGAGGAGCTAAACAGGAAGTGATGTTCGGTGGCTTTGGCTTAGCTACAGGAGGAGGGACCAGACAAAACATAGAGTGGGGTTTTAGGGTGTTGTCTTCAGGCTTGGCATAGAGGGTGTTCAGGGCAAGATTTGGGGTTGCTTGGGGGTCTTGTGAGTTGGCTCGGGGTAAGGATTGAGGACCCCAGGATGGCTCTAGATGACTTTGGGTTGGCAACCAAGGAAGCATGCCGACTTCGACGACTCAATGTGGCGAGTGACCATGGAATCTTGAGATGGACAGAAAGGATGAGTTTTGCATGATAGCTTGTAGAGTAGAAGATGAGATTGTGATGCTTTGAGTAGGCATGGTAGTCAGTGTGTACCCAAGTTAGTCTATGTGTACCCATGTGTTTGGTGTGCCTAGTCCTTAGCCATCTGCATGGGAATGATTTGAGCATCTATGAGGTAATTTTACTATCGTTGCATGTGCTAATGGATTGATGGATGAATTTGTGATTGTGATGCTCATTGTTCGGATAGGGTGGTCTGCGTGTACCCACGACAGCCTACGTGTACCCATATTTTGGATGCCTGCGTGTGTCCAGTCCTTTTGCCGTCTGAGTGTGCAATGAGTTGAGCATCTGAAAGTGTTATCATATATCTGGAGCACTTGAGTTAGAGATGCAAGGCTGTGTGATGGATGCTATGTTTGTTATGTGCTTGATATGCTGTGTGATACCCTTATATTCCACACGTGATAGTAGTTTAGCATATATTGTAGTTATGTTCTAATTCTTTGGATGCAGTGATAGATCATTAATGGTTCTTCATACCCTAGGCCCATACTTTCCTTACACAATTTTTATAGTAGTTTGAGATGATGTATCGCTTACACCGGACTGTTGTCTGATCCAGGTTTTATGTTTTGCTTCTTATTATCTCAGGTACTCTTAAATGAGTAGATTATGGATAACAGGTTTGGATAGCGCATGAAAAATGTATGGAGTACGATCAGGAGGCTACGCTTTCATATATCTATACTTTGGAGCTTACTATCACTTATATTCCACTATGCAGTACCGTGGAGCTATGTCAGTACTTGTATTTAGAGAGACCGTTATAGGGTTTACTTTGAAAGATTTGGGATGTATAAACTCTTTATTTTAGTTTTTGTATACTTTGTTAGCCTGATGCACTCTGATGTTCTTATTTATGGTTTATTCAATTATATCATTGTCTTGCCTGTTTTACATCTATGTTATTATATTATATTTTGTATTTGTGCTGTGAGTTTTTTTATAGGTTCTGTGTTTGGATTTTTCTTTGCTTTTCACCCTTGGCTATCGTCCTGCATCGACCGGGTAACCTCATAGCGCATTATACAGGTATATTACCGAGGTGTAGGGCGGTTATCTAAGTAACCCTAGTACCAAATACAGCTCTTACTGAAATACTTGAAATCAAAATCATACCTTCGAGCACAACACGCTTCCTTTTTTTAGCAGATGTTTTTGCTGTTAGTGCTTCCAAAGCATATACTTTTTCTTATCTCAACTCTTGACAATCTTTATCCTCATGACCAGGCCTTTTGTAATTAAAGCACTTGGTCTTTGCTTTATTCTCTGACATGGTATGCTTATTCGAATAATGATCCATCTACCTCACAATTATAACATGTAACATCTGCCACATTGCCCTTCGATGTTCCCTTTGCTAAGGTCTTTCTTGCTTACTACTGATTCTTAATCCCCTTTTGATATAGGTTGAACCTCTTCTTTTGCCACTCTTGGGTCTAATATCAGATTTCCTCTTCTTTTTGTACAAATGTGCATACTTACTCACCATCTCTACTATCAAATCGAAGGGATATATAAAATGAGCCATTACTTTATGGTTTTGTCCCTTCGTTGGACCTTTAATAAACTTCCCATTATTTTTTTAGTGGAGTCCTGATATGTCGTGCCTTCCATATTTTGACCAAGCATTAATGGTAGATATACGCTACCAACATCATTTCCTCCTGCTTTAATTTTAAAAACTCTCAGTAGAAATCACTCTTTTACGATTTAGGGATAAATGAGCCTCATATTGCTCCTTAAATTGATTCTAAGTAATTTCCTCCTTTAGGACTTCAGCAGTCAATACCTCCCACTAGTCTGAAGCGTCTTTTTGAAGCCAATGAGAAGCTAACCTCCTCTTCTAAGCATCATTTATCCCATCTCTTTAAAGAAATGCTCATATACCTTTAGCTAGTTTTGTACTTCTAATGCGTGCTTCTTCCCAATAAATATCTTTCCTCTAAAATTCTATATTTCTGGTTTATCTTAGAAAAATCTCCTATAACCACCAGCCTTGGCTCAACAACTTCAATTGGTTATTGCCTCATCATTTCCTTCGTATACTGATGAATAGCCCATTCACATCTATTATTCCAATCGTTGGGCTAGGCATCTGAGTACTAGTCTCAACATCATCATTCAAGGATGCTTCCCCTACTTGACCATTAGTCTATGTACTTGCAATTCCTTTACTAACATTTGTCTTAGCACCTCCTATCGTCAATCGTCCACTTCTAGACTCCTTTCTTGTTTTCTTCCAAAGCACGCGCTCATAAGAAACATAAGTAATGAGAGTGAAAGCAATAGCAGAGGGGTAGATATATACACCTATATATCTATATCAAAATAAAAGTATGTTATATATAACATACACCCTTCTTTAAGGTGTTTGGTTTCTTCTATTTAGTTTCTGTGTAAGTTTCTACTTAGCTCTATTTTACTTAAGTGCTCCCTAACCTAGCTCTATTACCATTTAGTAATGTATCCCATTACAAAAATGAACATCGATAATGCCGTAATCATTACTAGAATTATTTTTAAGCGACAACATGGAATTAGTTTTTTTTCAACAACATTAAGTAAATAGAGCGACTAAATAATTTTCATTACATAATTTTCCATTGCATTTTTAGTTCCCAATTTGTTCCCACGTAAGGATAAATACAATAACAAAACATAGATAATATTGACATGCCCAACATATGAAGATGCCAACATGTTCACTTAGCCAGTTATATGATTAGTTTTACAATAGTGGAAATAAAATAAACTTTATTGGCTATTAAGCCTCATGGATCTTCTTTGGACCTTTAATTTGTCCTCAAGAAAACTTCGCTATACCCATAAACTCAGCCTACTTGAATGAGTACCCATGAGTTTATGGGGAGTACAATAATTAAAACACAGGTAAGACATAATGCTTGGTATAAGAAATACATTTCTCTAACCATTACCTACAATTTACATCTAGTTATGAACCATGTCATACGTTCATCCATTTCTGCATAAGTAACCTATATTTATCAATGTTTTATGAGCCATGTCATATAGTTATCATTCACATTCTCAAGCATCAACTAGAAGCTTATTCAGGTGTCATTAAAAAGTTATCCTTAACTTGGTTTGGTAATTACCACACTAGGTTTAATTAATTTCACTCAAATAACATCACCGATGAAATGGCTACTCATCTACCTTAGAGGCCACCCAGACTAGAGCCACCCAGACTCATCTAGGAGGTTGAATGTAAGCACCATGAAGACATTTTAGCAAGCTCCCTTACTAACTGTAAATAGCAACTCCTAGTTCAATAAACACTTTCATTTCACATTGATGATTCATTCATTGATTATATCTGATTTGATGATATTACTCACACAAGAGTAAAATTTTCTGAATTAACACTAATAGACTTCCCAAGCCAAAATCCTGCCATATACCCATTGAATTTTGTCTTCATTAAGCCTTGGCACCCAACCATTTAATATCTCTATGAGTTGGCATAAGTTAAAGGTCTCGGGATTAATCCATTTCTTTCATCTATTAGTAGCACCCTTTATGTTCGACTGATCTTCATGTTTGATAAAAAAATCTTTCAATTATTTAGATAAAACATTTTTATTATAATTTCTTAGCTTCCCCCAAGCTTAGCCATTTCCATCTTCACATAAGTTGTTACATTTTAACTTATTGTTCCTATTTTAAAATTCCATATGCTACGAAATACAAATTAAACATATTAGAATCTGGCTTTCAAAATACTTCTGACAATACACATATTTTGGTTAATGGAATCATTACATTTTTCTATCACATGTATAACTATCAAGCTTCTAAGATCATGCTATCGAGCTTATAATTATCACAAAACTAGCTACCTTGCTTTCATAGTTAAGCGATCGCATGTCTAAGCCATCACGCCTCTAGCTACGCATATCTAGCTATTTAGCTTCTAAGGTTAATCTATCACATGTCTAAGTTATCGAGCCTTTAGCTATCACATATTTATCTATTGAGCTTCTAAAATTAAGTTATCACATTTCTAAGATATCTAGCTTTTAAGATATAGCTACGAGTTTCTTGCTATGGAGGTTCTAAGATATAGCTATTGAGTGTCTTGCTATTAAGCTTCTATGATATAGCTTTTGAGGATGTAAACTATCGAGCTTATAAAATTAGGCTATCAAAGTTGTAAGCCATCAAGCATTTAAAATTAGGCTATCAAAGATGTAAGCGATCGAGCTTTTGAGGTTGGGCTATCGTATATCTAAGATGGCTTATCTGTAATTAAGTAGAAAACCAACATTCCTTATTAAAGTAATTATTTTTAGCTAATTATTTACACACATCATTTTCTTATTCGTTAATTATGGGTATTTTCTTCCTTACCATTTAATTCATAATCATTGGAAATTTCATAGGAATATTTTCAAATTTTCCTTGAAAATCATTAACACTTTTCATTACCTTTAAAAAAATTCAAATCATAAATTTTAATATTTTTAAATATTAATTTATAGCTAAAAATTCCCATTTCATCTTTGAAAATTCATAATAAATTATTTCTTCATCCAAAAATTATGAAATTGAAAACCCATCTCAAATTTACCATTATAAACATCATATCAAATTTCAACCCATTTGGAGATAATTAATTCAGGTTTTATTCTTAAACATATTATAAACTATGTCATTCAACCAAACTTATATAGGATTGATCAATTATCATTAAAACATGATCATCGTTATTTAAGACAACAAAAAACATATGAAATCAGAATATATATATATTTGGATATGAAAAAAGGGTTAGTATTACTCACCTAGATGAAAAGCTTAATTAAGATATTCTCTTTTGTCTTTAGAAATGAGGTTGAGCTGTTTTCTTCTCCTTAGCTTGTTAATGGTAGCCTTGCTTTTGTTGTATTTTGTTTTTATAAAATTAAAGTGAATAAAGAGAATGACAAGTATTTAGGGATATAAGGGTTAATAATTTATGCTTGGGTTAACATTCCTAATTGTATAATCTTATTAATTCCTTAATCCATCCATTATAGCGTTTCCTTTTACTTCTGTAATCATTATGGACGATATTAATTATAATGATTACTCTTAGTCTGTCTAATTAATTCTTTGAGCATCCCATGCTTGACTAATAACATTTCCTTTGAGTTATTCCTTTAATTAAATTCTCATAATTACTGTTTAATAAATTCTTATTATTAATTAAATCCCATCTGGGACGCTACAATGCAGGTATAGAACTAGATGCAATTGCTAGTGATTAGATGCAAAAGCAACAACCATAATGACATATCTGGTAGAGCGACAGAGACCATAGAAGATACCCAATGCGAACAAAAACTTGGAGATATCATATAGGGTACAATTTATTTTTTATATCCTATATGTATGCATATAGTTATTGTGTGTTGACCTATCATACTCTATGAATCCAACGGGGGAAAGTGGTGTTCTTGATATGCGTGCGTACCATCTTCATGTGTGGTGTGTGTAGTGTGTTATACGTTATGAATGTTTGCTCGTGCTTGCAAAATGAGTTCCCAATGCATGATGGATCTTTGTATTTGATAGAAACTATTTGCATAAAGACTATGTTCTTGGACTAGTCCATGTAGGTATGAAATGTAATTCTTGTTCTTTGGTAGCTTTATTAACTCATGACAACTTTGTCAAATCAATGCATGATAGCTTCATTGAGTCACCTCATGATGGCTTAGTTTCCCCACTTTTTATTATTTTGTGATAGCTCACCCATATCAACCCACGATTAATAATGGAATCATTACATGATAGCTCTTTGCTCTTGTAAGTTAATTCACGAAGGCTTTTGTTGCTACCACTCTATGGCACTTGAGAATCAATCCATGGTAGCTTCTCCTTTTGTAATACTTCTTCTTTGTTAACTTGTGATAGCTAATATATTTGGGGTATAACATCTGCCTCTCTATTTTATAGTGTTTCTTTGTACTTTAGTATAAAATAACTCTTTGTATCCCTTGGTTTGTTCATCGCGGCCGTCTATTCTTATCGTGCATGATCTAACGTTCATCGCTACTTTCATTTTTTAATAAACTATGTGCTTCCTCCTTCCATTTTCCATTTCACTAGTTTTGCTAAAGAAGAATCGATTTGCTCCCATTACTTGAATTTCAATTTATTTCAGACTTTAAATTACTAACTGATTTATTTATCATATTTTTTGCCACTACTATCCGACCTGGTTTGGCTATTTTTGATTTTGAAGTTAATCAGGACTTAGTTGTTAATTTCTGCGTTAATGAATTTTTCATGTTTCTTTTCGAAACCGCTATTTTGATCCAAATTTATTAGCTTAGGTCATAGTTTGTTGTTTATGGACTTCGGGTCTTACTGCTTAAATATCCGCTTCCACCTAACTTGACTTATCACCACAATGCAAGTTGTCATTCGAGAGCTTAATACATGAAAGCTACATTTTAAACTCTTTACACGAAAGCTTCATTTAGGCTTTACATATCTTTGTTTTAAATTTCATACATGAAAGCTATATTAGTGCTCAACACACTATAGCCATATTTTAGTCCCTATATATGAAATTTACATTCAAGCTTGACATATGAAAAACTTATTTTAAAATTCACATATGAAAGCTACGTTGTGGCTCAACACACGATAGCTTTATTTTGAACTCTTATTCATGCGAAAGCCATCTTTGAACTCTATTCACGAAAGCCATGTTTATGTTTTATATACACATTCAAGAAAAGGTTTTTTCAAATTTTATATGCGAAAGCTATGTTTAGTATTATCATTGCTTCCTATGATATTCCATATGACAATTTTAACTTTTCAATGGATCGATATTCCCATGGAATCCCCTTATTCGATGGTTCAAGGCTCGATAGCTAATCTTTTTGATTCATGGGTATTTATTACTCAATGACCCCATGTTTTAAAATCAATTACTTTTACCCTTATTATTACACGATATTATATCACCGGAGCATTAGCCATTTGGTAGTTGGCTATAAATGTGATGTTTTATCATTCAAAAGTCAAGTGGTTTATTACTCATAGCCCACTATGTAGAGATTACTATTTATATGTAACTTTCCATGTACGATTCATTGCTTTGGAAGATGGTTTTATGATTAACTTAGCATACCATAGCCTTTACAGATCATCATGCAAAAGTTCGATAGGTGAAGAAGTTCATCATACATTCGTACTTTATAGCTAGAATTTACTTTATGGTAATCAAATATAAAAAATTGTCTTCTCTGCCTATTGTTGATTATATATTGGTGTGTATATATGTGGTTTATGAGTCTATATATTTGAAAATATGGACATAGTTTTCAAAAATAAGAGAAGTAAACACACACACACACACACACACACACACACACATATATATATATATATATTTGTTAACTCGGAAAGGATGGACATATTGTTACAGTTTTATATGCCTTAAATGAATAACTTTGACTTTAGAAACACTCTAAAGTGTATATATATATATATATATATTTACTTTCTACTTCTATCACTTCCTATTAGTTTATTGAGTAGTTTTTGATATTGTTGAAATTTTATTTTCCATAGGTTTATGTGCTGATAATGTTCTTCCTTTGTTAACTTTTATAATTGATATTTCATTATTGCGGGTACTATGGCTGGAGGTAAGAAAGAAACTCCTAAAGGAACGTCCAGATCTCCTAAATCTCGTAAGCTTACAAGTCCTTTAGAAGAGAAGCTACAACTCTCACACATCCTCTTTACGAAACAGAAAGATGTCGACTCTATTTTATGTTACTTCAGCATATCAGGGATTGAAGCTAGGGCTCCAAGCCTAGATGATGGAATGGACTCCCCACAAAAAGGGTTTTTTGCCCGCACCCTTATTCACATCTACCATTCATTCCATTTACCTTTCAAGCTAATTATATCCGGTGTCTTGTCTAATCGTAAGATTTCTCCTATCCATTTAAATTCCAACTCCTACAACTATATCAACTCTCTATTCATATTATTTAAGAGCTTAAGTTGGAAAATTTGTCTCCCTATACAATATGCTCTCTAGTCACCCTTCAGAAGATGAAGTACCAACCTGAAGGTTCCATTTATTATTTAGTCCTATAGGTGGCAGAGTAGTTTTTGATTTCATCAATAGGCCTAGAGACTGAAGTCATTAATTCATTTTGATCAGATGTTATTCTCTAAATATTACTGGAAAGTTTTCTATTCCTGGTAAATTGCATTGCTTTGATTATTTCTGTTTAATCGTCGCTTATATTAGTCTTATTGATTTTTATGAGTTATTTTTTGTGGTGATTGTCAATTGCTGACCTGAAGAACATATATCCTAGGATTTAGCTCAGGTCAATCACTTTGGTGATGCCACAAAATTATCAAGGAGTCAACTGAGACTTCTTACCGAATAAATCTGAGGAGATACTTTTTTATTCAACCATCTCGCCACATCTTCGGTGAACCTTCAATGATTATAAAAAGAGAAATTTCTCATTGACCATTATCGTAGTTAAATTCGATCCTATTTTCACAAATTCTCCAATACAATCCCCAACTGTTGACAGTTCTAGATATTCTCTAGGTTTCGTCTCTTATTTTTTCCTCTCTTTATATAAAACAAATTTCCCTAAGACTTCTTGTTTTATGAAAATATCTTTCTGAGGTACGTCTGGTTGGCATGTGTGCTTTATCATTTAGCAAAGGTTCTTCTGATTAGCCTACTTCTTCTAAGGATGTTGAGAAGTCAGCACCATCAAAAGTCCCTTCACTATCTATTGTTTCTACTATAGAAGACGCTTTGGCACTAGCTAGAGCGAAGAAACGAAAGGGTTCAACCATCAAGCTTATTTCTTCCGAGGCCCCATCCAAAAATCCTAAAGAAGCTGAACTTACTGCATCTCTAACCTTAGTTCCTACTTTCAAGTCCATCCCCATCGTTACTACTCTTTCAACCCAAGATCCCATCGTTGACATTTTTGGTCCTTCTCTTCATGAATCCATGGCCTCCCTATAACAAGTATTAAGGCTCATTTCTCCTTCTTTTGTGGATGTTCCTCCTCCTCGTTGTCAAGAGTTAGGATCTCCCTCTACCGTGGATTTCATATAATTGCTAACAACTATCCTCATTTCTTACGTTCTCACTTCATCGAGCTCTTCAGAGGCTTCTCTTTCTTCTCTTAGGAAACTTTGGTTCGCCTCTTTCAACATCTCACTCAGGCGTAGTTTATTTATATGTATATATACATATTGAAATTTCCTTCTTTTTTTATTAATCTTATGCCATGACTCTTTTCATATTGGGCAACATTTGTTCAATTTTCAACAATTGTCCCTGCTTTCTTCTCAAAGCATGTCCTTACTAAAGTTTTTAAACTCCTAACTATCTACGAAGGTGTCAACTCTTGAAACCCAACTTCAATGAACTCCAGCCTAACAACAAGTTGCTTTCTTCTGAAAAGGCTGCAACTACAACTCTTTTGGAGTCCGAAAAGAAAATCTCAAGTTTTGGAAGAGAAGGTGAATGAGGACAAACTTTCTCAAGTTCAACTAGAGGTTTTCAAAAGTCGAACTTCCGCTTGAATTACTGCCATAGAGAAGAGTTTAGAAAAGAAAGATCCTATTGTCGCAAAATCAAAGTCATCCTTACATGCCATAAAGTCCAAGATTTCTTCCTTTCTGAGTGATATTCTCCCTTGGTGGAAGAAGTAGTGTGCTAAAGCAGTTCTATTTACCATTTATAAGGACAATACCGACCGACACCCAAATTTGGATTTTCCCTTATTTAGCGATGCAGAAACAGATTACAAAAGGAATTTCAATATTCTTCCAGATCACAATACTGGGGACTATTATAAGCCTGATGATGAATCTATTATTGATCCTACTAAGTCTTTAGCTCTTGATGATATCCCATAAGACGATGATAATGAAAAGTCAAAGAGCGACAAAACGAATGATAGAGATTATGACAATGATGATGATGATAACAATGATGGAGATGGTGGCACCAACGGCTATTCCTGAGGTAATTTGCCAAGAAGGGATGGGAATGATGACTTAAATCAATGTGGTTGTGGAACTCCTCAAGGTTTAAGGCACACTCTTGATTCTCATTCTTCAGATGCTAATAAAGAATCTAAAAAAAATCGTCCTTCTGCACATCCTTCTAGCAAGTCAATGCATGTAGAGTCAAGCTAGTTAGGCCGGTCTCCTTCTAATGCTCCTCATGCCCGATCTTTTAGGCCAAGTGTTACAGTGACTCCTACGCAGGCATTTATATTTGTTTGTCATCTATTTCTTATATATATATATATATAAATACATTCGATAATGTTTAATATAACTTAATTATTAGCTTAAAAGGACAAATAGAAATTGCATAGAGATTATATTAGACAAAAAGAGGAAATTTTAAAACTTAAACGAGAAGAGGAGAGGCTGTGCAAGGATTTAAACGAGTCAATTGGGAGATATAAGAGACTTTTAAAATGCCTCAAATATTTTGAGGATTTCAAAAATAAAAAAGTAGCGCTTCTCCTTCAGAAATCACGCTTTCACTAGGCCAACTTTCGCAAGGAAAATTAAGAATTGACTATGCTTTTTTGGATGTTGATTTAGGATAGAGCCTGGCTGATGGTGTGTCTATATCTTATGTATGCCTGATTTCCCACGATTGAGTTTTCTTTTCTTGGTGATGGTTATGGGGATTAATAAACATCTTCACGGGTGATACTTGGACTTACATGGATCTGGCCATCATCTGGGTGCATGTTGGAATTTATCCAGGGTCTCTACCGTGTCGTTAACTATCGACACCCTACCTCCTGATAAGGTTAAATCTAATAGGGATGGATTTTGTTACCGAGTATTATAAAGTGTCTATTATTTATGAACCCTTGTGATGTTGTAAATTAATTGTCTTTTTTTTTGAAATTGTAGTGATCTTGTGGACTTTATATTTTAATACAATCATCAATAATGTTCCATCTTCTAAATTTATTCCTATTTATTCCACATCTCCTATGTCAAGAGATAATTTAAGTAAACTGGTCAGATTAAAAAGGACTTTTAAAGAAAATACTCCTTGATTAATAAGTCCCACCTTTCAAAATACTACTTCCTTCATGACATCCATCATGTGCATATTCAGTTCCTAAATTAGACTTTAATTTCTTAGGGGACCATAAAGATCAATTCCTACATGACAGTCAAATTAATTATGCTAAGTTATTGTGCGGCGAACTTATCCCTCCTCCTAAAGAATGAAACTATCATGAATTCCCCCCGGTGAACACCCCTCCTGGTGTTGAGGCACTTTTAGGACTACATTTTCCATCTTGCCTTCCTTCTTTTAGAAGATCTAAGATGTCCTTTCTAATACTAAAAATTAGTTGCATTGTAATTTTTATGAATATTGTTATTATGATTGTAATGGTTTTAATTCTCTCTTGGTTATTAATGGAAAGTTTATGGTCTTTCATATTTCCTTTTTTCTTTTGTTAAAGGTTCTTCATTATTCATTGTCTAATAAGGGTGAAGAATTGTATTTATCTCTGAGTGATCCCAATCTAGCTAATGCCTCAAAAATATTCTAGCTAGGCCAACAACGACCTTGAAAGATCGAACTACTCGTTCTCTGTTTGATTTAAAACCTATTAATGATGTTGAAGCTAATAATGGTGTGAAAATTATATCTATGTGAAATTTATTCTGAGGTCTTCCCAAGAGATGTATAAGGATCTTGAAAAGAAAATTTCGTTAAAGGACAATGAGATCGCACAATTGGTTAAAAAGCTCAGCCAGGTTGTGATTCCCAATGAAAATTAGATTATGATGCAAAAATTGCTCAATTGAATCAGTGCATTTTTTATAGGGACAGTTTGGCACAGGTCCCTAATAAGTTTCAAAATACACAAAAACCCCAGTAAAAGAAAGTATGTAAATTAAGTCGCTAGAATTAAGTTACTGGACAACGGCATACACTTATGCAATTATTCAGTGAATAATTGCAGACATTTATGTAATTATATCCAAAAATTGCATACATTTCCAAATTATTCACTGAAAAATTGCAGAAATTGCCGCAATTATTCATAAAAAAATAGCGGAAATTTCTGCAATTATTCACTAAAAAAATTACGGAAATTTATGCAATTTTTGGATATAATTACATAAATGTCTGCAATTATTCACTGAATAATTGCATAACCGTATGCAATTACTTAGTAACTTAATTCTAGGAAACTAATTTACATACTTTTTTTACTGGGGTTTTTGTGTATTTTGAAACTTATTAGGGACCTGAGCCAATATTCATTTTTTTATATTGAAAATTGATGTAATGAAATGCAAGAATGAGCATCAATCGTATGAACTTATACCGATCTAGGATGTAAAGGGTTTCCTACTCCAACTCCAGTTGAGCCTCTTAGGAAGGCATCTTTGCATACCTCTTCTTCTTTGCCTCGGGGTCATTCAGTGCACGACAACAACAATCTCAAGAAAGCTGATCAGGAAAACTAGCAAGGCTAATTAGGTCCTTCAAGTTGGAATGCATTCAGAAAGTAAAAGACTATCGGAATAAGTTCACCGAAACATTCTTAGAATTAAGATCGGAAGTTGAGACATTGGAACGTTGGAAAGATGAGCTTATATTGAAAATGAAAATGCTTGGAAATGATAATGCAGTCTAACCCACAAAGCTTCTCAATTAAAGAGTGCTAACAAAGCTGATGAGAAGGTGCTATCAGTTCAAATTGATTCCATTGATTCCCTCAGTGTCAGTCACCACACGGAGAAGTAATTTAAGAAACACCTTCTTGTAGCTATTCAACATATTCTTGATCTTCTATTGCACTGGAAACATTGATGAATGAAGTAAAAGAGCTTAAAGGTCGACTAGAATTAATGCATTTTTATTCCACTAGGGCTTCTCAACCCGATTCTCTCGTTAATTATTTAATTGAAGTTATGGTGGATTTTGACTTGAAAATTGACTTCACATTTTTAGGTATAAGGAGAAATTATAGACTGAGGAAGTGGTAGATTCTAGCTTTCAATGGTATCAACACTTTTTGCGGCATGGGAGTTCTAATGTCTAAAAAGAAATTGGGGGCTTCCAATTTTATATAATGATGCAGGTTTGATTTGTGGGCAACATCTTTGCACTTTAGATGTTGACAAAAAAGGAAAGAGCTTGATTAATAACATCACCCTCTGCCTCATCCTTCAAAACCATGAGTTTTAGATGAAACATTTTGTTGCGAGAGGGAATTATTATACAAGTTCAATGTGTATTGTGAAATATTGTTGTATAAAATTAGGATGTCATTGTGTGGTTTTGTATAGTATGATTATTTTGATAAATGGATACCTGACTCCTATAGTGCACTACATTAAATTTCTACTTTTGGCTCATCATCATAGTTCCCATGTTTTAAATATTTTCACCGACCTTGGATGATTGATTGTTAACCCGTCTCTCTTTTGGCAGGTCCGAAGGCTTGCTTTAACCATCACTTTTTAGATGCGTGCTCCGGCTCGAAGGCTTTTTGTCCACCTCCCTTGGATGGGTACTTTAGCAAGGCCCGGAGGCAGGACTAAAGGATTAATTGACCATCACTCTTTGGATGAATGCTTCAGCAAGGCCTTTTGTGGGAATAAAGGCTTTTCATCCATCTCCGTTGGATGTGTGCTTTGGCCAGGTCTAATGGTAGAAACAAAGACTTAATTGACCATCACTCTTTGGATGGTTGCTCTGGCTAGGCCTTACGCATGCATCGAAGGCTTTTCGTCAATCTCTCTTGGATGGGTGCTTTGGCCAGGCCCGACGGCGAGGAAAAAGGCTTAATGACCATCATTCTTTGGATAGGTGCTTCGACTAGGCTTTGCAGCAGGACCAAAGGCTTTGCATCCATCTCTCTTTGATGGTTGCTTTATCAAGGCCTAGCGGTGGGACTGAAGGCTTGATTAACCATCACTATTCGGATAGGTTCATCTAACACCCCGTAAAATGAACCTTAAATAAATGAAATAAATTAAATTGAATATGATAAGGGTTGAATATGGAAATTTTCTAAAAGTTTGAATTTGACCATGAAAGTTATTCCACTGTGTTTGTGGTGAAATTTTGATCTATTTCCATATATAATATGCTAAAAATGGAGTGCAAACGAAGAAGTTATGAGCGTTTTAAGTTTTCAAGTTTAAATTAATTTAGTTGGAATTCAAATACAAACGAGAATTTAAATTTAAGGTTTGAATTTTAAAAATTAGCTTGGGTGTTAAGCAAACATTTAATCAACAATTAACTTTAAAGTTAGTTAGCATATAAAATTAATTAAAAAGCAACGGAAATATAAAAACATTCCCAAAACAAACGTATCGATCTACCTCTTCATTGGGACTGGTGGCCTAGTAGTCGACTGGTTGAAGAGGGGCGATCGACCGGTCAAAGCCAAATTTTGGCAGTGGCGGCTAGGGTTTGGAGGGTTATGCTATTTATTTGTACGCTCCAAATTTCTTCATTTTAAACTATTTTCATCCTACGGTTCTGGTGCATTTCAACCACTATAAATAAAGCCCTATCTTCCCCACTTTTTATTGATATTATTTTGGACAATACAAAGAAATTCTGCCATTGCTATCTCTCTAATAAGATTAAAAACTCCGTAGAGAATTCAGGTTAGAATTCAACCTATTTCATATTTATTTCTTCTTCCTCCTATCTATTCTTATCCTATTCTTCTCAAATTATTCTGAATCTAATGAATATATATTACTCTTCCCTATTGTGTGTGTGTGTATGTTAAACGAGATAAATTTTGGAAGAGATTGGAAGACTAAAAATCCATTTTAGTAAAGCTAAGACTAATTTGTAAGTGGAAACCTTAGTATTTCTTTTTCAGTATTGTTTAGTGTATTTCTTTTTGGATTTGAATATGCCTTAGGGATTTTGGATTTCGAAAATACGATAGATAAAATCCTCCAAAATTCTTTTTATTTTGAAATGTCAATTCTATCTTGAGTTTCTCAATTAATTTGATGGAATTTGCTTCATTTATGTTTTGATAATTTCATAGCCTATTCCACTTCTCCTTCTTCTTTGGTTTGAATTGTTATTCTTTAATTAAATAAGGGGTTTTGATTACAAATTATGTTCATAGTTTACACCACTTGTTCTTATCTGTTTCTTTACAAAAGCGGAGTTGAATAGAATATGGAGTTTAGATTGCAAGTCTTATTGTTTAGGATATTCCATTGAATTGGTGTAATAAATTGAGTTTTCGTTTTATTTACGAGTCTGTTATTGCAGTTTTGATTATGAATATTAATTCCCTATTTTGGATATTAGAATCCCTTATTTTGGTATATTGAAATCTTGCGAATTTGAAGAAAAGGACTTGTAATTATATTTGGTTATGGAATTGACATTTAATGCTATTTTAGAGCGTAAAATCTGTAGTTTAGAACTTATTAGGCACGAATATTTAATTATCTCTATTTGCGTAATTAACATATAATTATTATGTCTGCGGCGTAGCTAATTAAGCATTTATTTTCTCCCATTAGGAAGGTAATTGATTTGTAGGAGGAAATAAGAGGAAACTCTTATATAGCCTAATTATTATTTTAAGGCGTAATAAGGGAGACTCCTTATAAGGCCTTATTTATGAAACAGTATATATATATATATATATGTGTGTATGTATGTATGTATGTATGTATGTATGTATGGAGAGTAATTGATGGCTAGTCATAGGGATGCGAGGTTAATAGAGTTACATGATGAAAGTCTGCCCTTCACTTTGAGGCTACTAGCAGCTGCATACACTTCAAATGATGTGGGATATCCTTATAATAAATATTTGTAATGATGCGAGGTTAGTCGAAAATTGTGTAGGGGAAATCTGCCCAGCTAATCTAGCTACCAGTTCCTACGAATAGTTTGATTAATGTGAGACGTCATTATAAGTATGGGCCATAAGACGAAGGGTTCGGGGTCTTGAGATATTAAGTGGTTGTTTGAGGGTCTACCTCTTTTTCCTAGATAAAGTATTAAATTGCCTAGAGGTTACATTACGTGGTATCTCAATGGGGGGGGGTCTGCTTTTGGAAATCAGTATTAAATGATGGGGTCTGCCTTAATTAAGGTATTAAATGACTAGAGCCTGCCTATATTTCACAACGAAGTAATAAGTGGCCTAAGAGATTCCACATGATGTCAGCTAGATAATACTATTGAGGAGCATGCCTTAGAAATAGGTATTAAATGATGGGGTCTGCTTAATTAAGGTATTAAATGACCAGAGTCTATATATTTTTGGATAAAAGGTATTAAGTGGCTTGGGTACCGTCTCCCACATTATTAGATGTTTATAACGTATGATTGGAATATGAGATTCTAAAAACCTGCTGCTAGAATGAAAGGTATTAAGTGGTTGGACCCGTCTCCTTTTCTTATAAAGAAGTATTAAATAGTTTAATGGTCTATTTTCGTAGATATATTCTTATATTGAGATAAACTGCTCAAGTACTGAAAAGGTAAGACTCGAGGTTTTTATTCAACATATATTATTGTTCTAACTCCCACCTCATTACAACACAGGTTGAAGATGTTGATGGAAAAGGTGACGCTTGGAGACAGAGGCGATAGACTTGCGCCAGTATTTACCATTTTTATTTATTTCATATGTACCCATGCTTTCAGAATATTATTGTAGCAGATTATATACAGTTTGATGGTATCTTGTATTTTGACATTATTATGAATTTGAAATAAATGGGTACATTTTATTATTATATTTTGTTCCATCTGATATGAGTTCTGAAAGTTTAGTTATGGCTCTGTAATGTTATTTTGTTTTACTACCAATGGCTTAATTTAGAATGGATCTAAGTTTCGATGGGACTTTTATGGGTTGAAACTTAGGGCTGTCCTGGGGTGGGTTATTATAGTGCACTAGCCAGACCTTGCAGCGAGACCAAAGGCTTTTCATCCATCTCCCTTGGATTGGTGCATTGGCCAAGCATAGCGGTGGGACCAGTGGCATTTTGATGGTCTATTAAAGCCCTCTTTTGTTTGAAGATAGAATTTTGATTATTGCCACCCTTTTAAACATGTCTTCGTTCACCTCTCATTTAACTCCTTGAACATTCATATTTGACAAACTCTTGTAGTTACCCTTTTCTTATATAATATTCGATAATTCCTGACAGAGCTCAACAATTGCTAGTGTAATGCCCATTTTATATATGATAATGGAAATATGATCTCCCTTCATGTCTCTCTTCTTCAATAGTTTAACCTCTTCCAGCTATGAAGATACACTTCTTCCTGAGAAATAAGAAGTGGAGCGACAGTTTTGCCTTTTGCCCTCTCTCTATGGAATTCCTAAGCTCCTCTCTATACCTTCTCTGAACATTTTGAACATCAAAGTTCTTTTTGTGTTTTCGTTTCTTTAACTGAAAGTCCCCATTTTTAAAAGTCAAATCAACGAGATCTTTCCAATTCTATGCAAATTCTTCAAAATCACAGTTCAATTTAGTTTCAAAAATAGTTCCTCATGCTTGAAGTTGGATGCTTTGCTTGGCTTGTGAAAATGGGTCCTTTCTAGGTCTTACGTTACTCATATATCTTTAGTTTGGTCTTTCTGCTCTTAGATTATTAGCTAAGGCATAGATTGGTTCTTTTTCCATATAAAAGGGGTATTTATTAGCCAAGCTATAGATTGGTTCATTTTCCATATAAAAGGGGTTTAGACTCCATTTGGTTGGACTATACTGTAACATCTCCTATCTAGAGGCCCATAGACTAGTGCTACAGATGCTGCAGTCATCTATAGTATTAACTTTCGGCGACTAAATACGGCTATGTTAATGGTATCCATAATATCAGATGCACATGAATATGAAACAAAATCACAGATTTCAAAAACAACAACATTTTCTGATTACATTTCCAAAACATGTTCCATATTCAAATTACACAATCCCAAAACGTTTCCCAGGTAAAAGTCAAATATAATTATTAAATAAATACGCCAAGAGCGACATATGATGATGCCCACTTGATTGACCAGAGTACTATATTGTCATAACTGACACAACACAACACATCGGAAATAAACAACAAAACAGCAGCCTCCTGCTCATCTTCGGTATCTTTATTCGTTATCCTACTTAAAACCTGTAAACCTGAACCCTCAACCTGCTCAAATAGATTTTTAAGCACCCTAGTGTTTAAGGGGAAAAACATAAACTTCAAGTCAGACATAAAGCCTAGTGTGAATAATACTATACATCCCGGTTATTTGATATTAAGTGAGACCACGCCGCTTAGCGGAACGGGTTTCCCCTCACTAACATCCTTTTAAAACATATCTTTTGCAAATCTTTTCCTACAACCAAAACTAGTTAAAAACTATAAAGCATCATTATGTAAACATACATATCAGGTAATAAATGAACTATCTATTCGAACACTATATTTTTGTTTGGCTAACTACTAACCTTTGACTGACTGGGGCCTACTAGACAATATAAACAAAATAATCTAACATATGTTAGACACTCCTCTTCAGGACGGTCTGACCGTAACTATCTGTTAAATTCTCCTCTTATGGACGGTTTGTCCATAACTTAACTTCTCTCAGGGTCACCTAATCCTAATGATTTTGCGAGCTCACTAATAACCTATCTGTATATGAATATATATTCCCTTCTATGTGTAATCATAATTTTAGTCTTACCTGTGACAAAGCCCTACAAACTGGAATTTTAGACTAAATTAGCTGGGGCTAATAGCTAATGTATTGGGCGCGACCCTATACCTGTCTCATCTGGTATTCTAATATCCGAGTCATTTTACTTAAGGAAACCTTCCCTTAAATTTTCCATGAAAACCTTTTCTTCGTAAAATGATTTTAAACCTTTAAATCAAACTTAAACAAGGAAAATATATATTCTATGCTTTACTAAAAATTACACTGTCATGTTATATATATACTTTACCCAAATCTTTGTTGATGAAAACATTTAACCCTTTGAAAGTAGCTCTTTCGAATCCATTGAAAGTACCCCTTTCGAAACCACTGAAAGCGCCCCCTTTCGAAACCAAGTAAAACCCTTTTTATAACTTAGGCCGAAAGGCCAAAACATTCCTTTCAAAACCATTCAAAAAAACCTTTCGAAAACCTTGAAAAACCTTCCCTTCGAAAGCTTTAAACCTTAGTCATCTCTCTTTTAAAACCGTTAAACATTGCCTTTCGAAACCTTTGGAAAACCTTTCCTGTCAAACCTTTCGAAACAGTTAGAAAATCTTCTCTTTCAAACCTTTCGAAACCAATGGGGAACCACCCCTTAGAAACCTCTCTTTAAAATATTCTGAAAGCATCAAAACCAAATTTTCGAAAGCATTTGGATTCAATTTAAAACATGTGGAAAACACCTTTCGAAACCATTAAAACTATCTTCTTCGAAACCCTTTAGGTTATACTTCAACAGAGCAAAAGAGTCATTAAAACCATTTAAATCGAAGGCATTCCTTTCGAAAGAAATTCCTAAGCAGACAAGTAATGGTGTCAAAACCAACCTTCTGAAAGCATTGGAGAAGTGGCCAAGTTTTAAAACAAACTATACCTTCTGAAACCATTGACTTCGAAAGGTAAGAAAAGCGGCAGCTAGGGGTTTCAACCCCTTTGAAAGCATTTACTTAAAACCAAAAGGCGCAACCCATTCGAAACCATTCTTTTAAAATAATTTGACCTGGTCGAAAGCCAAACAAGTCGAAATCACTTCATTCGAGAGCAGACCTGGCGTTATTTCATTTAAAACCATGATATGCTTCGACCCTATCGGAACCCAACGTTTCAACCCGGTATCTTTCGCCTTTATCCAATTCACTACGTACCAAGTGTTTTGATACCATGCGCATTAGTTTCGATACCGAGGGTGGTGAAACTTCTAGTTCGGAACCCTTGTGCCAAAAGAGGTGAAACAATGCCAAAAGCATGTAAAAGCTGTTTTTAACTTTAAAAAGAAATACTTTTCAACTAACTTGCTATGTTTGTCAAATTCTTATTGGTTGCAATTTTTTTCTCTAAAAGTGTTGCGAAGATTTCAAAAATAAGGAATTTATTTTATTTTACAAAATACTCATTCTCCTTTCATAAATATATAAAACATTAAGTCCCATACCTTATAATATTATATATCTACTAAAACACTTAGAAAAAATCTACAAAAATTCCAAAAAATCACTTTTAATACGTTTTCTAACATATATTAATTTCAGACCCAAAATATTAATTATTTATAATTTATAACCCAAATCACATTTTCTCTACTAGAAAATTAATATAAAATCCACATTCATTTAGGAAATTATAAAAATTGAAACCTATCTCTAAAATATCATTTTTGATCTAAATCTAAAATCGCAAGGCATTTGGATGTCATTTAATAGGGTTTTCATATCAAAACATATCATAAAATCTATATGAACAAGCATAAATCATCAACAAGAAAATATAAACATTTAATCCTTCAAAATCATGGCAAAACATTGCAAAACACTTCGAATTCATCTTAAGACCGAATTTTTTTAGAAAAAATAGATGTAGTCACTATTCAGCTTAGCTTTGAGATTAAAAAGTTTGAGATTTGAATGAATTTGTGTTGATTAAGCTCGTTCCTTTAGCTTTCTTCCTCTTGTTCTTTAAAAATGGTGGTCGTCCTCTACTTTTAATTTTTAGCAAATGAAATGAACATATGGAATACATGGCCAAGTGTTTAGGATATAAGATTACCCTTTTTCCTACTTTACCCTTAACCTATTTTAATTCATGTTAGCTCATTTTAGTTTATTCATTTACATGGCACGGCTCCCCTTAATTCAAATCAAATCTCAATCCCCTAACCATCACATTACTTTATATAATTTAGCTAATTAAATTTTCTAAATAATGTTACTAAAAATTAGGGTCATTACAGACCCACCCCTTCCTTAAAAAATTTCGCCCTCAAAATTACGATAAGATACACAACAAATCAACCAAAAAGATAAAAACATACCATCAAACAAATCAGGATAACTATCTCTAATCCTGCTCTCAGTCTCCCAAGTACAGTCTCTCACATCGTCGCACCACTGGACTTTCACTAATCTGACTATCTAGCTTCTTAACCTCTTCTCATCTCTCGCAACTATACAAATTGGTTTTCTAACTATAGTCAAGTCCGGTTCTACTAGTAAGTCCTCTAACACAGTCGGTTCTATAGTACTCTCCGGGTCTCTAACACACTTTCTAAGATGAGAAACATGAAACACATCGTAGGCTCCTACCAAACTGTTCGGCAACTCTGCTTTATACGCGAGTTTCCTGATCCTCTCTAGAATAAGAAAAGGTCCAACGAATCTCGGTGCCCAACTTTCCTGATTTCCCAAATCTAATCACTCCCTTCATCGGTGTAACCTTAACAAACACATGATCTCCAACAGAGAACTCTAAGTCTTTCCTTCTTCTATCTGCATAACTCTTCTGTCTAGACTGAGCCTCCTTCATTCTAGCTCGAATCAACTCAATCTTCTCTGCAGATTCTCTAACTAAATCTGGACCAAGAACCAACCTATCCTCGGTATCTAACCAAAAAACGGGAGATTTGCATGGCCTTCCATATAAAGCTTCAAACAGTGCCATCCCAATACTAGCCTGATAAATGTTGCTATACGAAAACTTGACTAAGTGTAGATGGTCTTCCCATGATCCCCTAAAATCCAACACACAAGCTCTTAACAAATCCTTCAAGATTTTGTTAACTCTTTCCGTTTGCCCAATGATCTGTAGATGTGAGCGGTACTTATCTTGAGCTTGGTTCCTAAAATCTCATGCAGACTCTTCCAGAACTCACTACTGAACAATGTATCTCTATCACTTAATATACTGCTAGGAAATCCATGCAGTCTAACCACATTTTTCATAAACAATTTAGCTAAAACAGGTGCCATCCTAGTCGACTTAACTGGAATGAAATGGGCACTCTTGGTCAATCTATCCACTATGACCCATATACTTTCATTTCCTCTACTAGATCTTGGCAACCCGTCAATAAAATCCATAGAAATAGAATCCCACTTCCATACCGGAATATCCAATAACTGAAGCAACCCAATCGGCTTCTGATGTTCAACATTTACATGTTGGCGGTTCAAGCACTGCTTCACCCATAAGCCAACAACCCTCTTCATGGCTTCCCAGAAGAAACTTCTTTTCATTTCCTGATACATCTTAGTTCCTCTTGGATGAATAGTGAACTTCAAACGATGGCATTCCTCCAAAACATCTTTCCTAATGTTTCCCACATTTGGAACACATAACCTTCCTTTCTTTCTCAACCACTCATTTCCGGTTGATACTAAAATCCTTCAAGTCATTGTTCTCCGTTCCTTCCTTTAACTTCCTGATCCGTTCAACTAATATCGAATCCTCCTCCTACTTAGAAACAATCTTCTCAATCATTACCGGTCGAACTTCTAAACAAGACAACACAACGGTCTCCCTACTAGATCCAGCCTCAGATCTCCACTACACTCCACAAGCCGTCAATGCTTCCAAATCCTTCCGCTCAGCAACCATCGCCAACATTGCATTCTGATGCTTCTTGCTAAGTGCATCTGCTACCTTATTCCCTTTCCTAGGTGTATACTCAATCCCAAAGTCATAAGCAACTAAAACTCTAACCATCTTTGTTGGCTTATGTTTAGCTCCTTCTGAGAGAACAAATACTTCAACAACTTATGATCCGTATATAACTCAAACCTTTCTCCCGAAAGGTAATGTCTCCACACCTTCAATGCAAAAATCATTGCGGCTAATTCCAAATCATGTGTTAGATATCTAACTTCATGCAATCTAAGCTATTTAGAAGCATAGGCAATCACTTTACCTCTCTGCATCAACGCGGCACCTAATCCTGTTCCACACGCATCTGTATAAACTACTAAATCCTGATTCCCTTCCGGAATAACCAACATTGGTGCATGGGTCAATAAGTGTTTCAAGCTCTGAAATGCTTCCTCACACTTATCGGTCCACACAAACTTCACATCCTTTCGCGTTAGCTTAGTCATTGGTGCTGCTATCCACGAAAAACGTTTATAAATCTCTGATAATATCCCGCCAATCCAAGAAAACTTTTTATCTCAGTCACTGTTTCGGGTCTCTTTCAATCATTCACTACTTCAGTCTTAGTCGGATCTACATACAACCTTTTCTCTGAGACTGCATGACCAAGAAACTTCACTTCCTTCTTCCAGAAATGACAGTTCGAAAACTTCGCCTTCAGCTGATGCTGCCTCAGCGTCTCAAGCACAACTCTAAGATGAACTTCAAGCTCCTTCTCATCCTTAGAGTATATCAAGATATCATCTATGAAAACCATCACGAATCTATCCAAGTGCTCCTGGAAAACTCGGTTCATCAAATCCACAAAGAATTTCGGCGCATTAGTTACTCCGAACGGCATAACTAAACATTCGTACGATCCATATCTGGTTCTAAACACTGTCAAAGGAATACTATCCTCTGTTACTCTAAGCTAATGGAAACCTATTGCCAAATCCAATTGAGAAAATACCATGTCTTCACCCAAATGATCGAACAAATCATCAATTCTCACAATGGATATCGATTCTTTATCATTCTCTCATTCAACTTACGATAATCGATACATAGCCTTAATGATCCGTCCGGCTTCTTAGCAAAAACTGCGGCTGCTCCTCAAGGTGAACTACTCGGTCTGATAAAACTCTTGCCTTCCAAATCCACCAACTCCACTTTTAACTCCCTCATCTCGGTAGGTGTCATCCTACTTGGCGGTCTACTAACAGGTTCTACTCCAGGCACCAAATCTATCTGAAACTCAATGGCTCGTTTAAGTGGCAATCCTACTACAGGCTCGAAGACAACCGCGAATTCTCTAACCACAAAAACTCGGTTCAACTCGTCTACCAACTCCACATCACCCAATAAAGCATTCACCTTACATCTAGGGTTTTCTACGGTATAAACTATTCGATCACTACAGTCACGGTGTCTAAGTGATATTTTCCTATCATGGAAAAATATCCTAGCATCATACTCACTTAACCAATCCATACCTAAAATAATTTCGAACCCTACAAAGTCAAACACATGCAAACAGCAAACAAAGGTATGACCTAACAAGTCAAACTCTTGGTGGTCACACTTCATCACAATTGTCGCATATCCTCCTATCGGATTTCCAAACCTTAAGGAAGTAACTAAATATGATGGTTCTAGGTTAAGCTTATCTAGCAAACATCGAGATATAAAAGAATGTGATGCACCAATATCAAACAGAATGCTAACAGACATACCATGAATTTGAAGCGTACCTTCCGACACTCCTTTCCTTTCTCTTGCGTCGTTGGCTTCGAAGTAGCAAGCTCCAACATACACCTTGACCCTTCCATCCTTAGCGGGCCCTTTACATTGATTCTTATAGTGACTAATCCGATTGTAGTTGAAGCATCTGATGTTCTTCTTCCCGGTCACTTCCTTCGCCTTTCCGGTACGACGCTCATTGCAAAATGCTCCTTTTGTTGCACTTGAAGCAAACAACCTCAGACTTTCCTTTTTTCACTGCTTCTCCCTTCTGAGCACCCAGTGAAAGAATTTCCCTTTTGGCTCTGCCTCACCTGGACCTTCTTAGCCTTACTCTTCTCCAAACAAGCAAGCATCTTTTCACGTCTTAACACCATCTCAACAACCACATCACATGGATCTATAATATGAGGTAAGGTAGCCCTTTCCAATCAGGCTTTAACCCCTTGATAAACTTCTCGTTCCTCTTAATCACTGTGTCCATAATGGCATACCCATACCTTGCCAACTCCTCAAACCTACTAGCATGCTCCAAAATTGACATATCTTCCTGCTCTAGCTCAGCAAACTTTCTGATCAAAACAGATTGCACCATCATAGACATAAACCTCTCCTGGAACCTCCTCTTAAACTCAGCTCATGTAATCGTCTCTTTATCCGCTCCAATTGTCACACTATTCTACCAAAATGAAGCTGCTCTTTAAAGATGTCTCGAAGCAAGCCTCCCCTTCTGCTCATCATTGAGCCCCAAGTCAGCAAATATCCTCTCACAATGTAGCAACTAGTTCTCCACCTCTATAGCGTCTTCAGTTCCAATGAACGGCTTCCCTCCAAGCCTAGAATATTCTCTACTCAAATTAACATAATGGTTGACCACCAGAGCTTTCTAAACTCCTACTCCTGCATTTCCTCCAACCACTCCAACAGCAATTCCAGCTTGCATCATATTCACGAAAAACTAATACATAGCTCCCATATCCACTTGTGGGACTCCAGTTCAATATTTTCAGCTTGAGCCTGACCTTGGTTCCTTCTCGTGTTTGGTTGGGCATTTCCATTTGTTGTGGTGCTATCCCTTCCTAGATTAACTTGTCCTCTTTTAGCATCCATATTTGTATTCGAGCCCCGTGAGATATAGAAGAATAGCCTAAGAGAGATATGAGAATAGAGATATAGCGTATACTTATATATATATATATAGTAAAATACAAGTACGTTACTATAGCATTATCCCATACCCCGATCTTACTCTAATTCCTTAGGATTATGTTTTCAAAAATTATTTTTAGTTAAAGTTTTTCATAAACTATGCTCTGATACCAAGTTGTAACATCCCCTATCTAGAGGCCCAAAGCTAAGCGCTACAGATGTTGCAGTCATCTATAGTATTAACTTTTTGGCGACTAAATACGGCTATGTTAATGGTATCCATAATATTAGATCCACATGAATATGAAACAAAATCACAGATTTCAAAAACAACAACATTTTCTGATTACATTTCCAAAACATGTTCCATATTCAAATTACACAATCCCAAAACGTTTCCCAGGTAAAAGTCAAATATAATTATTACATAAATACGCCAAGAGCGACATATGATGATGCCCACTTGATCGATCAGAGTACTCTATTGTCATAACTAAAATAATACAACACATCGGAAATAAACAACAAAACAACAACTCCTAATTAGCTATTTGTTAGCCTCCTGCTCATCTTCGGTAGCTTTATTCATCATCCTACTTAAAACCTGTATACCTCAAGTTTCAGCCTACTCAAATCGATTTTTGAGCACCTGAGAGTTTAAGGGGAAAAACATACTTTCGAGTCAGACATAAAGCCTGGTGAGAATAATACTATACATCCCGGTTATTTGACATTAAGCGAGACCACGCTGCTTAGCGAAACGGGTTTCCCCTCCCGAACATCCTTTTAAAACATATCTTTTGCAAACCTTTTCCTACAACCAAAACTAGTTAAAAGCTATAAAGCATCATTAAGTAAACATACATATCAGGTAATAAATGAACCATCTGTTAGAACACTATAGTTTTGTTTGGCTAACTACTTACCTTTGGCTGACTCAAGCCTACCAGACAATATAAACAAAATAATCTAACATCTGTTAGACACTCCTCTTCTGGACGGTCTATCCTTAACTATTTGTTAAATTCTCCTCTTCTGGACAGTCTGTCCCTAACTTAACTTCTCCCAGGGTCACCTGATCCTAATAGTTTTGCGGGCTCACCAATAACCTATCTATATACGAATATATATTCCCTTCTATATGTAATCATAATTTTAGTCTTACCTGTGACAATGCCCTACACACTGGAATTTTAGACTAAATTAGCTGGGGCTAATAGCAAATGTATAGGGTGTGACCCTATACCAGTCCCATCTGTATTCTAATATCTGAGTCATTTTACATAGGGAAACCTTCCCTTAAATTTTCCTTGAAAACCTTTTCTTCCTAAACTAATTAAAAACCTTTAAGTCGGACTTAAACAAGGAAAATATATATTCTATGCTTTACTCAAAATCACCCTGCCATGTTATATATATACTTTACCCAAATCTTTGTTGATGAAAACATTTAAACTTTTGGAAGTACCCCTTTCAAATCCATTGAAAGTACCCCTTTCGAAACCAAGTAAAACCCTTTTTATAATTTAGGTCGAAAGGCCACAACATTCCTTTCGAAACCATTCAAACAAACCTTTCGAAAACCTTGAAAAACTTCCATTCGAAAGCTTTAAACCTTAGTCATCTCTCTTTGAAAACCTTCAAACATTGCCTTTTGAAATCTTTGGAAATTTTTTCCTTTCAAACCTTTCGAAACAGTTAGAAAACCTTTCTTTTCAAACCTTTCGAAACTATTGGGGAGCCATCCCTTAGAAACCTCTCTTTAAAACCTTTCGAAAGCATCAAAACCAAACCTTTCGAAAGCATTTGGGTTCAATTTAAAACATATGGAAAACACCTTTCAAAACCATTTAAAACTGTCTTCTTCTAAACCCTTTGGATTATACTTCAACAGAGCAAAAGGGTCATTAAAACATTTAAGTTGAAAGCATTCCTATTGAAAGCAATTCCTCAGCAAAGAAGTGATAGCGTCGAAACCAGCATTCCAAAAGCATTGGAGAAGTGGTCAAATTTTAAAACAAGGTATACCTTCCGAAACCATTGACTTCGAAAGGTAAGAAAAGCGACAGCTAGGGTTTCGACCCCTTCGAAAGCATTTGCTTAAACCAAAAGGCGCAACCCATTCAAAACCATTCCTTTAAAATAGGCGCAACCCATTCAAAACCATTCCTTTAAAATAATTTAACCTAGTCGAAAGCCAACCAAGTCGAAAGCACTTCTTTTAAAAACAAAGTAGGCGCTATTTCGTATAAAACCATGACATGCTTCAACTCTATCGGAACCCAACGTTTCGACTCAGTATCTTCCGCCTTTATCCAATTCGCTACGTATCAAGCGTATTGATACATGCACATTGGTTTCGATACTAATAGTGGTGAACCATCTAGGTCGGAACCTCTGTGCCGAAAGAGGTAAAACATGCCAAAAGCATGTAAAAACTGTTTTTAACTTTAAAACGAAATACTTTTCAACTAACCTGCTATGTTTGTCAAATTCTTTTTGGTTGCAATTTTTTTTTCTAAAAGTGCTACCAAGATTTCGGAAATAAACAATTTATTTTATTTTACAAAATTCCCCTTCTCCTTTCATAAATATATATAAAACATCCAAGTCCAACACCTTAAATAATTTTATATATCTACTGAAACACTTAGGAAAAATCTACAAAAATTCCAGAAAATCACTTTTAATATGTTTTCTATATACTAATTTCAGACCCAAAATATTAATTATTTAGCCGTAAATAATTTATACCCAAATAATCATTTTCTCCACTAGAAAATTAATATAAAATCCACTTTAATTCAGGAAATTATAAAAATTGAAACCCATCTCTAAAATATCATTTCTAATCTAAATCTAAAATCGCAAGGCATTTGGATGTCATTTAATAGGGTTTTCATATCAAAACATATCATAAAATCTATATGAATAAGCATAAATCATCAACAAGCATATATAAACATTTAATTCTTTAAAATCATGGCAAAACATTGTAAAACACTTCGGATTCATCTTAAAACCGAAAACGTTTAGGAAAATGACATGTAGTCATTATTCACCTTAGCTTTAAGATTAATAAGTTTGAGATTTGAACGAATGTTTTGATTAAGCTCCTTTCTTTAGCTTTCTTCCTCTTATTCTTTAAATATGGTGGCCGGCCTTTAATTTTAATTTTTAGCAAATGAAATGAACGTATGGAATACACAGACAAGGGTTTAGGATATAAGATTACCCTTTTTCCTACTTTACCCTTAACCTATTTTAATTCATGTTTGCTCATTTTAGTTTATTCATTAACATGGCACAACTCCCCTTAATTCAAATTAAATCTCAATCCCCTAATCATCGCATTATTTTATTTAATTTAGCTAATTAAATTTCCTAAATAATGTTACAAAAAATTAGAGTCGTTACATATACTGAGCGTCTCTTTTCTTTTCCTCTAAAGTTTGAAGTGCTAGTTATCTCAAGTTTAACTCTTGTTCCCAGCTAAATTGTCGATCAATTTGTGTATAAGATAATGGGTTCAAATGTGGCTCAGTGGATGCTTGTTGAGATTTAATTGTCATAGCAGAAATTCAAATGGGACAGGTTGAACTTTATCGGCTTATATGAAAAAGAAGGGGAGAGAATCCTTCAATTCTACTCTCAATGAAAGCCTACTTAATGTTGAGGAAAAAGTTAGGCCAAATGTGCTTCGAGTTATTAAGTCAAGTGGAGGAAGAATGGTCGTCATATAATCCACAGTCATATATGCTTGCTTGAGAACAAGAGTCATATGTTCAAGTAAGTGAGTAGTCATATGTTCAAGTAAGTGAGTAGTCATATGCACATGTCAAGAGTTCAAAATAATTAACTATGCAAATTATGCTAAGTACAAGTCCTTGATTACAAAATCTTAATTTTAATTTGTCCTAGCGGCCATGAATTCTCAATTTAAAGCTCACATTACAATGTTGAAAGAAAAATGAAAAATTGGAGAGAGGAAGATCTAGAGGTCGGCTCCTTTTTAGGTTGGGGTACATGCTTATTTATAGAGTATTCAGGTTGTGGGATCCTTGACACATGGCACATGTTCGAAGGCACATATGGCTTCATATTATCACCACACAATGGCTTCATTTATTCACACGATGGCTCTACTTTATCTTCTTTGATATTTTGATTTTCCATCACACTATGGATTTAGGATTCTACACGATAGCTCCATATCATCACACAATTTCTCTACTCCATCTTCCTTTGATAGCTCAACTTATCATTTCATAAAGGCTATAGAATCACAACGCAAAGGCTCTATATTACCAATGATGGCTTTACTTCATCCTCCATTGATAGCCTGATTTATCATCTCATAAGGGCTATAGAATCACTACTCGATGGCTCCATATCATCACACGATGGCTCTATTCAATCTTTCGGTGATATCTTGACTTATCATCTTACGACGGTTGTAGAATCACTGCACGATGGTCCATATCATCACATGATGGCTCTTCTTCATCTTCCTTTCATTATAGCTTTGGAAATCTCTTCACAATGACCTCCATTTCTTATTTCACGATGGTTTGGTCGCCCTATTTTTTGGTGGCTTTTTAACTCATGACAACTTCGTTGAATCAATGCCTGATAACCTTATTGAGTCACCTCATGATGTCTTAGTTTCCTCACTTTATATAATTTTAGGATAGCTCACTCATATCAGACCATGATGACTAGTGGAATCATTACACAATAGCTCTTTCCTCTTGTGAGTCAATCCATGAAGGCTTTTGTTGCAATCACTCGATGGCTCTTAGGTATTAACCCACTGTAGCTCCTTCTTTTGTAATACTTCTTCTTTGTTGACCCGCGATGACTAATATATTTATGGTGCAACAGACCTAAAATTAAACTTTAAAACTCTCAAACTATGTAGATCAGAGTCTAAATCCTTGTAGAAGCTACAACCAACTACAACATCCCAAGTTATTGGTTCCTCATAGCCTATTTTAGCATGCTAGACCTATTTTTTGGCTAGCAAACAAACACATATTTACCATTTAAACATGTACAAACAAAAATAAATAAATTATAATTAAATATTTAATTTCAATTATGGTTTATAAATATAAATATTCATTGTAAAATTCAAATGATTAAACATGGTTGAAGAAGGAAGAAACCAACATCAAACCAATATTATATATGTACAATAGATAACGAAAATCAATTCGTATATTTATTAGTTAATCGTGCCGAAACAGTCAATATATGGTTATAATCGAATTTTATCTTTACTGACCATATATATATATATATGTGTGTGTGTGTGTATGTATATATGTACACACTATAAAGGAATTATTTGATGATATATAAAATAAATAAATGTAGTACCGTTCTTTGAAGATCAAGTTAATAGTTGAACATATTGAATGGTCAGCTTCTCTCTTCAAAGAATTCTTTCTTGAACCTATAAAGAATTTGCAAGTGTTTTAGCTAGATATAATTTATTGATGGAATAGATAAAGAAAAGAAATGGAAGATAGGGTTTTGTTATGTGAATAAAAAATGGTTAGAAGCCTTGTGTTTATAGCCTTCGCAATATATTTCTTCACTTTAAGTAAAGCAACAATTACCTCACATGTAGAATCTATGCCATCCCATCCCATGGTAGACCACGGACATTATCCAATAATAAAACAATTTTTTTTCATTTGAAATCAAATACAATTGTTTATTTAAATTTATTTAAACTTATTTTATTTAATTAAATAAATGCACAACCATTGCACATTTGTTAATTGAAATTCTATGTTTATAACTAGAAAATGCATCAATATAGACAATTTTTTTCTTTCTATCATAACTTATAACATTTATTACTATTTTATTAAACTAATTTCAGATGACATTGAGAATTATGGTTGTGAAACTCTCAAGTGTGAAACTAGATTCTCAGTAATATTTGGACAATGCAAAGATTGTAGCTTGTACAAATATTACTGAAACAGGTAGTGAATGCGATGTCAAATGCTTACAGATTATCTTAGCAAAATCCTAATTTTTAGTCGTGTTTAATTGACATCTTTAAGCGATAACATGTTGCGCATGTTATATCTTTTCATCATCACTATGTCGCTAAGACATCTAGAGCCCAGTCTATAGGCAATATTCTTAAAATCAAAAAATTTAATTATAAAGTTCAAACTTCATAGTCACTCGGTTCAATTTGATAACTTTTATCAATTAACCGAGTTACTTTGGCTAGAGACTTTAACTTTGAGTTAATTTCCAATCAGGTGACACTACCCTTCCGTATCAAAAGTGACAAGTCCTCACTAGAGTTGTGTTTCACTTCATATGTCACCATAAATATTCAATTATTGCTATAATGTGAACTAATGTCATTTGATTTACCATAGTCAAATTATGATTTTCGCATATAAAGATTCTCGATATGCTCAAGTTGAAAGATTAATGCACATCTTCACATGAAATATTCTACTTGACATAGATACAATAACTTATGAAAGACTCTCGGTGAGTCATTTTGTAATTGTTCAGAACAAGACAATAGTGTAGACTATTGGTGCCAACAATAATAATTCACTATCTATAGTATGAATAACATTACGTGCACTAGTCATATAAATATTAGTTCTAAAAAATGATTAGGAATATTTAACAACAAGTATTTTTTATATGGTCCAAAAACACATGGTTATAGATTGCTTTGCGACTACAATCATATAAACACTTTGTCCTATGTAATTCTATATGTGTGTTATAATGTACTCTTAACATTAGTTATATATATGTGCATACATACATACATACTGTAACACCCATAAATCCTTCTTACCTTTATAAATCGATCTCTAGACTCCCCACCATTTCTTCATAAAATTCTATAGCAAAGGAGAAGCTCTGTCAATTTTTTCCCTTAAGGGTTTCAAAAATAGTAAACTTTCTGGTATGTAATTCTAATTTCTACTCCCTAATTTAAATTAAATTCCTAATCTTTCTCCTTTCTATCTTCTGATTTTTGAAATCTAATACACACACACAAAATTTATTTGTTGTATATTTAAAAAAGGGGAAGATCTAGCAGAGAATTAGAAGTGGTATAAATCAGTTAGGATTTTTAGGTAAAGGTTTAGATGTTTAATTTTTTTGATTTCTAATTCTACTCCCATCAGTTTCTGACTCTAAATATAATTTTTATATACAATTCACTTTCTTGTATATTTTAGAAAAGAGAGATCTGAAAGGAAATTAGGCATGGTAGATTCAAACCCAATTAGGAAGCAATTAATTCTTTGTGGGTGGAAATGTCAAAATTTTCACATTTTTATAATTGAGTAGTATTTATTTGAACTTGATGTCTGCCTTGGGAAATTTTGATAAATGAAAACATAACATCTAAAATCCCCAGAATTTCCCTAAATAAATGTCAATCTTTGAATATGTTGGAATTTCAATTGTTTCGTATTAATATAGTAGAATCACATCTGTGTTGAGATTTAAGCAATTTATAAACCATCCCACTTTAAGTTTTTTTATTTCTCTTGTAGTGTTAAAGGATCCCAAAAATAAATAAAGTCAGAAATGGTGTGCAAAGTATGATTTTTTATTTGTAATTTGCACCGCCTATTTCTATAAATTAAAAATAAGTATGAATCCCTTTTTCACTCCAAGGTGGTAATTGCAAAAGTTGGATATAATATAAATGGTTTAAATTTTAAAGCTTGTTCCCTAAATAGAGGAGTTAATTCTATTAATATATGAGATAAGTTTGGTGTTATTCCTTTTTGTTTATAAGTCAAGTTTTTTGCTAAGGATACTAGCTATTCTTTTGTTTGGAGATGAGCTTGACATTTAAATTAATAAGCATTTTCTTTGCATGTGATTGAAAATATTTTATTCGAATCACGTGCGTGTATGTATATACACACACACACATATGTATGTATGTAAATGTATATATATAATATTAATGCATTGATTATTGATAACAATGCAATAATTATAGTGAATTGAACGTATTGATTAGAATTAATAGGATAATAATAGCATTAATTTCTTAGGAAGATAGTTACTAAGAATTATGAGAACTAATCCATAATTAAAGGAATAATAAGGGGATAGCTTATATGGCTTATTTATTAATTTTGTAGCATGGTGTATGTAATTTTTTTATACATATGAAGTATGATTAAGTTACAGGGATGTGAGGTCAGTCCAAAACTACATAGAAGTCTGTCTAGTTAAATCTAGCTACCAGTATTGTGGCTTTGTGGACTGATGTGGGACATCGCCTATAATAAATAACCCTAGTGGATGCAAAGTTTGTCCCAATTCTGAAGGGTAAATCTGCCCAGCTAATCTAGCTACCAGTACCACGAATAGTAAGATTAATCTGAGATGTCACGGTTGGGTTATGGGTCATAAGTTACGCTTTTAATACGATAGGAGAAATCTTTAGAAGGGGTCCGCTTCAAGTTAGAGGTATTAAGTTGCTATGGTAGGGTTGCCTCTTTCTTGGGCGAAGTATTAAGTGACCTAATAGGATTTCTTACGATGTCAGCTAGTGGGAACCATGTAGGGACCCGCCTTGGGTTAGGTCTTAAATCATAGGGACCTGCCTATTTTATGGGTCTTAAATGGTCAAAGCTGCCTAATCCCTAATAAAAAGGTATTAAGTGGTTTGGAGGTTCTCTCTCGCATCATTAATGATAGTTGCGTTAGAATTTAGGTAAGTTAAGTATTAAATGATGGGGACCTGCCTATTTTGTAGGTATTAAATAGTTAGAGTCCGCCTAATCTTCAATAAATTATATTTGTTGGTTTGGGTGCTTTCTCTTGCATCATTGATGTTAATCACTTGTGAGTTTTGGAATTGGACTGGAAAGGCCTTTAGGCTTATAGTTAAAGTTATTAGTATGGTATAGTTTTAAATACATAAGACATATTTCTTATCTACGTCAGACTGCTCAAGGACAACTATGGTAAAGCTTGAGATTTTCATTTCATCGGACATTTGCTATTATGACCCACTCCTCATTACAACACATAGGTTGGAGGAGACAATGCTGATTTAGGAGATGAAGGTGGAGATGAAGACTTGTGGCAATTATCTATCTATTTGTACTTTTAATATGTTTTTATTGTGCCCAGTTTAGACAGTTATGTTATTTTGAATATTGTACTATGGAGGCTTTATATAAACATGTTGTAATATTTAATATGTTAAGTTTCTAAAATAGTTTTCTTTATGAATAGGTACTTATTTCTGATATTATATTTTATCCATTCTGCTGTGAAATTTTAAAAGTACAGATAGGTGGCTCTGTGTACTGTATATATAGTTTAAAATTTATCAACTTAACAACTCGCCTTGAGATGGGTACAAGTTTTAGTGGGCTTCTATTTAGTCAAAGTTAAGTCCATTTCGAGATGGTTTGTTACACATACACGCACAAAGATATACATATTGAAACCGTTTGCATGTGAAAATAGGCAAACACCTCGATTCAAAATTAAATGAATGATAAGTTAAGAAATCAAAAGAAGAAAGAAGATAGGCAATTTTTATAGAGTTTTTCGGCTAAATCGAATGGCTACATCCATTTATCTTTTATTATTGATTTAGTTTGTAGACAATCAAGTTACAACACCATTTCAAATGTAGAAATGGTGTGTTTTGAATACAACAAAGTCTCCCTGCAAAATCAATCTAAAAGGCACCTTTCATTGCTGAAAGTTGTTATTGATAGATAAATTTTCATATCAAAATTGCCAAATCACCTATGGAATCACTTAAACATGTAAATACGAGTTTCTAGAATGAAGAAGTCAACTCGGCACAGTTCCCTAAATCTAGATTGATCGGTGCCGATCGATATAATTTACCAATTCTGTCTTTTTCTCAAAAAAGGCCTAAGTCTTTGAGCTTTGGTTCTTTAGGGGAAAATCATCAATGACGATGAACATGCACTGATCGTTGTCACTTCACCTAGACTTCTCTTCTTCTTCAATCTTATATGTGGAGTTATAGACAGACCAAACTACGACCCACATCTATCAAGATCATTCGGCACCTATCCATATGTCGATCGGTACCGATTGATATGACTTGCTCTATTCTTAGCTGAATTTTTGAACCTTCTCTCTCGATAAGATTCTTGATCCAATCTTCCATCATTTTATAGCCAAATATACCAAAACATCATTTGATCTAAATACCGGACAAGACCTTCCCTACAAAGCATGCTTCTGTGAGTAAAAACATGCTTGAATTAGGACTAGTGACCAATCCAAATCTGCAAAAACTTCCATCGTTTAAACCACTTAGAACATTGCAGCATCACTGAGAATATCGGTGCACCATTCAAAACAGTTACTGAATTACATCTTTTTGGCAAATATAAATGCTGATGTGTCTTGTTTGAATTCATCGAACAACACTAAAAATTCCTGAAAGTGATCCTAATCTTCAGTCAGTATCATCTGTTCTAATTTTTTAATCTTCATATGGACTGGTATTGATCGACCTTGATCAGTGCATATTGATCGGAACATTTTCATATTAAAGCTATACTTAGAACAATTTTTGAGTTTCTCGTATATTCACTTCAGCTTTTTCCATTTCTGGCTCTCATGAATTTTTCTCCAACACTCTTGAGTTCATATCCTCTCCCCTAACTTGGTCATGACTTCAAATCTTGTGAAAACATCTACCCCAATCCATTTGATCATCTCACATTCGATCTATTTGATCAATTCATGATCCAACTCTTATGCCCTTGATTTCTCATACTTTAATTCAAATCTCAACCTCTTTGGTAGTTGCTGCCACCATCGACTTGGCCGAGAACACTGGAACCATCCATTTTGATGCCGCACATCTTGGTCACCAACCCATCCCCTTATAAGTACTTCTCCCCAACATAGATAGGCCTAAATTCCATTAAGTGTCGAAATCTCCAAGTGCAAATGGGTGGTTGTCGTGGTGAAGAAGAAGGGGAAGTTCGGTCCCTACTTCATATATGGATCGGTGTTCACCACTTCGATCAAGTAGATGTACAAAATTTCCTCCATGAATGCATTCCAACACTTAATGAGTTTGAGAGTCGATGTGCCCTAGGATGTCCCATCGACACTCAAATTTGGTCATTGAATATCTATTGTCCTACAAATAAACGCTCCATACCACCTTGAATTTCATTTGATTCCACTAATGTAAATATTACATTAACGATTAATTTCTAATACACATTTCCATTACATGCCGAAGCTTGTTTGTCAGTATAAGCGAGCTATCTATACTGAGTGCTTCTATACACCGTGCCAAGGACATAGGACATACATTATATATGCTGATACATAACACGATCCTTGATGTACAGAACACAGGTCGATCTACAAACGTTGACATCCATTAGATCCTATATATCGGTTATATGCTGGGTTGATACAAAGTAAGCAAAGAATTTAAAATCACTTGACCATGCTCGTTCTTAAGCTTTCAGTTTGAATTGTAAATGCATATGCATTCTGGGAGTCTTTCCACCCCTGATGCGGTTGCCCCACTTCTACCTCCAATCCTCCGACAACGACCTCTTCTCCTGCCCCGACTTCTACTCCTAGAGCTCTACGACCTTAATGTTATCCTTTGTAATCTCTTTGACTCGCCCATAACATAAATTAGTGGAACCTCACCTTGACATCATTCTTGATGCCAATCTAATTTGCGTTATGATCCTCAACAACTCCCCATCTTCCCTAGCTTTGAGGTTAACGATCGTGGATCTAGAAAAGAGTATTCCCCATGAGGGTACTATACTCCCATTGCCACACCAAAGAGCTCTTGATCCTCCAGAAGGTTGCATGGCATGAACCGCTACATGCACCTGTCTGGTTATCCCTCCTTTCAGTCACTTTCTTAAATGAATGCTCCAACTGATGAAGCTAGCTCTAGCCCAACTTCATCAAAATGGATATGCCGCACTCTCCTACACATATATGATCTTTGTTAGGAACCTGGCCAAGGAGCCCACATTTGAAGAAATCCGATACATATACAGCTTCAAAAAGACATTTGAATGCTCACCTCTCACATTCCTTGAGGCGTTCCATAGCCGCAAAGTTGTAATTGGATTGCACAAGAAATGGTGCCATTTTAAAGACGAGGATTTCTTCATTAGTTTTCCTATAGACTTCACTCAAAGATGGGTATTCAGATATAATTTCTAATTCCTTACATCCTATCTTACTCAAACTTATTTCACTCAATTGACTAATTTTATTTCTGTCCTTTTAAGATATTCCCAAAAGGTTTAAGAATGCTTGTTTAGTCCAAACAGTCCAATGCCTGAGAGACGTTTCGACAGGTTAGGGAAAAATGAGGCACCATCTTACTGACCTTAACCGTGACACTTCAAAAGATTACATAAGACTGAAGAGTCAATTACATGCAAATTTCTCCTAACCTTGCTCAAGTTTTCCTATATGTTGCTCCTCAAGCCGAGATAGATGCTCCATCTTACCTCGGTTATCTTGATGTTGTAGAGGAAATCCTTAGCAATAAAGAAGGAATAAGAGAACCACGACGATAAGGAAGAAGACGACGGTAAAGAAGAAAACAAGGATGAAGATAAAGATAATGAATAAGAGGATAAAGATGAAAATGACAACAAAGAGGAATCAATTAGGGAGACAACCAAAGAAGAAGGGACCTCAGCTTATGCCCCTAGACCTGAAACAAATTAGAATAAGATATCCTAAACTAGTGCCTAAACCTCATTGATGTCCGGTTAAGGGGTCATCCCTACTCTTGACTGTCGATGAGATCTTTGGTTAATAGCTAACTTAGAGGACATTAATCTTCAGGATTATGACAATGACAACTTCCTCACTCAAAATTATCAGAACTTAAACTAAGCATGTGATAATGTGTCTGTCCTCCTAAGGGAGATTATATTCCACTCAAACCAATAAGTTAGCATGGTCCGCAGGTTCAATACGGCACACTAACACTACATAGTTCACTCGGGATTACAAGCTCATTCACTCTGCATATACTCTCATTTCATCCCTGAGTTCTAATTTAATCATTTCTTATTTTTATGAATAGTGGGCCACTTCCTCTTCTGTGGCAACATGGACATGAAATCATGTGACTACCTCTCTTTCCATGAATCTAGCTCACATTCTAAACGTGACTCCTAGACAGAGAGTGAGAAAGCAAGGATGAAGAAGAGAGAGAGAGAGAGGAAAGTAGATTAGGATAAGAGACGCCACTCTAGGTACTCTAGTGACCGTTTCAAGTCTAGAAGGGAATATGGCTCTCCTCATCGTATATGCTTCCTAGTTATTAAATCCTCCAACCCATACTCTGGTAGGCCTGACACTCCTGCATTGCCTCAAAGGCTAGACAAGTTGCTACTACCATATCATTATCTACTCCTAAATTTTCTTCCATCGATGCTTTGTTAGAGCATGAGATCATACATCTCCAGATGGACTTAACCAGGATCCATTTTATGCATAATATAGAGGACATCACCCAAAAGATTTAGACATGAGTTTGTCACTTCACAAGAAGTTGGTGGAGCAGTACACTTTATAAAGAAAACTATCTAAGTGTTTGTCCGAACTCAACAAGAAGAATCACCTTAACTTAGTAATGATCGAGAAGGAGAGTAACAAAGATGGAAAGATTAAGTAGAATCTCTCTGGCCAGATGGACAAGGCCGAAAATGAATTCACTGCTAAAGACAAGGCAACTAAAGAAGCTAAAAAAAGCACCTAACTGAAATTCAAGTAACGGAGGCAAGAATGAAGTTGCTAGAAGACTGATTTCAAATGGCTCATATTTACGATGGCGATCTAGCAAGGGAGAAAGCTAAGCCCCAAATTAGGATTGATATTCAACCCCTAAGCCTCATCACATCGAACAAAATAATTGTCAAGCTGGAGCCTGGATTGGAAAATGAGAAGAAGGAAAAGGACAAGACATTTGCAACTACAGAAACATACACGCACCAGATCTTCGATTCGCCAGAAACCTAGAATAAGCTAAAGGGAGAAATTCTAGATCTCGAGGCCGCCTTACCCAAGCTAAAAAGGAGAAAAATGAACTTGAAGTGAACGTCGATGACACCATTCTATGCTTCTACATAAACGTTGTTAAGATAGGAAACATAAGGTGGCTCGATGAGATAGCCAAAGACTATTGCTAAAGTCTTGGACATGATTCTTTGATAGGAGATTGAAAAAAATGGATAGCAGATGAAGTGAAAATAAAAGCCTTCGTTTTTTATGATTACGACTTGAAGGCTCTATTTGAGGGTACAACAATACGGGCAGCTAAAGCTTCCACCTTCGCACAGATGCCCACCAGGGCTCCCGCAGAGTCCAGCTCTTCAGGACTTAGCTAATAACATCACTCCTACCAACGAGGAGCACCAAGTGGATACATATACTCCTTCAGCGGCCTGCTCCGAGGCTATTGTGATTCCTACGTCTATGCTACCTCCACCTACTGCTGCCGCTGCTACTTCTGAAGGGTACAACCCCGATGATCGAAGCTTCACTCTACCACCAACTACCCCTACTCTCCCTACTCTAGCTTCAATCCCTAAAGTGAGGCATATCGAGGTAGCTTCTCCTGATGTGACATCATCTCTTGAAGGTAAATTTATGACCTCACTTGTCTTTGAAAAGCTTCAAATATCTTATAAAGAAGAAGCTTCTAACCTTCTCTTCTCTCTTTGAAAACTTACACATCAGCGCCTTTATTGCCTCTTCCAATGATTATCCCTACCCCAGGGCCCGGAGCTATCTTTACAACTAATATCATCATATCTTCCTCGTTTTCCATTCCAACTTCCCCTGCAAGGTTCGTTCGTTGTCCCAATGTTGAGAAGATAGATGCAATAATGAAGGAGAATATAGATGAGCTCGATATATCTATTGACGACGAAGACATTGCTATCATTAATTTAAAGGGGCCTGAAACATCCATGGCGCCAAAGAAAGTTGTGGATGTTATCAATCTCAAGAGCGCCAAGGTTGAGCCCAAATTAAAGGATCCTCATATGCTTTTATCTATTGCACTGTCGGTTCCTCCTGTTCATGTTCAAACCTCGTATGACCTTGCCTTTAAAGCAATTACTAAGCCTCACTTACCCCGATTGAGTTAGATAATGAATATAACTGGGATGCTGATGAAGGAAAATGATTTACTCGATCAAAAACTACCACTAATGGGAAGAGGAAAGGTCAAGCATTAAGGAGGAAAGCAAAGAAGGACAAGAGGGGAAAAGGTGATTGATCCTACCACCGAACTAGAGACATTTTCTTTTTGACTTTTGCTTTTCCATTTTGGTTTCATGTTCATAGGTCGTTATTATGTAGATATATGGCCACACAATCTTGTATCCAAAAAATGGTGTAAATATATGTTACTTTTTATCCAAAAAATGAGTGCATGAGAGCCATTTGTCCGGAGCTCTACACTTGGTGAGATTTTTATGTTTTGTCAACTTTCATTTTAGATATCATATTTGATGATTTATACTAGATAGTTTAGTATCCTGCATGTTAGGATGGACATGGATGTTACCTTTTATATGTGCATGTTTGATGTTTGATTATTGGTATTTGATTTGACTACTTTTGCTTATATGGTTGTTAGACATGCGGAATGGCTTGATATGACATATTTATTTGAAATGATTATTATATATGATTAACATGCTTAAGTATATGATGATGTTGCAATTGCATTTGATCCTCTTTATTGAGTACATGTTCAGGCACATGGAAGAAAGTATTGACTATTTGGATGCTTACTCGCTTTTTTGCATCTAAATGGTATGTTTTTACTATAAAAAGGGTATGTAAGATCTACAGTAAAGATTTTGGCATATATGCTGGTATGCCTTCAAAAACGAGATGCCTCAGATATGAGAAGTATATATGTCTATGTTGTTTTTTGATTTTTTGGACCTAGCCACACAAAGGAGATGCCGTCGAACTTTTTTGAAATAAGGGGAGCTCTGAAAGCCTATGGCTTAGGAGACATTTTCCTTACTTTGGGAATATGGACGAAAAAATCCTTTTAAGGAGGGGACAATGCAACGACCTAAATTTTTAATGATGGGATATTTAAATATTGATTTAAATATCAAATTATTAATTAATTAAAGGTTCAAAGTATGACTTTTTGGCGTATTGTCGAATTAGGATTTGAGACCGCTTTCGTTGAGTTTAGATCGACGTTGCAAATTAAAATGAGTATAAATATCACTATTTCTAGAATTGGGCGATATAGTAACCAACTTGATCCCGAAATGCATGAAATTGGCATCCCAGAGTGTAATTTCAAATAACGATGGAATCTATACTACCGGGACCTAAAAAATGAGTTGATGTAAGTTGACGAGTTTCATTGCAATCAAATGTCCCGTGTGATTGTACGAGCTAAAAACATATAGAGATTTATTTGAGAAATCAAATAAATTATGTATATAATAATGTATATGTTAGAACCTCTATTCTATGGTTTCAATGACAACAACTATACAATCATATATATTATACATCTTATCAAGATTACAGGTATATACGATGAAAGATATTAGGACTCGAAGACAAACAAAGACCTACGTACCATGCTATGATTAAGTAAGGTTATTCTAGTATGTTAAGAGTCTTAGATGAAACATTGTACGGTCTCCTTTAGTATATATGCACACACGATTTCATATACACTAAAATGCATTGAAAATCTGAATTCACCATCTATAAATGTCTGAGCCAAAATCGCAGACGGCTATGACAATACTCGGGAAATTATTTCCTGAAGTCATAGACGTCTGAGATTTCCCAACAGACGTCTGTCATTTGAACAACTGCAAAAATCTAAACAGATGCCTCTGTTAATCGAATAGAAATCAACATTTCATCGAAAGGCTGCATCCATTAAAAAAAATAGACCTTATCTAACATTAACAACTTCTCATCTGCATCTCTTTAAATCTATAAATACTACAATGATTGAGATTGACAAATTAATTGAACTGAATTAATTGAATCTATTCTCTTTTGATTTCTTATTACTCTCTTGTGCATACATTGCTTACATACTCTCAACTATCATAACTAAAATATAATTTTGGTTAAACCACTTCCTACAACTCAAAGCATTCACATTCACATACTCAAAGGAGATCATAATAAGATTTGTACTATCAGTCAAAATCCATGTTATTTTGAACACAAGATTATCAGAGATATAATTTTATATTAGCCTATTCCTTTGGGAGAAACGAGGGTTAGCTGGTTAAAAGAAATATCGAAGGGGAGCTTCATGATTGGACAAAGGACGAAAGGTCCGAACCATTATAAAATATCTGGTGCGCTCGCTTTTATTATTTACCTTATTTATATTCAATTATTATTCTCTGCTTAATATAGTTAGAAATACACACTCTCTCTCTCTCACACACACACACACACACACACACACACATATATATATATATACATAGGTTGAATTACTTAAAAAGATCTTAAAGATTTTCATTTGGTATCAGAGCATGGTTATTTCAATCTACAGTAACAACTAGTTGAAAAATCATTAATATGGCAAGCACATTTCAAGAAGGTCAATCAACTGCTCGTCCCCCACTATTTACTTGTTCCAATTATGCTTATTGGTCAACACGTATGTGAATTTTTATGGAAGCTATAGTTTAGAAATATGGCTAGCAACTCAAAACAAATATGAAGCACCTGACACCGATATTGGCAATTGGACTGATGCACAAAAATCAAGGGCATCTAACAATGCTAAAGCTATGAATGTGTTATTTCGCTCACTGGACAAAAATTAGTTTTCACGTGTCATGCTTTGCACCACCGCATATGATATATGACGCACTTTACAAGTCACACATGAAGGAACAACTAAAGTCAAGCAAACTTAAATTTCGATTTTTACAAAACCAATTTTCATCTTTCAAAATGAAAACAAGTGAATCAATTATTGATATGTTTGCTAGCTTTCAAACCATTCAACACAATCTCATTGCACTTGGAGTCAAATTCAAAGATTCTGATTTAGTCACATGAATTTTAAACTCTTTGACAAATGAATGGGAAAGAAAAGTTTTAGCCATCGAAGAAGCTAACGATCTTTCTCAACTTAAAGTCGAAGATCTAATAGGAAATCTGATGTCGTATGAAGTTAACTTGCGGGCTAAAAAAGATCAAAATCATGAAAAGAAAAATATAGCATTCTAAGCAAATAACGAAGATTCAGACTTAGACGAAGATGAGATTGTTTTTATTGCCAAAAACTATAACAAATTTAAGAAGTTCAAGAAGATAACCAGATTTCCAAATGGTGGCAAACTAAACTCCTCAACTCAAACATCGATTAAATGCTATGAGTGTGAAAAATTTGGCGACATGAAGAAGGATTGTCCACGGCTCAATAATGATAAAAAGAAAAGCAAATTTGAAAAATTCAAGAAATGGAAAAGAGCTTTTTAAGTAATATGGGATGATTTGGATTTATCTTCTTTATTTGAAAGTGATAGTGAAAGTGACTCAGAGCAAGCAAATGTATGTTTTATGGCTAACACTGATGAGGTATGACTTGAACTTACTTATGATGAAATAATGGAAATTAGCATTGAATTGGATGGTAAGTATAGAGAAACAAAAAAATTAAATAAGGATATATTGGGAAGTTAACTAGAGTAGAATTAGAAATTGAATTATTAAAAGATGAAAAAAGTATCTTAGAAGAAAAACTAGAAATTATTCAAAAAAATGTGCAACATTATTATCTCAAAACGAAAATTTATTAAATGATTAAGAAAATTATAAGTTAGAAAAAGTTAACCTTGAAAAATCACTACAAGAAAACCTACCTTTAGTTGCAATTATTGGTAGCGTTTGTATTGTAAGTGCAACAAATATTACCTTTTCCCTTTTTTTGTTTGTTTTCATTTAATTTTAGGGCAAACAAATTTGGCCGCCTTCCCCACCAATTAGCAAACACTTGTCACGTTTTTTCCTCCTATTTCCCTCCACTACCTCCTTTTTCCCTCCACTACTACATTTTTCCCTCTTTCAACAAAATTTCCCTCCTCTCGCTTACATTTCTACCCTCTCTCGCTTCGGCTTCCATCACGTTCATGCTACTTCTTTGAACTGCTTCCATCACGCTACCTCATCGATCGGCTCCCATCCACTTCATGAATAGGTCCCATCCATTTCGTCGATCTGCTCCCCTCCGCTTTGTTCACAAGCCCTGAATCTACAAATCGAGGTAATCGTTGTTTTTTTTGTAACAATTGCTACGTTATTAGTCATTATATTATTTGTATCTCTACATTATTGTTACATAGGATAGTTTTTGTTACATCTGAGTATTGGACGATTTTTCTTAAATGGGTTAACGTTTCTGCATCATGATGTTTTAGCTAGGCAATCTCTGTTTTTTTGTAATAATCGCTACATTATATGTTATGTTGATGGGCCTAAGGAAATCACCGAACTAGGAAAGCATTCTATTTTTTTACCTTGGAGTTGAATGACGTTTGTGTTGATTGTCAAGTTGGAAATGGATAATTTTAAAATTGGATTCTTAGAAATTAACAAGGTACTGTAAGCTGAAAAGTAGCATATTCGATAGGATTATTTAGCACATGTATTATAATGGTTTTGTGAATTGTAAACGGCGTGCCAAAGTAGGCATGGTTTAATATAAATGCAAGCTGTGTTTATACTTCAGAGTTATTGATATGGGCATTTTGATCAATAAAAAAGATTAGTTCACAGTATTGAGGATGTGCATTTCAAAGCTGTTTTCTAAAACAGTATCTACCTATAGTTGTGTTGATAAAACTTCAAACCTGCCCAGAAAATATTTGGTTTGTGCAAATATCTCCACATTCTTGAAATTAACCTATTTATTATATCCTACAAATTTGTGATGCTTGGTTTGGAAAAATAAATGTAAACAGATTTATTGTTTTTGTTTGGGCATGGATATTAGATGGTCCATATATAAAGGGAACCATGGTGGCCATTGAGTACGTAACATACTATAACATATGCTGATGTGTCCTCACTTTTGTAATTAGTTTGGATTGCTTTTGTAGTTAGTTTGAATCATGGAAATTCAAATTTTGAAATAAGTAGTTTTTTGTTTGATTATAACAGAAAACCAAACTCTACATCAAAGTTTGGAAACTTATTTGATTGCCTATATTGCTGATGGAAAAAAATTGGGTGTATTTAAACAGTATATAATGCTTAACTTAAAATGTATTTTGAGAATTAACACATATGTTAATATTAAAACTCATTTTTTTATGTTTTTAATTTTTTTTGTAGGACTAGTATAGTGTACCGTCAAGGAGCTTTGAATTTTGATATCACATTTGATCCTGAAATCAAAATTAGTGTAGAATTGATATCACATTTGATTTTGAAAGTGCTTATGAATAGAAAGACAGAAGTTGATGAAGATTTGAGAAATTAAAGGGATGTTATCCATATTGTCAATGATGTATATGGGGACGTGATGTCTATTACAATGGATAAATTAAGTTCTGGTGTAAGGGGTAGAGCTGGTTTGAACATTACTAATCAGGTAGCTATGGGCAGTGATGTTTTTGATAATAGAATTCACAATGTTCTTGGAGATAAGAGCGTTGATGAGAAGATTAATTGCATTATTGAGTTGCAGTCTTTGTCTATATTCAGAGATTAGAACGAAGGCAGACTGTTGAGTTCTTCTTCTTCTATGGTTTACAGAGATAAGAGGGGGTGTTGGATTTAGTTTATATATGATAAAATGCACACTGACATGCACAAAAATGAGGTGGTTTTGGCCATATTCATTGGTATTTTTGGGTATGTTTTAGCCATATATTTAGTTTATACTGATTAAGTTGGGATTTTTTATGTTTGAAATAAGGATATGCATTGGTTTTGGCAATATGCTGCAGTTGTTAGATGCTGCTAACCAAACAGGTTTGGCTTTTAGTGGCTGTAGATTCAAATATCAAAGTTATTTTACTGTTGGAAGAGTATGGTTTTTATTTCATGCAAGTTTCCTTTTTACCCTTTTTTTCATTTACATTTGATCTCATAGAGTGAACAGTACTTTTGCAGTATTTGTTCTTTCTGGTGGAAAAGACTTGTGATTTTTGTTGGAATTTATTCTTATCCTGATATGGATTTACAAAGATGATTTTCTTTACAGCCCTTGTCTGTTGAGCTAGGTCCAGGTATTCTTAGAAATATCTTTGATGGAATTCAGGCATATAGCCTTGTCATCTTTTATCGGTTTCCTGTTTGATGGAGGAATGTGGAAGGAAGGTTGTGATTATAGCTGATTGAAAAGATAGATAAAAGGGATTGCAATTTGAATTGTTTGCTTCAGATATGGACCTGTTGTTGCTAGAAATATTTGTGTACATGTTAGCTATGCATGCATGTGCAGAACAAGTTAAGGATGGTAGAGGTGAGTTCGGTTTTGGGTAACTTTATTTGATGATAGGGAAGATATTTGGCTCAAAGGAATATCATAGGAATCAGGATTGCAGTTTGTTGCTTTAGATTTGATGAAGCTTTTTTTATTTTGATTGATATGGTTACATTAAACATTGGATTGGATGATACAAAAAAGAACATCATGGAATAAGTATTTAGGATAAAATTATGAATTTTCTGACAGAGATGTTTCATTGTGTTAATTTACATGATAATGTATTGTATTACATGTTTTTATGATGAATGAATGTACAGTTATTATGCAGTGTTTTAAACTCGAAATTAAACTATTCATCTTTTTCACATCTCTCTATATATACATGCATATTACAAAATCACACAATTCAGTACTGACTTATTCTGGTAACTTTATAGCTTGATGAATGCACCGTATACCAATAAAAAGAACCAACTAGCTACGACATGAATCTTGTAGAGGGTGCAATTAGAGATCACCAAGCGTTGGGCAGTGTTTTTGAGCTTGAGACATGTCAGAGTTAGGAGAACCTAATGCTTGATAGGACAAAATGTGGCAGGTAATGAATGTTAAATGGTTTCATACATATCATAACAAATGCTCAATAGTACTTTGTAATGGTGAAAATTGATATGTAATTTCATTTTTATACATAGGATTATATAAGGAAATTTCCATATGTAGACTATGAACTATTTTTATTGAAATGATATTCAACTAGTTATCAAAAAGATATTCAACTATATTAATGTTTAATCTGTATTTAAGGCAATGAAATGTATGATATGATTATGGATTTTACAAATAAACTTGAAGATAAAGTTATAAGTAGCCACAGTGATATATCTAGTATATATGTGTACAACAAATTTAGTTCTTCTATTAATTTTTTTTTAACATGAAATCATATTTGCATAGTACATTGTCTGATTATCCACATATTTGTATGCTACATTATTGCTGTTAACATGACATATGGAATGGAGTCCAAACATTTTTTTAATAATAGGAGGCAGTCCTTCCTGTTCGACTATGGTTTCAGACTACAGCCATCTTTTATTCCTGGGTAGTGGGTTATATTTGGTTGACTAACACTCATAGCATATCTTGGATCCATTTCCTTGATATTCTCTAACCAACTAGGTACTGCACTTTATTCCATGTGCGCATGATGCTAGTTCGTTAGAGCTGAGTTTATGAGTGCTCAAGAGAGACTGAATAGAGAAAGCACTGGTGTAAATTTTTGACTTAAACTATATAAATTGAGTTGTTTAGTTCATTAGGAGGCTTAACTTAAGCTCAAAAGAATCTTCGGTCCTAGCGAAAGAGTTGTGACAAGGTAAACAAAGATGAAAATTTAACAAAATATTTTGATTGTAGCGTTTCTATATTTTAACAATAATATATTTGTGCATTGTCTGAAACTCTACCTGTAGTTATTTTACACTTGTTAACTTGAAACGGATGAATGCAGAGCTATATTACAAGCCTAAAACTGGACATATATGTATAGATTATGTTTTATGCATTTGAAGTTATAAAATAATATGTACTTTTGTACTCATATAAATGTATCACTCAGATACTTCATTTTATTTCACATTTGTTGCTATGCGGCAGTTATTAAGGATTGTTTTTAGTTTTATTTCTAGGCTCTACTGGATGTTATTATATGAATGGTTTGCTGTCCTTCTTAGATAGACTCTATGCCACTATATATATACACACACAACTCTATGTTTTGTGTCTGTGTATAACCAATTTCACTTTAATGTTTCACCTCAATCTATGACTCAGTTGCTCTGATTAGTACTTTAATGCTTATATTCTAACTTCATAAATAGTATTAATGTTTAGTTGATGTTTAAATAATCATTCATTAGGTATTTGTTTTGTTTCTTCTAACTTTCGACACCTTTGTTGAATTCAATTTATTGGATTGTATGTTGCAATAGTATCACCATCTGAATTTTAATTTTGAAAAATAAATAGGATAATCACCTGCTTACATTGAGAAATTTCCACTCATATTTAATGATTGTAGGTTGTCTTCAAGTCAGGTAGTCTCAGCCTACAAGAGATTCAAAGTAGAGATTTATGTACTTACCAAAGATGAAGGTGGCTGTCACATTGCCTTCTTTTCAAATTATATGCCCCTATTTCATATGAGTATTGCCGATATCACTGGCAGAGTAAAATTGCCCGAAGGTGTGAAAATTGTGATGCTCGAAGATAATGTGACAGTTACTTTTGAACTTGAACTAGGTAACGCCCATATGTATCCACATTTGACTGAGTTTATATTATTTATTGTAATTGTAATTGATTGGGCTTGGATCGATTTCTGGTGTTGTTGATCTTTGTTTGCGTCTCCAATTACCGGTTGTAGTCAAATCCATTATATACATAAATAATGGTCTTTAGTTTTTGCTTCAATTTCAATCAAATTTCCATTGAAAATAAATAAAATTATATTTTATTAACGAGTAAAAGAAGCAGACCAGGGTATGATTATGGATATTATATTTGATTGTGAGATTAGCATGTTTTTGCAATTATTTGAATATGATGATCATATGATTGATTGTTTGTATATGCTAATTATGTGATTTAATTGTTTGTTTGAATATATGAAAATTATGCGATTGATCGTTCGTTTTAATATGAATAGTATATAAGCGATTGCTGGAAATGGTATAAACCATCAACCGTAAATAGTAGCATTTAAAATATGCTACCAAACAACCAATAACTTTTAGTAGCGTTTCAGAAATGCTACAGAAACAAATGTAAACTAATGTAAAAATTATACAGTTGCATTTTAAAAACGCTACTAAAAATAAAATAAAAAGCATATAGCTGCATTTAAAAGTGACTTTTGGTAGCGTTTTTTAAATCCTACAGAAAATACCTATAGTTGCATTTAAAAGTGACTTTTGGTAGCGTTTACTACAACGCAACAAAAAGTTTTAGACTTTTAGTTGCATGTCGTATAGCAGCGTTCTCTAAAACGCTACCATAAGTTATGGTAGCGTTTTTTCAACGCTACCAAAAGTCTTTTCTGGTGTAGTGAATAAAATTTTGAATTTTAGATTCTAGAAATATTATCATTTATGATCTTAAAAGTAAGTCGGATAAAATAACAAATAATGTGACAAAATTCAACAAAGGAAAATAAAATTTAGAGAGTTTGATTAAAATATCTAAACCATCTAGAAACAGAAATGGATTAGGTTTTAAAGGCAAACAAAAGTCAAAGAAGTATAGCATAATATACATCAAATTCAAAAAGCCAAAGTTAGAAACTAAGATTAAAAATTCATACACAAATATGGTCAAAACGTGGATTCCTAAAACAAATAATAAGCTAATTAGGCAAAAATATATTGATGAATATTTGAAGAAAGTTGTACATAACAATAATTACATTTCTAAAGGAACCAAATTCTCATGGATATGGCTACATTCTTCCACTAACACGTAGGACCCTAAACAAAGAATGTGGGTACCAATTAAAATTTTCTTATTTTGCATGTAACCAAAATTAAAATTAAAATAAAAAGAAAAGAGAAATGAATATTTGATAGTGTTTGCTCCAAGCACATGAGTGGAAATGCTTATATGTTATCCAATATAACATATATCGATGGTGGCTCTGAGACATTCGGAGATAATTCAAAAGGACTTCTCATCGGCATTGGAGAAGTCATCAATATTGGTATTTCTAATTCTCCTATTATTACTAATGTTTTATTGGTAGAGAATTTAAAACATAACTTATTAAGTATAAGTCAACTATGTTATAAAGGATTTAAAATTGATTTTGAGAAAGACAAATGAAATACCTTTGACCAAAATAAAAATCTAATTTTTGAAGGATCTAGAAATCGTAACATATATGTTTTAAACATGAATATCAAAAAATAATTTATGCTTAGCTGCAAATCATGACGATCCATGGTTATGGCATAAACGATTTTGTCACATAAATTTTAAAAATATCAAAGCTTGCTAAAAATGAATTAGTTTGAGGATTACCTAAGATCAACTACACAGTTAAAAACTTGTGTGACGCCTGTCAATTTGGTAAATTAAAGAAAAGTGCTTTTAAATCTAAAAAGGAATCTCCACAAAGTAATCTCTCGAACTACTACTTCTAGATTTATTCAGACCAACTCAAGTACGCTCTATAAATCATAACAAATATGTTTTTGTAATTGTTGATGATTTTTCAAGATATACTTGGACATTATTTTTAAAACATAAAAGTGACACTTTTGAAATGTTCAAAGTTTTTGCTAAACGAATCACAAATTTGATGAATTTAAAAATTAAAAGTATACGAAGCGAGAGGCGAATTTGAAAATGAATTATTTACAAATTTTTGCAACAAAAAAGGAATTAGTCATAATTTCTCATTTACACGAACACCTTAACAAAGTGGTATTGTAGAAAGGAAAAATCGAACTTTACAAGAATGTGCACGAACCTTACTAAATAGTAGTAACCTACCAAAAAAATTTGGGCTGAAGCTGTTGCTACCGCATGTTATGTATTGAATCATGTAACACTTAGACCAACGACTACAAATACATGTTATGAAATATTTTTCAAAAAGAAACCCGAAGTATCATATTTTAGAGTATTTGGATCAAATTTTTTTATCTTAAACACATAGATTATCTAGGAAAATTCGATTCTAAAGCTAATGAGGGAATATTTGTTGGATATTTGGATCGAAGTAAAGCATATAGAATTTTTAATAAACAAATAAACATTATAGAAGAAAGTCTGCATGTATCATTTGATGAAAACTTTACACTTAATAAAAATGATGGTGATGAAGTTATAAATAAAACTAATATACCTATACATGAAAATAATAATAATGTCAATAACAATAATGAAAATATTATAACGTCACCACCTAAGATATTAAGAGACCATCCTATTAATAATATTATCGGTGATTTAAATACAATAGTATCAACCAGAAAACAGTTAATCAAATGAGTCATGTTGCATTTATATCAAATTTTGAATCAAAAAATTACAAAGAAGCATCAAAAGATGACGTTTGGATTATTGCAATGCAAGAAGAACTTAATCAATTTAAAAGAAATGATATTTGGGAACTTGTAGTGAATGATCATTCTGTAACTGGAACGAAATGGGTTTATAAAAATAAAGCAGATGAAATGGAAATATTGTTTAAATAAAGCAAGATTAGTAGTTCAAGGATATAATCAAGAAGAAAGAATTGATTATGATGAGACATTTGCTCCTATAGCATGTCTCGAAGCAATACGAACATTACTTGCTTTCGCATGTCATCATAATTTTAAACCTTTTCAAATGGATGTAAAAAGTGCTTTTTTAAATGGTTTTATAAAAGAAAACGTATATATTGAACAACCTCCACTATTCGTTCATGAAGAATATCATGATCAAACTAAATGGCCAGGAGCATATGACCAAAATCCTTCGTCATATAGGGAGTACTATGAGAATTACGGTGGTTTTACCTATTCCTCATATCAATACAACTAGCTTATTTATTTACGCTATTTTATCTGTTCTATTTGTCACTTGTGTTTATGCTTCTTTTTTTTAATGCACTTTTGTTGCTTACATTTTAAAACATATTTCTGTTTGTCCTTGCTTGTGCGTATTTACCTTCAATTATTTCATTCTATTATCTATGACATATTTATCCCTATATGTCTATTTAATGTATGCATAATATCTTTTCTTCTGTTTTGATAATGACAAAAGGGGAGAAATATATGCATATACATAGAGGGAGATAAAATTCACTTTTTCTATTTTTGATTATGAATAACTATAATATCTCTTTTATTTTGATTGTATAGTTGTCATCATCAAAAGGATGGAGAATGTTAGAACCTCTATTCTATGGTTTCAATGACAACAACTATACAATCATATATATTATACATCTTATCAAGATTACAAGTACATACTACGAGATATTAGCATGCTCAAAGATATTGGAAGCGAAGACGAACAAAGACCTATGGACCATGCTATGATTAAGTAAGGTTATTCTAGTATGTTAAGAGTATTATACGAAACATTGTACGGTCTCCTTGAGTATATATGCACATACGATTTCATATACACTAAAATGCATTAAAAAACTGAATTCACCATCCACGAACGTCTGAGCCAAAACCACAGATGTCTGTGACAATACTCAGGGAAATTATTTCTTGAAATCACAGACATCTGAGATTTCTCCACAGACATTTGTCATTTGAACAACTATAAAAATCTGAATAGACACCTCTGTTAACTGAATAGAAATCAATGCTTCATTAAAAGGTTGCAGCCATTAAAATGAATAGACCTTATCTATCAATAACAACTTCTCATCTGCATCTCTTTAAATCTATAAATACTACAATTATTGAGATTAACAAATTAATTGAATTGAATTAATTTAATCTATTCTCTCTTGATTTCTTATTACTCTCTTATGCATACATTGCTTACATGCTCTCAACTAACATAACCAAAATATAATTTTGGTTAAACCACTTCCTACAACTCAAAGCATTCACATTCACATACTCAAAGGAGATCATAGGAAGATTTTTACTATCAGTCAAAATCTGTGTTATTTGAAACATAAGATTGTTAGAGATATACTTTTGGATTAGCCTATTCCTTCGGGCGAAGCGAGGGCTAGTCGGTTAAAGGAAATACTGAAGGGGAGCTTCGGGACTGGACATAGGACAAGAGGTCCGAAGCAGTATAAATTATCTGGTGTGCTCGCTTTTATTATTTACCTTATTTATATTCAATTATTATTCTCTGCTTAATATAGTTAGTAATATAAACTCACACACACACTCACAGATATATATATATATATATATATAAGTTGCATTACTTAAAAAGATCCTATGGCCTTTCAATATATACTCACACACTCTTTCCCCTTTCTTTCATTTTTCCTCCTCCCACTTTCCTGTAGTAGAAATTATAGTCAACCCTCCTTTAACCTTTCCATTAATTAAATCGAGAGCTGTGGTGCACGAAAATTGATGAGGTAGAATCCGTTGGACTCGGTGAGGAGAGAACTTCGCATCCATGTGAATTTTGGAAGGTGCGACACATCTTGGTTGATCCCGATTTTGGAGGCAGTCAACTAGGGTTTGAGTTTGGTGGCGCTAGATGGCAAGTTAGGCTTAATGGAGAATATGGTTGTGTTGCCCTTGATGACGAGCACCTCTCTGCATTAAGCACCTTCGCTTCAGTGCACCTTGGTAAATCATGACATGGTGATGTTGCATATGGAATCCTTAGGTCATGATTCATAAGGGAGCATCAGAGTTCATATGCTCAGTTCCGTCTCGTAGAGCACACGTAGCGGAGTTCATTGGCGAAGATGGTTCATCGATTCATTGAACGGAGAGGTAGAATTCAAAGGTGGAAGATGTGGCTTTATGGACAGGCATGTATAGGAGTTTGTTATTAGGGAAGAAAGCTAATTAAACTAGTTAAGGTAATTAATTAATTTAATTATTCTATTTAATCCCGTTTCTTATAAAAATTCATATCTTCTGCATATGAGGTCCGATTTGAGCGCGGTTTCCAGCTTTGCGCTCATGTTGGAGAGCTCTACGACTTAGGATTGGATTGTCAACTTTAGCTAAGGCTAGTGATATTTTCTTTTACCATACTATGATTGTTAATATAGTATAAAAATGATGTTTTGAAATGATTTCTAACTTCAAAACATGATTTTTAATATATTTAAACCTACATCTCATAATAAAAGAATTTAAAAGTGTTTAAAATTGTTTTAAATCGAATATCGCACTTTTTCTTGTAAACATACTATTTTTAGGAAATCACTAGATTTATGCTACTTTTGATATGAATCTCCATATTGGTTGACATAGACGTGCTATAAATGTTGCACAAATGATATGATAGATGTGTGTATGCTTGTTGGTTGCATGTATGCTTATTTGCTTGTTTTGGATGAGAATGTCAACCGATAGGCAATATAGTGTTAGGAAATATCTCATACGATAGAATTTCATGTACAGAGTTTCGTGCATACCGACCAACCTGAAGACGGAAGACGATGGATTTGGGTATGTGCATCAAAATTCAGGATGGATGCCGGCTTTCATTTGATTTATACTTATCCATTTTTTGGTTAGGTACATGACCAAAGTGGTTGTTATCGACTAATCTGGAGTGGTCGGTATCTACCACTATAGATAATGGCCGAGGCCGATTTGGCCAATTTTGACATGGACGATGGAGAGACTTCGAGGAGCATGACGTGACAGTACTTTCATTCGTTCATTCGACATTTGATTTTGATGTTATGGCTCTTCGAAGAGCAGTTTTGGTAGTGAAGCAAGGCTGTGACGCTTCGACACAATGGCTTGCGATGGAAAGTGGCAGCTTCGATAATGGTTTGCCGTACTTCGAGACACAGAGTAGATGACTACGAGATATATTAAAGGAACTATTAAAGGAAGGTTATGGTACAAATAATGATATTCTACGACTAATGATGTTTTCCTAGAATAGTTCCTAACCGCGGTGACTTCATGACTGGAGTCGTAAGATCGGCTCCAAGATGAGCACTTCTACAAATGATGTATGCAAAGGGATATTTGGTACTTGAGAGTTTTGATGTTGTACTCATAAAGCAAGGGTATGTGTGATGATATCCATTGGGAATAAGATGGTCCCTGGATAATTAACTTGAGGATACGATTGCCCATGGATCACATGATATTTAGATTCGTTGTAGCCTGGATCGCATGCAATGGGTATTCTAGTTTCCTAGCCGGCTAAGTGGCACAGATTCGAGTACTGAGAAACATAGATATTGTAGTCCTAAGATTATATGATGGGGTTGATCGAGTTATCATATATCTAATGCACTGAGTGAATGATGGATGTTATGTTTGCTTTGTTTTTTTTATCACTCTATGGATGTTAGATGATGTAGTTATCGTTGATGTAGATACCCAAACACCCATTAGTTTTTTGATGTATAGTACACCCATGATGACTATGACATAGTAGCATATATCATATGGTATGTGTTAACTCTTTGGATGTAGGAACAAGTCAGGTATGATTCTATATACCCTTTGTCCCGTATATTATATTGGCTTTCATAGTATTTTGAGATTGATTATCACTCACACCGGACAATTGTCTGACTCGAGTTTTTATGCTTTGCTTCTTATTATCTCGGGTACTCTTAAATGAGTAGACTAGATAACAGATGTAAAAACACATGGAGTTGTGTAGATGGACTAGAAGGAGATGATACTTTCTTATATTTATATTTTGTGCTTATTATTGCTAATTTTGCTGTATTACACTATGGAGCCTTAATAGTGTTTGACTTCCTATTATTAAGACAGTTTATCATTTGAGTTTATTTACCCGCTCTATAAGCTCTGCCATGGTTTTACATAACTGTATGGATCTGTTTACATTATTTTTGCGGTTCATTCAGTTATTACTATCTCGCCTGTTTTATATTTGTAATTACTATTATATTTTATTCGATGCGCTATGAGATATATGACATGTTCTGTGATTGTGTGATGTTTTCTTTCTCATCTCTTCTCTTTTATTCCTCTTCTTTATTTCTTTTCTTTCCTTAGACCATTGTCCTGCATCGGTTAGATGCTTTAGCAGTGCAGTATTCGGCTATATGAGCGTCGAAGGTGTAGGGCGGTCGTCGCATTTATTATGGATTTGATGATATTATTCATCTCGTCTACGTATAAGTTTACCTATGGACATGTTATTGTTGAAAATCTCTTCTCAATTCGATATTGAGAACAAAATTCATAGAATTCCACCACTTTTGAATTAAGTTCCATTATCTTTTATAATTTTCTATTGCACTTCGAACTCGCACAAAATATTCTTTACAATAAAATTGATTACCTTCACCGAAGTTATCATGGCGAGGGGCTTCGCTTTAGCCCATTTCGTGAAGTAGTCAATTGTAATGATTGCATACTTTGCTCCTTCTTGAGATAACGATAGCACTCCAATGATGTTAATTCCCTAAACCGTAAATGGCCACGGTCCAACCATCTATATGATCTCATTGGATGAGGCTCTACATACCGTCGCGAATCTTTAGCACTGTCACATTTCCTCAAATATTCAGCCGAACCCGATTGGTAGTTTGCCAGATTTATCCATATCGAATAATCTTCTTAGCGAATGTATGCTCCTAGGTTGAACGCCACATCTCCCTTTATGAACTTCTGCTAGGATCTTCTCAGCTTCATTTTAGTCGACACACCTTAGCAAGGGTACATTTCCTCTCTTACACAACACTCCTTCTTACATAATGAAATGAGGAACTTTACGCAATATCTCTCTCCTTTTTGTTCTAACGTTTCTAGGGAGTTTCCTTTAGCAAGTAATCCTTGATTGGAGTCACCCACAACTCTTTCCCCTTAATCTCTATAATATAGTCAATATCCATTTGTCAATGTTTGGAGATTCTAACACTTCTACCACCACGGCTCCCAACAGTTGTGCATCCTAATAGCTCATCAATTTGGTTAATGAGTCAACATTTGTATTTTCCTCTCTGGGATGTGCACTATCGTCTTATGCTCAATATTGTCCAGTATTTGCAACACTTCCGATAAGTAAGGGGCGATTCATGCATCCTTAGCCTAAAATTCCTTTTTCACTTGGCAAACCACTATTTACGAGTCACTATAGATGTGCAGCATCCTCACTCCTGATTCATTTACATTCTTAAGTCCCGTTATTAATGCTTCATAGTCGATCTCATTATTTATCGCATGGAATTTAGGCTTCAATGCATGATAGATCCTCCGACCGATTGAGGTTACAAGAACTACTCTAGCCCCAAGGTCATGATCATTAGATGCTCTATCAACATATAGTTTCAACCGAGAAAATTGACTAATTCTTCTTCCATCTCGTCATCTCAAATGGTGAATTCAGTAATGAAATCCACCAATGCATGTCCTTGATTTCCTTTGTAGGATGATAAGTTATTTCTTACTAACTCATCTTGATGTTCCACTTCAATAACCGTCCCAAAGTTTTTGGGTGATGCAACACTTGCATTAAGGGTTGATCAATTAATACCCTTATCAATAAGCATGAAAGTATAGCTTCAACTTCTTCGATGCTATCGATATGTAATAAGCCAACTTCTCTAGCATTGAATATCATTTCTTTACTTCAGTGTATCACCTACGGATATAACTGATCGTCTTTGGATCTTACACTTATCATGCACAATGCTACACTTAATGCATGAATCGCTACTGCTACGTAAATATAACAACCGTCTCCTTCTAAAGGCTTGGATAATATTGGTGGTTCCTTTAAATGTTCTGATGAAATCTTAAAAGCAGATTGACATCCATAAATCCATTGGATTTTCCCTTTTTTCTTCTTAAGGATATCCAAGAAAGGTATGCACTTATCGGTTACCTTTGATATGAACCAACTTAAAGTAGTGAATTTACCATTCAAATTCTGCATTTCCCTCCTCATCATGGTGTTCTAACCATGCTTAAACCTTTTATCTGATCTAGGTTAGCTTCAGTGTCCCTAGAGGTCACAATGAACCCCCAAAACTTGCCTAATGTGACTCCAAAGGAAAATTTTAGTGGACTCGACCCCATTCCATATTTTCGGAGCACATAAAACATTTCAAAAAGGTTGCCTATCTGGTCAATAGTTTTCTTTGAATTTACTAGCATACAGTCTACATTGACCTCCATCATTCATCTGATATATTCTTTAAACATCTTGTTGATCGAATGATGGTAGGTAGCTCTAGCATTCTTTAGATCAATCGATATAACTTGGTAGCAATATAGTCCTAAGTCCATGATACAATTCGTATGCTCCTGATCGGGGATATGTTGGTTGTAGCCGGAGTACGCATCCTTGAGGAACAATAGTTCATGTCCGACAGTCCCATCTATTAATCGGTCAATACATGACACCGAGAAGCAGTCCTTCAGGCATGCCTTGTCAAGTCTCGGTAATCTATGTATGTTTTCCATTTCCTGTTTGCCTTTTTAACCAATACTAGATTCAATACCCATTCTGGGTATAATGCATAGCAGATGAAGCCAGTTTCCTTTAGCTTATCCACTTCTTCCTTTAATGCAGCAGATCGAACCATTTCCATACCGTGCCATTTCTATATCACAAGTGGAAAGGATGGTTTCACATTTAGTGAAATACATGTGAATTCAGGAGAAACCCTATGCATATCGGAATGTTTCAAGTGAACATGTCCTTTTTCGCCCATAGAAATCTTATAAACTCCTTCATCATTTTCAAGCTGAGACGGGATCCAATTTTAAGGACCTTTGATATACCATCTTTATCTATTTGAACCTCTACCATCATCTCTACCGTTTCCACCCTCACCTCTTCCGACTCTTTCCGTGTGTCCATTGCTTGTATTATTTGCAAGTGAATCCAAGTCGAGGCTCCAGAAGTAATTGCTATACAACAACATATTTTATTTAGAGTGTCTTCAATGCATCCTTTCCTTGGTCTCTTCACCATGCCTCTCTAAGCTCAGTAACATAACACTCTCACCCTATGCTTTGGTCTCCTTGGGTCGCCCTCACTTATTTTTCTATAGTAAACTTGATCGATACGCATCATGCAGCGGTGCGACCCTAAAATCAGCAAGGGTCGGTCGGCCCAAGAAAGCATTGTAGGTGGAAAATCTGTCCACCATAACAAAGTTTTGGACCCATATCGTTCGTTTTATAGGTATTATCTCCTAATTGCAAAGATAATTTGTTCCAGCCGATTGGATCCTTAGCCTCAATAGTAAATCCTTAAATGTGAGACTCACAAGGCAACATAAATTTTTTCGTTAAGCTGCATCTTATCTAAAGTGTATGTAAAAAGGATATTCACCAAGCTTCCACAAACTCGGCACACTATCGCCGACCCAATCACATCCATAATAATCGTTGGATCATGTGTCAATGTGTCGACCCTATTAGTATTCTTATTGTGGAAGACAATATCATCATGTATCTTCTACTGCTGCTTAGTTTAGAGCTCCTTCCTCTATGGTGTAGCACATCTCCTATTGAAAATGCCTCATAAAACTTCCATAACACTCCATCTCATTCTATCTCTTTTCCATGGAATGTAAATCTTTAGAAATAGTATTAATCACCAAACCTCTTTTTGGTGGTTTTGACCCTTTTCCACTAAGTCTAGCTTCTTTGCCTTAAGGCGGCTGCCGCCTCTAAGGATACTTAATTCCTTGCCCGCCCTCCTGTGGGTTTCAAACATATTGCGGGAGATACTTCTTCCTTATCAGCTCCTCAATCACATTATGGAGATGTCAGCACTCATTCGTGTTATTTCCATGTTCTCATGGTTCTCATGGAAACATTGAATTTTACGCAACGCTTCCCCTCTTCAATAGCCTCCCTTGAGGTAGACATTTCATACCTCTCAACAATGGGTCAAAGGTATATATCCTTTGTGGAGTCAGCCAGCTCAATGTACTTCCTATCATAGCTTTTTGCTAGTGTTTCTAGCAATTTTTTGCTTGTTATCATTCCTAGTTTTTCCATTGGCACCATCTTTTTTGAAAACCACATTACTTTGAATGATGCTGCTCGGTCTAGCCTAACCACCGACACCTAATCCTTCCTCCAATTCTGCCTCTTCCAAGCACAGAAATTAGTTCAATTTCTGATTGAAATCCTTTAAACTAGAAGGCTTCTTCATTCTCAGCTATTTATCGAATTGATTTAACCATGGATTTTGCTCACAAGAGCATCAACAATATATCATCTCTTGGTTTCTTCATCTTCTTCACGGCGGCATTGAATCTCTTCAGAAAACTCCTCAAAGTCTCTTCGAACCTTTAATGTAAGTTTGCCAAGGACATTAAGTCCTTTGGCTATACTGACTGTACTCTAAACATTTTTTTAAATTTCACTACTGATTCATCAAATGATGATATAATTCGTGCTCAAGAAGAAAAAACCTAATCATGGACAATCCATCTAGGAAGAGGGGAAACATCTACACCTTATTGCATCATTAGCACAGGCATTATCTACATGCCATCCATACTTCATTAGATGTTGCATTAGGTCAATCATCCTGTTATAACTCTTCATTGTCGACATGGCAAATTTCTTTAGATATAAAGAAGCTTTAATCTCTTTAGTTAATGGACTTCGATTAGCCGTGGAGCCCCATCCGGCATCCTGTTGTTGGTTCTACTGTAACAACCTCTTTATCATTTCAATAATTGACTCATAATTGCTTATATTTTTCCCTAGGTGGCGATTGTCATATGCGTCATCGTGTGTTCGACTTGGTGAATATACATAGTTAGCACAACAAGGCCTAGGTCTCCCTATCACCAGGGAGTCCACTCACCTAGTTGTTTGACAAGTTCATCACTGACCATGTCATCTTCTAGAATTTCTAGTTGTATTCGCCTCAGCAAGACCAACTTGAGAATCAGCTTCCTATCCATCATTATCTACAGCATCTTCCTGCAAATCACCTTAAAAACAATTCAAATATACATGCTCTGATTGATCAATGCTTACCCATCTGGGTCGATCGGTATGGATCGATGGTTATGTTGGAGAAGTCGCTCTAGCCCTTTCATTCTTTCTCTTTGATGCCTCATTACCCCCTTTATGCATTTTCTATTTTCGCATCTCTATGGCCTTTGTCCAATGAATTTCCTTCAACTGAATTGGAATAAGAAGAATCCCTTCTATCATCGTGATTGTTGGAGGTTCCTTTTTGCTACAATTGTTGCACCTAAAGAGCAAATTGTTTCTTCGTTTCATCTATGATGGACATTTGACTTTGCATCATCTTCTTATTCATATTAGCCACCATTTGGTACAACTCGTCATTTATAATAACTTTTAGTTGATTCAAAGTTCCTTCCCAGTTTTGCTGATTCACTTTATTAGCTCCATGATATGAGCCTTCTTGTTCTTCGGGATCATTCCAGATCTAATAAGCTCCTTTGTAGGAGTCATTTCTTTCAGATCTATTTGGAGATTTTCTATAACGCTAGTAGCAATCGTAGATCTGATCATGTTCTTCTATTTCACTTTGAAAGCACCAAAAACTATTTGCATGTGAAATGGTCAAACACTCTCAATTTGAAACTAATGAATTGAAAGTAAAGAAATTAAAAGAGAAAGAAAGAAGACAAGCATTTTTGCAGTAGTTCAGCTAAATCAAGTGCCTACGTCCACTTTGTCTTTTATTACCGTTTTATTTGCTATTAAAGTCGAACTACATTACAATTTTAGATCTAGAAATGGTTGGTTTTGAATTCGATAGTCTCCTCGTAAAATAGTCAAAATGCCCCCTTCATGTGTTGAAGTTTGTTATTTATAGATGAATTTCTACACCAGGATCGCGAATCACTTGTTGAATTGCACAAACATATACATTTAAGTTTTCAACATGAAGAACAAGTCAACTCGGCATAAACCCATGAATCTTGATCGATCGATATCTAAAGGGCCGATCTATATAGTTAAACAATTCTTTGTCTCTTTCCTAAAAAATGTCTAAGTCTTTAAGCTTTGGTTCTCTAGGGGTAAACTCATTAGTGACAGTCGATTTGTACTAATCGATGTCATTTAATCTAGACTTGTCTTCTTCTTCAATTTTGCATGTTGATTCATAGATACAACAAAATTTGGTCCAAATCGATCACTAGATAGATCGATAGAAATCGATATGACTCGCTCTATACTTAACCAAAATTTTCAATCTTCTTTCTTAACATCATCCAGGCTTCTTGATCCAATTTTCATCATTTCATAGTCTAGATTCATTAAAATGTTGCTTTATCCGAATATTGGATATTAGAAACATATATTAAAGAAACATAATCAAAAAGCATGCTTTTATTTCGAACTAGATTTTATTACAAGAGTTAAGATACATACCCAAATTACATAATTACACAATGGAAATACCCTTACTTTATCATTCTCGACATTTACTTAGAGCCAATTATGGTGTTCTACACCCATTCTTTTGATTAGCCTTCCTAGAGTAAGAATGGATTTTAGTGAGCATATTTATAATTTTTTATTACTATCTACTGGTTTAAAAACTTCTTGTCCATTATTCTTTAACCTTTTATCATGTGCTACTCATGGAAAACATGTCTCGATCTCTTATGAGGTCGTCTTTCCTTTGTAATATGTATTGCATCATTGTTTTAACAATACTTAAGTATTAGACTCTTAATGGTAGGAATTATTCCTAGTTCATTTATGAATCTACGCACCCATAATATTTCTTATGCGGCATTATTCAAAGTGATGCACTAATCATTCATATCTGAATGCACCATAACTTCTTTCATGGAATATTTTCAACTTATAGACTGTTAAGTGTGAGAATAAACATTTGAGATTGACTTACTATCAAGGATTTCACATTTGATATTCAAGTCTGTATATGAGTTAGTCATTTTGCTATAGAAATAACTCTATAGTATTGATATACTTAAGAACGTTCTTAATTGCTATCTATTAATCTTTGACCAGATTTGATTAAAATCTACTTACGACACTAAGTGCATAAGCGATATTTGGTCTAGTGCACAACATGACATATATGATGGATCCTATTGCCATTGCATGAAGAATCCTTTATGTACACTCTTTTTCCCTATGTAGTTAAAGCCTCCCTAAAGCCCAGTTAACTCACCATTGAGGTGCTTATCGCTCTTCGACCGCTGCATTTTTACAATTTAGGGCTACTAAATATTATGTCCACCTAAATCCCCATATTTACTACTAGACTTGCTAAATAAAGGTTTTTAGCAGCCACTTTGGTAGTTTTAATATAAAAAATTAATCTAACCAATTCCTCTTTTAAACAAAATCATTAATATTAGTGTGCCAGTCTAAGTTCAATACTCAAAAACTAAAAATAAGTCGTAACACTATTTATAGTCCTTATGTATGACCTACATTGATAAAGACATTCCAGATTTTGTTACATAAAATTAATTAATGTTTCTCCTTGCTACAAAAATGAAGTGAGGCTGATAATAAATCCATTTTAGAAATTGATTTTATCTCCAACGTAGCTTTTTGCACTCCACTATTTTTTTATATCCATATATTATCCCTGCTATAGTTTCTTTTGCTTACACCACTTTAAAAATTGTAAGTGACTTAACTACATAGCTTATTCCTCATCCACAGATGTGGATTTTTTTTCTCGAAAGGATAATTCCATGTTACATAAGATTAGTTCCTTGCTTGGAATTTCCATACTAGACATATTGGTATCGAGTTCATATACTTATATTAGGACGATCCCAACATCCTCAATGACCTAACTATATATATATATATCAAGTATATATATGATGTCATGCCTAAATCCATTATTGGTAAATTAGTATATAATCAAGCTTTAAATCACTACATGAGTACATCATTACCAATAAGTGGCATATTATCTGTATATAGTACAAGAAATGTAATAACGTCATTTTATTCTTTCTTATAGATAGACGCTTCCTCTATAATTTAATTAAAATCAAACTATTTTATTATCTTGTTAAAACATTTATTCCAACTCTGATGCTTATTTAAGATTATAGATTAATCTTACGAGTGTTAGAGTCTGCAAGCTTACTACCACTCCCGCCGACTCTAAGTACCTTGGTTGCAATTTACAAGCTTCCAAAATCATAAGTTTGAAAGGTTGATTTAATATTCATGTGCCACGTCTCATGGTCATGGTATGCAACAATTTTCATGTATACTACGAATGACTTAATCTTGCAACTGGTTAATTTTTTGTCATGTTGAACACCTTGAAATAACTAAATTAGTTTTCCTATAAACCTTGATTCTAAAGTCTATACCTTCCCATTTCCTCCAATCTTCTAAATGTGATCCACTTGTAGTCACTGGGTATCATCCCATTGAGTACTTTCCAAAGTCTAGCTTTGTCAGCATATATAAAATCATTCTGAACTATGTAGCAATATATAGTACTTAGAGACTTTTACTCCTCAATGCTTATTGGTAACTTAAGAGATTGAATGATGCAATCCTCTTTCTTTCCATTGATAAGATACTTATAATATATCTCCGATGTATGAGATTCCCTATAAGACTTTCGAATAGGCTATGTCTCGTAGGGTCTTGTCGAATCGTTGATATTTACATGAGTGGTTTCCAAGTTAGAATCTTAGCTCCCAAGGAAGGTGTTATTTTCTAAAACAATAATTTTGTTCCTTACAACAATAGAAGAGTTATCCATGTAAATTTCAACATAGCCTATAAACTTACAAAAAAATTATCCTAGAGTTTATTGGAGCTTATGTCCCAACATAGGTTGGGCAACCATATATCTAAACATGTTTAAGATGAGGTTTCTTCCTAGTCCATATCTTATATAAATTCATAGGCTTAGTTCTATACAGAACCGAATACAACATATTTTCTTCACTCATAAGCACATTTCCTATAGTCATCGAACCGGTTTACCATAATTCAATGTTTCCAATTTGAAGCATCAGTGTGCTGCGTACTATAATGAGGAATGACATGACCAAGAATCACATTCTTATTTCGGTGTTCTTGGAACTCGAATCCAAGATAGTCACCTCTTTAATTCTTTTACATGTTTTATGTTCTACTTTAGTCTTATATAATATAGATTTATCAAAGACCTTTAACTTATGCTTCATAAAACATGCATTTTCGTATCCTATTAAATTATAAGCAAACATGGTTGAGTAAGTTGATCTGCATTTGATACCCATAGACATTGGATCACATACATGTGTGTGTGTATCTATAAATCAATCACAAGTGTCTACCAACTCTTGTGCCACTCCTATGAAATGGATACTCGGTCATTTTCTCTGAGTACAATACATAAGTTTTATTTGATTCTAAATCTAATAACGAAAGGTATTTTCCATTGTGTAACTTGTTCATTCTTATTTTATTTATATATCCTAGTCTATAGACCCAACTGTAATTTTCAGTTGCATTAGATGTTTCAGCATTTTCAGTAGCCAAAACATTATTTATGGTTCCATTAGTGTTATACCAAGGTATCTTATTTACATAATGAATATTCACAATATTCATGTAGAAAACAAACTGATATTCACTTCCAGTAAAATGCGAAAGGAATACATTTTTTTATAAATAAATTTGTTACATAATAGCAACTAAAAACATGTCCATTTACAGGTGTTTTATGGTAGGTTCCTACTACTTCAGATGCTACAATAATAGCACATGTAATGCAAAGTCCCATTGAACCTCTTGCAAATAACCTTTTACTTCTAAGCTTTTGTAACAAATTACAGATGAGAATTCTAAATCTAGTACTAAAACTCATTATGTAGAAGTTATAGATGAATAATTTTATCTATAAAGAAAATACTTTTAAAAGAGGACTCAAATACTTTCTTTATCTTAAATGTCTTCAAATAATGTAAAAAAATTGCTTCTACTATCGTTTCTTGAAGCAATAACAAATTTCATCACACTTCTTTCCAGTTGTACCACGTTACCACCATCCTTTAATTTTCATTTCACCTTCTTGAAGTCCATACCATTACCATAAAACTAGAATATTATTAGAGGGCATAAAATTAATTTAAATAATATATAAAGTATTATTTATATTTTTAATTGATTAAATAAGAAAACATGAAAACTAAATAATTATCTGCTATTAATAATATGATCGATTTTTCAATTAAATTTGAAAATTATGGTCCCCCTACCCCCCTTCCCCCCACATCGTTGGTTAATGTTGACCATAATACTTAATTTTTATGTGTATTGTAATTTGATTACTTTGTAAAGCTTGTTGGGAAAGATAGGGGTAGACATTTATCCTTATGAACTCTATAAACATTCTAAATATGACAATTTAAATAACAAATATCTCCATTAGAGAGCCAATAGTTAGTTCTTACAAATTAAAGTATGAGAAGGAGAAAGAGTACCTCATTGTTTTCTTCCTATTATATTTTATGTTTTTTAGCGTTCCTAGCATGTTATGTTCCTTTTTTATCTTGTTTTGTGCAGCAATAAAATGGTAGGGGCCCATATCAACCATACTACCTTTACTAAGAAAAATCATTTAATATATATATATTATATTTAATCCAAAATATGAAACTAAAAAAATTACTTTCGTATTAAAAATTATTTTCATGAAATATTAATATTTTAAATTATTATATTAATTTCATGTTTTAATAATTATACATATAACTTTAGTTAAGCATTGCAATTTATTTAAATATATACATATTTATTAAATATAAATTACTTTACGATCATGAGAATTACATATTTGTAATACTATAATATTTCATATTTAAATTTTATCATAATTAATTTAATTATTTTGAAATTTATAATATTAATATATATTAAAAATGTTTAATTAATTAAATGTAATAATTAACTAATCCAAAAAATGGTTCTAAAATATTGAATAGTATCTTTCACATTACAATATTTTTAGTTGATTTTAATCATGTATATGTTGAATATTATAAAGTTTTAACTATTCAAATATATTAAATTAACATTTGAAATTAATTAAAATAATATGGCATTTTTTTCTTCTAATTTATAAAATAAAAGTATAATTCTAGCCAACTGCAATATTTGTTTTGAATTTTCCATAATTATATTAATTATTATGAAATTTATAATTTGTTAAATATATTAGTAAATTATGTATATATGTTTAATTGCCATGACTAAGCTAAAAGTTATATATATGTATGTATATATCTATGTATGTATGTATGTATGTATGTATATGTATGTATCTATATATGTATGTATGTTTGTATGTATGTGTATGTATATTTATATATATATGTGTGTATGTGTGTGTGTGTCTCAATGTGTGTATGTGTGTGTGTGTATCTGAGTGTGTGTATGTGTGTGTGTATAAGTTTATTTACCATAACACACCTACACATACATATACACGTACGTATGTACATATGTATGTATAATGTGATTATAAATCCCAATAATCAAGCGTATATATACTTATAGATAAGGCATTATTTATAGACACCGATATAATATACATACCCCCATTTTGACCTCAACATAATTTAATAATGGACAAGCGATGTTCATTATTTACTTCATTTGTATTTTTTTCAATCAATTACACTAAATTTAACTTAATTCAAAATAAACTTTTGCTTTTATCAAAGCAACGCTAAATGTAGTTTGATGCAACATATATTATTTATGATAACACATTAAAATGCTTTAGCGCATAATGAATAAAATGAAACTTTTTTTGAAATACCCTCTTACCCCAATGCACATGATACAACTATATATGTGTGTGTGTGCGCGCGCGCATTAAATGAATTTGATCATAACTTCATCATCCGTTTTATTTTTATACATCTACTATTAATTAACTCTTTCAATTAATATTCTAACCTATTATAACATTTATAATTCTTATAAATACAAATGATTTTTAAATTTAAATTTTAACCGTTAATTTTAATTTTTAGTTTAAAATGATTTCAAATTGTTTTGTATTTTTTATAAAGTGTATGTATGTAATATTCGAGTATGCATGTTTGAATCAAACCAAAGTACAACATTTGAGCCTCACAATAATGGAAAACCTACAAATTTTGACTATCGAATTAGTAAGTGCCATAAGGATTAAGAAGGTTTCCATAAAACTAGTTTTTAATTAAGTAACATTCCCCTTTTAACATACTTTCCTTAGTCACTAATTCAACTTAAATATTAGTAAGGATCAACATGGTGTTGTACGTGTTGGACAATTTACTCATAGTAACACATAACAACTCTAACACCACCGTTGGATCAAGTATGTCACGTAGCGAGGTAAAAAGATGCATTAAAAAAACCCTTTTACTAAAGTAATAATATTTCTTATGTGTTGTCATAATAAATCATGTTTAATGTTTATATTGGACCTGCCGTTAAATTTTAAACTAATATTTTACTTTTTAACATTAATATAGATTTTAATTTAACAATAACATTATTATGAACATAGGTATTTGGATTTAATAACATGCACTATATATATATATGCTTGCTATTTAATATAAATATATAGTATAATATACATATGTATGTGTACATATATGTTTACACATATGGTAAAATACATAGAGTCATGTGGAAAGAGGTTAGGTTTCCTTTTATTTACTTATATACTTATAAATAAGGAAATTTTACCAATGAATTTATTATATATTTACCATTCATAAAATTATGGATATAACTTGGTTAAAAGATTAATTTTCAATATAAATTTAGTCCATGATTTTATCTCTTCTTTAATAAAAAATGTTTTAAATAATTAAACTGGAAAAGTTGTAACATCCCCCTACTTAGAGGCCCAAAACTAACGGCTACGGATGCTACAGTCATCCATAGTTATTAATCTTCGGCGACCAAATACGGTGGTGCTAGATTCATCGATACACTGATCACAAGAATGTGGAAAAAATTTAACAATTCAAAAACATATTTCCATATTCCATTCAAAATATTTCATGTTCATTACATAATCCCATAACGTTAACCACATTCAACAAAATATAATTATTACACGTACGCCAAGAGCGACATATGAAGATGCCCACTTGGTTGATCAGAGTATATAATAAGGCCAATAAATATGCCTTTACATCCAAATACACAGTGGAAAAAGATAACTATAAATAACTAACTGCCTCCTGCACACCTCTGGAAGTTTTATTCGTCTAAGAAGAGAACCTGAAAACCTTAAATCTCAAACTACTCAAAATAAATTGAGTACCCGAGAGTTTAAGGGGAAAACAAAAAATTCAAGTCAGACATAAAGCCTAGTATGAATAATAATCTAACATCTCAATCCTTTTAGATATCTAGTGAGACCACGCCGCTTAGTGAAATGGGTTTTCCCCTCACTAGTATCCTAAAACCCTTATAAAACCATATTCTGTGCTCTTGCATCAATGATGGTTAAAACATACCTTTTAAAAATATTATGATGATATGCATACTAAAAACAATTAGGATTTCCCATCCCTAGATTAATCTGACACTCTGTCACAATTATAATTTCTAGGATTTCTATTAACCTATTTGTTTTCATTGGCAGACTAATAACTGGTTAAACATTTAAGGCTCCCTGTCCAATTACATAGTTTTCCTAGGATCACTAAGAACCTATTGAAAACTCCAATATCTTAGTCTTATCCTAGTTTTCATGGGTTGACTAGGAACCTATTGGTAACCCAAATATCCTTTCTTCTTACCCTAGTTTTCTTGGACTGACTAGGAACCTATTGACATTTGTCAATATTTCATCCAGATATAGTTTTCATCGGCTAACTACAAACCTATTGGCCCCTGCCAGTATTTAATCATAGTTTTCATAGACTTACTATGAACCTGTCTTTCTGAAATCTTCCTTTTATACATAGTTTTCATGGGCTAACTATGAACCTATTGGCCCCTGCCAATATCTTTTCCTATACACAGTTTTCATGGGCTTACTGAGAACCTATTGGCCCTTGCTAGCATCTTTCTTTTATATTTTAACATCCTATATTCTGGTCTTTCTGACATCCTGAATACAATTCTACCCATTCAGGAGATTAATCAATTCATATTCACTACTGGGTTAACCTAGCTGGTTCTTCTACCCTTTATCCCCAAGATGCAGTTATGGGTCCATTATAAAGTGAATATATTCTTATTTGGAGAAGTAAACATAACAATGAACAATACCACTCTGTGGGTTTAAGGTTCTTGAAATACATTCCATATAAAATATAGTTAACTCCTTTAACTTATATTTTATTAAGGCAATACTTCTTCGAAATTACATACTTATAGTCATTACAAAACTCCTTTGTTTAAGCCATTGGGTTTTCCTTAAAAATTTGAGTTTGGGTTTTTAAAACCTTTCGACAACGTCGAAACCTTTGCTTTTGACCCCTTCGAATGCTTTGCTTTCGACCCCTTCGAAAGCATAAAACTAATGTTTTAAAACAATAGGCTCCAGCCTTTATTAATACCTTAAAACACTTCTTTCAAAACCTTTCGACCATGTTAAAGTATTATTGTATAAGAGTAGAAGCATAACTTCGAAACCACTTGAAAGTACCCTTTCGAAATCAATGAAAATCCACCCTATCGGAAGCATTGGTTTTATACTTAAAACATTACTTTGGGTTAAAGTGAACATAAGTGAAAGAATATCTTTTGAAACCACTCTTTATTTTATAAAGTATTGGAAAAGTTTGATGGTGTCGAAACCATCCTTTCGAAAGCATAAAAACATCTAAAAAACAATTGAAGGTTGGCTTCGAAACCCCTTTCGAAACCATTGCCTTCGGCCCCTTCGAAAGGTTGGCTTTCGACCCCTTCGAAAGTTTTGGGTAGTGACTTGTATTTATCTAAACAATTGAACCTTTTGACAACATCGATGCCATCGATAGGTCTCTTTCAGAAACTACTTCTTTAAAAACAAAGGCGGCAGCTCTCTTCCAAAAGCCTCTTTGAAATACCCTTTCGAGAACATGGCTTTCGACTGTGTCGTAAGCCCTTTATAAACTATCCTTTTGAAACCATAGCTTTTGACTGTGTTGAAAGCATAGCTTTCAACTGTGTCGAAAGCCATTTAAAAACAGGCAAGTGAATTTCTTTTTAAACCAAAACACACTAAGGATCCAACTCCTTCGAAAGCTTCCTTCCGACACCCTACCTTCCACCTTAGTCCAATTCACTACTGTTATCCCGCCTTTTGGCAAGGCCGTGACACCAAGAACTTGACTAAAAACCAAGGGCAGTTCATCCTGGAGATCGGTTGTATGCAGGCTCACTATGGATGTCGACGAATTTTTTTCGAGCCTGTATCGAGCTAAAATTGATATGACATGACAACCAAAGCTATGAGAGCCAACATTCCGAATTTCAAGTCAATCGGAGTTCATATTCTCAAGATATTGATCGATCACGGTTGAGAAATCCAAACTTGCATCGATCATAACTTGAGATCTACAAACCCAAATGCCACCAAATTTTCACAGAAGCTTATGTACAACATAAAGAATGTCCATGCCAAATTTCGACTCCATCGGACGCAATCTTTATCGATACGAAATCCGTTCGTATCGATCACGGATCGGGCCGAAACTTCACGGGCTTGGGCGCGCCGGCCTGGTCACGTGCCAGAGAGGGTCTCCCGAGATCTGAGCGAAATACCAGCCTCCTACACCTATAAATAGAGCCCCAGGGCATACAGAAAAGGGGCTTCTTCTTCCTTAAGCTTTCCAACGCCCAGACTCTGCCGGATCCAGATCTAAACTCCAGTGCTGCTGCTAATAACCAAAATTACTGCTGCAAAATCATAATCATCTGCTGTAACTCATTGAATTCGCATGTAATCTTCAAAGAAAATTCAATAAAGTTATCAACTTCATAGTGGACGTAGGCGATACGCCGAACCACTCTAAATTCTTGTGTCTCCTTGCATTTTAATTATTTTCATATCTGAAATTTGGAGTTTTTGTTAGATAATTCCTCTCTTTCCATTTAATTTCTTCATTTTATCTCTTCAAAAACTTCCGAAGAGTGTTGTGCCCAATTTTGGTACAAACACTTTGGTGCTTTCACTGAGAAAAACCTTGCTTTTCTCCTGCTCTGTGGATCTACTACCGTAGTTGGATTGCAAAAATCTAAGGAGGAGATCCAGATCTGTCGTCAAGTGGTTCCATCTATTTTATTCAGATTGCTCCAGATCTAAGAGGAACTGCATTCATCAAGATTTTCGTATCCATACTTTCGTATCCATGAAAAAATGGTGAATTTCGTATCCTTGGAAATATGATCATTTTCGAATTCATCATTTCGTATCTAGAAAATATGGTCATTTTCGAATCCATCATTTCGTATCCAGAAAATATGGTCATTTTCGAATCCATCAGTTCGTATCCAGAAAATATGGTAATTTTCGTGTCCATATTTTCGTATCCATGAAAATATGGTGATTTTCATATCCATGCTCTCGAATCCAGAAAATGTGATCATTTTTGTATCCATCATTTCGAATCCAGAAAATATGATCATTTTCGTATCCAGAAAATATGGTAATTTTCGCAACCATCGGAAGTGACCATTTCGACTCGCTCACTTCGACTCGCTTCACAGCCATTAGAAGTGACCATTTCGACTCGCTTCACAACCATCAGAAGTGACCATTTCGACTCGCTCGCTTCGACTCGCTTCACAGCCATCAGAAGTGACCATTTTAACTCGCTTCACAACCATCAGAAGTGACCATTTCGACTCGCTCATTTCGACTCGCTTCACAGCCATCAGAAGTGACCATTTCGACTCGCTTCACAGCCATCAGAAGTGACCATTTCGACTCGCTCTGTTCGACTCCATCTGGGAAGCCTACTTCGGCTCGCTCCGTTCGAACCACTGTTTGACTCCATCGACTTCGACTCCATTGGCGAAGCCACTATTCGACTCGCTCTGCTTCGCATCCATCAGAGAGCCTTTGTTTGACTCGATCTGCTTCGCATCGCTCTGTTCGTATCGATCGCCTGTGCTCTGTTCGTATCGATTGCAACTGCTCCAATTCGTATCGATACTCACACGTTGTTCGTATCGATCCATCTGCGTCCAATTCGTATCGATTGCAACCCTAGCCGCAGCGCAGGGCACCCGCATAGTGAATTCAATCACCAATTTAGTAAAGGAACATTCCATCCGTGCTTCTAATTGTTCCATGACGGAGCAAGACATAGGAGATCACAACAACGAATGTTGAGTTGCAATCAAGGAATGGGTAAAGAAATACTACTCAACCGTACTCCCAGAGGCTGGAGAACCTAGCTAATATGCCAAGAACTGGAGTTGATTAATATATCATGCTTTTAAGGTGGAATGCAACTTCCTCCAATTGACCAGCTTTAAAACTCCTGAATTGACAACTATGGTACGATGGCTAATATGACGGCTGCCCTACAATGTCTACTCTGCCAACTCAAAACATAGCTGGTCAGCGTTGAACCATCATCAAATGCCCGCATCTTAATCATTCCACGTCCACATGACTAAAAGCATGAAATACAACCTCAAGAGGACTTCCTTAATACCCTATATAGGTCTCCTATCTGGATGAAAGTTTGGGATAAACACCAATCTATTAGCCCATTTTAACCAACTCGTCGTCCAATCGGCGTTACCAACCACTCAAACGTTGGACAATCGTGCATACATCATTCACCAGTGTTACAAGACCCCTTGGCAATAAAATGGACCTGATCATAATGTCGGTTGGAGAATCTTTCCCAGTCGAGACCTATTCGTTGAAACCATCCTACATGCAGAACTTCCAGTGAAAATTCAACATGTTAACTATGTCGGTGCACTATGGAAATACAACCCTCGACACTACCTTATGAAGTGGGAATGGCGCGTGGACTCCACCAAGAGTGATGAATGCCATCAAATGCAGATGTCTTCCCCCATTCCTCAAAGAACACTGTCATTCATAGTTAGACATACCAGTTCTACTTCTCATATTGTTGAAGGGAATGAAGAAGATGGCATCCAACGAATTTATCCAAAGCCCACAGCCAATTGCTGCCAATACCCATAAATGAATTCATCACCAGAGCTTATTTCTAGACTTTAATAAGAGAACTGGTGGATAGCCGCCGATGACTACACCAACATGTCCAGGCCAATATTGAGTTGATGAATCAGATAAAGGATCAACGTGGCGAGATAAGGAGGGAATCTACTCCATACTCTAGATCGGAAAACTCCTCTTCTGTAGATGGCTACCGTGGACGCCAACGCCATAAGGCTGCTCCGGAAAGGATAGCTCCGACAATATGTGCAAGCCCCATAAAACGAAGGACCGGGAACATCCGACCCCTATCGATCAAGGATTTTGATCAAATTGAACCATTTGCATTAGACTTCCAATTGAGAAGGGCTGGACTGAAGTGCAATAGCCAGCATACGACGTTGCCTCACTTATCAATGAGATTTGATCTGATCTCTTTTGAATTATTTCTAATTCAATTTCATTTACGTTGCGAAATATGACCTACTTGAATTAAACTACTTGCAAATGATGCAGGTAATCAGGTACTTAAGATTGGGTGCAAAACAACCTCCGCGGACTATGATCAAATCATTGAGGTATCATCGTGATGAGCATGATTCAACCACTCATCGGCTACTATATGCCAATGACTGGGGGCAAGGCATCAAAGCGGAAGAGACCGACAAGGTCAGGACTCTAGTACAAAGTGGATGCAACCGACCATCCCCTCATCCGCCTATGCAATTTAATTAGAAGATTTAAGAAAGACTTGGAGTTATATGTCCCAACAATGCACTCTCCATCTCGTATTTGAAGCTCGCCAAAATACTTATGCTTCTTCTGATGCCCGATAAAATCGGAATCACACCAAGGGTGGACGTGATTCACCATCCATGCATCCAATCCTACATTAGACATTTGGGATTATTTAAGGGAACATGTGTTTAAAGGTCCAACCCTCAATTTAAAGTCATCAACGACTGACTGCCTACTCGCTAACCTTCACGAGTTGTCATTTCAACTCTCTTCCTTAGCTCGATCGAAAGAATGCAAAGTATAAATTGGATGTGACTCGACTATCTGCTCTCCAATTCTTGCACTCGACTTAAGGGAAAATATACAACTCAAAGTGGATGTAGTTCGACCATCCTTTCCTATGCTCGAGCACAAAGCTTGCCAGAACACTAATCTTACTCCTTAGGCTTAGCAAAAGTGGAATCCAAACGAACATGGATGTGATCCAACCGTCCATAAACTAAATCTCATCCTTCGTTGAGGGGCCTATAAGTGGAAGTTAATCGGGATCCCACCGATCACTCGCTAAGTGAAACCCCGATCTCAGAGACAAGCCATCACACTGCGACAATAAGGGATTGATACACGACAATCCTCTAACTAACTCCGGCTCCCAAAGTGTGAGCTGGAGTATAAACTTACGGACATGGGCTCGAGGAGGATGGATCCATTCATCTAACGACTTCGCCTGTGTTCAACCTAAACCCGAGGAGGATGGATCAGTACATCTAACGACCTCGCCTTCCATATTTACAAGCTCGGGGAGGATGGATCCGTCCATCTAACGACTTCGCTTGCCTACTCAGGGTGGATATGATACAACCGTCCACGTACCTGATCAACTAACTCCAGATTCCCAGAGTGCGAACTGGAGTATAAACATCAACTCCAGATTCCCAGAGTGCGAAACGGAGTATAAACATCAACTCTGAACTCCCAGAGTGCGAGTCGGAGTATAAACATTAACTCCAGATTCCCAGAGTGCGAACTGGAGTATAAACATCAACTCCAGATTCCCAGAGTGCGAGTCGGAGTATAAACATCAACTCCAGATTCCCAGAGTGTGAACTGGAGTATAAACATCAACTCCGGATTCCCAGAGTGCGAGTCGGAGTATAAACATCAACTCCAGATTCCCAGAGTGCGAACTGGAGTATAAACATCAACCAACTCCGAACTCCCAGAGTGCGAGTCGGAGTATAAACATCAACTCTAGATTCCCAGAGTGCAAAACGGAGTATAAACATCAACTCCGAACTCCCAGAGTGCGAGTCGGAGTATAAACATTAACTCCAGATTCCCAGAGTGCGAAATGGAGTATAAACATCAACCCCGGATTCCCAGAGTGCGAAATAGAGTATAAACATCAACTCCGAACTCCCAGAGTGCGAGTCGGAGTATAAACATCAACTCCAGATTCCCAGAGTGCGAACTGGAGTATAAACATCAACCAACTCCGAACTCCCAGAGTGCGAGTCGGAGTATAAACATCAACTCTAGATTCCCAGAGTGCGAACTGGAGTATAAACATCAACCAACTCCGAACTCCCAGAGTACGAGTCGGAGTATAAACATCAACTCCAGATTTCCAGAGTGCGAACTGGAGTATAAACATCAACAACTCCAGATTCCCAGAGTGCAAACTGGAGTATAAACATCAATTAACTCTAGATTCCCAGAGTGAGAACTGGAGTATAAACATCAACTAACTCCAGATTCCCAGAGTGCGAACTGGAGTATAAACATCAACTAACTCCAGATTCCCAGAGTGCGAACTGGAGTATAAACATAAACTAACTCTAAGTCCCTAGAGTGTGGACTGGAGTATAAACACCAACTGGGTGCGAATGACCACCCATCAACTTACTTCGGTCCCGAGAGCGCAGGCTAGAGTATAAACACCAAATGGGTGTGACTAACAACCCATCAACCAACTCCGGTCCTCAAAGCATGGTTTGGAATATGAATACCAAAAGGGATGTGATTCGACTATCCATCTATCGGCTATGGTTCCTCATCAAGTTCTATAATACAAAAAGTGGATGTGGTCCGACCGTCTGCTTTCCAATCTTCCCCTGACACGGGGTCACACTTAACACACAAAGTTGGATGCGATCAGACCATCCAGCACTAAGCGGGCGTGACCCAACCGTCCATGCATAACCTCTTGTCCCTGGCACGGGACCCATAACATAATTTTATAGGGATGCACTCCAACCCCACAAGACAAAATTTCTTCCTTGATTCGACAGGGAGACGCAGATTCGCAAAACGAACCTAGCTGAATGTCTTATTCTAAATGGATGTGACTACCTGTTCTACTGCAAACGAACGTGGCATGACCGTTCATCCGCTTACTCTCCCCTATGATCCAACGGGCTGTTCGTGCAACATGGATGGATGTGACCTAACCATCTTCCGATCGATTCCTTCCTACAGTTCAGTGGGAGAAGCATTAAATTAAAGTTGTTGTAATGTGATCGACCACACTTCGACTTTCGCCATTGACTAGTGCTAGAGGGATTAATTGAGGAAAACGCGGTCCGACCCTTTTCTACTAAAACTCTTAGTCCCCAGAGTGTGGACAGGGGTATAAACATCAAATAGGTGTGATGAATGGCCCTTCAACTGACTCTAATCCCCTAAGTGTGGCTACAAGAATAGACAAACGAATGAATGAGATTTGACCATTCATTCACCAACTCTGACCTGAACTCGACGTGAGGAGTGTAAACTCACTACATGTGCAATTAGACCATCCATGAACTAACTCTGCTAACCCAAGACTGGGGGCAGAAGTGCAAATCACCGAAAGAAGAGAAAGGTGACTCGCTACATCTCCAGCTTAGCGTCCTTTACAACTTAAGGAAATGACTACAAGGAGACCTTAATGCTAACCAATCAGAATGATGCCCGAAGCTCTGGGCAACCAATTATATCGTACCGCCGAATCGACGGGCAATATCGATCTGCACCTTTCATATCATACCATTGGATCGATAGGAAATAAGGTCCGAGCATTCTACATCGTGCCGTTGAATCGACGGTCAATATCGATCCTCTTCGACTACAAATCGATGTGACCCGAGCGTCCATCGAATACCTTTGACCAATAGAGCACGGATAGAAGAATAAACCATGAATGAGTGTGACTTGACCATTCGTCCTCCGTCGCCTTCCTTCGATCCGTCAGGAAGAGCATAAGACCAAATGAGCATGACATGACTGCATTTAAGCTGACTTTATCCCTAGATCTGACGGGAGAACATAAATCGAAATGGACATGGTTGATCACCCAACTCCAAATGAATGCAACGCGACCATTCATTCATTGACTCTTACCATGATCCAACTAAAAGAGCAATTCAAAACAAGTGCAACCTAAACATCCGCATACTGATTCTTACCCTGAATTCGACAAGGGAAGCATCAATCCTGCATTGGATCTGATTGGACGATTCACTCTTCAGTTTTTGCCAAAGTACGGTGACATAAGCAGTGAAGTGAATGTCATTGACCGTCCAGAATCTAGCTTATGTCCGAATGTTGGCAAAGTAACAATATATTCCGCTAAGAAGAAAGAACTAGAACATAATACAGGATAGGCATGACTCAGCCTTCCATCGGTTAACTCGATCCCATGGTTCAATAGGATAGAATACAAAATTGAAGCGGACATTATCTACCCTACCACTTATCGAGATATTCCCCAGACTTGGGGGCACGAACAAGAAGATAAGATAATATGATTCAACCGTTCATCAGTCAACTCTGGTTCTAAAGCTTGAACTACAGTATAGACACAGCTAGGACGAGACTAGATCGTCCGCGTAATGCATCCGCCAACCCGAGACTGGGGGTAAAAGAGTAATTATCCGAGAGTTGACTATGACAACTTGAACCTATGACCCATGCCTGATATTCATAACAACTCTAGGTTGCGACCGAAAGGATGACTAGAGATAGAGTCATCAAATCAATACTAGGACTTATGGGCGACTGATCATCATTCTGACCCTTCCGATGAGCAATGGACCGCAGGTACATTGAATGAAAAGCGCATCATTCAGAAACACAAGTAAATTCAATCTCAAAGCTGGAGCCAGCTATGTAGCGGCATGCAGTACAAGGCTTAATTCTACTAATCCTTTGATTCAACATTCTTATAAGCCTGATCATTTACCATTACAAATAAACACATGAAGCGCCTACAACCCATCACGAGTATTGTAGATCAGATCACAACTCTGCACAATGATGACGAAAGAGTAAACTGCGTTGCTCTGGCTGAATCTTGATGTGTTCGCTTGGACTCAACATCGTATATACATATGGACTCTCACTAGCCATGAAGAACCCTACATTAAATGTCGACCCGAGGCATGCCTCGGTGAACAAAAACGATGCGACATGGATCCGGAGAGATCTGTTGCACTTAAAGAGGAGGCGAATCTGCTCAAAACCAGTGGGTTTATCCATGATGCCCTCCAACCAAAATGAGTATCCAATCCTTTACTTATAAGAAAAACAAATAGGGAGTGGAGGACATACGTCAACTACTCAGATTTGCATGGGGTATGACAAAGCACAGCTTTCCACTTCCAGTGATCAACCAACTGATGGACCCGACCATCAGACATGAATTACTCACATCCATGGATGCAAACTCCAGATACAATCAGATACTGAAGCATGTCCCAGACCAGGAATACAACTGTTTCGCTACTAACCTGGGCCTATAGTGCTATGTTGCAATCGATAGATTCAAATTTAAGGACACTTGTGCTACTTACAAAAGGACGATTAACAGATCATTCAAAAATTAGATCGACCGATCGATAAAGGTAGATGTGGTTAATATGCTCGTGAGATCATGACTATCAAACAACTACTTCGATGACTTGGCAGAGATATTCAGTGCTCTCTAGAAAATGCAGGATCAAACTCAATCCTTCGAAATGCTCTTTCACCATTACATCAAAAAGATTCTTTGTTTTCATCATCAATTCTCATGGAATCAAGACTAATTTCTAGAAAATTCTGACAATTAGAGACACCCATGTACCGAGGACAACCAAGCAGCTCTGATAGATCGCTTCAAGAGACCTCCTATTTTACCTAAACTTTTGGATCATGAAGATTTATACATCAATTGGGCCATGTCAACACACGCCATAAGCGTCGCAATGCTATGTGAAAAGAAACGAATCCAAAGACCCTTATATGATGAAGGCTGGCTATTGGCAAGCTCACCCCGTTAACATCCATATCGACCAACCGTTACGATAGATCCAATAGAAACCTTAGATGTCTGAAAATTTACTCAAATGGAGTATCAAGCTAAGCCAATTTGATATCACTTATCTCCCTCGGAGAGCTCTCCATGGTCAAACATTAGCATACTTCATATCTGAATTCACTACATCGGACGATTATCCGAAGAACAGTGGAGAACCGTCCAACCGATGGAGAACGTACACTGATGTAACTTCCAATAATCGGCTTTCTAACATTGAAGTTGCGTTAATGACTCCTGAGGAATGAACGATCTGCTACGCCCTGAAACTCAACTTCCCTGCAACAAATAACAAAGCTGAGTATGAAGCCTTGGCGCTTAAACTTGCAAGAAAACTAGGAGTGGAAACTTTACATTTCTTATGTGATTACTGGTTAGTAGTACGCCAGGTCAGGGAAGATTAACTGACTAAGGGGCAACGTCTTGCTCCTTATCTCAACCGGGACCAAAAGCTACTAGCCGGCTTCGACTATTACACCACTGCACAAATCCTCAGAGAACTAACTGAAAAGGCCGAATCAATCACCAAGCTAGGCAGTTCTGAGGATGCACGACAAATAGACTTTGTCCCAGTTGAAATGCTTATTATTCTAGGCATTGACATATGAAGATCAACTAGATCCTAGAGATGGATCTAGAAAAGGAGTCATCGATGACTCCTATCGAAGATTATCCATAATCGGGGATTCTTCTTGAATGAAGGAATGAGAAATGACATATCCTCTGTGAAGCCTCACTGCATGATTATGTCTAGATCGTTCAACTCCGTCGACACAAAGCATTACTCCTGTATCCGCCAATCCGAGACCCAATATGACGTATCCATTGATACAAAGCATACAATCCAACATCTCAGATCGATCCAGGAGAGGATCAATACAAAGGAAGGACTCAAAACAACCATCGAACGTTGTTACAACTTGAATTTCACTTCGATCCAGGAGAGGATCGATACGAAACTTGATCCAAACAAAAACTAAAGAACTTGACAACGACTCGTGAACGTGCAAACGTTAACGGGAGCCAGGATAACATACGTACATGTATGACAGACTAACATTCAATTTTCAAAATGTACAGGAGTTGAATGCTTACCTGATGACAATTACAATAGTGAACAACAAATCGCTAGCACTCGACACTCAGTTACAACAATGCACTACATAATCATTGGCAGTTAACAAATCAACATTTATATTACTGGAAATCAATCGAAGGTTACATCTTTTGACGAAAAGATAGCAACTACTCAACGAATCAGATAGAACTTTTTCAGAATGAAGGATGCAGCATTTCAAAGCACGTCATGTTCACACAAGACGTACTTTGGGGGGCAAATGTTATCCCGCCTTTTGGCAAGGCCGTGACACTAAGAACTTGACTAAAAACCAAGGGCAGTTCATCCTGGAGATCGGTTGTACGCAGGCTCACTATGGATGTCGATGAATTTTTTTCAAGCCCGAATCGAGCTAAAATTGGTATGACATGACAAACAAAGCTATGAGAGCCAACATTCCGAATTTCAAGTCAATCGGAGTTCATATGCTCAAGATATTGATCGTTCACGGTTGAGAAATCCAAACTTGCATCGATCATAACTCGAGATCTACAAACCCAAATGCCACCAAATTTTCACAGGAGCTTAAATATGACCTAAGGAATGTTCCTGCCAAATTTTGACTCAATCGGAGCAAGTCTTGACCGAGTCGAAATTCGTTCGTATCGATCGCGGATGGAAAAACTCCAACTTGCATCGATCATATCTCGGGATCTACAAGTCAAAATGCTATGAAATTTTCACAGCAGCTTAAGTACAACATTAAGAATGTTCCTGCCAAATTTCGACTCGATCGGAGCAAGTCTTGACCGATTTGAAATTCGTTCGTATCGATCGCGGATGGAAAAACTCCAACTTGCATCGATCATATCTCGAGATCTACAAGTCCAAATGCTATGAAATTTTCAAAGAAGCTTAAGTACAACATGAAGAATGTTCCTGCCAAATTTCGACTCAATCGGAGCAAGTCTTGACCGAGTCGAAATTCGTTCGTATCGATCGCGGATGGAAAAACTCCAACTTGCATCGATCATCTCTCGAGATCTACAAGTCCAAATGCTATGAAATTTTCACAGCAGCTTAAGTACAACATGAAGAATGTTCTTGCCAAATTTCGACTCGATCGGAGCAAGTCTTGACCGAGTCGAAATTCGTTCGTATCGATCGCGGATGGAAAAACTCCAACTTGCATCGATCATATCTCATGATCTACAAGTCCAAATGCTATGAAATTTTCACAGAAGCTTATGTACAACATAAAGAATGTCCACACCAAATTTCGACTCCATCGGACGCAATCTTGATCGATACAAAATCCGTTCGTATCGATCACGGATCGGGCCGAAACTTCACGGGCTTGGGCGCGCGGGCCTGGTCACGTGCCAGAGAGGGTCTCCCGAGATCTGAGCGAAATACCAGCCTCCTACACCTATAAATAGAGCCCCAGGGCATACAGAAAAGGGGCTTCTTCTTCCTTAAGCTTTCCAACGCCCAGACTCTGTCGGATCCAGATCTAAACTCCAGTGCTGCTGCTAATAACCAAAATTACTGCTGCAAAATCATAATCATCTGCTGTAACTCATTGAATTCGCATGTAATCTTCAAAGAAAATTCAATAAAGTTATCAACTTCATAGTGGACGTAGGCGATACGCCGAACCACTCTAAATTCTTGTGTCTCCTTGCATTTTAATTATTTTCATATCTGAAATTTGGAGTTTTTGTTAGATAATTCCTCTCTTTCCATTTAATTTCTTCATTTTATCTCTTCAAAAACTTCCGAAGAGTGTTGTGCCCAATTTTGGTACAAACAACTACATACCACCTGTATGATATTATGTGCATTGCTTTCGACCTAGAAGGTTTTGATGGAGTCGGAAGGTCTTGGGCGAAAGGTCTTAGTCGAAAGGTCCTTCCGAAGAAGGCGGAACCCCCTTTTTTAAGAAAAGCTATTTTTACCAAGTAAAGTAAATTTTTTGTAACAAACTTGCCTACTTGTAAACATTTGATTGGCTTTCACAAACTTTTAAATAATTTGGATGATATCTGCTGCATTTTCTCAGATCCAAAATCAAGATAACTTTTAACAAATAAGCCCTTCCTGTTATCAAAACAATTAAATCACTTAGGTCCTCCTTACGAAATAATTTAATTTCCATACTAAAACACTTAGTAAAAATCCCCAAAAATTCTAGAAATTCACTTTAAACATGATATCTAACATGTCAAAATTTCAGGCCCAAATTTTTAATATATTTTCCGTAATAAATTTATAAACCCAAATAACCATATATTCCTTTGAAAATTCATAACTAATTCTCCACGGCTTGAAAAATTATAAAAATTGAAACCCAACTCCAAAATTATGTTTTCTATAACATATAATTTTCCCATGGCATTTAAAAATCATTTAATCTCGGTTTTACCTTAAAACCTTGTATATCTCCTTTAAACAACCATGTTTAAATCATATAAATCATAAATCAAGCATATCATCATTCAATATATCATAAAAATAGATTTACTCTTAAATTTGTAACCATATGATTATAAAACCAGAATTGAGATGTAGAAATTATTATTCACCTTAAATTGGATAAGGAAATTGATGATTGATGGAGGTTAATTTCTTCTAGCTTGAATCCTAAGCTTTACTTTGATTTTTCTCTTCTCTTCTTTCTTCCTAATGGTCAGCCTTGCTTTCTTCTTACGGTTATACTTCTTTTTTTTATAATTAAAGTGAACGTGTATGACAAGAGAAAATGATATAAGGGTGGGAAATATGGGTGGCTATTTACCATAATGCCCTTATGTTCAATTACTTAACCATTTATAAGTTCATTTGATTTAAATAAGCACAGCCACTTAGTTTATTAATCAACCTCAATCTCCTTATCTATATTATTCTGTTTAATTTATTCTAATTAAATTTCCTGAATAATGTCAATAAAAATTAGGGGTGTTACAAAAGTCTTTATCCTAAACCCACAACTTCTCTTCAGTAATTAGATTACCAACTCACTAAAGGGGAAGTGTCGATAGCTATAAAGAGTCTGTGTTCTAATAAGTATCATAGTCCTAATGAAGATGATCTTTTACCTAAAATTTTAGCACATGATAAAACAAGATAAAACTAGTCTATTTTACGAATTTTATGATGGTGATCTTTAGTTAGGTAGATTTAACTTCACTGATGTTCTTGTACCTAACAAAGATAACGCAGAGGAATCAGCTTATTTTTGACATATCTTACTAGTAAATCGTTCTCTTAAAATTATCACTATGGTGTAGGAGTATGTGTTTGGTTGGTTATGTTGGTTCGATGATGAAAATTATTAAAGAAAACTATAATCAATAAAAATGAAAACCAAACCAAACCAACCGAAATAATTAGTTGGTTCTATTGGTTATCTGATTTAACTAAATTAAAATGATTCAATTTTTTTATTTGGTATATTCATTGTATAGTAAAATAAAATAAATACATGATTAAAGTATTCCTATTGAGTATTCTTGCTTTTTAATAGTAATTTTGATACATATATAATAAACTAAATTTATTTAGGTTACTAAATTAATTAAACTAATCTGGAAAAAAATCATTATAACATTGGTATTTTTGACAATGTAATAAAAGTTTAGTTAATTTGGTTTTTCAATAGCCGAACTATATTTTTTTACGGGTTGATTATAAACAAGCCTAGTTTTAAAACCAAACCAAGTCGACTAAAATAAACTAGTTTCGTGGGTTTAACCTAAAACTGCTCACCCCTACTAAGGTGATAGATAACAGATTGAAAAACAAAGTGAATAATATGATCAACGACACATAAATGACACTTATTCGGGGTAGAAATATCATGGATAAAATAGCAATTTCCTAAGAATTTATTGACTACTGTATTGAAAATAAAATCACTTGTGCATTGCTCAAAATCACTTTTCAAAGGCTTTTAATTCTATAAACCGGGGTTTATCTTATGACCCGACCTTTTGACCCTCGAATGTCGACATTAGTACATCCACAGTATTCACACCCAAGTGCTAGAAAGATAGTTCATTAGGATAAAAATAAAAAGAACAAGAATGCAAGAACACCGTATCAAACTCTCACATGCGGAGTAATAATATATAATATCTAAAAAGACAGTACAAAGGGTTATTCCAAGATATAAAGTAATTACAAAGTTACAAAACCTAAGTGCTATCATCAGCCTGGACAGTTATAATTGCATGTCCTCACAATGCTGCTACACACATACTAATAGTGCAACAGAAATAAAAATAGATAGATAAACAGAAGCCTTCAGCTCATCTTATGAAGCTTTAAAGAGTCCATAGCCAATCCTGCTCTACTCTGTGTACTCGAAAGAGTACTTAAGGAATTAAGAGAAAAATAAAACCATAAGTCAAACATAAGTCTGGTATAAGAAACTCAAGAAACATTCATCTGTGGAAAAATAATTTTTGAGACCGTTCAAATCACTGTAATGGTTTTCCTCTCATGTAAGTAAATATAGCGATATGATAGATAGTGTCTAGGGTACAGAATATAAATAAGAAAAGAGCTATGCTGCTTACATCTCACAACACAAAAATATTAGAAGTAGAACTAAAACCGCTAAGGTTCATTCGCAAATGGATTTTGGTAGAGGTCTCCCCAATACATCGATACCGGCCTCCTGACAAAGGTCAAAAACTACCTTATGTGCGTCGTATATCTTTGGATAAAATATACCCAAAAAACATAACTGGTCCATGCCTGAATACGTGATACCGAGTAACATCAACTCCCGCTTGCAAAATCGATAAGAATATCTAGATATCAAGTTGATATACACTTACCTGTGCCCCTACTCTATTTTCTATCATTTTCAATGGGAAGCTACGTCCGGCATCTCTCATAGAGTCTTCATCACTCAAACAGATCATGAATCTCTTCATGGATTCTAGCATAAATCATTCGACGAATGCTAACATTGGCCTCACCCTTGGACTTAACCGTAGGATAGATAGTTAAACTCTATAGCATTTGTCCGAAATGTTAATGTTGACCTCTCCCTTGGACTTACCCTTAGGATAGGCAATTTAGCTCTATAACATTCCATTCCACAACTGCTTCCAAAACATAAAACTCATATATTAGTTTTGAAATGGTTTTTAATATGTAATGCGTAAGTATACTTATTTGATACTGGACTCTTCAAAACTAAATCAGTGAATTACAGTTAACTCAATTCAGGTTCTTTTAGAAGTAAGCGAATGATATAAAGGAGTCCTTCCCTGGGGACCTCGTGCGCGTGTGTGTGTTCTTAAAGCAAGAGATGTTTCATACTAATGTGCCCTCCTTAGGGATCTCAAATCACATGAAGACGTGAAGCTTTCATATCATTCCTAAGTTAAATTTGGTCAAGTTCGATAGTCGACTAATCGACTATCTAGTACGAAAAAATAACATGTTTAATTACACCCAAATGTCGCAGTTCCTATTTTTACATAAAACCAGTTTTATAAGCTTTTAAGTTCGACCGGTTTTCAACTACCTATGAATCGATTTAAGATTTTTTAAGTAATACACTCACAATACATCATAGCCATGCGAAGAAACCCCAAAGAATGTCTTCATAAAATATTATAGAAATCCATCAAAATATGGGATTTCAAAGTGCTTTTATATCGATTTTTCACTATGGAACCATTCCACATTTAAGTCCAAACCAAACACCATCCAACCAATAATATATACACAATTTCAAGGCACATATAATGTCATATAACATCATAGAAGTGATTATATGCAATATAGAGGTATCATTTGCTTTCAAAAGAAAGTATGGTTTAAATATACAACTTTAATTAGTCAATGACTTTAATATAATTTTACAAGCATATTATACAGCTTCATCTACTATCAAATGGTGAGTTAGCTCACTTCTTTTCAAGTCTACAACTACACATAAGCCACTACCTCAATACCACTCCCTACGTCAACCAAAGCAAGCCCAAATTCCAACTCACCTCCTTATTTGCTTACGGCCTAGGTAACATTTGTCTATATTTGCTCACAAGTAAGGGGGTTTTTGGGTTGTGTGCTCCAATCCTTCAAGATATGATATGTTTTTCTTTGTTGTTATGTTGTGTTGGGGCTATGCTTGAAGTTCCTTTGTGATTTTAGAATGTTTAAGCATAAAGGGAGGAGGTTGAAAAGTGTTTCTTGCAATATCAAATGAATTAGAAAACCAGTTTTCATGACCTTAAGGAGATATAAATAGGCTTCACCAAAAGGTCACCACTCACCTTCTACCCTCCATGATTGGCCAAGACCCACTTCACCCTCCATATACTTGCTTTCTTCCTCACACCCCTCTAAATATCTTCTACAAATATCTCCTCTCAAATTACCTTTGTGTGACATCACCCATGACATCATCCAAGATACTAGTTAGCCATAATGCACTAAAATATTTTTATTTGCTAATTAATTACTAATTAACATAGTAGACATTTCCAAAACGTTCAAACAACTTACATCGAGTAAAAAGCTGTTATCAATAAAACGATTTTTCGTCACATTATCGATATTACTTTGAAGTGCTTATTTTTGCAAAAAAATTCAAAAACAAGTTTCCCATCATGTTATATTAATTAAATTTTATAGCACTTAACTAAGATTTAAATATTCAAAGACGAAGTATTCAAAATTAGAGGTCTCTATATTCTCCACCACTTAAGATATTTCTTCCTCGAAATTCAAACAAGAATAACAACATGACTGAATAGAAGAAACAAGTACATATATAAAGTACAACTAAAACTACATACAAACAAAAATGCTTACTAAGTGATTCTCCCTCAAGCAGTGAGTACACTACAAAAGTATCATATATAAGAAACCACTAATCTAATAGAAACTCGAGATAGGACTCCCTCACAGTATCCTCGGTTTACCAGGTATAATCTCTAACATCATTACTCCATGATACATTAACTAACTTTACAACCTTCGTCTTCTTTGTATCATGGTCAACAAGGTGAATAGTTTGCCTCGGTATAGTCAAGTTAGGCTCTATCTCCAAGTCTTTTTGCTACGATGACTCCACTATAAAAGAAGGATCATGCACATACTTACGTAAATGGGATATCTGTAACACATTATGCACACCCAATAGCCTAATTGGTAACTTGGCTTTATAAGCAAGTGTACCAGTCCTCTCCTGTATCGGAAATGGTCCTATACAGCGAGGAGCCAACTTCCTTGCCTTCCTAAACTGAACAACCTTCCTCATGGGAGAAACCTTTATAAACACAAATTCCCTAACTAAGAACTCCAAATCTTTATGCCTCTCATCCACATACCTCTCATGCTCATTCTGGGCTTTCTTGTTAAGTCTTTGAATCTCTGCTACTTTCTTAGTTGCATCCTTAATCATATCAGGCTCAAGTATTTAATGATCTCCAGGTTCTATCCAACATGATGGAGAACTACAAGGTCTTCCATATAATGCTTCAAAAGGCTTCATTCCAATGCTATCTTGGTAACTGCTATTATATAAAAACTCAACAAGGGATAATTGCTCTTCCCAAGAACCACCAAAGTCTAAGGTACAAGCTCGAAGCAAATCCTCTAACACACGGTTAATTCTCATCAGTCTACGGGTGGTAACCCATACTCAAACTCAACTCCGTACCTTAGGCACCCTGAAACCCTTTCTAGAACTGACTAGTGAATATCAGATCCCTATCGATCATGATATCATAAGGAACTTCATAAATTCTGACAATCTCCCTGACATTCAGCTTAGCTAAACCTAAAGCTATCCTCGTCGCCTTTACCTATAAGAAATGTGCACTCTTAGTTAGTTGATCGACTATACCCCAAATGCCTTCATTACCTTTCCTCGACCTATGTAGCACGTCGATAAAGTCCAACAATATCTTCTCCCACTTCCACTTTGGAATCTCAAGTGGTTGAAGCAGTATAGTTGTCTTTTGATGGCTGTCTTTGACTTGTTTGCAATTTGAACGCCTACTCACAAATATCGAAACATCCATCTTCATACCTTCCAACCAGAAAGTCCGCTTCATATCCTGGTACATCTTGGTAACTCCCAGATGTATTGTAAGCCTCGAATGATGACTTTCTGCTCATACCTCTTGCCTAATTCCATCAATATCTAGAATGCATAATCTCACGTTAATTCTTAATATCCCATGATTGTCAACTTCGAATCCCAACCATATCTTTAATGCTTAATTCTCAATTATAGCCTTAGCTATCTTCGCAAGTGGTAAAACTCTCTACTAATTACCATCAATATGAATTATAAGGGTCGGACACACTTCTACATTCATCATAACCGCATACCTCCTACTAAGTGCATGAGCTACAACATTAGCTTTTCCAAGTACATACAAAATATCAAAACCATAAGCCGCAAGAAACTCTAACCAATGTTTTTGTCTCATGTTGAGGTCTTTTAGGTGAAAAGATACTCCGTAAACTCAAACTTCTCACCAAGTAAGTGATGCCTCTACATTTTCACTACAAATACTAGAGCCAATAGCTCCAAGTCATGGGTTGGATACCTCGATTCATGTGGGGTGAGATGTCGGCTAGCATAAGCAATAACCCTTCCATGCTTCATTAACACTGCACCAAAACCTATCCCACAAGCATCTGTATAAACAGTTTGATGCTCACCACCTTCCGAAATAATCAAAACAGGAGCGCTAGTCAACCTTGCCTTCAACTCCTTGAATGCTTGTTCATATTTATCAGTCCAAACAAATTTGACGTCTTTCTTTGGTAAATTCTTCAAGTGCAAAGCAATCTTTAAGAAGTCCTAAATAAACTTCTGATAATAACTTACTAATCCTAAGAAGCTTCTAATTTAATTTGAGTTTTTCGACCTCTTCCTATCTTAAACGACCACAACATTTGTTGGATCTACTGAAATACCCTTCCCATAGACAATATGTATTAGAAATCTAACTTCGCAACGCCCAAAAGGAAATTTGAGAACTTAGCTTTCAACACATGCTCTCTCAATGTTTCTAGTACAATCCTTAGATGGTGAGAATGCCCCTTCTTGGTCTTAGAGTAAACCAGAATTTCGTAACCAGCCACTCATCAAGACAAGCACTTTATTCAATACATCCCTGAAAACCCGGCCCATCAAGTCCACAAAATATGCTGAAGCATTAGTTAGGCCAAATAACATAACCAACCACTCATAAAATTTATCAAACTTGAAAGCCGTCAGAGGTACACTTTCCTCTGCTACCCTCAGTTGATGAAACCACAAGGCAAGATCTGTTTAAGAAATTACCAAAGCACCATGAAGCTAATTAAACAAGTCATCTTTCCTATGTAAAGGATACTTTTTCCTAATAATCTGCTTATTAAGCTCAAGGTAATCCACAAAAATTCTTAAGGTACCGTTCTTCTTCGTAGCAAAGATGATTGGCACTTCCCAATTCTATCGACTAGGTCAGATCGAGCCTTTACGTAACAAATGCTGACTGGTTAGCTAAATATTACTTCTCCTTTAGCGATAGCCTATAGACAGGAAACATAATAGATTTATCATCTCGAACCGGGTCCATACAAAATTCAATCTCATAGTAAGGGGGTAAACAAGATACTTCATCGAACACATTCACAGCCATATCGAGAGAATAAAGAAAACTACTCATTAGCGAGCCAGGCTCTTCACAAGACACCAGCAGAGTTCCACTTTCTTCCTCAACAAAATAGACTGCTTAACACAATCCAGAATTGCACAATACCGAGACGACAAATCCATCCCACGTAATACATCAAATCCCAGAAAACTAAGAATAGACATATCGTGTGGAAGGAGTTGGTCATAACAAGGAACCCGAACTCCTATCATTCTCAAATTAGTCGAGTTCCCCATAGGGCTTGACACATAAATAGTCATAAGCCATAATTAGTTCCAGTTTCAGTTTATCAACAAGGTTACGGGATATATAATTGTGTAAAGCACCCGTGTCAAACAAAACACAAATAGGAATTCCATAAACAGATACTACGCCTTTAAGAACCTGCTTCCCCTATAACTCCAGAAGTGGAAGGTGTTGTAGTAAGAGCAAAAACCCTAGGTGCTGTCTTTCTGAAGCATCAGACAATCTATGACCAAATGACCCAGCTAGTGGTAGTTGTAACAAGTCCTCGGTGCAAATTGTACTTTGATTGTCTCTGGTTCAAGCTTCGATACACTTACAATCGACGCTATAGTTGTTGATGCTTTTGCCACTTGTTCTTTCTAGCTTGTCCTACAATTTCTAACAAAATGTCCTTTCTATCCACACTACTAACAAGCAAAGTTGAAAAAATTCTTTGGTGACTGGAACTTATGCGTTTTGGTTTTGGTTGGTGCAGATGCAGATGGCTTTGGAGCCAAACTCTCAAACCTTAAAGCTATATCAGATTCATGAACGATCCTTAGATATAATTTGGCATGACACTCCGAAACTCTGGATGCACATAATACAAATATCTCATTCTTCTTTAGCGGTTATGTATTAATCCAATCCTGAACCGAGACTATGCATTATACTTGTTCTCATACTAACAGTTGACACAGACCCTTACTTCAGATCGAGAAAGCTCCTGAATAATAATGTTTCCCTCCTCTGGAATAAACTTCATCTCGAACACTTCTTGAATTAGGCCCAAATTAAAGTCGTTCTCCTAGACATCTGTGATGACTGAGCTCCACCAATCCATAGAAGCATCAGATAGATGTCGGGATGCCAAATGACGCTTGATAACATCCTCCAAATCTAAGTCCCTAAATATCTTGTCACACAAGAACTTCAATGATAACCTCGGTGCCATTGAAACTATTACTCCCCAATCTCTTAAAGTCACGGCAAAGCAAAGCAAAGTTCATCTATGGTCGAACTTGCATAACTTCTTCCTCAACATTCACCCTTGGTTCCTCGATAGGAGTAGCATTCCTCTATGCCCAAGTCTCACCATTAGTAATAGTGCTACTTCTTCCACCTCTAGCTCCATCTCTAGTAATAACAGCTCTAGTACTCATCGTTTTCATTACCCGGACATAGCAAAACATCTTTAGAATACTTTGAGGATAGAGTTATGTTTCTAAGAAAGATTTACTCCTAAGAAATACTATAAAGGGGTAGGTTCATAGAAAAATGCAATACGCTCTCATAAATATAATACGCTCGACTCATTCTAAGGTATCGTTTTTCCTATCTCTAATGAGCCATACCCAACCAGAGCCAAGGTATTCGCTAAAACCTCGCTCTGATTCCAAATTTGACGACCCGACTTTTTGACCCTCAAATGTTGACACTAATACATCCATGGTATTCATGCGTCGAGCACCCAAGAATAGGAAAGACAGATTGTTTGGGTAAAACTAAAAATAAAAGAACTAAACAAGAAAGAAAAAACATAGCATCAGAATCATACATGCAGAACAGTAATATATAATACCTAAAGAGACAGTATAAATGGTTACTCCAAGATACAGAGTAAATTCAGAGTTACAAAATCTAAATACTATCATATAAATGGATAGTTATAACTATCTATCCTCACAAAGCTGCTATATACATAATAATAATGCAATGGAAATAAAATAGATAGATAAATGGAAGCCTCCATCTCATCTCTTGAAGCTTTGAAGCATCTATAGTCAATCCTACTTTACTCAGCCTACTCGAAAGAGTAACCGAGTAATTAAGGGAAAAATAAAACCACGAGTTAGATATAAGTATATTAGGAGAAACTCAAGAAACATGTGTCCATATAGTAGTAACTTTTGAGACCATTCGAATCACCTTAAAGGTTTTCCCCTCAAAAGAAACCAAAATACCTGATAAGTAAATATAGCGGTATAATAGATAGTGTCAAAAGTATAGAATGTAAATCAGAAAATAGTTTTGCTTCTTATATCTCACAACATAACAATATTATAAGTACAACTGAAACCACTAAGGTTCCATGGAAGTCTCCTCGGTATATCGAGGTCGGCCTCCAATACAAGGTCAGAAACTACCTTTCGAGCAACACATATATCTAGATAATATACCTTAAAGGAAAACATAACTGGCCCACCTCAAATACATGATACCGAATATCATCAACCCTCGCTAGTAACATCGATAAGCATCTCTAGATATTAAGTTAATACACCCTAGGGTTAGCTAAACCCACTGGGTATGCCCCTACTATGTTTTCTATCATTTTCGATGGTGAAACTTCATTCAAGATCTCTCACATGAGTCTTCATCACTCGAACAAATCATGAATCTCTCCATGGATTCCAGCATAAGTCGTCCGACGAATGCTATTGCTAACCTCTCCCTTGGACTTACTTTAGGATAGACAAATCAACTCTATAGCATTTGTCGGAAATGTTAACGCTGACTCTCCCTTGGACTTAACCTTAGGAAAGCCAGTTCAACTCTATAACATTCCACTCTATAACTGCTTCCAAAGCATAGAACTCATATATCAGTTTTAAAGTGATTTTCGACAAGTAATGCATAAGTATACTTATCTGATCCTGAATTTTTCAAAACTAAATCGTTAAATTTCTGGTTGACTCAATTCTAATTCTTATAGAAGTAAGCGAATGATATAAAGGAGTCCTTCCCAGAAGATCTCGTATATATACATTCTTAAAGTAAGAGATGTTTCTTTCTAATGAGTCTTTCTTAAGGGATCTCAAACCATATGTATCCATGAAGCTTTCATATGCTTCGAAGTTAAATTTGTCAAGTTCGATAGTCGACTAATCGACTGTTTAGTACGAAATAATAACACGCATAATTACATCCAAATGTGGCTTATCATGCCAATTTTCAAATAGTAGTCCTTTTAAAATACTTGTATATAGTTAACAGCCTCTAAACATGATATATGTATGTATGTATGTATGTATATTATGAAGACTGCCCTACACCTCCAATACCCAATATAACTGTATAGAGTGCTGCGGAGGTACCCGACCTATGCAGGATGGTAGCCAAGGGTGTAACGTAAAAAAATCCAAGCACAAAACTAGTAGAACATCTCACAGCGCATAGACAAAATATAATAGAATAACATAAATGTAAAACAGGTGAGACAGTGGTAAAATCAAATGAACCATAAATAAGAACATCAAAGTGCATCATGTTCAAAGACTATAAAAAACTAAAATAAAGAGTTTATACATCCCAAATCTCCAAAATAAACTTTATAATTATCTCTCAAAATACAAGTACTAATATAGCTCCACAATACTGCATAATGGAATATAAGCAATAGTAAGCTCCAAAGTATAGATGTATGAAAGCATAGTCTTCTACTCGTACTCCGTACAGCTCCAAGCGCTATCTATACTTGTTATCCCTAATCTACTCATTTAAGGTTACCTGAGATAATAAGAAGCAAAACATAAAACCTCGGGTAAAACAACATTCCGGTATGAGCGATACATCATCTCAAAAATACTATAAAAATCGTATATAGTAAATTGGGGCATAGGGTATGAAGAACCATACCTGACCTATCCTTGCATACAAAGGGTTAGCACATAACAGTTGACATATCCTAATCTACTATCATAGCCATATAAGTGTACTACAATTGAATTACAATGTCCAGTGCTTAGGTATACAATCGAAAATACCTACATTGTGTGACACCTTAGAGTGGTAAACAACCTTGCAAAACATAGCATCCACTAAATAATCATCTACCATCACTCATGTGCGTTGGATTTATGATAACTCGTGTGGCACAATCGCAAACCAAGGATCCAATCAAAATCCCAACTGCATGAGTGCTCGAATCCACGCCACTCCAAAAGGATAGAAACCAGGCCCATAGTCGCAAAGAACAAGGTAATCTACTGTCGCAAGGTCCAGACACAATCACAAATCCTAGTGGGCATCCTCACATACCCCTTCTTTACGAGCACACTAGAAGCCTCTGACTTATCAATGGTCCCTTTGCACACGTCTCTGTAATGGAACTCAATCATTATTCTATCACGGTTATCCCCAAAGTAGAACAGAATCACAAATTCTACTCACAAGCCCCTACCGTTGGACATGTCCTTGTGGATCACCGTCACGACTCCTATTGTAACGCCATCACCTTCGAAATGCCTCTGGACACCTATTGGAAGTCGTAGAGCCATCATACTGACATTTCGAAGTTGTCTCAAATTTTCGTCGGAGTCGTTGAGTTAAAGCGCTACACCATCGCTTCCCTAGTCGTTGCACGAAATCCAAGGCCATCCCGAGTTGTTTGGAGTTGTCTATTTCACTCCATATCACCGTCAAGAACCCTGGAGCACGCCACGAAGAAGTTCTTGGATTAACGCTATGCCACAATGAGAATTGCTCATCTCCCATACTCTGTTCGGTAGTGCTGAGCCAAGCTCGAAGAAGTTGAAGCAAAAGCCCAAAGAACCCTCAAACAAAACACGAACACACAGACCAGACATAAATTTCTATCCGGTCTCCCGCACCATAACACCACCAGATAGCATTTTCTATCCGGTCTTGTGCCTTGCCGAACCAAAGTAAACCGTAGCTGATGCATCCTAAACACCAAGCCCATCTTAGGATTGAACAAAACCTCTCGAGCCAGTTGCAGAAACTCCAACTTCCACTTTTACGTTGATTTCACAGCTATGCTCCATCCATCGACCCATGTGCCTTCTGCATGCATAGATAAGACTCCTAACATCCCCGAGCCCATCCTCGAAGTATGGTTTCACGGTTCCTACCTCTAGTTCGCTCCAACAAGCATTTTCAATCATACAAGCATACAAACAAACACCATGCATACACCAAACAACATTCAAACATACAATAATTCATGAAAAATCATCCTTAATATGTCTCTAACATAGCCTAACACACACCAAGGAAACCATACAACAAATTAACATGATTAGAACACTTTAAATCATTTTAAATTCATTTTCAATTCAGGTTTGATATCAAAACAGTTCGACATCATAATTTTGACTTTAAAACGAGTTTAAAACATGCCAAAACATATATACACATATATAATAAGGTGAGAGATGATAAATCACCTACCAAACACCCATAAAGCAGATATTTGCATGCAAATCAAAGCAAATCCAAAAATCAATCGCCAAGTTCCAAGTTCTCTTCCCCAAAAAAATTGATTTGAAGGTCTCTAATGAATCGCCTTGCTAATCTACTCGTAATCCATGATTTGGACTTGTTTTGGAGGAGAAAAGAGAAGGTTTTGAGTAGAGAATGGATTAATGGAAGCTTAGATCTATTTTGGAAGTGGTAAAAAATATTTGGGGATGATGGTTCAGCCTAATAAAGCCTCCAAACCTGAAATGGGTTAGTGGGCTTGCCCCCCAAACTCACTGATTACCCACTAAGCCGCTCCAAAAAGTATCAATCTTCAAACAGCCATATTTCCTAGCCGAAAAGTCCAAATCGCTATTATGACTAATCTACGAAAAAGGAAACCATCATATCTTTTCAATGGAAGTGGTCTTGGACGCTACTTCAATATCTTCCAAAAGTTATAGCCATTACAAGTTTTAAGTGATAAAATCGTTCGAAAAAATTCTAATGGTAGGAAATGTCATTATTAGACACTTTCCAAAATTATAGCCATACGACCTCATATGAATTTAAAAATATTATTTTATGATCCTCCAATACGTAAAATATGGGTTGCTACACTCTTCCCCTTTAGGAATTTCACCCTCGAAATCCCTAATAGAAACAACTTAAAATCAAACATAGCAACCCCACATGACAAACATCCATAAGCAAACATATCAAGCATCAAACATGCACACAAAAGAAGGAAATGATACCAATGCATATCCTAACAGCAGGATACTAAACTATTCTATATGATATAGAAAGTGAAATAAATGCGAGAAACAGAAGTCTCACCAAGTACAGAGCTCTGGATAAGTGGTCTTGTGCTCTCCTCGGTCTTATAAGTACAATCTCCTTCGCTTCCACTCCACTGAACCTTCACTAGCTCTATCGTCTTCCTTCTAAGTTGGTTTGTATCACGTTCGATGATATGAATAGGCCTACAAGGTCTTGAAGCCTCTGGTTCAATCTGGATATCATCAAGCTGATCCGGTTGAACTAATACACCTAAGCATTGTGCATATTGTGCATGCCCACCATGCTTTGAGGTAAGTTGACTCTATATGCTAGATTCCCGATCCTCTCAGGTATCCGAAAAGGACCAATGTATCGCAACGCCAACTTCCCCTTAGTTATTGAATCAAACAACATTCTTTAATGGAGAGATATTATCAAATATCATATTACCAACAGAGAACTCTAAATCACGTCTCCTCTTATCAGCATAGCTCTTCTACCTATCTTGGGAAGCTTTCAGTTATTGCTGAATGATCTCAATCTTCTCCGAAGTCTCTCTAATAATATCTCCCAAATATCAGTTTCTCGCCTACTTCCCTCCAACATAAAGGAGCATTACATAGTCGATCGTATAATGCTTTATATAGTGCCATACCCACGCTAGACTGATAGTTGTTGTTGTATGCGAACTATACAAAGTGTAAATAATCGTCCTACGAGCCACCAAAATCGAGAATGCAGGCTCGCAGAGATCCTCCAAGATACGATTCAGCCTCTCGGTTTACTCGTCAGTTTGTGGGTGATAAGCTATACTAAGATGTAGCTCCATCCCTAACGCCTCTTTTAAGCTCTTCAAAACCTGCTGGTGAACAAAGGGTCTCAGTCCCTCACAATTCTCTTTAGCACACCATGGAATCGTACAACCCACTTCACATACAATTCAACTAAATTGGATGTCATTCTACTAGACTTGATGGGTATGAATCGAGCACTCTTTGTCAATCTATCAACTATGACCCAAATTCTATCATACCCTACTCTGGTCCAGGGCAGTCTATCGACGAAATCCATCGAAATTTGTTTCCAATTCCACTCAGGAATTTCGAGAGATTGCGACAAGCCACTCGGCTTTTTTTGCTCTGCCTTTACCAACTGATAGTCATGCATTTCGAGATGAATTCCCCAACATCCTTCATGCCTTCCCAATAATATGTCTACCTTATATCGTGGTACATTTTATTTCCACCGGGAAGTATAGTCAATCTCGAATGATGGAACTCTCATTGCACTTCATCCTCAACCTATCGACATTCAGAACAAATAATCTTATGCCTTTATGGTGCCAGCCATCATGGTTGATTCTGTACTGCTTCATCTCCTCAGACTCTACTCCTTTCTCTATCTTCATCATAATCTCCACTATTCTAGCATTTGCCTCTGACTGGTAGCGATCTGCTCAATCAGGGTAGGTCTGATTGTTAGACTAGCCAACACTTTCGACTCTAGCCCACATTGAGGTCTAAAATTGTAGCCATCGATAAACTCCAACTGCTTCCACTCTAGGAACATCTCTCCTAAGCTAGAATATCTCCTACTTAAAGCATCGGTGACTACATTTCCCTTACTAGGCATATAGGAAATGTCAAAGTTATAAGAGCAAGGAACTCTAATCATTGCCGCTGGCGAAGGTTAAGGTCGTTCTGGAAGAATAGAGAATTCAACGTCTTGTGGTCCGTATACAACTCAAACCTCTCCCCAAGCAAATAATGCCACCATATCTTCAAAGAAAATACAATTGTTGCCAACTCTAAGTTAGATACTTCTTCTCATGTAGTTTCAATTGTCAACTAGTGTAAGCGAAAACCTTTCCCTCTACATCAATACTGCACCAAGTCAAGTATCACAAGCGTTTGTGTATACTGTCAGCTCCTTATTCCCATTAGGAATGACTAACACCGACGCGCTCGTTAACCTCTCCTTCAGACTCACAAACATGTGCTCGAACCTCACGTCCCAAATAAAAGTCCAATTCTTCTTCGTCAAGTTGGTTAATGGTGCTGCTATCTTAGTGAAGTCCTTAATAAAACGCCTATAGTATCCTGTCAAGTCAAGGAAACTTCTCACATCTGTAGCAGTCTTGGGTCAATCCCAGTCATGTACTACTACTACCTTTGCAAGATCTATGGTAATACCCTACTAAAAAACAATGTGATCCAAAAATCGCACTTCCCTACTCCAGAAGTGATACTTCGAAAACTTCGCCTTCGATTGATGCTTCCTCAACACCTTGTGCATAATCCTCAAATGCTCCTTATGATCTTCCTTTGTCCTTGAATAAATAAGGATATCATCCGCGAACACAAATACACATTTATTTAGCAGATCCTTGAAGACATGGTTCATAAGATCAACAAAGTATGTCGGTGCGCTGTTTAGCTCGAACAGCATAACCAAATACTCATGTGATTCAGATGGCGTATGGAACGCTGTGATCGGCATACTCTCCTTCACCACTCTCAGTTGATGAAACTCCGTCGCAAGGTCCAAATAAGAGAACACCTGTAACGACCCGATATTTTGGACCATTCGCATCCATTATAAGTGTATAGGTAGACACTCATGCTGGAATTGAATTGCTCAAAATACCGCGTTGTTAATTTAAATTTGGCAAAACTGAACATATACAGTAAATAAATAATCACAGATCACAGACACAGAGTAATAATTGCAGCGGAAATAAAAGAGATAGTAGTTCATGAAGCTACTATATGAATATATAAAATACATCAGAGTTTACAACAGAAGAGTAATACGATACATCAGAGTCAAACCAGATACAACGGAAGAGTATCAGATACAAATCAGAATACATCACTGGAATCATCGAATACTGAAAGCAGAATAGACGGCTGGATCTTCAAGCAAAGCTCCAACTTCAAAGGTGAGTCTCGAATACTGGTACACTCAGTCTGACCCGAGCGTAAAGCAAAAACACAAGACACTCGAGTCAGGATTAACATTCTTATATTAATAAATCCAACTCAAGTGAAATAGCAATTGAAATACAAGTAACTCAAAGGATGTTGGAATAATCATCCTTTAAGGATCCGTTAAACTATCTACTAAGTAGTAGTGTACGATAAGTAGATAATGTCTATCAGTAATAATAAGATATCAAAATAGTGTTAAGTCATGGCCCATTCCACCCTTAACACATTTTTATTCCCAAAAGCATATACAAGACTGTAGTTTCCCCAAAACCGGAAGTCACCAGAGGGCAATCCATATACTAAAGGTACAAAACAAATTCGTAGTGGTCGCGAATAAAGGGATACAAGTATGACAAGGCACATGAGGCAATACCCAAGGTAGTGATACTACCGTTTGCCTGATCCGGACTGGTGAGAACGCAACGCCGCAGCGCCCGCAACACCGTGAAACAACACTCCCAAAATCAAGGGTGCACCAATCGACAACAAGTAATGAGTAGTTCGAAGAAGTGTGTCCACTTGAGGTAGCTAATCCTCCATTGGCCCGGCACGGCTCCTGTTTTAGTCATTTCCAATTTGACACAACTGTCAAGGCTATCCATTATCGTTCTCTTTCTTCAGTCATCACGTACATCATTCCAACCACTTCATTCTGGATCATCACTCCGCGTTATAGTTATTAAAGTGGTTTCGGTTTAGACAGAGAGTATGTCCATAACCGATTCCGGTCTCTTTAATAACCTTCGAAATTATTTCACCGATTGGTCGTTTATTTATTTCAAAGCCAAATCAATTTCAATTTCAATCAGAGTTTATAAATCAACATTTCGTTTGTCTTTCTAAACCAATTTTCATAATTTACGTTTCAAAACTTCCAAATTACCATTTCAAAATCTTATGGTACAATTTCAAATTTTATTTAAACGATTCAAATATTGATTCAAGTTCGTATATAAGTTTCATTCCGAAATCATTTAAATAAATTTTATTTAACATTCAAATCAATTTAAACTCATTTATCGATTTCATTCAATATTCGTTAAGTTACTTTATCATTCAAAACAATTTCTATTAAATTTCCAATTCATTAAATCAATTCTTAAGTTCAACTTCAATAAATCAAAACTTACAATTTTGAATTTAACTAAATTCGTCAAATCAATTCTTTCAATTACAAGTCTTACATTAATTCCAAAAATATCACATTTTCATTTCTTGTTAAAGAAAATTCAATTTCAATTATTTATTTACTTACTTTAAATAATTTTCCAAAAACTTAATTAACAAAGAAATCTCAATTTCAATTATTTACGAAGTAAAATTCACTTATTCAAAAGTTCAATTTTACTTATTAAAGAATTCAATTCAATTTGATCATTAAATAATTCAATTTTATTTAATTATTAAATAATTCAAAACTTAATTATTAAATAATTTCAAAGTTCAATAATTTCTAACTTAATTAAAATTTCAAACTTAATTCAATCATTTCTCAAATTAAACAACATTCTTCATCAATTACATTGTTAATAATTTGTTTCAGATTATAAAATATTAACATTTTCTTTCCATTAAAATTCAAATTTCAACTTCATTTCAAAACCATATTGTTTATTCAAATAAAATCTTCGTTTATTTTTAAATCAAATTATTGACCAATCGGGTTTTATTTAATTCTCTATCCTAGGTCAAAGTTCAATTTGGGTATTTAACATTTCAACCCGATTCCAATTCAATTCAAAAGCATAGAAAAGGGAACTTGCAGTGTGATAACTGGGATAGTGTCAAAGTAAATAAACAAGCAATAACAACAATCAATATCAATCTAATAATCAATTCAAATAATCCCGAAATAACCGTATTAATTCGCATTGTTATTTGTATGAATTAATATAATTATCTCTAGAATCTACACTATCATTTCATGTAGATTAAAGATTATTACATTACGGTTCTTCACTTGTCATTTATTTACAATTTCATACATCATCAATTTAACAACATACATTTAAATGGTTCAAGGTGTAATTCCATATTTCTACGTGTCAACTAGTTTAACATTTAAAGGGGTCATATTATACAAAATTTAACTAATCAAATTCAACATATAGATTCAATTTAAATGGTTAACTATCATAAATCAATTCAATTGCATATTATTTATCACTTTAACATTAACCATTTAACGTCCAAAATAAACATCGAACAATCAATCAATTATCAACTACTAGATTATCATTTCATAATTAACAGTTAATGGTGTAAGATGTCATAAGTAAACTGATACAGGTGATAGCATATAAAATAGTGTAATTAACTAACAGTAGCATATTTCAATTGTCGTTTCAATTGAAATCAAATTTAATAAATAAAAGAACGTTAATCGTGAGTGAGTGCTCACCTTTCGAGGCTAGAGAAGTTTTGATAAGAAAAATGGTGCTACGAATCCAGGCACGGTTCTCAAACGGTTGGCACGAATTGGACGGATAGGGCTGATAAATAGAGATCGAAGAAAATAGATCAAAAACTGCTTGAAGTAGACCGAAACGAAACATATATGATTCTAATATATTATTTATATTATTTCCTTAACCAATATAAATTTTGAAACTCATTAAAATTATATATGCATACGTTTTCAAAATCACATCTTTAAACTAAAACACATATATAAATTAATGTATATACACCGAAATAAAATCTGTATATATGCTTATTTAAAATCGACACACTTAAAACATATATATGTAGACCACACGTCATGTATGACTACACCTTAATATATATAACAGAACACGTTATTCGTATGACCCATATGTATACGTGCATAAAAATACTAATAACTATCATATATGTAACGACCCGACTTTCCTGACCCGGAAAATCGAACCATATTAGTTAAGAAGAAGAGGTAGAAGAAGAAAAATAGAAAACAAAATCAGAATCTAACCATCGCAGCGGAATAAAATATAATATATATTAACAGATCTTTACACAAATCAAATCTATATCAGTTTTATATAATATAGCATCAGAGTATACACCAGAGAACACATAACATACAACTGGACAATAACCATACCATGTCCTCAATACAACAGAGTACCACAATCAACACAGCGGAATATATATATATATAAACAAGTACGGGAGATACGTCTCGCCATCCAGCTCATCTCCTGAGCTCCACAACATCATATCCTGTAACCTATAATACTCGGTCTGACCCGAGCATCATATAAAACAATACCCGAGTCAGTCTGGAAAACCAGCGTGAGAAAATCACACTCAAATTGATTATTGAAGTTTCAAAATCCTTTGAAAACAAAAGCATCTCGTAAGACCACGCCACAAATAAACATGTCGGGTTTTTACCTTACGATAGCTAAAACACTTTTTATAAAAATTCTCTGATATTATAATAGTGTCTATTTACAAATACTTATCAAAATAGCTGAAATTGTTACATGATTAAATTCCAGCATACTAGGTATACAAACAAATACCGTACAAGGCACGTAGGGAGAATGGATTTCCAACGAATGACTAGGCACTGGGGTACCACCTGTCACAGTACGTGGCCTAGATCACAGTACCGAGGAGTACGCCCGCTCCCCTGCAACACAAGACCGGAATCATCCCTTACTGGATAATTCCAAATAAAATCACCCCACGGTTGGGATCAGCAACCGCACCACTAAGCCGAAATAAAGGGACATCTAGACAGGGATGACTTTACTCTCAAGTGGGGGCTACCCACGAAGCCTTGCTGCATAACCCCTGATTTTCAGTCATTCCCGGTTGATGAGGCTTGAGGCTAAACGATACCTTTATAGCACATATCCCTTAGAATTCCCATCGTCCACCTGACGATGTCACGAAAGCATTCGTCCATATAAGTCCGTCCTGGGTTCGAACGGAACCGAAGGCACTATTCCTACTACATCCATTTTGGAAATATCCTCAGGATTAGTAGCGACTAGCCCTTGCACTTCACTGCTCCATCTTCGACTCCGAAATCGTTACACGAAACGTACAAACCGGATCGAAGTGGTATTCGAGTCTCCAGACCTAGAATCCCGGTATATGGAAACTCGATCCCGGTCTCTTCGAAACGATCAGCGCATTTGGCCAATATTGATAGTCGGTTATTTAACTATCAATTGATGTTCACAAACATCCGTACACATCCATCATAAAATAAATAATCTCCATATTATTTATTTGCTTCTAATATCTTTCCAAGATATATTTCCAAATTTTCAAAGCTCATTTGAAAACAATTTCAAACAGTTTCCGCTTACGGAATACATTTCCCAAATAATTATTTCCACTGAATCCCCAAGTACAAAATACTTTTAATTTTAAAATAATTTAAAAACACTTTATTTAAATATACTTTATAACATTGAAATTTTAAAACTACTTTAATACTTTATCAAAATATATATTTTAAGAATATTTAAAGTAAAACCACTTTATAAATATAAGCTAACTTCTCTTTTTAAAACATAATACCAAATCACTTTTATATAATTACTACAATAATAGATTTTTGAAAATACTTACTTTGGAAATTAACCTTTAGAAAAAAATCAATTTCCTAAAACATGCCTTTTTACACAAATTAGAACTTTTAACTTATATTTAAAATTTGCTTTGAAAACGTACTTGGTTATCCAGAGAAATACACTTCTCATTTCCATCTTTAAAAATAAACTAACATTTATTTTTAAACCAATCCATATTCCTTTATAAATTTCCACCTTGAATTTATATTTTCTAATATCCACTGATATTCCATTTCACTTTATAAACCCAGTTTATATCTTCAAAATCTCATTTCTCTTTTAAAAATCCAAGTTTTTAAACACTTAAATCAATTTCCAATTGATTTCCATTTTACTTTACTTTGAAATAAATTTCCCTATTTACTTCAATTATTTCAAATACATTAACTTGCATATTTTATTTCTTTATTATGAGTTAAAACCCTTTTAACTAAAATACCAATTTCGAATTTCCAAACTTCTTCAATTAATATTTTAATTAAATTAAATCTTTAAATTTCAATAAAATCAATTCTTTTATATTTTTAAATAATATCACTTTAGTTAAAGATTTTTTCTTCCCTGTTAAATTCAAAATCCTCTTTTCCCATATTTGTTCGAATTAAGAAATTTCTTTATTTCTTTTACAATTCCTTATTTAATTTATTCGAATTCACTAGAATTATTTAACTTGAATTTTACTCTTTTATTTCTTCCCAAAAATCCAATTCAATTGCTTTTGATAACTCATTATACTGGGAAATTCAATCCAACCAGATTATCAGATATAGATCATCACAGGATATCAACAATCATATCACAGAATATTTAAACAAAATTAAATATTTTGAGGAATCCAGTTGGATCCCTCCAACCTGTTTCCCTGCATCCACAAACGTTAGCACAATACCAATTCCACTTCGAGGTGGAATATCGCGGTATATGGGATTAATAAAATATCATCCGCTATTATGCGGCGCATAGGGTCTCATCCGCTATATAATTCGGGAATAACAACTCCAATATATACATATGCCAATATGTATATATTGCTATATACTACTATATATAAAATAGCACATCAATCAATGCAATCATCCAATCAATTATTTAAATTTAACCATTTAAATTTAAATTCAACTGAGTGAGATTAACTCACCTTTGCTTTTATTTGCGGTCCATTCCAATATTGCCTTGGTTTCTTGATTTTTAACCTTGAATAAATATTATATTAATTTTGTTAATATTCGAATAAATCGAACTATTAAATTATCGTTTAACAAATTTAATTTAAACTAATGATTAAATTTTAAACTAATTCCCTTCTAATAAAATATTTTTAGCAACTAAAATAATTAAATAAGTTTATTAAGCAAATCTATATCCATAACACATTATTTTAAAAATAAATTAGTAAATGAAGAATAAGTATATATGTATATAAATATATTCATTGAAGAAAATATACTGTTTATGAATCTTACAGTTTTCCAAAAAATCAACATCTTACAGTTTATGTTCATATACCTTACTGTAATTATTTTTCATCCGTATGCATATTTATTAAAACGAAATTTAATTGGAAAAAAAAAATCGAATACCTCACCGATGCCCTCGAGATGGATGAACGAGACGACCCAAAATCGATCACCGAGCCACCAACCTCTACGAGACCGCATCTTCAAGTCGCGAGCCTCGTTCAACACCCAGCTCCACCTTTGGTCGCCACTGCAACACTAAGACCTATCGAGCTTGTCGCCTTCACCTTGCCGCTGTTCGACTCCCACGGCATCGCCTCCATCCTCTCACTCACGCAATCGCGCTACCAGAATTCGCGAATCCCCAAATTGAGCACTTCAACTCACGAGCAAACCCTTTTGAGCAACGCCTGAAGCTCGTTCGACTCGCAACCCTCAACGAATGGTGTGTCGCTTCCCTCTAAGCTTCGAGCCGAATGACGAGAGGGGTTTCGAATAGGCGATGCACCAATGACAAGATCCCTCTTCTAGAACGAACGAAAACGACTTCAATTCGATTTTAAATTTTACTGAGGAAGAGAGGTTTCGACGCTCTTTGATTTCGGAAATAAAAGGTGGAAAATTTTGAAAATGATAACGGGAGGAAGAAGTTTTCATTTCGGCCATTAACACTTGAACGATTTCGATTTTTGGAAACAAAAAGGGAAGAGGAGGTTGGACTTGTTCTGATTCCAGGAAAGAGAGGGACGAGAACGAGATAACATATCGGCTGGGAAGCTTCACGAGTACGCGTTGGGAAAAATATCTCTGACTATTGTACTATAAATTTTAAATTATATTATAACACTTCAAACCGTCTCGTTGCATAATGCGAAATCCCGAACCCCAAACCAGACATTCCAACAGACGTTTACAGGGTTTTACCCGCATTCCGAACACGATGGAACGCGTTTCGGAGGCTAATTTGATCGTATACGCGAGTTACTGAAGAAAATGATCAATTTCGAATTAAATCGATTCAAACAATTCGAAGCGTTTTGAGCTGCCAGGGTCAAACGACAACTCCGATTGCTATGAGGATTGAAATCCTATAATAACTAACTATTACGGATCCAATAGAACTGGTTTCGTTGAATTCTGAGACTGTGCCTCGGACGGCTATTTTAAATTCAAATTTAAAACGATAAATTTCAAAACAGAACCAATCTCTGTTAAATTCAATTTTTACTCATCTATTATTTTCAATATTATAAATATAAATTTTACAAGCCTTCAAATTATTTTTAACAAGCTCAGAACTCAGGATTCTCTATTTTATCCTATTTTCAATTGTTAAATTCAATAATTAAATTATCCCATAAACAGTGATATTTGAAATTAAAGTTAATAATTTATCTCTGAATATTTAAAATAAATTAAATATTCTACTTTCAAATATTCGAAAATTTCGGGTCGTCACATTCCTCCCCCCTTAAAAGAATTTCGTCCCCGAAATTACCAGTTAAGAGGAATGATTCAATCCCCGTTAACTATTTTCCCAATTCAAACCGTTTTAACAATACCCAAACAATCTTTTGTCAATGATACACTAATCATCTTTTAACTTCTCAACTTATTCATAAGTTCAACTCATATCACCTACTTATCAATTCAAATTTAAATTTGAATTCAAATTTTAACTTATCAAAAAATTTCTAACTCTCTAAATTTCCGAAAAATTTCGCCAGCGTCTCCTTTGCGCGGCTAGCTCGGTACTACTACAAAATGGCTCTACGGCCTCCCAATCTCAAAAAGAAAACAAAAAGCCAAGTGGCTGGATCAAAAACCCAATCAAATTTCATATAGAAATTCAAATACATACCTTTTGTCGGGCCATTAAATTTTATCTTCTAAAATCAAAATCCCAATTTATCCATTGCTTTTATACACCTATATATCCTTCTAAGCAATAATATTCAATCACAATCCCAAAGTCATTTTATCGACTTCTTTACAAATTTCCAATATTTGTTTTACTTAAGTCCGTACGATGCACATATATCATCCGTACGCAATATCACATTTGATCGCTCAATCGATCACACAATTTCACTTCCGAACTAGTATCGTCCACCCGACTTCCTAGTGCGGACTCAGATCTGGTTTCTTGATCAGAAACCGTCATTCTCCTTGCATAGCCACCAACTATGATAGAGAATTTCCAGAATCAATCAACAATCCATATCCAGGCTCGCCGTTGAAAATCGAGTGAAAAATTCCAACTCGGATTGATATATCTATCCCGAAATTCTGTGTTCGAATCCGGATCAAATAGCTATGCGAATAAATAATATACGTACACCTTACGTATTAATTTCAATTGATTATCAGTTATATCAATTCTCCTTTATTCACATTCCTTTTTGATTGTTATCCCTTTATTCACAACTATCCCATTTCACAACTTCAGTTTTAGTCTTAATTCAACTATTCACTTAGTACATATATTTTTTCCCAAAATTACTAAGTATACCTCCAATACAAATTTTCTTAAGAATTTCATTCTTCAATTCTTAAGTTCAATATAAATTTTCTTATATTTATTTATTACTTCACCACTGAAGTGTATATATTCAAATTGAACTCCCATTTCATATGAATTCCAACTTACTTCAATTTACTACTTCATTTCCAAATTTTTTTTCCTTAAATTCAATTCATCTCCAACTTCTAAAAATCGAATTTTATTTAGCTCGGAAACAATCCAAGTTAATTCATTCAATAACTATTTCTCAACTTATTTAAACCACTCCTCTGTTTGGGTTCAGTTTCCATTCAACATTTACTTAAGTCAATAACTTAAGTTTATTTTCCACTTAACCAACCCTTTAAAGTTTTATTTCCATCTTTCATTTGATTCTTATTTAATCAAATTCCATCCATTTATTTATTTAATATAATTGGTTCATTCACTCAATCATTATGAATTTTAATTTCCATACTTCATTCATCTGGAATTATTTTATTGATAACCAGGTCATTTCCAATTTATTTTCACTTATTTGGATTTCATTCGCAATTCAAATCATCTCTATTTTAACCCAATTTCATTAACTCACAATTCAATTTCATTAACTAATTTATTATCTAATTAGTTCCTCTGCTGGTTAAAATTAAATACTTGCTTTTTAAATCCCAAATATCACTTCACTTAATCATCTTAAGTTCAATTTATTTTAAAAATTCAAGTTTGGATTTATTTAAAAATTAAGATTGCTCATCTTAGTCGTTTCCATTTGATAATTACAATTTCAAATTATAACTCTTAATGGTTCAAAGAAATGAATTCCCATTTATGACTTACAATTTCATTTCTATTCATAAGTTTTAACTTACTTACTTAAGATCTAGGACTATTTATTTAAGTCCATTTCATCTTTATAATAAAATTTCAAATTATTACACTTAAGAACTTAAGAATATGAATTTCTTTACACAATTATAAGCATTTTACATTACCTTTATATCGAATTCAATTCGACTTCAACTTACTTACATTTAATTCAATTCCAATTCTCAATTTTATTTAACTTATTTTAAGTTAAATTCAAATATAATTTATTCACCTTCATATACTCGAATTAAATTTTAATTCTAGGATACAATTTTATACAAGTTTTACAATTCATTCACCTTCAAGTTCTCTAACTCTTTTATCTACCAACTTATATTACTCATTGAATTATTTTCATCTCATAATTATAATCCCAGAATTAAACTTTCATTCCCTTCTTTTTTCAATCAACTTCATTCTATACTTTATATTGTTGATTCATTTAAATTTTCCACATTTATATTTTAAATAGAATTCCCAGAATCCAACTGTCCGGTTTTATTTCAAAACCATTTTGAATCCATAAATAACTCATACATATCTGGTATATCACATCAAATCCCAATTTCCAAAACAATCTGCTTTTACCAAACAATTTTCCCTTTGAATTTCAAAACCAACCCAGTTCACAATCATTTCCAATTTAAAACAGTTTGGTAGCAATTTCTCTTTGGAAACTCGAAAATAGACATCGATGATGCTGCAGTCATCACCGAAATTATTTTCCAGCGACCAAAAGAGAATTTAATGCTTTTATCACTTGGAAACATTTCAAACATTTTGAAATCCCAAATCCCACCAGATTTCAATTCAATTTCAAAAATATTCATGAAATAATATCACCATTATTTCCCCAAAACCTTTAAAAACTATTTTTAAATCCAAAGGAATTTAAACCTTTCCCAAAACTTCAAATTCAAAATCCATTCAATTTTATATCCAAACATTACTCTGGAATTCTATCACATTTTATTTCAAGTTATAAGTCACATTTACAATTTACATTTACAAATTTCATTTGTTTATGAATTTATCTCATTTGATTATAAATCACATTTGTAATTCACATTTGTATATAAAGTTTATCTCAATTTATAAATTTCATTTATAGTCTATACTTCAAATTCCATTTTGTTATATAAATTTATTTTTCAACTTAGGTTATAAGTTTTCAATTTCTACTCAATAATGAGACTAACTCATTATGGTCATTTTCTAACAACCAAGCATCCAAATATATAACCATAATAAATTTCAAATAATTATTTCTTTTATATACAAAATAATTTGGGCAAAATTATTTCATTCACCCTATTTAAAACAATACTGTGTCGAACTGTTCTATTCAAGTGTTTAGAAACCCCTTCGATACAGTTGTACAGACTGTGCCGACGAAGGTTCATATGCCACTCAATAAATCAACCAACACAATATAAAACCATTTTATATTCACTAACAAATACGCGCTCATATCTATTAGTACTCTCAAAATTCCCACCAGAGCCAAGGTTATCGCTAGCCTAAGCTCTGATACCAACTGTAACGACCCGACTTTTCTGACCCGGAAAATCGAACCATATTAGTTAAGAAGAAGAGGTAGAAGAAGAAAAATAGAAAACAAAATCAGAATCTAACCATCGCAGCGGAATAAAATATAATATATATTAACAGATCTTTACACAAATCAAATCTATATCAGTTTTATATAATATAGCATCAGAGTATACACCAGAGAACACATAACATACAACTGGACAATAACCATACCATGTCCTCAATACAACAGAGTACCACAATCAACACAGCGGAATATATATATATAAACAAGTACGGGAGATACGTCTCGCCATCCAGCTCATCTCCTGAGCTCCACAGCATCATATCCTGTAACCTATAATACTCGGTCTGACCCGAGCATCATATAAAACAATACCCGAGTCAGTCTGGAAAACCAGCGTGAGAAAATCACACTCAAATTGATTATTAAAGTTTCAAAATCCTTTGAAAACAAAAGCATCTCGTAAGACCACGCCACAAATAAACATGTCGGGTTTTTACCTTACGATAGCTAAAACACTTTTTATAAAAATTCTCTGATATTATAATAGTGTCTATTTACAAATACTTATCAAAATAGCTGAAATTGTTACATGATTAAATTCCAGCATACTAGGTATACAAACAAATACCGTACAAGGCACGTAGGGAGAATGGATTTCCAACGAATGACTAGGCACTGGGGTACCACCTGTCACAGTACGTGGCCTAGATCACAGTACCGAGGAGTACGCCCGCTCCCCTGCAACACAAGACCGGAATCATCCCTTACTGGATAATTCCAAATAAAATCACCCCACGGTTGGGATCAGCAACCGCACCACTAAGCCGAAATAAAGGGACATCTAGACAGGGATGACTTTACTCTCAAGTGGGGGCTACCCACGAAGCCTTGCTGCATAACCCCTGATTTTCAGTCATTCCCGGTTGATGAGGCTTGAGGCTAAACGATACCTTTATAGCACATATCCCTTAGAATGCCCATCGTCCACCTGACGATGTCACGAAAGCATTCGTCCATATAAGTCCGTCCCGGGTTCGAACGGAACCGAAGGCACTATTCCTACTACATCCATTTTGGAAATATCCTCAGGATTAGTAGCGACTAGCCCTTGCACTTCACTGCTCCATCTTCGACTCCGAAATCGTTACACGAAACGTACAAACCGGATCGAAGTGGTATTCGAGTCTCCAAACCTAGAATCCCGGTATACGGAAACTCGATCCCGGTCTCTTCGAAACGATCAGCGCATTTGGCCAATATTGATAGTCGGTTATTTAACTATCAATTGATGTTCACAAACATCCATACACATCCATCACAAAATAAATAATCTCCATATTATTTATTTGCTTCTAATATCTTTCCAAGATATATTTCCAAATTTTCAAAGCTCATTTGAAAACAATTTCAAACAGTTTCCGCTTACGGAATACATTTTCCAAATAATTATTTCCACTGAATCACCAAGTACAAAATACTTTTAATTTTAAAATAATTTAAAAACACTTTATTTAAATATACTTTATAACATTGAAATTTTAAAACTACTTTAATACTTTATCAAAATATATATTTTAAGATTATTTAAAGTAAAACCACTTTATAAATATAAGCTAACTTCTCTTTTTAAAACATAATACCAAATCACTTTTATATAATTACTACAATAATAGATTTTTGAAAATACTTACTTTGGAAATTAACCTTTAGAAAAAAATCAATTTCCTAAAACATGCCTTTTTACACAAATTAGAACTTTTAACTTATATTTAAAATTTGCTTTGAAAACGTACTTGGCTATCCAGAGAAATACACTTCTCATTTCCATCTTTAAAAATAAACTAACATTTATTTTTAAACCAATCCATATTCCTTTATAAATTCCCACCTTGAATTTATATTTTCTAATATCCACTGATATTCCATTTCACTTTATAAACCCAGTTTATATCTTCAAAATCTCATTTCTCTTTTAAAAATCCAAGTTTTTAAACACTTAAATCAATTTCCAATTGATTTCCATTTTACTTTACTTTGAAATAAATTTCCCTATTTACTTCAATTATTTCAAATACATTAACTTTCATATTTTATTTCTTTATTATGAGTTAAAACCCTTTTAACTAAAATACCAATTTCGAATTTCCAAACTTCTTCAATTAATATTTTAATTAAATTAAATCTTTAAATTTCAATAAAATCAATTCTTTTATATTTTTAAATAATATCACTTTAGTTAAAGATTTATTTCTTCCCTGTTAAATTCAAAATCCTCTTTTCCCATATTTGTTCGAATTAAGAAATTTCTTTATTTCTTTTACAATTCCTTATTTAATTTATTCGAATTCACTAGAATTATTTAACTTGAATTTTACTCTTTTATTTCTTCCCAAAAATCCAATTCAATTGCTTTTGATAACTCATTATACTGGGAAATTCAATCCAACCAGATTATCAGATATAAATCATCACAGGATATCAACAATCATATCACATAATATTTAAACAAAATTAAATATTTTGAGGAATCCAGTTGGATCCCTCCAACCTGTTTCCCTGCATCCACAAACGTTAGCACAATACCAATTCCACTTCGAGGTGGAATATCGCGGTATATGGGATTAATAAAATATCATCCGCTATTATGCGGCGCATAGGGTCTCATCCGCTATATAATTCGGGAATAACAACTCCAATATATACATATGCCAATATGTATATATTGCTATATACTACTATATATAAAATAGCACATCAATCAATGCAATCATCCAATCAATTATTTAAATTTAACCATTTAAATTTAAATTCAACTGAGTGAGATTAACTCACCTTTGCTTTTATTTGCGGTCCATTCCAATATTGCCTTGGTTTCTTGATTTTTAACCTTGAATAAATATTATATTAATTTTGTTAATATTCGAATAAATCGAACTATTAAATTATCGTTTAACAAATTTAATTTAAACTAATGATTAAATTTTAAACTAATTCCCTTCTAATAAAATATTTTTAGCAACTAAAATAATTAAATAAGTTTATTAAGCAAATCTATATCCATAACACATTATTTTAAAAATAAATTAGTAAATGAAGAATAAGTATATATGTATATAAATATATTCATTGAAGAAAATATACTGTTTATGAATCTTACAGTTTTCCAAAAAATCAACATCTTACAGTTTATGTTCATATACCTTACTGTAATTATTTTTCATCCGTATGCATATTTATTAAAACGAAATTTAATTGGAAAAAAAAAAATCGAATACCTCACTGATGCCCTCGAGATGGATGAACGAGACGACCCAAAATCGATCACCGAGCCACCAACCTCTACGAGACCGCATCTTCAAGTCGCGAGCCTCGTTCAACACCCAGCTCCACCTTTGGTCGCCACTGCAACACTAAGACCTATCGAGCTTGTCGCCTTCACCTTGCCGCTGTTCGACTCCCACGGCATCGCCTCCATCCTTTCACTCACGCAATCGCGCTACCAGAATTCGCGAATCCCCAAATTGAGCACTTCAACTCACGAGCAAACCCTTTTGAGCAATGCCTGAAGCTCGTTTGACTCGCAACCCTCAACGAATGGTGTGTCGCTTCCCTCTAAGCTTTGAGCCGAATGACGAGAGGGGTTTCGAATAGGCGATGCACCAATGACGAGATCCCTCTTCTAGAACGAACGAAAACGACTTCAATTCGATTTTAAATTTTACTGAGGAAGAGAGGTTTCGACGCTCTTTGATTTCGGAAATAAAAGGTGGAAAATTTTGAAAATGATAACGGGAGGAAGAAGTTTTCATTTCGGCCATTAACACTTGAACGATTTCGATTTTTGGAAACAAAAAGGGAAGAGGAGGTTGGACTTGTTCTGATTCCAGGAAAGAGAGGGACGAGAACGAGATAACATATCGGCTGGGAAGCTTCACGAGTACGCGTTGGGAAAAATATCTCTGACTATTGTACTATAAATTTTAAATTATATTATAACACTTCAAACCGTCTCGTTGCATAATGCGAAATCCCAAACCCCAAACCAGACATTCCAACAGACGTTTACAGGGTTTTACCCGCATTCCGAACACGATGGAACGCGTTTCGGAGGCTAATTTGATCGTATACGCGAGTTACTGAAGAAAACGATCAATTTCGAATTAAATCGATTCAAACAATTCGAAGCGTTTTGAGCTGCCAGGGTCAAACGACAACTCCGATTGCTATGAGGATTGAAATCCGATAATAACTAACTATTACGGATCCAATAGAACTGGTTTCGTCGAATTCTGAGACTGTGCCTCGGACGGCTATTTTAAATTCAAATTTAAAACGATAAATTTCAAAATAGAACCAATCTCTGTTAAATTCAATTTTTACTCATCTATTATTTTCAATATTATAAATATAAATTTTACAAGCCTTCAAATTATTTTTAACAAGCTCAGAACTCAGGATTCTCTATTTTATCCTATTTTCAATTGTTAAATTCAATAATTAAATTATCCCATAAACAGTGATATTTTAAATTAAAGTTAATAATTTATCTCTGAATATTTAAAATAAATTAAATATTCTACTTTCAAATATTCGAAAATTTTGGGTCGTCACAATATAGGTATACTAAAAAGTATGCAAACATTTATTCCATTGAAACTGTTGCTTTGGAAACCATATACATAAACTGTCCTGTTAGATCACATGCAACTGACGTGTGTAATGCCACTTCTATTAATAGAATATATGTATAAATATCTATACTGACTTATTAAACATCTATATTTCCATGCCTATATATATAAGCGAAAATTTATATATAAGTATATATTTCATTTACTGGAAACCTCTATATACATTACATAAATATAATATATCTCTGAGTATGTAACTACAAACTGTACGTAACTTCATAACACATATATACTAATCTATTATATAACTTATATACTACGCAACTTTATATTTATATATTATGAACAAATGATTAAAACATACAGTATATAACACACGCAAGTACCTATTTTAATTATATAAACTAACTTACCTAAACAGATAATAATGTACTTAAAGTTTCACTAGTAAAAGCATGTATACAGGCAACGCAGATATACAACTTAATCCAAACTAACCTATACTTATACAAACTCTTATATGCAGAAACGTTTATATATATAAATAAATAACAACTTGTATACATTTATAATATATTAACAAAGCATGTATATTAGCCCTTTATACATATATATACCTATAGAAAACGAAGAGGTGGCCAGATCTGGAGGCGCTGCAGTGGTGGTGGAAGATTAGAGAGACGGAAGGTAGGCGCACAGACCGAGAGTGGTCGGAACTGTTGGAGCTGCCAGTGACGCGCACTCGGGCGGCTGCGGCTAAGGAAGCGGAGGATGGCGAAGTGATTGTGTGGGTGATCAGGAAGAAGACGTGGTGGAGGGCAAAGGTGGGTCACGGGTGGCAACTGCGGTCGGTGGAAACTAGGAAGGTGGGAGGTTTGGGGTTCAAGCGGCTGAGGCTGCTCATGCCGAGGAGGCGTATCGGAGGACGGAGGATGGGTTTAAGGCGGAGCACGGTGGTGGACGGCCTTGGTGCACGCGAGGCGATGGGGCTGATGGGTTTCGTTTTGGGTTGCTGGTCGGTCGGTGGTTGCCTCGGGCTGGGAAATGGAGCTCAGGCAAGGCGGTGGGGTTTTTTATGGGGTCGAGCTGCTCGAGGGGTGGAGGGGAAGGGCGCAGGTGTTGACGTGGAGGCTTGCGGAGGTTGAAGTGGAGCGGGGTTCTAACCTGGCAGTGGCTTTGGGTAGAGGAGGATGTCGAAGATGTGGACGTAGGCGAGGTTGGGTGTGGTCTTTGGCATGGCAGTCTGGGTGGTGGTGAGGAGGGAGGGCGAACGGGAAGTGGTGGTTGTTGTCAGGCCGATGGCCACGGTTGTCGAGGGGATTGGGAAGGGTTGGAGAAAATAAAGATGGAGGCGACTTGGCTCGTGCAAGGGGAAGAGTGGGATAGGCAGAGGAGATGAAAGAAGTGGAGGAAGAAGGATGTGAAAAGAAGAGAAGGAAATTGAAAGTGAACAACAGAACGTCCCTTATTTCCCAAAGCAAATGAATGAACTGTCCTTTAATAAATTGAAATACAAAAATCAAGGTCCGGGTTAAATTTCCTAAAAAAATAAATAAATGCCACAACAGAGATTACTGGGAAATAATGATGACAATTGGCTATTGGTATTACACGTTAGATATTTGAATAGTTCACGGAACACGAAAGAGCTCAAACAGTTACCGATACAATTATCCGTTTTATAGACCCCGCCGTGCTCCAAACATCAAAACATAGAATCGAATATGCCATAGGGATTATCGCGACGAGACGATCAAAACTGTATACGGATATCAGTGGTATGATTGAATTATAAAAATTCGAATTTTCTAATAGCGGAAAATGTAAGAAAAACGCTGAAAAATAAGATCGACGGAGCCAAAGATGTCCGAATTTGGAAAAACGACAAACTGACATCTTGCTCAGAAGATGGTTTAGAATTTTTCTATGTAAAAATATTTTGGTTTTGAAAACATTTTATTTTCATCGCTTTTTAACTGATTAAATTGAAGTAAATTTACGCGCGAAATAAACTTTCATATTTTCGGATGAAAATTTACCAGTTTCTATGTTTAACTAGACGTATTCCAAATATCAAATTTATATTTCAAAATTTTATCGTTTAAAGTTTCACAAAATTTCAACTAATTACATTATTAAAACAGTTGAAATTTACGGGTCGTTACAACACCTTTGCACCATTGAGGTGATCGAACAAGTCATCAATTCATGGAAGTGGATACTTATTCTTCCTTGTCACCTTATTCAGCTTACGGTAATCTACACATAACCTCAGACAACCATCTACATTAGTGGTGAATATCATTGGTGCGCCCCCTTAGATATGCTCCTACAAATGAACCCTCGCCTCAATAGGTCATTTACTTGGGTCTCCAACCCCTTCTGCTCCTTGGGTTCCATATGCCTCAAAGGCATAACTATCGATCTGACATCCTTTACTAAGTCCATGCGGAACTCAATCTCTCGATGTGGTGATAATCCAGTCACCTCCTCGAACACGTCTGGATACTCTCTCATGATAGGCACAAATGACAACTTATTATATGAAATCTCAAGCGAATATAGAAAGCTAACCATAACTCCATCATTTGGCAGGTAACCAATCACTACCATTTTCCCTTCCACATCCCCAATCATCACCAACTGCCTCTCGCAATCCACCACTACCGCATACCTCCTCAGCCAGTCCATCCCTAGAATAATATCAAATCCCACAAAACCCAAAATAAAGCAATCATAAGAAAGTAAACATCCATGATTCGATAAGGCTAAGTCTCAACAAACCATGCATAGGCTAGTTGATCCTCCAACGGGGTTTGTAACAATCAAAGGTCGGCCAACTATCTCGGATTTCAACCCCAATCTACCTACCAAATCACTAGAAACCAAGAAATATGAAGCCCCGGTATCGAATAAAACATGACAGGTGTGTCAGAAATAGAAAGCATACCTTGTATAACGATGCTCTTCCTCTTTTCCTTTGTCGATGGAGCACTCGACGAAGCTGGAATAGTGTTCAAAGCATAAGTCGACACAACCTTCTTATTCTTCGGCGGTTATGGGCAATCCTTCTTAATATGCCCCAGCTTGTTGCAATTATAGCACTTCTTGCCTTCCACCTTACAGTCTATGACAAGAGACCCTTCTCTCCACAATTATAGCAAGTAGGCTAGGAGTTGCCCTTCTTCTGATCACTCTTTTGAAATTGCTTCTTCTTCTTTTTGTTGTCCCACTTCCTCTTGCCTCCCTCTAGCTTGCGACTTTGGATTGTCATAGGGAGCAACAACAGACTTAGGCTTAGGATATAAACTAACATGTCGAAGAGCCTTCTCCACCACCCTCTCAAAGGTCTCATTGATACGACTCATAAGTTTTTCTCTAAGATAATCATTTAATCCGATAATGAACTTCTCATTATTCTTTAGTGGAGAATTGATAAAATATAGGCCGTACTTTGACACTGTGCCGAACTCAGCCACGTATTATGACATAGACATACCCCTCTATCACAAGTCAGTGAACTTTCAAAAGAGCACCAATTTCTGAGTGATCGGTATATACTTCGTTTCAAACCTCGCCTTAAACTGCTCCCAAGTAATCTGGCCCTCATGAGTAATAAGCTTAATGGCGTTCCACCATCCTATAGTTCTTTCTTAAAGCTGTCTAGAGGCCAACTTCCTTTCATTGCATCCTCTAACTCTATATCCTCAAAGATGTGTTTGTTGGTGTCTAACCAATCTTGCACCTCGATGGATGATTCCATTCCAAGGAATTTTATGCCTTTTAAAGTAGAATAATCCTTACTCGGTTTGGCAAAGTCAGCCCTCGACACTTGCACTGGAGCACGACCACCAATATCCACATCAGGAGTACTTAGGCATTCTGAACCATTTTGCGTACCATCTCAGCGAACATGTTTTATAAGTCAGGGTTAGCAGCCCCCGATCCCACCCCCTCTCAACTCCAAAAACAAAGTTCCTAACAACATTCCTCATTAGCCTGCTCATTCTTACAAGCTGTAATCGGAATTATCATTTTCTCAAAAAGGATTAAGTGGTGTTCGTGAAAGTAATGTAACTTACATATTATACATATATAGTTTCAAAAACCAAAATATAACAAGTACGCTCTCTCATATACCGCTTGATCCATTCTTAGGCAATATCTCCTTCCTTATCTCTAATGGATCCAAGTATCAACTTCAATTGTCTGTGCAACTTAAACTCTAATACCAAATGTGACGACTGTCCTACACTTTCGGTACCCAATATACATGTATAAAGCGTTATGGAGGTACCCGGTCAATTCAAGATGATAGCAAAGGATGCAAAGTAATAAAAATCTAGACACAGTACCTGTAGAACATCTCACAGTATACATACAAAATATAATAGAATAATATGGATGTAAAATAGGTGAGAAAGTGATATAATCAAATGAACCGTAAATAAGAACATCAGAGTGCATCGGGTTCACAAACTATACAAAACTAAAATAAAGAGTTTATACATCTCAAATCTCCAAAATAAACTATATTACTGTCTCTAAAAATACAAGTACTGATATAGCTCTAAAGTACTGTACAAGAGAATATTTGAAATAGTAAGCTCCAAAGTAGGGATATATGAAAGTGTAGCCTTCTGCTCGTGCTCCTCACAGCTCCATGCGCTATCCAAACCTACTACCCCTAATCTGCTCATTTAAGAGTACACGAGATAAAAAGAAGCAAATCATAAAACCTCATGTCAGACTACAGTCTGGTGTGAGCGATACATCATCTCAAAGTACTACAAAAATTGTATACAGTAAATAAGGGCAAAGGGTATGAAGAACCATATCTGACATGTCCCTACATACAATGGGTTGGCACATAATAGTCGATATATGCAAATCTATCATCAAAGCTATGTACTGCAATCGAAGTACAATGTCCAGTGTGTAGGTATATAGTCAAGAATGCCTACATTATGTGACACCCTAGGGTGGTAAACAATCATGGTAAACATAGTATCCATCAAACAATCCTTATTATCACTCGTGTGTGTTGGATATAAGATAACTCATATGGCACAATCATAAACCAAGAACCCAATCAAAATCCCGACTTCAATAGTGCTCGAATCCATGTGTAACATCTCCTACCTGGAGGCCCGAAGATAAGCGCTACAGATGCTGCAGTCATCTGTAGTATTAACTTCCGATGACCAAATACGGTAATGTTAATGGTATCCATAATATCAGAAGCACATGAATATGAACAAAAATCACATATTTCCAAAAATAAATTTTTTGATTACATTTCACAAAACATGTTTCATATTCCATTACATAATCCCAATCGTTTCCCAGGTTCAGATCAAATATAATTATTACAAAAATGCCAAGAGCAACATATGAAGATGCCCCTCGGTTGACCAGAGTACTAAATAGTCATAACTGACTTAATACAACACAGCGGAATAAAATAAACAAAACAACTCCTACATAGCTAGCCATCAGCCTCTTGCTCGTCTTCGGAAGCTTTATTCGTCAACTTACTAAAACCTGTAAATCCTCAACCCCCAGCCTACTCGAATCAATTTTGAGCACCCGAGAGTTTAAGGTAAAAACATAAACTTCGAGTCAGACATAAAGTCTGGTGTGAATAATACTATACATCTAAAACATATTTTCCCCTCACTAATATCCTTCTAAAACATATTATTTGCAAATCATAATCATGCAACCAAAACCGGTTAAAACTGTAAAGCATTATCATGTAACATACATATCAGGCAACAAATGGACTATTTTTTCGAACATTATAGTTTTGTTTGGCTAACTACTAAGTTTTGGATGACTCGAGCCTACCAGACAATATAAACAAATAATCTAACATCTGTTAGATACTCCTCTTCCGGATGGTCTGTCTCTAACTTACTTTCTCCAGGTCAACTAATCCTAATGGTTTTGCAAGCTCACCAATAACCTAACTCTATACAAATATATTCCTTTCTGCATGTAACATTATTTTAGTCTTACCTGTGACAAAGCCCTACACACTGGAATTTTGGACTAAATTACCTAGGGGCTAATAGCTAATGTATAGGACGCGACCCTATACTAGTCCTATCTGGTATACAAATATCTGAGTCGTTTTACTTAGGGTAATCTTCCCTTAAATTTTCCTTAAAAACCTTTTCTTCTCAAATAGATTTAAACTTAAATCATACTTTAAATAAGAAAAATAAATTGTAAGCTTTACTCAAATCACCTTGACATGTTATATATATACTTTACACAAATCTTTGTTGATGAAAACATTTTAAACCTTCGAAAGTACCCCTTTCAATCCCATTGATAGTATCCCTTTCAAAATCAAGTAAACCCTTTAAAACCTAGGCCGAAAGGCCAAAACATTCCTTTCGAAACCATTCATATAAACCTTTCAAAACCATTGAAAGCCCTTTCCTTCGAAAGCTATAAAACCTTAGACATCCTATCTTTAAAACACTTAAACATTGCCTTTTGAAAACATTGGAAAACCTTTCCTTTCAAACCTTTCGAAATCGAAAGCATTAAAACATCAAACCTTTCGAAACCATTTAGGTTCAAGTAAAATATGTGGAACAACCTTTCGAAACTATTTAAAACTATCTCCTTCGAAACCTTTATGTTCTACCTTCAACAGAGCAAAAGGGACATAAAACATTTAAGTCGAAAGGACCCTTTCGAAAGAATTTCCTAAGTAAAGAAGTGATGGTGTCGAAACCAACCCTTCGAAAGCAATGGAGAAGCGGCTTGGATTTTAAAACAAAGGAACCTTTCGAACGCACTACATCAAAAGGGAAAAAGGCAGCTGCAAGGGGTTTCGACCCAGGCGAAAGCATTTACTTAAAACAAAAGGCGCAACCATTTCTTTAAAACATTTTAACCAAGTCGAAAGCTATCTAGTCAAAAGCATTCCTTTCGAAAGCAAAGCAGGTGCATTTACATTTAAAATCAAAGCAAGGCTTCGACCTCCTTCGCAACCCCTGTTTCGACTTCATACCTTCCACCTTAGTCCAATTCGCTACATACCAAGTATTGATACTAGGCGCATTGGTTTTGACTGAGAAGGAGGCGGAAGTACTGGGTCGAAAGCTAAGTGCCGAAGTGGTGAAACATGTAAAAAGCATGTTTAAACTGGTTTTTAATCCTTTTAAGTAACTCTTTTCAACTAACCTGCCTTATTTGTCAAAACATTATTGGTTGCTAAATTCTTTTCTAAAAGTGCTGCCAATATTTCAGAAATAAAAAATCTAATTTATTTACAAAATATCCCTTCTCCTTCTATAAATATATAAAACATTTAAGTTACATACCTTAAATAATTTTATATATCTATTAAAACACTTAGGAAAATTCCACAAAAATTCCAGAAAATCATTTTTAATATGTTTTCCAACATATGTTAATTTTAGACCTAAAACATAAATAATTCAGCCGTAAATTATTTTAAACCCAAATAATCATTTTCTTCACTAGAAAATTAATGTTAAATTCACATAGGTTCAGAAAATTATGAAAATTAAAACCCATCTCTAAATATCATTTCTGATCTAAATCTAAAATCGTAAGTCATTTGGATGTCATTTAATAGGGTTTTCACCTCAAACATGTCATAAAACCTATGTGAATAAGCATAAATCATCAACAAGCATATATCTCCATTTCTATAATAAAAAACATGGCAAGTAACTTTGCAAAATAATTCGGATTTCATCATAAAACCGAAAACAAGAAAATATGAGATGTAGTCATTATTCACCTTAGCTTTGAGTTCGGATTTGAGATTTGATCTTGATTTTGTTGCTTAAGCTTTCCTCTTGATCCTAGCTTCATCTTCTCTTGTTTTCCCTTAATGGTGGCCGGCCTCAAGCTTATTTTTTTTTTTGAATATGAAATGAACGTATAGAATATGGCTTAAGGGGTTTAGGTATATGAATAATACTTATTCCTATATTGCCTTTGTCTATTTCCTAACATTATGTTTCATTTCAATTTACTTAGCTCATTTGTTAACGTGGCACGGCTACCGTTACTAATCACATATCTCAATCCCTTAACCATTTTACATTATTTCATTTAATTTACCTAATTAAATGTTACTAAATAATGTTACTAAAAATTAGGGTCATTACAGACTCCCCTCCTTAAAGAATTTCATCCTCAAAATTACGATAAGGTATACAACAAATCAATCATAAAGGTAAAACATACCATCAAACAAATCAGGATAAGCGTCTCTAATCCTGTTATCAGTCTTGCAAGTACAATCTCTCTCATCATCGCTCCACTGGACTTTCACAAATCTATCTTGTTCCTTAGCTTTTTCTCAACTCACGCAACTATATGAACTGGCTTTCTAACTATAGTCAAGTCTGGTTCTACTACCAAGTCATCTAACACAGTCGGTGCTATAGTAGACTCCGGGTCTCGAACACACTTCCTTAGATAAGAAACATGGAAAACATCATGGACTCCTGCCAAACTATTCGGTAACTCTACTCTATATGCGATTTTCCCATTCCTCTCTACAATAGGAAATAGTCTTACAAATCTTGGTGCCAACTTTCCTGATTTCCCAAATCTAATCACACCCTTCATCGGTGATACCTTAACAAACACATGATATCCAACTGAGAACTCCAAGTCTTTCCGTCTTTTTTCTGCATAACTATTCTGCCTAGACTGAGCATCCTTCATCCTAGCTCAAATAAACTCAATCCTTTTTGCAGCTTCTCTAACCAAATATGGACCAAGAACCAACCTATCCCTGGTCTCTAACCAACAAATGGGAGATTTGAATGGTCTTCCATACAAAGCTTCAAACGGTGACATCCCTATACTAGCTTGATAACTGTTGTTATACGAAAACTCGACTAAGTCTAGATGGTCTTCCCATGATCCCCCAAAATCTAACACACAAGCGCTTAACAAATCCTCCAAGACTTCGTTTATTCTTTCCATTTGCCCATCGGCCTATGGATGGTAAGCGGTACTCATCTTGAACTTGGTTCCTAAAATCGCCTGTAGACTCTTCCAAAACTCGCTGGTGAATAAGGAATCTCGATCACTTACTATATTACTAGGAATTTCATGAAGTCAAACCATATTTTTCATAAATAACTTAGCCAAAACAGGCGTCGTCCTAGTTGACTTAACTAGAATGAAATGGGCACTCTTGGTTAATCTGTCCACTATGACCCATATACTTTCATTTCCTCTATTATATCTTGGCAACCCATCTATAAAATCCATAGAAATAGAATCCCATTTCCATACTGGAATATCCAATGGCTGAAGCAATCCACTTGGCTTCTAATGTTTGGCTTTTACCAGTTGACAGTTCAGACACTACTTTACCTAAGAGCCTACATCCCTCTCCATACCTTTTTAGAAGAAACTCCTCTTCGTGTCTTGATACATCTTAGTTCCTCCTAGATGAATAGTGAATTTCGAACGATGGCACTCCTCAGAAACTTCCTTCCTTATGTCTCCCACATTCAGAACACACAATCTGCTTTTATTCCTCAACCACCCATTTTGGTCAAGACCGAAATCCTTCAAGTCATCGCTCTTAGTTCCTTCCCTTAACTTGCTGATCCATTCAACTAATATTGGATCCTCCATCTAGTTAGAAGCAACCCTTTCAATCATGACTGGTCAAACTTCTAAACATGACAACACAACCGATTCTCCACTAGATCCGGCCTCAGATCTCCACTGCACTCTGCATGTCGTCAATGCTTTCAAATCTTTCCACTCAGCTATCAACGCCAATACTACATTCTGATGTTTCCTGCTAAGTGCATCTGCAACCTTATTACCTTTTCCTGGTGTGTATTCAATACCAAAGTCATAAGCATCTATAAATTCCAACCATCTCTATTGTCTCATGTTCAGTTCCTTCTGGGAGAACAAATACTTCAATGACTTATGATCCGTATAAAGCTCAAATCTCTCTCCCAAAAGGTAATGTCTCCACACCTTCAATGCAAATATTACTGCAACTAGTTCCAAATCACGCGTTGGATATCTAACCTCATGCGGTCTAAGCTGTCGAGAAGCATAGGCAATAACTTTACCTCTCTGCATTAATACAACTCCTAATCCAGTTCCACACGCATTTGTATATACTACCAAGTCCTGATTCTTTTCTGGAACAACTAGTACAGGTGCATAAGTCAATAAGTGTTTTAAGTTCTGGAATGCTTCCTCAAACTTATCAGTCCACACAAACTCCACATCCTTTCGTGTTAGCTTGGTCATCGGTGCTGCTATCCATGAAAAATCCTTTATGAACCTCCGATAATATCCATCCAATCCAAGAAAACTCTTTATCTCAGTCACTGTCTCGGGTTTCTTCCAATTATTCACCGCTTCAATCTTAGTCGGATCTACAGACAACCCTTTCTCCGAGACTATATGACCAAGAAACTTCACTTCCTTCTTCCAAAAATGACACTTCGAAAACTTTACCTTCGATTGATGATGTCACAACGTCTCAAGCACCACTCTAAGATGAACTTCATGCTCCCTTTCATCCTTAGAGTATACCAGAATATCATCTATGAAAACCAACATGAACTTATCCAAGCTCTTTCAGAAAATTCGGTTCATCAAATCTACGAAGAATGCTGGCGCATTAGTTAGTCCGAATGGCATCACTAACCATTCGTACGATCCATATTTAGTTCTAAACGCCATCAAAGGAATACTATCCTCTGCTACACTAAGCTGATGGAAGCCTGTCGCTAAATTCAATTGTAAAAATACCTTGCCTCCACTCAACTGATTGAACAAATCGTCAATTCTAGGCAAGGGATATCGATTCTTTATTGTCTTCTCATTCAACTTATGATAATCGATAGATAACCTCAACGATCCATCCGGCTTCTTAGCAAACACTGCGGCTGCTCCCCAAGGTGAACTACTTGGCCTAATAAAATTCTTGCCTTCCAAATCCACCAACTTCACCTTTAGCTCTCTCATCTCTGTAGGGGTCATCTTACTTTGCGGCCTACTCACTGGTTCTGCTCCAGTCACCAAATCTATCCGAAACTCAATGGCTCGTTTCGGTGGAAATCCTACTACCGACTCGAAGAAGTCCACGAATTCTCTAACCATGAAAACTCGATTCAACTCATCCTCTACCTCTACAACACCCAACAAAGCATTCACCTCACAACTAGGGTTATGGTATATACAATTCGATCACTACAATCAGGATGTCTAAGTAATATTTTCCTATCATGGCAAAATATCCTAGCATCGTACTTACTTAACCAATCCATACCCAATAATTATGAACCCTATGAAATCAAACACATGCAAACTGCAAACAAAGGTATAACCTAATAGATCAAACTCTAGGTGGTCACACTTCATCCCAAGTGTCGCATACCCTCCTATCGGATTTGCAACCCTTAAGGAAGTAACTAAGTATGAGGGTTCTAAGTTAAGCTTATCTACCAAACAATGAGATATAAAAGAATGCGATGCTTCAGTATCAAATAGAGCGCTAATAAACATAAAATGGATCTGAAGCATACCTCCCAACACTGCCTTTCCTTTTTCCTCTGCCGTTGGCCTCGAAGTAGCTGGCTCCAATGCAAATACTTTGCCTCTTCCATCCTTAGCAGCTCTTTGCACTGGTTCTTGTAATGATTAATCTGATCGCAGTTGAAGCATCTAATATTCTACTTCTTAATCAATTCCTTTGCCTTTCCAATATGACATTCATTAGCAAATGTCCTTTCTTATAACACTTGAAGCAAACAACCTCCGACTTTCCTTTCTTCACGACTCCACCTTTCTAGGCACCCTTCTTATGAAAGAACTTCCTTTTCTAACTCTGCCCCACATGGACCTCCTTTGCCTTATTCTTCTCCAAAGAAGCAAGCATCTCCTCATGTCTCAATTCCATCTCTTCTACAACATCACAAGGATCCCTAATATGAGGTAATGTTACCCTTGCAACCTCAGGTTTCAACCCCCATACGAACTTCTCATTTCTCTTCAACACAGTATCCATAGTGGCATATCCATATCTCGCCAACTCCTCAAACCTTCTAGCATACTCCAACACAGTCATCTCCCCCTATTCCAACTCAGCAAACTTTCTAATCAAGGTGGACCTAGCCATCACAGACATGAACCTCTCCTCGAACCTCCTCTTAAATTCAGCCACTGTCATCGTTTCTTCATTCACTCCAACTGTCACACTATTCACCAGAATAAAGCTGCTCCTTGAAGCTGTCTCGATGAAAGCCTCCTTTTTTGCTCATCATTGAGCCCCAATTCTGCAAAGATCCTCTCATAATGCATCAACTAGTTCTCCACCTCAATAGCATCTTCAGTTCTGATAAATGGCTTTCCTCCAAGCCTAACATAGTCTCTACTTAGAATAGCATAATTTTTGACCACCGGAGCTTCCTGAACTCCTCCTATAGCAATTCCTCCAACCACTCCAGCAGCAACACCCGCCTGCATCATGTTGATAAAGAACTGATACATAGCTCCCATGTCAACTTGTGGGACTCCAACATTGACGCAACGGATTAATCAAAACGATCTTCAATCGGTGAAAGTAGCAGTCGATGGCTTGATGGATACTGAAATGCCCGAACTCGTTGATCCGAAGATACCGAATTCTAGCTATCTCTGTCTCGTTGATCCAACGATACCGGGAAAGAGACCTACGATTCTTCAACGTTGATCTTGCACACAAGATACCGTGAATCGGCTTCAACAAACGAAGATTCGAGCGCACTCGAATAACGTAAGTGGAGATAGGAGATACACTCGACTACCAATTGAAATTGAAAGCACAAAGCTAACAAAAGAGAATTTATTCAATATTCAACAACCTTTTACAAATGGCACCACCGGCCTATTTATAGCATTTTACAACTCACACGAAAGAAGAAAAAAAACAACAAAATTACATCAACTCCTAAGTCGGTTCCGACTTATAAAATCTTACGACTTAAGAACCACGGCGACTTAACATCTTTCACGCGACTTATAGAAAACAACTCACGACTTATCAGTATTATCCCCTCGACTTATCATTTTATCTCACGACTTATCATCTCGCGAGTTATCCCCTTCCTCTCTTCGATTTATCAGATCTCGCGAGTTAAGGGAAGTTCTACTGCGTCATAGAATAGGGTTTCACGACTTAGTCGTTCGCGACTTAGATAACTCAGAAACGATTCAAGGTAGGCGGCAGGCGATTTAGGGGAAGCTCGGAGGAAATTCTGCGGCATAGGGTTAGGTCCGGGAAAAGATTTGAGGTGGAGTTTATGTCGTGGTGGAGTTAGGTCGTAACTCGTGGGAAGTGATGAATCGTAAGTCGTGGCCTCTGATGAGTCGTAACTCGTGGGAAGCGATGAGTCGTAAGTCGTGGCCTCTGATGAGTCATAACTCATGGGAATCAATGAGTCGTAAGTCGTGGCCTTTGATGTTATGTCGTGGAGTATTGGTGATTTTGAGTTGCGGATACTGGTAGATCGTTCACGATCTAAAGCAGAGTGATGGTCTGTTTCGCGACCCAGGTATGTTGCTGCATCATCCTCCCTTTGTTGACAAAAATTCGACCACGAATTTGTACTTCTCTTTACCCTATCAAGATCATTCCCATGGTACGGAATTAGATGTTTAACGTTGAAAACGTCTGCCGTATGAATATGATCTGGCAGCTTTAACCGATATGCATTATCATTGATCTTCTTCAAGATTTCAACTGGACCAATCTTTCGAGCCTTCAACTTGTTGTATGTTCCAACTGGAAAACGATCTTTTGCCAACACCGCGTACACAAAATCGCCCTCTTTGAAGTCCACACTTCTTCGCTTCTTATCTGCCAGTTGTTTATACTTCTCATTCGTCTTCTCCAATCGTTCCTGAACGATTCTATGACATTCTGTCAACTCCTTAACAAAATCAGCAGCCCGCTTAACTGTCCCCTTCGGTTGTGGCACTATCGTTAAATCCAACGGTCCCTTTGGCAAGCTTGAATATACAATCTGAAATGGACTGTAACCAGTGCTTCGGTTAATAGCATGATTATGAGCAAACTCTGCCTGACACAACTTTAAGTCCCAACTCTTCAAATTGTCTTGTACAAGACATTGCAACAAGTTTCCCAATGATCTATTCACAACTTCAGTTTGCCCATCTGTTTGAGGATGATATGCACTACTAAACTTCAGCTTCGTTCCCACCATTTTCCACAAACTCAACCAAAAGTGACTCAGAAATCGAGTATCTCGATCGGAAACAATAGATTCAGGTAATCCATGTAAACGATATATTTCTTTAAAGAATAACTGAGCGACTCGAACGGCATCCGCTGTCTTTTTACATGCGATAAAATGTGCCATTTTAGAAAATCGATCAACCACCACATAAATGGAATCGTTTCCCCTTTGAGTTCGAGGCAAACCCAAAACAAAATCCATACTCACATCAATCCAAGGCTTAGTTGGTACAGGTAACGGCATATATAATCCAGCATTGGTCGCAGTTCCTTTCGAAACCTGACAGATATGACATCGTTCCACAAACCTTTCCACTTCTTTCCTCATTGATGGCCAAAAATATGATTGAGAAATCAGCTGTAATGTACGGTCTCTACCCACATGACCTTCCTCATGCAATTCCTTCACAATCTTCAATCGTAAACTGCAATCCGGTATACATAATCGATTTCCCTTGAACAGAAAACCATCTGCCATCACAAACTCGTCAGTACTTCCGTCTTTGACTTTCTCAACAAGCTTTGCAAAATAAGGATCTTCTTCAAACAATTCTGGCAATAATTCAAACCCTGTCACCTCAACTTTTAGTGTAGTCAACAAATGACTCCTCCGACTCAAAGCATCAGCTACTCGATTCGTCACCCCTGACTTGTGTTTAACAACAAAAGTAAACTGTTGCAGATATGCGATCCATGATGCATGTCTCGTTGAAATTTTGTCATGCCATTGTAAATGCTTCAATGCTTCATGATCAGTGTAAAGAACAAACTCTTTCTGAAATAGATAATGTCTCCAGTGTTTAATAGCTTGCACAACAGCATAGAATTCCACATCATATGTCATCTTTGCTCCTGATAACTTCTCGCTAAAATATGCAATAGGACGCCCCCTCTGGCTCAACACTCCCCCGATTCCAACCTTTGATGCATCAGTATGTAATTCAAACAATAACTGAAAATCTGGTAACACTAGAATAGGTGCAGATGTCAGCAACTCCTTGATCTTCTCAAAAGCACTCCCTGCTTCCTCTGTCCATGCAAACTGTTTACCTTTCATGCAATCTGTAACCGGTGCCATCACACTACTGAAGTGTGGAATGAATCTTCGGTAGAATGATGCTAGCCCATGAAAACTTCTCACTTCGGTTATTGTCTTCGGCTGTGGCCAATTTCTAACTGCTTCAACCTTATTCTGGTCCACTTGGATACCTTCTCCTGATACAACATACCCCAGAAATAAAACACTATGCGTCATGAACACGCATTTCTTTGTTGCAGCATAAAATTTCTCTTATCGTAGTACCATCAGCACTTCTCTCAGATGATTCAAATGTTCCTCTGGACTTCCACTATATATCAGAATATCATCGAAATACACCACCACAAATTTCCCAATAAAAGGTCTAAAAATCTGATTCATCACCCGCATAAATGTACTTGGCGCATTTGATAAGCCAAATGGTATTACCAACCATTCGTATAGACCCTCCCTGGTTTTAAAAGCAGTCTTCCATTCATCACCTGGCCTGATACGAATTTGATGATATCCGCTCTTCAAATCAATCTTCGAAAAGATAGTAGCTCCGCTTATTTGATCTAGCAAGTCATCCAACCTCGGCATTGGAAATCTATATCTCACAGTAATCTTATTCAATGCTCGACTGTCAGTGCACATTCTCCATGAACCATCCTTCTTCGGTATGAGTAATGCTGGTACAGCACACAGACTCAAACTTTCCTGAACTCGCCCTTGTTCCAGTAGTTCCTCCACCTGTCTCCTTAACTCTTCATGTTCCCTTGGACTCATCCGATAGTGTGGTCTATGAGGCAATGCAGCACCTGGCACCAAGTCAATCTGATGATGTATGTCTCTAAGCGGTGGTAACTCCTGCGGTAACTCCTCGGGAAACACATCATTGAATTCTTCCAAAACTGGTTTTACTTCTTCTGGTACTTCAGCCACTTCTTGACTCTCTCGCCCAATCAACAAGTACACTTCAGGTTCTTCCTCAACCTCCTTAACAAACTCCTTCAGAGATAATAAAGTTTTCAGCTCTTCAATCTCTTCTGACTTACTTTCTCCTGATTGTCTCTTCTTTGGAACTAAGATAATCTTCGTACCTTCAAACATAAAACTGTAGTTATTGGTCCGACCGTCATGCTGTACTGCTCGATCATACTGCCATGGTCTTCCCAATAATAAGTGGCAAACATCCATCTCTACTACATCACACCAGATCTCATCTTTGTATTTCTTCCCAATAGAGAATGGAACACGAACTCGTCTATCCACTTTCACTTCTCCTCCTTTTCTCAACCATGCTAACTTATATGGATTCGGATGTTTCTCTGTCTTCAACTTCAATTTTGTCACAGCCTCGGTTGAAATGATATTGTCACAGCTTCCGGCGTCAATCACAAATTTACACACCTTCCCTAGTATAGTGCACGTCGACTGAAAGATATTACTCCTCAACCAACTAGCTTCCTCCTGCTTTGGTGTCAAACATGATCTCCTTAGCATTAGATTACAACCTTCATCTCCTGACGCAATATCCTGCTCATCCTCCTCAACTGGACTAGAACAATCTCCATCAACATCCTCATCCTCAACTTCTGCAATCATGGTTCTCTTCTTTGGCTTTGGACACTCATTGCTTTTATGACCCAATTCCTGACAATTGTAACATTTGAAACCATTGTTAACTTTCGCCTTCTCAGCCTCCTTCACCACTGGTCTGCTGATAGGTTTAGAAACATTAGAACTCCCACTCACACCCTTCACTTGATTGTTGGAATTAGTAAACACACCACCTCCTCGTCGTCCCTGCTTCTCCCAAGCCAACGCTTTCTGATGTGCTTCCGCCACAGATCTTGGATCGAACATATTCACCATATCCTAGATCTGCATTCTCAATCCCCCAATGAATCTAGATGTCAGTTGTTCTTCCGTTTCCATAATATCATTCCTTGTGATAAGCTGATAAAACTCATCTGCGTAATCATTAACAGTCTTTGTGCCCTGCCTCAAGTTCTGCAAACGTTGATACATCAGAGATTGATAATTGTAAGGTAAGAACGTTGCTTTCATCAATTTCTTCATCTTCTCCCAAGATTCAACTTTTGACTTCCCCATTCGTTCACGTGTAAGTTTGGTTTGCTGCCACCATGCCAAAGCTCTACCCCTCAACCTTGTAGCAACCAACTTCACTCTACGATGTTCTGGAACTTCTTTGAAATCAAAAATTTCTTCAACATTAGACAACCAATCCAAAAACTCCTCAGCTTGCATACCACCTTTGGATTCTGGAATTTCTGTCTTCATCCCAGATTCCCACTTGTGATCGTACTCCGACTGATTCCTTCCTCGTCCACGTCCTCGTCCATGAACACTACCACCATCATACTCTTCTTCACAATCCGATGTATATCGATGTCGATCCTGACCACCAACATCTCTACCACCACCATTTCTTCCACCAACATTCCTACGATCTTCATTCCTCCGATCTCGATCAGTCACATTTCTATCACGACTTCGATCATCAACATTTCTATCACAATCTCGATCCACGCTTCTATGATCACAATCGACACTTCTCTCTCGATTTGAATGTGGTGAAGCTCTACTTCTCCCATGGCTCGATTCAGGTGATACCCTTCTCTGATTTTGACTCATCTCCAACATCATCCTCTCTAATCGACCAATCCCTTCATTAATCTTCTCATTAAAATTGTCGTTAATTCTTTGCTCCATCTCATCGGCTTCTTCTCTTCCGTACAAAGCATTAATATTGCGATGACGTTGAACTCGTCTCGGTGGCATGATTGAATACTTCCCAAACACTTCAACAAATTCACACTTCAAGTTTCAAACACCTTTCGAACTTTGATCCAAAATGAAATGGATCGAAAACTCCAACTTTGTTGCAAAATATGAGGAACACGATGAACACAACTTCAACACTTCAAATTCTCGGCTCCAAGACTCGATTTAGCTATGATTGGCTAAAACAAGCTCCGATACCAAACTGATGCAGCGGATTAATCAAAACGATCTTCAATCGGTGAAAGTAGCAGTCGATGGCTTGATGGATACTGAAATGCCCGAATTCGTTGATCCGAAGATACCGAATTCTAGCTATCTCTGTCTCGTTGATCCGACGATACCAGGAAAGAGATCTACGATTCTTCAACGTTGATCTTGTGCACAAGATACCGTGAATCGGCTTCAACAAACGAAGATTCGAGCGCACTCGAATAACGTAAGTGGAGATAGGAGATACACTCGACTACCAATTGAAATTGAAAGCACAAAGCTAACAAAAGAGAATTTTATTCAATATTCAACAACCTTTTACAAATGGCACCACCGGCCTATTTATAGCATTTTACAACTCACACGAAAGAAGAAAAAAACAACAAAATTACATCAACTCCTAAGTCGGTTCCAACTTATAAAATCTTACGACTTAAGAACCACGCGCGACTTAACATCTTTCACGCGACTTATAGAAAACAACTCGCGACTTATCAGTATTATCCCCTCGACTTATCATTTTATCTCACGACTTATCATCTCGCGAGTTATCCCCTTCCTCTCTTCGATTTATCAGATCTCGCGAGTTAAGGGAAGTTCTACTGCGTCATAGAATAGGGTTTCACGACTTAGTCGTTCGCGACTTAGATAACTCGGAAACGATTCAAGGTAGGCGGCAGGCGATTTAGGGGAAGCTCGGAGGAAATTCTGCGGCATAGGGTTAGGTCCGGGAAAAGATTTGAGGTGGAGTTTATGTCGTGGTGGAGTTAGGTCGTAACTCGTGGGAAGTGATGAATCGTAAGTCGTGGCCTCTGATGAGTCGTAACTCGTGGGAAGCGATGAGTCGTAAGTCGTGGCCTCTGATGAGTCGTAACTCGTGGGAATCAATGAGTCGTAAGTCGCGGCCTTTGATGTTATGTCGTGGAGTATTGGTGATTTTGAGTTGCGGATACTGGTAGATCGTTCACGATCTAAAGCAGAGTGATGGTCTGTTTCGCGACCCAGGTATGTTGCTGCATCATCCTCCCTTTGTTGACAAAAATTCGACCACGAATTTGTACTTCTCTTTACCCTATCAAGATCATTCCCATGGTACGGAATTAGATGTTTAACGTTGAAAACGTCTGCCGTATGAATATGATCTGGCAGCTTTAACCGATATGCATTATCATTGATCTTCTTCAAGATTTCAACTGGACCAATCTTTCGAGCCTTCAACTTGTTGTATGTTCCAACTGGAAAACGATCTTTTGCCAACACCGCGTACACAAAATCGCCCTCTTTGAAGTCCACACTTCTTCGCTTCTTATCTGCCAGTTGTTTATACTTCTCATTCGTCTTCTCCAATCGTTCCTGAACGATTCTATGACATTCTGTCAACTCCTTAACAAAATCAGCAGCCCGCTTAACTGTCCCCTTCGGTTGTGGCACTATCGTTAAATCCAACGGTCCCTTTGGCAAGCTTGAATATACAATCTGAAATGGACTGTAACCAGTGCTTCGGTTAACAGCATGATTATGAGCAAACTCTGCCTGACACAACTTTAAGTCCCAACTCTTCAAATTGTCTTGTACAAGACATTGCAACAAGTTTCCCAATGATCTATTCACAACTTCAGTTTGCCCATCTGTTTGAGGATGATATGCACTACTAAACTTCAGCTTCGTTCCCACCATTTTCCACAAACTCAACCAAAAGTGACTCAGAAATCGAGTACCTCGATCGGAAACAATAGATTCAAGTAATCCATGTAAACGATATTGGTTGGTAATCCAATCAAAACCTTTCCTTTTAAACCATTTGACATTGTCGAAAGCTCTTTGTCGAAAGCTAGCAGGTATATTTTCTTTAAAACCAAAACAAAGTTTCATCTCTTTAGAAAGCTCTAATCTTTCGATCCTAAACCTTACAAGTCCTTTCAATTCACTACGTACCAGTTGTCTGATACCATGTGCATTGATTACTGACCTAGTCGAAAGGTCTGATACTTTTCGACTTTTTTGGAAGGTTTGGAATAGAGGCGGAACTTCTTATCGAAAGAGTTGAAATAGTGAAAATCCTGTTTATTCGTACTTTAAAATAGTTTTTGTACCCAACCTGCCTTATTTGTCTAAATCTGATTGGTTGCCAGATTTTTATATTCAAAAATGCTACCGGCTTTCCTTATTTGAAAATTTAAACAATTTTGAAAAAGCTTCTTTCTTCTTTATAATTATATAAAACATTTAAGTCCCATACCTTAAATAATTTTATATAATTATTAAATCATCATAGAAAATTCTGGAAAAAATCCATAAAATCAACTAATACGTTCTTTTCAACATATAAATTTTTTGGATCCAAACAATAATTATTTTTCATGTAAATAATTTTCTAATCCAAAATACCATTTTCTTCCTTAGAAAATTCATAATAATTCCACAAAAATTCAGAAAATTCTAAAAATTGAAACCCATCTATAAAATATCATTTTAGATCACCTTAAAAATTTGCAAGGCTAACGGATGTCATTTAATAGGGTTTTCATCTTAAAACATGTCATAAAATCCATATGAAAATTCATATATCATCAACATGTATATATAATCATTTTATCATTCAAAAACTTGGCAAATCTTTGCAAAATCATTCAGATTTAATCTTAAACCGAAACCATAAAAATTTGGAGATGTAAATATTATTCACCTTTGCTTTAGAGATTAAGGAGCTTGAGATTTGAATGAGTTTGATTTGAATTTTCTTTTCCTTAAGCTTTTTCTTAGTTTCCTCTTCTTCTTTCCTTGTTATTGGTGGCCGGCCTTGATTTTGAAAATTATGAACTGGAATGAATGTGTAAATAATACACGGCCTAAGGAAGGAGATATAAGAATAGCCTCTTGCCCATATACCCCTCCTCTAATTCATTTTAAACCTTTCTTTTAATTTATTTGTTTAAAAAGGCACGACTACCTTAATTAAAATCAAATCTCAATCTCCTAATCAATAAATTATTTTATTTAGTTTAACTAACTAAATCTCCTAAATAATGTTATCAAAAATCTGGGGTGTTACAGACTCCCCTCCTTAAAGAATTTCATCCTCAAAATTACAATAAGGCACACAAAACAAACAAGAAGGTAAAACATACCATCAAACAAATCAGAATAAGTATCTCTAATCCTGCTCTCAACCTCCCAAGTACAGTCTCTGTCATCGTCGCTACACTAGACTTTGACTAATCTGACCGTTTTGGTTCTAAGCCTCTTCTCATCTCTCGCAACAATGCAAACTAGCTTTCTCACTATGGTCAAATCCGGTTCTACCACTAAGTCATCTAGCATTATTGGTGCAATTGCAGTCTCCAGATCTCTAACACACCTTCTGAGATGAGAAACATGAAAAACATCGTGGACACCTGCCAAACTGCTCGGTAACTCAAGTCTATAAGCAATTTTCTCAATCCTCTCAAGAATAGGAAAAGGTCCAATGAACCTAGGAGATAACTTCCCCGACTTTCCAAATCTAAGCACACCGTTCATCGGTGATACTTTGATAAAAATCTGGTCCCCAACTGAGAACTCCAAATCTTTCTGTCTCTTATCTGCATAACTCTTCTGCCTAGACTGAGCCTCCTTCATTCTAACCTGAATGACCTCAATCTTTTCTACAGCTTCTCTAACCAGATCTGGACCAAGAATCAACCTATCCCCGGTCTCAAACCAACAAACGATAGATTTGCATGGCCTTCCATACAAAGCTTCAACGGCGTCATCCTAATACTGGTCTGATGATTGTTGTTATATGAAAACTCGACTAGATGCAGATGGTCTTCCCATGATCCCCCGAAATCCAAAACCCAAGCTCTTAACAAATCTTACAAGATCTTGTTAATTCTTTCCGTTTGCCCATCTGTCTACGGATGGTAAGCGGTAGTCACCTTAAGCTTGGTTCCTAAAACTTCCTGCAGACTCTTCCAAAACTCGCTAGTGAATAAGGAATCTCTATCACTAACTATACTTTCTAGAACTCCATGCAGTCTAATCACATTCTTCATGAACAACTTTGCTAAAATAGGTGCCATCCTAGTTGACTTAACTGGAATGAAATAGGCACTTTTGGTCAATCTATCCACTATGACCCATATACTTTCATCACCTCTATTTGACCTTGGCAACCCGTCTATGAAGTCCATAGAAATAGAATCCCACTTCCACACTGGAATGTCTAACGGCTGAAGCAAACCACTTGGCTTCTGGTGTTCGGCCTTTGCCTACTGGCAATTCAAGCACTGCCTTACACATAAACCAATATCCCGCTTCATTCCTTCCCAGAAGAAACTTCTCTTCATATCCTTATACATCTTGGTACCTCCGGGACGTATAGTGAACTTCGAACGATGGCATTCCTCTAAGACTTCCTTCCTTATGTTTTCTACACTCGGAACACATAATCTTCCTTTCTTTCTCATCCACCTATTCTGGTCAAGACTAAAATCTTTCAAGTCATCGCTCTCGGTTCCTTCCTTTAGCTTCCTGATACGCTCAGCTAACATTGGATCCTCTATTAGCTTAGAAAATCCATTCGATCAACACTGGTCGAACTTCCAAACAAGACAATATAATGTATTACCACTAGACCCAGCCTCGGAACTCCATTGCACTCTGCAATCTGCCAATGCTTCCAAGTCTTTCCACTCAGCTATCATTGCCAACACTGCATTCTGATACTTCCCGCTAAGTGCATCTGTAACCTTGTTTCCTTTCCCTGGTGTGTAGTTAATCCCAAAATCATAAGCAGCTAAGAACTCTAACCACCTCTGCTGCCTCATGTTCAGCTCCTTCTGAGAGAACAAATACTTCAGCGACTTATGATCTGTATACAGCTCAAACCTTTCTTCCAAAAGGTAATGTCTCCACACCTTCAAAGCAAAAATCACCGCAACCAATTCTACATCATGCGTCGGATATCTGACCTCATGCGATCTTAGTTGTCTAGAAGCATAGGCAATCACTTTACCTCTCTGCATTAGCACAGCTCCTAATCCTATTCCACATGCATCGGTATAGACTACCAAATCTTGATTCCCTTCTGGAACAACCAACACAGGTGCATATGTCAATAAGTGTTTCAAACTCTGGAATGCTTCCTCACACTTATTGGTCCACACAAACTTCACATCCTTCCTCATTAGCCTAGTCATCGGTGCTGCTATTCGCGAGAAATCCTTAATGAACCTCCAATAATAACCAGCCAACCCAAGGAAACTCTTAATCACGGTTACTATTTCGGGACTCTTCCGACTATTCATTGCCTCGATCTTAGTCAGATCCACTGACAACCCTTCTTCTAAGACTACATGACTAAAAAACTTCACCTCCTTCTCCCAGAAGTGACACTTCGAAAACTTCGCTTTTAGCTGATGCTGCCTCAGCGTCTCAAGTACCACTTTAAGATGAACTTCATGCTCTCTTTCATCCTTAGAGTAACTCAAGGTATCATCTATGAAAATCAGCATGAACCTATCCAAGTGCTCTCGGAAAATCTAGTTCATCAAATCCACCAAGAAAGCGGGAGCATTCGTCTATCCAAACGGCATAACTAACCATTCATACGACCCACATCTAGTCCTGAACGCCGTAAAAGGTATACTATCCTCTGCTACCCTGAGCTGATGGAAAACTGTTGCCAAATCTAACTGAGAAAATACCTTTGCTCCACTTATCCGGTCGAACAAATCGTCAATCATAGGCAATGGAATTTGATTCTTTATCGTCCTCTCATTCAACTTTCGATAATCGATACATAGCCTTAACGATCCATCCAGCTTCTTAGCAAACACTACCGCCGCACCCCACGGTGAACTGCTCGGCCTGATAAAACTTTTTCCTTCCAGATCCACCAACTGCACCTTCAACTCCCTCATTTCTAAAGGGGTTATCCTGCTTGGCGGCCTACTCACTGGTTCTGCTCCCGGATCCAAATCTATCTGAAACTCAAAGGCCCGCTTCGGCGGCAATCCAACTATAGGCTCAAACACATATGCGAATTCTCTAACCACGAAAACTCGGCTCAACTCATCGTCTGAATCCAAAGCACCCAATAAAGCAAACACCTCACCGCTAGTACTTCCTACGATGAAAACAATCCGATCACTAACATTCGAGTGTCTAAGAGATATCACCTACCTTGGCAAAATATCTTAGCATCGTACTCACTCAACCAATCCATATCAAGGATAATCCCGAACCCTACAAAATTAAACACATGCAAACTGCACTCATAAGTATGACCTAACAGGTCAAACTTAAATTGGTCACACCTCAACCCTAGAGTTGCATACCCTCCTATTGGATTCGCAACCCATAAGGAAGTAACTAAATATGTAGGTTCAAGGTTAAGCTTATCTATCAAACATCTAGATATAAAAGAATGTGATGCACCAGTATCAAATAAAACGCTAACAGACATACCATTAATCTGAAGCGTTCCTCCAAGAACTGTCTTTCCCTTCTCCTAGGCAGTTGTCTTAGAAGCAGCAGGCTCCAATGCATACATCTTGCCCTTACCATCTTTAATAGGCTCCTTGCACTGGTTCTTATAATGGCCTATCTGGTCACAGTTGAAACACCTGACATTCTTCCCCCTAGCCACATCCTTTGTCTTCCCTAAGTGACACTCATTAGCAAAGTGTCCTTTCTTGTCACATTTATGGCAGACAACATCAGACTTCGCTTTCTTGGTTGCTCCACCCTTCTGAGCACCTTTCTTGGGAAAGAACTTCCTCTTCTGGCCCTGTCCAACCTGGACTCCCTTTGCCTTGCTCTTCTCCAGAGACTCAAGGACTTCTTCCTACCTCAAAGCCATCTCCACGATAATATTAGAAGGATCTCTAAGATGGGACAAAGTAGCACTAACCAATTCCAGCTTCAATCCTCTAATGAACTTCTTGTTCCGCTTCAACACTGTATCTACAGGAGCATATCCACACCGGGCCAACTCTTCAAACTTCCTAGCATACTCAACAACCGACATCTCACCCTGCATCAGCTCAGCAAACTGCCTAATCAAAGCTGACCGTGTCATACATAAACCTCTCCTGGAATCTCCACTTGAAATCATCCTAGGTTACTGTCTCCTCATTAACAGTCATTGTCACACTGTTCCACCAGAGTAATGCGGCTCCCTTAAGCTGCCTAGACGCTAATCTCCTCTTTTGCTTATCATTGTGCCCCAAATCTGCAAAAATCCTTTCGTAGTGCAACAATCAGTTATCAAATTCAATGACATCTTCCGTTCCCATAAACAGCTTCCCTCCTAGCTCACAAAATCACCACTCATCCTGGCGAAATGATTAACCACTGAACTTTCGAAACCCCTGCTCCTGCAACATTTCCTCCTAACACTCCGGCTGCAACTCCTGCCTGCATCATATTCCTAAAAAACTGATGCAAGGCTTCCATTTCGACTTGCGGGACCTCAGCACCAACATTCTCTGCCTGACCTTGGTTTCTCCTAGCATTGGGTCCGGAATTCCTTTTGGTGCTTCCTCCTCCTAGGTTAATTCTGCTTCTTCTACCATCCATATCTATATTCAAACCTCATGAGATACAGAAAGATAACCTAATCTAAGATAGATGAATGGAGATAAGCCGCATACTTATATATAGCAAATACAGGTACGTTAGTATAGCGTTATCCCAACCCCAATCTTACTCTAATTCCTTTGGATTTTTATTTTCCAAACCATTTTTAATTAAATTTTTCATAAACATATGCTATGATGCCAAGTTAAGCGCTATAGATACTGCAGTCATCCCTGGTGACGAAATACGGTAATGTTAATGGTATCCATAATATCAGAAGCACTTGGATATGAACAAAATCACAAATTTCCAAAAACTATAATTTTAGTGATTACATTTCAAATAAATCATATCCAAGTTACAAAAATCACAACGTATTCCCAAGCAATGATCAAATATAATTACAATAATACGCCAAGAGCGACATATGAAGATGCCCCCTAGGATGATCAAAGCAACATAGACAAAAATGTCTTAATACACAGAGGAAACATATTTAAAACAGAATTCCTAAATTTAGCTATCCGTCAGCCACCTACTCGTCTTTGGAAGCTTAGTTGGCAAAATCTGCTAAAACTTGAAAACTTGGAAACCTAAACCCTCAGCCTACTCAAATCAATTTTGAACACCCGACAGTTTAAGGGGAAACAAAAACTTCGAGTCGGACATAAAGCCTGGTATGAATAATTTCTGTTACATCTATGTTTACCGATATATAGTGAGACCACGTCGCTTAGTGGAACGGGTTTCCCCTCACTAATATCTCTTTTCAAAACATATATTTTGCAAATCCTTTCCGGTAACCAAACTGGTTAATCAACTGATTATAATAATATAGCAAGATCCATTATGCTAAAACATAAAATAAATGGACTATCTATCCTAAATCAGAGCTAACTGCTCCTTTCTGGACTAACTGTCCTAAATCTGATTATACCGAAATAGCAATATCCTTTATGCTAAATAATGGACTATTTGTCCATAAAACAGGTTAAAAAGGGTGGACTAACTGTCTTTAAGAAGTAGCAAGGTCCATTATGCTAACAAATGAACTAACTGTTCATATCTGGGCCAACTGCCCTTATCTGGACTAACTGTCCTCTGGGCTGACTGCCCTCAAAATGGACTGACTATTCGAATTTAAATGAGCTGACTGCCCGAATTTTCTTTGGGTTAAATACCCTTAAAAATTTCCTTAAAAACCTTTTCAAAATGCTTTAGTCCGTCAAATCATATATATACAAGGAAAATAATCTTTAGCTTTACTCTAAACTATTATGCCATGTTATATATACTTACTCAAAATAATGTTGATGATGTTCAATAAGGATTATCTATCCTTTTAAAATAAGTTAAAGTCCTTTATAACTTAAAACACTTAGGCTATCTGCCTAATCATATCATTCGAATCCTTTATATATAATCATTTTATCATTTATAAATAGGGTTTAATAGGGTTTTCATCTTAATACATTATATCAATCTATTAGAACATTTAGTAGGGTTTTCATCTTAAAACATGTCATAAAATCTATATGAACATTCATAAATCATCAACATGTATATATAATCATTTTATCATTCAAAAACATGGAAAATCTTTGCAAAATCATTCAGATTTAATCTTAAACCGAAACCATAAAAATTTGGAGATGTAAACATTATTCACCTTTGCTTTAGAGATTAAGGAGCTTGAGATTTGAATGAGTTTGATTTGAATTTTCTTTTCCTTAAGCTTTTCCTTAGTTTCCTCTTCTTCTTTCCTTGTTATTGGTGGTCGGCCTTGATTTTGAAAATTATGAAATGGAATGTGTACATGATACACGGCCTAAGGAAGGAGATATAGGAATGGTCTCTTTCCCATAATACCCCTCCTCTAATACTTTTAAACCCTTCTTTTAATTTATTTGTTTAAAAAGGCACGGCTACCTTAATTAAAATCAAATCTCAATATCCTAATCAACATATTATTTTATTTAGTTTAACTAACTAAATCTCCTAAATGACGTTATCAAAAATCTGGGGTGTTACATTAAGCCTACACTGTTAGCCATCACGATTTACAGATCTCCTGCGCATTGTCTATTGTCCTAGGCGTTACCATCGGTTTTTATACCATGTTGAAATCCGGTCCGCACATCCCTACATGTGGGCAACATATGAGTTCGGTCAACAACTTTTAACAAAAGGAATCCCTTGTTATTACATGCGACCAAACTCATATATTTACCAATCCACTTCCATTATTTTTCACCATGTGGGACTATTCTTCTTTTCTAATATGCGCCCATTACCCACACAATGCGAGACACCTCAACCGTTTCAACTTCTAAATTACACTAAACTAAACATACTACCGACTGTTCGTATCAAGCTAAATGTTTGTACAATAAATTGATTTCAGCATTAAATTGGTTTATAGATGTTGAACACTGGTATTACACCTGTATATCGCTATTCATGCATTAACACTGTCCTTTAACTATCAACATCTATGACTAATTACCCTTTTCACCGATATATTATTTTCAACTAAAGATGGCAATCAGGGTCTTGGAGGCATGTCTCGTACCTTCACCGACTCACCCGTTATTTTTACTTTTTCCTTAGCCTTATATGAAAATTATTAATTATGATAGCTTAGCCATTAATCATTTGTATCTTTACACTAGGGCTACTCTGTGTTCAACTAAGCATTTAACTGTTTTAAAATTTATACCACTGGCTGATATATTTAGTATTCCACTTTTCTAACAGATGGCCCCGCTACGGTAGTCAACTATGGACAGTGGAGTTGACACTTCCTTTCACAAACACCTGTGCTGCGCTACAATTTATCAACTTACTTAACCGATTACTGCAATTTACCAAAATGGGTATTAGAAGAGCTTCTTTTATTTAATGTAATGAACTAGCCTCATACTGCAATTTATAGAAAATTCTTAAACATTTATTCCATGTATTGCATTTGATGTCCGAACAAATTTTTCTTTTACTCTTCCCATTACATTTCCAGTGACTGGATCTGATCGTGTACTATCTTAAGTCTTGTTGTGTAATATAGAGGATTGAGTAACTAATTTGTTATTGTTACTCCTATTACGTGTTGGAACTGGACTAGCCCATAGCGGAAGTTATGAGTGAATTTCAATTTTTTTTACCCTATTGGATCTTTTATTGGGCATATGAAGTCTAACTGAATACATTTATAAATTTCATTTAAATAAAATCATTTATTTTATTTAAATTCAAATATATTAAGATATGAAATTAAGTTTATTTGATTTAGTTTATATATAAATGTATCATATACATATATGTGTGAGTGTATGTGTAACATAATAATCCGTAAAAGGTATAATATGTCCATATGTAGATGTTGGGATTTACATCGCATCAGACATATTAGCTCATTTTGTACGTCATGTATGTTGTCCAAATATGTGCATGTATATGTGTTACAATACACACACACACACATACATACACACATATGTATGTATAAATATATTATATATAATAAACGAACATAAAACATTTATACATAGATAAATATATATATATAGAAAGAGAGAGAACAATTATTAAAAATTATTTATAATTCCAAATTAACTTAGTTTTGCAAACATAATAATTTTAGTATTTTAATTTGTATATATTATGAATAAAATAATATTTTCATCCATAAATAATTAACATAAAATAATCTATTGATGAAAATTCAAATTTTACAATTTTGGAAAATCTAGGATCATAAAATAGAGCTTAAAAATCTGTAGATATTTCAAAGTTGAATTATTATTTTAAAAGCAAATACATTGATTTCAGCAATAATTATTTAATATAAAATAATATATTATGAAAAATTAAAATTTTAAAATTTTAGAAATTCTAGGATCATGAATGAAAAGTTATGAAAATTTTTGAAGAAATTTTCAATTAAATTATTATTTTTAATAAATCATAAACAGTTTTTCCGAAATAATATTAAAAATAATAAACTTTATCGAAAAATTCCTAAATTTTTTTCTATATGTTACTGAAATGTAATATTTTAAAAAAATATAAAATTGAACTTTTAATGTAATAATTATTTTATATATAATAAACAATTCAAAATTCAAAAAATGTTAATTTAAAAATATGAATATATGTATGATAATTAATTTTTGAATTTATAAATTCATATTATATATAAATAAGTGTACTAAATTTTTTAAATCGTATATATATATATCTTATATATGCATTTATTCTATAATGAGAGAGAAATATACACTAATATATATATATATATATATATATATATATTAATAAATATATATAAAACAATTATTAATGACAAAAATTGATTTTGTACAGTAAACAACATTTGTCTATACATAAATCAAATAGCATAATAAATAAATTATGCACATAACCAAACTGATTTGTGACAACCACATCTAATTACAAAAATCTCACCTAACTAAACATATAGTAGCAATATATTTAAACATATATGAAATTGCTCATTATAGGATCATAGAATATAATTTAATTATTGTAATATGAATTAAAATTACCAACTTAATTATGCCTTTGAATCCATGTTGAAGCAATGACTTCCCTTCCTTTTACTGTTCTTGATTCGTCAGATTGTAAGTCTGGAATCACCGATCTCTAACTATTGAATAGTATTATTTTAATTTGAAATATATTTGAGAATTTTGAAGTGGATTGAGAGCTATGTTTTAACCAGCAATGTAGAAGGCAATGGCGGCCAAAAAGGTTAGTGATTGTTTATATATATATATATATATATGGTTGTATTAGAGAGAAACGAGGAAAACACTACAAGAACTACAGTATATTCCGACAACCCTTACCGACAGCCGCCGACGATAAATTACCGAAAGCTTCCAACGGCTAATGTTTTCTGGACTTTGCTACGATTAAAATAATTAGCCGTCGCTAACCGTTGGAAAATTTCCATTTGCGGCCGTTGATAGCCGTTAGAAAATCACGACTATCTTCTTCCTCGGGCCGAACCAGAAACATTTCATTACTCCCCCAACTCACAAACCCTCCTCCACCATTTCCCCCTCCAGCTCCAAGCAACGAATTTCTGTCAAAATCAACTCCAACTTCATTAAATCGAAATCTCATCTCCTTCAAGCCCCTAATCTCCTCTATTTTAGGTATTATCCATAAACCTTAATTTAATGAATTTGTTAATTTAGGGTTAATTTGTTAGTTTAATTGTTTATATTGTCTCATTGATTGTGTAGTATAGTTTATTGAATGTTAATTATCATCCTATAAGTGTTGAATACTAACTTATTTAGTTTGTGCGATAAGAAATTAGTGTGCATTAGTTGAATAATTTAGTGCTTTTACGCGTTACTTGGGTTATTTAGTGTGGATGAGCATAATTTAGTTTATGCATTTTCTAAAACGTCAAAAACGGTAATTAATTTTATATACGTACGGTTAGTTAATTAAAGTTTTAAACTGTGCGTATGTGATAAACCATCGTATATGGTAGTTTAACTTAAGTTAAATGTTAATCAATTTAATGTAAACGACGAAAGCCAATTTTTTTTAAAATATAAAATATGTAATATACTTTATTCTTAAAACCCTTAGAGTGTTTTTTGGCCCCGTCTGATAAGTATTGTATATGATCATTATGTGGGTATTCATTTTTTGACAGAACGGACATCTATATTCATCATATACAATATTTGTTGGATTTGTCCCTGTATTGGACAACTTACAAACATAGTAACGTAATTATATCTCGTAAATCATTTCATTTTAAACGGTTCACAAAATATCGACAGTGCTTCCTTTATGTTTCATGTGTACACGTAATCGTGTATGACTCAGGGAACAAAAGGGAAGTGCTACCAAAATTTTGTTGAATCGTTTAAAATGAAATGATTTACAAGATGTAATTACGTTATTGTGTTTGTAATGGGAAGTAGGATGACCCAGCAACAAAGTGTCAATGATCAATTAATATAAAACATTAAATTGTAAAATTGTAAAATTGTATTGAAAAATAAATTGTGAATGTGGTTTTCATTTATATCATATTTTTTAATTATAGTAGGAGAGATGATGAATTATTTTACGGATCGAAGCTGGATGTATCAACAACGAAGGAAAATTGGAGGCTCAATAAGTGAACATTTTAATAATGGTGTACACGTATTTATTGATTTTACTTTAAGTAATAATGGAAACGGCAAAGAAATCCGTTGTCCATGTAGTAGGTGTAAATTGTTGAAGCATTTGATACCAGAAATGGTTAGAGTTCATTTGCGTCAGTACAGTTTCGTGTCGAACTATTTGTTATGGGATCAGCACGGTGAACTTGTAGCACCTAATCCTATACGGTTAAAGGATGTAGTGAGTAATGAAATTGTTACGACGAATCTCGTAGAACATATGGTTGAAGATGCAGCACGTTCAATGTTCCCTACTGCACAGTTTGTTGATGACGATGTTAATGTTGATGAAGAACCAAATATTGGAGCAAATTTTTTTTCTGATTTATTGGATTCCGTGAAAAAACCCCTTTGGGAAGGTTGTACAAGCGACATCCTATTATCAGTAACTGCAGAATACATTGTGATGAAATCTAAATACAACCTCACAGAAGCTGGATTTACAGCTGTTGTACAAGCTGCGAAGTGGCATATGCCTCCCGACAACTTAATGTGCGAAAATCATTATGTCGGCTTTTGGTTTACCGTATCAAAAAATAGATACATGTTTAAATGGTTGCTTGTTGTTTTGGAAAAAAGATATCAATCTTAGGAATTGTAAAATATGTAATCAGGAAAGGTATAAACCAAGAAAGAAGAAGGGAAAGGAAGTCCCGTATAAATGTATTCATTATTTACCTATTACTCCTAGGCTTCAAAGGTTATATACATCTTCTATAACTGCGCATCATATGAGATGGCATAGTGTTAGAACACAGGAAGAAAGTACGTTAACACACCCAGCTGATGGGGAAGCATGGAAGCATTTTGATCAGAAATATCCTGATTTTGCAGCGGAGAACCGTAATGTTAGACTTGGTTTATGTACGGATGGATTTTCACCATTTTCTCAACTTGGTTCTAAATATTCATCTTGGCCTATAATCGTTACACCTTATAACTTACCTCCATGGATGTGTATGAAAACTTCATATATGTTTCTCACAATTGTCGTCCTCGGCCCTGATGATCCGACACAAGGAATCGATGTTTATTTACAGCCGTTGATTGAAGAGTTGAAAACATTGTGGTACGAAGGAGTTGAAACATATGACTTTTCAAAAAAAAAAGAATTTTGTATGTTTGCTTCTCTATTGTGGACTATTAGCAATTTTCCTATGTATGCCATGCTTTCAGGTTGGAGTATGGTCGGTCGCCTAGCTTGTCCTTATTGCATGGAGGAAACACGAGCATTTTCTTTACCGCATGGAAGGAAAATTTCGTGGTTTGATTGTCATCGGTGTTTTCTCCATATTAATCATCCTTTTAGAAGAGACAAATTTTTCTTTACAGCTAATAGACACAAGCCCTTGCAACCACCAATGGTTTGGTCAAGCAAAGATATATATGAAATTGTAAAGGATTTTCCAAAGATACATGAGACCGAGAACAAATTGAAATTCAAGGTAAATCAACGATTCATAATTGGTGCAAACAAAGTATATTTTGGGAGTTGCCGTATTGGAAAAATCTACTACTTCGTCATAATATTGACATGATGCACAATGAGAAAAACATGTTTGACAACGTTTTTAATACAATTTTGAATGTTAAGGGGAAGACAAAGGATGATTTGAAATCAAGATGCGATATCGAAGCGATATGTAATCGCCCTGAATTTCATATCAAGCCAAATCACACAAAAAACCAAAAGCATGCTATGAGCTAGACAATAACCAAGTTAAAATACTTTTAAAATGGGTGGAAGGATTAAGATTTCCTGACGGTATTTCTTCCAATATTCGTAGATGTGTCGACTATAAGAACAACATAATTAGTGGGATGAAAAGCCATGATTGTCATATTATGATGAAATTTTTTTTACCCGTTGCTTTTAAAGAACTGTTGCCCATAAAAGTTTGGACGGTTGTAACAGAACTTAGTTTGTTTTATAAGGAGCTTTGTTCTACTACATTAAAAGTTGATCGTCTACGAAAACTTGAGGAAGAAATCCCCATACTGCTCTGCAAACTAGAGAAAATATTTCCTCCAGATTTATTTAATGCAATGGAGCATTTACCTGTTCATCTTCCATCTGAAGCACGTCTTCGATGGCCTGTACAATATGGATGGATGTATCCATTCGAGAGGTATTAATATTTAGTACGTTAAATATTAATTTAATTCATGTGTAAATAAATTTTAATTTGGAATAATTCTTAATAGGTACTTAAATCATCTAAAGAAAAAAGTGAGACAGAAAGCACGAGTTGAAGGTTCGATTTGCAAATCATATATCGAAGAAGAAGCTTCGTATTTTCTCTCTCATTATTTTAGTGATTATGTGAACTTATCGTTTGAAAGTGCTATGCGTAATGATGAAGGCATTGATCAAGATGATTGTCATGCGAGTTTATTTATTTTTAAAAAACATGGTCGACCTGTTGGTAAATGTGTGGAATTATGGTTGGACGATAGAGATTACCATGTAGCACATGCATATATTCTTCTCAATTGTGCTGAAGTTGCACCATTTGTTAGGTAATGCACATATATTCTTCTTAATGCATTATATCATCTACATATACGTATATATACATATGCACACATGTGTGTTAATTATAATGCAATATTCTTCTATAATTGCAGTGTTTATGAATCACAACATCCAAATGGCGATATCGGCAAAGATTTCGCTACTTGGTTTTCAAATTACGTTTACGACACGGCAAACTGTGTGGTCGACGAAGGATTGAAACATTTAGCTATGGGACCAAAAAGGAAAGTCAAGACCTATCCAATATTTTTCATTAATGGATATAAATTTAACACCAAAGAATACGGTGCTGAAAAATTAACTAACAATACCGGTGTATTTGTTAAAGGTAGTGATGATCCAAATGATCATGTAAATGATTTTTATGACGTGTTAACCCACGTTTTGCAATTGACATATTTCACAAGACCTGCAGAAGAAGTTTTTTTGTTTAAATGCAACTGGTTCAACAACATTCCAGGTTCTAGAATCAACATGCACCCAAAGTATAATCTTATAGAAATAAAGCATACCTCGCGTTATTATAAGTACGATCCTTTTATTCTTGCCAAACAAGCTCTTCAAGTTTATTACGCTCCGTACCCATCTTTATGAAGAGATAAAGCAGATTACTCGGCTGTTTTTAAAACAAAGGCAAGATTTACATTTGATGGACATAATATTCCAGACGAATAAGCTTATCAAGTAGATATCGAGGAAAATACTGGAATAATAATAACAGACGATCAAATTGATTTTGGACCTCTGAACGATGAATTAAATGCATTAATAGAAGCATTTGAGACTACAGAGGAACAAAACATAGAGTACGAAACGGGGTCTGAATCAGAAAACGACGAGGACTGATTAATAATCTACATATCGGGAGAAGGTAATTTCTGTGTTTATTTATCTTACATTTTCTCACTAAAAATGCTGTGTTCTGCTAATGATATGTTTAGTCATAATCTGTTTCACATAATCGTTTTATGTTTCTGCCATAATGTATGTTTCACTTAATTAAATGATACATTTCTCATATATGATATGTCTGTAGCATGTGCTGTATATACATGTCGTTTTTCCGTAGACGCAGCTCATCCCATACAGGATCTCCCTCTTCTTCTCAGAGAGGGACGGGTGCGCCTCCAGCTGATGATTTCTCTGGCCCATCACATGAGTCAGCTCTTCCTGCGGTCTGGTTGCAGGCTAAAGCTGATGGATCGTAAGTATTAAATTTATTTCAGTGTTAACAATATTTTTCTGTATACAATCTATTATATATTAGTCTTGCTTTATTAAATGCTTGTTTCTTTTTGACATAGTGGCTTCGAGCTTGAGCCATCAGCCACAGTGCTCTCCATATCCAAACAGGCATATAAATGCAGGATGACTGCCTGCTAGCCTAAATGGAGCAAGATACTGGATAACGTCCGTGAGAGCATTTGGCCGGACTTTCTGGTAAGTGTAAATTTATATTCCGCACTTTCTCTTTAATCATAGATCACTTTATATATAGTAGACTATTTTATAAAAATGTATAACTTTCATTTTCTAAATGTGAAGGGTTCGGTCAACCTACAAGAGACCGATGTATCCCTGGTGCAGCGGCATTGGAATAGCAAAATCGTCAAAAATTATAGGGATACAGTATCCGCTATGAGTGCTAGCGTTTGGGAGGCCCGGGTCGCATGGTGGGGCAATGAGGAGTTCCAGGTAAGTTTACCACATATTAATTACTTTAAATTGTTGCGTGTATTTAATATATAATTTAGAACTGTAATGTTATTTCCAATTGAAATTTGCAGAGGGAGTCAGATAGGAACTCCACAAACAGAAATAAGAATCCCGTCACACATCGCGGTGGTTCCAAGTCGTTCCAGCATCATCGCGAGGATTTGGTAAATTTTTATATTCACATTTTTATATTTTAAGTTATAAGTTGTTAATAGATAGTTAATAAAACTATATATATATATTCATATTTCAGGAAAGAGCGCGAGGATGTGCTGTTTCGTATTGGGATGTTTTTGCTCATACTCATGCCCTGAAACAGACCGACGATTCGGGCTCAGTCATATACTCATGGAAGTATGATGATAAAGCGACTGCTGCCTATGTAAGTATATTATAATTAAGTTAAAAGTCATCAGTTAATTAAGTACACATTTATAGATATAATAATTAGTGTTATTTATACCAGTGACCATTTCAACTTTTTGTCAATTAGTATAGCGATTAGTCTACTAAATTGTATTTTGTATTTTGCATTACAGCAAAAGTTTCAGGAAGCACGGGCACAACTGCTGGCTTAGACAGGACGGGATGAGTTGACAGCTGATGAGGAGGACGCTATTTTTGAGTCTGTCATGGATCCACCATCCCGCAGCGGGCGCTATGGATTTGGGAACCAAGCGGTAATTTTCAGAAAATAAACTAAATTCAAATATTGCATATTTTTCAATTAAAGTTATGTAAATTACGTTTATGATGTTGGAGGCAGTATAAAAATTTATTTATATTCGCAGGCTAGGACAACGCAGAAGGCGTATAAGATGGCTCAAGACAAAGAAGAAATTGCAGAGCTACGAGCCCAAATCGCCGAGCTGTGGGAGCATGATCACCATCGTGCTGCGCAGATGGAGCAGCTAAACCAACGCTTGGCGGAGTATATGGAGCAGCATGGGAGGTTTCCTTCGCCGAGCAGTTCTGCAGCGGATGATGGTCAGTGATGCTAGGTATGTTCTATTATGTTTTTTTGTCTATATATATGCGCTTCAAGTGGGTGAGGATGTGTTTGATACATTTTGATGGATTGTATATTATTTTATGTGGATTTGGATGTTGAGTTTGTGGATTATGTTGGATTTGCATATGGAATTTATGGATGGAATATTATGAATGCTTATCTATATGATTATTGGTTTATATATGCTCGAAAAGGAGCTGTTATTAGTATTAATGGATGTGGGGTGGCTGGAAGGCAGCATGTTCAAATTCATAAAAAAAAATTACCTAGATTACCGACGGCTTATAACAGTTTTCGACGGCCTATAGGTCATAATTTTACAACGGCTTACAATGACAAACTCCGACCATTTCCGACGGCCCGGGACGGCTATTTGGTTTTTCAGGATTGCCACGTGGCCATTTTGGCCATTGGAAACGGTCGGAGATTGTCGCTGGAGGCCGTCAGAAAAGTGCCGTTGGTGCCGTTTGTGCCGTTGGAAATCGTTACTAAACGAGATTCGTATTCTAATGGCTCTACCTACGGTTTCTGACGGCCTTCCAACGGGCGCCGACGGCTTTGGGCCATCGGAAACCAGTGTTGTTCTTGTAGTGAAACCTTTTTACCCATTCTTACTTTATCTCAACCCATTATCTCCAAGCCAATTCCCTATGTTTTAGTCATCCCTAGACCTTCCCAAAACCGAAATTTTGCAGCCCTAATGATAGGCCTTAAACCCATCTAAGCCCAAGCCAAAATACTATGCAATTAAATCTAATTTAATCGTTTGTCGATATTGTATATCGATCGATATATTTATAACTGTTATAAATATATATAACATTATTTATTTCTCAAATCATATTCAAATTTTATAATTAATATTTCATAAATATTAATTAATTTAATTAATTTATAACAATTATAAACTAATTAAATCGTTCGGTCTTAAGGAAATTCATCATTTCGGCTGTGTAACTCTTGGGTGTAAATTTGATCAGCGATTAACATCAAACTATTCTAATGTTAACGTTCATACGTCACTTAGCAGGTGGTGTGACATTATGGCCAAATTTATCGCTTACTCGTTTTCGGTAAAATCCAATTTTAGTTTAATAAGCGTTACCCGGTTGTGACATTTGTTTACACCAATTCTCTTCGTCAAAACTATATCACTTTGGACTTATGGAATTTGGTAATGGTCAAAATTTCAACCTCGTCCACATTCAACTTTATACTCTAAATACAAAGTCCTTGGTTTAATGATAACAATTATTATTAACCGAAATGCTCTTGCCAGAGACTTTGACTTTGAGTTGACTGTGATACTAACCGTATATAACTGAGGACACGAATCCTCTCTTGAATAGTGCTTCACTTCCAATACTTCCACTCGATCCAACTATAGTCACTCGATGGACGCCATGCCATGATTTGGCTACAATTAAAGCGGAGCTTTCATATTGAAGATCCACAGTATTCTCAAGTCGAGAGAACTGTGTTAATCAGTCACATCGATATTTTCTGTTTGACCTTAGTTATATTAACCAACAGAAAACTATCGAGTGAGCCGTTCCATAGTTATCCAATAACTATTAGTACGTAACCCCTACGTGCCCCTAGCAGTCATGAGTAATACACTGCCTAACATTTGGAGAGCGTTACGTACTCCAGTCTCAACGGATACATCGATATCCAGTCTCGATGCATCTTGGCTAGAAACATTTTAAATGGTATATTTGTTTCGTTGTGATAAATTACTCACGGTTACAACACTTTGTAACTATTATCATAAAATATATCATTTATGGATTTTTCTATTAAATATACTTTTAATCAAGTTAATTAATTAATATAATCATATTATATCAAGTATATAATAAGAAGAAATTACCTTTTATTTCGAACAAGATTGGTCATATATGTAACAAATTACATAATTGCCCCTAGGGCATACCTCTAACTCTATCATTACGGTCCTATGTAATAATCTTACTACTGATGCTACCATTTTGTAATTTTAGGGCAGAATTAAATTGTACCCAGTTTAAGTGATTTTTTAAAACAAACTGGGTGTATGTCATTGCCACCTTACCTTGTTCTCATGCTTAAATAAAAGGGACAGTTTGACATAGGTCCCTAATAAGTTTCGAAATACACAAAAACTCCAGTAAAAAAAAGTTTGTAGTCCCTAGAATTAAGTTACTGGCATACACTTATGCAATTATTCAGTGAATAATTGCATAACTGTACGCAATTACTTAGTAAACTACTAGAAAGGCTTCAAAAAGCGACATAGCCTAGCGACGGCTAAAAAAAGCGACCGTTGCTAGCCGTCGCTTATCGCGGTAAATAACTTACAGCCGAGAGAAAACAGTTTCATTCTTCCTCTCCCCAATCTGCTCCCAAATCCCCTCAAATCCACCACCAGCCGCCGCCCTCCGTCGCCAGGAGCCGTCGCAACCTTCCGTCGCTAATTTCAACCTCTCCAAACTTGCCGGTATCTCCTATTTTCCATTATCTTTGTTTAATTTAGGTTTAAATTAAATTAGTTGATGATTTAGGGATTTGGAATTGGATGATTTAGGGGTTTGGAAATGATGAATATATGTTATTAGTTTATGGTATATAGTTTATTTTTTGAATTGGGTATATAATGGTAAACCTAATTTAGAAAATTAGTTGATTATGTGTTTGAAAATGGTTATTATTGCGTAATAGGTGATGATAATTAGTGTTGATTTGGTGGTATTAATTAGTGAATTTATTGTTTACTATGTTGTTAAAAATTATGGCTAATTTAAAATCCAAAAAATAGTCCATGATTATTGAATAATATGTTTATTAATAAGTTTACGAGAATGTTTGTTATACTGTTGTAAGTGCTAACTACTTATTTAGTTCACAAAATTGTTAATTAAAATTAATGTAGTTAAACAAAAGTTAAAATATGTTTTAAAATTTTAGATTTAATTAATAAATATTTAAATAGTTAAATGAATTATAAAATAGTTTTTGTAGTTGTTAAAATAGTAACTCATAGTTCCATTTGTGAGATAAATCATATTTTTCGAGTTACTGATAGTTCCCATGGATTTTGATTCATAATTAAACGAATTCTATTTGGCTACATTACTAAAAAAAATTTAAGATCATTATTTCACTACAGACCGCTAATACTTCAATATTAATAATTTTTAATTTGTGCTTTATTTATGTGAAACCCTTAGAGAATTTTTGGCCCCGTCTGACAAGTGTTGTATATGATCGTTATATGGATATTCGTTTTTCCACAGAACGGACATCTATATTCATCTGATACAACATTTGTTGGATTTGTCATAGTATTTGGACAAGTTACAAACATAATAAAGTAATCATATTTTATAAATCATTTCAGTTTAAACGGTTCAGAAAATTTCGATGGCACTTCCTTTTTTCCCTGTGTACACGCATTTGTGTACGATACAGGGAATAAAGGGAAGTGCTGCCGAAATTTTTTAGAATCGTTTAACCTAAAATGATTTATAAAATATGATTACGTTATTGTGTTTGTAATGGGAAGTAGGATAACCGGCCGTCAAAGTAAAAAACAATAAACTTAAGAATTGAAATTTTGAATGCAGTATTTAGTTGAATTTGTTAAAATAGTAAAGGGTTATACATGAATTTTTACAAGACTTTAATATGAAGTGTGTTATTAAATCTTCTAACCTACATTTTATAAATCAGGAAATATGTTCGATTATTTTCTCGATCGTAGTTGGATGTATGAACCTCAAAAAGGTATGAAAGGATCAATAAAAGAACATTTCTGTAACGGTGTACATGTATTTATTAGATTTGCTCAATCTAATAATTGAAATAACGTAGACATTCGTTGTCCGTGTAGTAAGTGCAAACATCCGAAGCATTGGAAACCAGATGTAGTAGAAGTACATTTGTACAAATTTGGTTTTGTGCCGAATTATTACTTATGGGATCATCATGGAGAACTTGTTCAACCTACACCTAATCCTGTAGTGTTAGAGAACGATAATACTATGACCAATCCTATAGAAAACATGGTGCAAGATGCTGCACGATCAATGTTTCCTACCTTTGACCAAGGTGATGATGGGAACAAAAATGTTGACAAAGAGCCGACCGCAGAAGCTAATTTTTTTTATGATTTATTGGATTCTGCTAAGAGGCCATTGTGGGATGGATGTACAAGCGGAACCGAATTATCTGTAACTGCCGAATACATCACTATGAAATCGAAATTTAATCTTACAGAAGCTGCATTTACAGCAGTTGTACAAACTGCAAAACGACACATGCCACTTAATAATTGGATGTGTGATAGTCATTATAAAATAAAAAAAACTTATGTCTGCTTTTGGATTGCCGTACCAGAAGATAGATACATGTGTAAAAGGTTGCATGTTGTATTAGAAAGAAGACGCTCATCTTACTAAATGCAGAATATGTAACGAGGAAAGATACAAACCAAGAAAAAAGAAAGGAAAAGAAGTTCCATATAAGAGGATGCATTATTTACCCATCACTCCCAGACTTCAACGGTTATATGCATCTTCTGCTACCAGCATGTCATATGAGATGACACAGTGTGAGAACACCAGAAGAAGGAACTTTGATACATCCATCTGATGGAGAAGCATGGAAACATTTCGATAAGACTTATCCTGAATTTGCGGCAGAGAGCCGTAATGTTAGGCTTGGCTTATGTACGGATGGATTTTCGCCATTTTCTCAGTTTGGTAGTAAATATTCATCATGGCCTATTATTATTACTCCTTATAATTTACCTCCATGGATGTGTATGAAAACTCCATATATGTTTCTAACGGTTGTCGTCCCCGGTCCCGATGATCCGACACAAGGAATTGATGTTTATCAACAACCACTAATCGACGAGTTGAAAACACTGTGGCATGAAGGAGTTGAAACGTACGACTTTTCGAGAAAAAGGAATTTTCGTATGTTTGCTTCTTTATTATGGACTATTAGTGATTTTCCCGCGTATGGCATGCTTTCAGGTTGGAGCACATCTGGACGTCTAGCTTGTCCTTATTGTATGGATGAAACACGAGCATTTTCATTAAAGTATGGAAAGAAAATTTATTGGTTTGACTGTCATCGGTGTTTTCTACATCAATCATAAATTTAGAACGGATAAAAAGAACTTTAAAGCTAACAGAGTAGAGAGTATGCTACCACCTAAGGTTTGGACAAGTGAAGAGGTATATGAAATTGTAAAAGACTACCCAAAGATACATGAAACTAGGGTACAGGTTGAAATTCCAGGTAAATCAGACATTCATAACTGGTGCAAGCAAAGTATATTCTGGGAGTTACCGTACTGGAAAAATCTCCTACTCCGACATAACATTGACGTCATGCACAACGAAAAAAACATGTTTGACAACGTGTTTAATACAATTTTGAATGTGAAGGGGAAAACCAAGGACGATGCGAATTCAAGACGTGATATATTACACTTCTGTAAGTGGCCCGAACTTCAATTATACGACGATAATAAGAAACCCAAAGCATGCTATGAGCTAGACAACAAGCAAGTAAAACTCGTTCTAAAGTGGGTGGAAGGACTTAGATGTCCTGATGGGATTTCTTCTAACCTCCGTAGATGTGTTGACTTTAAAAACAGCAAATTGAGTGGGATGAAAAGTCACGATTGCCACATTATGATGGAGTATTTTTTTCCCGTGATTTTCAAAGAACTGCTGCCTGCAAAAATATGGAGTGTTATAACAGAATTAAGTATGTTTTATAAACAGCTTTGTTCTACGACGTTAAAGGTAGATCGTATACGTAAACTTGAAGCAGAAATCCCTGTACTTCTATGCAAACTGGAGAAAATATTTCCGCGTGGTTTTTTTAATGTAATGGAGCATTTACCTGTTCATCTTCCATCTGAAGCACTCCTTCGTGGTCCTGTGCAATATGGATGGATGTATCCATTTGAGAGGCAATTTAATTAATTTCGGTTTTTGTACCACCATATAAATTTAATTAATTTTGTTATAGGTACCTGAATCATTTGAAGAAAAAAATTAGACAAAAAGCACGAGTAGAAGGTTCGATTTGCAAATCGTACCTTGAAGAAGAAGCTTCATTTTTTTTCTCACATTACTTTAGTAACGATGTGAACTTATCGTTCGTAAGTGTTCCCCGTAATGAAGAAACTATTGAGCAGTATTCTTCTCAAACAATGTTATCTATTTTTAGACAACATGGAAGACCTGCTGGAAAATGTGTGGAAATATGTTTAGATGATAGAGATTACCATGTGGCACACACATATGTTCTTCTAAATTGTGCTGAAGTTGCACCATTTGTCAGGTAATTATGAATTCATATATAATTCAATTATACATGTATATATTAATTATAAAGGAATATAATACATATTTGCAGCATATACGAATCACAACATCCATCTGGCGATCTCAGTAAACAATTTGCTGGATGGTTTTCAAACTACGTTCATGATACATAAAACTGTGTTGTTGACGAAGGATTACGACATCTTGCTATCGGACCAAAACAAAATGTCAAGACTTATCCAATATTCTTCGTCAATGGATTTAAATTCAACACAAAAGATTACGGGGCTGAAAAATTAACATATAACAGTGGTGTATTTTTCAAAGGAAGTGATGATCCAGAAGAGCATATAAATTTTTTTTACAGCATCTTAACACAAGTTTTAGAGTTGACATATTATATACAACCTGCAGAGAAAGTTGTTTTATTCAAATGCAACTGGTTTAGCAATGTTCCTGGCTCTGGAATTAACATGCACAAAGATTATAAGCTAATTGAAATAAGGCATACGTCGCATTACTATAAGTATGATCCTTTTGTATTAGCTAAGCAAGCTTTACAAGTTTATTTTGCTCCATATCCATCCTTAAAAAAAGATAAAGCAGACTGGTGGGCTATTTTTAAAACGAAGGCAAGATATACATTTGATGGAAATAATATTCCAGATGAAGCAACATACCAAGCGGATCTCGAGCCAAATACTAAAATAGTGATAACCAATGACATTAATGTAGGGTCGTTGACTGATGAATCGAATGTTTTAATAGATGCATTTGTAAGTACCGAAGAAAATGATATAGAGTACGAGACCGAGTCTGAATCAGAATATGACGAAGACTGATCATAAATGGCATCGCTTGTTGTGTAATTCTGAGCTATGTATTACAATAATGACTATGTTCTGTAATATTCTGAGCTATGTAATAATAATGATGACTATATATGATCTGTATCATTCTGAGTTATGCATTATTCTTTTCATGTACGCTTTTTTCGATGATTATGTGCAGAGTATGCTTATGTGATGATTACCACTTGATTAATAATTATGTGATGATTATGAGATGATTAATGATTATGTGATATTGATTGATGATTATGTGATGCTTATGTTATCAGTACTCTTTTCTAAGCAGTGTATGATATTATATTTATGTTTGTGCCAGATATGTCTGATAGGCGACGTAATCGACGTAGTACATCTCAGTCACCTTCACTTGGAGTAGGTCCGAGTAGCTCTGAGCCAGATCTCCGTCGAGTTGCGGAGATAGTTCCGAAAAGTGCTGGGTATGTATCAAACTTATTTGAATTATATTATATGAAATATATTGAATATATACGTCAACATTTCTACAGAGGGTTCGAGGTGGAGCCGTCCGATTTCATTTTACAAGTATCGAAGGAAGCATACAAGAGTAGGATGTCCGGGTGTTGGCCTTAGTGGGATAACATCCCAACACATATAAAAAACGCAATATGGGCTGATCTTATGGTAAGTACAACTTTGTAATATATAATTATGCCTTATATGAAACCAAAAACAATATGCCATCATGCCTTATGATATCAGTTTTATGTATTCTGTTCTGTTGATTGTTTTTTAATTATATAATCTCTTTTACATAACACGTATGATAATTCAATATGCAGACAGCTGTACGTGTGGATCCGCAGAATATAGATGTTTTTATAAATCATTGGAATAAAAAGATGCGGAAAAATTACAGAGAGACTTTGTCAAGGGCTAAGAGTTCAGGGAAAAAACCAAGTTGGATGGGGGATGATATTTGGGCTGGATTCCAACAATATTGGGAATTTGAAGCATTCAAAGTAAGTTATATTGTCACTATATTTTTACATTTAAATGTGTTGAATTATTTTACTTAATAGTGTGTATAAATTAATAGGAATTATCGACAAGAAACAAGACTAATAGGAACAAAAACCCCGCTTTACATCGTAGTGGCTCGAAATCCTTCCAACAACATAGGAGGGAATTGGTAAATAAATTAACCAATATTTATGTTATTGATGTATATATTTACTAGTGTCTCTTTACCATATATTCTATTCTTGTATATAATCTATTCTTGTATATACTCATGCAAATTATCAATATAATTTATTCTTGTATATATTCAGTGGGCAAAGTATGAAAGGGAGCCTACAACGGCTGAGGTTTTCAGAGTCACACATGCAGTGGAGCATATAGATGAGGATGGGAATGTTTCATATGACTGGTCGGACGACAAGGCTACTTCTATAATGGTAAATATGTTTATTTCTGTAATGAAAATATTTCATATTTGTTTATTTCACAGTAAATAAGTAAATTGTATAGCAATTGTGTCAAATATCTGTTCATAATTGTAGGAGAGATATAAAGCAGAGCATGCACGAGCGATACAAGAGAGTGGACGGGAGTCGCTTACGGTTGATGAGTCTAATCAGATATGGGATTCAATCATTGAACCGGCAAGTCGAAACAGGCGTTACAGTTTCGGCAATATGGTATGTACTCAACGTTTACACAGTAGAAACCTATATGCAATGAACTTCTTATTCACTTGAGTTTATTACCAATAACTTGAGTTTTCTTATTGTTATTGTATGCCATGAACTTCTTATTCACTTGAATTATTTCACAGGCTCTTAATTTCCAAAGGGCATATGGGAGATCCATAGATGAGGAAGAGATTGCTCGGATGCAAACACAATTGGATGAGCTCAATGATTGGCGGAAGAGTTAGTTGGCGACGCAGATAGATGAGCGTATTGCTGCCTTCTATCAGGAGCATGGGTCGATGCCCGAGGAAGGAGGTGTAGATGATGATGATGATGCTTAGTTGGTTTGTTTTGATGGGTACGCTTTATATATATATGTACATATTATGATGGGTTTGACATTTGGTACTTTGGATGTTGTGATTGATACTTAGTGTTTTGGTGGATTCGGTATTTTGGTTGTTGTGATTGATGTGATTTGGTTTGGTGGATTTTTATATTTGGTTATGTTGATTTTGTTAATATATGTTGGAATATGCAATATTTGATGATTTGGTTGTGTTGATATTGATTATATGGTATGATGGAATGGTATTATATGTGTGGAATGATAAAATTATATTATTTGGATTGATTGAGATTGAGGGTTGAAGGTGTTGTAATGTGTAGAAATATATTCCAGATTTGCAACGGCTCGCGACGGCTAGCGACGGCCATTTGGTCAAATATAGCGACGGTAAGCGATGGCTAGGAACGGCTATATTGCAACGCTTTGTAACGGTTTGCATCAACAACCCGGAAAACCAACAACCCCAACGGTTGCTGCCACGTGGACACTTAGCCGTTGCAAAAAGAACAACGGAGTCGTCGCTAAGGCCGTCGCTTTCTTCAGTTGAAACGAGATATTTTACAACGGCTATTAACGACGGCTAGCAACGGCCGTCAACGGCTATTAGCCGTCGCAAAACAGTGCTTCTTTTGTAGTGGTAACTTAATTCTAGGGACCTAATTTACATACTTTTTTTATTGAGTTTTTTGTGTATTTTGAAACTTATTAGGGACCTGAGCCTAATATTCACTAAATAAAAATGTGCATAACTCACTTTCATTTTTTTGCTTGAATTATCCACTATTTTATTTCTAACAAAGATATACATAGCTTTTTTCAACTTTTTTAACGCCTACATATTTCAAGCCGCCTTATAAGCTAGCTAGATTATCAAATTCTTGGTTTTCACGTATTATTCATCTTCATTATTTTTATGTTTTTGTCACTTGTTGCTGCCTATTTCTTTATTTATGCTATTCTTTGAAGGTAAAAGGAAAATTTTCCTTTGCATGATTCTAATGGTTCTGTAACTACATGTTCAATTGAGTGGCAACTCAAATCAATAGTTTTTTTTACATCCACACAGAACAATTTTTAGTTTATCTTTGCCGACAACTATGTTTAAATAACAAAATATAAATACCAAAATTTCTACTTACCTTTACCCATAAGAAGACAACGGTTTTGCAAACGAATCTACCTATTTGGATCATTAGCTATCATTCAGTACATTTTGTTGTTTTATTTCTTTCGCCTAAGCTTCTTTTTCCAAAAAATGGTTATGCTGCACCAATTTTTGGTCATGTTGAACTTAAGTTTCTAGTACAAAACAAATAATTTTCATTCATATTTGAATTTTATTTACGAAAATTACCCGGCCTGAAATTTTGGAGGTCACCAAATGGGTACAAACAAAAATGGCATGAATTTACTATTAAATTTATGGCATTAATTATTCTTAAAAGCGTAATGAACGGTAATTTATTTTAGATATGTTAAATTTACGTTATGGAATGAATTACCCTTGAAAGCTTGATGAACAGTAATTTGTTTTCAGTTATGTTAAATTTAAGTTATGGCAGGAATTGCTTTTGAAAGCTACAATTTAAGTTCATTGTTAATTTTCTAAATTTCCGGTTATGTTAAATTTAAGTTCGCTTCTAAATTTGTAAGATACTAGGATAATTATCTTATTTTGGTTCTGGAGGTTACCAAAAGGGGACAAATAAATATGGCATGAATTACTGTTGAAACCTTAATGAGTAGCATTTTATTTTTAGTTAAATGTTGGACACATTGATTAGTATAATTTTTGAAGTTGCATAATTTTATAGCATTGATTAGTTTGATTTGCATTAATTTATTTTACAACAAACAGAGGGTCTGCATTAACTTCTTTTACATTTTGTTTCTCCAAATAAATGACTTCTTGAATTATTATGCAGCTACTGAATGGTAGTTCTTGAATAATCTCCCGCAAGTTGGATGCTTCAGTAGCAGAAAGATAGATGTGGCACCATGGTGCTATATTGCTAATCCAAGTATGGCAATATTTGATGTTTACTTGTGTTTGTTTTGAACCTGGTATTTAAGACGAAATTCGATTATACAGTATAAAATTCAAATCTTGGTAATAAATATATTGTTTTTTTCCTTTAAAAATCATTTAGTGTTTATTAGTTTACTTTTGATAACTTAGTTTCTTTAACTGACTTTTTTCGTGTTGTATATGGATTTCATACGTTATGGTCAAGATTAGTGGACTGAAATTCTTCTTTGTGACAATGTAATCCTCTTTACAAATTGAAATAATTCATTGGCGAATGTAGACAAACTGTGTGTGTATTCAATGCTGATCTCATGCGAACTCTAAAAATACTTTGATTTATACTATTGTTGTATATTAGAAACATGGAACAATGCTACACATTGAACTTAAATACATGTGTGCATGTCATCGTGTCATCTTTACAACTGATACGATATACAAATTACAACATAGAAGGATTATACACGTGTGCAAAACAATCTACAAAGATCGACATCACCACTAAATGTTAGAAATTTCCATATTCATGCATAGCTACCATTACACATAAACAAAAGCTTAATTTAGCTCATTTGATTTCTTAACAATTTCTATCTGTGAACACAAATAGCAGTAAAAGTGTCATTAAGAATAATGATTTTATATAATTTAAACAAGAATTAAACTCACTTTTCCCAGAAATTTGATTGTGCCAGACATTGCTTCGATACTAGATTTTAGATATGAAATCTGCAGATGACGACTAGATGTAATTCAACTGTCATGTAACTCGCCTGAACGATTAAAACGTTTAGCAAAATACATTAACTCAAAATAATTAGGTGTAAAATAATATATTTTAACTGTCCACGTCAGCATGCGTTCAAAATTGTATATGTTAACTGACTGTCATATATATGTGCTGCCATGGTCGTTTATGTGCAATGCATGAAGTTATACAAAATAAAAGGGACAAAACAAATATCACTAATATAAAAACTTTTATAAACTGTTATGTCATCTCAAATTTGTAAGTACCGTTCATACTCCTTGTGTGGACTCGGTGGTTTAGACATTCAAAATTATGTGATGACAATTTATAACCTCCAATTCATTTTTTCATAAGGCCCCGTTTGACTTGTAGTTTTTAGTTTTGTGTTTTCGTCTATACAAAAGCACGTTCGTTGTATGTATCGTTGAAAACAATCAATTTTGAAAAATGAAATTAACATGCAAAATAGAAAACAAGTTTATTTTGTTTTTCGTGTTTCGAGAGATAACAAAGCACGGAGAACAATCCGACTCCTTTGTTGTCCTTTGGTCGTCGCAATGGCTAAGAATTATAAATCTTCTTCTCTTATTTCTTATTATTTCTTAGTGCAAGTTGAAAACACAATTCTCAAAATACAAAATAAAACCAAACGGGCCTTAGTTATTTTTATAACTATTTCTTTAACTGGGTATAATAATTAGTCAGCCCTGTTTTACACGTTCAAAATATACGGACAAACGTTTTACTGATATAATAATTAGTCAGCCCTGTATTTCGTTCCTCCGCTAACCATTTCTTTAAGTGTAGTATGAATATAATGTTGTACAAACTTTACTATTGTATGGGTGACATCCACCATTACTTCTACTTTACTTCTTTCTACCCTTCTATTCATCTCAAACTGCTACTAAGCTTTCCAGGTAAACACTATATCTTCTTCCCTGCTTACCCTGTTGATTTTCTTTCATGTCTACATACTGACAATTTTTACGTCATACTACTGAAATAATGAACAATTGCTAAATATAACTGTTATGTTTTCTTTATAATGGACAATAATTTCCAATTGCTTTCTGACTTGGTCTACGGTACCAACTGGAACACGGTCAAGGTTCGAGTGGGAAGACTCTGGATTTTGGTCAGCCATAAGAAAAATGTGCCTTACTATCTAAACTTGCAACTTCTGGACAGAGAGGTAAGATCTCCATCCACATTTATGAATACCCAACCTATCTTTTCATTTACGTGTTTCTACGGACTGTCTTCTACAGGAAAATCAGAAAATGACAGTTGTACGTAAGCATAATTTGCATCGATTTGAAAATATGTTCGAGGAGCAGTCCGTATACGAGATACCCAGGTTCAACGCACAAGACTCTGATACATATTTTAAGGCTATTGATGAGCCATTAACTATTGTCATTAGGGTAGACACTCACGTAAGGAAGTTGCATGAAGATACAGACAACATTCCTCGCTACAAATTTGGGTTTGTGGACGATGACATACTTCCCTCTCGAATTAACAAGAAGGGTCGGCTTACGGGTTCGTCTACAATATTTTTGGTATCAAACTCTCTTAACTACCATTTGTCAACTCGAATAGTATCTAACCAATGTTTTAACCGGATTAGACGTAGGAGGCATGCTATTACCCATGTTCTTCAGATTACTAAGTAAGATGGAACTCAATCAGTCAAAACACAACTCCATCTTGAATTGACAAGGTTTTATACAACTGTCTGCCTATAATACAGTTTATCCAACATCGTTTTTAAAAAATATGTCCATCTTACTTATATATAATTTACGTTCCTTTATATGCTCAGTAGGAAATCATCGGTTGTATCTTGGTTTGAAAAAAAAATTGGTTGATGAGTCATTGCTTCAAACATACTCCTATCCAATACCAATAGTTGTTACATCTACCTCAGTTTCTGTTTATGGAGGTAAGTACATGCTTATTTAATTCCATTGATATAGTAATTATTAGTTCACTGCTACTGGTACTGTGATTATTACATATCTACTACCTTTAACTGCAGAATCGATAGTTTATGACTCCACTAAAGCAACCAAGATATACACTAATATAAAGTCTCCCTTGTCTATGAATATTTTGAGAGGTAATTGCTTAAACCTTAATTATACCCTTATTGCACTTACTTTATTAAATATATTTAAAAAAATTGTATGCTTTTAATTTCCACCCTCGGTACACAGTATGCCATCAACAAAAAACTGTTTTTTCTTAATGAAACTCCTTCTACTGATGAGAACGCTGATTTAGAAACAGTTCAGACTACTATAGCACATCTTCAAGAAGAGGTTAGAGCTGCAAATTGTCGGGTATAATTTTACCTTCTTCCAAACCCAACATTACGTTAATGATTACTATCACATTTGGTTGTTTATGTGATGTAGGTTAAATGACCAAAACACTATACCTGCCGTCTACATATTATTCCCCCCTATACCTTTTTAAACCATTATAAATTGTTAATTTTTATACCTTTTTGTTAAGTTGTATGTTAATTATTGGTAAACTTAAATTCTTTCTTTCGTTTTTCCTGTACTTTTGTTCTAACTACCTATTCCATTGGATCTTAACATTCGGTCCTTTTGGCTATTTGTTAATGTACCATCTTATATATCCAGGGAAAAAAATTATGTTGTTCACACTACGATCACTAAATCGAGGACCTCTTCGTCTTGGTTTTACATGTCATGTGTGATGTGTAAAAGCTCTGCACATCTCGAAGGAACACAATACGTATGTTCCAGATGCCACCAACGGTTGGTAAAAGAACCTCTTAATATGTTGATATCTCTTTACCTTAACCAAATTGTCATGATTATATATTTTAATTACCTATTCTTTCTCAGGTATCATTTGAACATCGATATTATTGATGGTACTACCTCATCTACTGTGACCGCGTTTGACAAAGATGCAGAGAAGCTTCTTGGTGTCAACGTGGATGAAATGATCAAAATATCAAAGATGGTTATACAAATTCACAAATTAATATTGTCCTCACTACTACATTTTCACCATGTTTTTTGTCCCCTTTACTAATTTTGTTTTTCTCTGCTTCAGGAAAACGGAGATAAAAAAGTGGAAACTATTTTTCAACAAGCAGTAGGAATAGACACTATTTTTGAATTCAGGCCGAACAACTACGAAATGAATAACAAAGATACCATCCTCACAGCTCGAACAATAACAAAGAAAACTATGTCTTCTCAATTATCTTCTTCAGCATCACAGGTATAATTTTCCCGTAATTATATGTGCAATGATATCTGACGGTAGTGAAATTGTTAAAAGACCTGAATTTTTTTCAATTTTTTCTTCTATGATTTGCATACCATATTTTAGACCACAACCTTGACTGCACAAAATACAAATGTTGATAATGGTGCAACCAATCCAACTGTACCACTCCAACGATATCTGATTGCAAAGGAAAGAAACTGGTAATAAAACATTTGAATATTCTAATTATATGGTTGAAGTTGTGTACTCAAATTGTTTACGTTCAACATTTTATTTAATTCAAACAAGTTGTTGATGATGTTCTTAATGAAAGTACTGAATGCAATCTTCCTTCATCAACTACAAAAAAAGGTGGAAGAAGAGAGATTTACATAGCTGTACGTCTGGTGACACACTTTGCTTTTACCAATTCTACATTTTATGTAGTTTTAATTTATTTTTATTTTCAACATATATTCCACCATCGACTTATTATTATAATACTGCACAAGCCCATATTAACCTTCCCCCGTCTATTATAGAACTTTCCCGATCTTTGTTTTTCCATAACTGTAATTGCTAATACGAAACTATACAATGGTACTAAACAACAATATTTCTTTTTAAAGGATGAAGAAAATGTTGGTAGTCGACTAGACTCTGTCCGCACTCAAGCTGGAGAAAAGCGCGGGAAGAAATAAATATAACTGCTCCGTACTCAAGTTGGAGAAAAGCGCAAGCCAAAAAATATATAATTCCACTGTCACATAATGAACTTGCTACTCTTCTTTTTATACTTAACATTCTATTTTTTCCTCTCTCTTCTGTATCACTATGTGCTCTGCTTTTGTCTTTTAATAACATTCATGTACCTGTTGCTACTCATTACGTAATTTGATGTTTTCATCTTTTACTTTGTACAATTTTCATTCACTTATATTTATTGGTTTTCCTACATGTTTTTATTGAAAAAAGGTACTTTATATATAAATAATGAGCATATACTTCCATAATATGCCTCGTTAAAACATTGCGATCCCCCTAACCTAAATGGGTGCCTTGCAAGGAAAAAGAGTACATATCATGTCCATATATTAACAATGCAACAACGAGTATGCTAGAAACCAAGTTGTCAAATAGATGGAGAAGTAAAACAAAGGAGCGACACACTCAAAACCATCCATACGAATAAATTGGGGCATATAAACAAAGAAAATTACAACAAATCCAATATAAGTGTTAAATCCATAGAGCTTAAAATAGGAAACAACATCCGGTCTTATAACCATCACTCATCGAAATGCAGGGGAGAGAAAACACAGCAGTTGCCTTTACTAAACTAATCAGATCTAAAAGCTTCTTCAATCCAGTAATAATGGCAGCAAGTTTTCCTCTCGAGAACTAAAGAGATATACAAATTAGCAGCAAATTGGAGGAAATTAACAACTACGAGGTCAAGGAGGGCGGCGCTCCAGCTTAGTTTCGATTTTAATTTCGAAATTGGACAAGATAAGTTCCAAATCTTTAATTATTTTCTACGAATCCAGTTTACTTTGAATTAAATTCCTACAGTCTTGAATTAAGAGAATGTTTCTAATTTGAACTGGCAACTCGATACGTTTGAAACTCTTAGAGTTTCATTCGCACCATATGTGCCAAATCATCGAAGTAAACGCAATGTTCCTGAAATGGTTAGATAGAGTATTACTGTTCTGATTTTGACACTTAATTTCCAATACTAGATTTATATCAAAAGAATTCCCGATGTTAATTCAAAGTTTATGCATCATTTCTTCTATAATTTTTCTAGAATATATGCAGTTAAAATATAGGTGGTCTCTGTCTTCGTCTAGATTTAAACAGAGAACACAGGATCGATCAATACCATTATTCCATCTGCTAATTCTGTCTTTAGTGTTCAACCTGTTTAATTTAGCCAGTAGAGAGCAAATCGACATTTTTGGAGTACAATTAATATCCCAAATAATACTGGACCACTTAAATTCTGCATGTTTTCTTCTAATATGATTCCAAGCTAAATTTAAATTAAATTGACTATTCTTGCTTGGAATCCAGAACCAGAAATCTTGTTGCATCTGATTATGTATTGTGATATTATGCACTAAATCTTGACATTGAGTAGGAACATAATCAAGAAGATTTTTCCATTCATTATCTTCTATATGAGTAGAAACTTTTCTATTATTACCACCATAGACAGACATGGAATTCCAACCATATTTTTCCACCAAGGAAGATCCATTGATCCATGGGTCTAGCCAAATATCCGCGTTCTCACCATTAACAATTTTCCTATCAATTAGACCTGTGCACCATTGCCTAGCTCTAAGCAGTAATTTCCAAGTATATGATGCATTGTTATTCATAGCAGCATGCAAAAAATTAATTTTTTTCAATAGTTGTTATACATCCATTTGGCCCAATTTGTTTCCCCTTGTAAAAATTTCCAGAGCAATTTAATAGCAACTGCTTTTGCAATTTCATCAATTTTCCTAATACCCAGGCCACCCTTTTTCTTGGTTTTACAGACATCATCCCAGCTCATCTTATGGGCTTTAAATTTCCAAATGAAATTGGCACAAATAGAGTTGATTCTTTGAATGACAGTCATAGGAATTCGAGTGAATTGCAACCAGAACTGAATCATTGGGTAAATGACAGTTTTCACTAATTCTATTCTATCACTGATATTGAGTAGTTTACTATTCCAGTGGTTATTTTTTTTGTTGATTTTGTCTATTAAGCATCCAAAATCCCTTGTTTTAAGTTTGTTGTTAGATAGTGGGATGCCTAAATCACTGGAAGTTTTCCAATACTGATATTTAATATGTTGGCTATCTGTTGCTTATTTTTAACCCCTTTACTAAAAATAACATAGTGGATATGTTTTCATTTAAATCAAGGCTAATTAAACATTTCAAATTTTGAAAGATTTGCATAATGCTTTCAGCATTTTTTGTGTTAGCTTTGGCCATAATTAGAATATCATCCGCATACAACAAGTGAGTGATCATAGGACTAATCTTATAAATAGGGGTGATATTACCTTTCAAGTACTCCACATCGAGATTGATTGTAAGAAACTCCATAGCTATAGAAAATAAGTATGGCGAGAGAGAATCACCTTGTCTTAAACCCCTTGATCTCTCAATAAAACCAAATGGGGAGCCATCAATTAACACCGAAAAAGAGGGAGTAGATATACACTCGTATATAAGATTAGCAAATGTCATAGGAAACCCCATGGAAATTAGCATACGATGAATACACTCTCTAATTATTTTATCATAGGCTTTATGCAAGTCAATTTTCAGGCAAATATTGTTGGAACCTGTTAAATCCTCTAACCATTTCATATGCAAGTAATGAATTCTCCATAATAATTCTCCCAGGAATGAAAGCATTTTGATTCTATGATATAAGGTCGTTCATATAAGGTTTTAGCCGATTATAAAGAAGGTTGGCTAAAATCTTATATGACACATTGTAGAGAGAGATCGGTCTAAAATCGATCATATCAATTGCATCAGGTTTTTTTGGAATGAGGCAAATGAAATAATGATTGATTTCTCTTATAATTTTACCATATTGAAGGATGTCATTCATAGCATTCCAGATATCATCTTTAAGTTGTTCCCAATGCACTTTGTATAATTTCGAGTTAATGCCATCAGGCCTAGGGGAACTATTGTCATTAATGTGGAAAACTCTAGCTTTTATTTCCTTTAATTGAAATGGCTTGCATAAATTGTTCCTTGCATTTTCAAAGAGGATTTTTTTTACAAATGATGCTTGATAATTGCCTTGTGGCCTGAGATATAGAGAACAGATCGGTAAAATAATTGACAGCTTCATATGCAAGTTTATTTGATACTGATGACCATGTTCCATTCGAATTGAGTATATAATTACTACCTCGATTTTCTTTACAAACATTAACTCTGCTGTAGGAAAAGTTAGTTGTCCTATCCCCTTTAACCAACCAATTTAATTTCATTCTTTGCTCGTTATCTATTGCAATTTTTCTCATAGCTGAATGAATCTATGCAGTTTTCAAATTGTATTGATTTATCAAATTATCATTCAAAGGATTTTGAACTAGTTGATTATATATATCATTAGCCTCGTCTTTCATTAGAGCAACCACATTGTGAATATTTTATTACTTTTAACCCATGTCTTCAATGCAGATTTAGCTGCCTTTAGTCTGCATATAAGTATGTGAAGCGGATTGCCATGAAAATCTTGTGTTAGAGCATTTTGAAGAACTAAATGGTGTCCTTCTTGAAGATGCCAAGAATTTCTATATTTGAAAGGTATCCTTTTCTTCTTTTCATTACAAATCATGAATTTGATAATAATTAGGAGAATGGTCACTTAATGAATGATTTCCAAAATTAATACCAAATTGATAAAACGTATTCATCCATAAGGAATTGACAAACACACGATCAATCTTACTATGAATTGTAAAATTTTGTCCACCCCTCCACATAAAATAATTACCAGTGAAATTTGGTTCCACAAGATTAGATGAAGTAATGCAATCAATAAAATCTTGGTCACCCACCGAATTATAAAGACCATCATCAATTCTCTCAATAGGAGATAAAATAGAATTGAAATCGTCTACTACTATCCATGGCAAATTAAATCTTTTAGACTACTTGATAAGATAGTTCCATAACTCCTTTCTCTTCGCCTCCTCGTTGAAAGCATAAATCGTTGTACACAAAATACTAGTACCATTGACATTGTGTATGATACAAGTAATGAATTGGTCACTAGAATGAATAATAATATTCGACCATCGAGAAGATGATGGATATTCAATTTAGCCCTAATCAATTCAAGAGAAATCAAAACTACAAATAAACGGAGATTAGCGGAAGCGTACCGGAATCCATTGAATCAATCTGTATGAAGATTGAGATCTTCCAAGAATATAGTTTCTACTTTTTGTCTGCGTTTCTCTCTGACGGAAAAGAAGAGAAAACAAAAGTACGTACTGTTTCTCGGGGACCCAACCATTTTTATTAATGGAGAAAAATCAGTTATGTAATATTTACAATTTGGCCCCTCAACAAATTGTAAATAACACTTTATTATTTTCTACCTTATATTAATTATAATAGCAACATACACTTAAACATATGTGTGTCCATAATGGAATTTTAATCCAACAATCTCCCACTTGGGCAACATATGTTTTCTTATAAATGTACAACCTTGTGAGCTCAAAATTTGCTATTACATAAAGGTATTTCTTAACAATCTCGTCCATCAACCATATTTATACAGGATCACAGTGGTCTCGCCATATTAATCATGACTAAACCCATCAGTGGTCACATACATATATATATATAGTCAAATGACATAGATTAATCTATTTTCAAATGGTCCTCCTTAGACTTAAGTGAGGTCAGAATCAAAACAATAAAACAGAGTGAATGAACTGAATACTTTACTTCTGATCAGAAAATCAAACACATAAATGTCTTAAAGCAAATATACATCACATATAATACAAACTCCCACTAAACCATAATATCCTCAAGCAATACAACACCCATATGAGCAGTGTGCTCATGAAAGACCTTGGGTGGTAAACCTTTTGTGAGCGGATCCGCTATCATGAAGTTTGTTCCAATATGCTCTATAGATATATGTCCACTCTTCACTCTTTCTTTCACAACTAAGTATTTTATGTCAATATGCTTTGACTTAGTTGAGCTTCTATTATTGTTAGAATATAGCACTGCTGACTTATTATCACAATATAGCTTCAGTGGTCTTTCTACATTCTCCAAAATGCGCAGCCCAGTGACAAAGTTGCGTAGCCATATTCCATGATTTGATGCCTCATAACATGCTACAAATTCTGCTTCCATAGTGGAAGCAGTAACAAGTGTTTGCTTAACACTTTTCCAAGATATAGCTCCTCCAGCCAACAGATAAATATAGCCTGATGTAGACTTTCTGTTATCTTGGCATCCAGCAAAATCAGAATACCCTACGACCTCCAAATGATCTGATCTTCTATAAGTGAGCATGTAATCTTTTGTTCTCTGAAGATACCTCATAACCCTCTTGGCTGCTTTCCAATGGTCTATACCAGGGTTGCTTAAGTATCTGCCTAACATCCCAACAATGTATGCAATATCTGGACGTGTGCATACTTGAGCATACATTAGACTCCCAACAGCTGAAGCATAGGGAATCTTTTGCATTTCTTGAATTTCAAGATTGCTTTTAGGGCACTGACTAAGATTGAATTTATCTCCTTTAGCAACAGGGGTATCTCCTGGTCTACAATCTTGCATGCCAAACCTTTTAAGTACTTTGTCAATATAGCTCTTTTGTGATAATCCAAGAATACCCCGAGAACGATCTCGAAGTATTTGGATACCTAATACAAAAGAGGCATCACCAAGATCTTTCATCTCAAAATGTTTTGATAGAAATTTCTTGGTTTCGTGCAATAAACCTATATCATTAGTGGCAAGCAAAATGTCATCGACATATAGAACCAGGAATATATGTTTACTCCCACTGAACTTGTGATACACGCAATCATCAACAATATTCGTCTCAAAACCAAACGAGATGATTACTTGATGGAATTTGTGGTACCATTGACGAGAAGCTTGCTTAAGTCCATAGATGGATTTTATTAATTTGCAAACCATATTCTTTGGATCTCTCGACACAAAGTTTTCTGGTTGTACCATATAAATTGTCTCATCAATGTCTCCATTGAGAAACGCCGTCTTAACATCCATCTGATGTAACTCAAGGTCAAAATGAGCAACAGGTGCCATAATTGTTCTAAAAGAGTCTTTCGATGAAACTGGAGAGAAAGTCTCTATAAAATCGATACCTTCCTTTATAGCCTTGTGCTACAAGACGTGCCTTATACCTCTCCACATTACCCTTTGCATCCCTCTTGGTTTTAAATATCCATTTACAACCAATTGGTTTTACACCTTCTGGTAATGGGACAAGTTCCCAAACATTATTGTCTTGCATGGACTTATACTCCTCATTCATGGCATCTATCCACTTTTGAGAGTTAGAACTTTTCATGGCATGATGAAAGTTGAGTGGATCATCTTCCATCATTCCATTGTCATTCTCTTGTTCTTGGAGAAATACAATATAATCATCCGAAATAGCACTTCTCCTCTCTCTCATGGACCTCCTTAATGGCACTAGTTCTTGAGGTTGTTGAGTTTGTTCTTCTGGAACAATTGTATCAACATTGTCTTGTTGAGGTTCCGGATTCACTTCTTGATCAATGATTGGTGTATGAAACTGAACATTGTCAAAAGTGATAGTAGAAACTGGATTTGAATCCAATTCCTCCTCAAAAGCAATGTCTTTAACTTTATTTCTCCCCTCAAACTCAATATCCTCAAAGAATACTGCATTTCCCGTCTCAAAAATATTCTTAGCTATGGGATCATAAAACTTATAGCCCCTAGAACGCTCAGAATAACCAATAAAGTAGCTGCTCACTGTTTTGGAATCCAGCTTCTTTTCATGTGGCCTATAAGGCCTCGCCTCAGCTGGACATCCCCAAATGTGAAAGTGCTTTAGACTAGGCTTTCGACCTGTCCAAAGCTCATAAGATGTTTTTGCAGCTGCTTTAGTTGGTACTCTATTGAGAATATAAGCTGCTGTCTTTAATGCTTCTCCCCAGAGAGACTCGGATAAGGTGGAATGAGCAATCATACTCCTTACCATATCCTTAAGAGTTCAGTTTTGTCTTTCAGCAACACCATTCATGCTAGGTGATCCCGGCATGGTGTACTGTGGGACAATACCGCATTCCTCTAGGAATTTAGCGAACGATCCTGGACGTTGTTCACCTGAGCCATCATATCGACCGTAGTACTCACCACCACGATCAGATCTGACATTTTTAATCCTTTTGTTGAGTTGATTCTCAACTTCAGCTTTATAAGCTTTGAACACATCCAGTGACTGTGATTTTTCATGAATGAGATATAGGTACCCATAACGTGAGTAATCATCTATGAACGTTATGAAATATTGTTGACCATTCCAAGATGCCGTAGGGAATGGCCCACAAATGTCTGTATGAATCAATTCTAAGACATTTGTAGCTCTATTGGCACCTAATCTCTTAGTTTTGGTCTGTTTTCCCTTGATGCAATCTACACAAACGTCAAGGTTTGTGAAGTCAAGAGATTCTAAAATACCATCAGATACAAAGCGCTCAACTCTACCTTTTGAGATATGACCTAAGCGCTTATGCCATAAAGATGCTAAATTTTCTTTATTTAATTTACGTTTAGTACCACGTGATTCTATATGCAAGGTTTCATTATAAGATGCAACTGTTTCCAACAAATAAAGATTGTCATAAGCATTTAAATAACCAGTTCCAACAACATTTGAATTCAAAGACAAAGTAAACTGATTGTTTCCAAATGAACAACAATATCCAAATTTGTCCAACACAGAAACAGAAACCAAATTCCGTCTAAATGACGGTACAACAAAAGTGTCTTTTAAATCCAAATAAAAACCAGTTCCTAATAACAATCTAAAATGTCCAATTGCTTCTACTTCTACCGACTGTCCATCGCCCACAAAGATGTGTCTTTCACCATCACTTGGCTTTCGGTAGCTCAGGCAACCCTGCATAGAAACACTTATGTGAGTGGTAGCACCAGAATCTATCCACCAAGTGTTTCTAGGTACTGAAGATAAATTAACTTCAGAACAGACCAAAGTAACAAACATACCTTTCTTTTCACGCCATGCATGATATTTGGTACATTCCTTCTTCATATGTCCAGGTTTGTGACAAAAGAAACAACCGTCCTTTTCCTTTTGTTGTTTCTTTTGATCTGGATCCTTAGCAGCTTCATTTTTAAATTTTCTTTTCTTGCTCTTTGCTTTAGAGGTGCTTGCCAAATTGGCACTTTCAGTCTTATCTTGCTTCAGTCTTTCTTCCTCTTGTACACAATATGAAATGAGCTCATTGAGAGTCCACTTCTCCTTTTGACAGTTGTAACTGACCTTAAATTGACTGAATTGTGGAGGAAGCGAGATAAGCACTAAATGCACAAGCAAGTCATCCGAAAGCTCAAGCTTTAGTGCCTTTAATTTTGAAGCAATGTGAGACATTTCCATAATGTACTCTCTTATGTTTTCCTTGCCTTTGAACCTCATGGAAATAAGTTTCTGCAAAAGAGTACTTGTTTCCGCCTTATCGCTTTTGGCAAAGCGTTTCTCAATTTCAGCAAGGAAATCTATGGCATCGGTAATCTCTTCGGATACCGCACCCCTAAAAGCCTCAGGTATGCCCCGTTTAATGATCATAAGACTCATGCGATTTGAACGGTCCCATTTCTCAAAAATTCTCCTTTCCTCGGAGGTACTAGCATCTGTAAGAGAAGCAGGCCGATCTATCCTTAATGCAAGGTCCAGATCCATGCAACCAAGAACAATTAATATGTTCTCTTTCCAGTCCTTAAAGTTATTACCATTAAGGACTGGTACTGAATTAAGGTTAGCAGATACAGTAGCAACGGCTGAAAAGAGAACATGACAATTATATAAATAACACGCTCATATAATTAAGAATTCATATAAATCAATAAATTCAAATATTGGTTAATCCCATCTCAAGATACCAAACACATCATTAATATCAAGTCTTTGGACAGTAATATTAACTGTAAGCGGTACTCTTGTTGTAGCGATCAAATATTGACAATAAATAATGTCAAACAATATGCAATCTTTGGATTAACATATTGCTCACATAAAATACCTTATAATTGTCACAATTTATCGCCACAAGTATGCATGAAATTCGGTCAAATACCAATTCACCTTTGGGTTCGTTAATAAATGCATGAATTACATACACACAATCATTTTGATATTTTAAATAGATTAATCAACACAAAAGTGATCACTTTGGTGATATTTTGTTTTAATCAATTTATTTAAAATATTAGACATCTTTAAGAAAATCTGAAACCAAATTTGAATAATTTTTTTTAAGAAACAACTATAGTAATACTTTTTAAAAAAAATATTATGCTCAAATTGCTGCAATTTCTCTTATTATTTTGTACATTCATTGACTGAAGATATATAGCAAATTGAGCATGCAAATTCTATCAGTACATGTTCTAAAAATATTTGATCTTTTAAAATGTTCTGTCAGTGCAAATTTGGTAATCGTACGAATGGTTGGAGATAGTCTGACAACAAAGCACTCCCAATTTACTGGATTCTATATCACATGATACTTGCCAAGGTTAACGTACATACAAATCAGCACAATAAAGTCTATTTGAATCATATATCAAATTTTTTTTTACGCATTGTGCATTGCCTCAGTTTGTGTCTGAAACAAGCATGATTAAGTTTGTATGTGAGGAAATGCCTCACTTTAGCATGCTTCTGTTTCTTTTTTTTTTTAAAGAAATGGGAAATTTAATTGAGGTTTTCCTCAGGCTTTGAAAACTAAGTAGGCAATATGTCCACTTTTTCCACTATGTAAGGGTCATAAGCATGATGAAGCAAAGTGTATTGGAAAATATGATTTCCTGTAACTTCAAAGTTTATTATTAATTTCTACTAGGCGCTGATTTCTACCAGGCACGAAATTCATTAGCAAACTTGAAATGAAACAAGGAACAAGTAGCAAACAGTCGGAAGAGAAAAATCACAAAAAAAACTTAAACCAAATTTCTACCAGGCTTCAAGTTTAAAGGCTACAGTTTGCTATTATTCTCTACACAGTAAAAATAATGTGTATTACAGTAAATGCTCAAGAATCAATTTAGGGTTGCTCTGATACCAACTAATGGATATTCAATTTAGCCCTAATCAATTCAAGAGAAATCAAAACTACAAATAAACGGAGATTAGCGGAAGCGTACCGGAATCCATTGAATCAATCTGTATGAAGATTGAGATCTTCCAAGAATACAGTTTCTACTTTTTGTCTGCGTTTCTCTCTGACAGGGAAGAAGAGAAAACAAAAGTACGTATTGTTTCTCGGGGACCCAACCGTTTTTATTAACGGAGAAAAATCAGTTATGTAATATTTACAATTTGGCCCCTCAACAAATTGTAAATAACACTTTATTATTTTCTACCTTATATTAATTATAATAGCAACATACACTTAAACATATGTGTATCCATAATGGGATTTTAATCCAACAGAAGAATCCCATATAATTAAAATTCTACTTTTAAGGTAGTAGGAATATTATGTGAATGTTTCCACTTATTATCAGTTTTAGCCATAAATCTTACAATGTTATCCATTGATAGTTTATTTTCAAGGATACCAAGAAAAAAAATCTTTTACTATTTATCAACTGCAAGATCTCTAACTGTTTCGATAGGGTATTCATACCCCGGATGTTCCAAAAAAAGAACTTCATCTATAAACTATTACCTAAAATGCTACTATCAACATAGGAAGTAGCAGTCCCAGATGTCTTATGTTTTTTCGTCTTTTTATTTTTCGCTTTCAGCTGATTAACTAATATGTTTCATGTAGGATTATCTAAAACATCATATGAAGTAGTTGCTTTAAATTCAAAAGGTAACTCCTCGATTCTCATTTTCCGAGTTGACCTTGGTCTGCTTACATGTTGCGAATCAGTGTTCTGGTTGGCGAGTTCAATGAAAGGAGATGTTTCAATAGGTGCTTCAGGCTCCTCTTCAGCCATAATGTTTTCTTCGTTTCTGTTGTTATCCATTTTCTGTGAATCTATATCAGAAACTAAAGATGTTGTATCTTGAATTGTGTTTGTATTAATAGTCGTGAAAGTAATAACCGACTGGACTATTTGAGACTTTTTCTATGAATGTACTTTCTTCTTATTGTTATTACCATCAATTTGACCATTGATAATAGAAAAATCTTATTCTGGAATGTCTTGATTATTTGTATTATTTGTCGAGGACACAAGAGTATCATTGTTTTGACCGATAACATCAATGTGCATCTCATTGCTGTCATTCGACTTCTCCTTTACAGAATTTTAGGCCTCCATACTTTATTGAATTGGCAGTGCGTCTCAATATGACCATAACTAGAACAATTAGAGGAAATAGTGGGTTTCCATTCGTATGACACTTCCTACCATATGATTTCATCTTTCTCCGATAAAATAGGAATCCTATTCGGATAATCAAATGAGTTGTTGATTTCAAATAATACTCTAGCGTGAGCAATTTTTATTATACCTTCTGTAAAGGGGCATTTCACCAGAAGGACAAACTTTGCAGTCCAATTAGTTTCTAGGACACACATTCAAAGAAATTACTTTCAAGGCCAAAATCAGCAGAATAATTACTTTCAAGGACAAAGTCAGCAGTCCAATTACTTTCAATGACATAATTTCATAAGTTTTAGGCCCTAGAAATTAATTATTTTACGTTTTGTCCTTGAAAGTAATTATTTCAGTTATGTGTCTTAGAAACTATTTCCACTTGCTAAAAAGGCCCTTGTGGCTAATTTCCACTTCTGTAAATTTGTCCAGTTTGATGGGGGAATCAAGGACTGAGGCAATACGACTTATCCCCTCTTCCTTCCAATAATCAAGTGGTAGATTAGGAAAATAAACTCATATCAGGATAGAATTGAGGAGTTCTTTATTAAGTTGCATCCCAAGAGACCATCTCTTCATCATCATCAACTTATTGTTGTAGTAGTAATGGCCACCTTCTAAGACTCTATCACAATCTTTTTTGTTATTAAATTTAATAATATAAAACCATTTTCCTTAGAATATATAGAGAATTCGTCTTCGGGCTTCCAAGCTCTAGTTATATAATCCTTGAAGTATGGATAATATGGTGTAGGACCAACTACGTAGATCACAATAGCATTATCCCACTGTTTTTTAGCATTTTGAACAACCTCAACTAACATTTTAGCACATTGCATCGAATTGAAATCACGGGGTTGATAAAACTTTAACGGAACAGAAACCGGAATATTATTACCCTTGACGATTTCATTCCACGCCCGACTAGACGTAGTGGAAAAATTCCATTTGTTGTTAGCCGATCTATTCTCATGTTGAGTTGTGCGATTAAGATTACTGTGGTTATGGGCATAATTCTGGTCTACGTTTGTGGTGGAGAGGATCACAAGATATTATTCAGAGAATTATTGGGAACGAAATTGGATTTAATAGGCTGCTGTGATAATTTTGATTGACGTTTCCATTTTTTCGTTCGAACTGGGATAAAACCTTCTTCGTTATCAATACAGGAATCATGATTCACTAAAGGAGAAAAGCCCGGAGGCGAATCTGGAGGTAGAGGAGTTGGTTCAGGTGGGGGAGGGGATAGACGACAGGAAGAGACATGAGACATCATAAGAGGAACAACGTATTCGGTAGGCAAAGGGGAGGATCAGGAATGGGAAAAAAATCTGGAGGCGAAAATAAACAAGCTGGCAACGAATCAGAGAAGTCGGTTTATGGTTTCCACCAAACGATATACTTTATATGGTTTTCCTACATGTTAAATTAGTACACAACTTGATGTGTCGTATTCCTATTTAAGGAAAAGACCTAGAAAGTGTACAAATGGAAATAAAATATGACATCTTTGTTGGCAAATGCTGACAAAATTTCATAATGGAAAGCAGCAACTACTAAATTTTTTACATAACGTAAAGCAGAAAATTGTTACATATAACTGACCTGCAACAATTGCGAGAATCCTGGGTTAATGATTCTACTGTGCTAACCGAAAAGGATGAGTGTTTACACAAGTTTGCTATCTACGTAAAGTCTAGCACCGAGTATCTATAATTCTTTTGTAATTCGTTGTCCACATCAACAATTATGCACAACTTCTTTTACCCAAAACCATGTACTTTTCTTTCGTATTATTGTTTATGTCATGTGCTATTTAATTATACCAACATTCTGTAATACTACCACGTATGCTATAGATTATTCAATCTACATACCCAATAATTCATTTAACGCACGGTATTTTAATCATATATATTTCTTAATTAAATTTTGGATCAAAACTGTCTGATCTATGCATGTTTGCAATGTAATATCCCAAATCTACGACTTACTCATACAAACAATAATAAATGCATCAGTTCTTCACAATGCAATCCCACGTATTGTTTTAAAATTAATTACTCTACCAAATTAGTAATTTTCCAACATGAGTTTTTTACTATAATTATTATAATAATCAAAATATAATCTAATTGCTGCATTGCAATCATAATGAATACCACATACCTTATAATTTAGCTTTGCGTCATAATGAAAAAAATACAAAATAACAGGAATAACAATTCACATAATTAACTACCATTAAAATCTCCATGTACCTGTGTGCGCTCGATCTAGTAAAGAAGCTAGCCACCACTTGCCTTACATAGTTAAGCATTCAGGTTTTCTTTTACCTCGACTGAGCCTTGTGGTGTAATTACTTCTCCCGCGAAAGTGACCAAATCAGAATGATTCGCTTCTCCTCCGCTCTCTCCTCTCAAACCCTAATTAAAATCCTAAACCCCCGAACCGTATTATTTAGCAGTACGCAAACCCCCCGTTGCATCTCTTCCAAGAGAAGAACTGCATTCACTGAGTCCCTCCTCCGCTACCTCCGCCTCTCCTACCCCCCGGCCACCTCCGAAGGTCCACCTTCCCTTCATCCTTTCTCCCTCCATCCTCTCCCCGGAGATCGCTGCTTTCGCCTCACTCGTTCCCACGGCCCCAATGAATTCATCAAGATCGACGCGACAGCTGTCAGTTGTTTTGATGACGGTTCTGATAATAGCAGGTCAAGTGATGTGATTAGTCTGATTGTTGAAGTCTCAAAAGGAGATGAGTGCGAAATTATGCTGCAGTTTGTTTGTTCTGCATTTAATGGTGGGTTGGACGTGGAGAATGTTTTTCCAGTTAGGAAAGGGGCAAAGCCAATGCAGCCATTTATGGGACCAGAATTTTGGTATGTTCTATGTTATTTTTTGTTTAGAAATCGTGTTGATTTTTCATCTCCGAGAGTTTCGTTGCATGACTGTATAATGCAAGGGTAAAAGTCGTAGCTTTATGTCTCCTAGTGGCCGTTTGCTGGAAAAAATTGATCAATTAATGTGAAACGAAAAGGAAGTCCTTCTTACGAGTCAGGTACACAGGTGCATTGAACAAGCATGCACCGTTCAGTACTAATTATGCAACATATACTTGTTTAGCAACATCCATTTCTTGGATTTGCAGATGCAACTTTAGGTTTTATATCAGGATTAGTGTATGAAACCATAAAATAGGAATAGGGTATGTTTAGAAACATCTAACACATGTTTTGGAGTGGCTTCACCAATAGTCTGATACATTCCTATGCATTGTATGTGCATCATAAGCTCAATAAATCTTTCAAAGGATCGGTCGGTGCTTTGGTAATCCCTGCTTGAGCTATATTTTAAGCTTTGCACCCAGACATTCGATGATGTTATAGCGGTGCGTCATTCCTTTTGTAGTGTTGCTTATTATTCCCTTGAATTTCAAGAAACTTAAGTGTTTACCACTCTACTTTGAACGACACAATATATAGCAGTGCGAACAATGAAGAATATTCGGTCTTTAAGGGGCTACAGTTAGGTTATGTAATGAGCAAATATAAAAATATTTTCCATCCGTTTTCTCATGGCTATTCCACATGACTATTTTGGCCGTAAATGCTTTTATGCCTATCATGGACTTTGAAAACAGAATTTGAAAAAAAGGGTTAGGGTTATAATTTGTCACACTATTACTATTTTGTGGGCCAAGATTAGAGCTGTTATGGCAATGGTTACAGTTACCATTTCACAAATACCGTTACCGTATCATTTTTACTGGTAAGCGAAAATTGCTTACCGTTATTGTGACGCTCCACCTCTATACTCACGCTAGTCAAGAACACTACGGAGTAATGCCGTCAACTAGCACGAAGAATAAGGCCGTTGAGGAGCGACCATCTGTGTAATTGCTTTGTGCGAGTACCGATGTGTCAGAAATTATAACTTACATTTCTTTTCAAGAGGAAATCCGACATACCGATTCAAACTTAAAGCTACCACACAGTGGCTAAGTGGACCTCGGAAACAAATATAGAAATAAACATAACATAAATCAGTCACAGACATTCATATCATAAAGACGGAAACCGATATGAATATAACACAAAGAAGTGTACATCAAAGTAGTGGTAAAACAAGATCCACTACATCCCAAGAGAATAGATATAGGGCTCGACAAAAGAATAATTATACATCAAGGAGTCTATATCTCAAATGTATAATAACAAAAACTACTACGCCAAAGTAGTTAGCCCAAAAGTCAGGTGACGAACCCTGATAAGAAGTCAAGCGGGAGCACCTGAAATATCTCGGTCTGACCCGAGTATTATTTAAGAAGAAAATAATAAACGGATCAGTCTAGCTATAAATATCATATAAAATGAGATAGGATAAGAGATACGACCAAAAATGTATGATAACAAAGAAATGCCATACTGTGTCAAGTATACTTCAAATAACAACAAAATCATACAGTATCTCATATCATCTCAAAACACAAAAAAGAATCACATTCTTTATTTTATTCACCAAAACACAAATATTGACAACATATCAATGCCAATCGCAAAAGTTGGTGAAACATAAATTCTAAAAATCATCAACTAGAAATCCAGAAATCACAAAGGGGGAGGCCTATCACAAACGGGAGCATGAAAACTCACCAACACGTGTATCATAAACGGAACGCTATTCCATGGTCGCTAACCATAAACCGAACATCGACGTACCTAGAAAGATACGCCCCATGCACAGTCGAACATCGACGCACCTGAAAAGATACGCTCCATGTATAAACTAACATCGATGCACCTAAAAAGATACACCCCATGCCTAGTCGAACATCGATGCACCTAAAAAGATACACCCCATGCACCGACTTAATGAGCCGATTGCTCCACGAACGGTCCAAAGACCATGGGTCGCTAGCCCATAAAAAATGAGACGAAGCTCAAAGAACGGGGTATAGTCCCCCACGTGGACAAAGAGACACGCACAATGCTAGTCTAAACCACAAAATGATCATCATCGATCATCAAGAAGTGTCGATTACACTAAGCTAGTAAATATAGGAGTTTAGCTTCATGTCCCATAACCACTTGCTTAACTCAAATATTTACGAACAGATTGTAGATTTCCACTCGAAAATTGTCACAAGAGTTTCAATCGAACAAGTCCAAAAATTAACCAGCGAAGTAAACGCAAGCGTTTCATACCACTTGTTTTGCTAAGCCGTTTAATTAGATTTTCTCATACGAATGAGGTAAAGGTTTGTATATACTAATAGATTAGAAAACGGTTTTATAAACGAGCTTTGTATTAAAAATAGAGTTGAAATCATCTTTGTAAAAGAGTTTGAATATTTACTACTAGTATAGAAACCTTTGTATTTTAAAGTGAAAGCATAGAAATGATTGTAAAAACAATCAATCACCAAAATCCACATACGAAGACGTGAATCAAATCCAAAGAAATCGATGCCGAATCCATCAAAATGGATATACCCAAAAATCCCGAAATAGAAGTCATCAAAATCGATAACAAATGATAACAACGAAACGGAGAATCACGAATCGATTAACATTTGGAATCTCAAGCAAAATAATCAAATGGGGCTGAAGCAAGCAGGTCAGTCGACTGACTGCAGGGGGTCAGTCGACTGATCCGGAAACCAGAATGTTTCATTTCCTGCAGTCAGTCGACTGACTGCAGAGGGTCAGTTGACTGACTGCAGAAAACAGAGACTTCTGTTCTCTGTAGACAGACCCAGATTGGCCTGATTTCTACAGCCAGTCGATTGACTGTAGAGGGTCAGTCGACTGACTAGAACTGAAGCTGTTTTTTCAGCTTATTCAAATGAAGCGCAAACTCTTCCAATTCGCGATCGGACGAGCAATGGACTTAAGGGGCTTTTGCCAATCGACAACCCAGCCCTATAGGCTTTCCGATTCACCACCAAAACATGTTCACAAATCAAAGCTAGGATTTTCAAAGTTTTGACTTCAAAACACCAAATATTGGAATGTTCACCAAATCAATCCAAATCAAAATCAAATGATCATGAACAAGTGTTAGGAATTCATACCTAACATCAAAGATAGTTATAGACAAAGATGTGAGTTAAAAATCTCACCTTTAATCCCAAAAACAATGAATGAGAAGCTTGAAAGCAAAGGAAGATCAACCAATCAACCACTTCAACTCTAGAAGCTTGAATCTAAGCTCAATAGAAGAACATTTTCTAAGTTAGGTTTAGGAAATTTCTGAAATCAAAGAGAGAATGAGTTGGAGAAGAAGAATGAGATACTTACCAAAGCTTTGCCTTGATTTTGGAGCAAGAATTGAAACTTGCAAAAGGAAACTAGGGGTTTGAATCTCTAATTCCTTTTCTCTTCCCCCATGAATCTCAAAAGCTTGAAAGTGTTAGGAAAATGAGAGTGAAGTGAGAAGAGGGCTGAGTTAGGGTGTTTAGATGGGTTAGTGGGCTGAAATCCAAACCCAAAGCCCAAGTAGAAAAATGTCAAAATTCTCTCAACTCCAAACATATCGAAGCTTATACTCAAAAAAGTCGCAGACACCATGTTGGACTCAATGGAAGTGGTCTCGAGTCCCAATTCGACTGTTTGCAAAAAGTAGCTTTTGGGACTTCAATCCGATTAACGATTCTATATTTAAATAAAATATTTAAATATTCAATCGTAAAATATGCGGGTTGTTACAGACTCCAATTTTTAAAGAAATTGCGTTCTCGCAATACTTAAGAAGAAAATAAAGAGTAACAACCATAAAAGCATATCAACACAAAAGAAAATTTGAAATAAGAAGTTCACCATAAAGAACACGAAAGAGTAAGTCCGGATGTGTTTGCTCGATAAATTCTTAAGATTCCCAAGAGAAATCCTTAGGATTTGAGGACCATTGAACTTTCACAAGAAGAACATCTTTATTTCGAAGGCGTTCAACCTCCGAAGTAATGATACGAATAGAATATTGCTCATAAGTCAAATTTGGTGAAACTTCAATTTCTTCAATTACACCGGACTCAAGAATAAAAATCGGAATCCCTAAGGTATTTCTGTAGAGAGAGACGTGGAAAACGTCATAAATAGCAAAAGATTGAGCCGGTAATAAAAGGCGATAAGCCACGGAAACAATGCGTTCGGTGATGGGAAATGGACCAACCTATCGAGGTGCTAACTTTCCCGATCGACTGAGACACACAACACCCATCAAAGGTGAAACACGAACGAACCTCAATAAAATCTAGACTTAAAACCAGCTTCTCACCGGCTTCAAGTCAACACAAGAAAATCGGCATGGCCACCGTGGAGTACCTCGAAAAGTGCCATACCAATACAAGATTGGAAGCTTACTATAGGAAGAAAACTCAACAAGAGACATATGATCTTCCCAACCTCCACCAAAAACAAGAACACAAGAACACAAGCATGAAAGAGATCTTCAAGAGTCGATTCACACGCTCTATTTGTCCATCGGGTTGAGGACGATAAGCGGTGCTAAAAATTAAGCTTTGTGCCCAAAGCTTTTGAAGGCCCTACAAAATCCATTAGTAAAATAATGGATCACAAATGCTAACAATAGAAGCAGGAACTCCATGCAATTTAGTTTGACATAGAGTTTAGCCAAAAGAGAGATGGTCCAAAAGAGAAGGACGAGCCTTTAGGCTACACAAAACAAAAGGTGAACATGAATGGGATTCACGATCTCGAACCTCACAAATGGTTAAAGTCTCGAGATTATTCCATTCAGATATCACCATAGAAACAACTGCTTGTTGCTTTCAGCTAAGGGCATCGGCACACGATTACCCTTTCCCGAAGTATAAAGAATATCAAGATCATAAGATGCAAGGAACTCGAGCCAACGTTGTTGACGCAAATTAAGTTCCTTTTTGAGTAAACAAAATATCTCAAAGATTTATGATCGGTATAGAGAACAAATTTCTCTCCCAAACGACAATGAACCAAATTCTAAGAGCGACAACAATAGCCGCGAGCTCTAGATCATGAACGACATATCTAGTCTCGACAAGCTTTAATTGTCAAGAAGCAAATGCGATAACACATTCCCCTTTGTAAGAAAATGACACCAAAACCAATACGACCAGTATCGGTACAAACAATAGAGGCTTGGTTTCCTTCGGGAACCACAAGAATAAAAGTATCGGGAAAGAGTTCCTTTAATCGATTCTCTTTCCCGAAAAATTAAGATTTTCAAAATTATAATTAACTTTATGTATATTCATCTTTTTAGAAAAATTTAATTATTACAAGTCAATTTACTGTGTCTGTCTGTCTCATCATAGCGTTTAGGAGATTCCTATCGATAACGTTGATCAAGTGCATTGACCAGAATTCTTAAAGCACTCAATGGGTAAAACAACACAAAAATCATTTTCTATATGATAACCATGTCTCTTATAAAATTTACAAATATTCTTTGCTCGTTTTAAGAACAAAACCCAATCATTTTTACAAATATCTTATTAAAAAGATTTGCAAATTTTAATTTTGTTATCTTCATCCATAATCAATTAATATAAGGAGAAACCAATCGAGATATCTGTAGAATACTCGATTCACAAAATGGATGAAATAAAGCAGAAGGTTCGTCATACCAAATGACATAACGAACCAAACACAAAAATCACAACGAGTGCGAAATGCGGTAAGAGGATGCTATCTTCCACAACTCGTAGCTAATGAAAACCGGTGACAAGGTCGAGCTGAAAAGACCTTAGCACCACTCAATAGATTGCTTCGGTGGTAATCCTAAGACAAAAACTCAAAAATACCGGAAAATTCACAAACTACATGAATGAGAGAAACAACATTCTCCACATCATGTAGGTTTAAAGAATAAAATGATATCACCAAATCTGGAAATCAAAATCATTAAGGACAAAAGAAATTTGCTTAACAGATTGAGAATGTCGAAGATATATAGTCCGCTCAGGACGTAGGATGTGGAATTCATAATAATAAAGCCAATCCTTTCCCAAAAAATCAATTTCGAAGCCTAAGTAACGCAGAACATGCAAATCGGCTCGAAAAGAATAATCACATAAAATAATCTCAACATTTTCACAAAGTATACTGAGTATTGCAGATCCATCAATTGAATTCGCAATTTTCAATGAAGTCATCAAGCCCATAATATTAAAAGAGAAAGAATCAACAAGTTCTTTTGATATAAAATAATGAGATGAACCCAAATAAAAAAGAACACGAATAAGATAATCACAAAACAAATATCGTCAAGGATAGAATGAGAAATATCTTGACCAAGAGAAGTGCTAGTAGAGGCTTGCACGACATTTAGCTTTCCCTCCTTCTGGCTTGAAGTATGGGACACATAGATATATGATGACTCAAACTTTTGCAATAGCGACAATAAAGAAGTTTCAGACACTCATTTGCATAGTGGTCCTTAGAATCATAATTGTAACATCGTCCACGACTAGTGGTAGGAGTCTTTGCTACATAAGTTTCTTGCTTCCCTTTCTTGTCGGGATTGAGGCCTTTAAACTGAATAGGCTTCTTCATGTTATTGTTGAAGTTCTGTTTGGCATGCACAACTTCAACATCATTTTCTCTGTCGGACTCTTCAAGTCGAAGAGCGATATCAATAAGCTGATCAAAAGAAACTTCTAGTTTCAGAAGCAAAGGCTTTTTAAGGTTCTTATTCAACCCATAGACGAACCTCTTATTATTCTTCATTGGGGTATTAATATACTCGACCCCATATTTAGAGAGAGATTCAAAAGATGCGACGTAATCCGTCACAGAAGATTCACCTTGAACAAGGTCAATAAAGCGTCGGGCTAAAGTTACTTTTTCAGCCTCCGACACAAACTTCAATTCGAATCTTTCTCGAAATTGCTCCCAAGTAAGATCCGCTTCGATAAGCTCAGAAACCAAAAGCTCATACCAATCTAATGCTCTTTCTTGGAGCATGCTAGAAGCCACTTGGACTCGATGAAGATCAATAAGATTCATGCGAGAAAAGATGCGATCGCATGATCTAAGCCAAGCTTGGATTTCTATAACACTTTCGGATCCCTTGAATGGCCTTCCACCCAAAGCGATATAATCTCTGCACAAGCGTGCAAACCCGGATCTAGGGTGAGTTGGCGCTGGAACGGGTCCGGCAGCTTGGGCATTGTTCACAAGATCTAAAAGTTGTTGAGCTGGCATAAATACTCCATCCTGAGGAGTAGCACTAGATTGACCGGCGCTGGGACGGTCATGTCTAACCATTTCTCTTCTTTAAGAAAGAAAGAAAAGAGGAAAAAAGGTTATTATCAAAATGAATATCAAACAAATTTTGATTGATAAAACAAGGCATCATAAAGAATATAGGATAGAACGGTACGAAGACTCGAATTAAATCCTATGGCATGATTCCTAAGGAAGACTTAGGACAATGATCCTTGCTAGATTATTCTAAATTGTTCCGAAGTTTGGCTCTGATACCATGCTGTGACGCCCCACTTCTATACTCACGCTAGTCAAGAACACTACGGAGTAATGCCGTCAACTAGCGCGAAGAATAAGGCTGTTGAGGAACGATCATCTGTGTAATTGCTTTGTGCGAGTACCGATGTGTCAGAAATTATAACTTACATTTCTTTTCAAGAGGAAATCCGACATACCGATTCAAACTTAAAGCTACCACACAGTGGCTAAGTGGACCTCGGAAACAAATATAGAAATAAACATAACATAAATCAGTCACAGACATTCATATCACAAAGGCGGAAACCGATATGAATATAACACAAAGAAGTGTACATCAAAGTAGTGGTAAAACAAGATCCACTACATCACAAGAGAATAGATATAGGGCTCGACAAAAGAATAATTATACATCAAGGAGTCTATATCTCAAATGTATAATAACAAAAACTACTACGCTAAAGTAGTTAGCCCAAAAGTCAGGTGACGAACCCTGATAAGAAGTCAAGCGGGAGCATCTGAAATATCTCGGTCTTACCCGAGTATTATTTAAAAAGAAAATAATAAACGGATCAGTTTAGCTATAAATATCAGATAAAATGAGATAGGATAAGAGATATGACCAAAAATGTATGATAACAAAGAAATGCCATATTGTGTCAAGTATACATCAAATAACAACAAAATCATACAGTATCTCATATCATCTCAAAACACCAAAAAGAATCACATTCTTTATTTTATTCACCAAAACACAAATATTGACAACATATCAATGACAATCGTAAAAGTTGGTGAAACATAAATTCTAGAAATCATCAACTAGAAATCCAGAAATCACAAAGAGGGAGGGCTATCACAAACGGGAGCATGAAAACTCACCAACACGTGTATCACAAACGGAACGCTATTCCATGGTCGCTAACCATAAACCGAACATCGACGTACCTAGAAAGATACGCCCCATGCACAGTCGAACATCGACGCACCTGAAAAGATACGCCCCATGTATAAACTAACATTGATGCACCTAAAAAGATACACCCCATGCCTAGTCGAACATCGATGCACCTAAAAAGATACACTCCATGCCTAGTCGAACATCGATGCACCTAAAAAGATACACCTCATGCACCGACTTAATGAGTCGATTGCTCCACGAACGGTCCAAAGACCATGGGTCGCTAGCCCATAAAAAATGAGACGAAGCTCAAAGAACGGGGTATAGTCCCCCACGTGGACAAAGAGACATCACACAATGCTAGTCTAAACCACAAAATGATCATCATCGATCATCAAGAAGTGTCGATTACACTAAGCTAGTAAATATAAGAGTTTAGCTTCATGTCCCATAACCACTTGCTTAACTCAAATATTTACGAACAGATTGTAGATTTCCACTCGAAAATTGTTACAAGAGTTTCAATCGAACAAGTCCAAAAATTAACCGGCAAAGTAAACGCAAGCGTTTCATACCACTTGTTTTGCTAAGCCGTTTGATTAGATTTTCTCATACGAATGAGGTAAAGGTTTGTATATACTAATAGATTAGAAAATGGTTTTATAAACGAGCTTTGTATTAAAAATATAGTTGAAATCATCTTTGTAAAAGAGTTTGAATATTTACTACTAGTATATAAACCTTTGTATTTTAAAGTGACAAAACATAGAAATGATTGTAAAAACAATCAATCATCAAAATCCACATACGAAGACGTGAATCAAATCCAAAGAAATCGATGCCGAATCCATCGAAATGGATATACCCAAAAATCCCGAAATAGAAGTCATCAAAATCGATAACAAATGATAACAACGAAACGGAGAATCACGAATCAATTAACATTTGGAATCTCAAGCAAAATAATCAAATGGGGCTGAAGCAAGCAGGTCAGTCGACTGACTGCATGGGGTCAGTCGACTGTTCCAGAAACCAGAATGTTTCATTTCCTGCAGTCAGTCGACTGACTGCAGAGGGTCAGTTGACTGACTGCTGACTGCAGAAAACAGAGACTTCTATTCTCTGCAGACAGACCCAGATTGGCCTGATTTCTACAGCCAGTCGATTGACTGCAGAGGGTCAGTCGACTGACTAGAACTGAAGCTGTTTTTTCAGCTTATTCAAATGAAGCGCAAATTCTTCCAATTCGCGATCGGACGAGCAATGGACTTAAGGGGCTTTTGCCAATCGACGACCCAGCCCTATAGGCTTTCCGATTCACCACCAATACATGTTCACAAATCAAAGCTAGGATTTTCAAAGTTTTGACTTCAAAACACCAAATATTGGAATGTTCACCAAATCAATCCAAATCAAAATCAAATCATCATGAACAAGTGTTAGGAATTCATACCTAACATCAAAGGTAGTTATAGACAAAGATGTGAGATAAAAATCTCACCTTTAATCCCAAAAACAATGAATGAGAAGCTTGAAAGCAAAGGAAGATCAACCAATCAACCACTTCAACTCTAGAAGCTTGAATCTAAGCTCAAAAGAAGAACATTTCCTAAGTTAGGTTTAGGAAATTTCTGAAATCAAAGAGAGAATGAGTTGAAGAAGAAGAAGGAGATACTTACCAAAGCTTTGCCTTGATTTTGGAGCAAGAATTGAAGCTTGCAAAAGGAAACTAGGGTTTTGAATTTCTAATTCCTTTTCTCTTCCCCCATGAATCTCAAAAGCTTGAAAGTGTTAGGAAAATGAGAGTGAAGTGAGAAGAGGGCTGAGTTAGGGTGTTTAGATGGGTTAGTGGGCTGAAACCCAAACCCAAACCCAATGCCCAAGTAGAAAAATGTCAAAATTCTCTCAACTCCAAACATATCGAAGCTTATACTCAAAAAAGTCGCAAACACCATGTTGGACTCAATAGAAGTGGTCTCGAGTCCCAATTCGACTGTTTGCAAAAAGTAGCTTTTGGGACTTCAATCCGATTAACGATTCTATATTTAAATAAAATATTTAAATATTCAATCGTAAAATATGCGGGTTGTTACAGTTATCGTTACCGATAGGCTGGTATACCGAAGACTGGTATACCGATAATCTGGTAACCGTTACACTGGTAATGGTAAATTGCCGTTTGTTTAAAAAAAGTTAGTAACATAACACGTATTCACACCATAACGGTGCTTCATTATACAATTTATAGTGTTACTTAATAAAAGACATAAATGAGAAAGAAGTGAAGTGTATTTAACATTATTTCACCTGGTTAATAAACTAAATTTAATCATTTGCTTGGTTCTAAATGCCTATAATAAAGCATGTTACATGAATATACATGTATTATAAATTGACTGGTAAAATTACTGTTACCGCTGGTATTGAAGAAATGTTACCGATGATTTACCGTAGAAAATGGTAAATTTACCGTTACCATACCGATTAAACTGATATACCGATTTCATTCAAAAATGGTAACCGATTGGCTGGTAATGGTATGGTAATGGTAAATTTACCGTTACCATAACAGCCCTAGCCAAGATATAGTGCTATGTTTTATGTATTTAGATCATATTGTATTATTTCGGGTCTGTATTGCACTATACCATCAAATGGAAATGCTTAATTATAGACTAATACAATAAATTAGCACACGTGTGTGTGATGGCCCTGTTAATGAGAACTCTAAGGGTAACCCTAATTCTACCGGAAATAAAAATGGTGGGGAGGAGGACACAACAAAGTGGCAAGAGGTGAGGAAAGGCAAGTAAAAAAATGACTCAAAAGGCATCGGCCGCAAACCCTAACAGCAACATTAAAAGGAATGAATCATTCAAACCTATGCAAATGAAGCTGGACATCATAACGTGGGCTGCAACAATTGATGGACGAACAAAAATAGATGGTGGGGTGGAATTTATTGGTCGGAAAAGTGATGATAACAGTGAGTACGCAATCATTGAAGACAACAACTATCTAGAGGCGAACAAAATGTGGAACAACTCGATCTATGAATGTATATTTAGCATGAAGGAGGCCGTATCATGTGCATTTTAATGCCTATATCAAAGGAGAATGACAACTAAAAGGAAACCGAGATATTTTTGCTAGAGATAATGGGTTTTACCTCATTAAGTTCGAGAAAGAAGAAGACTGTGAACAGATTCTGCAAGGGGCCGTGATTCATGGATAGCAAATTGATCTCCAGTATAAAACGGGAGGCAAATTTTAGACTGAAGGGCTATGCTGTCAAGGGTGCCGTCGAGGCGCCGATTAGATGCTTTTTTGCAATTTTAACGCCCCGCCTTTTATAATAGCACTTTGTTATGCTTTTTGTCTGAGGCATCGTTTGAGCATTGAGTTTTTCTTGGGACGCCATAGAATAGACGTTTTTAGTATAACTTTACCTTTTTACTTGGCTATATTAAATACATTTAGAATAAAATCATTCGGTTACTTTTATTTATTTATTATAAATCTTGTATTTCAAGAATTCCAATGCTGGAAATTCCAATGCTGGAATCAATTTTCTGTATATTTTTTAACATATATAAACAATCAGTTAGTAAATATGTTTTTCTTTATATTTGATTTGAGAATAAAAGTTACCCTTTAATTTCTCTCTTCCTTGAAATTTGACTTTACCGATTTATTAATTTTTTATTTCAATCGTTTTAAGCTTTTTAAGTTATTTGAAAATAATTTTTTAATCAAACAAAAAATAATTAATTGTAAATTAAAATTTGTATTTTTTTCATTAATATTGTACTTGAGTTCTTTAAGATTATTTGGTATATAAATATTCAGTTATGACAATAACATGAACTTTACTAACATTGCTTCTATAAATTACAAAAGTACTTGATTGATGACACATTTACATGTGTGTGTATATATAAACACACACACATCACTTATAATGACTTTCAAAAAAAAAACTTATAATAAACTAATATGTAATGATCATTTAATCAACATCATTGTATTTAATAAATAGTTATTTAATATTTGTAATTATTTAGCGTGGATTTTGTTTGCGCAAAATATATGTGACAAACACCTATTTTTGTCCGGCTCTGTCTGGACTCTAAAGCCAATCTAAGCGTCTAGCGTCTCGCTCCGCCTCGAACAACATAGCTGAAGAGGGATATGCTGGAATCCCATCCAGTTTGGATCAGACTAATTAACCTTAATTTGGTCTTATGGAATTCCAGGGCATAAGCAAATTAACTAGTCTAATTGGTATCCCTCTAGCAGTGGATGATACACTAGAACGGTTAAAAGACTGAAATATGCTAGAGTTCTAGTGGATTTAAAAGCTGCTGTGGAACTGAAGAAGCAAATCGAATTCAAAGACAATAGGGGGAATGTGTATATTCAGGAAGTTGAATATGAATATGTTCCACCTAGTTTGCCAAATGTGTGTTTTGGACATAGTGAAACACAATGTGAGACAGTGACTCCATCAATCAACCAAGTATCGAAGAAAATGAAAACATAGCAAACAATTAAAAACACATCGAGCTAGATAACACTAGCAACAAAAATATGACTACACCTAGCTCAGATGTAGACAAAGAGGCAAATTTGGAGGACCCATAAAACATACATAATACCACTACCACTTCCTAATATATATATATATATACGCCTATGGAAGAACCATCCCATAATGTGGAAGAGAGACCAGATAAGTCAAAATGTCATCCAAGGAAGGAGAAAGATGAGGTGGAGCAACAATACCCTAAGCAACAGAAGGAGGAACGCCGGTAGCGTATTGATAAGCAAGAGATGGATGAATTGAATGATGAAAACTATGAACCTGAAACAGTTGAAGATCTAAGGAAGCCGAATGTTGGCTTATAAATATTTAAAGAAAAATGATGGTAATAGCTCAAGTGAACATACGGAAGCAAACGTAGAATATGCAAAATAGTTTAGTAACAATAACACTAAAAGCAAAGGCTGAAAATCAATAGGGTTTCCCTCCTAGGAACTCAAGGAGCAAATCCTAAATCCCAAAATGTCAGTAATTTGTTGGAAACTGAGAGTGATAACAATGACACCCGCAAGTTAGATCTCTACAATATGAGAAGGAAAAATATATTCATTCTTTGATGAGAATCTTAAAAAATAATTTTTTTAATAAAAACATGAAGTTCTTTCTAGACAATATTAATGATGAACGGGATTGTTTGCATAATAATGATATGGGCGAGAAAGGTAGAATCCTAGTTATGTGGGTCAAAAATATATGGAATACGTCATTAGTTGAAAAGGATGAACAACAAATTACAATGCGGCTATCAATGTGGGAGGATCGAAATTAATGGTCTTAGTTGTATATGCTAGCAATTGAGCCTTAATAAGAAATAATATATAGGCAAAGCTAAAGCAAATAACAACTAATGTAAATGGGCCTTGACCAGTCATGGAGAACTTTAATGCAGTACTCAAGGCAGAAGAAAAACAAAGTGGACTTACCCTCAAAGTATCCCAGCTGGCAGAATTAGACCTGTTGGGTTGGACTTGGACCTGACCCGACGAGTCTCATTTTTAGGTGGATTGGATTTTGTATACATTTTAAAATATAGACCCGACATTTTAAAATATAGACCCGACTCGTGTGGAGTCGGATCTGGTTGGATAATAACACTAACAATACATATTTTAATATATTTTGGTTGGGTCTTTGGAGTCAGATCGGTTCGGGCTTGATCTGGCCTTATGGATTTTTTCATCATCCTGACCTAACCCAAAATCCGTCGTGTTTGGTTCAACTTTGGGTCTTCTTAAGTCAGTTTGGGTTTATGGTTCTCTCAGTTCTAATTGTCAGCCCTAGCAGAATTCAATAATTGTGCAATAGCTTCTGGACTGATAGAGCCTCTCCACGTTGGCTTGAAGTATACATGAAGAAGTGGTGAATCAAAAAATTAACATGCAAATTGGACAGAGCTCTAATAAATTCTAATCTGATCACTATGTTCCCTAATCTAAAAATTACTATTATGTCAAGTTCCACGGGTGATCACAACACACTATTAATAGAACTAAACGAAGGGGATGTGAGATATTTAGTATGCTAACACTGGAATGAATGTGAGGAATACTTTTGAAGCAATAAATTTTAATGACATTGATATAGTAGAAGGAAATAAGATATACAAGTTAGTGCAGAAGATTAAGGTAGTAAAAGCAAGAACTAAAGAATGGAATAAGTGTAGGCCGAAGGAGCATGATCAATAAACTACAAGAACAATGTGAGGAATTGCAAGCAAAGTCAGATGCGGAAGGACAAAATCAGATTCTACAGCCGGTTGGCCCGCCTATCCACCTCCTTATTGATGGCCACAACGTCCACGTCCGATCGGCATCCAGTCAAGTGTTTTGTTCAAATTGGTCTGTAACTGGTCAGTCTTCTTCTCCACCCTATCCAACCTCTTCTTTAGGTCTGCTGCCTTCTCCGCCTTAGCCCGTGCTTCAATCGTCTCCCACACCGATTTTTTGGCCGTCTTGGCCATCTCCTTTGCCGCTTTCTATGCCGCCCCTTTCGCCTCCCTTGACTGGATGGCCTCAGCCTCTATCGTCGCTCGGGCCTCTCCCTCGGCCTTCAGGCCCCTTTAAAGCTTCTCCACCTCATCCCAGATGCGGAGACAACGTAACCGGACTGAAATAGCAATGTCAGAATAGTAACAAAGTAAAAAGCAAGGAAAATCAAGGTTGATAACTTACTAGCAAGGCATCCTAAGCTTGGACGTTCATTACGGTCTCCAAGGAGTGTCGACTTCGGCCAATCCGAGCCCAACTGGGATATGAGTGGGTCTTCATGGACATGAGCTATTAAATTGACAACAGGCGATCTAGATCCTTGGCATCCTCGTCGTGGGGGATGCCCAAATATACCCGCTCCAACTATGTCGTCTCGTCCTCTGTGGCCAGCTCTCCTATGTCATAAATATGAAGGAACTTAGAGTAGGGAGTGACAACCTCAACTGCCGTGGAAGGGCCGACCGCATTCCACTTTCTCTTCTTGCTTTTGGTGGATGGATGGAGCGACCATATGTGGCTGGAAGGCAGGTCAATGATCTATTTGTCAGTTTTGGGCGCAATGGGTGCCTTGGGCATGGTAGGTGCAACAGGTGTGGTGGAGTTATGAGCACTTGGGTTACGACGATTTGGATAGGCCCCTTATGCTCGTCAAAAACACCTGTAGAATATGCTAGTATGTGATTTTTGTTTGATGATAATAAACACATATATATTCATTTAAATGTATTTGTTATTGTACTATTTTATTTTTCACATAAATAAATATTTGATGAATAAAATAAATAACACAAAATTTATATTCAAACAAATATTTTATTCAAACAAATATTTTATTACAATTTTGAATAATACAAATTTGAGCTCTCACTATATATACACACAATTTCAGTTACATTACAATTTCGATTACATCACAAATTTCATTTTACAATTTATCATCTCACTATATATCACTCATTCATTCGTATTTGTTCTTCAACTCTATTCCAGTTTGTATCCAACATCTGAATTATCTGCAAAATAAACACTGACGCAGTAAAATTGAAAAATAAATATTTTTGCAGTGTACAATGAAATGTGTTTTTGAAAATATTATTTGCCTCAGTTATTTGGGTGGTTCGTCATCATTTCTTCTGAATTCATCATACACGAACAACTTGTGACATGCACAGTGTATCACTGTACATGCCACAAGGCCGTGTACACCGATATACATTTGATAAAATTCCAGAGACAGGTGAGCATAAGGTCAAACCCGAGCCGAGGCTGGATTCAACTCAAGTGAAAATGCTCGATCAAAGCAGTAAACAACAATGCAAACATGCAGCTACCACCAGACATCATGGTGACAAGCAACACAACCTCGACATTCAAATGGTTCACATGACAGCATACATGAAATAACAACACGAACCAGACCATTCTAACTCGAGGCAGGTCACTATAACTCGACAATCAGACATGCACATGATACCATATGCAAGAACCAAGTGTAATGGCCAAGACCAAACACAAGGAAGAAGGCGGCAGAGAAAGGTGCACCAGCAAATTCATAAACAACTGAAAACAAGTGAATGACAACCAAACAAGGACAACAAGCTCCAGACTTAAAGAAATGGCATGTATCAAGACAACAATGGTGACACACATACACCAGGTCAGAGGCATTTTAACTCGAAGAAGACCATCAACCAGAGAATACAGTTCGAACAAGGAACAAAACAGCTCAAATGCAACAGAGGCAAATATACATACACATATTAGCACAAGTTCAGGTAAACCAGAGAATACATATGACAACTAGTACAAGGCAAATGCAAGAGATTCTAAGTCAAACAACAAATCTAGACCAGAGGGACACAATGACACAAGACAGTGAACAATGAAATGCAACCAAGTCACATGAACATGCACACCAACTCAACAAACTGTACAAACCCATGAAACAAGACTGCACACTGAAGTGCGGACCACAACTTACAACACAATGCAACATGAAGTGCCAAATCAGAGTCAACATGTATGCAACAGAGTGGAATGCAAGACCACACAAAGGAGCACTTGAAGCATATGTATACAGACCTCACATGAAATGCAACAGCAATGATCATAGTGAAGACATCATCATCATCATCAATGAACCAGATTGCAATGCAGACTGCATGAACAAGACAACTATACCAACCAGACTCCAAAGACACAGATACAAGCATTATATCAATATGAACATGAGCACTTTAAAAAAGAAAGTGTCAAGCATAACAACACTGCAACTAGACTTAAACTGAATCAGACAAAGCAATGCAGACAACAGTTCGATATGCTCAGGACACACATATATACATACATATATGTATGTATGTATACACATGATGAACATCACATGTAACCAGAACCAAGTGTATCAACCCAGATTCAACATCAACCAAGTGCAACATCAACACAAAACAACACAGCAACAAGCTCACGTGAAACTAAGTGGATAAGCATAAAAATCACATATATACATACATATATGTATGTATATACATGCTTATATGGTTACAGTAATCACAGCAACGTTGCGGTGAATTTCAAAATGAACAAGTCAGAGCAAAAAAGAATTGAACAAGTCGAAGTCAGGTTTATCTCATAAATTCACGATGCCAAAGTCATAGCAGAAAACTACGGAACCAAGTCAATTATCTCAAGAATTCAAATGCCAGAAAAGAACGGAAACAAATCCAACCGAATATAAAATGAACGAGTCAAGAATCATACAAGCGTTCGATTACAAATCAATGATAGAGGATAACAAGGTGAAGAATTCAAATAGAAATATACAAACGAAAATTTAGGTTTTTAATCCCCTATAAATCAAACCCAAAATCATCATCGGCAGTTGTTGGAGTTCGAAACAGAAAATCGAGAAAGCATACTTTGAACAAAAACCAATAACTCCAATCAAGTTTGAAAGCAAGTTCGAATTCAAGCAAAATAACAGAGCAATAAAGTACAAAATCACGTACCAATTTTATACTTATTTCAAACTTATCCTTGAAGCAGCCGAAGAGAATCGAAGAGTGGTAAACGAAGAAGCATCGAAGTACAAAAGCACAATTTCAATATGAAATTCAAGCGGCGGCTGTAATAATCACAAAGCCCTAGTTTTTGAAAGAAGAACGAAGCAGACATTACAGAGCAAAAGGAACGGCCACATATACAAAGAAAGGGAGACGATTTTTATTTTCTCAAGTTATAATTTGGGCCGGCCTTTATATATATTTTGGGCTTAAGTTTTTATATAATAGGGTTTTGTTTAGCTTTTATTTTCCAGTTGTAAATTTCCTTTTTTAAACTGTGTTACTTTCTAGTCGTGTGATTAGGTTACGAACTACGGTGGTGTAGTTCGAGAATTCGCAACTTAGTGGCTGAGTTGTAGCAGAGTTTTGAGCGTAGAGTTAGGTTAGTCGATAGCGGGTGTCGCAAGTTTACGTGTATAAGCGTCTGACTACTTAATTTCTAGTAGAAACCTTGGGGGCAGCACGTAGGCAGGGTTTTGCGGAAGCTGGGTAAATCTGTGTTCTATTTCAGCTTTTATTATTCTGCTATTATCTATGTTGCAATTATTTTATATATTTTCGCATTAATTTTTATTATTATTAGTATCACCCTATTCATCCCCCCTCTAGGGTGAAATCGATCCTACAACACCAAAATCTAGCATGTCGGCCACTGCAACAAAAGAAACAAGAGTTAGTCAAAGTGTAAAGTAAAAGCAAAACAGGCGCAAGTAAGCTATAGTTTGTGTCGGTCCGGCCTCACTTCTAGCATGGGGCATGCATAACAAGACTGAACTGCCCATACTGGCATGATCGGTCCTGATCGAAGACCCGTCCGAGGGCACAACGTCGTACCCGAAATAGGAATATAGTGAGTTGTACGCACGAATTGGCTCGGAGGGGGACCTGCATCTCTACCGACTCCCAGCTCCGTTGACCTTCCCCCGCACTTTCCTCATAGCTTACCCCAATATCTCAAGAAACGATCTGGGACCTATGTGGAGGAAACAGGACATCGACCAAAATGTTGTGGGTCGAACTCTTCATACTTAGACGACGACACAAGATCACTTAATTTATCAAGGTCTACTTGTTGCCACTCCTCAGGCTTCTTACCCATAACGTCAACGTCATATCTTCTTTCGGCCTCGGTGACCGGCCCGACTATAGGGTCTAGGAACTTGAACTAGTCCCGCTTTGCTTTCTTTGTCAGCCTCCTCACTTGGACGACCCTCAGTGGGACCATTGTCTAGTCCTTCCTTATCACGGGTTAGAGGTTGGCATAAGTTGCTAGGACCCTCAGATCTCGAAGAAAAGAAAACGAGGAAGATAAAAGAAAAGAAGCGAAGACTTATAGAGGGTTTGGAACTCGAGGTGCTGAAGCTCGGGGTTGATCCTATGAGGAATAAAGAAATTTCTCCCTATCCAGTCCGGTGCAGCTTTGCTAAGGACGCCCGAAAAAGTAACAGGTTTGGTGTTAGCTTGGAAGCGAAAGTATGTACCAATCGGGTACCTAGCATCCTTCTGCAGCCAGAAAACCATGTTGATTGAGGGAGCGGTCGACTCAGGAAGGCTGAGTTTCACGCAAGCGACGTAAAGACCGTAGAGGAACCGATAGCTGTTTGAAGTGAGCTGACCAGAGGCAAGTCTGAAAGCATTGACGATAGATACAAAATAGAGGTGGAGAGGCAGCATGACTGCCACCTTGGGATAGCCCGAGAAGAATGCAAAGTAGCCCGAAGGAGGATGGTAAGGACGCTCGGTAGTTGTGGGATATTTGACAATCCTAGCGTTGCATCCATGGTCGGTCAAACTCTTGGCCAAGTTAATTTTTAATCTACTAGCTCAGAGGTCTTGAGGCTAGCTTCGCCAACAGAGGTCGATTTGCCGATAGAAGTTGACCTTGAAGTGGCCATCTGAAACCTAAATGCCTAAGTTAGACAAGGCCCCGACATCTTTGCCCGTCCACATCCCGAAGCAGAAGCCCGACGACCGACGACCGTCTCCATAGCATGCCCCGTGGGTCGTCTCACAACTTAAACTCCTAAGCCAAGTAACATGCCTTATGGTCCCTACCTATCACTTTGTTTTTACTTAAGACCCATAGGCATAAAATTGGGTTTAGTCCACAGTCCGTTATCAAAATTATTACTAATATCACTATTAAAAATTGCAAGTCCACAATAGAGTTTGCCAACGTCGATCGACCACCGTTGACATGGCAGCGATGGTCGATCGACGTCCAATGGCCAGAGAAAGGTGGAATCCAGCCAAAACATAACACCAAAAACACCAGCATTATCAACGAAAAGAAATGGCAACTAAAATGCAATAAATAAAAAATGTCAAAAACAAAAACTTCAAAAGCTTGAAGCTTTCCAATGGCTATGACGTTTACCATGGAGGAGAAAAAGGAGTGCTTACTTTTTATCGAAGAAAGCTTGAGAAGTCGAGGTTTTGTGGAGGTTTTAAAATGCTTTAATGGTCGAAAACTTCTTCTTTGGTCAAGAGTGGAAAATGAGAAGATGGAGACTGTTTAAATACCCACCTCTTCAATCTCAGCCATTGGATTCGAAGAGCCATCAGATCTCGACTGTTTGGTGTAACAATGTCCTTGTCACTTCATACATGTTGGAAACGTGAGGTCTCCTGCTACATTTGGAAAAAGTGAACTGTCTCAACCATTGACAAAACGTCACGTGTGTCACACATTAAATACATCGCAAAATAACTGATTGTCAGGATCTTTCTGACTTGGCAAGCCCGCTCCTGCCTACATAGATGGATTTGGGGGCAAAATGTTGATCAAATTTCTCGCAAGTATAATTAGCAATCTGATTAAACACAGTCCAACCCAATCCTTTCTGTCCCGACACTTCTAAGACCGACTAGTTTATGCCGGTCCAAACTCAATCTAGTCTCTAGCTCATCTATTCAGCAACCCTTCTAGTTTATTGCCGGTTGGTTCAACTCAAGACAGTTTCAACAGCCAAGTCATCAGACAAGTTTCGGCTCAAGCGAGATCCATCTTTAGTCTGGCTTCACAACTCACCTTCGGCTGGTCTTAGGCAATCCGTCTCATCATCTCTCAGCCGGTTCGGCACATCCCTTGCATCTTGGTCCTTACAGCATTTTGCTTTCCTCTTTAAGCTTCAGCAACACGCAACCAACCATCATAGTCGGAAAAAGCTACACATCCGTCTTGTCACATAGGCTTACAAAAACAAACGATAAGTCGTACAGTTGGCTGTACTAGATACTGTAGCGGATCTGCAAACATATCTACTTCTGTATAACGTTGTCAACATTAGATGCGCATTAAATGCAAGACACATGTCTGGTACGGATGGACAATTGACATGCTTCTCAACTACACATTCTCTTCCACCTTTACAACTGTCTTCTGTCAACCCAGGCGACCAGGTTAACGGATAAGCATGTTTTTCGCTTGTTTTGCTACACAATCTCAGTCGTCCATCATCCATCTCAACTACTATAAATACCTCATGTCTTACTTTATCTAAGAAATTGAATTATAGTTGAAACAAAACTTTATGCTTAAAATACTCATATCTAGCAGGCAAATCCTCTCGAAGCTCCCAAGTTTAAATGATTGTTAATTGTCTTATTATTATCTTGTAATTGTAAAAGATAAATATAGTAAGAGATCTTCACAGTGGACGTATGCAAATCTCTGCCAAACCACTTTAGATTTTGTGTCATTTACATTATTTGATTGTTTTCTCTTCATTTTACATTTTTAAGCCCACTATTAGTAAGTAATCTTTTGCTAATACATCGCATTAATCTAAGGTTGGTTAATTATTCAGTTAACAAGGTCAAAATTTCGAATATGGTACTGTATGTGGGGTTTTCATCATGTGGTACCATGTGGGGTTTCCACCAAAATTAACTGCTCTAATATACAAATGTTTTTCAACATCCTCTTCTCTGTGATAAATGATGGCACTCCATCTTGCTTTATTACGAGTAATAGGGGTCTCTGGCAAGGAGAGTCACTATCACCATATCATTTTGCAGATGCAATAGAGTACCTCACAATTATTTTTTTAACGGGAACAATTAAAAATCAACTTAACCCCATTGTGGCCCAATCATTAATCATCTGCTTTATGCAGATGATCCCTCGGTATTCTCAAAAGCAAGTATTAAAAATGCAAAAACCATTAAAAGTATTATGCAGGCACTAAAACAGCACTCTCATTGATAAAATCAAGAAAAGACTTGCTGGATGGTGTGGTGGGTTGTTAACGACAAGTGGAAGAATAGAGTTAATCAAAACAGTAATTCATTCTACAGTTCACTTTTGGATGTAGATTGGTCACCCAAAAAATGTTATTAACCAAATTGAAAGCATATGGTATGGTTTTTTATGGTTGGGAAAATCTCATCAAATAAGCTGGGCAAAAGCTTGTATGCCAAAAAGCGAAGGGGGTCTAGGGCTGAGGAGTTTACATCATGTTAATAATGCATGTCACTGGAGCTTATGAGGAGAAATTTGCAACAATATTGCCTTTGGACAAAGCGGATGTAAAGCAAATACTGTGATCCAAACTCTTCTAATACATGGAAAGTCATTGTCAAAGTAAGATAGCTTTCTCATGGGTTAATAGAATAGAAAGTAGTAGAGGGAAGTATTAGTAATACAAGCATGTGGTTTGAGCCTTGGTTACAAGGTGAATCATTATTTAACAAATTGGGCAGGCAATCACTAAGCAATGTTGGAGGGTGCAAGGAGAGAAGTATCTGCACTCATTTCTGACTCGAAATGGTGCCTCAACGCTTTTAACCTACCTTATACCATTTGTACACAAATTGAGCAATTTAACATAGAAAATAATGCACAAAATGATTTTTGGTGGTTGAAACCGGAGAAAAACGGGAAATTTACTTTAAAATCTGTCTGAAACTGCACTAGACTCAATGCCAACCCCCTTCCTATGTATCATCCATATGGAACATCCCATCCCCTCCCACTCCCCAAGATGTCAACGTGTGTATACTTAGCAGCAATTAATCGACTAGAAACATTGGATAACATAAGTAAGTGGAGCAATGTTTAGACGAGCATATGCAAACTGTGTAATAAGGAAAATGAATCGAGCTAGCGCTTATTTTTCTATTGTGAGTACTCGACAATAATTTGGAATCATATCAAGCAAATGCCACTTCTACAACAAATTCAGCACACAAGTTTAGTATCAATATTGGTTTATTTTGGAGCTAATCTCTCAGTTAGATCTGATAGATGCGGCCACAGTAGCAACAGTATGAAATATCAATATATGGCTTGCACGAAATTCCAGAATGTCGGGCAACAAGTTATCAAGCAAAATCATACTAAAACTGGTTAAACAAGATTGCAAGATTATCATCAAATAGTGAATGACAAAAGAGGAGTATTCTATGTAGAAATTTTTCGCTTATTTGAAGTACAAATGCAGATCGAGCATCCTATCAATCATTCAAGAAGAAGAAGCTTGCAGGGAATTTTAAAGCATCGTCCTGAAGATCCAGCCAACTCCGCATGTGTAGTTTTCTATGCAGCCTATCCCAAGCCAGGACAAAGGAGAAGGGTTGTGATAGGTTTGGCGAGCCAACGTGAAAATCACAGCCTCTCTTATGGAAATGGAACCTAATTGATCAATATTACTATTAGTACCATTGTTAATATCAGTATTATTATCATCATCAATATATATATATATATATATCTTCAATTTCAAAAACATATCTTTATTTTTATTTTTATTTTACTTAGTTATTATTATTATTAATTTACTTATTTGACTTTATTTTATTATTGTTATTATTATGACTTTTAAATTGACTTTGTCATTTAGTTTTGGATTCCATCTCTAGCCGACTCCAACTTGTTTGTGAATAATGGCTTTGTTGTTGTTGTTGTCCTGAAGATCCAGCTGATGTAGCTTTCAAATCTGAATTTTTTTTTACTGAAAACTTGATGCGACTTTGGGATTTCGTGGTCAAAGTGGAGAAAGTTGTCGCCAATTTTGATGGTTTTCTATACTTGAACATGCGTTTGAAAATAATGCTCTATAGTGTGAAGACGGAGAAAAAAGGAAGAGGTGTATTGAACTAGGTTTTTGGAGGCATGCGGTTCATTGGAACTTGCACGCTTTAATAGTTTCATTTAATAGTTTCATTTAATAGTTTCTCACATGTATTAATTAGTTTCGAGATATCTTTTATAATTAGTTGCCTATAACCAGTACGAGTGAAATTTTTTGTACTTTCAGCCAGCAGTTGTCTGGATCTGAGGCAACTAAATTGTGTTTCTTTTCTTCATGTGAATAATAAAAGCAGCAATTTTCAAAAAATAAAATAACATACGGACGACAAATCAAACAAGATAATAAAAAATTGAACAAATGACCTAATTGTTTCAATTTTTTTTTGCAGTACTCGTACAATTTTGACCCCAAAAATAACTTGAAAAACAAGCAAAACCCAATAATTTGATCAATGTTTGTATGCATAGTACATATTTCATTTTTACAAATACAAATATATAACCATGTATTAGTGCATTTTAATAGAAAAAAAAAAAATCAAATTCCAGAACGAAACATAACAGTATGCTGTGGAATTGAAATTGATTGAAATTTCGAAAATTTTAATTGTTCGAAACAGGAACCGAATTTCGAACCTTAATATCTACTTAGATTATTAAACATTTACAACTGTCAAACAAAATTTGAGGAATCATCATCGAATGTGGTGGAAATATTTGATTGGAGCCTTACTATATAAGAAGATGATTTGTGAATAAGAAAGGCATTTTGGAAATTTGTCAGACACATAATTTGCTGAACTCTATTCGAAAACCTCAAAGCTCCTATAAATTGCTAAATTCTACTAGAAAACCTCAAAGCTCTATTAGAAAACCTTCGATTTTTGATTTTTAATTTTTTTAGTTTTATTTGAGCAATTTGTTGCTTGACAACAAAACAGTGAATCACTTGGTGTACAACATACTATCTGGAATGACTATCATGGTAACTTTCGGGCATATCATATCGTTATCATATTCCAATAGTGCATTGCTACATGAGGTGAAATCTATCTCGAAGTCAACTGACATGCCTTGATTATTGAAAATATTAGTTCATTTGTTATCTTTAGCTGGAAATTATAGTTTTACAGCTTTGATTATTAGATTTGGTTGGGTAACTTTAGTCAGCTGCTCTCTAGTTTGACTGCTTTGGTGTCTGCCCTATTTTGAATTTGTTTGCTCTGGACTAGTCTGCTCTGGACTGGTCTGCTCTCTTCTCTGTATTGGTTGCTCTCTGATTTGGACTGGTTTTCTCAACTCTGGATTAGTTTACTCTGTTAATTAGAGCATCCTTAATGAATATCTTTCACAAGCTAACCATTGTCAAATAGGACATTTACTTAGATGTCTACAAGTTATATCTTAAAAATATTTGACAACTACATTGGAGTAGTATAATTTAGGCGATCACATAAAACTATTTTAGCACTATGTTAGAATAACTCTACCAGTTTAAAACATTTTACAACTAATTCTGTATAATCAAATACTTGGTGACCAGACATTTTGTATTTTGGAGAGCCACTTTGGTATCTCAATGAGATATATTTAATTTGTGAACTTTACTTAGTTTCCCTTCCTTGAGGTAAAAATTGCATATAGGTCAACTTTAACCAAAAAAAAAAACCCACCTGCAACTTGTCCTTTAGTTTAACTCCAAAAGAGCATTCTTGATTTTATATGGGACATTTTTAATAAGTGCCTCCATTAAAAATTATATCCCTTCCTTTACCTCAGGTTGACCGAACCTTGTCTCGTTGTTTACTTATTTTTCATTATTATTCTCAGTGAAATGGACGAAGATCTTAAAAAAGCAGTATGGGAGTACTTGGAAGAGAGGGGTGTGAATGATGAACTTGCACTTTTCTTGCATGATTACATGGAGGTAAAGCATAAACATGAACTGGTGAGATGGCTAAAGAATGTAGAGTCTTGCATAAAGAAATAGGATAAGGTCAGTGATGATTTGCGTTATTATTCTATTTTATTTTGTTGCTTGAGTTTTTCGGATGCATTGTATATATGAATCAATATTCATATTCAATATTTTCCTTGCCTTGTACTAATTGAAATGATTTTACTATGCATCTTTTATAGCATCTACAAATCCACCTAACATGTGCACTTTTATACATGTGATCATTGATATTACTCAATAATTGGTGATGCCTGACTATTTATTTAGATCACGCGGATGAAATTTTAAAAGGTTCAGATTTTTGTTTTAGGCTTGGAATTATTTTGGCAACTTCTTTAACTAAAGTGAAGTGGCATAGATTCACGTTACTTAATCCATGGTATTTACTTTCTTTTCTGTTCTTTACTTTCTGTGCAGACGGCCATTTTCTTACTGTATCAGCTTAATGAATTACACTAGTCTTTGAACCCAAAAGTAGCCTAAAAGGTTTCTGTGCTGTTTTTAAGAATATGGTTTCTACTCTGACTTGATCCTAAGATTTTGGCACTAGTTAAATTCAGCTCGTCAGCGACAAGTCATTTTGGATGTAGCCATTTGCTCCAGATTCATTTTTAACCATCAGATGTTTGTGTTTTCTTAACAGGTCAGAAGCGTATGAAATTTCATTCGGTAAAGTTCAAGCGCTAATAGCTGAAATGATCTACATAATCATATTGTTACTCAGATGCTGCAGCAATGACTAATGGGAGAAATCATTTGACTTTCATGGAGCCCTTGTGTTTTGGATAGATATGCAGGTAGCAGCTTAGTTCTCTAATAAATTGTTGGATAATAGAATGTAATGTAATAAGAAATTTTAATTTGCCTTCTCTATTATTGAACGTTGTGCCTTTCCCTTCAAACTTCAGTTTGTTACATCCTGAGCAAAGGAACAGCAATTCAAATTTGAAGCTGTTATATTCATAACTTGATTTAAATCATTTTCTGATTTTAATTGCAGCATCCCTATTTGCAACCTTTCTTAATATATAGCATGTCATAGATTTATAATTTAATCTTACTGTCTTAGAATTTACTGTTCTATTACGTTGAAAATATAATTTTGTTAAATTTCTAATCTAGTTGCAAAGCAAATATCTACTGCTGTCATTTCTTTATTCAGATATACTGAATTTTAGCAAAAAGATGTCTTCTTGTTCTTGAAAAAGCTTACGTGAAAGCGGATATTCGGTTCTATGCTTTTAAGGGCCCTCTTCTTTTATTATAGTAAATCCAGTACATGTTTATTCGATGGTCTCATAAGATTATAAATTGGACAAATTTTCGTGGGTTAATTTTTGAAACTATTTTGCATTTAGAGTCCATTTCAAAACTTATTACCAAACAGGGTTTGTTTGTGCTCAGTCAGCAGCCACATCAACGTTTGTGTAACTGTCGTGGTTATAGACGCAACTATTAGTTGCGGATATGAAAAAAATAGTAGACGCAACTCATAGTTGCTTGCGCTGTAATGGTTTATAAGAAAACCATAAAAGACACTGCTATGAGTTGCGTCAATATATTTAACACAAGAGCAACTCATAGTTGTGCTATGGAATACCTGTAGTTTTTATACAGCAACGTCCAACTCCTTACCCCACATTCCTTGTTGGAGTTATGTATTCAGTAGTTTTAATTAGAATGATTATGTAATAGATGATATATTACTTGGTTGTTGTTCGACTTTGCATATAATGGATAATGCGTAATTGCTATCACAATCACAGAACATAGCAACTCACATCAATGTTTGAAAAAAACACAACTTTTAATACCAAAGTTGCGTACAAAATAAAAGTAAAAGTAGTTCAATACTCGAATGACATAAGTAGTAAAACAAACAAATTATCTGTTTTTTCCTGAACGTTCTTCTCTTGTGACTCAAGTTACCACATTGACTACAAATATCCTGTCTTTTATCCTCTATTTTGTCCATGACCCTCTTAATTCTTGTGGACCTTGGTCTTCCTGTATTCCTATGTGTAGACGGTAGTTGTATAGTAGATCCTTCATGTACATTCCAATATCTACCGTCGGACATAGGATGGAAAACTAGAGAATAACTATGTCTATAATTCTCTGTTGTAAACCAAGATGATAAAAGATCATGGTAAGCTCTGTTTGCTCCTTCTTTGCGTCTTGCACATGCAGCCAAAACACGAGAGCATGGAAAATGTGCAAAAATAGGAATATTGCATGAACAGTTGCAGTTGTCATTGACAATATTTACTATGTAGTTACATGCATTTGTGTCTGTTACTTGCCATTCCATCAAGCTGAACCTATTGATGCTCATACTTCGTGCTTCTGCTGTATATTTTTCCATCATTTTTTCATACGTTGGCGTGAGTGCAAATGTGTACTTCAATTCACCAGTACGTCGTCTGTAGAAGTAACTATTAAGGCGATAAAATGTACGTGTTACTAATGCCTTCCCCGGTAATGATCTTACACCTTTTAAATCTCCATTGAAACTTTCTGAAGCATTGGTGGTCATCATGCAAAATCTTTCACCGTTGTTCTTGTACAGAGCCCTTTGTTCATCCTTCTTTCTAAGACTTTTGTCAATCCATCTATCACCAGCCGGACTAACCTTTTTTAGTCGCTCTCTTGATTTTTTGTATGTTTTCTCTTCTCTTGCTTCTGCACAAGTGTGAAATAAGTTCTGCAAAATAGTTACTATCAAAACCTGTTTTTTTGAAGTTTGCTTTCAAATGGCGAATGTAAAAGCGATATGATGAGGTCTTTTTCATTTCTCTTGTAAGGCGGTTGGAATTCCTTTCATTCTATCAGAAATAAATGTAACACATCTAGCACTTAAAGATGAAATTAAGTGTTCCATACATGAAAAAAACCATCTCCAAGTCCCTACTGACTCAGTTCGTACAATAGCAAATGCCAATGGAAAAAGAGAGTTCTTTGCATCAACTCCTGTAGCCATTTGACTTTTCTAGTTCCTCAATTGATGAATGCCAATAAGAAGCAGTAGCACAGCCCGTGTAAACTGTTCCAGCTCCTCAATTGATGAATCAAGATTAACGTCTCGGCCAATTATAAGGTCGTTAATCCATTTAACTTTCATTTCTCTTCTATTAACCACCGCTTCGGAAGTGGAATCTTACCAAGCAAATGGTGACAAACATCATCTGCGTCCACATTACCAAAGTAATTCAGAACGACGCCTTCTATAGAAAGACCGAGTAAAATAACAACATCTTGCAAAGTAACGGTCATTTCTCCAATAAAGAATTGAAACTTGCTCTCGGGCCTCCATCTATCGCATAAGTTTGTGAGTAACGACCTATCAAACCTGATATACTTCATCTATATAATATACCAAAAGCTCGCTTGATGAAGTAAATAACGAACTCGTTGGTCATCAACCATCTTCATTAGGTCTTCAAAACTCCAAGAATGGTCCGAACAATCGATAGGTTTTACACTACAAAACGGAGAATTATAGCGTGTAGTTGGTTCAAAATGGTACTTGAACTATTTAATGTACTTAGCAAATAAAAAAATTACCCTCATTAAATCTCAAAATTTGTACGGTGATTATACTGTAAATATAAAACTCTATCATCGACAGATCTGCTCTCCGGTTATGAAAGTTAATGCAAAAAAACGCAAATTGACATACAAGCTACGATTGATTCAATGTTAAGAATGGATTGCGACCACCCAAAACAAGCTATTTGACAATGTTGATTACAAATAGAAATAAATAATACACAAATTAGAATCTAATAAACAAACTGGGGCTTAGAGATTACCAAAATTGTATTATGTCGAAGAAGTTCCTACTTCCATTGTTATAGATTTGTTCTAATCAAAGATTAGTGAAGAAATTTGTAAATTTTGAGTGGAATTAATGAAAAAAACCAAGATTTAAGGCTTGGGAATGTTGGGTTCGAGCTGTTGCAATGGGAGGAGCAAGTTGGCTTTGATGAGATTGTGTGGGGTTGGGGTTGCTGCTGCCTTTATATGGCAGCGACAAATTTGTGCAAGCACAACTATGAGTTGCGCCCGTATGAAAAATAAGGCACAACTCATAGTTGTGCCCTAATGTTTTTCGATAAAATATTATAAGCGCAACTATGAGTTGCGCCTATTATATTTTGATATAGGTGCAACTCGTATTGCGCCTAGACGAAGTTAGTTATATAATTACTGTTGTGGTTGCTAACTGAACGCAAACCAACCCTGTTTGGTAATAAGTTCGGAAATCAGCTCTGAATGCGAAATAGTTTCGAAAATTAGCCCACTTCAAAATTTTGTCCTAATAAATTAAATAGATACCTTATAAAGTTGAAAAACCCTAATCGCATGCTCATTCCCTTCAAATTTCCAGAGATTTTAACTGTTAATATGGTTGTGTCTATGGTTTATAATGTGTTTTTATGAGTGTACCATTTGTTGCACTTTCAAAATTAAGTGGTCTAACTTAATATAATACCAATATTTACTCCAACCTTCACTCGTCATCATCCAACAAAATATATCATTTTAAGGTCAACATGGGTTCAATGGTTAAGTTACCTAACCGTAAAGATTGCAATACACATGAAGAGTTGATGTTTAACCACAACTACTAATTTACCTGACATTTATAATACCCAGTAAACTTGTATTTCTTCCCAGATCGAAAGCTTCGGTCGACATTCTTTTATCTCACTTCAATTTAGGAAAACCAAATCCCAAAACAATAAACCATCCCCAAAACATAGAATAAAAGAGTTAATCCTAACATCGAGGACGTCGATGAAAGCAGAGATGATGGTGGTCACAGCGATAGTGCTAATTCGAGCTCCATAAGATGGCGTAAAGTAGGTGCTGGAACTATCGAATCTCGAAAGAGACGGATGGATTAGCATCCGAAGATGCCAGTCTCAATCCCCATGTTGATCGATACTTTGGGCCACATAAGGAATAATATCAGTGTAAGCTTTTTTTATTTATCTTTTTTTGTTATATCATATTAACATTTATATTTAAAGAAGTAATTAATATTTTTAATTTCAAAAATGCAACAGTATCGGAGGTTTTCGGACCTCACATCGAATTTCCATGGAATCTTAGATTCAACCGTGCTTTTGAAGACGCTACCATAGCCCAATTTGTCTCACTTTGCACCAAGCTAGAGTTCTACAATGAGAGAGACACTAAAGTTTGGTGTCGGGATAAAGGTGGAACCTACACCCCCAAACTCGATGTACAAATTTTTAAACTTCTCAAGGACCTCTCCAAACACATTCAAAGTTGTTTGGAAAGTTGATGCCCCCCAAGGAAAAATTACATGCATGTTTAATCCTACATAAGAAATTAAATATAATTGAATTCTTAAAGAAAAAGAATATGCTCATAGATAACTGTGTGTTTTTTTGCAATTTAGACGTAGAAAATATAACACACTTTTACTAGAACTATCTCATAACTAGTTCAGTACTTGTTAATGCTTTTAACATCTTTGACCTAACCGTAACCAACTCTGACCTAAACTATGACAACTACTGGATTAATCTCAGATTCCAATGGAATAACGATTGAAGAATTTTACATGATACTATCCTCACCGTTATTTGTTGGTCTATATGGTTTGAAAGGAATCAAATAAAATTTAATAACATTAACTCTCATCACAACCTAATTTACATCATTGTGGTGTTTATACATAATTTGATAATTAATCCTTCTTAAAAATTGGCTAATAAGGTGTATTTAGGAGATTTTCTTAAAAAGTAAGAGGTCAAATAAAGTTTGTGAAAGTAAATTTAGGCTTCAGTAGGGGGCATGTAGTGGCCATATATGATGACCCGGTAGAAACCTTTAACGTAGACAACTCTTCAAACAGATTGCTCCAGATTGGTAACTAAACCTGTTAGAACTAGCATTATTATCTTTCCTACTTCCATATATGTATGTATGTATATATGTATGCACACACATATATATGTATGTATATATTTTAATATATACACATGCGTATGAGTTATGCTCATGTTTGGTTGAGTTTTGCAATTAAGTGAAAAAAGGGCACTGGAAAGCCCTCATTGTCTGCTTGTGGATGCTTGATTACGAGGATAGAATTTCTATACCGGTCTTACCTTGGTTACTGGACTGCTTGATAGCCACTCTGTTGAATTCCTTTTCTTCGATTCATATTAGATATATATATATATATATATATATAAATATATATATATGGGTTTGTCATCATATTCTCTAGCTTTCACTATATGTTATATTATACTTGTTTGGAACGGTTGTTGCTTCTTTTTCATTCCTTTAGTCCTTGGTTTGGTCTTGCTGTTATTCCATAAAACTTCTCATAGATCTTGCTGGGGGATTTTTCTATTTTACATTGTAGGAGGGAGGGATGGGGTTTCTATCTACCGTGCTTTTTGGCAGCTCCTTTTTTGAGTATAGAATAAAATTATATAAATACTCTTCTCCTCGGAAAGGATCGCTCATTTTTCATAAAAAGACATTTATATTTAATAAATTAAATTGAAAATTGACACTTACTCAAATGAAATTTAGTAAATTAACATTTAGTATAATAAACATTTAGTCCGGTAACATTTGGTAAACTGTCATTTGGTACATTGGCATAAATTGACATTTAGTAAACTAAATATTAACATTCAGTTAATTGACATTTAGTAAATTAACATTTAGAAAATTAACTTTCGGTAAATATGACATATGGTAAAATTAACGTTTAGTAAATTGAAATTTATTAAATCAACATTTGATATTTAGTAAATTAATATTGGTGTAGTTCACTACAACAACACCTCAATGCTTAGATGTTGGTTCTAATATAAGATCATAGTCCTTAGTGTAGAGATTTACTCGAGACCGAAAGTCAGTAAAAAGAAAAAAAAAGTCAAAATAATGTAGTAAAGAACAACGGATTTATAATAGTTCAGGATTTACCCTACATCAACTGCCGAACAAACTTTTATTGATTTAGGTTAGGAAGATTGAAGTTCTCTTGGCAGTTGTTTATATATCTTAGTACAAAGCTTGAGTTTGTAAATTTAGGGGAAAATTAAAATGAGGTAATAATTTATCATGCTTCAAAGTGCAAATCAAATCCTTTTTTATGCAGTAAATCCTCTATTTACAGTTGTTTTTGTAGGATCAAATTAACCCTAAAGGGGAAGGTGAATAGGGTTTATAATAAATTTACAGAATAATAAAAATGTCAGCACAGATAATAATATAGTAAATATGAAAATAAAAGCGATACACAATTTTACCCAACTTCGGAAAAACCTCAAGGTTTCTACTAGGAATTAAATAATCGACTTGTTACAGACACTGTAAACTTGCGACTATCCGTAACCTGATTATTCTAACCCTACGTTCAATACCCTGCCACAACTCAAAATCCCGATTTGCGAATTCCCGAACTACACCCCGTAGTTCGATCCTAGTTGAAGCTTGTGTTTTATAAATTAAAAATAAAAACACTTAAAATAAAAATTAAAACCCTAATTATAAAATTGACAAGGCCCAAAGATAACGGCCCAAATAAAAAATGTTCTCTCCCTTTGTTTATCTTTTAGCCCGCATTTGTTTTCTTTATGCCGTCATCCTTTTTTACTCTTCGATCTGAAATTTCAAATCTTGACTTCGGTTTTTAACTTTAGCTGTTGATTTCCTAATTGATGGTCATTTGACCTTGGAATTTATCAATGATTTGATATATATTCGAAAATTCTTAATATACTTCAAATATACTTGACTGCTATGATTTTTGTTTTGACTTTTTTAGACTTGTACCAATTTGATGCTTCGGCTGAATTTTTTGTTACCCTTGTCCGATTGCTTTGATTCTGAACCCTAAATGGTTGATTTCGAATTTTTCATTTGGGTTTCCTATTGTTGAATAAATGTTGGTTATATCTTGATTGGAAGTTAGTTGTTGAGTTTTTGATATTGGTTTGCTTTGATGCTTTGTTACTAAATATGATGAGGGTGATGATGGGTTTGATCGGAAAGTTGGTTGTTAACAGGGTGATTATATTGTATGCATGAGTGTTGTTATGCCTAATTGTGCATGTCCCTATGTGTGTTGATCTATTTGGTTGAGTCTGATACACTGCCTTGCCTTGTACATGGGTTGATCTGTGTGTGTTGAACTTGCACTGTGATTATGAAGTATATAATTCTGGTTTGAGTATTGTTGTTTATTACGGCCGAATTTGCCATAGTTTTTGAACAAAATTAAACGATCAAATCGGACAAGCAAACGATGAATAAATGACCCAAAGACTCTGAAAATATCGTTAAAAGGCAAGAAAAAAGAAGTATAAAAAAATGAGTGCAAAAAGTTGATAATTTGGAAGTTCAAGTTTATGGAAGAGCCGACTCGGAGCAAACCCACAAAATCCTCAAGCTAGACTCGAAGTAGACACTCAAATTTCTCGGATCAGACTCCAAGTCAGCTCAAATTAACAAAGATAGAGGCGATTGCAAGGCCACCTTGAAATTCAACAACACCTATCCGTCAAAGTGATGGATCGGTACCGATCCATGTCCATGGATCAGTATCGATCCATAAAATTTCCTCAAAATCACTCCATTTTCCTCATACTACTTAGTCTTGATACCAGAAGCCTTTTCCAAGCTCCATAGATTGATCGTCAATCATTTGCTATCGAATGTCTCAAGCACTAGTAATCAGTAACTCTACTTCTCCGTTGATCCATCATTTGGACTTAGAAACAAGCTCATAACCATGCAAACAAAATAGAAATCACGAAGCTAACTACGAGTCGAGCCTAGACAAAGAACTCAGAATGATCCATATGACAGTCTTATGGATTGGTATCGATCCAAGCCCATGGATCGGTACCGATCCATGGATATTAATGATGTGTCCCTCATTTTTCTTGGAAGAACTAGTCCAGGCATGGAAAACAATACAGAGATCATGGGGACGAGTTTTCAGGCAACATCCATCTATAAATAAGAGGGCAAAGGCTCAGTTTAGAGGATCCTTATGCTTCCTTGTGATTTTTTTCACATCTCTACAACTTTCTATAATTCTTTTGTACTTTCACTTATCCATTTCAATTTGTAAGAACAAAAGTGTAAACAACACTATAAACCATTAACAAAGTTAGGTGAACATAGGCAACGATTAGCCGAACTGCTATAAAACTCTAGTGTGTTGTTTCTGTGTGCTTTTATTTAGTTTTTGCACTCTTTTCTCTACTATACTCATTTAGGTGTTTGTGCCTTTTGGTTCAAACATTTTGACGCTTTCACCGAGAACCACTTGAATTCGTTGATTTATGATTTAACAATATTTCAAAATGACGAGACAATCAACTAGGAAGACCACTAGTGGAGAAAATCAACACGAGGACAGCTAAGAGGCATCCTCAGAAGCTAACCCCTCATCCATCCATATAACCAAGGATGAGATGGAGACCATGATGAATGGAATGCAAGAAAGGATGATAGCACACTAGGAAGAGATGATGGAGAGTTTCTTCAAGAGAACGAAACAAATAGGAACAGCTAGAGTCACTGCGACTAGGACCAAAGGCCAGGAGCTAGAGCAAACGCATATGGGAACCAAGTAGGTCAAATCAGAATGAACCCCAAACAAGTCATACGGATCGGTACCGATCTACAGGTACAGATCGGTATCAATCCACAAGAACATGGGGGCACGATCGATTTAGATCGAGGATGAGCTTTAATGCTTGGAACGGGTAATACTGGAGCCGAGGAGGTAAATCGAAATGCGAATGCATGACAGCAGGAGCTGGAAACGAAAGCTCACCATAGGAATGGAAGGTAGAACGAAGCTTTGGATCAGAGACATCTATTGGATGACAACCCCATGATTAGGATGTATAGGAGTCAGGTTCGATTCCCTTACCCCTCCTTTAAATAAATGATGCAATATTAACCTCAGGTCGCTTACACATGTATGGGATTCCGAACAGTCCCTAGGCATGCTCTGAGTTGGATGCCTGAGATGACTATTTAGGATATTTTCACAATATTAACCTTGGACTGCTTACTCCTATATGGGATCCTGATCAGTCCCTAGCACACTCTGAGTTGGAAGTCTGAAGGTGACCTTGATAGGATTAGATGTCTACTAGATGCCCTACTTAGGCTCTATGAGTGATGACCAAAACTGATTAGGAAAGACCAATAGATATTGGTGACCCATTGGAATTGATTAGATTTTATAAACCACTCGAAGATGAAGACTGACATTGATCGCTTTAAGTCCCATTCGGAGAAACGGGACCAAAGTAAAGGGTGCAGTTTCCCTTACCAGAGAGCGAGTGGATGAACTTATATGCTATTGATAGCTTTAATTCCCGACCGGAGAGCAGGGAATGGAGTGCAAGAAGTAAGTTATCCCGCTAGAGCATGAGTTGATGGGCTTGTTTTTTTGTTGAGTCCTCTCACCAGAGAGCGAGCAGGTTGGGCTCAGCAAGGGTCCGAAGGGACCATGGATTTAATTATCAGCCCCGAACGGCCGTAGATTCAATTAATGCCGGAGAGACCATGGATTTGATTATCGACCCCAAACAACAATGGATTTGATTAATGGTCCGAAGAGACCATGAATTTGATTATCGTCCCCGAACGGCTATGGATTTGATTAACCGTCCGAAGAGACCATGAGTTTGATTAACGATTGGAAGAGATCGTGGATTTAACTATTGGACCTGAACGGCCATGAATTCAATTATCGATCCGGAAAGGTTACAAATTTAACTATCGGCCCTGAATGTCCACGGATTTAATTAACGATTTTGAGAGATCATGGGTTTGATTGTCAGTCTAAAGAGGCTAATAATTCCATTGATGATCTGGAGAGATCAAAATTCAGCTATCGATCAGGAAAGGCCGTGGATTTCACCAACGATATGAAAAATCGAGATTTCAACATATGTCAGCTAGCCCCTATATAAATACGGGATGATCCTGATTAGTGATACAGTCTACGGCTTACCGATTCCGAGAGAACATGGAATCATTTTCTATGACTGACACTGAAGCAAGGACTCGAATCCATAGCCATTGCGATTTGGAACGATCTTTGATTTACAAGTAAATCCAAAGGAACATGATGATTTGCCATAACTCAATCGACTAAAAACCATAAAATTCAACTAATAAAGTTCCATCAACTTCAACATTTGTTCTTAAGCAAAGCACACCTTCCATCGCAAGGTGTGCTTTGGGAGGGCAAGTATTACAACCGAATTTGTCGTAGTCTTCTAATTGATTTAAACGATTGAATCGAACGTGCAAACGGTGAATAAATGACCTAAGGACTTTGAAAATATCATAAAAAGGCAAGAAAAAATAAATATAAAAAATGAGCAAAAAAACTTGAAAATATGAAAGTTCAAGTTTTTGGAAGAACCGACTCAAAGAAAACCCACAAAATCCTTAGGTCAGACTTGAAGCAGACACTCAAAATTTTGAGGTCGGACTCTAAGTCAATTCAAGTTAACGAAGATAGGCAGTTGCAAGGCCACCTTGAAATTCAACAACAAATATCCGTCAAAGGCATGGATCGGCACCGATCCATAACACTTCCTTAGAATTACTCCATTTTCCTCATACTACTTAGTCTTGATGCCAGAAGCCTATTCCAAGCTCCATACATCGATCGCCTATCATTTTCTATCGAATGTCTCAACCACAAGATATTAGCAACTCTACTTCTCCACCGAAAACAAGCTCAAAACCATGCAAATAAGATGGAAATCATGAAGCTAACCACAAGTTGAAACTAGACAAAGAATTCAAAATTATCCATATGATAGTCTTATGGATCCAAGCCCATTGATCGGTACAGATCCACAGATATTGATGAGGTATCCCTCATTTTTCTTAGAAGAACTAGTCTAGGTGTGGAAAACAGTGTGGAGATCGTAGGATGGAGTTTTCAGGCAACCTCCGGCTATAAATAGGAGGGTAGATGCTCAGTTTAGAGGATCCTTCTGCTTTCTTGTGATCTTTTTCACTTCCCTACAACTTTTCTATAATTCTCTTGTACTCCGACGAATCCATATAAATCCTTAAGAACAAAAGTGTAAACAACACTATAAACCATCAACAAAGTTAGGTGGGCGTAGGCAATGATTAGTTGAACCACTATAAAACTCTAGTACCTTGTTTTTATGTGTTTTTATTTAGTTTCTTCACTCTTTTCTCTACTATACTCATTTGGGTGTTTGTGTCATTTTTGGTTCAAACATTATCGATGTTGTGATATGTTTGGTCAGAAGTTGCTTGCCAGCATTTATAGCTAAATCACCACTTGATAAGATGCTACCTGAATCTGAAATAAAGGAGTGCTTGGTTGTATTTCTTTGAGTTGCTTGCTATTCATCTGGGTTTGTACATGCCTGTGTGTTGGCCATTTTTTTGTTGTGCGTGTTGTTGCACCAGTTTGTGTGATCTGAAACTAATTTTGGGTTACATCTTTTTGTGTTGCATCTGTTTTGTTTCCCCATGTACATGTACAAGGTTGTACATTTTAGCACCATGTTTCTTTTTGTGCATGTCTATACCATATATTCCTGTGTACAATTATGTCTTGGTAGGTTTGCTTAGTTTGTAGAGATGGCCAGATATGATGAACTGTGTATAATAGACATGCTTGTGTAGTTTTGATTTTTGATTCTGCCCTAGTTCACTTTTGTCTTTAGTTGCTGCACCAATGTACTTGTCTTCATCAGCAATGCTGCTTGTTCATCCCTACTTTACAAATATTGCTAAAAACATTTTCATTCTAGTTTGTCTTGCTTGTGCACCATGTACTTGTTATTTCAGTTTTGTTTAGTGATGCACATGTTGCACCTGGTTGCTCCTCTGGTTCCAATTGCATGCTTCACTTTGCTTGCGTTGAGCTATTCGGCTTGACCTCACATTGCATTTGTCCTTGAAATTGAATTGATGCAGATGCATTTTATATGCTTAGTCTTATGGCATGTACAACGATACATTATGAATGTCATACTCGTGTACATTATAAATAATTTTGCTACCTATTTCAAAAATATGAAAAGAACAAAACCAATAGACTGAGGCAATTGTTGAGTTCAAAAATATTTATTTTTGCAGCTATAATTTTTTTCTTTTTCCTTTTTACTGCGTTGTTATTTGACAGACAAAGCAGTTGATTATGTGAGTCAGCGGATAGGGATCTTAAGGCTAAATTAACACTAGAGGGGGGGGGGGGTGAATAGTGTTTAATGGATTATATGAATATTTTTTAAATTTTTTAAGATTCTACTTTTAATGATGTAATTAACAACCATAGAATTGAATTACAGATAAATGTAAATGCAGTAAAGTAAAAAGGAAAAAACACACCAGGATTTTATACTGGTTTGGAGTTACCCTACATTCGGTCCCACACAATTCCTTGTACAGATTTGTTTTCAACTAGTAAATGCAAATACAATCTCGATTTCAAGGCTAGAGACACACCCTCCAAAATCCCGACCTCAAGGTAGAGCCACTTGATTTCCGGGCTATAGGCACGCCTACTAGATTTACGGGCTACTAAACACATCTACTTGATTTTAACAGGCTACAATCACACCTAGGTGGATTTCAAGGATATCAAGCATACCACAGAGTATAAGAGTATGATTTGATAGAGTTTATAGACTCAGATCTTCCATCTTGATTACAATTGATCCTATAACTCTTGAATAGCACTTTGACCTTAAGAGAGATGAGAGAAATCAGAGAGTATATGAAAGAGAATCAAACTAGCAAAGGTTGAATTTGATTCTGATTGAATTTCGATAGAGTTTCGATATAAGTTGATTTAGAAATCAAGAGAGTGAAAAGAGGAGAGAAAACTAAGAAAGTAGTTAATGAAAATTCATTTGGAAGTCTGGTATATATAGGGAAACAATGGTCATGTCCATTCGCGAAAAGATACGAGGAAAAGAAACTTCCATTCAAATTTGAATTTTCAATTTTACGGTCGCTATATTGACATACATAGATAGAATATGTCGACATATCCCTTTGTATTTTGAAAAACATTTATAAAAATTATTTTGAAAATCCGTTGCTTTGTAAAATAATTTGATACTTTGTAGAATCATTTAAATATAGTTTATACACATTTTAATCAAATATAACTTAATAAAACTTTATAAAATAATTTTGAAAGATCAAATAAGAATATTTAATATAATGTAAATAATATATATAGAGTTATAAATTATTAAAGTATAAACCAAAATTCAATACATATAAACTTAAAAATACTAAATAATACCTTTATAAGTTAAAAGATTTGAAAATCATTTTGGAAAATATTTTAAAAAGATTATTTTAAAAATAGATTGTTTGAAAAATAATTTAAAACAAAATTAGAGAAGGTGAGAGAGATCAGGAAAGTGCCATCAAAGTTTTAACATAAATTTTATGACTCTATAACTTATCTGGAATATCTTGAAATCTTGAACTCTTTAATACTCATGAGTCTTCATTCTTGAACTCTTGAAACTTTGTATTAGCATCTTGAATCTACTCTTGATATCAACATCTTGACACCGTACAATCTTATTAATTCTTACATGTCTAATATCCTGCACTATATACTATATATATCTTGATAAAATAATAGTATCTGTATTTTATATAATTTCCTATAGTTATTATCATCAAAATGAATACCTAATGTACCAACAATCTCCTTGTTTTTGATGATAACAATTCTGTATATAAAATATAATATAAGTTCCCCTGAGTTACAAAACTCTCCCTTAATCTATGCCTAGAGTTTATATATTTCTCCCCCTTTGTCATCAACAAAAAAATATCATCCTAAAATTATAACTCTAATACTAACTCTTACTATAATACTAACTCTAACTTCTCCAAATAAAATACTAATCAATATGTATAATAATTATATATAATGATGATGAGAAAGATTATAAAAACAAATGTAAAATTAGATAATCATAAAATAATCAATCCAAATATTCATCCAATCAAACAAAGTTTATGTCACACAACATTCAAACAAATCATCACAAATCAAAACCAATCAAATCCTAATCAAGTATTGTTATTTATATACAATCAAATCTATTTATACTAGATATTTCAAGGAACTTCAACCCATCCATCGGCGCCAAAGATTAGATCCGCTTTGATAGCATCCCTATCTTCATTATCTTTGTTGATGGTACGCTCTGGATTGGTGGTTGATTTTTCTTTGTTCAAGGAAGAAATCATCCACCGAATTACGTCGAAATGTCTTTCTTGCTCCTTGATCATCTACATTTGACTCAATTCTAAGTGTCTCTGATTTCTTAGGATGAAAGTAAGAATGTTCTTGAATGACTCAAGAGTTTGTTCGAGGTTTTCGGTTAGTTTTTGGATAGGAGAAGCCATTCTTTTGGTTTTAGAGTTCAGGAAAGCAAAGGAAGAAGCCATTAACAGGTATTTCTAGTGGTGGAAATTCATTGGAAAGGAATAGACATTTGTTGTCTATTCAATTTTCAAAATTATTATTTTTTTGAAAAATTACCGTTGTATGTCGACATACATACCTAGGGTATGTCGATATATATACAGAAATTTTCAAAACAACTTTGTTTTGATATTCTAATGATTTAGCTTATACTATTATACTTGTTATGTTTTCCAAGATGATAAACAATGTATAACAGCAAGGAAACAGATTTCTCATTAAAACTTAGATAGAGATTACATAGAACACAAAGAAACGAAAAGATACATAAGTTCAAACCAAATTTAAACTACAACACACTCATAAGCAACTAGATAATAAGCTAAAAAGATATAAATGTAAGATATCCCAAGCTTACATTTCACTTTTCCAAAGAACTTGTCCATTTTGTTGGAAATAGTGTTTAATTTCTTACTAACCAAACTCTTAAGAATCTTTTGGTTTTCGACAATCTTCTTTTGATTGTTGGGAAGTTCTTGATTGGTTGGTCGAAGTTGAAAGTCAATGCTTTCTAAGGAGGTTTCCTCCTCCTCTTCTTCTTCTTCAATATCCATATCTTCTCCTTCTTCATCTTCCTCCTCTTCATAAGCTAACCTTTCTTTTTTCTCCGCAAGAGTTTCATATGGCTCGAAAAAGTGTGAAATTTTCATAAAAGTGATGTTGGCTTGATTAAAGACTTTACGAGAGACAAATTCTTCTCTTTTAAAGTTAACATTGAAGTAATTGAAAATTTGGGTAAGATGCACACCACGAAATAGCGTGTTTTCATAATTGGACGAAGATCCTTAGTATGTTGTAAAAGAAGATTTAGAATTCTTGCTTTTGGACGAAAGGTTTAGTTTTTAAACTCAAAATTATCATCACCTTCAAAAATGTTGTGAAATACTTCACGATGTTGATCATCAATTTTGAAAGATGTAAGATTCATTCCGGTAGATTTACATTTAAGAATGGTACCCAAAATTCCATAATTTAAACTGATTAAAGTTCCTTTTACACTACTCCTTACTTCTCTTTCTCTTCCATTATGAAAATTTTGCTTTCAAGTTTGCATAAAACATTTTGATTAAGTGTGGATAGCAAACAAAATTATTTTGAGAAGCATCAATTAAACCAAGAATTCCATTTTGTAAACAAAGAGAATCAAGTTCATAAGTAGAAAAATCATTGAGAATAGCAAAGTTTCCCTGGAAACATTTCCATAATTCCTATAACTAATATATGCTTTCATAACCACTTGATCATGGAGAGAAAATTCTTGATACTTTTGGAAAGTTTCATAGATGTAAGAGTGCTTGAGGAAGCCATTGATGAAGAGTTTTGAAGAGATAAGAGAGTTAATGAAATTTTGAATTTTGAAATGAAAGTGAGAAATGAATGGATAGAGATAGAGTAAGTAAATAGAGAATCAAAGGACATGTTCTCTGGTCAAAAGGCAACTTTTCAGAACATAGAAGTTGGTGAAAAGGGGGAGGGAAACTCAAATTTTGAATTTGAAATTCAAATTTAAATTCTATCTATATGTGTCGACATATGCTCGTGGATTATGTCGACATATAGATCGAAATTTTCAAAAATGAATTTTGTTTAACTATATTGTATTTTATTATATAGATCTATTTATAGTTACTCTATTTTCAAAGAAATAATTTTAAATATATTTTATATTATTATTTTATTAATAAAATATATATATATATATTAAAATATAATCACACAATATTCAACTAATATTATCATTAATCTATAGGATATTCCTAATAACCAATAAAGCAACCAAAAGAAAAATTCATTCAAGAAATTAAAAAACTTCTGATACAATAAAAGCGTACCTTTTTCTGATCCATTTCATCATTTTGTTCTTGATTATGTATTGTCGTGAAGCACATGTTAGCAATTTATGTATCTAATTCATTATCGCTTGAGGATGTATCTGAATCACCTAATGTTGCAGTATAGACTCTTCTTCGTTTTCTGGATGAATCGGTGTTTGGTGTAGTTTTCAGTTTATTGGGATATGAACAGTCTCGTTTTAAATGACCAGGGTCATCACAGTTATAACATCTAATGCCATTTTCGTTTCCACTTCCGCTTCTTGGATTTTTATTGTCATTTCTTTTAAAATTGTTCATCTTCCTATATTTTAGAAATTTTCTAAAATTCCTTATCATGAAAGCAATTTCTTCATCGTAATCGCTGTCTGAATCCATATTATCCGTCACTGCATTAATACCTATAGATTTATTCTCTATTGCTTTACTTTCTCTCTTGCCCTGCACTTGTGCTTCAAAAGACGTTAAATTGCCAATTAACTCTTCAATTTTAAGAGTGCTAATGTCATTAGCTTCTTCGATTGCAAGAGTTTTTTTATCCTATTCAGGAGTAAGTGAATTGAGGATTTTTCTAACTTGATCCTCTTCAAAAAAACTTTTACCCAGTGCAATAAGTGAGACTATATCCTGGAATCTACTATACATATCGGATATGGACTCATTTGGACTCATTTTGAATAATTGAAACTGGTTTGTTAACATGGAAATTTTGGTTAGTTTGACCTTGTCCCTTCATGTGTAACCTGCAAAGTTATCCAAATTTCAAATGCAGACTTACATATAGATACTCTATTAAATTCATTTCTATCTAGTTAACAAAATAATATATTCATAGCCTTAGAGTTACTCTATGCAACTGCTTTTTGGTTAGCAGTCCACTATGCAAAGATTTGTCTCAGGTTCAATGTACTCAGTTTGTATGATATTCCAAGTGTCTAAACCAATTGACTATAAATAAATTTTTATTCTACATGACCAATATGTGTAATTACTACCAATAAAAAGTGGAGATCTAGCAGTGGATTGTCCTTCGACAAATGAGTTACTAACAAGTTTATTAACAGTGTTACTAACAGTACTATTACCGGTGTTGGTAGTCATTTAAACTTTTTCAAATTTCAGATGATGAATACTTTGAAAACCAATGCTCTAGTACCAAATGTAAGTTAGTGGAATAGAGATATCTTAAGGCTAAAATTACACTAGAAAGGGGGTGAATAGTATTTAATGGATTATATGAATATTTTTCAAATTCTTTAAGATTCTAAATTGAATGATGTAATTAACAATCCATAGTAAGCCCATGAAAACTGTGATTGGATATTGATAGGGCCAGTAGGTTTGTAGTTAGCCCATGAAAACTATATTCAGATGAAATATTGACAGATGTCAATAGGTTCCTAGTCAACCCATGAAAACTATGGTAAACAGAAAGGATATTAAGGTTACCAATAGTTTCCTAGTCAACCCATGAAAACAAGGATAAGAGTAATATTGGAGTTACCAATAGGTTCATAGTGATCCCATGAAAACTATGTAATTGGACAGGGAGTCCTTAAATGTTTAACCGGTTAATAGTCAGCCCATGAAAACTAATAGATTAATAGCAATCCTAGAAACTATAATTGAGACAGATAGTCTAAAATTAACGGGGATGGGTAATTCAGAAATGATTCATTTGTTTTTGCATATCATCATATTATACTATTTTGAATTGTTTTAACCATTGTGGATGCAGGAGCACATTATATGATTTTTTAAAGGTTTTGAGATACTAGTGAGGGGAAACCCGTTCCGCTAAGCGGGGTGGTCTCACTAGATATCTAAATGATTGAGATGGTAGATTATTATTCGTACCAGGCTTTATGTCTGACTCGAAGTTTTTGTTTTCCCCTTAAACTCTCGGGTACTCAATTGATTTTGAGTAGTTTGAGATTTAAGGTTTTCAAGTTCTCTTCTTAGACGAATAAAGCTTCCGGAGGCATGCAGGAGGTAGTTAGTTATTTAGAGTTATCTTTTTCCGCTGTGTATTTTGTTTGTAAAGGTAGATTTATTAGCCTTACTATATACTCTGATCAATCAAGGGCCATCTTCATATGTCGCTCTTGGCGTATGTGTAATAATTATATTTTACTGAACGTGGTTAACGTATTTGGGATTATGTAAGGAACATGAAATGTTTTGAATGGAATGTGGAAATATGTTTTGAATTGTTAAATTTTTTTCCATATTTCTATGATCTGCGTGTCTATGTATTTATACCGCCGTATTTGGTCGCCGAGGATTAATAACTATGGATGACTGCAGCATCCGTAGCCATTAGTTTTGGGCCTCCAAGTAAGGGGATGTTACATGCATACCTTTGTAATTAACATTGGTGGTGACATTTTCCCTGAGTATGAAGGAAGCATTGACTTTTCAAGTCAATATCTTCGGTATTGACACTTTGCCGCCTATTGGTATTCTTGTTTGAATCTATCCGTACATTTAAATTTGATCCAACAGCTTCTATATGCCTTCCTCTTCCTATAAATAGTTGAGCTTCCTCTTTATTCCTACGATTAAAACTTAATAAAAAAGAAAGGTTAAAATTTCAAAGTCATTCAAAATCTCGAATCCCATTCACTTGAGCTAATATCAAGGTTCATTCTTCAACTTTAATTACATTGATTATGTTGAATTAAGGATCTTTGTATCGAAGCCACCATTAGGGTTTTATTTGGGTCTTTTTTATTTCAAATTTTTACTTAGGTTTAGATATTTTATTTGGATTGTTAATCCTCATTCTTCTATCTAAATTGATAGCTGGTTATGGTTAACTTTGGATTATTATATCGCTGGGAGATTTTAATAAGCTAATTTGAATCAGGGGATATCAATTTAAAAGCCTGTGAGCTTTTAGTTTAATTACAAAGTGGATAAGTTACTAGACCCAGAACCCGATATTGCTTTATTTCATTGTGATACCGATGCCTTACGATATTGTTGTAACATCCGACATTGAGTAGGTTTTCTCCATGTTCATTGTTTCAATAATCAATCCCCTAGAAAATTTTATAGTGCAAGATCTTCATATTGTCATCAAATGAATAGATGTGTGATGTTAGCTAAAATTGTTTTCGAATATATTCAGCATTAACTCCGGGGGTTATTGCATGAATTTGATAAACTTATGATGCGCTATTATTTATTTATAATAGTTGGTTTTTAGCATTATGACTCAAACTTTATGTGACATTGTGATCTCATGATGCAGTTATTGTCATAAGAGGGTTTATGTTGGTCACTATCTTTAGATGTGTCATACATGAATTCAATATTAACTGAAAGCATTGCCGTTTAGATTCAATATTGATTTAGGGGGCTACTATGCGACATTGATAACCTTATTGTATATTGTATGTTATTATTTCTCTTCATTATTTATTCCAACATCTTTATGACATTATTACTTTACAACATAGTTGTTGTAGTAATTTTATATTCTACTTATATATTTAGTGCCTTTTAATAAAAATGTTTTTGAACTATACCGTCATTTCTCATCGACGTTGGCTATTTATTCATTTCGACACTGGCATTGGTTGCGACATTACATCATAGTTTTCGATAGCGCAATTAGTACGGCATTACTTATTGATTTAGTATGAGATTCATGTATACTTAGGATAATTTTTCATTCAAGTTCTTGTTAACAATTTATTCCCCCATCATGATTCTAGCATTTATTTACATATTTTTACTTAGTTACAAATTTAAACATTTTAGGAATGTCGACATAGATTACTCTATGGTCATCGTCCTATTGTAAATATTATGGTGGAATTTAAACAATGTGTTACCCTCTACTTTAGCATATATAGCCTATTTTCTATAAGGAGCATCTTGAAAAATTATCTAATATCTTTTCTGTTTTCGTATAATATCACCTGGCAAGCAAATAAAAGGCAAAAAGACGGCTCGGAAAGAAATCAAGAAATCCAGCAAAGGCCCCAAAGCTTCTCCAGCTACTAAAAAAGAAGATCGTCTTCTTAATCCATCGTATATTACCACTCAAGATGAAGTGGATTCTATTCTCAAACAATTTGGCATCGCAGGCATAGAAGCCAGGCCTGCTGGCCCTTCTGATAGGATAGACAACCATCAGAAGGGTTTTTTACCTTTACACCAATCCTCATATGGCATTCAGGATATCTTCCTTTTCCTGACTTCCTTTTGCGGTTCTTAGAGCACCTAAATATTGCCCCAATCCAATTGTCTCCTAATTCATATACATATTTGACTTGCTTGAAAATCCTTGCTGGGGAGGCCAATCTTCCCTCACTAAGTGCTGAAATCCTCCATACTATAGCTAGCCTTGCGAAGATAGGTGAGCAACAGAGTAACCCATGCAACGACCCGTATTTTTAACGATTGGATATTTAAATAATTTATTTAAATATTGAATGGTTAATTAATTAACGGTCTCAAAAATGTGATTTTTCACTTACTATCGAATTTGGACTCGATACCATTTCCATTGAGTTACGTAGCGATGTTGCGAATTAAATTGAGTATAAGGATCACAATATTTGGAGATCGGACGATCCGATGGTCGAAACGGTCTCGAAAAGAACGAAATTATCATCCTGAAGCACATTCTTGGGTAATGGCAAAATTTATACCATCAGGACTAGAAAATAAGATGATGCATGTAGATGTGTTTCGTGGCGATCGAACGCGTCGTTTGATCGAATGAGCTCAAAACGCTTACCGTTTTATTTGAGAAATTAAATAAAAGAGAATAAAATATTAACTAACACAAACCCTCACTATCCAAACCCTTATTTCCTATTGGTCGGCTATTGTTCTATCATCTCCAGGAAGAAGAAAATTGCTGCCTCCCTTAATATGATTTCAAAAATTAATATCCGATGAAATACTCCATTAAAAATCCTAATACCAAGCTTGTTGAGTCCGGATTGAAGAGAGCTTCGAGCCTATATTCATTTTATTGAGTGCGACATGCCATAGCCAAACTCGACCTCTCCATGAATGAATAGGGTTCCATTTCCCTATCGATTGAAGCGAGGATGGCCAAAATGGAAAGCACCGTTGGTATCTCCTCGACGACGTCCACCTCTACCAAAAATCTAGGCACATCCGATCATCCATGGTGAAAAGCGACCATAGCTAGGTCGAGTAAGATACAAGAGATCGCAAAGGCATTTGACTAGGTGACTTCGACATGGGCGAGACGAGAATATGATTAGAAAGACTGGCGTAGACGGTGCTTGATTTTGTCAATCGTAGCTCCATATCATAGAGAATTGGTGCATGGTATTTTGGGTTTCATTTATGTGCATTTATAGGATATTGGGGGAGGAAGATAGGTTAATCTAATGAAGGTAATTATTTTAAACAAATTATTAATTAAGTTAATTAATTATATAAATAAACTGATAACTTATATATTGCATATCTTTTGCATACGAGGTCCGTCTCGGACGCCATTTCTTGCTTTGCGCTCGTGATGGAGAGCTCTACAACTTGGTGATAGTTTGGTCAGATTCAGTTGAGGTGAGTGATATTGTCTTTCACCATACTATGATTGTTAGTATAATATTAAAACGATGTTTCGAAATGTTTTCTAACTTTAAAATGGGATTTCTAAAATAGTTAAACATATATCCTATTTTATAAAAAGAATTAAAAGTGTTTTAAAATGATTTTAAGTTAAATATCACATTTTTCCCATTTACGGACCATTTTGATGATATTGATAGATTTAGTCTATTTTGATATTAATCCCACATTGGTTGTTTGGATGGATTGTATTGTATTATTATAGATATATGTAGGCTATTATAGACATTTCTATGCTTGTTGGTTGCATGTTTGCTTGCTTGGTAGTTGGTTGAAAACGCCATTCGAAGGCGATATAGGATTAGAATATATCCCATAGGATAGGATTTCTGCATAGAGTATCGTGCACGTCGACCGATCTGAAGATAAAGCACGGTGGACTTTGGATATACACTTCGGACTTCAATGAAGACGACAGACGTTTTCATTTAACTATTTTTGATTAAGTACACAACCAAGGTGGTCGTTATCGACTACTCTGAAGTGGTTGATATCTACCGCTATTGAGGATGGCCGATTTGGCCAATTTTGACATGGATGATGGGGCGGTTTGAGGAGCATGATCTGATGGTTCGTTTATCCAATCAAGGTTCGCTTTTGCTGTTACTACTCTTCGACGGGTGGTTTGGTGATGGACCAAGGATGTGGTGCTTCGACGTGATGATTTCCTGATTCGACGATGATGATTGCATGATGGGAAGTGACGGCTTCGATGGTGTATATTTGTACTTTGGGATGCAGAGTAGGCGACGACGAGTCGGATTGGTGGAACTATCAGAGGAAGGTTATGGGATGCACGATAACATTCTATGACTGATATTAGATGTCTGGAATAGTTCCCAAGTTGAGGGATGCACGATGACATTATATGACTGACGATGGCCGTTTAGAATAGTTCCTTGCCATGACGACTTCAAACGGGAGTTGTAAGGACAGTTCCGAGATAGGCTCTACTATGGATGGTGTGTGCAAAGGGATCGTTGATATTCGTAGATTTATTAGCATATTTGTAGAGCAGGGGTATGTGGACGCTTACTTGGATCACACGATAACCAAATCCATTTACCCTAGACTACCAGATCGAGTAGTCCAATTCCTGGCTTTCTAAGTGGCATGAATTAAGTACTGAGAGACCGGGATGCTGAGTAGTCCTTGGCTAGGGTGGTATTATGAGTATCATGTATCCAACGCACTGAGTGAGAGGATGGATGCCGTGTTTTTTGACCGTTTCTATCACCTTAGGGATGTCACACGATGTAGATATTACCGATGTCGATATCTAGACATCCTTAGTACTTTGATGTATAGTGCACCCATGATGACTATCATAGAGTAGCATATATTCGACGTCATGTGCTAACTCTATGGATGCAAGGACATGTCAGGTATGATTCCCATATCCTCTGTTCCATATATTATACCAACTTTTATAGTGTTTTGAGATTATTTATCGCTCACACCAAACCGTTGTCTGACTCGAGGTTTTATGCTTTGCTTCTTATTATCTCAGGTGCTCTTAAATGAGTAAACTATATAGCAGGTTTAAATAGCACTTGCAGCTATACAGATGCACTAGCAGATGGTGATGATTTGTCATATTTATATTTTGAGTTATTATTGTTTATTCTGCCATGTAACACCATAGAGCCTTGATAACATTGACTTACTTTTATTAGTGACAGCTTGTCATTTGAGTTTATTTAGTTGTATAAACTCTATTACTGTTTTATATGTTAGTACCTTAGGCATTAGTTTTGATGACAACAACCATATGACATTATATAAAATGTAGATACTAATGTTTTTATCAAGATATGTATGGTATATAGTGCAGGATATTATATGGATGTTGAATAAGAAGATTCTATGGTACCAAGAGCAAATTCAAGAGGTTGATATAGAGACGCAAGAGTCAGAGATTGAAGACTCATGAGTTTGAAGATTCAAGATATCAGGATAAGTTATAGAGTCGTAGATTATTTTGTTAAAACCCTGGTAACACCTCTTTGATCTCTCTTCATTTTCCAAAAAGGTTTTTAGAATCTATTCTCTGATTTTAAATGATTTTCAAATATCCTGGTTTTGAAAAATAATTTTTTAAATCCCTTTTTTCAAAATGATTTCTCAAACATCTTTTCAAAATTATTTTCAAATGATTTTAAAACTTATTTCCATTAACAATTTTATTATATTTTGAGTAATTAAGTTTTTAAGCATTTTATATTTTAATATACTTTTAATTTATTATATTTAGAAATAGTCTTTCATTTTATATTTTCTAAATAGTATGGAATTCAAAAGTATATTTTTAACATTCATTAATACTTTGATTTTAACATATATTCACACGGGTTTGATTATTTTAATTTTATTTTGGAAAGCGTGAGAATTTAAGTTTATTTTATGTTAATTATACTGAGGTGTGCCTTTCTGCTATATTTAATTTGTTATTCTGAGTTCTATATTTTTTGCACACCTTAGTCTCATCCTTTATACCATTTACTCTTGTACTATAGTATCCTTTTTTGTTCAAAGAAAACATATATTCACTTATACTTCATTTATATTTTTTTTGTATATATTATTTATATTTAAGTCCTTTATATTAAAATATTTCAAAATAATTATAAAGTTTTCTTAAGTTTTATTATGATTAAAATGTGTATAAACTATGCTTAAATGATGTTATAAAGTATCAAAATAATTTACAGAGCTTAATATTTTCAAAATATTTTTTATAAAGTGTTTTTTTTAAAATACAAAGGATATGTCGACATACGTATACCCCATATGTCAACATATAGTCCGATATTGAAAATTCAAGTTTGAATAGAAGTGTCTTTTCGTCGTATCTTTTCACGAATGGACATGACCGTTGTTTCTCTATAAATAGAGGTTTTTCCAATGAAATTTGATTAACTACTTTCTTATATTTTCTCTCCTCTTTCACTCTCTTGATTTCTAAAAAAAATTATACTCAAAATCTTCTCAAATTCAATCAGAATTAAATTCAAACTCTATTGATTTGTTTCTCTATTGTATACTCTCTAATCTCTCTCATCTCTCTCACTGAAATCAAGATCAAAGTGTTATTCAAGAGGTTATAGGATTATTTGTGCTCTAGATCAAGAAATTAATTTTGTAAACTCTATCAAATCATATTCAAATACTCTTGGGTGTGCTTGGTGTCTTTGAAATCCAAGTGGGTGTGCTTATGTCCTGTCTGAATCAAGTGGCTATGGTTGGTGTCCCGCTTGAATCAAAGTGGGTATGCTGGTGTCACGTCTGAATCCAGTGAGTGTACCCAGAGCTCGAAAAATCTGGAGGGTGTGTCTCGTAACCTTGAAATTGAGATTGTATAGACTTTGATATTTGAAAAGAAATCTGCACAAGAAATTGTATGAGATTGGATGTAGGGTAATTCCAAACAAGTATAAAAAAATTGGTGTCTCTCCAACTCTTTACTTTTTTTACTTTTACTTCATTTAAAATATTTCATTCTCAATATGCTTTCTGAAACGAAAACAATTCAAATGAGAATGACGAAGGAACAAGAGAAACAAGGCTGAATTTTGTGCAATCTTCAGAAATGTCTATTGGATAATCCAACAAATCCAATCATGATTGAAGAGGATCAAACTAATCTTGTAAATGAAGAAGAGAAAGAAGAGGAAGACAAAGAGGATGATGATGAAGTCAGATGCATTGGTGAAGTATGCTTCGATCGAGATGGAAATCTCGTTGAACAAAAAGGGAATTTTGTCTTCACTATCTTTTTTGTCTCATCCACAAGTCCCCCATTATCAAGAGAAAACCTTAGGACTTAGGATTAGTACGTTGTAGTTTGATTTGTTAGGATTTGCATTTGATTTCATGAGTGTTTTTTTATTTGTGTGATTTTAATTTGGTTTGCATATAGATTTGTGTGTATTGGATTGGATTGGTTTGATTAATAATATTAGTTTTCCTTATTTATAAAATATATCAATCTTATATATCATGTAGTACTTTAGTTCAGGGGAGTTTTGGTTATATTTTTGCTGATGACAAAGGAGGAGAAATATATAAAATATCCATGCATAGATTAAGGGGGAGTTTTATAACTCAAGAGGAGTTATATCATGTTTTATATACATGGTTGTCATCATCAAAAAGGGGGAGACTTTTAGTATCTTAGGCATTGGTTTTGATGACACCAACCATATGACATTATATAAACAAATAGATACTAATGTTTTTATCAAGATATATATAGTATATAGTGCAGGATATTAGACAGGTGTTGATTAAGAAGGCTGTACAGTATCAAGAGTGGATTCAAGAGGCTGATATAGAGATTCACGAGTCAGAGATTGAAGACTCATGAGTTTGAAGATTCAAGGTAAGTTATAAAGTCATAGATTATTTTGTTAAAACCCCGGTAGCACCTCTTTGATCTCTTTTTATTTTCCAAAAAGGTTTTTAAAATATTCTCTGATTTTAAATGATTTTCAAATATCTTGGTTTTCAAAATGATTTTCAAATTTTCAAAATGATTTCTCAAACATCTTTTAAAATTTGTTTTCAAATGATTTTAAAACTTATTTCCATTAACAAGTTTATTATATTTTGAGTAATTAAGTTTTTAAGCATTTTATATTTTAATATACTTTTTATTTATTATATTTAGATATAGTTTTTGGTTTTATATTTTCTAAATAGTATGGTGTTCAAAAGTATATTTTTGAAATTCGTTAATACATTGATTTTAACATATATTCACTTATACTTCATATATATTATTTTCGTATATATTATTTATATTTAAATCCTTTATATTAAAATATTTCAAAATAATTTTACAAAGTATCAAAATAATTCACAAAGTTTAATATTTTTTAAAACGATTTTTATAAAGTGTTTTTCAAAAATACAAAAGATATGTCGACATACATATACCCTATATGTCGACATATAGTCCTATATTTTGAAAATTCAAAGTTTTAATGGAAGTGTCTTGTCATCATATCTCTTCATGAATGGACATGATTGTTGTTTCTCTATAAATATGGGTTTTTCCAATGAATCTTGATTAACCACTTTCTCATATTTTCTCTCCTCTTTCGCTCTCTTGATTTCTCAAAGCAAATCTTCTCAAATTCAATCAGAATCAAATTCAAACTCTATTTATTTGATTCTCTATTGTACACTCTCTGATCTCTCTCATCTCTCTCACTCGAATCAAGATCAAAGTGTTATTTAAGAGGTTATAGGATTATTTGTACTCAAGATCAACAAATTGATTTTGTAAACTCTCCCAAATCTTATTTAAATACTCTTGGGTGTGCATGGTGTCCTTGAATTCCAAGTGGATGTGCTTGTCTTCCGTTTGAATCAAGTTGGCATGCTTGGTGTCCCATTTGAATCCTAGTTGGCATGCTTGGTGTACCCAGAGCTCGAAAAATCTAGAGGGTGTGTCTCATAGTATTGAAATCAATATTGTATGGGTTTTGATATTTGTAAAGAAATTTGTACAAGAAGTTGTACGAGACTTGATGTGGGGTAATTTCGAACCAATATAAAAATCCTGGTGTGATCTCTCAAACTCTTTACTTTTTACCTTTACTGCATTTATATTTATTTGTGTTTGCATTTGTGATTGTCAATTTGCACGTTTAAATTATAATCTTAAAAGAATTCAAAAAGATTCATAAAAGTTATTAAACACTATTCAACCCCTCCCCCACTAGTGTTAAATTAGCCTTAAGATCCTTACTTTCGCAAACTAACATTATATAACTGCATGAAACTTTGTATTCTGATTTTGTGGTTTATATAGTTATTATTGTATCGCCTGTTTTATATTTGTGATGATTATTATATTTTATCTGATCCGCTGTGAGATATACAATAGGTTATGTGTTTGTGTGATGTGTTATTTCTTTCTCTTTTCTTCTATTCCATTCCCTTCTTTTCTATTCCTCGTCTTTATTTCTTTTTCTTTCCCATCGTCCTACATCGGCCGATTGCTCCAACAGTGCACTATTTGATTGTATGTGTATCGGTGGTATAGGGCGGTTGTCACATTTGGTATCAAAGCTTAGGTTACGTGATTAACCTTAGATGATACCATGATCCAGTAGAGATAGGGTAGGAGTAGTCGCCGTAGGCTGGATTGAGAGTATACCTATATACGAGAGAGTGTGTATTTGTTATATATTTTGATTTTCAAAACTATATAGTTGTATGTGTAGTATATAAGTTGTATTGCACACACGAGCACTATTAATATAGTTTCTCTCTATGAGAGACTGATTATTCTTATTATAGAATAGAAGTGATCTGCATAAAAGAAATACTGCTATGGACTCCATCTATGGAGTTGAGAGTGGGTAGAATCGGGGACCACTAACCTTGGTTTATAGAATATATTTGGAGAGGTGGTGCGAATTATGTTTTGGAATGCCCAAATTGCTCCAAATGATTATGGTGCTCAAGTGCAAACGCCTAGAGTCTACTTTGCTGAGCTGTATAAAGACTATGTGAGTCTAAGAGGTAGACCGTTCCTTGGAATGGAGTCGGCTATTAAAATGCAAGATGGGATGATATTTGCAAAAGGATCTTCGATGACTTGGAGTTAGATGACACCGTGAGGTAGCAGTTGACCTCTATATAACTCCAGGTATGAACAATGAACTAGTGGAGAGCCCTTAGAGCTTCGATTCCCAAGGATCATTTTACTTGGGATCTGTTCATAATTCGCATCGAAGAAAAATTTATCTTGAATTTTCAAAAGTTGATGTTGGTTAGGAAGTTCTCCAACTTGAAGTAAGGCGATATGTCCATGTTGGAGTATGTGACCGAATTTGATGTTCTATCGAAGTACGGTTTATCTCTTATTGATACTCCACATGAAAAGGATGGAGAATTTATCATTGGTTTGAGCTATCATCTTGAGAAGCGATTTCTTGGTCATATTGACGAGAGCTTCGAGAAGTTGATTGAGTAGGCTTTATGATGTGTGAGCCTGCATCTAGTGTTGAAGGATTTCCCAAACCAGATAAACAGGGACAAACCATAGAGCATATGCATTGAATGCCATTCTGGTTTCATCGAGTGTTCCATCGGCGAAAGAGAAGAGAAGTGGCATTATCAATTGAGTATACTTTCCACTTATGGTGATTACATATGCATTTTATTTGACATCGAGGTTTCACATTCCTTCATATTTAGTGATTTGTGGATAGATTGGGATTGAGACTCGAAATAGTTGTTTGACCTTTAAATAATGACAAACCTTATTAGGGGCTCAACTAGACTATACATGTGTAACATCCCATATTTTGTCACTGGAAATTATTACTATGGATGACTGCGGCATCCGTAGCGCTTAGTTTCGGGCCTTAAAATAGGAAAATGTTGCCACATGGGTTGTTTGCACTTAGTCTATACATGGTTTTTCGAAACTCTGACTTATCGAGTCATGGATGTTTATCTGTTTATTTACTTGTTATTGATTGCTTTAGATTTAATTAAGCTTAGTAGTATAGTCTAGGAATTGACTAGATGGAGGGGTACGGAATAATGGTGGATTGCGAGAGGCTGTTGGTGACAACAGGGACTGATGATGAGTGGACGGTAGTGTTTAGCTTCCCATCTGATGATGAGGTGATGGTTAGCTTTTATATTTGCTCGATATCCCACATAATGAGTTGTCACCTGTACCTATAGCTAGAGAGTGTTCGGACGCATTCAATGAGGTGACCATACTACCACCGTATCCGGATTGAGTTCCGTATCGATCTGGTTAGACATGCTTGACCAGTAGTTAAGCCTTTAAGGCAGATGATGCCCAAAGAGCATTGGAGAATAACAGTGCGAGCGGATGACCTATTAGTGCGAGTGTTCATCTATAGGAGCATATTTGAGTGGGATGCACCTATAGTGTTCGCCACTAGGGCGAATAGCTCTTTGAAGTTGTATATTGATTATCCCGAGTTGAGTGAGATGACGAACTAGTAGCCATGCCCACTTATTGATGGCTTATTCGATCAGCTCTATAGCGAGATGGTTTTCTCTCAGTTAGACCTTATGATGGGGTTTCATCCACTAAGAGTAACTAGAAAGAGTGTGCCAATCACAACATTTCATATGCTACTTTGATTTTCAATTGGTTGGTTATGTCAATCGGGTTAACTAATGCATCGGCATGCTTTGTTGATTTCGTGAACCATGTTTCGAGAGATCACTTGAGTAGATTATGCTTGTGCTCGTTGATGTTACTTTCATCTACCTATGGGCGAAAGAGGAACACAAGACAGGATTGATGAATGGGTTGGAGGTGTTGAGAAAACACCGACTGATGATGAGAAGTTTTCTTGGATTGGCAAGATGCTACATACGCTTTATCAAGGATTTCTTAAAGGTAGTAGCAGCACCATCAACCGACTTGATGAGAGAGTATCGGGCATTTATTTGAGATGTGAGGTGTAGACATGCATTGGTAAGTCTAACAGAGGGGTTGACGAAGGCACTGATGTTACTCATTAGGAGTGGAAATGAGGAGTCGATAGTACACACACTTATGGTACATAACTAGGTGCGATCTTAATGCCGCAAGGTAAGTTTGTCGCATATGCTAGTTGACAACTGAAACCACACAAGAGGAAGTACCCGACTCTTGATTCAGAGTCGGTAGTGATAGTGTTCGCTTTAGGTGTTTGGAGGCACTATCTATTAGGAGAAGGGTTTGAGTTGTTCAGTGACCCACGTCAGTGAAGTATCTCTTCTTCAAGAAGGATCTTAACCTTCGCAGCAGCAGTGATGGTTAGAGTTCTTAGACTCCTACGACTTTGACATTTCTAGACATTTGTAAAAGAAACGTGATCTTTGATGTTTTGAGTTGGAGATGTACAAGTTTAGGAGTGATATTCCTAGAGTGTGCACTGCTTAAATGTATCACTGGTTATGACTCCAGAACTTGATGTGAGCTAGTGCCAAAGATGTTTGCCACTTTGACTATCAGACATAATTTGATTTAGCGGATTGGTGCTAGTTGGAGGCGTAGAGCTAGACTAACGGAGATTATGGCTAAATCAGAGGAATGAGTAGTGTCTGTAGAGGTGATGTAGTGTGGATCTGACCGAGACTATTGGTTCATAGAGATGGGATATTGGTTGTTCTGGAGTAGTGGGAATAGATATCAATAGATTTCACTGATGGAATTCTAAGGACTAGGAGAGAATACGATAGCATTTGAGTCACAATTGATAGAGTGACAAAATTGCTAGGTTTATATTCGTTAAGTCCAGCAAAATGACATCCAAATTAGTTGAGTTATATGTGGAATAGATAGTACAATTCCATTGTGTGCCAAGAGCATTGTAAGTGGTCGAAACCCGTTGTTGACTAGTGAGTTTTTGGAGAACTTATAAAAGGCATTTGGAAATTTGGCACCAAATTGATTAGATGATATCAAAGTGGAATCAGGAACTTCGAGACCTTATAGGCCCATTCATACCAATAAACGTGATAAAAAACAGATTAAGAGGAAGGCGGTGGAGTAGTAAAAGTTCAGTTGGGTGAAAGCGAAAGTCATTGCATATGGGAATTCCCAATGTTATTATCTTATAAACTCCTTTCCTTGTTTTAGGCTCTTCTACTCTTGTCGTTGCTTCTAAAGAGAAAGAAGTTAAAAGTTAACGCTCCCAATAAGAGGAAAAATAAAGATGAAGTTTCCACCTCGCCTCGGCAGAGCAAACCTACTTCTATTGAGAGCTCCATTGCTAAAGCAATTGAGGCATTAGAAAAAGAGGTGGACAATGATGCTCCTAACGAAATTCCATTTCCTTCCTTAAGTAAAAAAGCCCAAGCTTGTGGGTGACTTTACCCCTACTATTGTGGACAGGGATGAACATGTGATCGTCGACTCAAGTCCTGAGGCGACAAACTTAGATAAAGCTCAGGGGTTACCAAAGAAGGGCTCATAATTCCGATTCCCTTTTAAATATTACCTTTCCTACTTCTCCAACAGCTGTCAGTCGTCTGTATGCTAAGATTGGTCTGTTTCCTTCTATAGATGATCCTCTTCCTTCAGAGGCCCAGGCCTAATCTCATATGACTAGTTTTGGTTATCTTATTCAATTGGCTATCCAATCCCCTTATGTTTCTTCTATCGGGTCATCGCAGCCTTCAATTTATTCCAAGGATCATCTTTTCATGATTCCTAAACAACTTATATCGGTATGTATTTCCTCTTGTTTGGTTATTTTTCAGCTCTGTAGAAACTATTCGGACTTGACTTGTTATGCATTCTATGTAAGAAAACATATGTTTCTTCTTCAAGAGGCCTCTCGAGGGCCTTATAATGAAGTAGCCGAACCTAAAGGAAAAATATTTTCACTTAATAATAGTATCATTGATGTTGCTACAGCAAGGGATAAAGCCATTTCCGAAAGAGATAATCTCAATTCCTCCCTTGTTGAAGAAAAGAAAGCCAGACAATCACCGAAAGAGGAAGTGAGAAATTTGAAAGCTGACCTTGAGAAGGCTAAGAAACTCAAAGCAGAGCTTGAGAAGGTGAACAAAGAAAAGGCCGAGCATGATGATAAAAATAAATCTTTAAAGCATAGGCTACAAAGCAAAACCGACATCTTGGCTTACTCGAATAAAATTATCGGCGACGCCAAGAAGAAAGTCATCTCTTTCCTTAATGATGCTCTCCCCAAGATTACTGAGAAGTGCTATGAAGATGCCTTGTTCATGGAATATGGTAATAGCATATGAAGGTGCCCAGGCCTAGACTTCCCGTCCCTTCTAGATTGGAATGAAAAGTTCAAAAGGAAGTTTAGTCTTAAACTGTGAAAGGATAAGGAGTCTCTTCAAAACGAATTTCCCACCGAGGAAAAGGTCGACGCCAAAAGGTTGTTGATCTTTGACAATCCTCCAATTGATGAGGAGACAGAGTCTAATGGGGAAGAAGATTATGATGATAATGATGGCAATGATGATGATGATAACGATGGCGATGGTGACGGAAAGGATCCTGGAGGACCATATGACGCGGGAGAGGGATCACGCAATCCTAACTTAGACGTGTCTACTCCTAACATAGGCTTTTCCAAATTACCTGATCCTCAAAACACTACAATGAAAGATTCTATTCCAAAATATAGCACTCCTCCCAACCATTAGTCGAAAGAGAAAACTTAGACCCCTGTCTCTTATGTTCCAGCCTACCAGGTACAGAGTCCTTTATTCAAATGCTTAAGATTATTTGTTTAGATCTTAATTGATAAGCTCATTATCATAGTCAAGGAAAAAGAACAAACACTATTACGAGATTCTCTATGAAAAGAGTGTGATATGGAGAATCAACTGAATAGGGAACTTGAAAGGCAACTTATGGAGTATAATGACTTGTTTGAAAAATACAAACGTCTTTTTGGTGACAATGCGCAATTGCAGTTTTTCAAGGAAAAATAGGCTACCCCTTGCCTGAAAAGAGTTCGTTTATACCGAGAAAGGATTGTGAGAGAGAATACTGAACTAATGGCCCTCTTTTGGATGCTAATTGATGATAGAAATGCTTTAGTGGAGTTCCTCTATTAAGTCTATTCCAAAGGCCAATTTGTGGACTTTTATTACTTTTGCGAAAATAATGGGGGTTTGCTTAAACCCCTTCATAAAAGATATCTAGACAATCATGGAAGCGATCCTCATCCCGAGGCCTGTTGGAACTTACCTAGGGTCGCTATTATTCCTCTCACCCTTAATACTCCTCCTTCCAAAAAGATTAAGTATAATAAGAAGAGATTTATCTCTGAATTTTACAAGAGATCGATATTATATGAACCCGAATGATTGTATTATGTAATTCGAGTAGCTTATAAACTTTATCACTTTTGAGTAAGTTTTCCATATTATACATATTTATCTCTAATTTTCACATATTATACAGATTAAGGAACTCTTCAATAGTCCTATTCCTATGGAACTTTTGAGTAAGTTTACCAAGTTAAAGAGAGATCTTAAGGAGAAGTCTTTAACCATCAGAACATCTCAGTTAGCAAGGCAATGCTTTCTAAGATATTTACAATAAGTATACACATGATTCCTTCACTTTCATCTTGACTTCCTAGGTGATGAGAAGGACAAACTCTTAGTGAAATTCAAACTTATCATGCCAAAATGTTGTGTGGTCACACTAACCCTTTAGCCGGAAAATGGAATAATCATCAATTCCCCCTAATCAATACCCCAGAAGGGATTAAAGATTCTTTTGATTCTACCCTTACCTTGTCGGACGGGTCATTTGAAAAGGCCAAAACCGGTGTTTCAAAACTTTAAAAGTTAATTAAATGTTCAAAAAATGGAATCTTGACGTAATTTGAATTTTCTTCTTGTTTATAAACTTTGCTATTATTAATGAAAGAGCTTACTTTTTATTTATTAATTTATGTTTTACTTATTCTAAATAGGAAAGATAGTTAGCGCTTGCACCTGGTTCTATAGATGCTCTTTCTCGATTGAATGTTATCGATGACAAATTGATGGCCGATATCGAAAAGAGGCGGTCTTTTCAAGACGCTTTAGCTTTATGATTTCTGGACAATCCAAAAGCGCAAGAGTGTCATAGAAAATATTATCAATTAAGATTGATATTTAGAAACTATGAAAAAATGACCTCTAGCTTAGAGGATCAAATTAAAGAGAAGGATAAAGAATTTCAAGAGTTGAAAAAGAAGATTAACACGGTCCTAGGGTCTAGACCTTCAGCCGATATTGATGTAGAAATGGCTAAATTATATTAGCGAATAAATGATCTTGAAGTGAATTTAATAAAAAGTCAAGTGTCATGCTAATCTTTGGAACTCATTGCGAGTAGAGGCGATTCTAGCCTTCCTACTCCTACTCCTGAGAGGATGACAAGATCTTAATCTTTAGTTAGCCAAGAATTTCCTACTTTATTAAACCCACCTCCGGGACTAAGTAACGAAGCAATCTCCAAGTGGAGTAGGCAAGTCAAATTCGAAAGCACGTAATTCTTTAATAAGAAATAGAATGAAAAAGTTTCTCAATGCCTTGATGACCATGAAAGTCAGGTTGAAAAACTTCAGCGTGAGAAGCACACTCTCGGGCAAGAGATTTAAAGGGCATGGACCAAATCTTAAAAGAAGCCAACAAGACTCTTAAGCATGCATTGAGGATTCAAATTGACTCAGTTGACGATGTAAATACTATTCGGAAAAAAGAGAAAAAACTTAAAGAACTTTTGGATGTGCCCATTAGCCGCCTTACTAATTCTTTATCAGTTGCTGAAGATCTAAAGAAGTTGGCGTAGAGCCTTACCATTTAACAGGGAATTGCTTGTAGATCTTTGAATAGATCCTTTTATGGCTCAATTTTTGCACATGTGACTTTTGTATACAATACATTAGATAATAAATGAACTTGTATTCAAATTAATGTTACCTTGCATGCATTTTCCTTTTTGAGTTTGTTGAACAAGATATATAACTTGCTTTTCAGTACCTTAACATGGTATGCAGCCTTAAATTGAACATCAATTTGTCTTTGAAATTGCTTGACAGTTGATATCCTAGGAGTAATAATAGGAGACCAGAAAACCATCCGGCAATAATAATAGAAGACTAGAAAACCCATTTGACAATAGTAAAGGAAGAATAGAAAATCAATCCAACGATAATAAAGGAAGACCAAAAAATCCATCTAGCAATAATAGAAGACCATAAATCCATCTGGTAATAGTAATAGATGACCAGAAAAACCATCTAGCAATAGTGAAGGAAGACCAGAAAATCCATCTGACGATAATAAAGGAAGGCCATAAAATTCATTTGGCAATAATAGAAGATCAGAAATCTCATCTAGTAATAGTAATATATGACCATAAAACCCATCTGGTAATAATGAAAGAAGACCAAAAAATCCATATGGTAGTAATAGAAGACAAGAAATCCCATCTAGATAGAAGACCAAAAAATTATTTAATTCATAAAGATTGCTTTATCCATGTTTTTGAAGCATAATAGCTCATACTCAACTTGTTCTTCCTCCAGAAGATTGTTTGGCGGTGTTATATCGTCCTCCCTCTAAGAGGCACTCCAGATAGGTCGAAGGTTTAAGGTGTTATACCATGCTCCTTCTAGGAGGCGCTCTAGACATGCTGAAGGCTTAAGGTGTTATACTATCCTCCCTCGAGGAGGCGCTCCAGACAGGCCAAAGTCTTTAAGATGTTACCTTTATTGTATGAATACCTTTCCTTCCATAGACATTCTTATCCCAATTTTTATTCGTCTACATTGGAAAGAACAAAGTTTCAGATGCTCGGATCATTTAAATGGGAGATCTTCTAGGTTCTTTATCGAATTCTTTTAGTGGCCCCATCTTAACCATTTTCTAAATTATTCCTGTTAAGATACGGCATTCGTCGGTCTTTAGTCCATTCACTTTATGGTAAGCAAAATAATCTCCCTTCCGATTAGGCTCAGGACGGCTCATTGACTTATAAAAAGTGGGGAAGTTTCCACTATTTTCACTATGGCGAAAATGTGGGAGAGGGGTTTATTTAAGTCTACATAATTGGATCTGAAAATCTCCTTCAAGCTTTCTTCTCCTCTTTCATTCCTTTTTGGCCATTTGTTGGGATGGTTGAAGCCAAACTTTTCCTCCTTTTATTTTGTTGAGACTTCTTTTGAGTATGGTACATCTCGTCTATGCGGGTGAACTTATCAGCCCAGAAATTGAAGTATTGTAGATTTTTACATCCATAAATATAAAGGTCCTTCCAAAACGGGGTCTGCTCAATTAACCCGAACGTACTGCCATTAGTTTTTCCCTAGCGGTCACATTTCTTGTTCTCAGTGCCTCTATATTAAATCTCTTTAAGTATTCACCTAGCAATTCCTCTTGCTTTTGATTGATATTAGCTAACATGTTAGAATCTATAGCAGGGTCTTTTCACATGTAAAAATGTACCGAGAATTCATAACAAAATTGGTCCTAAGAGTAGATGGTCTTTTCTTCAAAATGCCTATACCATTTGGCAACTACTTCATGGAAAATTACAGGAAAGAGCCTACAACGTACAGCCTCGAAAGCGTTATACAAATCTATTTGACTTTCAAAAGCTAAAAGGTGATTGTCTGGATCAATAGTTCCATCATATTTTAGGGAAGGAATCTTAGTGTGGGACGAAATCCTAATAGCCATTATTTTCTCTATAAAAGGATTTTTTGAAAACTATTATTATTTTCTAGGTCAAGGGTCCTTTCTTCCTTAAGGGCAAGTATATCCTTTGTTATTATTTGGTTAGGCATATCCCTTTGGTAGGTTTCGTCATTATAGTAAATCCTTTCGTAGGACTTATATTCTTTATATGGAATCGGGCTATTTAATTGCTTGGGAACCTTGTCAATTTTTCTTGATTCTCCTTTCGATGGTCTACCCTAGCACATGGAGAATGCATTTCGGGTTCCTTATCTTGGGCTTTCCTCTTTCCCAATGGGTTCATAACACTTCCATCATGACTTTTGTATACTAAGGTTTCGAGGTTTCTTTTTGGAGATTCTGCTTCATCTCCTTTTTCCATAAGCTTTGTTGTTTCACAAGATTCTTGAGATAGAACCTTCTTAATGAGCTCTTGCGTAACTATCAGTTGTTATGTCAAATCCTGGACTTTAGGTTCACTGCTCGTAAGCTTTGTTAAGGTTGAAGGTTGTCCAACTTTCGCATTCTCTAAATTGAAGCTTGGAATGATATTTTCCTCCAAAGTCATATGTTGTGTAACTTCTTCGTTTGGGATGTTATCTTTTTTGGTTCCTTCCATTTGTCTTTAGTTTCAAGAAGAAGAAATATGGAGATCAGAGGTTCGAACGCTCTTAGAGACCTCAACGAGCGTTGGCAAAATCAACACTTGGTTGAGAAAGGGTTTTGGTAGTTAAGTTAGGTGGGTTCGGGTCCATGGTGTTGCCATATTTGTTTATGTTGAAATCATGCCTAAGTTTATATCGAAGCTATGCCATCTTGAAGTTGACTATCATAGACTAATCTCGTTCATATAGTAATCAAGTTTAGGTGTGTCTTAGAATTCAAAGCAAGCTATGATAAAAATCACAAGTATTTTGGAATTCAAAGCAAATCAATAGTCAAGAAATCTTCATTCATATGTTATGAAGTAGTTGAATGCACATAGCCTTATGTGTACAAAGTTCGAGTGATCCAATCGGCAAAAGTCCATAAATCAATTTAGGGTTACAAAGTTTAAAATGTAAGAAGTAGGAAAAGAATGATTCGTCTGCCCTTTATACCTCTAGGTCCGTATTTATAGGTATTAAGGAATGCGACATGGTTGCCACATGTCCATGTGGCATGCTTGACCTTCAGCATTAATTGTATTGATGATGCATGGCATCATTTCTTGGTTAATGATGAATTTCAGCATCTTTTTGCACATTGGTGGATTATGGCATCATTAGGGCATGGTATGATAGCAGACGACTTCAACATTGGTAATAGACGGCATTGACAATATACAACATTGCCTGAGAGGCATCATTGATAACATGCATCATTAAATAATAGCGGCATTGATGATGAGCAGCAGGCGACATTAATAAATAGCAACATCAATAACATGTGGCATTGATAAGAGGCGGCATCGAAAAGGAGCGACATTGATAAGAGGTAGCATCAATTGATAAGCGGAACTGACAAGAAGCTATATCAATGTGGAAGTGGTATCGATGAGATGCGACATCAATTCGAGGCAATATCAGTTAGATGCCATGTTCATTATATCTTCATGGGCGAAGCATGACATTAATAGAATGCGGCATTAATCTGAAGCGACGTTAATTCTTCTGGCTTCATGGAAGGAATGCTATATTAATAGAGCATGGAATCAATAAGGGGCGACATGGATGATAAATCATGTCCCTATAACATTGATGGCTTTCAATATTGTATTCTTCAACATCACCACTTCCTTATGGAGGTACGGTATTGATTCCATTCGTCATTGTTTACTTTAATTTTATTGATAACCTACGACATTGCTTATTAATTTGTTGATGTGGGGCAGTTTTTTTGGCCTTCGGCATTGGCTCTGATGACATATTACCTTCACTCCTTCGACGTCACTTGTTGATGCGAGATTATGGTAATATTGTTATGCCGCATACCTTCGGAATTAACATTGGTGGTAATAATTTGGGTTTAGCATGCCATGACTAGATTATTAAAAAGATCAATTTTTATAAAGTATCATTAGTCGAAGTTAATCACTTCCTAATTAAAAAGTGTGAAACATAAAAGTGTTCCAAAATAGGCATATTATATATATATATATATTATAGTTTCTAACAACACGAATTCATTGAAGGTGTTCTTTCATCAATTGGGTTAACAGATTGATTAGAAAATGCATTAGAAGTTCAATAAATGTGGATCATCCATTTCGATCCAACAGTCAACCATACAACGATCAGGGAACACGGATGTGTAGAGGAGGTCGACTAGGTGCTCATATTGGTCTTTGATCATCCCGGATTGAAGTGTAGTGGCCAAAAATCATCATAGATCGATAGTGAAGTTGGGTTCACTAGAGGTGACCAGAGATAGAGTAGAGGGAGGCATCAATACCAGCATGGTGTGGCGATGATGATGGCATGGTCGGATCTGGGCTTAGAGGTCAGATGTGGGGTTGGAAAACGAATGAAAGATGGAGGTTGGCGTTGATGGCTGTGATGTCGGAGTCTGCAAGGTTCTGTAGCAGCAAAAGGAAATAAAATAATAAATTAAACTAAAAATTTAATAACAATTAGATAATTACGATATTGCCCCTCATCTTTAAATTCTTATAACTCTCACCTTGGCATTTGTTTCATGCACCGTTCATTGCATCGAGATTGTGGCAAGACAAGGAATGTTTTGGTATATTTTTTTATGTTTTTGGATACTTCAGAAAAATTTTGTAGTTTGACAAGTTCGTAATATGGTTTTGTGCTTATGGGTTGGGACTTGATCTAATAGGTTCATTAATGGTGGTGTGATGATGAGTTTTTGGTTGATCCTAATAGTGTCGTAGACTGTTGGGCGAATGACTAGAATGGACTTGCACTTAAGGGTTAGGGCTTGATCCAATAGCTTTGTAAAAGGTGGGGGCGATTATGAGTTTTGGGCTTGATCCCAATATTGCACAAGATCGTTAGGTGAATGTCTAGCATGGACTTGACCATAATAGTCATGTATATTTCTGACATATGAGTTGGGACTTTGGGCTTGGTTGTGTGCATATGTTTTCAGCATATGAGTTGGGACTGTAGGCTCGGTCGTGTGCATACATTTGCAGTTGTGGAAAATTGAGACTTAAGGCTCAATCGGGTCATAGTTGTTTCAACATATGATTAGAACTGGTAGAGATTTTAGTGAGAACTTAGCATATGATGCTACCATGCCATTATATTATGTTTAGCTGACTTGTTGAGTGCATATGAAACAATTTAAGGCAAGGTTTTCGAGCATAAGCATTGTTTAAATAGCTTATTGGTATTATACACTTATATGATGTATTTTACTCACTAGATGTAAGTCTAACCCCCTCTACCATTTTCTTCTTTTTAGTTATATTCTGGTAGATCGATAGAGAGAACTGTTGGTGACTTGGAGGTGATGGTACAATAGAGACACGCATTTATGTACTAGTTATCTACTATTTTATTTCATTTATTCTCAGAAGTCATATCACGTTTGGTGCCAGTAAAGAGATGTTGTAATTGGATTTTCTTTGATACTGTATTGTTTTGTTTGTCTGGGATTGTGTTATGGATTACTATTATATTTTATTCCCTCGGCTTTGAGTTTCAAATGTGTAGAATATTGTGGATAGCTCTATGATATGTTTTATGTATATTTTACCTCAAAATGGTCTACCGTCTACGAGATCTATAATGTCCGCATCATTTTATGCATGAATCGAGGAGTTTTAGATGGCGGGTTGTTATAATCTATCTACCAAGTCACTAGATATAAAGAAATGCGATGTCTGGATATCGAATAAAACACTTATAGGAACATCATAAATAGAAAGCATACCTTGAATAATGATGTCATTTCCCTTTTTCCTTTGCTAAGGGAGCATTCAACAAAGTAGGAACAATATCCAAAGCATTTGCCTTTACCACTTACCTCTTCTTTACTGGTTCGGGACAGTTCTTCCGCGTATGCCCGAGTTTTTGCAGTTATAGCACTTCTTGCCTTCGGCTTTGTAGTTCCTCTTCAAGTGACCCTTCTTTCCACAGTTATAGCAAGTAGGTTCCACTTGCCCTTCTTCTAATCACTCTTGTAAAGTTGCTTCTTCTTATTGTTGCTCCACTTCCTTTAGCCTCCACCGCCAGCTTGCGGCTTTGGCTCCTCAGTAGAAGAAACAACATTAGACTTAGATTTGGGATACAGACTCTCGTGTCAAAGAGCCTTCTCAACCAGCTTCTCAAAAGAATTATTGATATGTCCCACTAACCTCTCTCCTAAATAATTATACAATTCCATGACAAATTTGTCATTTTTCATCAGTGGAGTATTTTGAAAGCATACCAATTTCAGCCACAGACTTCGATCCGCGCTCAAGTCAGCAAATTTACGGTTCTCGACTTCTAAGCAGTAGGTATGAACTTCTCCTCAAACCTTGTCTTGGACCACTCCTAGGTGATCTGATCCTTGGGAGTAGTGATTTTAATGGCATTCCACCACCCCATCGCACTTCCTTGAAGTCGTCTAGAGGTCAACTTCCTCTTTATAGCGTCTTCAACTACCAAGTCCTCAAAAATCTATTCACAAGTGTCAATCCAAACTAAGACCTCTACAGTCGACTCCGTTCCAAGGAACAATATCCCTCCCAAGCTAGAATAATCCTTGTCGACTTAGCAAAGTCGACTTTAGGAACCTTCACCTGATCATCTCCATCTTTAGCATTTTAGGGAAAATTGAGTATTCTGAACCATGTTTCATACCATCTCTGCGAATATATTTTACAAATCGGGATTAGCAGCCCCCGACTCCATCCTCTCCTCAACTCCAGAGGTTGAGTTTCTAACAACATTTCTTGTACGTCGACTCACTCTCAATCTGAAATAGGAATGAGAAGCCTCTTATAAAAAATAGTTGCATCAATCGTACTCATGTATGCAATGCGTCTTATACTACACACAATTTATTTGAAGGAATTGGCTAAATTTGTATGGTAACAGTGGATAGTGCTTGGAGAATTTAATGCAGTGCTTAAAACAAATGAGAAGAAAGGAGGACTTATCCTTAAAATCTCCCAAGTAGCATAATTTAATGATTGAGTTGTTGGTGCTAGTCTGACTGAAGCATTCTAGATAGGGCTGAAGTACACATGGAGAAGTGGTCAGGTAAAAAAATTCAATTAAACTAGATAGAGTTTTAGTTAATGCAGACCATAATAACATGTTTCCTACTTTAAGAGTGATTGCATTACCTAGCTCTACTAGTAACCGTTGTCCACTTCTAATTGAATTTTATGAAAATTGTAGTGAATTTAAAGGTAAGCCCTTTAGATATTCTAACCATTGGTATGGTTGTAAAGATTATGAAAAGGTCACTAACTTTGATGAGCTGCATAGCATAAAAGGCAACAACATGTACATACTGACGATGACTATCAATGCAATCAAGAATAAGTTAAAAAGAATGGAACAAAACCAGAGATAAAGAAGAGAACACTGTCAATGCAATACAAAAACAACGTGAGGAAGCCTAAAAGAAATTGCTATAGAACCAAGAAATGAAAGCCTATTTCAAAGTTACTGTCAACTACAGGGAAATCTCAAGGATGCTTTGCAAACTTAGGCAAAAGAATTGAAACAAAAAGCTAAGGAAAAATGGTTAGCAGAAGGGGATGCATGCATAAAAAATTTCTACACCAAAAATGTCAATCGGGAAAAATTAGAACAATGTCAGTAATAGCATTGATGACAAAGGCTAGTTAACTAGCAACTTAAAAGAATTGGAGGAAATAGCAACCAAATATTATGAGGAACTATACAATGATGGATACACAAGTGAATTACCAAGAATTCAGTGCAGAGCTATTGTGAATGAAGCTGGGGTGGGACTCTTAGGCAGCAACATCTAAATAAGTGAAATTGAAGATGCTCTGAAGACCATTCATATAGATTTGGGCCCAAGTCCAGATGGATCGGGCTCTAAGTTCTATAGGCTGCACTAGGAAAAGCTTCAAAACAAACTAGTTAGTGCATTTCAAGAGGCATTGGATATAGGTAAGATACTTAAAGAGATAAACCATACATTTCTGTGTCTTATACCAAAAGTGGGAAAACCTACAAAAATAGAGTATAGAACTATTGCCTATTTTAATGTGGTTTATAAAATACTAAGTCAAGTTTTATGCAATAAAATGTTGAAAATCCTACCAAATATTATTATAGAATGCCAAAATGATTTTATTAAAGGGAGTAGCATATCAGAAAATTCTTGATTATCACATGAGTTGATTAGGAATTTTAACAAGAAAGGTAGTGACAAATGGTGTTTTAAGGTATACTACACCAAGCATATGATAAAGTTAACAGATAATTTTTATCCATATGCTTAGACGTATGGGTTTTCCATCCAAATTCATGACACTGATTGAGGAGTGTATGAGTACCCCTACCTTTCTATCTTGATCAATGGACTGCATAAAGGAATTATAAGAAGTACTATGGGGTTAAGACAAGGGGATCCCATGTCTCCCTATTTATTTGCAGTAGCCATGGAGTATTTCATATTACAAATGGAATAGGCCCATCATCAGAATGTGATAGGGACAATCTACACATTCCAGCCTAAAACAAGCCACCTTCTATATCCAGATGACTTATTGATTTGTATCAAAACTCTTTCTAGAGTAGCTCAGAGCCTGAAAGAGTTTTTTAAGAAATTTGAACAGGCTGATCTTAAGGTGAATGAGATGAAGACCAAATGTTATTTTAGTAAATCATCAACATGGAGAGAGGAAATATTGCAGATTTTACAAGTGAAAGAGAGTGAACTACAAGTACCTAGGGGTGACAGTGTCTTCAAACAAGATCACTGATAGAGAATGAAGCGAATTGATCAGCAAGATTAGAGAAATACTACATGGGTAAATATCTAAAGTCCTGTCTTTCACAGAAAGAATATAACTTGTGCATACTCCTATCACTTCCAAAGTAAGATTTTGGTTGCAAACTTTTCAAATTCTAGAGGCATCAATTAATAAAATTAATTTAGCATTTGTTAATTTCATATGTATAGGAGGGTTACACAAAGTAAGCTATGAACTATTATGCAAACCAAAGGATGAAAGGGGTGTGGGGTAGAAAATTTTGAATGATCTAAAGAAAATTGTCTTAGAAAGCTGTTACTTCAACCAGTTTATTGGCTAGATGGATGAGACACAAATACTTAAAAGAAATTTTTTGTCACATGGAGATTGACAATAACTCTTTATTTACATTGATGGCTATTATGAGATGCAGGGATGATTTAGAGAAATTGATTGAGAGGTAGTTTGCTAAAGGTAATAAAACCAGCATGTGGTTTGACCCTTAGCTAGAAGGGAAAAGCTTAGTCAATAGACTAGGTTGAAACATTTATTAGCATACGGTAAGGTAGATCAAAATATAAGCTCAATCATAGAGGGGGAATAGTGGAAAATAGAAAAATACCCAATCACATCTCAATTTAGTGGTCAAATCATTTTACCCCCTATACATAAGGAGTCGGGAAGACATCTAGGCATAGAAACCTATAGGTAAAGAGTTCAATGCCAAATCCTCATAGGAAGCCTTAAGAGTTAAGTATGCAGTCATAGAATAGGCTAAATTCGTTTAGAATAAGGTACATGTTCCTAAAATGGCATTCAAAACCTATAAAGCAGTCATGGGGAGGCTTTCTACCAAGGATAGATATGTAAATGGGATATAATGGAAGAAAAAATTATGTTCTATATAGAAAGCAAGAAGAAAACCACAAACACCTGTTTTTTATTGTGAATTCGGTAGATTTATTTGGAGTAGTTTCTAATTTAAACTGACAAATGATAATACAGTCAGAGAGCTAAGTGAAGAGATTATATACCTGAAGCATTGCAGGTATGGATCGAATCTGGTGGCTAAAATCAGCAATATAGCCGTAACAACCGTCGTTTGGCATATTTGGAAGGAACACAACTATAGGTGTTTTAAAAAGGCAAAAAAGGTGAAAAAAAATTTAGGATCTAGCTAGAATAGACATGCGGCTAAGTTTGAAAAGAATTAATAGAAAATTATTCACCGAAGCCAAGCCGGAAGAGTAGGAGGTACTGAAAGGCCAGATCTAAAGTTAGTAGGCATAGAAGTTTGATTTTTTAAGGAGCCGCTATGAAAGAATTTTGTAGATCTACAAAAGAAAGGGAAGATGAGAAGAAGAATAAATTGGTGGAAAGTGTTTATTGTCGGTGTTAGAGAGTCAATGGGCAGATGGCTCCCTATTTCCTTATTTGCCCACATGTTAGGTTTTGTATTTGATTGGGCCGCTAAGCAAATCAAGTGCCTTAACCCATTTTTAATACACACACTATATAATTTTGAAATCAAAATATATAACAAGTACGTCCTCTCATATATACTCTTGATCCACTCTAGAGTGTTCCACTTACTTTATCTCTAATGGATCAGGTATCCACTTAGAATTAAGCGAGTTAATCTAAGTCGAATCCCCTAACCTAGCTCTGATACCAAATGTGATGATCGTCTTATACCTCTGACACCCAATATATATGAACAGTGCACTGTGGTGATGCTCGACCGATGTAGGATGTAACACTCCACCTTTATACCCATACTATCCAAGAATATTACTAGATAATACTAGCAGATAATACAAAGAATGAGGTTATATGAGGTGCACACATGAATACACACTTTGGATAACACTGGTACGTTTTAAACATCAAACAAATATCTCACCTATACATACACAGTATCGGCACAAAGAAATAAACACGCGAGTCTCTAAGATAAACAATACACAATATACAGATATATAACAGAGAACATGGCGTCAAAATCACAATAATCAATATATAATAGAGTATATACATAGGTCTTATATACATCACAATGTCGTATATACAACAAGAATATATTAAACTAAATAATATACCACACCACAGAATAACTAGTCTCTCCTATGTTCATAAAACATAAGCCGGTCACATCATCCTTGTACTTAAAATGTCATGGACTGACCCGAGTATTACATAAATAACACACGGTTTAAACTATGTCTAAATCAATAGGTTACCCATATATATGTATGTATATAATATGCATAGAGAATAATGATATTATAATCAGCTATAGTGTATCACAAGCAACCATTAGAAAACCCATATGTAAAGATGTCATCACCCATATAAAATCTCATCAATTGATAAACTTGTACCAAAGTCGAACAAAATTAGATTAATATCAAATGGAATATCTTATCTAAATCATCGTCGGAATCCAGAAATCATTAATAAGTGGGATATCATCAAGTGTAGTCATGTTAACATACAATAATGCCCAAATATTTCTCTGAATATCACATAAAAATATCAACTTCAATATAAAATATAAGATGCCTATCAGTAAAATCATATCCTATAATAGATATGAGAAACCACTATACTCTGGACATCTATCATAGGTATAATCTCATCTCCTCATATATAATAACTCAGGATAAATTATGATGGGAGAATGACTATACAATAGACACAAAGTCTCAAGTAGAATCATATCAAACTAAGTGTGGTGTATCAATAATATATGCCAATCTACTACTTCGTTAAAACCAAAAGAGAGACTAATGGCATGGAGCTTGCTCCAGAGTCACACATACTCTACAGCCTTCAGTTACCTCCATGGTAATCATGACATGTATCAACCACTGTGCTTATTAATGTAAAGACTCCTAGTCATGACCCGGTTCCGGCCCCTATGGTAACATATTGTTGGCTTAGGTGACACAGGGGCAAACGTATGTAGTCAAAGCACACAGCTATAAATATAGGGTGTCACAAATCTAGGGTGCGACCCCATGATCAGGCCACTAGAATGGATGCTAGCCATATGGTCCTCTCCAATGCCAATAAACGGAGTACATCGAGATAGTAACACATAGTACTAATAAATATAGGCACAAAGCTTTGCTTGTATCTAGGCACGAAGCCTTACTCCCTGAATATAGGCACAAAACCTTATTCATCGCTACAAGCATCACCTCACACCCATATTACTATTCCTGTCACATGAGTGTCATCTACTTACAATGAGTAACCGAATAAATATCACATAGGTGTCCCATACCACTACGTGATACTCAATCGTTTATTCAAAGCTTATAAAATCCACTCAATCTCTATAATATTTTATATAATGAGTCCGAGGAATAACTAGAGAAATATTACCGAAAGTCCCATACTAGGCGGTATTATAACTTCGTTTATTGAGATTCCTCGTCATACAGAATTAAAATATATTCAACGGAAACATCAAAATGACAATATCATGAAACCATGTAGAAGGATGTCATCACCTTATCACCTCAAAACTAATAATCAAACCAATATCGATGGTTATTCATCTATAACATTCAAATCAATATAAAAGAGATGATAAACTAGAAAAATGTAGTAAAACAACCTAATCAGATACACACACACACACACTCTTACTTTTATAATTCTTATTCAAACATATTAATTATAAAATAAGCATTAAGATACTTAAAATATAATTTATAAAATACTTCTTTTTTTAAGAAAAATGAGTGTCCCATGAGCACTTACGTACTTTTATTCCACACTTAAAAAGGAGCTACCAACAAGCCTGGTAAGTGACTATTCCCCATGAACCCATACAAATAAAATGAATATAAAACACCCCTAAAAACCTAGCAAAAAAATCTAAAATTCATGAAAGGAAATAAGCAAAACAAAAAGGTGGCCAGAAAAAGGCCGAAAGTAGCAACGTAGAAGGGGCCACAATAAGTGAAAAAGCCTCATCCAGTCCCCAAAGAGAAAGTGAATAGCATGAATAACTGTCAATGAAATCCAAATAAGTTGTAGAAGGCCCTGTAGTATATTGATGCTTGACCTATCCAAGGTCATACAAGGAATGAGAACGTCCAAGTCGTATGTCCCATGTCAATAGTTAAAACTTAATAAACTCAATAAACAATGTGTGTAATGACTCGTAAATCCGAACAAATTTTAAAAATATTAATTATAATTTTTTAATAAAATATGTTTATAAATAAAGAATTTTCAATTATTACTATAAAAAAATAATAATAAATTTGTTAGAACATAAAATATGATCTTAGGTAAAATTCTAAAACAACCAATCTTTAATGAAATGGAAGGCGGTAACGCGTATTCGAATATAATTTAATAACATTGATTGAATGTAATTGACAACTTTATTAGAGCAATTTCAATCAACGGTAACAATAAATGTTACTAAAGATTGGGATAAACAATATTCTAAGTATGTTAGCATACAATAAGAAATCAATTATTTGGTAAGTATATTTATACTCCTTGTGTAAACAATAAATTAATAGATATAAATTACTAAGTTGTAAGAATTGATTTATTCCTCATTCCATTGATTAATCCACTTTGGAATTTATTTTGTAATCAATGGAATTAAATGTAATTGAAATCTTTTAAATAAAAGGAAAGAGAACATTAATTGTAATTAATGGACTTGATAATAGAAACGTATGTTTGAATTAAAATAAAAGAGTAAGTTGAGGAAATAAAAAAGGAAACATATGTTTTAATTGAAAGAGAAATTTGATGTAATATAAAGAACATGTAAATCGAAATAAAAGGATAAAACTTTGTTTGAATTATTTAATGAAAATAAAACGATTAGTGTGTAACCAACATTCAATTAGAAATTTAATATTGAATTAATTGGAATTAAATATTTTAATTAAGGTAAAGAGAAACAAATGGTAATTGATTCAGTCAAGAATAAACAACATATGTTGAATTGAATAAAATGAACATTTGAATGAAGACAAACCAATGTTAATAAAATGGAGGTTCAATTCAGTCAATCTTAAAATATATTATTATTCGAATTTAAATAAAATTTAAAGGTTTAAATTAAAGAACAAATTTTGGAACATTGAGTAATATTTTTTCCAAATTCAATGAAATAGAAAATTTTCTAAAATTTTAATTTTTGGTCAAACTTAGTCAAAGTTTGACCTTTGGTTGAAAATTTTTAATTTGAATTTTAAAATTTTATTCTTTTTATATAATACTAGACTGAATTCTGTTCTTTTCTTCACTTTTTGTTTCATCAAAATTAAATTTCTATTGCTCTAAATATTTGAATTTTTGTGAAAACTAACATAAGTTTGTGGTGTTTAGTTGTGAAATTTGGCTAAGTACTAATGGGTTTTGTTTGGTCTAATGGGCCTTGGTTAACCAAGAGACTCTTACCATAGCAAGAGACATGTGTCTATTCCTATGCCTACGACCATTTGTTTTCTTCTGACTAACTTGTACGTACATAATTTTCTCTTCAGAAAACTTTCTCAACACACTTCCTTCTTCCTCTTAAAATTTACAGAAAGTTCTAGATCTCAAATCTCCAAAACCTCACAAATCAAAACTCTTTCCTCCTCTCCTTCAATCCTTCCTTCCTCCTCCTTGTGCTGCCCTCTCTTTCACCATCCAAGCCCTCGTCTTCTCCTCCTTCTTTCGGCCACCAGTCACCACCCAAATCCAAAACCCTACCCCTCTTCTCCTAGCCATAGCCGAGCCCTACCTCACCACAACTCCACCAATTCAACCACCATCTCCTCCTTAGCCTTAGCTACAACCACTCCTCCACCTTAGGTCACCTAGGCCGCACCCAAAAACCCTATAGCTGAGCCTATTTCCTACCCTAGGTCGAGCCCTCTTTGTCTCTTTTCTCTTATATTTCATAAAAAAAACAAAGGTTACATATTTCTATTTTGATGATCCATCGATTCTAGCTTGCATTGCTTTGGAATTAATATTCAAATTTCACAGCTTTGTTTTGTCAAATATTTCCTGGCCTCAAAAGGTGAGCTATTCACTCATGATTTATAATCTTATGCTAAGCGAATGAATATCAATTAATATGCTATTGAAATGTTGCAATAGTTAAGAAATTTTGCGTAGTTTGGTTATGATTTGATATGGCATATGTTCACCTATGTTCCCTTATTATTTTGACATGATTATTGTTATTGATTTATGTTGTTTATTTATAAAAATAACTGTGATGATATGGTTATTAATATGCTTCATGATGTTAATATTAAATTGCTATGTTGAAAAGAAAAAAATGTTATACTGATTTAAAGGTTGACACTTTTGTGATAGAAATTGTCATTAGTATGTTATATGAAATTTATGTGTGAAAATGAGAAAAGAAAAGAAAAGAAAATGAATAAAATTTATATGCATATATGTGTTATGTCGGAAATCACCTAAATTGCTATGTTAAAAATGGTTGCATATTGGGTTATGTTATGATAGGAATCTTATGTCACCTTTCGTGTTAAATATGCATATATGCTATATTATGTAGTTTGTATGTAATTATGTGTTATTGTATGTAATTGGTTATGTAAGTAATATGTTATGTTATGTGATTCATTATGTAAGTTATGTGCCATCTTATGTAAATTGTTATGTATGATTTTGTGTTATGTTATTTATTTTATGTCAATCATGTTGTAAGATCCCTTAGTTTTAGGAATTCCCTTTGGGTTGAATTGATACATACCCAAATGATCTTTAGAATAGGGAAAAATCGTTATGGGTTGAAATGATAAACCCAAGCGGTTTTTATTGATTTTGGAAATTTGGGATTACGGGTTGAAATGATATATACCCGTAAATTTTAAATTATACGGATTGAAATGATAAATATCTGTATCACTTGACCCTAAGATAGAAAACTATATACGGACACTGGTGGTCTATTTTTAAAGTGATTTCTGAAATTTTGGAAAGATGTGTTTGGAAGAAAAAAAGGAAAATGATTTTTAAATTTAATATAAAGATTTTATTTTAAAACATATATGTAAAATTTAGATTTTAAAATTATATATTTTAAGAATTCTAAATTTATAAGTAAGTTTTAAAATGTAAATTTTAAGGTTTTACTTATAACTTTATTTACTTTTTTTGTTTTTTTCTTTCATAATATAAGATTTAATTTAATAAAATTTAATAAAAATAAAATATATTATGTTTAAAATATTTAAATTAATATATTTATTTTAATATATAACCTATTTTAATATATAAACTATTTCTAATATATAAGCTATTTCAATCTATAACCTATTTTAATATATAAACTATTTCTAATATATAAACTATTTCAATCTATAACCTATTTTTAAAATATAAACTATTTTTATTGTATAACTACTCTAATATAAAAAATACTTTCAATATTCGAAATGTTTAAAGTTGGAACTGTTATGATTTAGATTTAATTGATTTAAAATGCGAATATTTTGATATGATGGTCTAACCTATTTTGTGGTTATGATTTTGAAAACGAATATGATTTCGGAAGTGAATATGATTTCGGAAGTGATATGATTCTGAAGTGAATATGATTTCAAAAGTGATATGATTTTAAAGTGAATTTGATATTTTGATATAAATTATGAATCGGTTTTGGAAATGTAAATGAACTAACTGTGTGAAATAAGCGTTTGGTTGTTAAAGAGATCGGGATCAGATATTGTCATACTCTCTACCAATATCGAAAACCACTTTAAAAACTGTGCACGTGGTGGATATTCCAGAATGAAGTAGGATGGTTTGGCGAACGATTCTGTATGAGGTATTAACGTAGCCCTGACTCCCTCGAGTCAGCTTGATGTGGTTAAAACAGGAGCTATACCGGGCCAAGTGAGATCGCTCCACCTATCAGACATATTTTTTCGATACCATATTATAACTTTGTGATTGATTTGGTGGCCACCCCTCGATTTGATTATGAGAGTGTGTTCCGAGGTGGGCAGTAGTAGCTGCTATGCGTAATACCAGTTCGGAAGTGCAAACGGTAGAATCCTACCCTGGCATTGACTCGCGTGCCTTGTCACATGCCTTATCGCGCCCATTAAAAGTTTGGTTTGTGTCGTACTTATGGAGTGATCCCTGATAGCCCACCAGCTTACGGTGGAGTTTACAGTACTGTATAGACTACGACATTTATATAAAAATGTGTTAAGGGGGATATGGGTAACGCCTTAACGCTATTTTAATATTTTACTTTACTGTAGACATTATTTATGTAGTGTATTGTATTATGTATGTAGATAGTTCCACAGATCCTTAAAGGATGGAAATCCCAAACATTCTTTATGTTATTGCATTTCATTTTGACATTTCACTTGAGTTCGTTTACTTGCATAAGACTGTTAATCCTGACTCGAGTGTTTTGTGTTTTGCTTTATGCTCGGGTCAGCCTGAGTATTACAACATTTGAGACTCACCTTTGGAGCTTGGAGCTTTGCTTGGAGATCTATCTTTTATCTATTCAGCTTTTCAATTATCTCATTTATTTCAGTTTTTTCCAGTTATCTATGTTCAGACTTGTCATTTGCTTATGTATTAGAGACTTCTTTGTATTTAGGATTTCTGTAGTATTTGCTTTAGACTCTGATGTTGTAGTTGCTTCATGAACTACTATTTATCCATCCCACTGTGTATTGTTGTATTACTCTGTGTCTGTCATTCAGTGATTGATTGATTTAATATATATGCTAAGTTTTGCCAAATATAAATAACAATATGTTTTTTGAGCAATTCAAGTCTGACATGTGCGGTTTATTGTCGATTTGAATGGTTCAAAATAGCGGGTTGTTACAGTTGGTATCAGAGCTCTGGTTTAGGCAAAAGTTAGCTTATGGAGTAAAAACTCATTAGAAATAGGGTAGTAATACCCTAGAATGAGTGGAATCAATTATGGAATCATCTTTCCTTTCGAGCCTATCTTCTTAGATAGGATTCTCTTTGATTAGGGTCCCTCTAAATTTGAATCTCTATCTTTGTTCTAAAATCCATTCTTGAATCATCTTATGAGAGAGCGTATTTTTTAGTATTATAAAAATTGTTTTATATCGTATTGTTTAGTTTGTTAAGTATGATTATATTTTATGCATAAAAGTATAATTTTCTGAAATTAGATAGTTAAATTAATTAGTTGTTGGAAATGATAATACTAGATTATCATTTATTATTTTGTTAACATTCCTAAATAGATAACTATTGTTGTATGTTATAAGGAGATGAAATTTTATAAACATGGATATAAATCTGATTTGCAAATGAGATAAAATTAAATTGTGGATTTGAGAATTTAATTTTCGGTGCTTTTTTCAAAATTTGGTTTTCAAAGTTTGAAAAAAATAAAATAAAAATAATATTGATATTATTTGAAGGTATTTTCAAGTAGAAATTGTTTCCAAAAGAATTTTAAAAGAAGCAAGTCAGTACTCTCCTCTTTTGTCACTGGAAAATAATTTCGGTGATGACTACAGCATCATCGACATTCATTTTCGAGTCTTAAAGTGGGGGAGACCACTTAGTAACTTTGCGATACTTTTGTTTTGGAAATTGGATTTTGATTTGAATTTCTTAAGTATGATTTGATATACAAAAATATATATGCATATATTTATTTCAAAATGGTTCGACGTGAAACCGAAAATTAAACTCTTAAGTTTATGTTAAGTAATGGTTTTCCATTATTGAAATGAAATAAAATTTCTGAATAATTAGAGTGTCTAAAATGAGAAATGAAATTGAAACAACTTGAAATAGTTGAACTAGGATAAAATTAATTTGTATAATACTTAATTGCATTCTAAAACGTATATAACTTACTTGAAATATTTAAAAAGTTAAAATGTTAGCATGAATATGTAATTGAAGGGTATACAAGAGGAAACTTGAGTAACAAAAATGTCCAAAATAAATTTTTGCTTAATAAGAATATTATAAATAAAAGGTAAATTGTATAGTGCTCAATTACGTTCTGGAACATTAATAAAAACTTACCAGGAAAAAGTTTGAATGTTAATGAGAACATGTAATTAAATAGTATACAATATAAAATGTAAGTAATAAGATATCCAAAATGAAATTTGTTAAGGAAAGTTATAAATAAAAAATTGAGTTGTTATAATGAATGTTTATACACTTAATTTATGTTATAAGAAATGTTAAGTGAAATAAATTGAATAATAAGAAGAGAATGTTATTTAATAAAATGAATATGAACTTAAGAAACTAAACAAGTAATAAATAAATTTATATTTTGTAAACTATTTGTGATACAAAGGTAAATTAAAAATAATGGTTGAAATAGAATTATGAAGTGGAATTAACTTAAGTGAAGTCAAATGGATTAAATAAATGAAATGAGTTAAATAAAATAGGATTTGTTTTGAAATAATAATAATAATAAATGAACTTAAGTTATAAAGATAAGGTGAATGTAAATAAATTATGAATGAAAGTTAATTAAGTAGAGATGTAAGAAATTTGGAATATGTATAAGCTATATAACTTGAAACTTGAGAAAATAGGAAGTAAAAACCAAAATAAGAATGTGGTTAAACATTTTGGATAGGCAAAAGAAAATATGTAATGTTGATATTAAACTTAAGTAAATTTGTAGAATGGTTAATTAAGTGATATTGACATTAAAGGAAATATACTATGTGAATAAAATAAAATAAGTGGTCATAAATAAATTTGAATGTGGAAGAAAATAACAAATATGATTGTAAACGAATGTAAATACATAGGGTGAACATAATGAACTTTAATAATTGAATGTAAGTTAATTAGACATAATAGAACGGAAATTAATGGAATGAGAATTCATTGAATATGAATAAGTAAGCATGGAAAAAAAATTGTAACGAATGTTAATAAATTAAAAGTAAATCAATTGAATGTAAACCAATTAAATGTGGATGAAACAAATGTAAATAATTGAAAAATCAATTGAATGTAAATACGTTAAATTGGAATCAATCAAATGCGAATGCAATGAATATTGATTGATTGAATAAAAATGGATTGAAACCAAATTAATTGAATGTAAATCAATTAAAATCGAATGAATTGAATATAAATCCATTGAATGATTAACGAGATGAATAATAATAAGTGAATGTTAATCAATTAAGAAGTAAATAAGGTGAATGCAAATAAATTGGATATGAACGTAAATTAATTGAAAGTGAGTTAATTAGAATGATAATAATAAATGGATGTTAATAAGTAATAAAAATGTATAAAGTTAACATTCGAAATGAAATTTATATGGTTTTGAATTAATTGTTTGTATTTGGTACTATTCATTTCGAATCTATCTTATCTTTCTGTTTGCTTATATTCTATCGCCTCGTTCCTTTTCGGGGATGAAAAGTTTTTAAGTAAGGGAGAGTGTAACGACTCGTAAATATGAACAGAATTTAAAAATGTTAATTACAATTGTTGAATAGAAAATGTTTAGAAATAAAGAATTTTCAATTATTACTGTAAAAAAATAATAATAAATTTGTTAGAAAATAAAACACGATCTTAGGTAAAATTCTAAAACAACTAATCTTTAATGAAATGGAAGGTAGTAACGCGTATTAGAATATAATTTAATAACATTGATTGAATGTAATTGACAACTGTATTAGTGCAATTTCAATCAACCGTAACAATAAATGTTACTAAAGATTGGGACAAACAATATTTTAAGTATGTTAGCATACAATAAGAAATCAATTATTTGGTAAGTAGATTTATACTCCTTGTGTAAACAATAAATTAATATATATGAATTACTAAGTTGTAACAATTGATTTATTCCTCATCCCATTGATTAATCCACTTTGGAATTTATTTTGTAATCAATGGAATTAAATGTAATTGAAATCTTTCAAATAAAAGGAAAGAGAACATTAATTGTAATTAATGGACGTAAGAATAGAAACGTATGTTTGAATAAAATAAAAGAGGAAGTTGAGGAAATAAAAAAGGAAACATATGTTTTAATTGAAAGAGAAATTTGATGTAACATAAAGACATGTAAATCGAAATAAAAAGATAAAATTTTATTTGAATTATTTAATGAAAATAAAACGATTAGTGTGTAACCAACATTCAATTGGAATTTTAATATTGAATTAATTGGAATTAAATATTTTAATTAAGTTAAAGAGAAACAGATGGTAATTGATTCAGTCAAGAATAAACAACATATGTTGAATTGAATAAAATGAACATTTGAATGAAGATAAACTAATGTTAATAAAAATGGAGGTTCAATTCAGTCAATCTTAAAATATATTATTATTTGAATTGAAATAAAATATAAACGTTAAAATTAAAGATCAAATTTTGGAACATTGAGTAATATTTTTTCCAAATTCAATGAAATAGAAAATTTTCTAAAATTTTAAATTTGGTCAAACTTGGTCAAAATTTGACCGTTGGTTGAAAATATTAAATTTGAATTTTAAAATTTTACTCTTTTAATATGATACTAGACTGAATTCTGATCTTTTCTACACTTTTCGTTTCATCAAAATCAAATTTCTATTGCTCTAAATATTTGAATTTCTATGAAAAACTAACATAAGTTTGTGGTGTTTAGTTGTGAAATTTAGCTTAGTCCTAATGGGTTTTGTTTGGTCTAATGGGCCTTGGTTAACCAAGAGACTCTAACCATACCAAGAGACTTGTGTCTATTCATATGCCTACAACCATTTGTTTCATTCTGACTAACTTGTACGTACATAATTTTCTCTTCAGAAACTTTCTCAACACACTTCCTTCTTCCTCTCAAAATTTATAGAAAGTTCTAGATCTCAAATCTCCAAAACCTCACAAATCAAAACTCTTTCCTCCTCTCCTTCAAACCTTCCTTCCTCCTCCTTGTGCCGCTCTCTCTTCCACCACCCAAGCCCTCATCTCCTCCTCCTTCTTTCGGCCACCAATCACCACCCAAAGCCAAAACCCTACCCCTCTTCTCCTAGCCATAGCCGAGCCCTACCTCACCACAACTCCACCGATTCAACCACCATCTCCTCCTTAGCCTTAGCTACAACCACTCCTCCACCTTAGGTTACCTAGGCCGCACCCAAACCATCCCAAAAACCCTATAGTCGAGCCTATTTCCTACCCCAAGCCGAGCCCTCTTTGTCTCTTTTCTCTTATATTTCATAAAAAACAAAGGTTGCATATTTCTATTTTGGTGATCAATCGATTCTAGCTTGCATTGCTTTGGAATTAAGATTCAAATTTCATGGCTTTGTTTTGTCAAATATTTTCTAGCCTCGAAAGGTGAGCTATTCACTCACGATTTATAACCTTATGCTAAGTGAATGAATATCAATTGATATGTTATTAAAATGTTGCAATAGTTTAGAAATTTTGCGTAGTTTGGTTATGATTTGATATGACATATGTTCACCTATGTTCCCTTATTATTTTGACATGATTATTGTTATTGATTTATGTTGTTTATTTATAAAAATAGCTGTGATGATATGGTTATTAATATGCTTCATGAGGTTAATATTAAATTGCTATGTTGAAAAGAAAAAAAAAGAAAATGTTATATTGATTTAAAGGTTGAAACTTTTGTGATGGAAATTGTCATTAGTATATTATATGAAATTTATGTGTGAAAATGAGAAAAGAAAAGAAAAGGAATAAAATTTATATGCATATATGTGTTGTGTTGGAAATCACCTAAATTGCTATGTTAAAAATGGTTGCATATTGAATTATGTTATGGTAGGAATCTTATGTCACCTTCCATGTTAAATATGCATATATGCTATATTATGTAGTTTGTATGTAATTATGTGTTATTGTATGCAATTGGTTATGTAAGTAATATGTTATGTTATGTGATTCATTATGTAAGTTATGTGCCATCTTATGTAAATTGTTATGTATGATTTTGTGCTATGTTATTTGTTTATTTTATGTCAATCATGCTGCAAGTTCCCTTAGTTTTAGGAATTCCCTTTAGTTTGAATTGATACATACCTGAATGATCTTTAGAATAGGGAAAAATCGTTATGGATTGAAATGATAAACCCAAGCGGTTTTTATTGATTTTGGAAATTTGGGATAACGGATTGAAATGATATATACCCATAAATTTTAAATTATTGCGGATTGAAATAATAAATATCCATATCACTTGACCCTATGACAGAAAACTATATACGGACACCGGTGGTCTGTTTTTAAAGTGATTTCTGAAATTTTGGAAAGACGTGTTTGCAAAAAAAGGAAAATGATTTTTAAATTTAATATAAAGATTTTATTTTAAAACATATATGTAAAATTTAGATTTTAAAATTATATTTTTTAAGAGTTCTAAATTTATAGGTAAGTTTTAAAATGTAAATTTTAAGGTTTTACTTATAACTTTATTTACTTTTTTTGTTTTTTTTCTTTCATAATATAAGATTTAATTTAATAAAATTTAATAAAAGTAAAATATATTATGTTTAAAATATTTAAATCAATATATTTATTTTAATATATAACCTATTTTAATATATAAACTATTTCTAATATATAAGCTATTTCAATCTATAACCTATTTTAATATATAAACTATTTCAATCTATAACCTATTTTTAAAATATAAACTATTTTTAATGTATAACTACTCCAATATATAGAGTACTTTCAATATTCAAAATGTTTAAAGTTGGAACTGTTATGATTTAGATTTAATTGATTTAAAATGTGAATATTTTGATATGATGGTTTAACCTATTTTGTGTTTTTGATTTTGCAAATGAATATGATTTCGGAATTGAATATGATTTCGAAAGTGATATGAGTTTGAAGTGAATATGATTTCAAAAGTGATATGATTTTAAAGTGAATATGCTATTTTGATATAAATTATGAATCGGTTTTGGAAATGTAAAAGAACTAACTGGTATGAGATAAACGTTTGGTTGTTAAAGAGGCCGGGATCGAATATTGTCATACTCTCTGCCAATACCTAAAACTACTTTAACAACTGTGCACGTGGTGGAGATCCCAGAATGAAGTAGGATGGTTTGGCAAATGATTCTGTATGAGGTATTAACGTAGCCCTGACTCCCTCGAGTCAGCTTGATGTGGCTAAAACAGGAGCTATACCGGGCCAAGTGAGGTCGCTCCTCCTACCGGGCACATTTCTTCGATACCATATTATGACTTTATGATTGATTTGGTGGACACCCTTCGATTTGATTATGGGAGTGTGTTCCGAGGTGGGCGGTATTAGCTGCTATGCGTTACCACCAGTCTGGGAGTGCAAATGGTAGAATCCTACCCTGGCATTGCCTCGTGTGCCTTGTCACATGCCTTATCGCGCCCATTACAAGTTTGGTTTGTGTCGTACCTGTGGAGTTCTCCCTGATAGCCCATCGGTTTACGGTGGAGTTTACAGTACTGTATTGACTATGGCATTTATATAAAAATGTGTTAAGGGGGATATGGGTAACACCTTAACGCTATTTTAATATTTTACTTTACTATAGACATTATTTATGCAGCGTATTGTATTATGTATGTAGATAGTTCCACGGATCCTTAAAGGATGGAAATCCTAAACATTCTTTAAGTTATTGTATTTCATTTTGACATTTCACTTGAGTTGGTTTACTTGCATAAGACTGTTAATCCTGACTCGAGTGTTTTGTGTTTTGCTTTATGCTCGGGTCAGCCTGAGTATTACAACATTTGAGACTCACCTTTGGAGCTTGGAGCTTGGAGCTTTGCTTGGAGATCTATCTTTTATCTATTTAGCTTTTCAATTATCTCATTTATTTCAGATTTTTCCAGTTATCTATGTTCAGACTTGTCATTTGCTTATGTATTAGAGACTTCTTTGTATTTAGGATTTCTGTAGTATTTGCTTTAGACTCTGATGTTGTAGTTGCTTCATGAACTACTATTTATCTATCCCGCTGTGTATTGTTGTATTACTCTGTGTATGTCATTCAATGATTGATTTATTTACTGTATATGCTAAGTTTTGCCAAATATAAATAACAATATGTTATTTTGAGCAATTCAAGTCTGACATGTGTGGTTTATTGTCGATTTGAATGGTTTAAAATAGCGGGTCGTTACAATGTGAGACTTAAATATATATATGTATAATAAGTCTATTATATACATATATATGTAAGAGAAGAAGAAGTAAAATGTACAAGAAATATAACCTAGGCATAACGTGAATCATGTGAGTAAATAGACCTACACATAACTCAAACAAACTTATGGGAAAATATGTTAATGAGTTCAATCAACTAAATCTTTAGAAGTAAGACTATGACTCATAAACATCATAAGTTTTGAAATGAATATTATATTCAAAATTACCACATTTTAAAATCTAACTAATTTTCTAAATATAATATAGCATTGGATCATTGGCATACATATCAATTAAAAGGGCATTTAAAATGTTATTATTATTTCTACTTTTAAATACTACATTTTTCTTAACTAAATTAATACAAGATTTAATTTTTTTAAGGTATACATTGAAACTTATATTATTATCTTTATTATACATTGAAATTAACATTATTATCTTTATTATAATTAGGGTTTGAAATCCAATTAAAAAACAAAGCAATTATATATATATATATATAAATCTGTGTGTGTGTATTAAATTATCCATTGGAGTATTTATATTATTAAAAACCATTTGATTTCTTTCAAAACATGTATACTAACATATTATAGTAAAAATAATATCAATTACTAATCTATGAAATCAGTTGTAATAAAACCTAAGCCTATTCCAAAATAGTTCATGATTATTATCTTTGTTAGTTAAATTAAAGTAAAAAATATTAAGACAATTTTTAAGAATATAATTAGTGATGTGAGACTCAAAATATAAATGAAAACTATTTTCCATTCCCATATTATAGAAAGAAATATTTATTATCAATACTATATTTTTCTTCTTTGGTAGTTCTATAATATTTAATTTTCCATGTATAGTTGATCACATATGTACTTTAACTTTAAGTGGAATGTACCTTTCCAAATATATCTAAATATATTCGACTTTGTACCTGAAAAATTAAGAAATTTATAAAAGAGTGCACAATATATATTTTATTATTATCTCAACACCATATTTTAATGTCATTTTTATTACCAATGTTATATAATTCTAATTTAGCACAAATTAAAGAAAATTTATATAATATATTTCTAACTAAAGTACAATTAAAACTGAATTCCCATGGAAAATTTAAATTTGGTCTATATATTTCCAAAATTAACACATTTTTAAAATTATAGATTTCATAAAGTTCATTAAATTCTATTTTAAGTGGAATTATTGATATCTAATTATCATGCCTAAAAAAGGTATTATTCACTAAATATACCACATTATTAATTCCTAATTTATAGATATCATAAATTTTTATTATCGATTTGCAAAAACGAGAAATATTATTTGTATTATTAGTAGAAATATGATGTAGATTATATGTACCACTATACTATTGATTCAATATTATTTCTTTCCAAATTAAATTCTCATTATTATCGGTAAATTTCAATATTCATTTTTCTAATAAAGATGTGTTTAATTATGTAATTTATAATACATAACCCTCCCTCATCTTTAGATTTACATATTATTTCCCAGTTTTTTTTTGAGAGAGACGGGTGTGTAGCGTGAAACTACACAGCCGGTTAAGTAGTTATATGATAAAATATGTAAGAGGTCGATCGATAAGCCCGATCGATGGCCAAAAAATAGATATGAAGCAACAAAATACAATTAAAGAGCTAGAATATCATAGTCCATGCAATACTAACTATTACAGGTGCTAAGTATTAGCCCACGCTAGACTAAGACTACCTGTCTGGAGATGCACTAGTACTACCTTGAGATTCTACTGGCTGGGCGCTGCAAGGCGGGAGACTCAGTCAGAACGGCGCGGAGGAGCACTGGCCTGTTAGAGAGAAGAAAAAGTGAGTGATACTTCTACAGGTTCCACCAAAATGACGTGCAGGTTTCCCAAACACGTGTGCATTCCTCTCTTTCCAAATGCACCAACTAAAGATTGATATGAAGGTGTCCATCCGCAAATTCTGCTGGTTAAACTGCCAATATTCGAAGAAGGAGGTCAAGCTGGGGATAAACCCCAGTAGATAAGCACTGGTTGCAGCCCAAATTGAGTATGAGAAGTCGCATTCGAAGAAAAGGTGGGTGACTGATTCATCGTGTGTTAAACAAAAGACGCAGCGTGGGTCGACTGGGATGTTGAGTCGGTTGAGTCTGTCTTTGGTATTAATTCTTCCAGAAATTAGGAACCATTGGAAAAAAGCTATACGAGGTGGAAGATTGCAATGCCAAATCCTGGGAAAAGAGAAAAGGCGACCGGGGTGAATTAGTTGTTGATAGTAGGAGGCGACTGTGAAGCCCTTGGAAGGTGCGAGGGCCCAGAGGGGTTGGCCTTGCCTGTTGGAAGGATGAATCGATAGGAGGATATTTGTGGCGGTGAAGAGTTCAGGAACCAAGTCTGCATCGAAGATGGAGTGTGGGCAAAGGTGCTTAGGGCCAAGGGTGAGATAATCTTCAACTGTTGCGTTAGGGAGGGTGGCGTGCGAGAAGAGGTTGGGTAGGAGCTTAGAAAGGGGCAGTTGGCCATACCAAGTGTCTTGCCAGAAGAGGCATCTGTTACCTCTTTCGATTTTCACATGAAAAAGTGCTTTGACTCTAGGTAGGGTTTGGAGGACCCCAGACCAGAAGGGGGATGGCCGGAACCGGGTGGTGTGGTGGAGCGCCAAGTGGGGGTTTGAATGATAATGTTGACATAGAATCCAGGATTTCCAGATGAAGTTTCCAGGTGTGAGTAATCTCCAAAGCCATTTGGACAGCAACGCTTGATTAAGTGTGCGGAGGTCAGAAATCCCTAACCCCTCATGATTGCGGTGTAAGCATACCGTCTTCCGGTTGACCAGCCTTTTTACGTTGCCACCGTTCCAAAGGAACGAGCGCCTGATTGAGTCAATTTTCTTGATGACCCAGGATGGAAGTGTGAGGAAGGACATCCAGTATGAGGGGATGGCTGATAGGAATGATTTGACTAGGACAAGACGACCTGCAGAAGATAGCGAGTGTGCCTTCCAAGTTGAGAGTCGGGTTTCAATTTTGGAAATGAGAGGGAGCCAGTCAGTACGGTGTAGTTTGGTGGGGCGGATGGGGATACCTAGGTATGAAATGGGGAATTGGGCTATGCTACAGTTGAGCAAGGATGAAATTGGAAGGCCGAGATGAGCGGAGCTGCCAAGCATGATGACGGAGCTTTTGCTAAAGTTGATGGAGAGGCCTGAAATTGCTTCGAAGACATACAGCGCAACCTTGAGGCAATAGATGTGGTTGGTTTCGGTGGAAGCAAATAGGATCGTATCATCTGCAAATTGAAGGTTAGAAACTGATAAATCTGAGTCTTGAAGCTTGGTACCGTTAAATAAATCATTGGACGAGGTAAGCTTGATCATCTGGTTGAACACATCCGCTACCAGGACAAAGATTAAGGGAGAGAGCGGGTCCCCTTGTCTCAATCCCCAGGCTGATTTAATGTGACCACTTGAAGAGCCATTGATTGAGATGGACGAGATACTTGTGTTGAGTAGCCCTTCAATCCAGCCGCACCACTTAGGCGGAAAGCCCCTGTGCTTCAATAGGTCAAGGATGAAGTCCCAGTGTACCGTGTCAAAGGCTTTGGAGAAATCTAATTTTAGAAGGGTACCAGGGGTTGATGTTCTATGGCAGTAAGAGACAACTTCTTGAGTGGCGGCGACACAGTCCATAATGTTTCTGCCTAGTATAAAGGCGGAGTGTTCAGCCCCCACCAGAGGATCGATGACTGGCTGAAGTCTATTAGCGAGAACCTTTGTGATGATTTTGAATGTGGTATTGAGGAGACTGATAGGTCTGAAGGCGGACAGGGTGTTGGCGCCGGGGGATTTGGGGAGGAGGATAATGTTGGCGTAGTTAAGGCGGGCAACGGAGGAGGGATTAGCTTGGAATTCTTCGCACATGTCTAGCAAGTCGAATTTGATGGTTTCCCAATAACGCTTAAAAAAGTATGGGCCGAAACCATCTGGGCCTGGGGCCTTATCATCCGACAAGTCCTTGAGCGCGGCCCAAACTTCTTCTTCGGAGAATGGGTGGTCAATTGGAATGGGGGGACAAGATGGGTAGAGGAGGTTCCAGTCGATAGGGGGTAGAGCCGGGGATGAGTTGCCGAGGATATTTCTGTAATAATCGGTGAAGAGGCGGAGGTGATCAGGCAATTCGGTGAAGCTGGAGTTGTTGTGGACTAGCTCCGTGATGTTGATAGATCTGCGTCTGCCATTGGCCATTCGATGGAAAAAGGAGGTATTCCTGTCTCCCTCCTCAAGCCATTTGGCTTTGGATCTTTGTTTCCAACCAATTTCCTCTTGTTTGGTAAGTCTATCAAGCTCTGATTCTAATCCCTTTAGTTGAGAGTATTCGGTTGGGGTTAAGGGTCGAGACTCTTCGAGGATATTGAGTTCTAGGATAGCATCTTGGGTGAAAGAAATGCGCGATCGAAGGGAACCCCAAATGTTTTTGGCCTAAGGTTTGATGATCTTTCTGAGTGAACGGAGTTTGTAGACTACCCTGGCGGTTGCGAAATTGGACCCATCCGGTTGAGACCATGCTAACTGAATGAAATTGTCAAAGGAGGGTTCTAGAGTCAAGAGGCGTTCAAAGCGGAAGGGACGTTTTAGGTTAGAGGATGAGCCAGAATCCAAGATTAGAGGGCAGTGATCTGAAATAGTCGAGGCTAGGCCAGAAACGATGGATAGGGGATGCAGATCGTCCCAATTGACATTGAAGAGGAATCTGTCAAGCTTAGCTAGTGACGGGTCTGATCTACGATTTGACCAGGTGTAGAGTCTGTTGTTGATAGGTGGGTCGATTAGGGAACCGGAACTGATAAAGGAGTTGAATGAATCTGAGTCTTGTGAGATGTTTCCGAAATTTCTTTCATGGGTGTTTCTAGTGGTGTTGAAGTCTCCCCCTAATAACCAGGGGCCATTGAGGTGGTTGGCAAAGGTGAGGCAGTTGTTCCAAAGGGTATTTCGATCAGTCGTGTTTTATGGGCCGTAAATGTTGGAAAAGAAATAAATGGTATTGGTTTGGATGTGGCAAAGTGAAACATGAAGGGCAGAAGGATGTAGAATAGTTTGACAATGGGACCATATTGATTCATTTCCCAGTTAATTAAACATTTAGAACTATTATTAGGATTATCGCCACTCCAAAAAAACTCTTTTAATTTTATCTATTTTGTCAATTACCCATTTTGCAAAGTGATAAAACGACATCCAGTATACGGTAATACTGATAAAACAGAGTTAATAAGGAATATCCTACCTGCCCTTGATAAAAATCTACCATTCTATTTAGTTAATCTTTTGTTAGTTTTATCTATTATTATTAACTGGTCGTCATGTTTGTGTTTAGTTAGTATTATTAAAAATCATAAATATTCTATGGGAAATTTCATAATTTTACAATTTAATGTACAATTGACTTGATTTTCTATCTTATCTATATCATTCAATACTAACACGGAACTCTTATCAAAATTAATCTTTTGTCCAGAGAGCAACTCAAAACTATATAATATAAACTTAGGAAATATAATGTCTTGGTAAATGAGATGTAATCTAGAATTTTATCGCTTTGGTTGTGAATATTTAATTAATTTTAAATATTTAAATAATTCATTTTAAAAAGCTTAAATAACTCATTTTTATCATTTAATAATGATAGTAAACTCATTTTGAATATTTGTTTACATAAATAAATAGTTTGATGAAAAATTGAAAATGTGGCCAAATTCGTTTTTCAAATAATTGACTTTTTATCGAACAGAAGTCGTCGTACTTATGTACACATACATATACATATAATAACAATTCAAATTGTATCAAATGGATTAATTAAAACAAAGAGTCATTAGAAAATTCTACAATTTAATTAAATAAGAGATTAAGAAAAGTGGACTTTTGTGTATGGATTTGTGTGCATTAGTATAAAGGAAAAGATGTGCACATGGGTTGGCATGTGGGGGGTGAGCTATTATGACCAAACATCATCACTAGGGGGTAAATTTAAGTTAATCTTCACCTCTCCATTTTTTCTATATATACATCACATTACTTTCTCTTTTCCACTTATTATTTCACTTTCTACTTTTCTATTTTCTTCATCCATTTCTACCACAAATATTTCTTAGCTAAAGCCATAGAAAACTCACTCCTTTCCACTCAAAATCCTTATATATACTTCTAATAACATGGCACATCCCTCCACCATCATAAAGAACCAAATTTGGAGCACTACACCCGAAATGGGCCTTAGCCGTGAGCATTTAAGGAAAGGGGGGACTGGACATAGGCAATGAAGGGATGGGGAGCCTAGGTCGAGCCAAAATGAAAGAAAGGTGGAACCTTGTTGTTGTTGGGTAGTGGTAGGAAGAAGAAGTAGCTTGACTTGGTTATGTTATTTGTTGATTCTCGCTTAGAAGCGGATGACATAAATAACTATTTTTTTGCAGGGACAAAAAGAGGAAGTCGAAGTGTCTCCATAGCAAATAGGTCGCTACAGAACACTTCGAGATGCATATACATATATGAGATTTACATGGGACTTTTGTAGAGGGACTCTAAGGAGTTCCTCGCCTCGTTGATTACACTTCGAGGCGCATATACATATAATAGTTTGATAAGTTACAGTCCATATAGCGATAGTCTCTATGGATGCACTTTGGAAAGATATGAATTTTGTAAACTAAAATGTTGTTCTCTTTAGATAAACTATAAAATCGTTTCAAATGTATTTTATAGTATTTTATAAAGGTTATATAAATATTTTAAAAGGGGTTTGAAATTTTAAACATAATTTTAGAATATTTAAACAAACGAATTATTTAAAGGAAATTCTTTTACTTTTTCAAAGTCGAATTTTCTTAAAAATTGATGGTTTTAAGTTATGATTTGAATGGAAGCTTAAACTTTGTTTAAAAGTGTTTAGCATAGGTTTTAAATTTATGTAAGTAATTTTAAAGAATTATTAGATATAATAAAAGCAAGTGGTACTTCTATAAAGAAAAGATCTTATCTTTTCAAATCAAACTTGGTTTTAAGCAATGATCTTTAGGTGGTGGTTGTACATAAGTTTTTAAAACTAAGTTTTAAAGAGGTTTTGAAAATATTTTAAAAAGAGGAAGGAACCATGGAATACAACACCATTGTTCTAATAACTGTTTTCTGAGAAAAAGAAAGAGGTTATGGACTATAACATTATTGTTATAGTAAATGGTTTCGGGAAGGGTGGAAAGAAGTTTGGTTCATAACACTTTGTTTATTTTAAATAATTATATGGAGTTTATGAAGTCTTATACTCATCATTAAGCTTCGAGGCATGTAAACTTCTACTTATCTTGAAAGATAAGAGTGTTGTCGAGTCAAGATTTGAGAGGTAATTATATCCCCACTTGACCCACATCATTTTGACCCAAGGATAGTTTAAGTTTGAAATTGAAAATTAATGTTAAGTATATGAAGTATTATTTCGGTATATGCATTCGGTTACTTATGGAAATTCAGTAGTCCTATATTTGGCACAAAAAACCGATAAGTAGATTGATCCTCTGTCTGTGAGATCTAGAATCAGAGTATTATAACTAAGGTAAGGCCAGGAGCAACCAATGCCCTAACTTACATGGCTTCGTTTCTGAGCGAGGGGTAGAATGAGTCGAAATATCGGAAACATGATAAGTATAAGAGATTCGATTTTTATAAATGATCTTTATAAATTATGGTGGTATGGAAAGTATTCTTTTCATACTTAACACCAAATTCCAAGGTATGGAAACTCGTCTCTATCTGTGATAATTAAGAATAAATATCGAAGCAAAGATAGTTTCTAGCTTGTTCGACTTCGCTGTTAATTGAGGGATGGCACAAAATTTGAAATCGGGAAGTGGTGGTAAGTATATTCGGTCTAATTTCCATACGACCCATTTACTTACACCAAAAGGAAAGTGGTTTTAATTAATGAAAGGATTAACTAAGAGGCTTAATGGTTGCTTATGTGCTTAATCATGATTGATTAAATCTTTGGTTTGGTTGTTTGCTTAATTAATAATTCAATAATCGACTATTAAATCTTGGTCGGTTTTGAAATTATCGGTTGTTGGTTTGGAGAGACCAGGATTGGATAAGCATGAATTGTCCGAAAACCACTTTGAACTAGCATAAGCGTTCAAATTGGGGACATCTTGAAGATGATTGAAATCAAAGATGGAGTTCTTTGAAGTGCAAGGGCAACTTGCTACTAATCCTAAGGGTGATTCCAAAAGGAATGTAGTAGAAGTAATGCCTTGGTTTGTTCATACCTTGAAAAACTTGTATGGATGAATGTTGGCATTGCATTGTAGCCTGGAGGGCAGTGTTAGCATTCCAAATTAGATTTGATAAAAAGGTAAAAAGTAGTCTTAAGCCTCACACCCGTTAATGATTAAAACAGGGGATATGTTTTAGGGTTATGAGGTTCGCTACCATTAAGGTATGGTTAGCACTTGTATCTAGATCGATATTTTCAGATTATTTATGCTTGTGGCCATGGAAACAGTTTGTTAATTTGGCAGCCGTGGTGATGACATATTTTGTACTATCCAGGAAGGGGTAGGTTGGTCCTAATTTGTAGGGAGTTAGCTAAGGCTCTCAATGCATTTTTTAGAGGTGTACATTGGTAGGCGGACCCTGGTAGCCTTGTCATCAATGGAATTCATTTTCCAATAATCGGCTTACGAACTTGGTTGTATACTAAATATGTTGGAATGTGAGATGCAAGCATTTTAGCTATATTAAATGTTTATTTTAAACCCTAGATATTATTATAATATCACTGCATTTTCTTATAAAAATGGTTTGGTTATCGTAAGGTAAAAACCCGTCCACTTTTATATGCAACGTGGTCTTACGAGATACCTTTATTTTTGAAGGGGTTTTTAAATATAATAAAAATATGTATGATCTGAGTTTTTCGCGTTGGTTTACCAGACTGATCCGGGTGTTGTTTTCTTATAATTCTTTTTCCAGATTGAGCTTTGGACGCTGATAGCTTCAGGAGATGAGTTGGATGCCTTCAAGACTTAACATATTTTAATTTTCGTTGTATTTCTTATTTTGTATTTATCGGTATGCCGATGATAGGTTAGCTACTCTAATTTGTTATATGTATATTAAAGTTTCTTTTTGTAAAGGTCTGTTATATATTAAATATTACTCATCACGATGTGAGATTATGTTCTATCTTTTCTTTTCTTTCACCCCAACAATTTGTCTTTTCAGCACTTGGATGTTCGGTAAGTGAATATCGTGGATTTATTAGTGTCAACTTTGAGGGTCAACAAGGTGAGTCGTTACACTGGTATTAAAGTTTAGGTTGAGCGAACACCTAAGCTTTGGTGGGGGTAAACTAATTTGAGATAGGGCAAGTGACATCCTAGAATGAGTTTGAATGTATTATGAGAGCACGTATTTGTTAGTGCTATAAAAATGTTTTATATTATGACGAAATTTGTAAATGAAATAATTTTACCTAGGATTATATTTTATATATAAAAGAATAATTTACAAAAATTGATATAGTAATTTATAATGTGTTTGTTTGTTAGGAAATGGTAATATGCAATTATTATCATTTATTATTTATTCAAGTCATGCTCATCTAGTTAGTAGCATTGACTATTATTTGTTGATTGATTATTTAGGCTCGGCCAGTTTATAAGCATTTATTATTTGGTTTAATTTAGTTAAATATGAACACCTTGTAAATTAAGTTTCATAATTTGATTATAAGGTGTTTGGTAGTAAGGTTGTTATAAAGTTTATTTTGATATAAGAAGGAATGATTTTATAAATTAGGTTTATAAATTGTGTTTTATAAATAAAAAAGGATTTTTGAGAAACTAAATCCTGGTGTCTTTGAAAAAAAAAGATTTTTAACGATTTTTGGAAAAGTAATAAGAGTATTACTTGAAAGTATTTATAAATGTAAGTATTTTCAAAGAGAATTTTTAAGTAAGATATATTTTCTTTATATAGTTTGGGGAAAGAGACTCGGTTAGTTTTGTGATAATCCGAATAATCTTCTAAGTGACGATCAGATGTTTGCTTAGGCGAACGTTGTAATGCACTTAGTAAATTATCCCCTTTGTCATTGTCAATCGAAATGAGTTCAAATCTGAACTTACCTAAAACAAATTTTAGTACATAAAGTGCTAAAGCTATTATATATATATAAGAAATATATACAGATGGTTTCAAAATGGGATTTGAAAGAGAAGAAGTATTTTTATGTTAGCTAGTTCAAGTGGCTCGAAAATGATTAAAAATGGACAAGAGATGTGTTCGGATGGTAAACACTTCTCTTAAGTATTACCCTTCCTGGTAAGTGGATGTATGATACTATTTGGTAGGACCTAGTTCCTTGGTATCATCTTGGTGTTACTCGGTCTATATGTATATTTCTATGGATTAAAGTGTATAGTATCATTTAAAAACGGGTTTTGAAATAAAAACCAGGTATTTAGGTCTTAAGATTCTTTAAGAGAATGGATTCAAATTAAAATGGTATTTTGATAAAAAAGCGTGTTGATAAATGAAATTTTTTAATATGGTTTATATCACTCTTGGTTAAAGAAGAAATAATTTAACATAATTTTTAATGGGTTAAATTTAAGAAGAAGGTTTTAATAAGTTTTGTTTTATTAAAACTGTTTCTTTTGTTTTAATATCTAAATTATAGAAACTATTTGATGTTATTGGGCCGACTAATAAAACATCTTTACCTTAGAGGTGTCTAACGAAAAGTAGACTCTAGGACTGAGTTTGTATACCAGCATCCTGCTTTTCTTAGCTACTTACCAGACCGGATGGGTAAAGAGGTCGACTCTGTTTTAAGGCTCAAATTTATTTTGGGCCTGTATCTTAATTTAAGGAAAAAGATAGGATAAAAGATTAAATCAGATAGTTGTATATACTCTCAAGAGGTAGTAGGGTATTATACAAGTTCAAAACTTTAGTTGTATTTTTATGAAATGCTTTTACAAACAATTTTGGGAAGTAAAAAAAATTGGAGTGATATAATTATTAAGTTATTCTAAAGAGATAAAACCATATGTTGGACTTGGATCGTTTTAATAACCATTCTAAATCCACAGTTTTGGCACATGATTTCTAGGTGTAATACACTAGTACGAACTAGGCATTTTCACTCGATTCTTGAATGCAAGCACTTGAGATGGATTTTTGGGATGATGTGAGTGTTTTCTATCAAAGCTTAGGAATATGTAAGGAAAAAATGAGTATTAGATCAAGGAACCAGATCAGAGTTTCGCAATGGAGAAGTTAAGTGATCTATACTAGTTCAGATGAGAGATTTATGTATCCAAACAAGTGATCGGATATTGCATATGGATGATTCATAAACATCATACGAGCTTAAGTATATTTTCCTTTAATGTTTTATGGTTTATGAGGATTTGAGTAGATGACTCTTCGATTTGTCATGAGGTAGTGTGAATAATCGATTGAGTAATAATCTATGGCTGTTGAGTAGGAGGTATGCTCATTAGATTGTTTATCATCATCGTGTAATGAGAAGTTTGCAAACCTCGAGAAACTCTAAGTTTTTTTGTTAGTCATTTAACATTCTGGGAAATGTTAAGAATTAATATTGCTTGTTTCTGGGTTGTTAGTTTGTGATGAAATTTCGGGATCGAAATTCTTTCAAGGGAAAGAATGTAACGACCCGGAATTTCAATGATTGTGAATATTTAATTCATTTTAAATATTTAAATAATTGATTTTAAAAGGCTTAAATAACTCATTTTAATTATTTAATAATGATAGTAAACTAATTTTGAATATTTGTTTACATAAATAAATAGTTCGATGAAAATTTGACCAAAATTCATTTTTCGAATTTTCGACTTTTTATCGAACGGAAGTTGTCGCAACGTTGTTGCACACTTATACACACACACACACACAAACAATATATATATATATATACATATACATATAATAACAATTCAACTAGTATAAAATGGATTAATTAAAACAAAGAGTCATTAGAAAATTCTAGAATTAGATTAAATAAGAGATTAAGAAAAGTGGACTTTTGTGTATGGATTTATATGCATTAGTATAAAGGAAAAGATGTGCAGATGGATTGGCATGTGTGGGGGGTGGGAGGTGAGCTTTGGTGACCAAACATCATCATTAGGGGGTAAATTTAAGTTAATCTTCACCTTTTCATTTTTCTATATATACATCACGTTATTTTCTCTTTTCCCATTACCATTTCACTTTCTACTTTTGTGTTTTCTTCATCCATTTCTACCACAAATATTTTTTAGCTAAAACCATAGTAAACTCTTTCTTTTCCACTAAAAATCCTTATATATACTTCTAATAACATGGCACACTCCTCCTCCATCACAAAGAACCAAAATTTGGAGCACCATACCCCAAATGGCCCTTAGCCGTGAGCATTTAAAGAGAGGGGGGTTTGGACGTAGGCAATGAAGGGTTAGGGAGCCTAGGTTGAGCCAAAATGAAAGAAAGGTGGAAGTTTGTTGTGTTGGGTAGTGGTAGGAAGAAGTATTAGCTTGTTTCTAGAAGTTGGATCCAGAAAATTGTCGGCTAACTCATTTTAAATAAATTTTAAAAGTTAATGTTTATTTGTTGTAAAATGTGGATTATATATGTTGTATAATTGTCTATGACTTGGTTATGTTATTTTTTGATTCTCGCTTGGAAGTGGATGACATAAATAACCATTTTTTTGCAGGGACAAAAAGAGGAAGTCGAAGTGTCTTTGTAGCAAATAGGTCGCTACGGAACACTTCGAGGTGCGTGTACATATATGAGATTTGCAGGGGACTTTTGTAGACGGACTCTAAGAAGTTCCTTGCCTTGTTGATTTTTACTTACATGTTCCTTTTTATGTAAACATTTGTTTAGGGAATTGGAAAGTTAAATTCCTTTAAGATAAAAGTAATTTGTAGCACTTGATGATGTGCTAGAGTAGTCGCTAAGCCTCCTTTCATTATTTGGAAAGTTGCTTTTATGGATTTTAAGTTGACTTCACACTTATGGATATTTTGAAGTAGATGATTTTATACTTATAATAGTATAAAGTATAGGAAGGAATGTGGTTTAAAAGCTATTTGATTTACAAAACAAAGTTTGAAAATTACGGTCCATATAGCGATAGTTGCTATGAATGCACTTTGGAAATATATGAATTTTGTAAAGTAAAATGTTGTTCTCTGTATATAAACTATAAATTATTTACAAATGTGTTTTATAAAGGTTATATAAGCATTTTAAAAGGAGTTTGAAGTATTAAATATAATTTTAGAATATTTAAACAAGTGGTTTATTTAAAGGAAATCCCTTTACTTTTTCAAAGTTAAATTCTTTTTAAAAATTGATGGTTTTAAGTTATGATTTGAACGGAAAGCTTAAACTTTGTTTAAAAGTGTTTAAAAAAGGTTTGAAATTTATGTAAATGATTTTAAAGGATTATTTGATATACTAAAGCAAGTGGTACTTCTATAAAGAAAAGATCTTATCTTTTCAAATCAAACTTGGTTTTAAGCAATGATCTTCAAGTGGAGTTTTATAGAAGAATTTAAAACTATGTTTTAAAGAGTTTTTGAAAATATTTTTATAAGAGGAAGAAATCATGGATTACAACACCATTGTTTTAATAAATGTTTTTCAAGAAAAGGAAAGAGATTGGGTTATAACATTCTTGTTATAGTAAATGGTTCGGGAAGAGTGGAAAGAAGTTTGGTTTATAATTCTTTGTTTGTTTTAAATAACTATACAGAATTTATGAAGTCTTGTACTTGTTTTTAAGCTTCGAGGTAGGTAAACTTCTACCTATCCTGAAAGATAATAATGTTGTCGAGTCGAGGTTAACAGATAATAATACCCCAACTTGAACGACGTCATTGTTGACCCAAGGACAGTTTAAGTTTGAAATCAAAGATTGATGTAAAGTATATAAAGTATTATTTCTGCATATGAATTCTATTACTTATGGAAATTCAGTAGTTCTATATTTAGCACTAAAAGCCAATGAGTAGATCAATCCTCTATCTACGAGATCTAGAATCGAAGTGTTATAACTAAGGTAAGGCCATGAGCAACCGATGCCCGACTTACCTGGCTTTGTTTATGGGCAAGGGATAGAGTAAGTCAAAATATTGGAAATGTGACAAGTATAGGAGATTATATTTCTATAAATTATCTTTACAAATTATGGTGGTATGGAAAGTATTTTTTTCATACCTAACACCAAATTCTGAGGTATGGAAACTCGTATCTATCTGTGAGAATTAAGAATGTATGTCGACGCAAGGATAGTTTTCTAATTTGTCCGACTTCATTGTTAATCGAGGGATAGCACCGTTTGAAATCGAGAAGTGTTGGTAAGTATATTTGGTCTAATTTTCATACGACCCATTTACTTACACCATAAAGAAAGTGGTTTTAATTAATGAAAGAATTAATTAAGAGGCATAGTGGTTGCTTATGTGCTTAATCATGATTGAATAAATATCTAATTTGGTTGTTTGCTTATTTGATAGTTAAGTAATCAACTATCAAATCTTGGTCAGTTTTGAAATTATCGGTTGTTGGTTCGGAGAGACCGGGATTAAATAAGCATGAGTTATCAAAAACCACTTCGAACTGGCATAAGCTTTCGAATTTGGGACGTTTTGAAGATGAAGGAAATCGAAGACGGGGTTCTTTGAAGTGCAAGGGCTACTTACCACTAATCATGAGGGTGATTCCAAAAGGGATGTAGTAGAAATAGTGCCTTCGGTTTGTTTTTATATCCTGAACAACTTATATAGATGAATGTTGGCATCGCATTGTTGCCTGAAGGGCAGTATTAGCATTCCAAGTTGGATTTGCTAAAAAGTTAAAATGTAGCCTCAACCTCACACTCGGTAATGACTAAAATAGAGGATATGCTTTAGGGCTGTGTGGTTCGCTACCATTAGGGTATGGTCATCACATGTATCTAGATCGATATTTTCAGATTATGTATGCTTGTAGCCAGGGAAACGGTTTGTCAAGTTGGCAATCTCGGTGATGACATATTCGGTACTATCCAGTTATGGGTAGACCAGCCTTGATTTGTAGGGAGTCAGCTAAGCCTGTTGGTACATTTTTCTAGAGGTGTACTGTGGCAGGCGATACCCAGTAGCCTTATCATTGATGGAATCCATTTTCCAATATTTGCCTTACGGACTTAGTTGTATACCAAATATGTTGGAATGTGAGATGCAAGCGTTTCATCTATGTTAAATGTCTATTTTAAACCCTAGACATTATTATAATATCACTGCATTTTCTAATAAAAATGGTTTGGTTACTATAAGGTAAAAACCCATCCCTGTTTATGTGCGGTGTGGTCTTACGAGATACTTGTATTTTTGAAGGGGTTTATAAATATAATAAAAATATGTATGATTTGAGTTTCTCACGCTGGTTTACCAGACTGGTCCGGGTGTTATTTTATTATAATGCTCGGGTCAGACCCGAGTACTCCTCCCGATTGAGCTTTGGACGCTAGGAGCTTTAGGAGATGAGTTGGATGCCTCAAAGACCAAACATATTTTATTTTTTGTTGTATTTCTTGTTTTATATTACCAGCATTTGTGAGGACATGCTGTTATAACCATCCAGGTTGATGATAGGTTGGTTACTCGGACTAGTTGTGTGTATATTAAAGTTTCTTTTTGTAAAGACCTATTGTATATTATATATTACTTGTCACGATGTGAGATTATGTTATGTATTTTCTATTTTTTCACTCCAACAATCTGTCTTTTCAGCACTTGAATGTTCGGTACGTGAATATCGTGGATGTATTAGTGTCGAATTTTGAGGGTCGAAAAGATAGGTCGTTAGATAAAGAGCATGATATTATCCACAAACTGGAGAATGGAGATGCCATTACTCGTAATTTCATTTCCAACGTTATTTAAAATCCATTACTAGTGGATAGTTTGATAATTCTAGCAAAAATGTCTATGGCCAAATTAAAAAAAAAGCGGTGACAATGGATCACCTTCCCTAAGTCCACGTTTCGATTGAATTCTATTTCCTAATATACCATTAACCAAAATACTTGAATTTCCAATTTTAAATAAAGACATAATCCAGCTCACCCATCTAACACTAAAACCCTTAGCCAATAATAAATCCTTAAGAAAATCCAAATCAATTGAATCAAAAGCTTTTGCAAAGTCAAGTTTTAAAAGTGCACAAGTGATATTATTTTTACAACAAGAACTACTGCTACCTCGTCTATAATATTTCTACCATTAATAAATGCAGTTTGAGTAATATGAATTAATTCATTCATTTTAGTCTTTAACTTATTAGTTAAAACCTTAGAAATGATTTTGAAAGAACGATTTAATAATGAAATAGGTCCGAAATCTTTTAACTCATTTGCACCCACTTTCTTATGTAATAAGATTACATTGGCAAAATTAAACCTATCCAATTGTAATGAACCATCATAAAATTCGTTAAACATATTAATTAAATCATATTTTAAAACACACCCAAAGAATTCATAAAATAATATAGGAAATCCATCAGGTCCAGGTGATTTGTCATTTGGCAAATCTTATATAGCTTTTGAAATTTCCTCTTCCGTAAATGGGGAATCTAGTCCATCTAAATCAAGCCCTCTAATCATATATTTATTTTTAGTTCCAAAAATTTCTTTATCATAGCTAATACATGCCTTGTTTAATTCTTTTTTATCAAAGATCTCAACATTATTAATTAAAATAGAGTTAATGGTATTACTATGTTTTCTACCATTTGCTACTTTATAAAAAAATTAGTATTCATATCGACATCGTCCATCCATTGAACCGTGGATCTTTGTTTCCACATTACTTCTTTTTGTACTGGAATTTATTTAATTCATCTTTTAAATTTGAAAGCATGTTTTTTTGAAATATTTGAATTCATGATTTCTTCTATTTTAATCAGCTTTAAAATCTCATTTAGTAATTTATCCTTTTTAATTTTGATATTACCAAAAACATCTTTATTCCATTTCTTAAGAAAAATTCTTAAATCTCTAAATTTATTTAAAAATATTTTAGCTATATTTTTTGAAAATTTATAATTATACTTACTCAGAGAAAACCATTTGTTTGCAATTAGTTCTGAAAATTTATTTTCTAATAACCACATTTTTCCAAATCTAAATATTATATTTCTGTTATTTTGGTTATTACAAGATAAAATAATTTGACAATGATCCGAGTAAATACTCGAAAGCCCAACCACCTTACAAATATGATATTCATCTTCCACTTCACCACCGATAAAAAATCTTTCTAGAAGAGCCATTGATGGATCATCCCTTTTATCTGACCAAGATAGTTCAATTAAATTACTATTAATAATGAATTGATCAAATTCTTCCATGGTCGAAAAATCTTCTTATTTAGGATTTCATTCTCCTAGAAATCTAATGACAATGAAATCCCCACCCATCACCTAAAGACAAGGAGTGAGTGATCCAAACACCAAACACTCACTCCAAAAAAGCCTATGATCCAATTTAGAATCCAATCCATTAACATTAGTGATATTTAGAAGTGAGCCATCACCAAGATCATAAAATATTAAATGTATCAAATGAGTTTTAACAATAGATCATAAAAGTTTAACACGGTTTTCTTTCCAACCCACCATTCAACCCCAGAGCTACCTATAGCAGGGAGGTGAACCCAATAACTAATATATAGACCCCGTTAAAAATCTATAATTAAGGTGTTCTATTTTTGTTTCTTGTAATAAAGCAATATCAATGTCATTATCTTTAAAAAATAATAACTTAATTTTACTACATTTTCCTAAATTATATAAAGCCCTAACGTTCCAACTGATGTATCTCATGATCCAACCGATCTAACTCACTCTAATTACCTACTCCTAATATAATCTGCATTTAATTGAATATCATAAAAAACCTGAATTCCAAGCTAGATGAAACATATCACTGGTAGATAAACTATTTAAAACATGAGAACTACAAGTGCTGTCTAAAAAATCATCCATACCTGAGGTAGAGCTATTAGAAGCTCTATTGGCCGCTTTAGGAAGGCAATCACTCATCACCGATCTGAAAGAACTAGAACTAGAACCATATTCCCTATCAATATGCTGAAAAGTAAAATCGGATGCTCGATGCACCAAATCATCACCAATGTCTCTCTTGCTATCTTGTTTCATCTCTTGAATTTCAATCATTCCATCCGGAACACTACGTGAAGAATTCCGGTATAGTGAATCATTATGCGCTGAAACCGTTACTTCCTCATGTACAATATTGCAATCCAAGGAAACCGCATTCATCAATTCACTACATGTAACTTCACTGCATGTATCTTCACTAGGCATCAATTCACTACACGTAACATCAATTTACTGCAAATACCTCTATTATTTTGAGTCCAGTCATGCATGATGTACTCTGAGTGTTTCTTATCCACTATAGCATCCAAAGATGATCCAAACTTTTCTATATCATCCACTTTCCTTATATCAAATTTTTGTTTTTTTAAACTTACAAAATGCAGTGGTACCACTTTCAGATTTGTATGTACTGGGTTCAAACTATTATGCTCTGTTAACTGTTCCCTATGCAACAGCTTATTTCTCATTAAACCATAGTACAATAACACCCCACGCCTGTGCACTAACTCACTGTGCACCAACTCATCATCCTTACCTATATTGTCATGTACCCATTTATTCAATATCTCATTACCCATACCTATATTACCTTGTACCTCTTTATGTACTTCATTATCTGGAGATTTCACGATCAATTGAACCCCAAGTTGAATCAGTAATCAATATATTAACACCATTAATATTCATTACATTAGAATGTAATGAAATCACTATTTGATTTCTGAGTGGTGATACCAGGTACTTGTACAATGTCAAAGTTTCCCTCTATATCAAGACATTGTGCACCAAATCCTTCATACTGTGATCCCATTTCTTTTCACTACCTTCTTCTGACATATCAGTATGTCTATTTTTGCATACTACCTTATCCTATGTATATTAGAAGCCAAATCCATTCCAAGCTTATCTCTCGGTATATCTTTAGAAAATTCGGTCAATTCAGTGCCAACCATACAATTTTTGAATCCGGAAAACCCAAAAGGCTCCTCAGAATCTCTATCATCGACAGTTTTCCCCTTACATATTTTGCATGAGTGATTATCTTCAACCCTTTTAATCTTAGAGATATCATTACTTCCATCAGCCTCAATATCATCACACCTTTTTTTACTGTTTTTTTCAACATGTTCGCATAAATCAACATCGCATGATTCATTATAGTTAGAATTTATGATATAATTCTGAAAGAGATTGAAGAGAAAAAGATGATTTGTATTATTTCATTCACTGTAATTCTTTACATGCCTATTCAGGCTTTTATATATCAAAGGAAATACATAAATGGGCTTGGGCCTGCTTGCTATGTAAACCCGCTTCTTTGAGATAACATAACCAGGTTAACACAACCAGGTTAACCCGCATACTCTTCATTTCTCCCCCTCAAACCAATATTAGGGTTAGGGTTCCTTTATATCTTCCATGGCGGCAATGAAAGACGATTTCCTCTTCCCTTGATTCTCACAGTCATCAGTTCTTATAGAGGTTGCTGTGTGTTCTTCTATTAATTTAGAATTCGCAGCAGCTTCGATCCTCCTTTCGGTGTTCGATACATGCTCTTCTTCTCCAGATCTGGTTTTAGTATTGTCTTTGAGTAGCTTGCTTGCTGTAGCTATGACTTTGTGAGATGCTTCTTTCTCTTTGCTGGAGACCAGTTTTCCGAGATCTGTCTTGCTCTCAACTTTCAGATCTGCTCGAAACCTTAGGTAATTTCTTGCAGACAGTGCTTTGGTAAGTGTGTCTGCACGCTGGTAAGCTGAAGGTATGTGGTTGATTTGTAGATTTCCTCTTTGAACTTGTTCACAAACAAAATATAAATCGATTTCGATATGTTTTGTTCGTGCGTGCAAGACTGGATTTGCCGTCATATACACGGTGCTTTGGTTGTCACACCATAATATTAGTTTGGCTGTTGTGTTGATTTGTAGTTCCTTTAGTAGTGATTGTAGCCAGATTATCTCTGCTGTAGCACTTGCAACACTTCTGTACTCTGCTTCCGTGCTTGATCGTGAAACAGTGGTCTGCTTCTTTGAACACCACGACACTGGGTTGTCCCCAATATATATGTAGTATCCTGTTATAGACTTTCTGTCGTCAGTGTCAGTAGCCCAGTCTGCATCTGTATATGCTGTGATGTTTAGATTATTGCATGCTCTTAACTTTAATCCAAAATTTGCAGTTCCTTTAAGGTATCTGAGAATTCTTTTTACTGCTTTCCAGTGTTCATCATGTGGTTCCTGCATAAATTGAGAAACCTTGTTAATACTGAATGATATGTCTGGCCTAGTAATAGTAGTGTATTGTAGTGCTCCTACAGTACTTCTGTATTGTTTGATATTTAATATGGATTCTCCCCTGTTTTTGGATAGTTGTTGATTGCTGACCATAGGAGTAGGTTGAGATTTTGCTTCATGCATCTTTGACTTGATAAGTATCTCTTTAATATAGTTTGTTTGACTTAGCGGCATCTCTGTATCTGTTTTTCTGTCGACTTCAATGCCCAGAAAGTAATTAAGCTTGCCAAGATCCTTGATAGAAAATTGTTGGTTAAGATATTGTATGATGCTTGTAATTTCTGCTGTGTCATCACCTGTTATAATCATGTCATCAACATATATTAGAATGTAAGTAATATGATTATTATGACTTTTCACAAATAGTGAGTTATCTGATTTGGTAGATTGATAACCCAGAGAAGTTAGTGTGCCTTTTACTCTATCGAACCATACTCTTGGTGCCTGTTTCAAGCCATATATAGCCTTGTTTAACTTGCAGACTTGGTGACTATTCTGTTTATATCCTTGTGGTTGCTCCATGTAAATTTCTTCTTGTAGAATGCCATTTAAGAATGCATTGTTGACATCTAATTGTCTTATGTCCCAATTTTTGCTTAAGGCAATTGTGAGCACAACCCTGATAGTTGTTGGCTTTACCACTGGTGAGAATGTCTCACTGAAGTCAAATCCATACTGTTGAGTATATCCCTTGGCAACTAGCCTTGCCTTGTATTTGGACACTGTTCCATCAGGTTTCTTCTTTAGTTTGTATGTCCATTTGCATCCTATTATATTTTTGTTTGCTGGAGGGTGCACAAGGCTCCATGTTTTGTTCTTCATTAATGCTTGATATTCTTCATTCATTGCCATCTTCCAGTTTTCATCTCTGTATGCTTGTTCAAAGGACTCTAGTTCTTCAGCATTTATTGTTGCTGCATAGACTTTTGGTTTGAATATTCCTCTTTTGGATCTTGTAATCATGTGATGACTTGGTCTGATTGATACCTCAGTGTCAGTTGATGCTGAGTTATCAATCTCACCAGTGTTGTCCTGAATTTGTTCTTGAGATCTGTCAATACTAATTCCTTGTCTTTGATTGTTTGATGTAGTGGGTGATTGTACAGGTATATCAGGCTGCTCTTCTGTTCCATGACCTGGTTCTGGTAACACAGTGTGTTGTGGATCAAAATCACCTGCTTCCTGGAGATTCCATGTCTCAGAATATACAGGTATATTTGAGATAGATGTTCCAGGATTATTTATTTTCTGAGTAGTCTTTATATTAGCTGAAGCAAAAGGAAATATCCTTTCATTGAATACTACATGTCTGCTAATAAATATCTTTCCTGAGCTGTCCAGGCATTTGTAACCTTTTTGTTTGGTTGCATAACCCAGAAATGTACATGGATGAGATCTGAAATCCAATTTGTATCAATTATATGGTCTTAGATAGGGAAAACATAGACATCCAAAAGTTTTTAGGCTATCATAATTGGGTTTAATTCCCATAAGTTTCTCAACTGGACTTACTTCATTCAGTACTTTAGTAGGAAGTCTGTTAATCAGATATACTGAAGTACTAAATGAGTCAGGCCAGAACTTTAGAGATAGAGATGCCTGAGCAAGTAAGGTTATCCCTGTTTCTACTATGTGTCTGTGTTTTCTCTCAACTAGACCATTTTGTTCAGAGGTGTATGGACAAGTGATTCTATGTATTATACCTCTATTTAGGAAGAACTTGTTAAGTGACTTGTATTCACTACCACCATCACTCTGAACTATTTTAACTTTATGACTAGTTTGTCTTTCAGCTTGGTTAATAAAGTGTATAACAGCATTGTAAGTTTCTCCCTTAGTTTTTAGAAAATATATCCATTTATATCTAGTAAAAGCATCAACAAAGGAAATATAATATTTATAGCCATAGTCAGAACTAATGGGTGCACGACCCCAGAGATCAGTTGTAACTAATTCTAGTGGCATTTTGTACTCAGTAGCTGAGTTAGCAAAAGGTAATTTATGACTTTTGCCCATTTGACAGTAAGTACAGACATATGGTAAGATAGGATCACTAAAAGAAACTTTAATTTCTTTCAAAACCTGTTTTACAACATTTGCATTAGGATGTCCCAACTTATAATGCCACTGATCAAATATATTGTTATTGTTTTCAACAGATGACACTTCACAATTATTGCTATGCTTTGTTTTCTCAACAATGTCTCTGCAGTTATCTGCAGTGAACCCATTCACTGCATCACCCTACAAGAGTTTTTCACCTGTTAGTATGTCTTTGATTAAACAGTATTTAGGGTAAAATTCAAAGTACACATTATTATCATGTGCAAATTGAGAAACACTCATAAGATTTTTCTTGATTCTTGGTACTCTTAGTAAATTGTTAAGATATAATTGCCTTTCACCTTTGATGTAGGCATTACCAATATGAGTGATCCCAAAAGATTTGCCATCCCCCATAAATATTAACTGTTTACCTCTGTATTCTTTGTTGCCAAGATTTAAGTTGTCGAGATTATTTGTCAAATGGTTGGTTGCACCTGAGTCTGGGTACCATGCTTCATCTTATATGTGTTCTGATCTTGTTGTTTCATCTTGATGTTGATTCATGTTGCCACCACTTTGTTTATTTGTTTCTTGCTGAGCTTGTGCCATGTTTGCAGTACCGTTGCCATTTCTTTGATTGTTTGAGTTTTGTCCTGGTACAAAGTTGGCATTGAATCTGAAATAACACTTAGGTGCAGTGTGACCAATTTTCTCACAAATCTGACATTTTGGTTTGTTGTTGTTGTTGTTGCTCCATCTCCCCCTGCCTCTTCCTCTTACAGCAGTGTTTCCCCTTTGATATTGCTGATTATTGTGATTTTGATTCCTGTTTTTATTATTTCCTGAGGCAAAGTTGATAGACATTTCACTGTCTATTGGTTTCTTGAAGTCTAATCTTCCTTCATGTGCACGAAGGATAGAACTGACATACTGAAGAGATGGTAGGGTTTCTTGAGAGGATATTACAGCAACCACTGACTCATATTCATCACTTAGGCCTGTTAGGATAGTTAAAACTTGCTCAGTGTTTGACACTTTGTGTCCTGCAGCTTCAAGCATATCACATATGTTCTTGACCTTAGCCAGATAATCTCTCATTGTTTGATTCTCTTTTCTCACATTTTGCAACTGTCTTTTGTAATGCATTACCCTTGCTGCAGATTGAGTGTTGAAAATTCTTTCTACTGCTAGCCAGATTTCATTAGCAGTTCTGCAGCCAATTACTTGAGGTAGTAATTTAACATTTATTGATGAAAGTAACCAAGAACATATAAGACTGTCTTGCCTTTGATACTTTACATGTTCTCCATTACTTACAGTTTTGTTTTCTGAATCAGTGATAAATTTGGGAGGAACAACAGTGGTACCAAGAATGAATCCTTCCAAACCATATCCTCTTGCTGCAGTTTCGACTTGGACCTTCCAAAGAAGATAATTATCTTCTTTAAGTTGAGCAGTAATGAGTTGTATCTGGGGACTGATTGTGGCTTTCAGGAGATTTTCTACTGCAACAGTGGATTGTTGTGGTGGGTTGAATGAATTATCAGAAGTTTCTGAGTTGTCATCAGCCATGATGAAGTTTCTTGAATTGAGAATGCTCAAGAAATCTAAGATCAGATAAAGTGATCAAGATCTTGCTTCTGCAGAATCCAGGTATGTTGCAACCGGGTTTAGATGATGATGCTTTATCTGATAGACCAGTGGTTTGGCACTTGCCTCCTTTCTGTTTTAATGAGTTTCTTGACTTCTTGACTGATTTTTGATTTCTTTCTTCGAGCTAAGATTTGATCAATGAGAAAGAACAGTGCAGCCAGAGTTTTCTAGGCGAGGCACTATTCTTTGGAGACAAATCTTATGTTACCTAGATGATGATGATATATCTGATAGGTAACTAATCTCCAGATGATGAGATTTCTCTGATGGAGATTAGTATCTTCTTCTTCTTCTCCTTTTTATTCGAGAAATTTGATGCAGTTTTGCCTTGTAAACTGGCTCTGATACCAAGTTAGAATTTATGATATAATTCTGAAAGAGATTGAAGAGAAAAGGATGATTTGTATTATTTCATTCACTGTAATTCTTTACATGCCTATTCAGGCTTTTATATATCAAAGGAAATACATAAATGGGCTTGGGCCTGCTTGTTATGTAAACCCGCTTCTTTGAGATAACATAACCAGGTTAACACAACCAGGTTAACCCGCATACACTTAATTTATTATAATCTTCTAAACCAGTACTTTGAATTTGTTAAACAAAATTAAATCAGAGCTCTTAATATTCTTGCATTTTGATATCTTTCCAGTAACCTGCTTAATCATCTCTGCTATTTTCACCCATAACCACTTCATTATGCATAAATTCAGTAGGAGATTTTAACCTTGCTTGTTGTGAATATATCCCCTCACCTTCGGATCCATGAACATTGCATCTAGTTTATATTTATCAGGATCACTACCATCATACTACATTAAAAGCCAAATTACTATCCATCCCAATGATTTTCTTTCCCAACTTTTCAACATTATTATTCCTATGATTCAAATTTTCCATCTTAGAATCCCTAGACAATTCTAATATAAAATTGTCCGTTGTATTCAAAGCGTCAAAATGCCATGGAATTTTATTGAAAAGATATGTTCCTTACTCCTTTTTATCTGAACCACAATCTAAGAAAATAATTCTTAGTTTCAAAAATTCCAAGCAGAAATAGAATCCATGTTCTTTCATACTCAACAATTTTAGCAATGGAGAATTTTCATAGTTTTGGAACTTCGAACATGACATCCTTTTATGACCAAATATTCCACGTCTGAAACAGCAAATCAGATCCCTACAGTCTTTAGCTTTGAGATTTTTCTCACTACATCTAGAGCATAAAGAATCCATCTTTTTTCCTTTCAAACATGATTGACGGAGTGGACGGGAATTTTAATGAACATATGGAACCAATTCTTTGACTACATCCGCATAAGAATGAAAATGATCATTATCTGAGCAAATGAGAGAAGAAGAATGAGGAAGAATTGACCCAGAAATATTTGGTCGAGTAAAGGAGGAAGCATGAGAGAAAAGTGGATATGAGGATACTACATTGTTTTTATTTTGTAATTTAGAAAAGAGGTTTTTAGATTCTAGGAAAAAGTTGAAAAAAAATTTAGGGTTCAAGGGTAAGAAGTTTGTTTTTTAGACTCAAAGACAATTTTTAGTACAAATCACCGAATAATGGTTGCAACTATCATTTTCTGTTCACACTATAAAGTATCCTTCGGACTAAAAAACAAACATGCTGTCCCTGAGACTAAATTTTTTTGCAACTTCTTCCCTGTGCCTATTTTCCTATTTAGAAAATACTTCTTATTCTTTTAGAATTTATATAAACTTTTTACACAATTAATTTAAAGAGGAAATTAGAGAGAAGGGCAAACGTTGAAAAAAAATTAGGCTGAAAGACAACAGGTTTCATTTTTGGACAGAAGGTCAAACTTTGAAAAAAAATTAGGCTGAAGGACAATGCATTATATTCAGTTTTTACACTATACAAAATGCTAGTTATAATTAGCATTATATTCAGTTATACACGGTACAAAATGCTAACTATAATTAGCATTGTCCTTCAGCCTAATTTCTTTTTAAAATTTGTCCTTCAGTCAAAAAATGAAACTTGTTGTCCTTCAACATAAATTTTTTTCAAAGTTTGTCCTTACTCCTATTTTCCACTAATTTAAACTCAAAACGAATTTTCTTTCAATAATTAAGTAACTTTTGAATGTTTATAGTCGTTAAATTTAAATAAAATATTGCTTTATAAAATCACATTTTCTATTATCAGTATTCATTTCCCAAAAAACATATTGTATTTTCTCATATTTTATTTTATTTTGTATATATTTATTATTATTTATTTTATTTTATTTTTATTTAAAAAAACATGCACCAGTGTGCAACCGGTGGCACCACCAGTAGACCGCCAACGATCGACCGATTGCCCTACCGGTGCGACGCTTGATCGATCATTTTCGATAGATTTCAAGTCTCTTCCTCCTCCTTGCCATAAACTCAACCAAATCAATGCATACACACATATATTCATTCATACATCAATCCAAACAAGATACACACACAATTAGATCTAAACATAATTCGTGAGTGAAAACACTCACCTGTAAGCTTTCCAATTTATTTCCCTCATCGTTTACAAACTTCCAGAATCCCAATCATGATCAAAACTTGGATTTCTCCTTAGCTTTTGGTGTTGAGTTATGTCTATAAGCATATACTTAAGTTTGATAATTTATTGTAATTCATGGGATTTGATTATCTGTAACGACCCAGAATTTTGAACAATTTAAAATGAAAATATTTAATTAATTTTAAATATTTGAATGATAGTTTGACTAGAATTTCAAATTATCGAAATAAATTGACGATTAAATTTTAAATTTTAATCTATTGTAAGTTGAATAAAAAAAATTGAATCTTCAATTCTTAGTTGAAGAAAAATATTTCAAAAGCTTTTAAAATTCGTATTGATAATACTGAAGATAATTGAAGCTTCAGAATCGAATTTGAAACTGCTTTGTTCAGTTTTGAAATTATATTGTTCGAATCGATATTTGAAAATAGCCGTCCGAGGCATAGTCTCGGAATTCGACGAAACCAGTTCCATTGGATCCGTAATATTGTATTATTATCGGATTTCAATTTTCGTAATGTTTGGAGTGATCGTTTGGCCGTACGATAAGCAAACGCACTGAAATTAAATCGAAAATTTAATTTAATAACTGGTCCAAAAAGCTATCTTCTCCATATGATCGAATTTGGACCCGAAACCTTTTCCAATGCGTTCGGAATAGGCGTATAACATTACGAACGCCTAGCGGCACGCCTCGATAGGAAGTCAAAATTTCGTGTTGTGTTTGTCGAGATAATTTGAATTTGAATTTAAATTTAAAATATATTTATACCCTAAGTCAACACAGTTAAAATTCTTTCCCATCAGCTTTTCTATTCATCCAACCTCCTCTGAAATAAGCCACCCTAGTAATCGATTTTGTCCCCTTCTTTCAAAACATCGCAGCCGAAAACAAGGAGCATGTTCGTTCATTTTTAAATATCACGTCTCTCCCTCCTCAGTTCTAAATCCAACAGAAGAAAAAAATTAATAATGGCCGCCTCCTTCATTCAAAATCGCGTTCATCTCCTCACCTTCTTTCGACGCTCGAAATCTTAGGCGATCAGCTCTTGTATCTGGGAAGGCTCGCGGCATCAATGCCATATGAAACTCGCATTCGATCTGATGGTCGCGAGAATCATTGACCTCGCGGCAAAGATAGGGCATCGATTCGCAAGCTCGTTCGCGAACAGTGGAGGGAAAAAGCTAGGGTTTGTTTCTTTTCTTCGAGCGTGGCCTTCGTTTCGAATACGGAAGTGATTTGTGGAGTTCTGGGGTCGGCGATTTCGTCCGTTCGAGGCGTGCTGAGGGAGAAGGGTTTCGCGATAGGGTCGGTGAACTTGAATAATCTCGAAAACCGCTTGGGTTCAGTATTTCTCGAAGTCGTTTTACGGATTCTCGAAGTGGATCTAAGTGAAATTGGAGTAGATTTGAAAGGATTCGAAAATGATCTTCGAAGCAGTCTGCGTCAGTGATTCTTGAAGGTATTTTTATTATTATTATTTTTGAATTATATATATATGTGTGTGTGTGTGTGTGTATAAAACAGGAAAGAAATTTCTGTTTTGGGATATTTACAGTAAAAGATAAAAACCATTTTAATTCCAAATATAGTATATGTAATATGAAAGATTTGGGTAATATAGAAGTTGTAACTGTTGTTAAATTTATATAAAGGTTGGTTTTTATTTGATACTCGTAAAGATCATTTTATCGGATGTGGTTTCCACTTAAAATAATAATAATTATCTAGTTAAAATTGAATGGTTAACTAATTAATTTATTTAAAAGGGGTTTAGTTTTAAATTTAATAATTAGCTAAATTAAATAGGTAAATGATAATAAATACGAAAATATTAGTTAATTATTGGATTTATTCAAATGTTAATTAACTATATAATGTTATAAAAGGTCTAAAAATCGAGAAACAAGCTGGAATGGAAATGAATGGCAATAGACTGCAGATTTAATCTAAGGTGAGATTTTCTCACTCGAAGGAAAATTTGATTTTACAGTTATTGATTGATGGTTGACTGTTTGGATGTGATATTAGATATAGTAGGATATATCTATATATATACCAATATATACATATTGGCTTATGTATATATTGGATTGATTGATTTCCCGCATTGTATAGCGGATGAGACCCTATTGCGCCGTTAGTAAGCGGATGATATTTATAAAATCCTATATACCGCGATATTCCATCTCGAAGTGGAATTGGTATTGGGCTAACATCTGTGGATGCAGGGAAACAGGTTGGAGGGATCCAACTGGATTCCTCACCAGTATTTATTTATTTACAGATATTATGATGTATTCTGTTATCATATGTTGATATATGATGTTTGTTGTCGTGATTGACAAATTTGTGTGTTACATCATCGGATTCAATTTTGAAGTTTAAAAATAATGATTTTTGCCTTAAGAGGATTTTAAAGTGATTTTTGGAAGTAGACGTTTTATTGAATTTTTGAATTGATTTATTTTTAAATAAACGTGCAAATTTTAAAGTTATAAAAATTATGATTTTTGTGAAATATGACCGAAAGGTGATTTTGAAATAAATAGTTAAATAATTTATAAAATGGTTTAAATTGGGATTTGTGAATTATTAAAAACGATGTATATAAAAGATGTACAAAATTGATATTTATAAATTTAAAACAATGGAATTATAAAAGTAGTTCGGTTATTGTTGAAATTAAGGTTATAGATGAAATCTTATAAGTAATAAGATTTAAAACCTATGAAGTTTTAAAAGAACGATTTCTTTTAAAATAAATGAATTATAAGTATTTAACTTATAATATGGACTTTTGGTATATACATTGAGTCATAAATTGAATTGGTCATTAAAGGATATTTACAAATCGAAGCTGTTATAAAATAGAAATGAAATTTATAAACGTTGTTTTATAAATTCGAAATCCAATCAAATTTGATGAATTTAATATAGAAGGTTATTAAGAGAATTTTATTCACGATTTTGGATAGTGGATAAATTCTTGAAAATAAAATGTGTAGAAAATATTGAAATTTGGTTAGTGAAGTATATTCACGATTTTGGACAGTGAATATATTGTTAAGTAAAATGGATATGTTTTGGGGAAGTGACATTTAAAAATGAAGTTAATTGTTTTAACGATGTTTTAAAATGTGTTAAGTATCGAAACCATAGATTTCAACATTCATTGTTGAAATAGACGTTTTCGAGAAATAAGGAAATGGTGGACTATAACACTGTTGTTATAGTAAATGATTTCCGAAAGGAAATGTTTTTATATAGTATTGGGATTTACACATCTATCTTAATTTCGAATCCCTATACTAGTGATTTTGAGTCGTCGTAACGATGTTTTACGTAACATTCGTTTTGACTCAAATAAATGTGCTTAAGAGAATGATTTCCTTAAAGAATGAATTATATACTTAATATTGATTTAAGTATATCGGATATTTTCAAATGTTGAAAATAAATAGATTTGTGAATTACTTATTATTAAATAAGTATGGAAATGATTTTCCATAACGAAATATTTTTTGATAATTTATCTTTGTAAAGATAATTGAAAGTGAATATTGAAATCGATTTTAAAATCGTATATCAGTAGATATCTGAAGATATAAATTCACTATGAATTTATAAAAGAAAGGGAAACTGTTTAGAAAAATAAACGTTGATTTATTTTTGAAGTGTGGAAATTTTATATCTAGTAAAGATATTTTGGAAATTAAATAATTTGGGAAAAATATTTGAATCTGATGATGTTGCGCATCTTTATTGATAGTTAAATAACCTACTATCAATAATTACCTTGAATGGGTATTTGTTGTGAATTGGATGAATTTGAATGCCACACTTATTTTTAAATAAGCGCTCACTATTCGGGTTAGCCGGGAAAGGACCATGGGGTCGTATAAACCATTCCGAATATGTGATACGCCGTAATGAATTGCATTTGATGACCGGTGTTGAAGACCGGATATTTTTGAAAACGGAAGGATTACCGTCGAGTTACTCTACATCGGCTGATCTCCGATTTAGAGGTTTTATCACCCTTAGTGACGGGAAGTCCGGACGTGATTAGAAAATTATCCGGATGTGCAAGGGCTTCGTGAGAAGTGCCTTCGGTTCTGTTCGATCTCGGAACAGACTTGCATGGATTGTGTGTCTGACGTTACAGATTGAGATATAAAGCTGATTTCTTTCAAATACATATCTGTTGGTGGCGAAGAATTTATTCTCTTAGCTTAACACCCTTCTCTGAGACGTACGAGCTCAGAGGCTATGTAGTTGAAATTTATCAGCAATATACTCCCAATTTGGTAACGTGGCATGTTGAGTGTTGCTGTGAAATGATCGTTGTTTGATCATTTATGATATGATCGTTTGTTTGATCATTTATCTTTGTGATCATTACTTTGATCATTTGTTTGACCCGAAGCATGGCTTTGTGACAAAGCGTAGCTTTGTGGACGAGACTTCGTCGAGCCTCACACCTCGGAAATGGTCAAAACAGGAAGGATGCGGCAAGGTTTTAGGGAGTAGCGCCCCTTAGTGTATGTCATTCCTTCTGGATAGAGGTGGTATCATGGTATGGAGCCCAGATACTTAACCTATGTTGATACTGCTTATTATGTGGTTGTTGGAAATCGGGGATCCTCGGGAAGATCGGTTACGATCGGGGGATGGCATATGCGTGTCAGTAGTTACCTATTTTTGCAGAGGTAACCCGGCCTTGTGTTGGCAGAGATCCAGTTAGGTCCTCGGGACGTCATTCCAGAGGCGTTCCTTCGTGGAATAGGAAGTTCCTTAGCCTGACCATTTGTTGGAAATCCAAAGAAACAATACGAGCCTTTACAATTTCAATTGTATAACCTGTCTCCTCAGGAGGCAGCTATAGCAGGCATAATATAATGGTACCTATGCTGGCTAAGATTTATATTCTACTTTCGAAATGTTTTCCACTATGCACTAATAATAATATCCAAAAAGATTTGATTTTGCGTAGTAAGCATCTTTGACTAACATAAGAAGAAATCTCCTCCAAGTCTGCGTTTGCATTGTGTGTGTGGTGGGAGGTCTTATGGTAGTTTCATTTTCCAAAAGCATTGCGAATTGACTTTAAAATTTTCCTGTTGTTTATTGTAAAGAAAAATAACTGTTTTACGATCTCACACCAGTCACCATGACTGACTCGGAGTTTATTGTTTCCCTTCTAAACTCTGGGTGCCTATTATTTTCCACACGGGCAGCCTAGAGTTATGTTATCAGGATATTCTGGAGCTTTGGAAGCAAGCTGGATGGCGAAACGTATCACATATACTTTGTTTATTTATTCCGCTGTGTATTCTGTATGAGGACAAGTTTATATAACTGTCCATTGATGTGCTGTGTTGTATTGAGTTGTATATTGACTCTGATTGATGTATGTATAAACTGATATAATTCTTTGTTTTAAAAGAATAGTGATTATCTATTATATATTGTTCCGCTGCGATATGTGAGATTCTGATATTGTTTCTATTTCTGATGTTGCTTTGTTGTTCTTCTTCTCTTTTTCTTCTGTCTTTTCTTCTACCTCTTCTTTTAAAACCCTAAGAATTCGGTTTTCCTGCATTCGTCTGCTCGGCAGTTGATACAGTGGACGTATCGATGTCGATTTTCGGAAGTCGAAGAATCGGGTCCTTACATTATCACTTTAGAAGAGAAAAGGAGGTGACGAACCATCAAGATATTTTAGTTTTTAACGTAAAGGGAGGTATCTAGAATTAGAAAAGTCTGGAGTTGGAAAAATTGAGATATGGGATGTGGAGTTTGGGCTTGTGTTAAATAAATTTGGGTTTGAGTACTTATACTTGGGCTTAGTTACACACACATATTTCAAATATTTATTTTCTTCTTACTTTCATTTATTTTATAAAACTATTTTCCATTCAACTTGAATGCTTATTAACTTACAAATAAAAATCATATTCGTACTCCTCAAGTGATTACTCATTATAAAATTATATAGATTTATTTCCCATATTTTTACTAATTTTAACTTACTTATTCTTTAATTACATTTTAAATCTATCTATTAAATAATTCCCAAAATTCCTTACATCTAAATAAAATAAAAATTCCTTTTCCTATCTAAAATATATTTCTCATTTCATTTATAACTAATGTTAACTTTTACAAAATAATTCAATCACTTTATCGATATCAATTAAATAGTTAAATTCCACATTTACTAATAATTTACAACTTCAAATTATTTACCTTCTAAAATAATTTGTTCTATAATCTTTTTAATTAATTCTTCCCAAAATAATTTGGATTCCATTATTAAATATTTTAACATTTAATCCCAATATTTACAAACAAATCAAAAATCATACCTATTTAATCTTTAAAAATCTATTTTAATTAATTAAATCACTATTATTAAATTTAATTAATTACTTCTCAACACCGGGTTGTTGCAAACTCCCCCTTTATAAAATGGTGTCCTTGCAATTTCCTCTTGAGGAAATTCTATAACTATGCTGATAACTCCTCGCCTAAATACACCTTCAATAAATTATATTTAAAAGTGAAACAATCTCTCATTAACACAAATCACACACAATGCTCTATTCTTTCCATTACGGGTTAGCACGTATAGTAATCTACAAAGACCTGACTAGTACCTAATAAAGCAATACAAATATCAATAATTTGACCTTTCATTAGTGGCTTATCAAAAGGTACAAAATTATATTCTCTCTAATAGTTCATAATAAACTTTTGAAAACTAATCTATACAAATTCTTTCTTTATACTTATAAAACAAATCACTTTTCAATTAAAATATTTAAATTTCAAAATATCTAAATATATAATTTCATATCAAAACCTTTCAAACTCACGCACACACTCCCTCTCTCTTTTTATAGAGGACATTTAAACATATTTATAAAATTTAACATTTCAAAACTAGAACTGTACCTTTTACCAAAACAATTTTCACTTAGCTATTTTCATCAAATTTCCTAAACTTTACACCCTTCAGAATATTTATCATAAAAATTTATTTCATAAGAGTTCCTTTTCCATCCACAAGGAAACTTATCAAAATCCATTCATTATTCAATGTCGAAAATAAAACCAACAAATTTCACTTTCTAATAATTAATAATATTCATAAACAAAAGAAATTTTCTCTTCTTTAAGATAAATTTCTATCATTCTTAACCTCATTTTAAATTTAATATGTAAATATAATCATCACAATCACTTTACAATCTTGTTCCTTCTGAATAACTTTTACAAATTATTTTAATGAAAATATTCACTAACACTTTTCAATATATAGTAATAATAATAATGCACGTTTATTTTATAAAACATGTCTTAGTTCCAAAATATTCAATTTTAGAAAATTATACCTTCCTAAAATATCTATATTCACATAAATTAGAGTATTTAAGACTTTACAAATTTATTCTGAATATAAATAAATTATAATCTATTGCAAACACACATACACAAATATATATATATATATATATATATTAAAAAAAAATCATTTCTAACCATACATCATTATATTCATATTCTAACATCCATAGCAACCAGTTTCAAGTTATACATGATTATTTTAAAGTTTCACACCATTCATTTCTACTTTCAATATATATATATATATATAATATTTTAAAAAAAATTAAAAAAAATTAAAAATTTCCTTCTTAAAATATTAATAAAATACCTTTCCAAATAATATAAGCCTTTGTATCAATTTACTCTATATAATTTTCCAAAACTTTATATAATTTCGATAATATCTCATAATCACCAAAATCAAAGTATCAAAACTATGTAATTTTTTTACGGCACAATTCATTATATTTCTTTTAAAATTTTACTTTATCTTTAAAACATTTTTCCAAAATTATGTTATTACCTTATTCCAAAATAATAGAATTTATAACACTTTCCAAAACCCTTATATTATTACTCAAAATAGCTCTTCTGTATTATCCAAATGTATTCAATTCTTTTACAACATATTTAATCTTTTCAAATTATTATATCCTAATAAACATTGTGTCCATTTGTCTCATTATAGCATTTAGGAATCTCTATTGATAACGTTGGCCAAACGCATCGACCGGAATTCTTATACCACTCTACGGACAAATTAACATGGGTTTTTCTTTGAAATTCCTTTAAGTACTTTATATAGCTTTTAACTCTTTTACTTTTATAGAAATAATTATTTGCTTTTGTCTCGAACAGTAAACAAGTAACACATTCATATACATTTACTGTACCAAAAAGATTCATAATTTATACCCATTGCTTAGTGTTATAAATAATATTTTCTTCCATTTCAAAACATACTCAAATTAAACACCCATGTATATATGTATTACCCAAAGATTGTTATCCAAAACATATGCTTGCTGACATAGAACATTTCAAATGCTTTCGAAGTATTCATTAAAGTAATAAATCCCTTTTAATAGTTCAAACATCAGACATCAAATATCAAACATCACACAATAGCAAACAATACCATACTCATTCATTTGTAACAACAAGCAAACACCCAAAATTATATTCATTTTCATCATTCTAATTAATATTTATAATTAATATATTATTATATACTTAAATACAATTCAATTGCCCTGGCGGTAACTTCACTATTGAAGACACCACAAGGTTCTAATGTCAATATTTGAGTAGACTTCTAATCTTCAAATAATAATTCCCACTTAATATTATTCTTAATAATAATTACAAATTCAATACAAACAATCATAAACGATACAATCATACAAAAGAAACAGCGATCAATTCACTCAGTCGAAAAACTATTTATTAGTTTTCGCTGCAAACTCTGATCAATAACAAACCAGAATATAACAATTTAATGTTAAGCCACCAAAGGTATAATATTTAATATCAATACCGACATTACTGGTCAGACCGTAATCATTTATATTTTTATACTCAAAAGAATTAGAAGTGAAAATATTATATAAAGAAATAACAGATACGTCCTTTGATGATTACCCTAGTAATCATCCTACACACACACACACTATCCCTTATTATAGGGTAACTACCCAACACACCCAAGGGGTCAGGGAGTCTCAGCTAAGTCCATGACTCGTGTCTTAAATATAGAATGTATTGTTCTGAACCTGCCGTGATACCAATTTCTAACACCCCACCTCTATACCCATACTATCCAAGAGTATTACATGTAATACTCTCAGATAATACAGAGATTAGGCTATATGAGGTATACACATGAATATTCCCTTGGACTACCACTGGTACGTATTTAAACATCAAATAAATATCCCACCTATACGTACACAGTATCCGCACAAAGCAATAAACATACGAGTTTCCAGGATTGAACAATACACAGTATATAATAAATAACAGAGTACATAGAGTTAGAATTGTAGCAGTCAACACATAATAGAATATATACATAGGTCCGATATACATCACAATGTCATATATACAATGAGACTATATAAAATAGAATAATATACAACACCACAGAAGAACTAATCTCCCCTATGCCCACAAAACATAAGTTGGTCATGTCGCCCTTGTACCTAAAATGTCTCGGACCGACCCGAGTATTACATAAATGACACACGGGTTAGAATATGTCTATATCAATGAATTAATCATATATGTGTGTGTATAATGTGCATAGAGAATAATAATATCATAATTAACTGTAGTGGATCAAAAGCACCACTAGAAAACCCATATGTAAAGATGTCATCATCCATATAAAATCTCATCAATCGATAAACCATAGTACCAAAGTCGGATCAAATTGAAACAATATCAAATGGGTGATTCATCCATAGTCAAATCATCATTGGAATCCAGAAATCGTTAATAAGTCAGATATTATCAGGTATAGTTAGGCTAACATACATTAATGCCCAAATATATCTCTTAAGCTCATATAACAAAATATTAACTTCAATATAAAATATAAGTTGCATATCAGTAAAATCATATACTATAATAGAGATGAGCGTTGAGACTTGGTTTTGATTCATGACACGAAGCTATCACTACAACATACAGATTCGACGACTGTTACGACAAAAAGAGAATATATACTACATGGAGACAAGACATCAAAATCGGTGCATCAATTTTATATTATTTTGTTTTGAGTCTTAGGTCAATATTGTTAAGATCTCTCCTCGTTTACGTATATATTAGCTTATATATATAATCTTCTTATTTTTAAATGATTTATACATATACAAGCATATAATATATATATATATATATTATCAAAGTTTTTAAAGTTAGAATCATATAATATATATATATTATATATTATATATACCTGTGTAAACTATGCAAATTGCACATATAATAGCAGGTCAGTCGACTGACCTGCTAGTATTTGTGCAGCATGCACAGGTGCATAAGTATATATATAATATATAATAAATATCATTTGAATATTTAGTCGACTGACCCAGAGGCTCAGTTGACTGAATTTCTATAACGGCTATATTTTCTGAAAAGACACGATCATTCGTGAAGAGTAACGAATCTCTACGTAGAGATTTGGACGCAATGCTTCAACCGGAACTCTTCGCCAATGGTCGCTGTTATTTAACAACTATAAATACATATCCTAACTTCATTCCAAAGTACTTAATCTGCTTATCTCTCTTATCTAACTCTCTTGAATATTCTTGCGTCTATACTCTAAAATATTCAGCATTCTTAAGCAATACTATTCCTTTCTAATCTTCATAAACTTCAAATATACATATTTATACTCAAGGAGAAGATTATAGGAAGGGTGTACTATAAACAGACTTATTCGTGTTATCAGAACACAAAAAGTCAAACAATCTTTTGTATTTGTTAAAGTCTTGTTCTGCTGCTCGGGCATGTGAAGTCCTCTTCGGCTGCTAAGGCGAAATCCTATTCCACTGCTCAGGTCCATGTTCTGCTGCTTAAGAGTTGTATAGACCTGTTCCTCCGGGTTAAGTGAGGGTTGCTGTTTTAGTGAAATTCCAGAAGGAGTCTGGGACTGGACGTAGGACGGAGCTCCGAACCAGTATAAAAATCTCTGGTATTATTTTTATTATACTGCTCTTATATTCTGCACTATTTACTGTATAGCTATCATCATTATATTCTGTATTATCGTATATCCATATTACACGATCCATAGCTCACTTTCATTTGGTATTAGAGCAGGTTCTTCATATAACCGTAACACGGTTATCTGATACTCTAATAATATGGAAACTAACACTAGCTTCATAGAAGGACAATCCACTGCACGTCCACCACTATTCAATGGCATGAACTATAACTATTGGGCCACATGAATGAGAATATATATGCAAGCAAATGGTTTTGATTCATGGAATATTACTCAGAAAGAATACACTATTCCTACTGGGGAGTATTCTACTTGGACAAATACACAAAAACTAGATGCCACAGCAAATGCAAAAGCCATGAATATGTTGTTTTATGCCTTAGATAAAAATGAGTTTAACCGTGTTAGCATGTGCAACACTGCATATGAAATATGGCGTACACTCAAAGTTACACACAAAGGAACTAGCAAGGTCAAACAAAGCAAGATATCCATGCTCAAAAGTCAGTTTCAAAACTTTAGAATGAAAGACAATAAATCTATAAATGATATGTATTCAAGATTTCAGGATATCTATCATTCATTAGTAGGACTAGGAGAAAAATATTCAGATTTTGATATCGTATCCAAAATCCTTAACTCTTTGACGGAAGAAAGGGAAAGAAAAGTTCTTGCTATTGAAGAAGCAAACGATATTTCCAAAATAACTCTGGAAGAGTTAATAGGAAATCTAATGTCCTATGAAGTGAATTTGCAGGCTAAACGAGTTCAAGCTCAAGATAGAAAGAATATAGCATTCCATGCAGAACAAGAAGAATCAAATTCAGACAAAGACGACCTAGCCTTTATTGCCAAAAACTTCAAGAAATTCTTGAAGTATAGAAAAGGAAACAGAAATAATGGCAAGAGAAGTTCAAACAGCAATAAACCACCATCTTCATCAGTTCTGGAGTGCTTTAACTGTCACAAAAAGGGGCATATACAAAAGGATTGTCCGGATCAAAAGAAAGAATATCGCAATAAAAGGAAGGACAAATTCAGAAGGAAAGCTTTCTCCGTTACATGGGATGATTCACACTCCTCCTCCTCCTTAGAAAGCGAGAGTGACAGCAATAATGAACAAGCCAACGTATGCTTTATGGCCAAAGATAATGAGGTTAGTGATTTAACTTTTGATGATATGATAGAGATAAACTCAGAATTGTTAGATACTTTAAAAAGTCTCAAAAGAAAATATAAAGAGGCTGTTGAAAATCAGAACAAGGCAGAATTCGAAAGAGATATGCTTAAAGATGAGAAGAAAATATTGGAAGAAGAACTTGAGAAAACTCAAGAATCACTTTCAAATGTTAATTCTCAACTAATATTATTAAGTCAAGAAATTGAGACTCAAAAAGAAAAGAATGATGTTCTTGTTTCCGAAAATCATGATTTGAAAACTAATATCAAAATGGTAGAACTAGAAAATTCGAGTCTAAAGACCAAACTAAAAGGAATCGCTAAAAATGTCTCGAATTTTAATAAAGGTAAAGAAATTTTTTCTAGAATTATTGAAAATTCACAACCTGCTAACAATAAAAACGGACTAGGTTATAAGAAAGTCAAGAATTCACAATCCAGTAATTTAAACAATGTTAAGTCTAATTCTTCAAAAAGATTAGTTTCTAAAACTATCAATATATTCCTAAAACAAATAACAAGTTAATAAGGAATAAGTATATTAGATCATTCATAGAAAACTTTCATAATAATAAGAATTATCTATATATAATGGGAATACCCTCAAATGAAGCTTTTGAAATGTCTAAAATACCCTTCTAACATTCTTTGGCGTGCCAAGGATGCTCATGTCATTTTGTATGCCGCACGTTCTTACCACTTTTCATTTGCAGATTCGTTTTCGCAACCCACTCCACTCTCTCCTATCCCGCACAAAATAAATGAAAATAGGGAAAGGTGAAGAAGAAGAATCCAAATTGTTTTTCTTTTCCAAACACTACGAAAGCAAGCAGAACCAGACAAAGTCATCGACTCAGATAAGGATTCAAGCAAACAGCCAAACTCAGATCTCAATCTCACAAATCAAAGCAGTGAACTCCAGAACAAAGTCCATAGTTGTACCCAGATCCAGGACACTCACTCGACGCCAAATTTCAATCTGACAATCTAAGCATCGACTTCTAACCAAACTCCAAATTGACAACTTTGACGAAATTTTAGATCTTTGAAATCTTACCGTGTTTATCTTGGTGGTTTGCAGTTTTTGGTGACGGTGACACAAATCGAAGGCAACGCATTTCCTTTTGTGATTAGATCCAGATCAGACTGTAACTTCAAGTCGAAATCAATTTTAGATCCAAGCACGGGCAAATCCAAACACCATTTATGTGAAGAAGATTCATATATCTGGAGGAAATTTTTGGCACCATTTAAAGAGTGTTATGGACTTCTTCTGTGTACAAATAGGTAATGTACATATGTACTCTCATAATAATTTTTTCCTATAGTAGTTATTTACTGATTCCAACCCAGATCATATGTTTGTCCATTTAAGTGTATAGTGATAGTTTAAAATTGATATTTTATTGGTGGAGTTTATATATGTAGAGTATTTAAATTTTAAAGTAGATGAAACTTCGTTAATAACAGTAATAGTATCGATCCATTTTAGTGCGTGGTTCTATGATCATCATTAACTAAAAGTCCTTTATACGTCAAATGGTAAATTGTGCAGAAGTTTGAATTAACCGACTAAAGACCATGAATACAAGCTACAAGCAGGCATAGGTTTGTGAAAGTCCAAAAAGCTTTACTTTGATTTTATTTAAAATTCATTTTACTTTACACTGTTTTTTAATCAAATTCTACATTGAATATCGATCCATTTTGTTCTGCTACTGCCGTACATTAATCAGGCTATACGATTGAACAACTGTTAAAATTAGTCTGACCTTTTATTTCTGTATAACCGTAGTCTTCCAATAACTTTGAATTCTTATAATTTAGTTGCGATTAACTCATTATTGTATGTTCCCATTTTACTATTATATTTTGTTTGTGATGATTATTATTCTAAATTCATGTACTCTTCAAATAATAGAAGAACAATGGTGGCATTTGAAGTGATGGGAGTATGCTTAATTGTTGCATAACAGAGAAGGAATGGGATTCCAGAGGCCTCAAAAAACGTTGGTTTGTTGAAATTTTAGTACATTTTGATTGATGGAATGCATAATTGGAAAATTTCAAATTTTATTCTGTTTTGATTAATAACTTAAATATATAGTGACGCTACGAATTTAATAATCTACATGTTATTATTTTGATTAAATTATATTCCGATGGTCTTTGAAAATGATAATCTTATTTTATGTGAGATATATTTCTTAAAAGGACATTAAAATAGATAGTTTTGATAATTGAACAAACCCAGCCATTTTGAAGTAAAGCTGACATTATTTAATATGAACTGCTTTGTTTTAGCAATTTAAGAACTGAGATTAAATTTCAACAATATTTAGGACCCAGTCAAATGAATGTATGTTGAAATGTATCATGATTCATGTTTTAAGCTATCAAATATACTACTGAAATGTTTGGACATAGAAACTGGCCTTAAATATCTATAGAGGGAAGTGTCTGTACTTCATATTTAGCAAAACTATTACAAGTGGAAAACGAAGCTGGAAAAATGTGGATTCTGTCAAGGCAAGAACTACGAAACTACTATTAAACCAACAATGATGTCTTTGATGAAATTACATAACCGAGGAGAAATTTTTTCAACAATTTAAATTTAATCAAACTAATTTTATTTTTCCTCATCTTTAGGAAAATTTGAAATAATTTAATTTTTTACTAATTTCAATATTTGCAACATCCAAATTATGAAACTTGCAGAAACGATGTACTAACACAACTATGTATTAATAAGTTACATTTCCTTGATCATTTAATTAATTATAATTAATTAAACAACACATCAAATGGTTATTAATCATTTTTGGGCCGGTTTTCATTTGAGTATGCAATTAATATTGTATCTATTACCAAGTGATTTTTGTATATGAATATTCTTAAGGTAAAATCCAGTTGATATCAGCTGATTTTATTGGAACATAGTGTCCACGTAACCTCATTTTTTGAAATGTAATTATGTATCGTGTATATCCTTTTTTAAGTCGTTATTTTTTTGTTTTTTCCTAATTTTCAAACTAAAAGTTTGATAGCTTATCATGCTTAGTCTGTGCTAAAATAATATGATAAATATGAGATATTAATATTCCTAATACTTAATTCAATATGTTAATAATCATTTACTCTCAGGTTTGTAGTTTGCTGTCTGATTGCTAAACTTTATATACTGTTCTTTAGGGTGGTGAGTTTTTGGCCAAGGGTGGAGGTGATGTAGGCAGGCGGAGGCGGCTAGGGTGAGAGGGGTGATCGGTTCACTTAGGCAACGGAGGAGGTTGGTGGTTCTGGCGGGTTGGATGCAGGCCGGGGTGGAGGAATGCAATGGCGCAAAGGCAAGCGGATGGTGGTTGGATTCTCTCTCTTTTGTTCTTCATGGGAGTTGAATATACGTTGAAGATGGTGCCTTCTTCTTCTCCACCAGTTGATGTTGGATTCATGCTCACAAATTGGTTGCTGCAAATTCCAGCTTCTGTTCTATATATTGTTTTGGAAAGCTGAGATGTAAAATATAATTATAAGTTTGCTTTTACTTCCTTTCTGTTTGTACATGCAGCATGTTAAAATATGTAAACGTGTTCAATGGTCTAGCTTTTAATATAAAAAAAGTATAGAAGAAAATTCATTATATACTGAGTTTTGTGCACGCTTATATGTACTATTTTGAACTGAACAGAAGTTAACGCACATTGTTTTTTATACGTGTACAGTCAGTTGGAAATATAACTGCCCAGTTAACATAATTATACAATGTAGCAATTATACGAGAGTTTGACAAACTCCAAACTTAACGTATTTCTGCTACTACTTACATTACAGAAAAGTAAAATGGATTACTACAGGGATTCGAATTGATGTTTTTCGGGCCTGTGTTGCTTACTATATTCTACGTAACAAGCATGTAAAAAATATAATAACAGCTTGAAATTTCAAAAGATATAAGTATTATTGTAATGTACATTAAAAATAAAATTAGTCGTTTTAACAGTTCAAAATAAAGTTACATTATTTAGAATAAATTAAAAATAAGACTGAAAATAAAAGCAAATGTTTAATTATGTTTTTTACCTAAATGTAAAGATTCCAAAGAAGGTATAAAATGATAATACAATTTTCTCTTATAATAACCAGTATGTATGGCACGTCCGTTGGATGTGTGCAAAGTCAACCGTGAGTTTGCTTCTTTTTAATGTAAAATAGTATAAACTAAGAGTTAGCAAAGTTGAAGTTTATTTTTATATAATTATTATTGTAACGTACAATAAAAATAAAATTAGACGTTTTAACAGTTCAAAATACAGTCACATTATTTAGAATAAATTAAAAATAAGACTGAAAATAAAAGCAAATGTTTAATTATGTTTTTTACCTAAGTGTAAAGATTCCCAAGAACGTATAAAAGGATAATACAATTTTCTCTTATAATAACCAGGATGTATGCAATCTTAACCGGTAAACTTATACAGCTGTATGACAATACATTTTTTGTATGCACTACTTTGCATTAAAAAAATTAATTCACGGTTGTCTTCAACACACGTCCAACGGACGTGCCATACATACTGGTATTTATAAAAGGGATACTGAACCCACTTGGGTTTGGTTTCCTAAGATCTAACTCTTAGGACCCTATTAAAAGGTGGGTACCAATGTCATCTCATATTTTTTGCAGGTCCCACTCAAAAAAAAGAAGAAAATGGATACTCGACAGTGGTTGCTCAAAACACATGACAGGAGACAAAGATATGTTGACAAACATTACATACTCAGATGGAGGTTCTGTCACTTTTGGAGATAATTCCAAGGGATATGTCATCGGCAAAGGCGATGTGAGCAATTACGGGTTGACGAAAAGCTTGATAAAGTGAAAGGATTTTTTACAAAGCTATGGCAAGCAATCTCGTGCTCATCCGGCTCTTCTACGACTACACTAGGTGATTCGGGCAAACAACCCGTCTTCAGTTAGTCCTCCTCTTCCGATGATCAAGCAAGTAGAAGCGACAATGGTGGAAATGAAGGCGATAGTGGTGATATAGGTGGTCGAAGTTCTCATGGTGATAGGGGTAAGCGTATAATAGAGTAAGTTGTTGCTTATCTTAGTATTTTCCTTTTATGATCTACAAACATTTGTCTTTCATTTCATAACATTAAAACATGGCTTGTACTAAATAGCCAATGTTTCGTATTATTTTGTTACCTTAAAATTCTTGTTTGTGATGTTGCAATGTATGAATGCTTGTTTCTTTTATTGCTATAATTTGAATATCTATACATGCATCATATGATTATTCATGTTCTTTATTCCTTTTTGTCGATGACAAAGGGGGAGAAAATTATCACTAACATTAAGAATGCAGGATATATATCAAAGATTCAGGGGGAGTAAGTATTCATATTATATTATATACAGTCGAAATCTATATCTACTTACAGGTTTTCATCAATCAAAAGGGGGAGAATGTTGAGACTTGGTTTTGATTCATGACACGTAGCTATCACTACAACATACATATTCGACGACTGTTACGAAAAAAAGAGAATATATACTACATGGAGACAAGACATCAAAATCGGTGCATCAACTTTTATATTATTTTGTTTTGAGTCTTAAGTCAATATTGTTAAGATCTCTCCTCGTTTACGTATATATTAGCTTATATATATAATCTTCTTATTTTTAAATGATTTATACATATATAAGCATATAATATATATATATATATATATTATCAAAGTTTTTAAAGTTAGAATCATATATAATATATATATTATATATACTTGTGTAAACTGTGCAAATTGCACAGATAATACCAGGTCAGTCGACTGACCTGCTAGTATTTGTGCAGCATGCATAGGTGCACAAGTATATATATAATATATAATAAATATCGTTTGAATATTTAGTCGACTGACCCAGAGGCTCAGTTGATTGAATTTCTATAACGGCTATATTTTCTGAAAAGACACGATCATTCGTGAAGAGTTACCATTACGCCATAAAGGCCTTCTGCAACACAAAAAAATGTTGGGTCAGGCCCAAAAAATGTTGCCATAGGTCTATGGCAACACTTTTCGGTTGATGCAATTTTTGCCGTTGTCTTAGACGTCAAAGGCAACATTTTGACTATCTAAGGCAACATAAGTAATATTGTTGCAATAGAACCCTATTTGTGTCTATAGCAACACCCATAGGTATCTGTAGCAACATTCCAAAATGTTGCTATAAATATTAACTTTCTGAATTTGTGGGGCCCACAATGTAGAGCATATTTGATTTTTTAATAAAAATAAATATTTATTTAATAAAATGTTATTGCACAGAATTTGATATTTAAACAATAATTTATTTAAATAAATATTTTATTTCAACATTTGAAATAGTACAAATTCCTGACTCCACTATTTTACAATTCAATGATATATAACACTGATATTCACATATACAGATATTCCTCACTACATCACTCAGTTCACTCATTACATATGCAGTTTCAATTTATACAGACACCGATACCGACAAATATATGACGAGCCGAGTGCCGAGCCGAAGGCGAACCGAGTAGTGGGTCCGGGCGCAGCGTCGGCGGGGCTCCGGGGCCCCGCAGTCCCGGCGGGGATCGAACAAGTGGGCACCGCCCGATTCATCCGATTTCGGAAGATCGAGCCTTCTTTGAAACGACGTAAAATGATGCACCACACATACTTCTAAACCACCAGCCTCCATCCTCTAATTGCCTCACCAACAAACTATTTCAGTTGCCAAATTCGACTTTAGGTTGCCAAATCGCCTAATCACCTAATCACAATCGCTGATTACCCATTCCGACAACCCAAAAATCATCAAACTTTCACACTGCAAATTCGCAACAAAACCAAGCACCACCCTTGGCTGATAGCAAACAACATTGCTTCTCATTGGAAGCTATATATCTACAGATTTGGACCATCAACTCTAAGCAGACTGCTTCGCCTTTCATCAACAAGAGAATCAAAGGTCAGTTCATACATGTACATTAGTTCAAAGCACCAAGCTATATATCTTCAGATTTGGACCATCATTGGCCTACAAAAGAAAAACCAAACTCGTTTACTCAAGCATTACAATTCATACAAATTCAATTCAATTACAATTCATACCCATCATACAACGGTGATTTCAAGCTTCTTCCCCAGGAATAAAGCATCTCTGGCCGATAAGCGATTGAACTCCTTATCAGCTTCAGCCAACAGCGCCAAGCTACCTCAATTGTTGTTAACTTCATCAGATCTGACTCAGCTCTTCTTGTGGCAAAGCTAACGACACCACCGTTCGAACATCACAACTGTTGCTCGCAACATCTCAAACACCGCGTTCTGAAACTGAACGGGCGGTTCAATCCAAAGAAAAGCTTCAGATCTACTTCATTCACCCAATGATAGCATCGACTCTGCATCATACCATTAACTGGAACAACCATAGCCCGCAACATCACTTCACCGACCGCATCCAGACACATCGCCACTGCCTATCTTCTCACCGCATCCAGATCTAAACTCATAAGAGCGAAGAGAAAACGAAGTTGTGTCCTCTGAATACTGGAGTGGAAGATTGAATAGAAATGTAATAGCATCAGATCCGATTGGGTTAAAAGGGAACATCTTCCATACAGATTAGGGAAAAAGAAATTAGGGATTTGGAAATTGGGGGTGAGAACGAAATGATATGAAAAGTAAAGCGGGAAAACGAAAATTTGGGACAAATTGTAGTGGTGATCCATTTTAACAATCAGATTAAATGTAGATCGTTGGATCGTATTCATGCGGATTGCTAATTTTATTAATTTTTTAATTTGAATACATCTATAACAACACTATATAAAAATGTTGCATCGTGTTACACTTGTTTAGCTAGAGCAACACATTTTTATGGCTAAGGTAACACCAAAAATACAACGTTGCAGTAGGACCAAAATTTTATATCTATCGCAACATTTTAGCTGGCAACACCTTGCAAAAATGTTGCAGAAGGTCATCTATGGTGTAGTGTACGAATCTCTACGAAGAAATTTAGGCGCAATGCTTCAACCGGAACTCTTCACCAATGGTCGCTGCTATTTAACAACTATAAATACATATCCTAACTTCATTCCAAAGTACTTAATCTGCTTATCTCTCTTATCTAACCCTCTTGAATATTCTTGCGACTATACTATAAAATATTCAACATTCTTAAGCAATACTATTCCTTTCTAATCTTCATAAACTTCAAATATACATATTTATACTCGAGGAGAAGATCATAGGAAAGGTGTACTATAAACATACTTATATGTGTTATCAGAACACAAAAAGTCAAACAATCTTTTGTATTTGTTAAAGTCCTGTTCTGCTGCTCGGGCGTGTGAAGTCCTCTTCGGTTGCTGAGGTGAAATCCTATTCCGCTGCTCAGGTCCCTGTTCTGCTGCTCAAGGGTTGTATAGACATGTTCCTCCGGGTTAAGTCAGGGTTGCTGTTTTAGAGAAATTCCAGAAGGAGTTTGGGACTGGACGTAGGACGGAGCTCCGAACCAGTATAAAAATCTCTGGCATTATTTTTATTATACTGCTCTTATATTCTGCACTATTTACTGTATAGCTATCATCACTATATTCTGTATTATCGTATATCTATATTACATGATCCATAGCTCACTTTCAATGAGAACCCACTATACTCTGGACATCTATCATAGGTATAATCTCCTCCTCATATATAAAAACTCAGAATAAATTGTAATGGGAGAATGAATGTACGATGGATACAAAGCCCCAAGTAGAGTCATATCAAACTAAGTGAGGTGTATGAATAGTATATGCCAATCTACCACTCCATTAGAAGGGAAAAAGATGGCACAGAGCCTGCTCTAGAGTCACACAGACTCTATTGTATTTAGTTATCTCCACGAATAAGCATGACATGTATCCATCAATATGCCCATCAATGCAAGGACTCCTAGTCATGACTAAGTTCTGGCCCCTACTGTAACGACCCGGCATTTTCGACCGTTCAAGTCGACAAAACATACACACATGCCGACTCAAACAATCCAAAATACAGATCGTTATTGGGGTTAAATAAGAAAAGAAAAGAAAGAACAGAAACAAACTCAGAATCTCGCAGCGGAAGGAACAAGATATAATAATAAAATAACAGTTCATGAAGCTGTTAAATAAATAAATTTGATTATTATTATACATCATAAATCAGAGTTACATACATATCAGAGATAATACAATAATGCAGCGGAAAAATAATATGGTAGTAGAATACAAATGATGTAATACCAAACTCCGTCTTCGTCCTCCAAAATAGATCTTCAACCTTATCTGAAATGCCCAGGCTGACCCGAGCGTAATGAAAAGACAAAACACTCGAGTCAGGACTAAAATATCTCATGTAAGTCAAATCTAATAAGAAATATGAGTGTGACGGCGTTAGAGGTGTTTATGGGGTTTGACATCTCCTATCCAGTGTCAACGTGAGTGCAATAACTTAAGAGATGTTACGGGATTTTCCATCTCTCAAGGATCCGTTAAACTATCTACTATGTAGTACAATGCGCTATTATAATATGTCTACATTAAAGTAAAAGTATTAAAATAGAGTTAAGCCATGGCCCATTCCACCCTTAACACATTTTTATTCCCAAGAGCATATACAAGACCGTAGTTTCCCCAAAACCGGAAGTCACCAGAGGGCAATCCATATACTAAAGGTACAAACCAAAACGTAGTGGTCGCGAATAGGATAATCAGTATGACAAGGTACATGAGGCGATACCAACTAGGATACTAGTAGTTGCGTCATCCGGACTGATGTTGGGCATAGCAGCTACTACCCCAACACCGCGAAACAACACTCCCATAATCGAGGGGTGCACCCAAATCGAATCACAAAAGTAATAGATATGGTAATGAAGAAGTGTGTCCGCTAGAGGTGGCGAACCTCAATGGCCCGGCAGGGCTCCTGTTTTAGTCATGTCAGGGGTCATCCAAAATCGTTCACTTTCTTCAGTCAACGCGTTCACCAAAACCATCCACTTCATTCTGGATCAACACTTCGCGTGTATTAGTTATTAAAGTGGTTTTCGGTATCGACAGAGAGTATGTCCATATCCGATCCCGGTCTCTTTAATAACTACGTATTATTACACCGGTGGCTCTTTTACATTTCAAATCGATTCATAATTGATATCAAAATATCATATTCGCTTTAAAATCAAATTCATTCAAATATCATCATATCTATTCAAGATGTAAGATTCCATTTCAAAATCATTTTTCGCCTCAATATCTCATTTCGATTTCAAAATCATTTTCGCCTCAATATCTCATTTCGATTTCAAAATCATTTTTCGCCTCAATATCTCATTTCGATTTCAAAATCATTTTTGCCTCAATATCTCATTTCGATTTCAAAATCATTTTTCGCCTCAATATCTCATTTCGATTTCAAAATCATTAATTTCAACTCGATTTAGCTTCTCAATAAACCATTTCAAATTATCAATTTCAAATACATATTTGAACCACAAAATAAATAATTTCACTTTCAATATATTTCGAAACTTTAAATATTTCACATTTCAAAACAGCTCATATATTTATTTAAGAATATAAGATTCGCTTTAAAACCATTTCGTATTCAAATTAGAATATACTTCAAATTAAACATCTATATTAAGTAGTTTACTTAATTTCTCGAACAATTCCAATTCAATAAACTTAGATTAACATTTGGATTTCAAGAATTCATTTAAGTATTACATTCCAAATCAATTTCAGTTCAAATCCTATTCAAATCAATTTTATCTTCAAATTTAATTCAATAGTTTCAATTTAGTCCAATTCACAAATTTCTTTGAATTTCAATTAAATTCCAAATTAATTAAATCTCAATTTCAAATTAATTTTCAATTCCAAACTCAAACTTGAAATATCATTTCATATAAATTTTCTTAGAAATATTCAGAGTTCGATTAAACGTCCAATCTTTTAAAACAAATCAACTTTCGAAAATTTACGTCGTATTTCAATCTTTTTCTTAAAAATCTAAACTTCGAATAATTAAACAATTTCATTTACCAAGTTTAAATTCCAACATCTCGAGCTTCAATTCAAAATAATTCAATTTCCATAAATTGGATTTTATTCTTAAAATCAATTCATTTAAATAATTTCAAAACAACTTTTAAAATCATTTAATTTAACCAACCCGGTGTCCGTATATAATTTTCTAACCTATGGCCAAGTGGATAATTATTTCGATTTTAATTTCAAGGATGGATATATATCATTTCAATCCAAATAGATGTCATAGGTATATCATTTCAACCTATTCCTTAATTTATTCGAAATGATTCAGTTTACAGTTTTATATGCAATAACAATATACATGATGATAGCATGATATATCAAAATAAATAAACAACCAATATCGACCAATAGCATCCATCACAACCAATCAACCATAAAGCCAACAACATTCACAACAATTTTATAATTATCAATATCGAATAATATACTGCCAATTTAAATTTAAATTTATTTTAATGTTCAATTTAAATTCTATCAATTAATTCATATATCAAGACAGATGATAATTAAACCTACCAAACAACAGCCAATAAATTTCATATCACTTCAGAATATAAATTTAACTAACAAAAATTATTTTAGTAAATTGTGAGCGTATAAACACTCACTTTGATTTTCTGTTGTCGCCGAGACGTTCCGGTTTGGAACTGAAACTGGACGACGCTCAACTTTAGCCCAAATTTCCACCGTCTCCAAATCCATCCAAACCAGTTTCATTTTGAAGCTCTCGTTATTACAATCGCAACGCAAAAAGTTTCGTTCCAATCGGACCTCGTATGAAAAAGTTATGCTATTTAAAAGTTTACACGAATTTAAATAAACAATTTCAGCTTTTAATTTAAATTTCAAACCCTACTTTCAATCTCAGCCCTCCATTTTCTCTACTGCAGATCTGGGCCCTTCCTTCCATCTTCTCCAAAACGTGAAAAGCACGTACAATCTCAACCCATTCCTTCCAACCTTTGACCGACGATTTCTCCACCATCACTCGACGAGAAGTTGATCGGAGACCCACGTTAGAAGCGCCTACGCAAGAGCTACCCACGGCCAGGCGGTGGTTGAACTCGGCTCCCCCCATCACCTCGATTTGCGTGAAAAACGCAGCGACTTCGAGCTCGATTTCCCGTTGATTCGCTGCTCCGTTTTCGATCATCTCCGTATGGATTTGAAGCTCTCATCGTCCTCTACAACTTTGTAGTTGACGACTTTTGCTAATTGTTGATGGATTGAGAGGAAAATGAGGAAGAAGTTTCGAAATTTTCTGGCCATTGAATTTGAAGGTGGCGGCTATGAAACCCTAGGGCTGATGTTTTCAAATGAAATGATAAAGGGTTCCTTTTATAAAAATTTACCGAAAAACACTATTCACTCCAAAATCCGAACTCCAAACAAAGCGTGCCGACTGGCGTTTCTAGGGTTTATCCCGCGTTCCGAACACGATGGAACATGTTTCGGAAGCTAATTCGATCATATGTGCGAGTTACGGCAATAAACGAACGATTTAAAATTAAATCGTTTAATCAAATTTCTGTGCGTTTGGGCTTGCCCCGGACAAACGGTAAATCCGATTGACACGAAATTTGAAACCCTACAATAATATGACATTACGAATCTGATGAAACTGGTTTCGTCGAAATCCGAGACTTTTTGAAAAATGACTATTTTCTCTCGCCGAATTAATATTAAAAACAATTCCATGCGTTTCGAGCTGCTACGGTCAAACGATAACTCCGATTGGTACGAAAATTGAAATCCGACAATAACAAACTATTACGGATCCAATAGAACGAGTTTCGTTCAATTCTGAGACTGTTCGAAAAATGGCTATTTTTCAGTCGATAATTAAATATTAAAATATTCAATTTTCACAAATTAACTTTAAATTCAATTTTAAAAGTTCTATAACATTACTATAACTCCAATATGATAAGATAAAATTTTACAAATCATTTTCAATCATATTCAACTCGATTTTCAATTATTTCTGAAATTTAACTTATTAAATTATCGATTTAATTGTCTAATTAAATCCAATATTCGAAAAATAAATTATTCAACTGTTTAATTTTAATATAAAATTTCCAATTTTAAATTATTAACTTTTAAATCAAATTTCAATTGTTCACAAATTCTATTTTTAATTTCACAGTAATTAACAATCTTTTACAATGCAATTTTCCATTATAAATCCAATATAAAAGATTATATTAGATTCCACGTTCAATTATATTGTAATTCAAATTCAAGTTATTTAATTCCAAATGAATTCTTTTATTTCGATTTACACTTTCATTATTGAATCAACCATTTACTTATACATTATTATCAATAGTTTATAATTCATTTACTTTCATTTTCTTCAGCTATCATCTTATTTAAATTCACAGTAATATTAAATTACATTCATTTACATTGATTTCCATATTACAACTTCAATATTAAATGTAACATTTTATTTATTTCGTTGTTTACAATCAAATTCAATTCATTATTTACATTCACTACAAGTTAACATCCATATTTAATTTATAAATAAGTTATTTCAGAATAAAATTTTGTATTTTAACTTGTAATTCACATTTAACAACACAAAATTTTATTTCCTTCGGATTTTTATCCAAAATTTTCATTTTAATTCGTATTTTTAAAGTGTTAAAAATACGGGTCGTTACATTCTCCCCCACTTAAAACTTTTCGTCCTCGAAAAGGAACGGAGAAGGGGAAACCATCATTTAGATATAATTCATTCAAAATATTCTACTTATTTGCAAAATTTAGTTATAGGATTTTTTTTTCACAAAATTTTCTAGCTCCCGGATTTTTGAAAAATTTCGGCAGCACCTCCTTTGCGCGGCTAGGACCGAAAAATTTCACAGTGGTAATAATTGCATGATATACATCTCATTACAAGAATGAGGCATCCCAAAACATGGGGAACACAATAATATACCACAACATAAACTGTAATCCGAGAACATACCTTTTATTTAGCGTTTATTAGCATTTTAACTTAAATTTTGCATTTAGCGTAGAAGCGAGCTCCACAAGCGAAGTGCAACCCCTTTGCTACCTACTAAAATGCTCAATAACCAAGTTAGAACCATGCATATAAAGATAGATCGATATACTTATCATAAACAACACACATATAACATGTTTAGCTTCAAAACTGAAATTCCAATTCCAGGACAGCAAACAAATCTCAGTTTTTGATCACCTAAACGATAAAATTTGACAATGGAATCTAAACAAAAGTTGTTGCATTCGTTTCAGGCTTTCCGGAATGTCCAAAATCATTGAATTCAGACCTTCTGTTCAAAAGTTACGACCATTTTACTAAATAGATACGCCTCAGCCTGGCAATGAATTGCGCAGGTCAGCGACGTTTGGTCACGTTTTTGACCTTCTAAACGACATCAAAACACCAAATGCTTAAAACAAAAGTTTTAGCTTAAGTTCTAAGCTTTCCAGAAAGTGCAAGATCATTAAAATCCGATACACCAGTAAAAAATTATGGCAAAAATACTAAGAGTATATGCTACTGATTTTGCTTCCCTTTTACACAGGCCAGCGAGAAGATTCAAATTTTTAACTAAGTAAATGAAGGAATTTCTCAAGACAGTCTAAACAAAAGTCATGCTACAGTTTCTAAGCTTTCCGAAAAGTCTAATATCGTTGAATTTCGTCCAGCCATTTAAAAGTTATGGTTCTTTTCGTTTCAGCATATATTGGATAATTTTGGATTTTTTTCCAAAATTTTGCTTTTATTATTTCAAAGTACAAACCATCAAACTTTAAATTTTCTAAAGAAACAATCATAAACACAAAGTCGTTTATTTTCTTATTTATCCATGAAATACGTTTACATTCAATTTATTTCCGATTTATTCAAGTTTGTTTCATTCACATTTTAAATTCAAGTCAATTTGCTTCAATTTAAATTGGATTCAATTATATTTAATTTCACTTTGCTTCAAATTTGAATTTAATTATTTTAAAATTTTATTCCGTTTATTCAATTTCATTAACACTAATGAATTCTACTAAATCAATTACCATCCATCTAGAATCTACACTAAACCAATTATACATTTCCAAGTCAAATTTTTTTATTTCATACACTTCCAAGTTTATTGACATTTAGTTATATTCAACTTTAATTAGTTTCCATTTACAAATTTTATATTTCATTAATTTTAAATTTAATTCATTTTACAACTTAAATTTCCTTTATATTTACAACTATCAATAGATCTTCACATTTTATTATTCGCAATCACACTTGTATATTATTCATTTACTTATCCTTATTAGCATTTTAAACTTTTTAAGTATTTGGTAAGTTATAGCTATGCAAATAGAATGTAATTAAACAATATACAACTTTTTTTTCATTCAATTTGAGTGTTATACCTACTGAATAAATTTTCAATTTATTATTTTCCAAATTAAGGGTTACTACTAAAAAAAATAACACTTAAATTCAATTTCACCTTTTTCAATTCATAAGTTTCTAACAATTCAAGATTTACTTTAGTTTAATAATTAAAATCATTCCTTATTAGAGAACTTAAGAATTTCAACTCCGGATTCGATTTAAACCATTTTTTTTCTATATATATATATATATATATATACTAATATCTTTATATCTCAAATCATACTTTTTAGAAGAATTTTAATCAGCATTGGAATATATATATATACTTATTTTCATTTCATACTTTAGAAATTTACAATTTTTAATCAAAACAGGGTTTAGAAAAACTATTAAGTGATCTCCCCCACTTGTACTCTCGAAAATAAACGTCAATGATGCGTGCACTCATCACCGAAATCATTCTCTAGTGTCAAGAAGGGAGTATAACACTTACTTCATTTGAAAATCCTTTAAAAACAATTTATAATCGAATATACTATCATATAATACTTCTATTATACATTTCAAATTTTTGTTAATAAATTTTCAAACACCGGAATTTAAATTCTCCATCTTAATTTAAATTCATTTTTATTTTATTTTATTTACCATTTATATTCATTGTCAATCATATTTACAAGTTTCATTTCTTAAAATCATCCAATAGTCAATAGTTAGAAATATTGACTAATCAACAATAAACGATGATAATCTAATATTATCATCTCCTAACAACCAACACAATCAAAATTTATAAAATTTTCAAGATAATTCTTTTATATATAAAATATAATCCAAAACAATATTATGTCAATCTGTCCTATTCGAGTGTTTAGAAATTCCTATCTATGCCTTGGTGTCCCAAGTACCAACCAGAATTCATAAATACTCAACGAAACAAATTAACACAATATAAAATCATTTTTATATCAAAATTACAAATACGCTCTCTCATATACACTCAAACTCATTCATAAGGTTTAACCCTATTTCAATGAGTTATTCCCCACTAGAGCCAAGGTAATCTAAACCAAAGCTCTGATACCAACTGTAACGACCCGGCATTTTCGACCGTTCAAGTCGACAAAACATACACATATGCCGACTCAAACAATCCAAAATACAGATAGTTATTGGGGTTAAATAAGAAAAAAAAGAAAGAACAGAAACAAACTCAGAATCTCGCAGCGGAAGGAACAAGATATAATAATAAAATAACAGTTCATGAAGCTGTTAAATAAATAAATTTGATTATTATTATACATCATAAATCAGAGTTACATACATATCAAAGATAATACAATAATGCAGCGGAAAAATAATATGGTAGTAGAATACAAATGATGTAATACCAAACTCCATCTTCGTCCTCCAAAATAGATCTTCAACCTTATCTGAAATGCCCAGGATGACCCGAGCATAATGAAAAGACAAAACACTCGAGTCAGGACTAAAATATCTCATGTAAGTCAAATCGAATAAGAAATATGAGTGTGACGGCGTCAGAGGTGTTTACGGGGTTTGACATCTCCTATCCAGTGTCAACGTGAGTGCAATAACTTAAGATATGTTACGGGATTTTTCATCTCTCAAGGATCCGTTAAACTATCTACTATGTAGTACAATACGCTATTATAATATGTCTACATTAAAGTAAAAGTATTAAAATAGCGTTAAGCCATGGCCCATTCCACCCTTAACACATTTTTATTCCCAAGAGCATATACAAGACCGTAGTTTCCCCAAAACCGGAAGTCACCAAAGGGCAATCCATATACTAAAGGTACAAACCAAAACGTAGTGGTCGCGAATAGGATAATCAGTATGACAAGGTACATGAGGCGATACCAACTAGGATACTAGTAGTTGTGTCATCCGGACTGATGTTGGGCATAGCAGCTACTACCCCAACACCGCGAAACAACACTCTCATAATCGAGGAGTGCACCCAAATCGAATCACAAAAGTAATAGATATGGTAACGAAGAAGTATGTCCGCTAGAGGTGGCGAACCTCAATGGCCCGGCAGGGCTCCTGTTTTAGTCATGTCAGGGGTCATCCAAAATCGTTCTCTTTCTTCAGTCAACGCGTTCACCAAAACCATCCACTTCATTCTGGATCAACACTCCGCGTGTATTAGTTATTAAAGTGGTTTTCGGTATCGACAGAGAGTATGTCCATATCCGATCCCGGTCTCTTTAATAACTACGTATTATTACACTGGTGGCTCTTTTACATTTCAAATCGATTCATAATTGATATCAAAATATCATATTCGCTTTAAAATCAAATTCATTCAAATATCATCATATCTATTCAAGATGTAAGATTCCATTTCAAAATCATTTTTCGCCTCAATATCTCATTTCGATTTCAAAATCATTTTCGCCTCAATATCTCATTTCGATTTCAAAATCATTTTTCGCCTCAATATCTCATTTCGATTTCAAAATCATTTTCGCCTCAATATCTCATTTCAATTTCAAAATCATTTTTCGCCTCAATATCTCATTTCGATTTCAAAATCATTAATTTCAACTCGATTTAGCTTCTCAATAAACCATTTCAAATTATCAATTTCAAATACATATTTGAACCACAAAATAAATAATTTCACTTTCAATATATTTCGAAACTTTAAATATTTCACATTTCAAAACAGCTCATATATTTATATAAGAATATAAGATTCGCTTTAAAACCATTTCGTATTCAAATTAGAATATAATTCAAATTAAACATCCGTATTAAGAAGTTTACTTAATTTCTGGAACAATTCCAATTCAATAAACTTAGATTAACATTTGGATTTCAAGAATTCATTTAAGTATTACATTCCAAATCAATTTCAGTTCAAATCCTATTCAAATCAATTTTATCTTCAAATTTAATTCAATAGTTTCAATTTAGTCCAATTCACAAATTTCTTTGAATTTCAATTAAATTCCAAATTAATTAAATCTCAATTTCAAATTAATTTTCAATTCCAAACTCAAACTTGAAATATCATTTCATATAAATTTTCTTAGAAATATTCAGAGTTCGATTAAACGTCCAATCTTTTAAAACAAATCAACTTTCGAAAATTTACGTCGTATTTCAATCTTTTTCTTAAAAATCTAAACTTCGAATAATTAAACAATTTCATTTACCAAGTTTAAATTCCAACATCTCGAGCTTCAATTCAAAATAATTCAATTTCCATAAATTGGATTTTATTCTTAAAATCAATTCATTTAAATAATTTCAAAACAACTTTTAAAATCATTTAATTTAACCAACCCGGTGTCCGTATATAATTTTCTAACCTATGGCCAAGTGGATAATTATTTCGATTTTAATTTCAAGGATGGATATATATCATTTCAATCCAAATAGATGTCATAGGTATATCATTTCAACCTATTCCTTAATTTATTCGAAATGATTCAGTTTACAGTTTTATATGCAATAACAATATACATAATGATAGCATGATATATCAAAATAAATAAACAACCAATATCGACCAATAGCATCCATCACAACCAATCAACCATAAAGCCAACAACATTCACAACAATTTTATAATTATCAATATCGAATAATATACTGCCAATTTAAATTCAAATTTATTTTAACGGTCAATTTAAATTCTATCAATTAATTCATATATCAAGACAGATGATAATTAAACCTACCAAACAACAGCCAATAAATTTCATATCACTTCAGAATATAAATTTAACTAACAAAAATTATTTTAGTCAATTGTGAGTGTATAAACACTCACTTTGATTTTCTGTTGTCGCCGAGACGTTCCGGTTTGGAACTGAAACTGGACGACGCTCAACTTTAACCCAAATTTCCACCGTCTCCAAATCCATCCAAACCAGTTTCATTTCGAAGCTCTCGTCATTACGATCGCAACGCAAAAAGTTTCGTTCCAATCGGACCTCGTATGAAAAAGTTATGTTATTTAAAAGTTTACACGAATTTAAATAAACAATTTCAGCTTTTAATTTAAATTTCAAACCCTACTTTCAATCTCAGCCCTCCATTTTCTCTACTGCAGATCTGGGCCCTTCCTTCCATCTTCTCCAAAACGTGAAAAGCACGTACAATCTCAACCCATTCCTTCCAACCTTTGACCGACGATTTCTCCACCATCACTCGACGAGAAGTTGATCGGAGACCCACGTTAGAAGCGCCTACGCAAGAGCTAACCACGACCAGGAGGTGGTTGAACTCGGCTCCCCCATCACCTCGATTTGCGTGAAAAACGCAGTGACTTCGAGCTCGATTTCCCGTTGATTCGCTGCTCCGTTTTCGATCATCTCCGTATGGATTTGAAGCTCTCATCGTCCTCTACAACTTTGTAGTTGACGACTTTTGCTAATTGTTGATGGATTGAGAGGAAAATGAGAAAGAAGTTTCGAAATTTTCTGGCCATTGAATTTGAAGGTGGCGGCTATGAAACCCTAGGGCTGATGTTTTCAAATGAAATGATAAAGGGTTCCTTTTATAAAAATTTACCGAAAAACATTATTCACTCCAAAATCCGAACTCCAAACGAAGCGTGCCGACTGGCGTTTCTAGGGTTTATCCCACGTTCCGAACACAATGGAACAGGTTTCGAAAGCTAATTCGATCATCTGTGCGAGTTACGGCAATAAACGATCGATTTAAAATAAAATTGGTTAATCAAATTTCTGTGCGTTTGGGCTCGCCCCGGACAAACGGTAAATCCGATTGACACGAAATTTGAAACCCTACAATAATATGACATTACGGATTCGATGAAACTGGTTTCGTCGAAATCCTAGATTTTTTGAAAAATGACTATTTTCTCTCGCCGAATTAATATTAAAAACAATTCGATGCGTTTCGAGCTGCCACGGTCAAACGATAACTCCGATTGGTACGAAAATTGAAATCCGACAATAACAAACTATTACGGATCCAATGGAATGAGATTCGTTCAATTCTGAGACTGTTCGAAAAATGGCTATTTTTCAGTCGATAATTAAATATTAAAATATTCAATTTTCACAAATTAACTTTAAATTCAATTTTAAAAGTTCTATAACATTACTATAACTCCAATATGATAAGATAAAATTTTACAAATCATTTTCAATCATATTCAACTCAATTTTCAATTATTTCTGAAATTTAACTTATTAAATTATCGATTTAATTGTCTAATTAAATCCAATATTCGAAAAATAAATTATTCGACTGTTTAATTTCAATATAAAATTCCCAATTTTAAATTATTAACTTTTAAATCAAATTTTAATTGTTCACAAATTCCATTTTTAATTTCACAGTAATTAACAATCTTTTACAATGCAATTTTCCATTATAAATCCAATATAAAAGATTATATTAGATTCCACGTTCAATTATATTGTAATTCAAATTCAAGTTATTTAATTCCAAATGAATTCTTTTATTTCGATTTACACTTTCATTATTGAATCAACCATTTACTTATACATTATTATCAATAGTTTATAATTCATTTACTTTCATTTTCTTCAGCTATCATCTTATTTAAATTCACAATAATATTAAATTACATTCATTTACGTTGATTTCCATATTACAACTTCAATATTAAATGTAACATTTTATTTATTTCGTTGTTTACAATCAAATTCAATTCATTATTTACATTCACTACAAGTTAACATCCATATTTAATTTATAAATAAGTTATTTCAGAATAAAATTTTGTATTTTAACTTGTAATTCACATTTAACAACACAAAATTTTATTTCCTTCGGATTTTTATCCAAAATTTTCATTTTAATTCGTATTTTTAAAGTGTTAAAAATACGGGTCGTTACACCTATGGTAATTGGCTGCTAGCCTAAGTGATACAAAGGCGAACACACGTAGCGAAAGCACACATCTATAAATATATTAGGCTTTATTGATTTGGGGCACGACCCCACAATCAGGCCGCTAGGATAGATGCTAGCTATTTCGTCCTATCCAACGCTGGTAAAGGAGTACATTATGATAGTAGCACGTAATGCCAGTAAATATAGGCATAATGCTTTGCTCGTAACTAAGCATGAAGCCTAACTCACTGAATATAGGCACAGAGCCTTACTCATCGCTACATACATCACCTCACACCCATATCACTATTCTCATCACATGAGTGGCATCTACTTACAATGAATAACCGAATAAATATCACATTGGCGTCGCATACCACCGCGTGATACTCAATCGTTTATTCAAAGCTTATAAACCCCACTCAATCTCTATAATATTCTATATAACAACTCCAAATAATAACTGAAGAAATATTACAGAAAGTCCATACCAGAAAGTATTATAATTTTGTTTATTTAGATTCCTCATCACACAGAATTAAAATAATTCAACAGGAACATCCAAAATGGAAATATCACGAAATCATATAGAAGGATGCCACCACTGTATCTCATCAAAACTACTAATCAAATCAATATCAACAGTGATTCATTCATAACATTTAAATCAATATAAAAGAGATGAGAACCAGAAAAAAGTTTTAAAACATCCTAATTGTACACACACACATATATATATAATTACTTTTATGATCCTTATTTAAACATATCAACTATAAAATAGGCTTTACGATGCTTAGAATTTAATTTAGCAAATACTTCTTATTCTTTCGGAATTTATATAAACTTTTTAAATAACTAATTTAAACTCAAAACGAGTTTTCTTCCAATAATTAAATAACTTTAAATGTTTATAATCATTAAATTTAAATAAAATATTACTTTATAAATTTTCCATTATCAATTTTCATTTTCCATAAAACATACTTTATCTGTTCATATTTTATTCTATTTCGTATGTAGTTATTATTATTTATTTATTCTAAATGCACTGGCGTGCAATCGATAGCACCACCAGTTGACCGCCAACGATCGATCGGTTGCCCTACCGTTATAATGCTTGATCAATCATTTTCGATTGATTTTAGGCCTCCTCCTTCTTGCCATAAACTCATCCAATTCAATGCATACACACATATATTCATTTATACATCAGTCCATACATAAGATGTATATACACAATTGGATGACTTAAACATAGGTTCATGAATGAAAACACTCACTTGTATGCTTTCCAATTTATCTCCCTTATCGTATACAAATATCGAAAATCCCAATTATGATCAAAACTTGGATTTCTCCTTAACTTCTGGTGTTGAGTAATGTCTATAAGTATATACTTAAGTTTGATAATTTATTGTAATTCATGGGATTTGATCATAACTTTAGAAGAGAAGAAGAGGAAGTGGAGAAGCACCAAGATATTTTAGCTTTTAACGTAAACGGAGATATCTAGAATTAGAAATTTCTAGAGTTAGGAAAATCTGGATATGGGCTGTGGAGTTTGGGCTTATGTTAGGGGTGGGCATTCTTTGGTTCGAACCGAATAAACCGACCAAACCAAATTAGTTCGGTCAGTTTGGTTCGGTTTTCATTACTGATCGATTGGGTTTTGATTTTATTTTTGATTGAATTTGGTTTATTGGTTAGGTTTGGATTTAAACAAAAAAGATTCGGTTTCACCAAAATAACCGAATATAGTTGAGTCATAAAGCTTTTTGTTTTTTGTTTCTCATTATTGTCCTGACTCACTTTTCACATTTTTCAGAATTGTTAAAGAATACGAAGCATTCATCTCATGGATTCAAAGCAAGCGGTGCATCTAGTTCTAGATCTTTCATTCACATTTATAATTTTTCATCTTCTCCCCAATTTCAATATTATTCTCCATCCAGATAAAAATTTCTCATTCAAATCGCATTTATCACTACTTGCAATTCATGACCCTCAAGCTACAAATTGGAGGCTTGGAGCTATTTTTCTTTTCATGGATCTCCATTTTTGGATCCAATCTACAATAATTCAGGGCTGCCATCACCATATGTAACCAAATTTAATTTACTGTTATTATAATCTGATTCGAATTAGTAAGTTATCAAGATTAAATTATATATGATCGTTTTTATATATTAAGGTTTAGGTGAAACTATATTTTAAACTATAGATTGATAAAATAAACTGTATGAACTTAGAGTGTTTAACATATTACACAGTTATATAGCAAACGCTTGTTACAAAACTGAACCCTTTGGTCACTAATTTCAAGCCTTAAAACCAGACTTATACTTATACTACTTTACATTACAACAACAAGCTTTTGCACATGATCAGACATAAATAACTAGCTTCATATAAAATAAGGAAGAGAACGTAGAAGAAGAAAAACCTACAACTTATGAATTATGACATTCCTTTGCGTCGATGCTCATTAATCATCAACAAAATAATGACGGTTGTAGGTCAGGGGATATCATAAAAGCGACGAACATATACTGTAATTATGACAACCAGTTAGAGTGAACAAAATGGCACATATATCGCAAATATTATAGTTAAAGGTGGTAAATGTAAGCACTTTCTTTGAAACAATAACGATTTGTGTTCTATTTTTTTTAAAATAAAATGGTACAAGTATATGTACCTTTGACTGCTTGTACTTCTCGCGGATTGCATTTATGGGGCAGTTATTTTTATTCATTTGAACTCTTGTAATGCAGTAATTGTTGATTTGAGTTCTGAGATATTATAGGAGGTATGATGTTCCTAAGTTTTATTCTGCAAAACATTTCCCCAAAAGGAAAAAAAAGAAAGAACAAATATATTTTATAGAGTGAAAAGGACTAAAAATAATAATTGTCTGAATGCTGATAAGGTGAAATAAACACTTCAGTTTGATGCCAATAAATTAGTTGTCTAGAATATGTTTCAAAGCAGTACTTGTAACAAATAACCACCTCAGTTTGCTGCCAATAAATCAAATATTCCTTTAACTAATTATTTGAATATTGGATTTTGTGTGTTATTCCCCATATATCATATTTGTATTGATAGCATTGTTTGTAACAAAACTAATTATTATTTTATATTTTATTTTCAGTGAGAGGGTAACTATTATCATGTCAATAGAAGAAAACTCATCTTCAGCATCTGATCCTCCTACAAATGTTAATGTAGCTCCAAGTTCAACTCCAACAAATGTACAAGTATGTCTTTTTTAGCACTTACACCTAAAATTAATATACTTTATCTAATATTAATATTAATTCAGTAAGCTAATATATATTTAAAACACATAGAATGTTGACCGTTTTGTTCCACCATTCGCTATAACATTTGTACTAATATTGCATGTGTTATTTTAATAGATCAACCATGAAGGTACTTTAGAAAAAATGTTACTGGTTCTCAAATTAAACCTGGAAACTGAAAAACTCTTAGGAAAAGGTCAAAACTATGGGATCATTTCACTTTATTCATATATATGATTAAGGTAAATCTAAAGCTCGTTGCAATTACTGTAAAAAGGAGTGTCGTTCTACTACTAACAAAAATGGTATGTCAAGTTTAAAAACTCATATGTCTATTTGTATGGAATTTTCATATAACAAAAATGCAACACAAGCATAATTAAATTTTAACGTGGGAGAAAACGGCGGTGTTGGATGTTAAAAATCATGGAAATTTAATGTGAATGAGATTAGAAAAGCTATATCATATTATTTTTTTGTAGATGAGCTTCCATTTAAATCAATTGAAGGTATTAGTTTCCAAAATATTTTATCTATTGCATTTGGACCTCAATTTCATCGACCATCGAGATTTACCATTCAAAGAGATTGCTATGACATATTTGTAACGATCTTCCTCTCTTACACCTAAAGACGACAGTTAATACATCATCGGTATTCGTGTGCCGATCAAGTGTCTGAAAGACAAGTCATTTGGGTTGAAGAAAGAAGAAGACATAACAGAATCTCACATCGTGACGAGCAATATATAATATACACAAAATCTTTACAAAAAGAAATCATCTTTATTTATACACAACATCAGAGTATACTAGCATATTATCAGCCTGGATAGTTATAACATCCCGTCCTTACAATTTGCTGATAAATACAATGCTCGATACATGATAAAACAAAATAGAACAGTGAAAGATTTTAAGATACGTGAATACGTCTTGGAGAATCCAGCTCATCCCCTGAAAGCTCCAAATGATCCAGCTAAATCTAGAAAATATGCTCGGGCTGACCCGAGCATTATAAGAAAATAATGCCCGAACTAGTCTGATAAAACCAGCGTGAGAAACTCAAATCATAAGGAACTTTATTATAACTTATAAAACCCTTTTAAAATCAAAGGTATCCCGTAAGACCGCACCGCACATAAACACGGATGAGTTTTTACCTTACGATAACCAAAACATTTTTATATGAAAATCCAGTGATATTATCATAATGTTTAGGTTTAAAATAAATATGGAATCATAGCCGAAATTGTTACATTATTAAATTTCAACATAATAGGTATATAATCAAGTCCGAAGGAAATTATTGGAGAATGGATTCCAACAATGGCAAGGTAAGGGACTACCTTTCGTACAGTACATCTCTGGATAAAATGTACCGAGAGCTACAGACGCATCTGCCTCTCTACCAACACAAGACCGGCCCACACCTTACTAGACAGTACCGAAGATGTCATTACCTCGGTTGTTCCCAACCTTTATAGAGAGCTCTCATGCACAACCAAATCCATAATATGATAACCTAGAAAGGTGATGACACACCCTTATGGGAGTGACCCATATAGCTATGCTGCATCTACCCTATTTTAGCCATTTCTGGGGTTGTGAGGCTTGAGGTAATGCTTTTACCTTTTCTCCTGGCAAACCATCTTGGAATGCTAATATTGCCCTCCCGACTAAAATGCAATGCCAGCATTCATCCATATAAATTCATTCTGGGTCTGAACAAAATCGAAGACACTAGCTCTACTACATCCATTTTGGAATCACCCTTCGGATTAGTAGCAAGCGGCGCTTTCATTTCAAAGAGCTCCATCTTCAATCACCATCAAGATGTCTTCCATTCGAATGCATAAGTTGGTTCGAAGTGGTTTTTGGATAACATATCTGATCCCGGTCTCCCCGAACCAACAATTGATAATTTCTAGTTGACTCATTCCCGGTTCTTTCAGATGTAAGCAACAAGTATTCGAATCCTCACCAGGGAACTCGAATATACACAACATACTTCTTGATTCAAAACCGTCCAAGATTTGATAGTCGGTTATTTTACTATCAAATAAACAAACAACTATAGTACAAAGATTTAATTACCCATGCAATCACTAAGCCTAAAAATAAATATTTCATTTATTTAAATCTCTTTTCAAAATATTTATCAGAATATTCATATACTTATCTCCCTGGCATAGGTATATTCACAAAACATGGTGAAAGATTTCTTATTTCAAATTCATATTAAAAGGATCAAAACAAATGTTATTTAAATTGGAGATAAAGATAACCTCAAACACTATTCCTTCGGTGTTAAGTGTAGAATGAATGTCCATACCACCAAACTTAAGAAGGCTGGTTAAAGGAAATTCCATCTCAAATTCTTTTATAATTTACTTCTATAAATCCTTTTAATAAATCTCTTTTATTTAAATTCCAAATCCATTTATAAAACACTTTATAAATCTCCAAGTTTATTTGTAGAGCTCTTTTATAAATACCCAAAATCATTTATAAAACACTTTTATAAACATCCAAATTACTTATAAAACTTCCTTTATAAACATCTAAAATCATTTATAAGACTTCTTCCTAAATTTCAAGATCTCTTTTCAAATTATAAAACTCTTTTATAAACTTTCGTTATTTGAAACAAACTCCTTTAATATACTTTAATCAATACAGTTTCTTTGATAAACAAATCAATTATTTGAATCCCTTTCAAGTAAACAAGTTATTATTTAAAACATCCTTCATTTAATTTATCTTTAAACCACATTAACAATTTAATGATTTTAAACAATCATTTAAAAAGTATTACATTACTTCAAAACATCTTTAAATAAAATAATTGTTAAATTATCCTTTAAATATCTTAAAATGGAATAAGCTTTAAAACATTATCAAAAGGATAAAATGAAGTATTTGATTTCATAAAAATGAGAAAGAGGCTTAGTGAGCACAACGGTTCTCATTTAGTTGAGTTTAACTTTCCAAGTTATATCATGTGTATTTACATGTCAATCAGATATGTAAAAGGAATCAACCAATAACAAGCAATCAACATATAGGTCAATGTCTAATTTACCACAATAATAGAACTGAGTTTAGTTTTTGCTTAATAGATGTCAACATAATCTACTTGGTGAATTATGGCTGAACTGTGATTTATTCTACCAAATAAATGTCAAATACAATTTAATTAGCATAACAATTTTTACTTTATGTTAAACAAATCTCATTGGGTTACATATCATTTAACGTTACTTAAAGGTAATCGACAAAGAAATCCCTTGGATTTAAAATATTCTTTAAAAGATAATTGCTTTAAAAACAAAACCGATCTTTAGAAATAAAGTAGTTTAAAACTTTAAAACTTTTATTTAAAAATAAATAACATTTAAACTCTTTATTTAATAATTATTAAACCTTTAATTAAAAACTAAAACAACAACTAACTTTTAAATAAATAATTAAACCCTAATTAATCTTTAATTAATTATTAAATAATAATTTAAATTTTTAAATAATAATTTAAATTTTTAATTAATAATTAAATATTAATTAATCTCAATTAATTAATCGAATAATATTTAATTAAAACTTAAATAATAAATTAAATTTTTATTTAAAATAATTAAATCATAGTTAAGTTTTAATTAAATCTTAACTTAAATTTAACTTGATTAGTAATTAATTAATAATTAAACACTTTTATAAATAATTAACTAATTAATAATTAATTTTTAATAAATAATTTTAAATAATCATTAATTTTTAAATAATTAATAATTAACCTTTCATTTATTAACTAATTATAATTAACTTATTTAGTTAATACTAAAGTATTAATTACTATTGTTAACTAATGATTAAGTATTAATTACCTTGATTACTTAATTAATTAATTAATAAATTAAATAATTACTTTTTGTCACTTAATATATGTTTTGAAAACTCTTTTCGGATACTTAAGTGAAATAAATTTAGATTTTAAAAAGAGTCTATTTTCACGAACTGTATTTATAGTGACTATCGCTATATGACCTGTAATTTCAAAACTTAATTTATACTCCAAATCAATTTCAAAATTCTTGCTTTATGTTTGACTTACTTTTATAAACTTAGATATAGCTTTTTGAAAACATAAGTGAACAAGTTACAAAATAAGGGATTTTGATGTCGTAACATTCGACAAGCTAAATTGTTAACCCATCTTTTGCCTACAACATTACAATCATGGTTACAAACATATGTATAGGCCATAACATCATTATATAAGAAAAAGTATAAACTTGAAACTTTTACTAACTTTAACTTCAAATTACAAATTATACAACATCACATCCAACATACATACATACAGTGACGACCCACCATTCTGATTCCTAGGAACGACACTTAATACATCCTCGGTATTCGTGTGTCATTGCCCAAGCACTCAAAAGATAGGTTGCCTTGGGTTAAAATAAAGAACAGAACAAGACAGAATAGATAAACCTCATAGCGGAATGGTTACATATAATATAAAATGATATAGTACAAAAGGTTACTCCTTATAAGGAGTTATCAGAGTTATAAAAAAGTACTACATCTAACAAATTTGTAGCTATACATTCCGACTTTACATTTTTAAGATACAAAATACACCTACATAATCATACAATGGAAATAAATAACTAGATAACTAAGGATCCGCTTGCTCAATCACCGTCTTCAAAGAGCTCTAAAGAAAACCTGATATTCTCAGACTACCCAAATATAATTGAGTACCCGAGAGTTTAGGGAAAATAAACAACTCGGGTCAGACAAAATGTCTGGTATGAGTAAAACTATGAAACAAATCAGGTGTATTTAAATAATAATATGTGGGACCACGTCGCTGACGCGGAACGGGTTTTCTCCCACATAAACAACAACCAAACATAACAAAATTGGAAATGAACAATAGGGAACAAATCCAAACATAGATGATGGGTATAATTAGTATAACATTCAGACTTGAAAGAATGGAAATAGTCTAAATAAAAATCAAACTGGATAGAATGGATAAAACAAGACAATAGTCCAAACTCGATAGAATGGACTAAACAAGATAACTATCCAAACTCGATAGAATGGACGAAACCAAAAATTGAACACCGCGAAGAGTGGTTGGCTCTTTCCATTGTAATTAAAGAAAACAAATTCGAAGGTTCGAATCAGATAAAAAAAGGAAATTTTCCAACAATGACTAGGAGGGTGCGCCACCCTTACCGAAAGTATACATTTAGAAATATACTTGAGAACTCCGATGGCTCTAGCAAAACCACCAAGCCGGACCCCGCCAACTGTTACCGAGAATTCGAGTACTTCACATCTCAATGCGCAACACCGAATCCAATCTAGAGTGGATATGAAAATGCCCTAATGGGGGCAACCCTATATAGCTTGGCCCCCGCTCGCTCTTTGGTTTTAGTCATTTCCGACAAAGGATAAGAAAGCTCAATAGAGCAACACATCGTCTTAGAATGACAATAATAAAGAAGCTGAAATAACCGATGGTTGAGAAACCAACTATCGAGGATATAAAATGATCGTATATGGAAATTAAATCTTGTATACTTATCATCACTCATCGAATTCCAACTTGTACTATTTCTTGATTAACAATGATATCAAACAAGTAAAGGTAGTGTTACCTCAAAGTCATGTCTCACTATTATTCTTAACTTTCGAAATAGCGACAAGTCTACTTCTTCGACGTTTAGTGCTAAGTATACAAATAAATTGTTTCCATATAAGTGAATCGCTTTATGGAAATTAATTCATTTCCATAAATGACTCAGACTTTTTCTTTTAAAAACCCTAATTCGTGATTGGCCTCACATTACAAGTAATAGCTTTAAAACACTTTGTTAAAAGAGTTTACTAACTTCAAAACATCAATTTAAAAAGGTGTAACGACCCGTCATTTCGAACCATTCAAATCAATAATCATCCACACATGTCAGACTTGAATTGCTCAAAACAACAGATTGTTAATTTATATTTGGAAAGACTTAGTATATACAGTAAATAAATCAATCACAGAATCACAGACAAAGAGTAATATAACAATAAGCAGCGGAAATATATAAATAGTAGTTCATGAAGCTACTATAGAACATCAGAGTACAAAACTAATACAACTGAAAATCCCATGTACATAGAAGTTATTAATACAAAAGCAACTGACAAATCTGAACATAAACAACTGGTAATAACTGGAATAACTAAAAGCTGAATAGATAAGAGATAGATCTCCAAGCAAAGCTCCAAGCTCCAAAGGTGAGTCTCAAATGCTGTGACACTCAGTTTAACCCGAACATAAAGCAAAACACAAAACACTCGAGTCAGGATTAACATCTTATGCGAGTAAATTAACTCAAGTGAAATGTCCAAGTGAAGTGCAATATAACTCAAAGTATGTTTGGGATTCCATCCTTTAAGGATCCGTTAAACTACCTACATACATAATACAATACGCTACATAGATAATGTCTATAGTAAAGTAAACTATTAAAATAACGTTAAGGCGTTACCCATATCCCTCTTAACACATTTTTATATAATGCTGTAGTCTATACAGTACTGTAAACTCCACCAAACTGGTAGGCTATCAGGGAGCACTCCAAAGGTATGACACAAACCAAACTCGTAGAGACCGCGATAAGGCATGTGACAAGGCACGCGAGACAATGCCCAGGGTAGGATACAACCGTTTTGCACTCCCGGACTGGTGGTAACACATAGCAGCTACTACCGCCCACCTCGAGACACACTCCCAAATCAAAGGTGCACCCAATAAAATCACAAAGTAATAGATATGGTATCGAAGAAATGTGGCCGATAGGGGGAGCGACCTCACTTGGCCCGGTATAGCTCCTGTTTTAGCCACATCAAGCTGACTGGAGGGAGTCAAGGCTGCGTTCATACCTCAAACAGACGTTCACCAAACCATCGTACTTCATTCTGGAATCTCCACCACGTGTATTATTATTAAATTGGTTTTTGGTATTGGCAGAGAGTATGACAATATCTGATCCCGGTCTCTTTAAAAACCAAAACGCTTATTTCACACCGTGATCATATTCATTTCAAGCAGTTCATATTTCATATCAAAATATCATATTCATTTCAAAACCATATCACTTTCTAAATCATATCCACTTTCGAAATCATATCACTTTTGGAATCATTATTCACTTTAAATCATAACAGTTCCAACTTAAACAGTTTGAATATTGAAAGTAGTTTATATATTAGAATAATTATACATTAAAAATAGTTTATATTTGAAAATAGGTTATAGATTAAGATAGTTTATATATTAAAATAGTTTATATATTAAAAAAAATATTTAAAATTATTTATAAAGGTAAAATAATATATATTAAAATAGTTTATATATTCAAAAGAGTTTATATCGAAAATAGTTTCAAATTAGAATTGTTTCTTCCAATTTCACAAATCAATTCAAATCAATTTTAGTTCCAAAAATTCAATTTAAATCAATCTCAGTTCAACAATTTCAATTAAAAAGGTTAAAGGTTCAATTCAAATTCTCACTAAAACCATTTTAATTTATATTGATTTCAAATCCAGGTTTGAACTAAGAATTTAAACCACTTCCAATTCAATAGGTTTCAAAGTTAAATATTTAAACATTTATAATAACTTAATTTGATAAATTTCATTTATATTTCAGAATTCAACTTTAATTTTATTTAAATTTGAAACTATTCACTTAATCATTTTTAATAACATTTAAATAAAATCTCAAATTACAAATTTAAATCAATGTTAAATATTCAATTTTAATTATATTTATATTTCAAATATTCACTTAATCACCTTAATCAAAATCCAGTTATCAAGTTATAAACATCATATCTTTAAAATCTCAAAATTAATAAGTTTCAAATCAATTTTTATTTAAATATAATTATTAAACAAATAAAATTTCAAATCAATTTTAGTTTATCTTTCCAACCTTAATTTATTAAAGTTATTACAAAATCTATTTTTAAAATATTAATATAATTTTAAATAAATATTTTAAACATAATATATATATATATATATACTAATTAAATTAAATCTTATTATTAACTCTATTTTAGATCTTATTTTATATATAATAAAAATATAAGTAAAATCTTAAAATTTACATTTTCACAACTTAACTTATAATTTTAAAATTTCTAAAACATATAATTTAAAATCTAAATTTTCACATATTAAAATAAAAATCTTTATATTATATTTTAAAAATCAATTTTTATTAAAACCCATATATTTTCCTTTTTCAAAATTTCGAAAATTATCTAAAATAAACCAACGGTGTCCGTATATAGTTTTCTATCATACGGTCAAGTGATATGGATATTTATCATTTCAATCTGCAATAATTTAATATTTACGAGTATATATCATTTCAATCCGCAATCCCAAAATTTCAAAATCAATAAAATCGCTTGGGTTTATCATTTCAACCCATAACGATTTTCCCTAATCTATAATATCGTTCGGGTGTATATCATTTCAACCGATAGTGATTTCCTAACTAACAGGGAACTTGTAGTGTGATTGAAAACAGATAATTAACAAAATAGCATATAAGGAACTTGCAATTGTGAATCACATATTGTCCATGTTAATTAAGTGTTATACAAAGCAACATATCATCATGTACATCAAAATGAACATCACATCATATCATCGTATATATCAAAGTGAGCATCATAACATATAAAGTCACATATATATATATATATATTAACTAACAAAATCCTATCTATAACAAACATTTCAATGGTCAATTCAAGTGATGTTATTTACTTAAACATAAAATTGTTAATCATGAGTGATTGCTCACCTTTTGAGGTTAGAGAAACAACGAGAATACGAAGCAACAAACACGGACACGCACACAGATACAGATATAAACTAGCGAGACAGCGACAAGCTTGAAACTGCTGTGACAAATCCTGGACAGTGGCACAAAGCAACTAATAATTTGAAATCGATGAAAACAAATCAACGCTAGTTTGAGATCGATTGAAACAATATATATAAACACATACACACACGCGTGCGCGCACACACACACACCTCAAATTATAGGAAGGAAAATGAGTGAAACGGCTAGAAGACATTGCTCCATCTTCGGAACTCAATCTAAGCACTTCTTCAATAATTTTCAGAAATCAAGAGAACACTGTTACACTCAGACATTTAATCGAGCAGTGTTAACTCAGATACATATGCAATCATATATATATAAATAATATATATACTCTTTTATTTCAAAGAAGGAAAAGGAAGTTGCCTGGTTGCTCGGCTAGGGTAGGAAGGTTGCTCGCAGTGGGCTGACAGGTGGGAAGAACAGTGGTCGAGCATGGGGGTAAAGGCGACTATCGGGTTCCGGATCAGGGAAGTGGTGTTGGTTGACTAGGAGGGCTGTGATCGCATGGAAGCTGGTTTCGAGCTGTGGAGTTTAGAAAAAAGGTTGGAGCAGGGGAAAGGCGGTAGGGGTTTGGTGGTGTGCTACACGGCTGTGGAAGCAAAGGGATAGGGGAGGCGGGGCATTGGCGGTGGCTTAGGCTGCTGCTGTGGCAGACGGAAAGAAGACGGAATGGTGGCTGGTCTGCTGTGCTTCAGAGGAGGAAACTGCTATGTGAGTTTTAGAGAAGACAGGCAGGAGAGAGGGAGAGAGTAGATTACGGGTGCAGTCGAGTGGGAAAAAGGATAGATCGTGGATGGAAGTCTAGTGTCGGTTGCTTGCATGAGGGGAATGAGTGGTGGTGAGAAGGTTGGTATGCATGGAGTTTGGGTTGGAAAGAGCTGGGAGACCGAGAGGGTGAGATCAGCAACGCGTGTGGTGGAGATGAGTGGATCTGCTGTTGCGCGAGTGGGAAGGTGGTGATAGGAGATACGAGCAAGTTTCGAGATAAATGACGTGCTGAGCTCTTAATATTATATGCAAACCTTGCATTATAATGTTATTATTATTTTTGATGAGCATGAACAGAACCAAGAAAGGAGAGACTTAGAAAAATGAACGAACCAGAAATATATGAACAGATAGGAATAGGGAAAGCCAACAACTGAATTTCTGGAAACAATAAAGGCAAGTGGCCATTTGTTTTCTCACGTTGGGTAAATGAATGGCCATATGGAAAACAAAAAGGCTCAAAACGGGTACCGATACGGCTAACCGTTTCGCAGATTTCGCCGTGCACCGGATGCCGAAATACACAAATGAGTATACTTCGTAGATCAGCTCGACGAGAAGAATAGAATGGTACACAGATATTAGAGATATGACCATCCTATCAAAACTCGATATTCACTGCTAAACTGCTGCTAATTCGCCGAAAATAAGATTAGCGGGGCTATAGCGGTCCAAATTTGGCGAAACGAAATACGACGTCTCACTCAGAAAATGATTTACATTTTTTATTATATAAAAATATTAAGATTTCAAAAATATTTTATTTTCATCAATTTAACTGATTTTAAATTTAAATTTTAAATTTCACAACCAAACAAGCTTTCATATTTTCCGATAAAAAAATTGCCATTTTTTATGCTTAAATAGACGCATACCAAATATCAAATTCTCATGTTAAATTTAATTTTTTATTTTCATGAAAAAAAATTAGTTAATTTCGTTACTCGTTAAAATTTCTGGGTCATTGCACTCTCCCCACTCAAAACCTTTTCGTCTCCAAAAAGGAACGAGATAGGAGAACAGAAGCAACGGAAAGGAAAGATAGATTCGAAATACATAGCACCAGATACAACAATTAATTCAAAACCATATAAATTTACCTTTATTTCAACATTTCTATTAAGCAAAAGTTTAGTTTGAACATTTTTATTACTTAAGTTTTGTTGTATAACCTTCAATTACATATTCACATTAACATTTAAATTTTTGAATTTTTCAGGTAAGTTATATATATTTTAGAACGCAATTGAGTATTATACAAATTAATTTTATCCTTGTTCAACTGTTTCAAGTTGTTTCAATTTCATTTTTCATTTTAGATACTCTAATTATTCAAAATTTCTGCTTCATTTCGATAATTGAAGACCATCACTTAACATAAAACTTTAAATATTCGGTTTCACTTCAAACCATTTTGAAATAAATATATATGTATATATATTTTATACATCAAATCATACTCAAGAAATTCAAATCAAATCCATTTTCCCAAACAAAAGTGTAGCAAAGCTACTGAGTGGTCTCCCCACTTTGAGACTCGAAAATGAATGTCGATGATGCTGCAGTCATCATCGAAATTTTTTCCAACGACATAAGAGGAGAGTATTGACTTACTTCTTCAAAAATTCTTTGGAAACAATTTCCATTCAAAAATACTTTCAAATAATATATTTTTCCAAAATTTTGAAAACCGAATTTTTAAAAGAAACGAAAATTTAATTCTCAAATCCTTAATTTAAATTCATTTCATTTGCAAAATCAGATTTATAAACCATGTTTATAAAATTTCATCTCCTTATACATGCACAATAGTTAATGGTTAAGGAATGTTGACAAATCAATAAATGATAATCTAGTACTATCATTTCTAACAACCAATTCATTTGACTATCTAATTTCAGAAAATTATACTTTTATATATAGAATATAAGCATACATAAAATTATTTCATTTACCAATTTTGAAAAAATATACTGTGTCAGTTTGCTCTGTTCAAGTGTTTTGGAATTCCTATCGATAGCGTTGGCCAAACAAATCGATCGAAACCCAAAATTCAAACTTAACAGCTCAAACAACACAATATAAAACATTTTTATATCAATTACAAATACACACCCTCACAGGATGATTCAAGGATGAATTTTAGAACAAGGATAGAGATTCAAATTTAGAAGGACCCTAATCAAATAGAATTCTTACTAAGAAGGTAGGCTCGAAAGGAAGATAAGATAATTAAATTTCGATAGAGGAAAGATGGATAGACTTATATTAATTGCGGGGACCTTAACCGGGTCAACCGAGACTCCATTTTCAAAAACAATGCCCAAGGAATTGGACTTCACCCCTCTAGCAAATGGCTTTTAGAAAATTTGGCTTTCTACTGGTAACTCCTAAGAGTTCCAGCACATAGCCCAAATGAGATTCATACTCCTTTGACTTAGAAAAGACGAGAATATCATCAACAAAAACCAGGACAAACTTGTTGAGAACATCACAGAAAACGCGATTTATGAGATCAACGAAGAAGGCAAGAGCATTAGCTAATCCAAAGGGCATGGCTAACCATTCTCCGTTCGAAAAGCTATTTTGGGAATGCTCTCCTCAGCTACACGAAGATGGTGAAAACCGGTAGCAAGATCGAGCTTCAGGAATAAGATCGATGCGTAATTCAATTTCCCACTTGGGAGGAAGAGAAGTACTTCACCAGAAACATCAGGATAATCCCTGACTATCGAGGTGGAGTCAAGGTCACTAGGTTGAGAATCAAGCGAAAGATAAAACTGTCTGCATAATCCTAAGGCATTCAACGTTCGATCACAAGGGAATTTTCCTGGTCATCTACTAGAGAAACGGTTTGGGCTTTGCAAGAAATAATAGCATCAAAACGCTTCAACCCATCACCCCCAAGTAAGATATCCAATGCATCAAAGTCCATAACATAGAAATATCCGGTGAATCGATGCCTGTTGTAAAGGAGTTTCACCACTTTACAAATCATACTAAGATTGGCGGGACCGCCAATGGGATTAGTCACACATAATGATGAAGTTGCCAATTGAGATTGCAAAATGTGTTCAAATTTATTAAAGAGATCAACATAAATAAAGTTATGGGATGCTCCAGTATAAAAAAGAACACGAACAGGAAAAGACAAGAATGGATTTTAGAACAAAGGTAAAGTTCCAAAATTCAAAAGAAATCCAAATCAAAGAGGGTCCTAACAAAGAATTTCAAGCACGAACGAATATGATTCCGTAATTAATTTTACTCATTCTATGGTATTACTACCCTATATCTAATGAGTCTTTACTCCATATGCTAAGTTTTGCCTAAATCAGAGCTCTGATACCACTTGTAACGACCCGTCATTTCGAACCATTCAAATCGATAATCATCCACACATGTCAGACTTTAATTACTCAAAACAACCGATTGTTAATTTATATTTGGCAAAGCTTAGCATATACAGTAAATAAATCAATCATAGAATCACAGACACAGAATAATATAACAATAAGCAGCAGAAATAGATAAATAGTAGTTCATGAAGCTATTATAGAACATCAGAGTACAAAACCAATACTAAAAAAATCCCATGTACATAGAAGTTATTAATACAAAAGCAACTGAAAAATCTGACCATAAACAACTGGTAAAAGCTGGAATAACTGAAAGCTGAATAGATAAGAGATAGATCTCCAAGCAAAGCTCCAAGCTCCAAAGGTGAGTCTCAAATGTTGTGACACTCAGTCTCATCCGAGCATAAAGCAAAACACAAAACACTCGAGTCAGGATTATCATTCTTATGCGAGTAAATCAACTCGACTGAAATGTCCAAGTGAAGTGCAATATAACTCAAAGGATGTTTGGGATTCCATCCTTTAAGGATCCATTAAACTATCTACATACATAATACAATACGCTACATAGATAATGTCTATAGTAAAGTAAACTATTAAAATAACGTTAAGGCGTTACCCATATCCCGCTTAACACATTTTTATATAATGCCGTAGTCTATACAGTACTATAAACTCCACCAAACCGGTGGGCTATCAGGGAGCACTCCATAGGTACGACACAAACTAAACTCGTAGAGGGCGCGATAAGGCATGTGACAAGGCACACGAGGCAATGCCCAAGATAGGATACTACCATTTTGCACTCCCGAACTGGTGGTAACGCATAACAGCTACTACCACCCACCTCGAGACACACTCCCAAATCAAAGGTGCACCCAATCAAATCACAAATTAATAGATATGGTATCGAAGAAATGTGGCCGATATGGGGAGCGGCCCCACTTAACCCGGTATAGCTCCTGTTTTAGCGACATGAAGCTAACTCGAGGGAGCCAGGGCTATGTTCATACCACAAACAGACGTTCGCCAAACCATCCTACTTCATTCTGGAATCTCTACCACGTGCACAGTTGTTAAAGTGGTTTTCGATATTGGTAGAGAGTGTGACAATATCTGATCCCGGTCTTTTTAACAACCAAACGCTTATTTCATATCGTGGTCATTTTCATTTCAAGCAGTTCATATTTCATATCAAAATATCATATTCATTCCAAAATCATATCACTTTCGAAACCATATCCACTTTCGAAATCATTATTCACTTTAAATCATAACAGTTCCAACTTAAACAGTTTGAATATTGAAAGTAGTTTATATATTAGAATAGTTATACATTAAAAATAGTTTATATTTGAAAATATGTTATAGATTAAGATAGTTTATATATTAAAATAGTTTATATTTTAAAATATATATATATATAATTGTTTATAAAGGTAAAATAATATATATTAAAATAGTTTATATATTCAAAAGAGTTTATATCGAAAATAGTTTCAAATTAGAATTGTTTCTTCCAATTTCACAAATCAATTCAAATCAATTTTAGTTCCAAAAATTCAGTTTAAATCAATCTCAGTTCAACAATTTCAATTAAAAAGGTTAAAGGTTAAATTCAAATTCTCATTAAAACCATTTTAATTTACATTGATTTCAAATCCAGGTTTGAACTACAAATTTAAACCACTTCCAATTCAATAGGTTTCAAAGTTAAATATTCAAACATTTATAATAACTCAATTTAATAAATTTCATTTATATTTCAAAATTCAACTTTAATTTTATTTAAATTTGAAACTATTCACTTAATCATTTTTAATAACATTTAAATAAAATTTCAAATTACAAATTTAAATCAATGTTAAATATTCAATTTCAATTATATTTATATTTATAAATATTCATTTAATCACCTTAGTCAAAATCCAGTTATCAAGTTATAAAAATCATACCTTTAAAATCTCAAAATTAACAAGTTTCAAATCAATTTTTATTTAAATATAATTCTTAAACAAATAAAATTTCAAATCAATTTCAGTTTATCTTTCCAACCTTAATTAATTAAAGTTATTACAAAATCTATTTTTAAAATATTAATATAATTTTAAATAAATATTTTAAACATATTATATATATACTAATTAAATTAAATTTTATTAAATTAAATATTATTATTAACTCTATTTTCAATCTTATTTTATATATATTAAAAATAATAAAAATATAAGTAAAATCTTAAAATTTACATTTTCACAACTTAACTTATAATTTTAAAATTTCCAAAACATATAATTTGAAATCTAAATTTTCACGTATTAAAATAAAAATCATTATATTATATTTTAAAAATCAATTTTTATTAAATCCCATATATTTCCCTTTTTCAAAATTTTGAAAATTATTTAAAATAGACCAACGGTGTCCGTATATAATTTTCTATCATATAGTTAAGTGATATGGATATTTATCATTTCAATCCGCAATAATTTAATATTTACAGGTATATATCATTTCAACCCGCAATCCCAAAATTTCAAAATCAATAAAATTGCTTGGGTTTATCATTTTAACCCATAACGATTTTCCCTAATCTATAATATCGTTCGGGTGTATATCATTTCAACCCATAGTGATTTCCTAACTAACAGGGTACTTGTAGTGTGATTGAAAACAGATAATTAATAGCATAACATATAAGGAACTTGCAATTGTGAATCACATATCGTCCATGTCAATATAAGTGTTATACAAAGAAACATATCATCATGTACATCAAAATGAACATTACATCATATCATCATATATATAAAAGTGAGCATAATAACATATAAAATCATATATATATTAACTAACAAAATCCTAGCTATAACAAACATTTCAATGGTCAATTCAAGTGATGTTATTTACTTAAACATAAAATTGTTAATCGTGAGTGATTGCTCACATTTCGAGGTTAGAGAAACAACGAGAATATGAAGCAACAGACACTGACACACGCACATATACAAATACGAACTAGTGGGACAACGACAAGCTAGAAACTGCTGCGACAAATTTCGGACAGTGGCACAAAGCAACTAATAATTTGAAATCAATGAAAACAAATCAACGCTAGTTTGAGATCGAAACAATATATATATATATGCAATCTATATATATACCTCAAATTACAGGAAGGAAAATGAGTGAAACGGCCGGAACACGTTGCTCCATCTTCGGAACTCGATCTAAGCACTTCTTCAATAGTTTTCAAAAATCAAGAGAACACTGTTACACTCAGACATTTGATCGGCAGTGTTAACTCAGATACATATGCAATCATATATATGTAAATTATGTATATACTCTTTTTTTTCAAAGAAGGAGAAGGAAGTTGCCTGGTTGCTCGGCTAGGGGAGGAAGGCTACTCGTAGTGGGCTGACAGGTGGGAAGAACAATGGTCGAGCACGGAGGTGAAGACGGTTGTTGGGTTGCGGATCAGAGAAGTGGTGATGCTGGATTGGGAGAGCTGTGGTCGCATGGCAGCTGGGTTCGAGCTGCGGAGTTTAGACACAGGTTGGAGCAGGGGAAAGGTGGTAGGGGTTCGGTGGTGTGCTTAACGACAGTGGAGGGAGAGGGAAGGGGAGGCAGAGCATTAGCAGTGGCTCAGGCTGCTGCTGTGGCGGAGGAAGAGAAGATGGAATGGTGGTTGGTCTGCTGTGCTTCGAGGGAGGAAACTGCTCGTGAGTTTTAGAGAAGACAGGCAGGAGAGAGGGAGAGAGCAGATTACGGGCGCAGTCGAGTGGGAAAAAAGATAGATCGTGGATGGAAGTCTGGTGCTGGTTGCTTGCGTGAGGGGAATGAGTGGCGGTGAGAAGGTTGGTATGCATGAAGTTTGGGTTGGGAAGAGATGGGAGACCGAGAGGGTGAGATCGGCAACACGTGTGGTGGAGATGAGTGGATCTGCTGTTCTGCGAGTGGGAAGGTGGTGATAGGAGATACGAGTAGGCTCGGAGATAAATGACATGCTGAGCTCTCAATATTATATGCAAACCTTGCATTATATTATTATTATTATTTTGATGAAGCATGAACAGAACCAAAAAAGGAGAGACTTAGAAAAATGAACGAACCAGAAATATATGAACAGATAGGAATAGGGAAAGCCAACAGCTGAATTTCTGGAAACAATAAAGGCAAGTGGCCATTTGTTTTCTCACGGTGGGTAAATGAATGACCATATGGAAAACAAAAGGGCTCAAAACGGGTACCGATACGACTAAACGTTTTGCAGATTTCGCCATGCACCGGACGCCGAAATACACAAATGAGTATACTGTGGAGATCAGCTCGACGAGATGAACATAATGGTACATGGATATTTGAGATACGACTATCCTATCAAACTCGATATTCGCTGCCAAACTGCTGCTAATTCGTCGAAAATAAGATAAACGGGGCTATAGCAGTCCAAATTTGGCGAAACGAAATACGACATCTCACTCAGAAAATGATTTACATTTTTTTTATATAAAATATTCAGATTTCAAAATATTTTATTTTCATCAATTTAACTAATTTTAAATTTAAATTTGAAATTTCACAGCCAAACAAGCTTTCATATTTTCCGATAAAAATTTGCTGTTTGCTATACTTAAATAGACGCATACCAAATATCAAATTTTCATTGTTAAATTTAATTGTTTATTTTCATGAAAAAAATTAGTTAATTTCGTTATTTAAAATCGTTAAAAGTTCTGGGTCGTTACAAAAGGATTTAATAACTTAAAACATCCTTATTACATTGATTAATTAACTTTAAACTTCATCACACAAATTTGATTTTTTCGAACTTCAAATGTCTTTAAATAATAAAATGGTTAAACCACTTTAAACCTTATTAATTCAATTAATTAGTAATAATTAATTAAATTAATTAATAATTAATTATCATTATTTAAAATGAATAACAAAGTCAAAACATCCTTGTTACTTCGATAAGTTCACTTTGAAACTTCATAAATTAAGTTGATTAATTGATCCAATAACCTTTAATTAAAAAGGGTAATCACCTTTAAAACATCATTAATTTAATTAATTAATAATATTTAAATATAATTAATTAAATTAATTAATAATTAAATATCATTATTTTAAAATGATTAATCAATTTAAACCATCATTAAGGAAAGATTAATTAAAGTTAAAACAAGTTGATTTCCTTTTAAAAGTCATTAATTAAAAAGATTAATTAATTTTAAAGCAACATTAATTAATTTATTAATTAGCTTTAATCCATCATTTTCAAAGGATTAATTAACCTTAAAATCATTAAATAAAATGATTAATTAAATTTATAACATAATTAACTAAGTAATTAGTTAAATTTAAAACACATCATTAATAAGTTAATTAGTTAACCTTAATCCTTATTAATTAATTAATTAATTAAATTAAATAATCATTATTAAAATAATTAATTATTTTTGAAAATGTCATTAATCAAAATCTTGCTTAACTTGTAAAGCAATTCCAAGCACGAAGATGAAACCAAATGGTTTGATAAGAAGTGATTTTCCGAAAGTGTTGATATAGCGACTATCGCTATACGGACAGTTCGACAAACAAGTTTATAATATTATCAACACAACCAAACATCACATAACAATGTTTTAGGCAACCAAACAACAAGTATTCATAGGCAATAATTATGAACATGAATATAGTTTTACAGCTTTGGTTTTTTTAGAGTAAAATTTCACTTACTAACTAGTTTGCTAACTAACATTTACTTAACATGTTTGCATCCATCACACATATACATTTCCAAACCAAAAATGGACAAATTCACATCATATTCAAACCAAGCAAGCAATATATATCATAATATAACTAAAGAAAAATATTTCCCAAAAAAAAGTTAAGAGTTTTACTCACCGAAAGCTATCCAAACCTTTGCTAACTTAGGGTATGACCTAGCACTTCCATTCCTAAGTAAAAGATGGAGTCTTGGACCCTCGATACACTAGGTAGGCTCGGCCTTGAAAGAAGACAGAAGTGAAACTTGTTGTGGTAAGGTGGAGTGACTTTGGATAATCTTCGAACTCTCAAAAATAGATCATTTTACAAGTGGTTTTTGGACTGCTTACCTTCGGATTTTGTAAAAGTAGTCAAGAGAAAAGTTTTAGAAAATTGTTTTCTCTAAAATTTCAAAAAATGAATCACTCAATTACAATTAGTTTTGAAGAAGATATGGTCAAAAGAGGAAGGACCATTTTCGGACTTGAAATTCTGGGTCCGAAAATGCTTTGTAAAAAAATGAGCCTCGGACATGGTTAAGATCAAAATTAGAAGAAGTGGTACAAATAAAAATTGTAGCCACTGAAATTTTATATGGTTTGAAAAAAAGAAATGCTCCATTTGATTAAGTTTTAAGAAAGATGTGGCAGAAGTAAAAGAGGTGAAATTGAAGAAGTGAAAGAGGTATTTATAAGCAAGTGAAAGTGTAAATTACCTAAACACCCAATGTCCTTTACCCTCCACTACTCTCTTGCCACCTCACCTAGCCACCTAAAGCTCATGTCCTTCAGCCACCTTCTTGTCCCCCTCCCCTCTTTTCATGATAAAATATGTTTAAACATGTTTTGTACTTAGTTGCCAAAATGTCAAATCATGTCTCTTAAGGCATCTTTTAGTATATACATGTATATACTTAAGTATACATACTATGTATATACCAATATGTCATAACTAATTTACATTCTTAACAAATTAAATGTTGTTTCATATATAAACAAGGCTTACAACATTTCAAACAACTTTTATACGATGAAATGTCGAAAATTCGGAAAACAGTTTCCGGTCACATTTTCTGTTTTTCATCGAACTAAATATTTTTGTAAACTAAATTTGAAAACTATTTTACCTTCAATATTTATTATTTAAATGTGTTATTATTTTAATTATAAAACCTAATATTTGAATATTTAAAATTAATTAAATATTCAGAAATTAATGTGGTTCTGGTCGTTACACATATATATATATATACATACATACATATATATACATACATATACATATATATATACATACAAAACAATAACAATATCCAACCAATAAGCAATGATTTTACCAAAAAAGTAAGCATCATATATAAAGTTAGGAACTTTAGTAAAGGGGTGAGCTTTAACTCTCCAAAAGCTATCAAAAGCTTACTAGCTCGACCTGATCTTCAACTATGATTAGAAACAACTCTAGATCTTTGATTTTCCTTAGCCAAAAATGGATTTTGTAGGCTTTAAAGGCCAAGATGGTTCGGCCTAGGCATAGGGTGGCTCGGCTATGTGAACTTTTGAGGAGGCTTGATTTGATTTTTGGAGAAATGGAGTTGTAGAATGAAGGAGGAGGTTAAAAGTAAAAAGAGAACGAAGCTAAGGTTTTCAAATTTTTAAAATTTTGTGGAAGCCATGGAATTGATTAAGAGCTCAAGGAAGAAGGAACTAGCTATTTGAAATGAGAAATAAAAATGAAAAATGAGAAAGAGAATTTTTAGAATTGGTTTTATATAAATTGAATTTAGCAAATTACTAAATTACCCCCTAAGTACATGCCTTCCATTTATGGCAAGCCACATCACACCCTTGTCTCCCTCCACCTCATTTCTGACGAAATTATTGTCCCCTTTCTTGTTTTTGAGCCAATATGTATTAAATGCCAAATGTACTTAGGTTTAGACATGTTATGACATGTTTCTTAATGTGTCCTCCATTTAAACATTTTTCATTTTATTTTAACTTCATAAAAAGTCATATCAACTTATATACTTAAGTATATATGCATATACACTCATATAAACCTAACTTTATTTATAATTGTATGTGTATATATTTACACTAGAGTTTACAATGTTTTCGATAACTTTTTGCCAAAAAAAGTTGAAAATTCGAAAAATGAATTCCGGTCACATTTTCGATTTTTCTTTGAACCAATTATTTTTAAACTAATGTGGAAAACTATTTCATCATCACTAGTTATTATTAAAAGAGTTTTATCTTGATTATAAAATCTATTATTTGAATTTTTAAAGTTAATTAAATATTCGCAAATTAAGGAGGTGAAATTCCAGGTCGTTACACTCTCCCTCCTTAAAAGATTTCGACCCCAAAATTTTACCACAACCCTAACCGAGAAGACAAACCAAACCAGGAATACTTAACACTATTCATCGGTCCATATGATGTACATAGATTATTTCTATGCAAAATCTGATTTTATCACTCACTCGAATACATAGTTTTATTTCTGAACTAGTATCGCTCACCCGACTCCTTAGTGTGGACTCTGATCAAAAATCTTAGTTAGAAACCTCTATTCTCCTTACATAGTTATATACTATGATAGAAAGCTTTTGGTTCCATATTAAGAACCCTTACTAAGTGTTTGCCGTCAAAAATCAATTGATAATTCTTATTCAGAATGGTGCGAAATACCTTACGTCATGTACTCGAATCTTAGATTTTGAACTATGTGAGAAGGGAAATGATCTACTTACAGCTTACATACTCATCTAAAGGTTCTTACTACCCAACTACTTTTTACCCTTCCCATAAAGATTTATGAAAGCATTTCACAAGATTCCCATTTAGGTTCTAAGATTTTGAATGGTACAACTTATTCATGAAACCTTTCATCAAACTATTTTAATTTATTAACTTGTATAATACTCTCCTACATCCTAAAAACATATATAAAACATTCTATTATAAATCCTATTCACCTCATTCTATTCAAATATAGATCCAAAATAATTTTGGGTCTCAAAACTGAGTCGATCATTTCAACCTCTTTACCCATTTGATCCAATAAGTAGCTAAAAACAGTAGGACACTGGTATTCGGACTCCATCCTATAGCCTACTTTTTTCTTAGACGCCTCTAAGGTAAAAATATTTATTAGCCGACCCAATAATATCAAATAATTTTTAACCTCCTAAGTGTTAAAATCAAAAGACACGGTTTAATAAAACAAAGTTTATTAACCCTTCATATTATATTTAACCCAATCAAAACTTTTATTAATCCATCCTTTAATCAAAATACCTAATTATTTTGAAACCTTAGGAGCCAAATACCCTGGTTTTATAAAGAAAACCTTTTGAAATAATACATTATTTTTAACCCATAGAAAATATACTTATAGTCCGAGTAACTCCAAAATGATATCAAGGAACTAGGTACTACCAAATAGTATCTTATATACCTTTACCAAGAAGGTTAATACTCAGAGAAGTGTTTACCATCCGTACACATCTCCTGCCCATTTTTAGTCACTTTTAAGTCATTCAAACTAGTTAATTATAAAATAGTTCTTCTTTTCGAATTCTTTCTAAAACAATACTATACATTTTTCTAGCTAAATAGTTTTCAACAAAATATTTGTCATCCAATTACTTTGGATTCATTCAGATTCGAACTCGTTTCTATCGTACAATGACAAAGAGAATAATTTACTAAGTGCGCTATCATATTGACCTAAGTACACATTTGATTGTCACTTAGAAGATTATTTTGATCATCACAAAACAGATTGAGACTCATTCTTTGAACCATCCAAAGAAAAATTGTACTCTTAAATTCCTTTTTGTAAATATTTATACCTTAAAGTATAAGTATTACTATTTTTCCCAAACCTTGAAAACCATTTTCCAAAAGCACCAGGATTTAAGTGCTAAAAAATATATATATTTTTTTAGTTACAAAACACATTTTATAAAGCTTTATAAAATAAACTTCTAAATATTTTTTTTAAAATATTTTAATTTTCTTTTAAATAAACAACTTTATTAAATCAAATTTTAACCCAACATTTCATCGAACACCTTATAGTTAAACTGTGAAACTTAATTCACAAGGTGTTCGATTCAATGTTTCCCTAAATTCTATCTACCTAACCTATAATGGAAAAAGAAAAATAAATAAACAATAGTCAACACTCAAAACTAGACGAGCATGACTAGACAAACCCTATATGATAATAATTAAATATTATCAACTCCTAACAAAAATTCATCAAAGTTAACTATACTTAATTTTCGGAAAAACACCCTTATATATATATGAAAATCATATTCCTAGGTAAAATTATTTCATTTACCCTCTTTAAAACAATATTGTGTCGATTAGCCTTGTTCAAGTGTTTAGAGATCCATATCGATAATGTTAGCTACTCGTATTGACCGAAATCCATAAGCCACCCAATAGATAAATCAACACAATATAAAACGTTTTTATAGTCACTAACAACTATGTGCTCATACATATAATACACTCACACCCATTCTAGGGTCTTACTTACCCTATCTCAAATGAGTTTGACCCTACCAAGGCCTAGTGTTCGCTCAATTTAAGCTCTGATACCACGTGTAATGATCTGCCTTTCTTACACCTAAAGACGATACTTAATGCATCCTTGGTATTCGTGTGTAGATCATTTAAGTGTCCGAAAGATAGGTCATTTAGGGTGAAGAAAGAAGAAGACAGAATATAATCTCACATCATGAGGAGCAATATATAATATACACAAAGTCTTTACAAATATCTTTATTTATACATAACCTCAGAGTATGCTAACCTATTATTAGCTTGGAAAGTTATAACAGTCTGTCCTTACAATTGCTGATAAATACAACACTAAATACAGGATAAAACAAAATAGAACAATGGAAGATTTTAAGATACGTGAATACGTCTTGGAGAATCCAGCTCATCTCCTAAAAGCTGCAAAGGGTCCAGCTAAATCTAGAAAATATGCTCGGGATGATCTAAGCATTATAAGAAAATAACACCCGAATCAATCTATTAAAACCTGCATGAGAAACTCAAATCATAAAGAACTTTATTATAACTTATAAAAACCCTTTTAAAATCAAAGGTATCTCACCACATTGCACATAAACATGGATAGGTTTTTACCTTACGATAACCAAAACATTTTTATATGAAAACCTAGTGATATTATCATAATGTCTAGGTGTAAAATAAATATAGAATCATGGCTGAAATTGTAACATTATTAAATTTCAGCATAATAGGTATACAATCAAGTCCGAAGGCACGTATTGAAGAATGCATTCCAATTATGGCAAGGTAAAGGACTACCTTTCATATAGTACATCTCTGGATAAAATATACCAAGGGCTATAGATGCATATGGCCCTCTACCAATATAGGACCGACCTACCCCTTACTCGATAGTACCGAATATGTCATCACCCGGTTGTTCCTAACCTTTATAGAGAGCTTCCATACACAACCAAATCCATAATATGATAATCTAGAAAGGTAATGACACAACCTTATGGGAGCGACCCACATAGCCCTGCTATATCTACCCTGTTTTAGCCACTTCTGGGGTTGTGAGGCTTGAGGCAATGCTTTTACCTTTTCTCTTAGCAGACCATCTTGGAATTCTAACACTGCCCTCCAAGCAGAAATGCAATGCCAACATTCATTTATACAAGCTCGTTCTGGGTCTAAAAGAAACCGAAGGCACTAGCTCTACCTTGTCCATTTTGGAATCACCCTTGGGATTAGTAGCAAGTAGCCCTTGCACTTCAAAGAGCTTCATCTTCAATCATCATCAAGATGTCTTCCATTCGAACATATATGTTGGTTCGAAGTGGTTTTTGTTCCTCCTAAACGGGTGGTGCCTACACGATAGTAACCTCGAATCTAATTTTATAGCCAGCCACTCGATTGTAAGCACGAAACAAACCAACCCATTAATTTCAGGGACGTGTAGGGATAAGAGTCTAAGCTTCGGCACAGTTCACAAAGAGAGAACCCCCTATCAAGTTAAAGCAACTTTGCAAACAGATCTGATCCCAGTCTCTCCATACCAACAACCAATAATTTCCAGTTGACTCATTCCCATTTCTTTCAAAAGTAGGCAACAAGTATTCGAGTCCTCACCAGGGAACTCGAATATACACAACATACTTCCCTAGTAAAAGGTGGCCAAGATTTGATAGTCGGTTATTTAACTATTGTTACCACCAATTCTCACTTCAACTTGTCGAAACCAAGAAGAGTAGAAGAGGAGGATTTATAAAAGATGATAACATCAACAAAGCCTTTCGACGGAGTCGAAGGGATGCTGTAGCAAAAATTAGATGTGATATAAGCTTTCGAAGGGGTCAAAAGGGGACGAAAGCACCCTTTCGCTTCAATTGCTCCCTTTCAAAATTGGCAGTTCCGCATGCATGAAAACGCTTTGAATAAGTTGAGAAACACCTTTCGAAGACAACAAGTTGTAGCCACTTACATGTGCACCAAACCTTTCGAAACTAAAGGTTTCGCCCTTATTTACATTCCACGGAAGGATGTTTTGCTAGGGCAACCCCTTCGAATGCATAAATAAGCCTTTCGAACCGGTCAAGACCATTCACAATTAAGAAAGAACAGCTTGCTAAGGTTAAATATTACGATCTCCTACACTAGAGGATGGGGTTCCGCATCAATCAGCAAGTGTGCCATCGAAAGCTACTTTCCGCTTTAAAACCTTCAACGTCTCAACTCCTTCGAAGCTCCAAAGATCCACCTATCGACAGAGTCGAAAGCTCGTACCTTTTCCTACTTGAAACAAACAAAGTAGAGAAGCGCACCTACCCCTTTAGATGAAGTCAAAAGCGCTCAAATCCATTTAAAAGCAATGCAGAAGGATGCCCAAATGTGAACGGCGACGAAAGGTCTCTAAAGCAGCCTTTCAACCAAGTTGAAAGGACTGATTCGAAAGGTGTCGACCCACACCTATAAATAAGACCCTATGGGTCTGGTTTAGGGGATCCGAATTCATTCACTTCATTCTTGTACTTTCTTAAATTTGTAAACCCTAATTCTAAAATTAGATTGGGGATTTTATTAATTTGTATAACTTAAGCTTAATAAAAGCAAGATTATGGAATTTTTGGATATGAAGCTTGTTTAAAATTACTATTGGATTCAGTTTATGATCTATTTATGTTGACTTAATCGGAAGGTCACCTTTAGAGTGAGTCGAAACCCTTAGATCAACCAATATCCCTAGAGCCTTAGCTCCTAACCTTAAGTTGTTGAAAGGTCAGCTTTCAAAGAGGCCGGAACGTTTCCATTTATTCACATTCTTAGATCATAGGACCAACCTCCGAGTCACCTCAACTGTTTCAAAGGGATGTTTCGAAAGGATACTAAACTCACTTAACTAGTTCGAAAGGCATAATAAAAAGGGAAACAGGTGTTTTGACTGAGTCGGAAGGTCATATAAGAAGGAGTTTTGACTTAGCCAGCTTAAAAGTTATAATAAACAAAATCAAGTGTTTCGACCGTGTCGGAAGGTTGAACAAGGAGCAGTTTTAATTGCAACGACCTATTTAAAAGGTGGTTTTAAAGGAATAATAAGGTTCTAACTATCCCTACCTAATCAAAAAGTGGTTTTTAAGGAGACATTTATACTTTAAACTCTACTTTGGGAAGTTGACAAATTTTCTTGTTAACATTTTTGGCGCTAGAAGGACGGCACGAATCTCCAATCTTGTTGAACTTCCAACTCCAGTTCCTCTAACCCAATTCTATTCCAAGCTTACCTACTTTAGACTACACATTATCATGTTTAGCAAAATCAAAAGGTCCGAACAAGGATCCTCAGAGCCACATCCAATTGGATTCTCCCATAGAACGGTTAATGATTCTAAACTACATGAAGAACAAATGTTGAGATTGGAAGCTTTAAGAATTATAAAGAAAAAGAAAGCAGAATCTTATGGTCTAGATAAATGGAGTTTAAACCCTTTCCATATTGGCCCCACACCTATCTTTGCCTTAGGAGGAACAAAAAATGAAAGCGATAACTTGTTTGACCAAATGAGGAAAACAATTCAACTCCACACCATAGGCACAATCTTTGAAGAAGGAATGATGGCTGATTATAACGCCTTTGCACATAAATGGCATCAAGCAACAAGTGGGACATTGCCTACATATGAATTTCAAAGGGTTTTAAAAAGAAAACTGGTCGTTAAAGGTGAAACTCTAGAACCAAGTAATAAAAAATCTAGAAACCATCCTTAGAAGACAAGCTTCAAGTTAAGACTCCCTAAGGAATGCAATTTGACAACATCAATCGAGAATGTTTATTTGCTAACCAAGAAAAAGCTCAACTATTGGCCATCATAGAAGAATGAAAGGAATCTGGGAGGGTCGTATTGTCACTACCATATGATGAATGGACATGAGACAAATCAATGTAGGGCACTAGAAGGAATGGTGATCAGTTTCTTCAGACAAGGAAAAATCAATGAATTTGTAAAGAAATTGTAACGACCCGGAATTTTCGAACCCGAAAATTCCAGATAGTTAGGGAAAAGAAGAAAGAGATAGAAGAAAGAAACAGAACAAGACACAGATTCTCACATTCGCAGCGGATCAAAATACAATATCAAATAATAATATCAGTTATACAAAGAAAATTGTATTTGTTAATTTCCATCAATACATCAGAGTTTCAACATATACACAAATCACTGGACAGATACAATTAACACGTCCCAAACAACTACAATATACCACAGCGGAATACACTCCATACGTTCCTGCCATCCAGCTCGCCTCCTAAGCTCCAGGACGTCCTTACCTGGAAATATGTAATACTCGGTCTGACCCGAGCATTACCACAAAGTAACACCCGAGTCAGGCTGGAAACCAGCGTGAGTAAACCCATATAACTTGAAAATACTAAGTTATAAACATATTTGAAACCATGGTAACTCGTACCTTTTACGAGTTCATACTTATTATAGCCAATCATTTATCACACACAACAATTCTCAGGATTAAATGTCCAGGTTACTTAACTTATTTCATTCCAGCCTGTTTGCTTTTAAACTCAAATTTATAAAGGATCGAAGTGGTTTCGGGTATTTACTGATACCCGACCCCGGTCTCTTCGAATCCAATGTCATATTCAAACCAAGTTGTTTAGTTTTAAAGCAACACAGGATATCATACCACATTATAATTTAACTCAGATAGGTAATCATACATTATCTTAGTTCAACCTACTCATATCACATCTCATTACATCCTAATTTCCTATTAGAGATATCAACAATCCAAGTCATCAATATCATTCAATCATCCATAACCCAAGATTTATTAGATATAAAATGCTTAATTAATTTAATTAACTTTCAATTAAATAAATCATCAACTTTAATCACTTAAATTACCTTTAAATCCTGTTTACTTAACATTGATCAATTTCAAATAAATTAATTAATCATTCTTTAATTACCTATCTTAATTAATCATCCTTGATTAATTATTCTTTAATCACATTAAGTAATTAGCCTTTAATTTATTACATAAATAAATTAACCTTAATCATTTACAATAATTAACTTTTAATCAACCTCATAAATTAATTAATTAAAAATAAATAAATAAATGATCCTCTAATTTCTTCCATAAATTAATTACTCTTTAATTAATTATGTTTAATAAGTAATTGATTACATTATTAATTAACCTAACCCTTAATCAATTCCTTTAATTAATTATACTAAATGATTAATCCTTAATGGCTTACATAAAGTAATAATCCTTAATTAATTAATCTCTAATTACCAATTAATTAATCTTTTAAATTAATTAATTTATAAACCTTAATTATTAATTACTTAATCCTTAATCATTTATTAACTAATTTCTCTTTAATTACTTCATTAATTTAAATTACTCATTAATTATCCAAGACCTTAATTAACTTTAAGATCAACCATTTATCTTTATTAATTACCTAATTTACACATAAATTTTAAACACTTTACTTTTTTTTTCTATCAATTACTTAATTTGATTTAAAATTTAGTTTAAAAATAATTTAAGAATTTATCTTTGATAAATTTAAGTTAAACAAATCTTAAATTATTTGAATTACCCTTTACTGCATTTTGAACTCATTATACACTTACAACACCGAGACCTAAAGCAAAAACTCCCGAGCACATCCTTGATTCGCTCGCGTACGTCCCTTCCTCGAGATGATCACGAGGAAATTTCGAGAAAACCCGATCCAATCTTCTTCCCCATCCTAACAAAACCCAAACCAGATACAAGTGTACACGCGTGCACGTGTACACCGCGCCCACCCTATTCCGACCATCACTACGATCTCCGGCAAGTCGCCGACATCACCCTTAGTCGACCCAACCACCCAGATCCTCGAACAATCCTTCATAGCGAAATCGAACGAGTGGAGCAACCTCACTAGAACAAAACCCAATCACCCATTCGCCTCGCGCCACCGCCTCCCATCACCAGAGAACTCGCCATCACGTCCAAACCTTCGCCACTCGACCACGCTTCTTTTCCCCCTACTCCGGCCTCTTTCGATGCGACTACGACATCGCATTGGCCTCGACAATCTCGTCGTCTCGAGCAGGGTCTTAAACCCTAAATCGCCAACGTTCAGCCACCACGGTGAATTATAAATTCACCGAGCATTTTTCTCGAGATCCCTGACCTCCAAGCATACTCCAGCTATGATCACGACCTCCAATTTCTCGCCGATCACCAGAAATTGAGGAAACACTCGATTCCGTTCAACCCGATAATTTCACCTCAAATCAAAACTAAAGATCCTGATTTTATTATTAAGATTCATGGTATTTACATATAAATCTGATGATGTATATGAGACCTGAAATCTTAACATTCGAATTTTTGACATGCATTGGGTTTTTACTGTAATTTCTAATTTTCTATAAAATACTCAAACTAATTATACTTACAATAATTTTAAAATCAATATCTTGATAATTTAATCACATTTTATTTGAACAACAAAGCCTGAAATAAATTAGGTGAAGAGAAATTGAAAATTTAACTTGTTTAAAGCCTGTAAAACTTTAAACAGAGGCATGTTTGCTTGTTCACAAACATGCACACAATTTCAACATACATATATACATTCTTTTATCTTTAAACAAACATGCAAACATTTTTCACTTCATAATTTCTAGGATCATTACATGCATCAGATCATCAAATAAGTTTAAGCTTTAGAAATTTTGCTTACTCACTTGCAATTGGAAAACAAAGAACAGAGAAAGCTTTTGATGATGAACTGGAATTTGTCTTGCCACTTGATTTAGATTTGCTTGCTGATCTTGATTTGAAACTAAGTTGAATTCACTTGAATTTTGTCGAGCTTCAGGTTTGAGAACTTGAAAGAATTTGATATTTTTGTTTGATATACTTTTCTCAGATTTTTTTTTCTGTTTTAGTTACAGGCTTTTATTTTTCTTATGTTTTGAATATGAAGAGATAAAAAGGAAAATGAAAGAGAGGGATGGAGAAATATATAGCCTAGCTAATCTTTTATTTATTATTTAAAGAAAATAAAAAGAAAAGAATGACACTTGTTGAAATAACTTACACTTGTAATTACATGAATTCCTAAGCTTACATTTGTAATTATAATGTATTAATATGTTTTAATATATTTTTATTTAATATCTACAATTCATTTTACATTCATTCATGTCTTTATATTTATTTTTATTAATCTATGTTTATATCTTTATATACAAATCATAATTAGTACATGTAAAAGAAAGCATAATAAACTCTTTTTATTGAATCCTATTTAACTATCATACTTTTAATTTATAAATATTTATCTCTAGAGTTTTTTTTTTAATTTAAAATTAAATTTTGAAATAGCTTTTGAAAATTATTATATTAAATTCAAATCATAACTTCCAAATCACAACATATATATATATACACATACTTATATACTTGTATATGAACACACTTAAATTTTCAACATTATAAAGTTTGCACATATCTAATTATATATTTGTTAATTTACTATAAGATTTATCATTTCCAGATATTTATAATTTAGCATTTATTATAGTTCAAATCTATTTATATACATCCAGATATTTTCTAATTATCAAAGTTTTATTTGTTCAACCAAATAAAATTAGTTAATTATCCAATTACCGGATGTTCAAAAATCCGGGTTATCACATTCCTCCCCCCTTTAAAACTTTTCGTCCCCGAAAAGGATCGAAGCCAGAATTTATTTAATACTTATTATCAGATAAATTACTCTTTGAATATTTTTTTTTTTTAAATCTTAACTCCTTTTATAAAATTTTTTTATTAAAAACTTTAAAATCTATATAATATTGCAAAAATAGTTTTATAAAAATATCATTTTATAACTCGATGTTTCAACAAGTCCATCCTCGTTCTCACAGAAATTCGGTCATACGTTGATCAGGCGTAAGACTGAAAATCTATTAGTACTTGGTAAACCCGTTTTCAACACCCAGTAAAAATACTTGGAAAAAATATTTTGGTGAAAATATAGAAAACATTTTGAATTGAGGAAATATCTTTGGTAAGAATGCTCTGGAAATCATCACCCCCATCCATGGTCACAGTTACATCACGGGTTACGTTGCCATCGCAGCAAAAGTCCATGTAACTGATGACAGCATAGAACCCACAACAAATCGCAGTTACATTCCAAGGTTGCGTTGCCATCGCAGCAAAAGTCCATGTAACTGTTGGCTCTCAGCGGCACACACGATTTCGCTGTCAAAATGAAACTTCTCCACTCTACGTAGGTCTCAGTCCACCGATATAAAATCAAACGCAGACTGTTGGCTCTCAGCGGCACACATGACTTTCGCTATGTTACCATAGTGTCGTAGTCTACCGATATAAAATCAAACATAGACTGTTGGCTCTCAGCGGCACACACGACTTTCGCTATGGTCTGCAGTAGATCGCTGTGACATCGAGTTACACTGTCGTCACAGCATAACCCAAATGCCTCTGTGGGCACCAGCCCCTCGCCTTTCGCTACACAAATAATCCTCAGGAACTAGTTTTGTCCGGACTCCTCACAGGATCAACTTTAGAATCCCCCCTTGGGGTTCAAGGCAGTACCACCCAGTGGCACTCCTGAGAAGTTCATTTCAAGGGAGCGCCTTTTTCCCCAAAGCCAATCTCAAAATACTTTATACTATACACTTATAGTATCTTCAAATCATACCCTTTATGATTTATATCAAAATCATCTTTACACAAAATCGATATCCAAAATCGATAGTTCCAAACTTGGCTTTCCAAATTCCAAAATTGATTTTCCCAAAAATCAAAAGCCTTTTCAAAATTACATGGGTTCCCAAAACCTTTTCCAAAATCATTCTCATAAGATCCTTTATATATATAGAAAAATATATATATAACTTTAAAAATCTTTGGATCATTTCAAACTTGTATAAAACCTCTTTTATACTTATAATATTTTCAAAACTCTTTTCTTCTAGCAATAGATTCAACAAGGGAAGATTTATCTTATATAACAAAGATATATAACTTTATTTTATTCCAAATCAAATATTCAAATTTGATAAATCTTTTATAAAGTTAGTAACCATATCACTTTTCTATAAAATGAGTTCTAATCACAGAAATATTCAACTCCCATTTTATTTCATCATTTATTTTTCAAAATATACCCTTCCATATCAAAATCATTTTACAGGTTTTATCCACAAAATTTAATATCAATTTTATTCAAATCCGTACGATGTACACATATCATTCGTATGCAATATTAATCTGATCGCTCACTCGATCACAATTTCTCTTCCGAACTAGTATCGTCCACCCGACTTCCTAGTGCGGACTCAGATCTGGTTTCTTGATCAGAAACCGTCATTCTCCTTGCATAATCGTAGCTATGATAGAGAATATCTAGAACCAATCAAAAATCCATATCCAGGTTCGCCATCGAAAATCGAGTGAAAAATCCCAACTCGGATTGATAATATTATCTCGAAATTTTGTGCTCGAATCTGGATCAAATCACTATGCGAATAGAATAATATACGTACATCCTTCGTATTTATCATTATTGATTATTAGCTAAATCAATTTCTCCTTTCTATCCACATTTCCTTTAATTCCATTCACTTATTCTCAATTGCGTCCATTTCCAATTGAGTTATTACTTCAATTACAAATAGTTTGAACTCTGATCTATTAAATTTAAAAATAGCTTGAAAAAGTTTAAAATAGATAAGTAGTTGAAAAATAGTTATTAGTTTGTAAAATAGCTGTAAAATAGTTAAGTAGGTATAAAATAGTTAGATAATTGCAAAATAGTTTTTTTAAAATAGTGATTAGATATAAGTAACTGAAAAATAGTAATTAGTTTATAAGACAGTTTCAAAATAGTTAAATAGTTCCAAAATAACTGTAAAATAAGTATAAGATAGTTTGGGGTTTAAGAAGAAAGATTGTATAGTAAATAGTTTGGAAAATATATTTGTATTAAAACAATTTATTTTGAAAATAATCCAGAGCCAAACTATTTAATTCCCCAATCTCCATTTCCAATTAATTTCCCATCAATTCAATTTAAATTTCCACCTCCATTTAAATTGACTCAATTCCAATTTAAATAACTTCAATTTCCATTGAAATTGATTTAACTCCAATTGAATTAATCCTCAATTTCTTTCCTAAATTCAAATCAAATTCCATTTGAATTTACTTATCCAATCTTAAATCACAATTTCAATTAATTCAAATAAATTTCAAATTGAACCAATTTCAATTCACATCTCAAATTTAAACCATCCTGAATTATATAATTACGAGTTAAAATTTTAAATGTTGATTTAATCCCTTAAGTCAAATTAACCCATACTTTTAAATCAAATCAACCTTTTTTTTAACAACTTAAATCTTTAAACCATTTAATTCTGAATCCAATTTCCAAAATTCCATTTTAAAATTATCTTTACTTAACTTATTACAAAGTTCAAATAAGAATTCAAAAACAATTTAATCTTCAGATTCTAATTTATTATCCATTTACAATTTCCAGATCTCAAACCCATTTTGAGATCACTCATATCTCCCATTTAAAATCAACCATTTAACTACCCAAGTTAAATTTCAATTTCATCTTAAAATTTCCAATTCAAGTTGTTCATTCTAAGCTTATTTAACTTTCCTTAAGTCAAATTCAATTTAATCCAGTCAACTTGACTCAATTTGAATTCCCATTTCAATTTTAAACTTTATATTAATAATCTTCCCACTTATAAGTTCAAAAACTTATTACTTTGGTTTTTAATTCAAAACAAATTTCTTTAAATTTCAAACAACTCTTGTTTGAAGTAGGACCCTTTTATTCAAATTAAATAATATTATTTATTATTTCTTTATCACTTTGAAACAATTTTCAAATTCTGGGCTCAGATTTAAAACTTCAAAATTTATATCGTCTTCAGTTCCAATTTATAAGTCATACTTGCCTAAAAGTTTACTTCCCTAAAATTTTTCATTATTATCTTATTCTAAAATCACTTTTACTAATTCAAGATTTTATTTTCAGTTTGGATTCATTTCAAACTTATCTTTATTCAATTTCAATTTGGTTGTATTACTATTACCACTTAATTCTCATTATTTTATTTAATAATTCAACAACCAATTTCTTTAATATATTTAATAATTAGAAAATTATTTCTTTATATATCAAAAGATAAACTTATATAAAATTATTTATTTTTAAAACCATTTTAAAACCTTTATATAAGAAAATAACAAGTACGATCTCATATATATATATATACACTCAACTCATCCTAGGGTACCATTGACCCTATCCTTAATGAGTAATCCCACCAGAGCCAAGGTTCTCGCTTAACCTTCGCTCTGATACCAACTGTAACGACTCGGAATTTTCGAACCCGAAAATTCCAGATAGTTAGGGAAAAGAAGAAAGAGATAGAAGAAAGAAACAGAACAAGACACAGATTCTCACATTCGCAGCGGATCAAAATACAATATCAAATAATAATATCAGTTATACAAAGAAAACTGTATTTGTTAATTTCCATCAATACATCAGAGTTTCAACATATACACAAATCACTGGACAGATACAATTAACATGTCCCAAACAACTACAATATACCACAGCGGAATACACTCCATACGTTCCTGCCATCCAGCTCGCCTCCTGAGCTCCAGGACGTCCTTACCTGGAAATATGTAATACTCGGTCTGACCCGAGTATTACCACAAAGTAACACCCGAGTCAGGCTGGAAACCAGCGTGAGTAAACCCATATAACTTGAAAATACTAAGTTATAAACATATTTGAAACCATGGTAACTCGTACCTTTTACGAGTTCATACTTATTATAGCCAATCATTTATCACACACAACAATTCTCAGGATTAAATGTCCAGGTTACTTAACTTATTTCATTCCAGCCTGTTTGCTTTTAAACTCAAATTTATAAAGGATCGAAGTGGTTTCGGGTATTTACTGATACCCGACCCCGGTCTCTTCGAATCCAATGTCATATTCAAACCAAGTTGTTTAGTTTTAAAGCAACACAGGATATCATACCACATTATAATTTAACTCAGATAGGTAATCATACATTATCTCAGTTCAACCTACTCATATCACATCTCATTACATCCTAATTTCCTATTAGAGATATCAACAATCCAAGTCATCAATATCATTCAATCATCCATAACCCAAGATTTATTAGATATAAAATGATTAATTAATTTAATTAACTTTCAATTAAATAAATCATCAACTTTAATCACTTAAATTACCTTTAAATCCTGTTTACTTAACATTGATCAATTTCAAATAAATTAATTAATCATTCTTTAATTACCTATCTTAATTAATCATCCTTGATTAATTATTCTTTAATCACATTAAGTAATTAGCCTTTAATTTATTACATAAATAAATTAACCTTAATCATTTACAATAATTAACTTTTAATCAACCTCATAAATTAATTAATTAAAAATAAATAAATAAATGATCCTCTAATTTCTTCCATAAATTAATTACTCTTTAATTAATTATGTTTAATAAGTAATTGATTACATTATTAATTAACCTAACCCTTAATCAATTCCTTTAATTAATTATACTAAATGATTAATCCTTAATGGCTTACATAAAGTAATAATCCTTAATTAATTAATCTCTAATTACCAATTAATTAATCTTTTAAATTAATTAATTTATAAACCTTAATTATTAATTACTTAATCCTTAATCATTTATTAACTAATTTCTCTTTAATTACTTCATTAATTTAAATTACTCATTAATTATCCAAGACCTTAATTAACTTTAAGATCAACCATTTATCTTTATTAATTACCTAATTTACACATAAATTTTAAACACTTTACTTTTTTTTTCTATCAATTACTTAATTTGATTTAAAATTTAGTTTAAAAATAATTTAAGAATTTATCTTTGATAAATTTAAGTTAAACAAATCTTAAATTATTTGAATTACCCTTTACTGCATTTTGAACTCATTATACACTTACAACACCGGGACCTAAAGCAAAAACTCCCAAGCACATCCTTGATTCGCTCGCGTACGTCCCTTCCTCGAGATGATCACGAGGAAATTTCGAGAAAACCCGATCCAATCTTCTTCCCCATCCTAACAAAACCCAAACCAGATACAAGTGTACACGCGTGCACGTGTACACCGCGCCCACCCTATTCCGACCATCACTACGATCTCCGGCAAGTCGCCGACATCACCCTTAGTCGACCCAACCACCCAGATCCTCGAACAATCCTTCATAGCGAAATCGAACGAGTCGAGCAACCTCACTAGAACGAAACCCAATCACCCATTCGCCTCGCGCCGCCGCCTCCCATCACCAGAGAACTCGCCATCACGTCCAAACCTTCGCCACTCGACCACGCTTCTTTTCCCCCTACTTCGGCCTCTTTCGATGCGACTACGACATCGCATTGGCCTCGACAATCTCGTCGTCTCGAGCAGGGTCTTAAACCCTAGATCGCCAACGTTCAGCCACCACGGTGAATTATAAATTCACCGAGCATTTTTCTCGAGATCCCTGACCTCCAAGCATACTCCAGCTACGATCACGACCTCCCATTTCTCGCCGATCACCAGAAATTGAGGAAACACTCGATTCCGTTCAACCCGATAATTTCACCTCAAATCAAAACTAAAGATCCTGATTTTATTATTAAAATTCATGGTATTTACATACAAATCTGATGATGTATATGAGACCCGAAATCTTAACATTCGAATTTTTGACATGCATTGGGTTTTTACTGTAATTTCTAATTTTCTATAAAATACTCAAACTAATTATACTTACAATAATTTTAAAATCAATATCTTGATAATTTAATCACATTTTATTTGAACAACAAAGCCTGAAATAAATTAGGTGAAGAGAAATTGAAAATTTAACTTGTTTAAAACCTGTAAACTTTAAACAGAGGCATGTTTGCTTGTTCACAGACATGCACACAATTTCAACATACATATATACATTCTTTTATCTTCAAACAAACATGCAAACATATTTCACTTCATAATTTCTAGGATCATTACATGCATCAGATCATCAAATAAGTTTAAGCTTTAGAAATTTTGCTTACTCGCTTGCAATTGGAAAACAAAGAACAGAGAAAGCTTCTGATGATGAACTGGAATTTGTCTTGCCACTTGATTTAGATTTGCTTGCTGATCTTGATTTGAAACTAAGTTGAATTCACTTTAATTTTGTCGAGCTTCAGGTTTGAGAACTTGAAAGAATTTGATATTTTTGTTTGATTTTACTTTTCTCAGATTTTTTTTCTGTTTTAGTTACAGGCTTTTATTTTTCTTATGTTTTTAATATGAAGAGATAAAAAGGAAAATGAAAGAGAGGGATGGAGAAATATATAGCCTAGCTAATCTTTCATTTATTATTTAAAGAAAATAAAAGGAAAAGAATGACACTTGTTGAAATAACTTACACTTGTAATTACATGAATTCCTAAGCTTACATTTGTAATTATAATGTATTAATATGTTTTAATATATTTTTATTTAATATCTATAATTCATTTTACATTCATTCATGTCTTTATATTTATTTTTATTAATCTATGTTTATATCTTTATATACAAATCATAATTAGTACATGTAAAAGAAAGCATAATAAACTCTTTTTATTGAATCCTATTTAACTATCATACTTTTAATTTATAAATATTTATCTCTAGAGTTTTTTTTTTAATTTAAAATTAAATTTTGAAATAGCTTTTGAAAATTATTATATTAAATTCAAATCATAACTTCCAAATCACAACATATATATATATACATACTTATATACTTGTATATGAACACACTTAAATTTTCAACATTATAAAGTTTGCACATATCTAATTATATATTTGTTAATTTACTATAAGATTTATCATTTCCAGATATTTATAATTTAGCATTTATTATAGTTCAAATCTATTTATATACATCCAGATATTTTCTAATTATCAAAGTTTTATTTCTTCAACCAAATAAAATTAGTTAATTATCCAATTACCAGATGTTCAAAAATCCGGGTTATCACAGAGATCCTAGTTGAGTTAAATAAAGAACCACTTTACTAAGAAAATCTACATGGTCGGGAGTAGAATTCTCCTTGTGATTAGAAATTACCTTAAACGGTTAAAGCCTTTGTCCGCGTCCAGTTGGCCAGGTCAAATCGCCTCCTGGAGGGAGGTTAGAGTAAGCCTTTATCTGCGCCACGCTGTGTCTAGGTTAAAGCATCGACAAGCCTTTGACTGCGACATGCTATGGCTAAGTTAAGGCGCCTCCTAGAGGAAGGACGGAGTTAGCCCTTGGTCCCGCCACGCTATGGCCTGGCCAAGGCACCGAACAAGCCCTTGATCGTGCCACATTATGGCTAGGTCAAGGCACCTCCTGGAGGGAGGACGAAGTAAGCCCTTGGTCCCGCCATGCTATGGCCTGGCCAAGGTACCGAACAAGCCTTCAGTCCCACCTATAAGGCCTTGCTGGAGCGCCTCCTGAAGGAAGGTTGGGTAAGTCCTTGGATCTTGCTTATGGATAGGCTGTGACGACCGCCCATGACCCCTGCATCGAACCTAGAGATAGTGCGATGTAAAGTTTGCCAGGCGACCATGGACGATTGCCAGGGTAAATTTAAACAACAGAATCTATCGTATTACTCACAGCGCATGGACAAAATACAATAGAATATATATATAGTGAAGCTTCACAGAATAGAATCTCATCAATAAAACTTCATAATAGTTGAATACAAACATCTGAACAGTCAATACATCAAGCCTCACTACATAACACTCAGAGAATATACAAACAGCGGAACACCCAGTACATAGAGTAAGAAGATAATATGCAAGCTTCCAGCTCGTCTTCGACATCAGCACCGTGGAAAGCAAGAACAACACCTGTCACCTGCTACCTAGTCTGCCCATCCCAAAATGGACGAACAGCCCAAGGCAATAAGAGTTAAAACATAAAGCCTTGAGTCAGACAACAGTCTTAGTGAGTGGTAAATTAACTAACAACATACCAAAAGAGCATAAAGGAAAAGGAATAGGAATACAACCCTCCCACTCCACCTCTTTCTATAGTGATAGCCCCCAGACACACACTAAGTAGAAGCAAACATAGCAGAGCATACAATTTAAAGTAAAGCAATTATCACTCGAGTCAAGGGCGATGCTTTCCAAGTACAAACCCCCAAGGCCTAAACCAAGATCAGATAAGCACCCAGAAAATACCGCTCTTGAGACCGAGTGATGATACAACCAAACATCCATGACTCTGGCTATCACTGTTATCATTGCTTCGATACCACCATTAATTGAATGACCGGCACATTCTTTCAGCCGTCCGTCAAGGGCTAATGGAAACCCCGGTTCTAGACATAACTCCGCACGTCATCGTGACCCGTGCCTAGGACTATCGAATCTGCCCAGAGTACTCGACTACCAATCAGTAGCCTTCAGGGACTATCGAATCTGCCCAACATACTCTTGCTTTGAGCATGCTAGAACCTTCAACAACAATGAAACCTCAGCCTTCTAGTCATCCTCCTCGACGACTATTTCCATACTAGCTCAAGCGCCTCTCGAGCCAACCATTATCCTCAACTCGAACCATATCACCGAGTTATCAACATGCTTGGAATGATCCCGTCTGGATTAGACCAAGACTATCTCATACTATGCTTCGCCTCATCATCATCATAGCAAAGCCTCATCTCAACATCATCATCAAATCTATCCATATGAGCTTCATCATCCGCTACATATGCCACAAGCAGCTTTTCCAATTCAAGAGCTTTTCCCTTAGCTTTGAATCATCTTCGACCATCTTATCTAAATCAAATCATCAATCATCTAATTCATAGCAATCAATCAAATCAAACATTAATCCAAGTAAACAAGCATTCAAATATGATCTAAATAGACAATTATAACAATAATGGCAATTTCGTAATTAAAGAGTCAAAAGTCTAACAAGCATGAAAATATGAGCAATATCTCTATAATCTTGATGAATGAACTTGCATAGGTTAACATGTAGTAAAATGGATGTCAAATCACCATGAACAATGGATCTATATGGATCTATACTTAGGTTTACAAAAATGCATGGAAATCACTACTTTAACACAAAATCAAGCCAACGATCCGATATACTCCTTTGGATCCGTGTGAGAGATAATCACCACTCACCAAATCACCTAATCAACTCAAAAGCAACACACTTCAGATCTGGACAGCGAAGGATGTAACTCGATCTATCACAAATCCGCTTCAAACGATGAAATCTCTCTTCGAAGGATGAAGATCTTCAATCTAAGCTCTTCGATCTTCGATTTGATCTTCAATATGGATGGAAGGAATCACTAGATTAGATTGGAGAAAAGAAGTGAAGAAGTGTAGAAGTCGAGCTCTCAAAATGGCAGCACTTCGTCGCTTCGAAATCCGGATCCCAAAAATGAAGAAAAACCCTCCTATTTATAGGCTGAAATTCACCTTAGGTCGTTCGCTCGGAGTTAGGTCGTCCACGACCTAAGAACCCTTACGACCTAAAACCCCACGACCTAAAATCTCTGACCTAACAGCCCCAAGCCTCTACGACCTAACCAGATGCGCTTCCTCGCGACCTACGACCTAACCAGATGCGCTTCCTCGCGACCTAACGACTTAGCGCATGCGCGCTTCTATGACCTAACACATGCGCATCCGCGACCTAACTGCTAAGCCCCTACGCGACCTAACACACACACAAGCTCACGACCTAACTAACTTAGGTCGCCTACGACCTAACTCAACACACAAGCTTACGACCTAACTGACTTAGGTCGCCCACGACCTAACTACGCTAACCTGCTAACTCCTATACCGTTAACTCTTAGGTCGCTAACAAATAGGTCGCTAACCACTAGGTCGCTAACTCGCTAACTCTTAGGTCGCTAAACCCCTTAAGCCGCTTCATTCCTTAGGTCGCTAACTCCTATAGGTCGCTAACCCTCTTAGGTCGGCAACTTCTATAGGTCGCTCAAATTTCCTAGGTCGCTTACTCGACCTAACCTATCCCACGACCTAAGCCACCACACGACCTAACTACTATACGACCTAACTATCACACGACCTAACTCCTTAGGTCGTTCTAATCCTTAGGTCGCTCCACTCCACTAGGTCGTCTACTCCTTAACTCGCCATCTTCCTTAGGTCGCTCCAAACCCTCATACGATCTAAGACTTAGACTCTGGACGACTAATCAACAATGCGACCAAATGTCAACTGTTTTACGATGTTTCGATCCGTAAAAATACGGGTCGTTACATAGGCTAACCATGAGCACCAGACAACAACAGACTAAGACGTACGAGCCCGAGAAGTGGCATATCAAACAATGGACTAAGACGTCCGAGCCCGAGAAGCGACAAATCATACAGCGACAACATACAAGGCTTAAAGGGTAACACATGTCAAAAGAGTCAAAATCCAAGGAGCGGTACAGAACATAAGGCTTAAATAAGAATCTACAGCCTCCGACTAATTATTAAAGAAGAATTTTTGAACTTCACTTATTAATACTCAAATCTAGGTTTCAGGTCTTTACTAATAATCTATGGTCTTCATCATACCCGAATCTGGGTTTCGGGGCTATTAATTACTGGACATCACTCATTAACGCCCGAATCTAGGCTCTAGATTTCTATTGTGGAGATTATTATTATGGATTTCTGGTTATCATCCACTAATACCCGAATCTGGGTTTCAGATATTTTAACTTTTAAATTTCATTTGTTAATGCCCGAATCTGGGCTCAACAGCAAGTGATATTTAGATTTCTATGAATTCCTAATCTTCAATTAAGCTCGAGATCTATTTTACTAATACCCAAATTAGGGCCACTAGACTTCTACTACAAACTTTCAGACAATGATTTCTGGACTTCTATTACACGATTATTATTGACTTTCTATTAGCTATCTCTAGAAGATGAATTTCTAAACATCTATAATTGAATTCAAAATTGAACTTCTGGTTCTCTAACATTAGATTTTTGGTATTCTATCAATATTGTGACGACCGCCCATGACCCCTGCATCGAAACTAGAGGAAGTGCGCTGTAAAGTGTGCCAGGCGACCATGGACGATTGTCAAGGTAGATAAAAACAACAGAATCTATCGTATTACTCACAGCGCATGGACAAAATACAATAGAACATATGTATAGTGAAGCTTTACAGAATAAAATGCCATCATATAAAACTCTATAATAGTTGAATACAAGCATCCAAATAGTCAATACATCAAGCCTCACTACATAACACTCAGAGATTATACAAACAGCGGAACATCCAGTACATATAATATGAAGATAATATGCAACCCTCCAGCTCGTCTTCGATATCAGCATCGTGAGAAGAGAACAGCACCTGTCACCTGCTACCTAGTCTGCCCGTCCCAAAATGGACGAACAGCCCAAGGCAATAAGAATTAAAACATAAAGCCTTGAGTCAGACAACAGTCTTAGTGAGCGGTAAATTAACTAACAACATACCAAAAGAGCATAAAGGAAAAGGAATAGGAATACAACCCTCCCACTCCAACCTCTTTCTACAGTGATATCCCCCAGACACACACTAAGTAGAAGCAAACATAGCAGAGCATACAATGTAAAGTAAAGCAATTATCACTCGAGTCAAGGGCGATGTTTTCCAAGTACAAACCCCCAAGGCCTAAACCAAGATCAGATAAGCATCCAGAAAATACCGCTCTTGAGACCGAATGACGATACAACCAAACATCCATGACTCTGGCTATCACTGTTATCATTGCTTCGATATCACCGTTAATTGAATGACCGACACATTCTTTCAGCCGTCCGTCAAGGGCTAATGGAAACCCCGGTTCTAGACATAACTCCTGCACGTCATCGTGACTCGTGCCTAGGACTATCGAATCTGCCCAGAGTACTTGACTACCCAATCAGTAGCCTTTAGGGACTATCGAATCTGCCCAACGTACTCTTGCTTTGAGCATGCTAGAACCTTCAACAACGATGAGATCTCAGCCTTCTAGTCGTCCTCCTCGACAACTATTTCCATACTAGCTCAAGCGCCTCTCGAGCATCCATTATCCTCAACCTGCTTGGAATGATCCCGTCTGGATTAGACCAAGACTATCTCATATCATACTTCGCTTCATCACATCCTCGCAAAGTCTCATCTCAACATCATCATCAAATCTATGCATAAGAGCTTCATCATCCGCTACATATGCCACAAGCAGCTTTCCCAATTCAAGAGCCTTTCTCTTAGCTTTTGAATCCTCTTCGGTCTAAATCAAATCATCAATCATCTAATTCATAGCAATCAATCAAGTCAAAAATTAATCCAAGCATTCAAATATGATCTAAGTAGACAATTATAACAATAATGGCAATTTCGTAATTAAAGAGTTGAAAGTCTAATAAGCATGAAAACATGAACAATATCTCTATAATCTTGATGAATGAACTTGCATAGGTTAACATGTAGTAAAATGGATGTAACATCATCATGAACAATGGATCTATATGGATCTACACTTAGGATGAAGAAAATGTATGGAAATCGCTATTTTAACACCAAATCGAGCCAACAATCTGATACACTCCTTTGGATCCGTGTGAGAGATAATCACCACTCACCAAATCACCTAAACAACCCCAAATCAAAACGCTTCAGATCTGGACAGCGAAGGATCTAGCTTGATCTATTGCGAATCCGCTTCAAACGAAGAAATCTCACTTCAAAGGATGAAGATCTTCAATCTAAGCTCTTGAATCTTCAATTTGATCTTCAACTTGGATGGATGGAATCACTAGATTAGAGTGGAGAAAAGAAGTGAAGAAGTGTAGAAGTCGAGCTCTCAAAATGGCAGCACTTCGTCGCTTCAAAATCCGGATCCCAAAAATGAAGAAATGGACGAGTATTTATAGGCTGATTTCTCCTTAACTCGGCCATCTCCATAAGTCGTCTCCGACTTATAACCTTCCGACCTAATCCCCTCCGACCTAGTCTCTTCCGACCTAGAAACCTCCGACTCAACACACGCGCCTATACGACTTACCGGACCCCCTATCTACGACTTAATGCGCACGCGCCTTAACTGGTTAGACGACTTAGCGAGATAACCCATCCTGCGACTTAACACCTCAACCGAGTTACGACCTAACCTTAAGTCAACACGCGACCTAAGACTTAGCCAACAATTTCGACTTAACAGACCACGACTTAGAGATCCTGCGACTTATGACTTAGCAGCTAACCCCTAAGTCGGTTACGACCTAACTGAGTATACAACTTACGACCTAACTACAAGGCCACAACCCAACTAGGCTACGACCTAACTTCGCTACCACTAGGTCGCTAACCTGCTATCAACTATAAGTCGTCAACCCTTAGGTCACTTGACCGACCTATCTCACCATTCGACCTAAAATCCTTAAGTCGCTAACTCATCCAACCGACCTAATCCCTAACTCGGTCAGTTTTCTTAAGTTGTCTAACCGACCTAACTTCTCCATGATCTAACTCCTAAGGTCGTCTACAACCATAAGTCAGTCAGACCCTATAGGTCGTTCCAAACTGTCATACGACCTAAACCACAACCCTTAACTTGCCATAACCCTGGGTCGCTCCTATTCCCTAAGTCGTATACGACTTATCTCTCACACGACCTAACTACTTAGGACGTTCTAACACTCCCAGCTTCCTTAAGTCACTGCCGACCTACCCCTTAGGTCGCCAATCCTATAAGTCGGTCACGACTTAAGACTTAACCAAATTCTACCCAAAATCTGAAATGACTTAACAACGCTAAAAATTCCAGATTTGAACGAACTTTTCGATCCGTAAAAATACGGGTCGTTACATTCTCTCCCCCTTAGGAATTTCGCCCCCGAAATTCCAAACAAACAAAGCAATCAAAAACTATTCTGCACGCCTATCATCCATAGCAATCATCAAACCATGCATCCAATTCTAGCTTAGCGTACAGAATTCTAACATTAGAACAAGTTACAATTTCGTTAGATGACACGACACCCTAGGGCCATACCTTGAAGAGTTCAGGATGAGCTGCCTTCATCCTCTCTTCCACCTCCCACGTACAGTCGTTATCATCATCACTCCATTGTATCTTGAGCAACTTAACTACCTTCCTCCTAAGCTGTTTCGTGTCGGTTTCAACAACACGAAGTGGCTTACGAGGTCTTCTATCGACTGGATCAACTTCGAAGTCTTCACAGCTATCAGCAGAAACCACCATATTCGAGTCGTGCACATACTTCCGTAGATATGATACATGAAAAACATTGTGCACACTCGACATCTTCTCAGGTAACTCCAATCTATAGGCGAGCTTTCCAATTCGCTCGATGATCGGGAATGGTCCAACAAATCTCGGAGTCAATTTCCCTTTCTTCCCGAATCGAATAACATTCTTCAGTGGAGAAATCTTCACAAAAACCATATCTCCTACGTCGAATTCCAAGTCCTTTCGACGCTTATCGGCATAACTCTTCTGACGGTCTTGGGCTGCCTTCATTCGTTGCCGAATGATCTCTATGCAATCCGAAGTCTGTCGAATCATCTCTGGCCCAAGTATCAACTTTTCTCCAGTTTCTAACCAACAAGTCGGTGAGTTACACGGTCTCCCATACAATGCCTCATACGGTGCCATACCAATGCTTGACTGGTAACTGTTGTTGTATGCAAACTCCACCAAATGAAGGTGATCTTCTCATGATCCTCCGTAATCCAAAACACAAGCTCTAAGAAGATCTTCCAAAACTCAGTTGACTCTCTCGGTCTGACCATCTGTTTGAGGGTGATAAGCTGTACTCAAACACAACTCGGTTCCCAAAACTTCCTGGAAGCTCTTCCAAAATCCACTAGTGAACAATGGGTCTCGATCGCTCACTATACTCTTCGGAATACCATGGAATCGAACTATCCACTTAACATACAACTCAGCCAACTTTGATGCAGTCCTAGTCGATCGAACAGGAATGAATCTTGCACTCTTGGTCAGACGATCTACAATGACCCAAATCCCTTCATTTCCCGTTCTTGTTCTAGGTAGTCCATCAATAAAATCCATCGATACTTGCTCCCACTTCCATGTAGGAACTTCTAATGGCTGAAGCAATCCACTTGGCTTCTTCTATTCGGCTTTTACCAACTGGCAGTTCATACACTTGGAAATAAAATTTCCAACATCCTTCTTCATACCTTCCCAGTAGTAGGTTCTCTTCATATCCCGATACATCTTATTTCCTCCTGGATGAATTGTCAACTTCGAGTGATGACCTTCCTTCAGAACTTCACTCCTCAACTCATCTATGTCGGGAACAACTAGTCGTCCTTGCTTCCGAAGCCAACCCTCTCGATCGACCTCGAATCCTTTATCCTTTTCTGGATCCAATCCAGATTCCAAATCACGGATAATCTTGACAAGCTTATCGTCTCGCTTTTGGCTCTCGCCAATCCTTTCCATAAGGGAAGGTCTTATCGATAAGTTTGCCAACATCTCAGGTTCCAATTCGCATCTAGGCCTGAAGTCAAATCCAGCTAAATACTCGAGATTCTTCCATTCTGAAAACATGGCTCCCAATCCTGCATGTCTTCTACTTAACGCATCTGCCACTGCGTTACCTTTTCCCGGAGTATAAGCTATACCAAAATCATATGATGCCAAAAACTCTAGCCAACGTTGCTGCCGAAGATTCAAATCCTTTTGGGAGAAAAGATACTTCAACGACTTATGATCTGTAAACAACTCAAATCGAACTCCTAGTAGATAATGTCTCCACATCTTCAGAGCAAAAACAATCGCCGCTAACTCCAAATCATGAGTCGGGTAATTCCTTTCATGTGACTTCAGTTGTCGACTAGCATACGCAACAACTTTATCCCTCTGCATCAGCACTGCTCCAAGTCCAGTACCACATGCGTCGGTGTAAACCACCATCTCATCATTCCCACTTGGAATAGTCAAAACAGGAGCACTCGTCAATCTCTCTTTCAGGATTCCGAAAGCTTGCTCACACTTAGCTTCCCATCTGAACACTTGGTTCTTCTTCGTCAATCCTGTTAACGGTGCAGCTATTTTGGAGAAGTCTTTAATAAACCATCGATAATATCCTGCCAATCCAAGAAAACTTCTCACATCAGATGCATTCTTAGGTCTAACCCAATCCTGGATTGCTGCCACCTTCGCGGGATCAACCGCTATTCCATTTCCAGAAATCACATGGCCTAAGAACCTCACTTCACTCTTCCAGAAGTGACACTTCGAAAACTTAGCCTTCAGCTGATGTTTCCGTAAGATTTCCAAAACAATACGCAAGTGCTTCTTGTGCCCTTCTTCCGTTCTGGAATAAATCAGAATATCATCCACGAACACAAGTACGAACTTGTTCAACTGATCTCTGAACACTCTATTCATAAGATCCACAAAATAAGCTGGTGCGTTAGTCAATCCAAACGGCATTACCAGCCACTCAAAGAAACCGGATGGTGTTCGAAAAGCAGTCTTCGGCACACTATCCTTAGCCACTCTCAACTGGTGAAATCCCATTGCCAAACCCATCTGAGAAAACACCTTAGCTTCGTGAAGCTGATCAAACAAGTCATTTATTCTCGGCAATGGATACTTGTTCTTCTTAGTCACCTTATTCAGCTCACGATAATCGACGCACAATCTCAACGACCCATCTGCCTTGGTTGCAAACACAACTGGTGCACCCCACTCGGACACACTACGCCGAATGAATCCTTTCTGCAAAAGATCATCAACTTGCACCCTCAACTCTTGTTGTTCCCTAGGCGCCATCCGCCTAAGAGGCATCACAACAGGTCTGGCTCCTTCAACTAGATCTATACGAAACTCGATCTCTCTATGCGGCGGCAACCCTTTGACTTCGTCAAAGACATCCTCGAATCCATTAGCGATTGGTACCGATGACAGTATATCCCGTGGAACAACCAGCGAATACATGAAGCTCATGAAGACGCCTTCTTCATGCTTACATCGTATCACAATCTTTCGCCCTTCCACATTCTCGACTGTCACTTCCAGCCTCTCACAATCAACCTTTGCCGCATACCTCCTAAGCCAGTCCATACCCAAAATAATTTCGAACCCCGCAAAGTTCAGAACAAAACAATCACAAACAAAAGAGCAACCATGACTCGACACAATCAGACCACAGCATAACATACACAAACAAGACGAACCCCCAACTGGATTAGTCACAACCAATGGCCTATCAACAATATCCGGTTCCAAATCTAACCGGCCTACGAGTTCATTACAAACAAACGAATGCGATGCCCCAGTATCAAACAACACTCTAACTGGAACACCACGTAGGAAAAGAGTACCTTGAACCACCACACTCTTTCCTTTCTCTTCAGCGGTAGGAGCTTTTGAAGACGACGGAACAGCTCCCAAAGCATAAGCTTGCACAATCTGCTTGTCCCTCCTCGGTTCTGGACAATTCTTCCTGAAATGCCCTGGCTTGTCACAGTTGTGACACTTCATTGGCACCTTCGGATTCTTACAATCCTTAGAGAAATGGCCCTTCTGCTGACAATTGTAGCAAGTCACATCGCCTTTCGGCTTCTTCTGGCCATCCTTACCCTTCTGCTGTTGCTGCTTCCTCTTCTTGTTTCCATCTTGCTGAGGTTTGGACTCTTCCCTGGTCACAGCAACAACAGATCCTTCCTTAGGAAACAGACTCTCATGCCTGAGAGCTTTCTCCACAAGCTTTTCAAATGAATCGTCCAAATGATCCACCAACTGCCTCCCAAGATAACTGTCCAAGCCTGTCACAAACTTCTCATTCTTCTGATATGCAGATTCGATATACGACCGGGCATACTTGAACAAAGCTTTGAACTCAGAAACATACTCAAGAACTGGTCTTCCACATTGCTTGAGCTCCACAAACATCTTGAACAGAACAGACTTCTGAGCTGTAGAAATGAACTTAGCCTCAAATCTGACTTGGAATTGCTCCCAAGTAATATCTTCTTCCGGGGTATTGATGGTAATAGAGTTCCACTAATCAGAGGCTCTCCCTTGAAGCTGTCTCGATGCCAACTTCCTCTTAGTCGCATCCTCAATTCCCAAATCACCAAAGATCATTCTACAAGCATCTATCCATCTTTGGACCTCAATAGTTGATTATGTTCCCAAGAAAACCTTTCCTCCAAGAGCAGTATAGTCCTTACACAGCTTAGCAAAATCCACCGGCTTTGGAGTTTGGACTTGAACTCCAACATCAACTGCTATCCCCGAAACAGGTATCCTTCTCATGATCGAAGTCATCATAGCTTTGAACGTAGCTGCATAATCAGCAGTTCCTTCAGTAGCACGGCCTTCCCTAGCTGCTGGTCTCCCTCTTCGACTCATTCTCAATATCTATAAAAAGGAATGATCAGAACATCTAGAGAAACAACTGCATAAAGGACTCAAACTCTACTAAGCTACTATATTATATATAGTATTCATCCATCAAAATACAATTACGTCTCTCATACGTAGTTACGTCAGCGAGCGTTGGGTAAAATCGATTAACCAAGGCTCTGATACCAAATGTGACGACCGCCCATGACCCCTGCATCGAAACTAGAGGAAGTGCGCTGTAAAGTGTGCCAGGCGACCATGGACGATTGTCAAGGTAGATAAAAATAACAGAATCTATCGTATTACTCACAGCGCATGGACAAAATACAATAGAACATATGTACAGTGAAGCTTTACAGAATAAAATGCCATCATATAAAACTCCATAATAGTTGAATACAAGCATCCAAATAGTCAATACATCAAGCCTCACTACATAACACTCAGAGATTATACAAACAGCGGAACATCCAGTACATATAATATGAAGATAATATGCAACCCTCCAGCTCGTCTTCGATATCAGCATCGTGAGAAGAGAACAGCAACTGTCACCTGCTACCTAGTCTGCCCGTCCCAAAATGGACGAACAGCCCAAGGCAATAAGAATTAAAACATAAAGCCTTGAGTCAGACAATAGTCTTGGTGAGCGGTAAATTAACTAACAACATACCAAAAGAGCATAAAGGAAAAGGAATAGGAATACAACCCTCCCACTCCAACCTCTTTCTACAGTGATAGCCCCCAGACACACACTAAGTAGAAGCAAACATAGCAGAGCATACAATGTAAAGTAAAGCAATTATCACTCGAGTCAAGGGCGATGTTTTCCAAGTACAAACCCCCAAGGCCTAAACCAAGATCAGATAATCACCCAGAAAATACCGCTCTTGAGACCGAATGACGATACAACCAAACATCCATGACTCTGGCTATCACTGTTATCGTTGCTTCGATATCACCGTTAATTGAATGACCGGCACATTCTTTCAGCCGTCCGTCAAGGGCTAATGGAAACCCCGGTTCTAGACATAACTCCCGCACGTCATCGTGACCCGTGCCTAGGACTATCGAATCTGCCCAGAGTACTTGACTACCCAATCAGTAGCCTTTAGGGACTATCGAATCTGCCCAACGTACTCTTGCTTTGAGCATGCTAGAACCTTCAACAACGATGAGATCTCAGCCTTCTAGTCGTCCTCCTCGACAACTATTTCCATACTAGCTCAAGCGCCTCTCGAGCATCCATTATCCTCAACCCGCTTGGAATGATCCCGTCTGGATTAGACCAAGACTATCTCATATCATACTTCGCTTCATCACATCCTTGCAAAGTCTCATCTGAACATCATCATCAAATCTATGCATAAGAGCTTCATCATCCGCTACATATGCCACAAGCAGCTTTCCCAATTCAAGAGCCTTTCTCTTAGCTTTTGAATCCTCTTCGGTCTAAATCAAATCATCAATCATCTAATTCATAGCAATCAATCAAGTCAAACATTAATCCAAGCAATCAAGCATTCAAATATGATCTAAGTAGACAATTATAACAATAATGGCAATTTCGTAATTAAAGAGTTGAAAGTCTAATAAGCATGAAAACATGAACAATATCTCTATAATCTTGATGAATGAACTTGCATAGGTTAACATGTAGTAAAATGGATGTAACATCATCATGAACAATGGATCTATATGGATCTACACTTAGGATAAAGAAAATGTATGGAAATCACTATTTTAACACCAAATCGAGCCAACAATCCGATACACTCCTTTGGATCCGTGTGAGAGATAATCACTACTCACCAAATCACCTAAACAACCCCAAATCAAAACGCTTCAGATCTGGACAGCGAAGGATCTAGCTTGATCTATCGCGAATCCGCTTCAAACGAAGAAATCTCACTTCAAAGGATGAAGATCTTCAATCTAAGCTCTTGAATCTTTAATTTGATCTTCAACTTGGATGGATGGAATCACTAGATTAGAGTGGAGAAAAGAAGTGAAGAAGTGTAGAAGTCGAGCTCTCAAAATGGCAGCACTTCGTCGCTTCAAAATCCGGATCCCAAAAATAAAGAAATGGACGAGTATTTATAGGCTGATTTCTCTTTAACTCGGCCATCTCCATAAGTCGTCTCCGACTTATAACCTTCCGACCTAATCCCCTCCGACCTAGCCTCTTCCGACCTAGCAACCTCCGACTCAACACACGCGCCTATACGACTTACTGGACCCCTTGTCTACGACTTAATGCGCACACGCCTTAACTGGTTAGACGACTTAGCGAGATAACCCATCCTGCGACTTAACAGCTCAACCGAGTTACGACCTAACCTTAAGTCAACACACGACCTAAGACTTAGCCAACAATTCCGACTTAACAGACCACGACTTAGAGATCCTACGACTTATGACTTAGCAGCTAACCCCTAAGTCGGTTACGACCTAACTGAGTATACAACTTACGACCTAACTACAAGGCCACAACCCAACTAGGCTACGACCTAACTTCGCTACCACTAGGTCGCTAACCTGCTATCAACTATAAGTCGTCAACCCTTAGGTCACTTGACCGACCTATCTCACCATTCGACCTAAAATCCTTAAGTCGCTAACTCATCCAACCGACCTAATCCCTAACTCGGTCAGTTTTCTTAAGTTGTCTAACCGACCTAACTTCTCCATGATCTAACTCCTAAGGTCGTCTACAACCATAAGTCAGTCAGACCCTATAGGTCGTTCCAAACTGTCATACGACCTAAACCACAACCCTTAACTTGCCATAACCCTGGGTCGCTCCTATTCCCTAAGTCGTATACGACTTATCTCTCACACGACCTAACTACTTAGGACGTTCTAACACTCCCAGCTTCCTTAAGTCACTGCCGACCTACCCCTTAGGTCGCCAATCCTATAAGTCGGTCACGACTTAAGACTTAACCAAATTCTACCCAAAATCTGAAATGACTTAACAACGCTAAAAATTCCAGATTTGAACGAACTTTTCGATCCGTAAAAATACGAGTCGTTACAAATATAGTAGAAGTTTAATTCCTGGCTCTCTCTCTCATCGTTACCAAAGATGGGTTTCAAGACATTCAACCATATTCAGGAAAGGAGATCAGTAAAGAAGATTGAATGGGCCAGCAAGTACAAAAACCATTGTTCAAGTTATCAGAAAGCAGATTCAGAGACAACATTGTACGAAAGGACTAAAGACCAGGTGATATTTACATAATTTACAAAATTATTTAGAAGTATACAACACAAGTGTATGTTTTACAAGTCTTGAATAGTCTTATTTAGATTTTCAGCAATCAATGGATCGACAATATGCTGAATTTCTATACAAATAATCTCTTTAAGCTTCTTTTCCTTTTTCCTTACTTCGTCAGCATCATCGATGGAATCAATGTGAGCCTTTAGAGCACGGTTGAAAGCTTTATTAGCACCTTTAAGGGTTTTGTTCAGCCTTTCTAAATCTGCAATGTGATTTCGAAGAAGATATTTATCATGTTCGAGTTTTTGAATCCTAGCCAGGTACTCGTTTATACGCTTAGAATACCTCACTTTTTGTTGGTCATCAAAATATCTCATCGTTTCGAATTTAACCTTCCTGCACTATTCTTCCACTACTCCCTCGTTTAAGCCAGGCGGAGGGTTAGTTGTAGTTGGAAATTTTTGAATAGATAAAATGAGGACCTTGTCGGCTTTACAACAGACGAAGCGATCGGAGAAGTTGGTAAACTGGTATTTTGAATTTTATTCCTCATGATAAACTCTAGGGATTTGCACTGGGCTTGACTGTCTCTTAATTTTATCTCTAAATCACTTTTCTGTTGAAGGAGCTTAGACATATCTTGATCAAAGTCAATCGAGGGGTTTGATTTAACTTGACGCTTTAATAGAGAAATAGTGTCGTCTTAGTTCTTGATGTCCACTTTGAGACTTGTAATCTGATCGTTAAGGTCTCTAACAATCGTCTTCTGAATCAAAAATTTCCTACATCATTCTAACACTTCGGTGTTTCCTTGAAGAGGAGCAGACAAAGAATCATTAAGGATCCTTTTATTTTCAATATCTGCTACCAACTTATCTCTAATGCTGATCAAATGAGATGTTGAACCTAATGAGAGTGGTGTTGTGGATAACTGTAACTCCGATTTAAATAAACAAAAAGAAAATAAAGTCGACTCAAATAACCAATCTCTTTTATTACAATAATAAAAGATTACAACTTAAGTAGAAATGAAACAAAAAGTAAATTTCATTGGACAATTGTTTTACACTTAAAGTTGAGAAACCGCGTTTTTGACTTTATTCAAGGAATTAGCTAGAAGAGTATGTTGAATCAAAAGGAGCATTAAATCCTTCCAGGGTAATCACTAGAGGATATTTGCTATAATCCCATTTCTCAGTAGGAGGACTATCACGACCACATATTAATCTGGTATGATATGTTCGAATTTCCTTAAGAAGTTTTTCTTTGTCTTCGCCAAGAAAATCGAAACGAAGGCGAGGATATTCCATGTAAAGTCTTTGCAAGTTTCTAAGAAAGCAGTGTCTTGCTAATTTTGAAGATTTCAAAAGTGAAGCCCATTCTAGTTTAACATATTTGCTTAAATAATCTCTAGAAACAAGGTTACCCGGGAGACATTTATTCTGTGATAACGTAATAAAATACAACTAAGTATAAAAGGAAGCTAAAACAAAAAAGTTACAAATCAATATTATTACATAATTATCAATGTTCGTCTCGTTCATACAAAATTGACTTTTTAAATAACTCAGAAACAAATTTGTCCTTATAATATTTAAGTTTTTCAAGAGGCAACTCATGAGGAATTAATTCGATTCGCGGTAAATTACAGCAAGCCCCCGGGTGCGGATCAGATCCAAATTCATCCAAATATCTTTATGTAAACGCCTAAGTATACCCCCACTAAAATCACCTAAGTACGAAAAATCAACAATCGGATGTCTGCAATAGGCTTAGTGTAAGAAATCTACAAGGATGTCCCTCTCTCAACCAACATCCAAAAGAGTGTAATTAATTTCCGATTCTCTACCAAAAGTTTATCATATCGAAGGCATGCCCTTTTCAGTCAGGGGATAGCTTCTTAATCTTTAAAAGACGCTAACACTACCGCACTTTTGTTAAGCCTACAATACTTGTCAAAGAGGATATTGTGTTCTTTTAACTGCTTATCTAACTCTCTATACAAGCTATTTATTTCTACTTGTTTTCTTTCAAGCTTTGTTTTATAAAGTTGGATGGATTTTCTCCTTATCTAAAATAAAAGATGTCGACAATTATTATTTTGGAAGTGAAAGTCATTTAGACAAGGAATCCCATACCTGAGAAACATGGACAGAAGTTTAAGGAGCCTGCTTTTTCTCTCTTTGTTCTTCAACATTGATGTCAGCGGTCCCTTCTTGAAGGTCAAAAGGCTCAGGAAGTTCAGGTGGCTGGCTTCATGGATACTTGGATCGGGGTTGACTTTTTCTTAAGCCCCAGTGATGTCATCAGCATCTTTTTCATGAACGTTGGCATGACCACCTCCATTGCCACTTGAACTCTGGCCTCTATCTTCATCATCATCATCATTATCATTGTCATCATCATCATTGCCACCTTCTTCAGCGGCGACTTCATCTTCATCACCTTCTTCATCAAAATCAGGGTCTACTTTGATAGAAAGGACTTCAAAAGATAAGATTTTGAAAGCGTCAATCTACTCTCTCTCAGGGACTTCAACTCCCTGCTCCATTTCTTTGACCTTGTCCATAAATCTTTTAACTAGAGCAGGGTCGAGTGAAGGGAAGCTCAAGTCTGGGCACTTCTCAATTTGTCGGCATAGACAAGCATAAGGGTGTCCTCATAAGAGTTTACAATGATGTTATCGAGGGAAGTATTCAAGAATTGTGACACCCTTAGCTTGGCTTTAGAAATAGTATTGACAGCCAGCTTTAAGGAACTTTTCTTTTTCTCCAGTTTCTTCTTGAGAGAGGATTGTGTGACTACCATTCGAGCCTTCTCATCTTCAGATTCTTTCAAAGCCATTTTCAAAGTCAAATTTTCATCGGCGAAAAATTGTTTTGTTTTCCTCTCTTCAGAGATAATAGATTCTGCTTGAGCAAGAGAGGCTCCCAATCTTTCCTGTTCTTTCACAGCATTATTTTTGTCAGCAGATAGAGAGATGATCTGGCTGTTCAAGGTTGAGATTTCTTCTTGAAGTCTAGATGTCTCACGGGAAGATTTTGACACGCTTTCTTGAAGGGATAGCCAGCTTTTAGAAATCTATAAGGGAAAGTATGACATAAGTCAACATGCAGAGAGAAATAATAATAAGAAGGTAAAATGATATGAAACGTACAAGAAGTTGTTGCTCTATTAAAGATCGACAGTGACCTATTGGGTCAGGAACAGAAGAAGGTGGGCGAATAGAAGTAAAGGATGTTGAGTTCAAGATAGATTGAACCATTTTCTCAAAATCACTTGAAGGCACTGGTGATGTGGGTCTAGAAGGGTTCAACTCCTGAGAGGAAGTTGAAGTTCCCAAATCTTTTTGCATCTGCTCAATGACATGAGGAGAGCAGGAAACGACGATGCAAGATAGGGGATCGTCCTTTGAGGGAGTTGTTTTAGATCGATCGAGAGGAGTTTCAAGAATAGAACTCTCTAAAAGTTTTGCCCACATCCACAATATCACCCTCTTCTGGTGGCGGAGAAGATGGAACTTCAACAATTTTAGCTTTCTTAAGAGAAGGGCTCACTACAGCCACCTTGCCCAATTTTCTTTTAGCAATCATCTTCGACCTAGCAATGGCCTAAGTCAAGGATGATGCACCAGATGTGGAAGTTGAGAGAACTGGATTGCTTGCAATTAATTCGATCCGAGGAGCAGTTATTGAAAATTCAAAAAAAATCACAAGTCAGTAAAGTAATTTAAGATGTAACACAATAATAAACTACAAGTGCCACATTTAAGCTTACAAGGGTGATCTGAGCAAATTAGAGACATACGAGAGAAGTTCTTAGGATTGCCCAAAGACAAGAAGCATTTGCTCCGAGAAGTATGTTGAACAAGTAGGGGCTGACCAAGGACTCTTTGACCAGCGAGGAGAAGAGAATGTTTTCGAATATTTGATGGAGTCAACAGTGTAAGCCTATTACAGAAGCTAGCTGAAGCATTAATCAACAGCTTGACAGTGCTCTTATCCTCATCATTGAGATCTTTAGCTGTAGGACCTGATAAAGAAGCACAAATTAGCAAAAGAAAGTAGTTGAATAAGGATAAAGACTCTAATCTACTTACAAGTAGAAGAAAAGACTCCACTAATATTTGGAAAGCATTTGACGAAGAAGAATTACGTCCCCCGGTCTCAAAATTTGTTTACCCCCTCTGAGATTAGCTTTCTGGAGGAGGGTTGGCTCTGAAAATATGATTGTTCGGATTGCTGAATTTGACTAGGCGAACTAAGTAGTTGAGAATTTCAGCATTTAACGAAGGAATGCCTGACTCTAGATCCATAAGTTCCAAAGAAAGAAGGTATGTATAAACATTGGGGGATAACCGGATAGGTGCAATTCCCAGATGGGTCAAGAACTTAGACAAGAAATCTGGGAAAGGAAGGAAGCCACCATGCCAAATATGAATGGTAGTATAAGTGAAGTATCCTTCGGGAGGATTTTGAATGGTATCGCTATCGCTTGGGGGAATGGCTTCTACCCCAGTGATGCCAAAGTCGTTTAGAATAGCGTCAACCTTATCCTGGGAAGATATTAGAGAGTGTTTGGAATGGCTTCGACCTTCTTTAGAGAAGATTCAACCACTAGTATTGTATCTTTTTAAGGTTTTTAGGAGACCTTTTTCACACCCATGATCCTTTCGGGTGAAATCATTTCGGTAAAAAGTTATAATTTGTTCTATTATTAACATCTTTCAAGGATGTCGAAAACCTATTGCAATAATTCAAATATCAACAAAAATATTTAAATTCATATCCTTGAAAGAGTGTTAAAGTTAGTTTGGGATGTGAAATTCGTTGAGCTTCCAATAGTGTCGAAAGGGTAAATGGAATGGGAACTCCTACAAATACCCTTCGACGATGTCGAAAGCCCAAGGAAAATTTTATTGTTAAAAGGAAATGGTTAAACCCACACAACTAGTTTGAATATAAGTATATGCTAGCAATATTCTACAAGCAAGACAAATAAACCATTCGACAATGTCGAAACCCATGAATTTTGTTTTACTCAAAAAATATGAATGTTGTCGAAACCCTATATTCCCATTAAATCAAAGGACTTGGGTTCAAGTAATATTAATACAAATGAAAGGGCTTTGGAACATTTCGATAGTGTTTGTATAGAATGATGGTCAAATCCTAGTTGACTACAATGGGTTTCAAGTAAGTCGAAAGGGGTGTAAGGTTTCGAAAGCCTACAGACAACCAAACTTGATTCAATATAGTAAGTTATAATCAAGTCGAAAGGTTTGATTCGGTTTTTCAACTTAAACAAAATATGTTTTCCTCAATTCAATTTATGAAAAGAAGTGTAAATTTTTAACTTTCAACACCTTCTAAAATAAATTAAAGTTGAGCATGAAGCTAATGGCAAGTTACATCCACTTTTGTATACATTAGGTTTCGAATCCTTTAAAGTAAAAGTTGGGGCTTCGAAAGTATGTATTATGTGACACATTAAGGAGACTTCTTAGAAAGGAACCAGAAGAGTGTCGAAACATACTCCTACTTTCTAAGAAGTACATTTCCTATCAACCACATCAAGCCCTTCGAAAGGGTCAATTAAAGGGTAGGTGTTGGGCATCCTTTCGACACCTCAGAAAGAGGTTGAAGAAGTAGAGCAAAGTTGGCCACCTCAACCCCTTTCGAAGGGGTTGAAATGTCAAAATTATATTTACAGTTGTTAATTCATACAACTTAATCTTCTCTGTGAAGCAACTGGAATTCTTTCCCTAATTCAATTTCCAATCTAATACCCTAGGTGGCCAACGATTAAATTGAATCAAGCACGAATTTACGCTTGGCAACAATAAAAACCCCAAATTTAAGCATAAAAAAAGGCTGAATTAAGCATAATCGAGTTTGAGCATGGGTTCATATACAGTAATAAACAAACCCCAAATCTGATAAATTTGAACTCCAATTTAAAATTGGTACCATAAAATCGAATGGAATAAGCATGTAAATGAATTCAAGAATAATTTCATACAAATGAAAACTCAAATCTTCTTATTAAACTTAGAATAGAAAGACAGATTTAAACCTAAAGAATTTGAAATCAAAATCAAGCACATAAAACTAGTTTTAAGGATAAAACAACACGCACGTACCTTGAATTCGAACTTGTAATTGAATGAAAATAATAATTTAAAAAGAAGTTGTAATTTTTGATTTTTGCTATGAGCTTCCAATGGCAGGTAAACGAAAGAGAGAGAAAAAGAGAGCGCAATTTATAAAAGCAACAGATGCTAAGAAAGCCATCTGATCAAATTTAAAGTAACGGTCAATATCTATCTTGGAATATCAAAAGGTTGGAAATTTTGTGGGCTTCGAAATGGTTGACTTGGAAAGTCAAGAGCATCCCTTCGCAAGGGGGTGCAAGTGTTACCACCAATTCTTACTTCAACCTTGTCGAAACCAAGAAGAGTAGAATAGGAGGATTTATAAGAGATGATACCATCAACAAAGCCTTTCGAAGGAGTCAAAGGGATGCTACAACAAAAATTAGATGTAATATAAGCTTTTGAAGGGGTCAAAAGGGGACGAAAGCACCCTTTCGCTTCAATTGCTCCCTTTCGAAACAAACGCTTCTGCATGTATGAAGGCTCTTCGAATAAGTTGAGGAACACCTTTCAAAGACAACAAGTTGCAGCCACTTGCATGCGCCAAACCTTTTGAAACTAAAGGTTTCTCCCCCATTCACATTCCATGGAAGAATGTTTTGCTAGAGCAACCCCTTCGAAAGCATAAATAAGCCTTTCGAACTGGTTAAGACCATTCACAATTAAGAAAGAAGAGCCTGCTTGGATTCAATATTGCAATCTCCTACACTAGAGGATGGGGTTTCGCATCAATCAGTAAGTGTGCCATCAAAACCTACCCTTCCGCTTTAAAACCTTCAACGTCTCAACTCCTTCGAAGCTCCAAAGATCCACCTATCGACAGAGTCGAGAGCTTGTACCATTTCTTACTTGCAACAACACAACAACACAAAGTAAATAAGCGCACCTACCCCTTTCAATGATGCAAAAGCGCTCAAGTCCATTCAAAAGCAATGTAGAAGGATTCCCAAGTGTGAACGGCAATGAAAAGTCTCTAAGGCCGCCTTTCGACCAAGTCAAAAGGACTAATTCGAAAGGTGCCGACCCGTACGTATAAATAAGACCCTAAGGGTCTGGTTTAGGAGATCCGAATTCATTCACTTCATTCTTATATTTTCTTAAATTTGTAAACCCTAATTCTAAAATTAGATTGGGGATTTGATCAATTTGTATCAAGGTTTTAAATATCGGATTTCGGTCACGTTTCGTCTCGAGATTTTTACACAAGTTATCTCGTATCGGGAGAGATCTCGGACGAGATGAGTACGTATCGGATGTACATCTCGGATTGACATCTCGGATCTTATAATGCATCTCGGGAATATCTCGGATGTACTTATGTGTTTAAAATTGATGTGTCAAAAATTTATTTAACGATTATAACTTTCTTATTAAAAATAAAAATGGTAACATACTTGATTTACATGAACAAAGAAATATTTTTAGAAGAGTAGTAGCTTGATTGGCTTAATTGATTTGGTAATGAATCTAATGATTGAATAATATACTTTTATTTGAACGTAATAAAGAAGTGAAACCTTTCGCTATGACTCATTAAGATAAAAAGTAAAGAATATGTTCAAGAAGTTGGTAAATTATAATTGGATTGAGTAGTTTCTTTTGAATCAATATGAAAATAAAAATTATTATGGAAAATAAGAAAAATGTATAACTTCGGGTGAGATCTCGGATTGAGATTTTGATCCATATATCGGGTGAGATTTGAATATCTCGGACGAGATGAGTGTCGAGGGAGATATGGAGGAGATTTGATGTCTCGTCTCGTTTAAGTGTGAAAATGAGATCTCGGGCGAGATCTCGGGCGAGATATAGGAGATTTAAAACCTTGATTTGTATAACTTCATCTTAAAAAAAGCAAGATTATAGAATTTTTGGATATGAAGCTTGTTTAACATTACTATTGGATTCAATTTATGATCTGTTTATGTCGACTTGATCGAAAGGTCACCTTTAGAGTGAGTCGAAACCCTTAGCTTAACCAATATCCTTAGAGCCTTAGGTTCTAACCTCAAGTTGTTGAAAGGCCGGCTTTCGAAGAGGCTGGAACATTTCCATTTAATTCACATCCTTAGATCATAGGACCAACCTCCGGGTCACCTCAAATGTTTTGATGGGATGTTTCAAAAGGATACTAAACTCACTTAACTAGTTTGAAAGGCATAATAAAACGGGAAACATGTGTTTCGACTGAGTCGGAAGGTCATATAAGAAGGAGTTTTGACTTAGCCAACTAAAAAGGTATAATAAACAAAACCAGATGTTTCGACCGTGTCGAAAGGTTAAACAAGGAGAAGTTTTAACTGCAACGACCTATTTGAAAGGTAGTTTTAAGGGAATAATAAGGTTCTAACTATCCCTATCTAATCAAAAGAGGTTTTGAAGGAGACATCTATACTTTAAACTCTACTTTGGGGTGTTGACAAGTTTTCTTATTAACAACTATCAAATAAACAAACAACAGTTCATAGATTTGATTACCCATAGCAACCAAAGCCTTAAAATATATCTTTCATTTATTTAAATCTCTTTCAAAAATATTTATCAAAATATTCATATACTTATCTCCCTGGCATAGGTATATTCACAAAACATGGTGAAAGATTTATTATTTCAAATTTATATTAAAAGGATCAAAACAACTGTTATTTAAATTGGAGATAAAGATAACCTCAAATACTATTCCTTCGGTGTTAAGCGAGGAACAAATGTCCATACCACTAAAATTAAGAAGGTCGGTTAAAGAAAATCTCATCTCAAATTCTTTTATAATTTTATTCTACAAATCCTTTTAATAAATCTCTTTCATTTAAATTCCAAATCAATTTATAAAACACTTCATAAATCTCTGTGTTTATTTAAAGAACTCTTTTATAAATACCCAAAATCATTTATGAAACTCTTTTATAAATATCCAAAATTATTTATAAAACTTCCTTTATAGATATCTAAAATCATTTATAAGACTTCTTCCTAAATTTCAAGATTTCTTTTCAATTTATAAAACTTCTTTTATAAAATTTCGTTATTTGAAACAAACTCCTTTAATAAACTTTATTCAATAAAGTTCCTTTGGTAAACAAATCAATTATTTGAAGGCCTTTCAAATAAACAAGTTATTATTTAAAACATCCTTCGTTTAATTTACCTTTAAACCACATTAACAATATAATGATTTTAAACAATCATTCAAAAAATATTAAATTACTTCAAAACATATTTAAATAAAATAATTGTTAAATCATCCTTTAAATATCTTAAAATGGAATAATCTTTAAACCATTATCAAAAGGACACTATGAAGTATTTGATTCATAAAATCAGAAAGAGGCTTAGTGACCACAACGGTTCTCATTTAATTGAGTTCAACTTTCCAAGTTATGTCATGGTTATTTACATAACAATCAAAAATGTAAAAGGAATCAACCAATAACAACCAATCAACATATAGGTAAATGTCTAAGTTACCACAATAGCAGAATTGAGTTTAATTTCCGCTTAATAGATGTCAACATAATCTACTTGGTGAATTATGGCCGAACTGTGATTTATTCTACCAAATAAATGTCAAATACAATTTAGTTAGCATAACGATTTTTATTTTTTTCCAAACAATGTCATTGGGTTTCATATCATTTGAGGTTACTTAAAGGTAAGCGACAAAGAAATCCCTTGGATTTAAAATATTCTTTAAAAGACAATTGCTTTAAAAACAAAATTGATCTTTAGAAATAAAGTGGTTTAAAACTTTTATTTAAAAATAAATAACATTTAAACTCTTTATTTAATAATGATTAAACCTCTAGTTAATAATTAAAACAAAAATTAACTTTTAAATAAATAATTAAACCCTAATTAATCTTTCTATTAAATAATAATTTAAACTTTTAAATAATTATTAAATGTTAATTAATCTCAATTAATTAACCAAATAATCCTTAATTAAAACTTGAATAATAAATTAAACTTTTACTTAAAATAATTAAATCATAATTAAGTTTTAATTAAATCTTAACTTAAATTTAACTTGATTAGCAATTAATTAATAATTAAACCCTTTTGTAAATAATTAACTAATTAATAATTAATTTTTAATAAATAATTCTAAATAATCATTAATTCTTAAATAATTAATAATTAACCTTTCATTTATTAACTAATTATAATTAACTTATTTAATTAATACTTAAGTACTTATTACCTTTGTTAACTAATGATTAAGTATCAAATACCTTAAATTAATTAATTAATTAATCATTAAATAACTAATAACTAATAAATTAAATAATTACTTTTTATTACTTAATATATTTTTAAAACTCTTTTCAAAAACATACATAAGTGAATTAAATTTAGATTTTAAAAAGAGTCCACTTATAGCGGTTATCGCTTTATGACCTGTAATTTCAAAACTTGATTTATACTCCAAATCAATTTTAAAATTCTTGCTTTATGTTTGACTTACTTTTATAAACTTAAATATAGCTTTTTGAAAACATAAACTAAAGTTTAAAACTTTATAAACTTTTCTCGGAAAATCCATAAGCGAACAAGTTAGAAAGCAAGGGATTTTGATGTCGCAACATTCAACAAGCTAAATTGCTAACCCATCTTTAGCCTACAACATTTCATGCACAGTTACAAACATACGTATAGGTCATAACAGCATTATATAAGCAAAAGTCCACTTGCAACTTTTACTAACTTTAACTTCAAATTACAGGTTATACAACATCACATCCGACACACATATACATACATACAAAACAACAACAATATCCAACCAACAAGCAATGATTTTACCAACAAAGTAAGCATCATATATAAAGTTAGAAAATTTAATAAAGGGGTGAGCTTTAACTCACCAAAAGCTTACTAACTCGACCCGATCTTCCACTATGATTCGAAACAACTCTAGATCTTTGATTTTCCTTAACCAAAAATGGATTTTGTAGGCTTTAAAGGCCAAGATGGTTCGACATAGGCATAGGGTGGCTCAGCCATGAGAACTTTTGAAGAGGCTTGATTTGATTTTTGGAGAAGTGGTGTTGTAGAATGAAGGAGGAGGTTTAAACAAAGTTTTAGAATTAAAAAGAGAACGAAGCTAAGGTTTTCAAACTTTTAAAATTTTGTGGAAGCCATGAAATTGATTAAGATCTCAAGGAAGAAGAAACTAGCTTTTTGAAATGAGAAATAAAGATGAAAAATGAGAAAGAGAATTTTTGGAATTGGTTTTATATAAATTGAATTTAGCAAATTACTAAATTACCCCCTAAGTACATGCCTTCCATCCATGGCTTGCCACATCACACCCTTATCTCCCTCCACCTCATTTCCAACGAAATTCTTGTCCCCCTTCTTATTTTTTAGCCAACATGTATTAACTGCCAAATGTACTTTGGTTTAGACATGTTATGACATGTTTCTTAATGTATCTTCCATTTAAACATTTTTCATTTTATTTTAACTTCATAAAAAGCCATATCAACTTATATACTTAAGTATATATGCATATACACTCATATAAACCTAACTTTATTTATAGTTGTATGTGTATATATTTACACTAGAGTTCACAATGTTTCCGATAATTTTTAGCCGACGAAAAGTTGAAAATTCGGAAAACGAATCCGATCACATTTTCGAATTTTTTTTCGAATTAATCATTTTTGTAAACTAATTTGGAAAATTATTTCACCATCACTAGTTATTATTTAAAAGAGTTTTATTTTGATTACAAAATCTACTATTTGAATATTTAAATTTAATTAAATATTTGCAAATCAAAACGGTGAAATTCCAAGTCGTTACTATATTTCTTGAAGAAAAAGCTAAATTAAAATTAGTTTTACCAGACTCGTGACAAACGATATGTCTTATTACTGATACATGGACTTTAATAGAATGGGTCAATTATATATGTCTAATTGCTCATTAGATTGATGATAATTGGAAATAAAAAAGAGTTTTATATTTTTCCCCGGTATCTAGTCATAGAGCTTAATGCTTGGGTAAAGCCATGGAAAGTTGCTTAATGGACTGGGGTTGTGAAGGCCCGCAAATCCGTACCCCTTTGAGCTGACAATATTCCACATCAATTCAACTCAAAGTGGATGGAAATACGAGCCTTCAGGGTTAAAGAAGAAAGAGGTAGAAGAAGAAGGAGAAAATAACAACATTAGAGTCTCACAATCGCAGCGGAACAAAATATAATATAGAATACAACTTTAAAATACAAAGAAATCTGTACTGTTATATATACATACCATTATCAGAGTACAACAATCATCCATCACTTTAGACAGCTTATTATCTGTCCTTACACAGCAGAACTAATAATTCAAGTACGAAGATACGTCTTTGTCATCTAGCTCGTCTCTTGAGCTCCATAGCACATTATCCTGGATCTGTTCAACTCGGTCTGACCTGAGCATCATAATAAAACAACACCCCGAGTCAGTCTGGAAAACCAGCGTGAGAAATCACACTCAATTGGATTATTACATTTTTGAAAATCCTTTGAAAACAAAGGTATCTCGTAAGACCACGCCACAAATAAATATGTCGGGTTTTTACCTTACAATAACCAAAACGATTTTTATCAATCCTCTGATATTATAATAGTGTCTATAGAATGTAAGTAGAATATAGCTGAAATGCTTGCATCTCACGTTCTAGTATAGTTGGGCACAATCAAAACCGTACGGGCGCTTATTGGAGATTGGATTCCATACAATGGCAAGGCTACTGGGGTACCTCCCGTCACAGTACTTGGCCTAGATCAGCGTACCGAGGACAACTCACGATCCCCTGCAACACAAGACCGGAGCTACCCCTTACTGGATAGTCCAAATAAGATCACCCCGCGGTTGGAGCTAACAACCGCCACACAGCCGAAAATAAAGGGACTCTAGACAGGGATGGCCTTACCCTACTTGGGTGCTACCCACTTAGCCTTGCTGCACCTTCCCTGTTTTAGCCATTCCCGGTTGATGAGGCTTGAGGTTAAGCATTACCTTTTAAAGAGCACATTTACTTAGAATGCTCATCGTCCTCCAATGACGATGGTCTGATAGCATTCGTCCATACAAGTTGCCCTGAGTCTGGACAAACTGAATCACCATCTTCATCAACTTCACGGTATTCATTCGTTACGTTCAAACCGGATCGAAGTAGTTTTTGGATAATTAAATCCTATCCCGGTCTCTTTGAAACGATCAGTGCGTTGGCCAATGTTGATAGTCGGTTATTTAACTATCATATAACATCCACAAGCAACCATTAGGCCTTAAATAATTTCCCAAAATTATTTATTTCAAAATATCTACTCAAGATATTATTTCCATACTTTGAAAATAGTTTTCAAATCTCTTTTATTCCCACGGAACAAATTTCAACCCTTGCTCAATACTTAGAATATTTTTCCCACTTCATTAGTTACTCAACACTTGAAAAATATTCATTTTATTCCCTATTTCTTTTCTTAAAAATCATTTACAACTTTCTTTGTAAATTTTCAAACTCGTTTCACACGAATTCTATAAATTCTAGAACTCCTTAGTTAATTTCCTTTAATATTTCCAAAGCCATTTATGCTTATTTAAAATTCCAGTTTCACTTCTTCTTCTCTTGTGAATTTTATTTCACCTTTCGAAGTTCGCTTATCTTATGCTTTAGAAATTTATTTAAATTCCATAATACCATTATAAGATCTTTTCCATAAAATCTTATTCAATTTTAATTAACTTCACTTCCCATCTCGAGAGGATTCATAATTGAATTTTAAGACATTTAAAATTTTATATATGAAATAAGAATAATGGTTTACTTTTAAAAATATGGTTTTAGGTAAACTAAAATATCAACTTCCTAAAAGCATTAAAAATTCATATTCAGTTACTAATTAATCTACAAAGTTGATTTATAAAATTAGAATTTATTTCAATAAAAATTAAGTATTAAAATAACTAACTTCGAAATATTCTAAATCCAGATAATAGCTTTAAAAGTTATATAGTATGGTAATTTAAAATCCCGTTTAAAACAATTTCAGTTTACTCAACAAAATTCTATTCTTAGAAAATCCAATATTTACCAATTCAATTCATAGATTCCTCTTGATTCGTATCACCCCGACCACATCACCATTTCTCACATTCGAAATATATTTCACTACTTCTTGTTAACAATTTTCATAACTCGATATAAGTTCATGCCATAACTTATATTTTAACATATCCACTGATATCAATTTATCTCATTTATAATCCCGTTTATAAATTTATAAACTCCCCTGAGTTTTCCATCTATTTATAAAAACCAATTCTATTTATAATTCCATTTCAACATTTTACCCTTTAATAAAATTCCATTCTATTTCAAATCTGAATTAATTATCGATTCCAATTCTCTTCAAGCCCTTAGTATATAATTTAATTTCAAATCTCTACCTAAGCCAATTTTCAAATAGTTAAGCATAACTCAAGTTAGTTAATATATTTTTATTCTACTTAATTCTCTTTAGAATAAATCCAATTTACAATATAAATACTTACTATTCAAATTTCCTCTTTAAATTCCTTCAAATTAATTATTTCTGGTATTCGAAATGCCCATTTTAATTTCCATGCTATTTAACCTTTAATAATTCAATTCACACACAAACCATATTAATTTATCCATCATAACATATATATATATATAAACAATAAATATTTTGAGGAATCCTGTTGGATCCCTCCAACCTGTTTTCTCTGCATCCACAGATGTTAGTCAACAAATAAAATATCAATCCCACTTCGAGGGGGATATCGCAGTATATAGGGTCATCCGCTATTATACGGGGCACATAGGGTCTCATCCGCTATATAATGCGGGAATATCAATCACTCCAATACTAATATATATACTATTATATATATATAACATCCAACAGATAAATTATAAATTTATCAATCAAGTCAGGCATCCAATAATTTAGATTTAACATTTAAATTTTAAATAAGGTTATCCAAATGAGTGAGAAAATCTCACCTTTATTTTTGTTTGCAATCCACTTCATTCTCGCTTGATTTCACGATGACTTTAGACCTTGTATAAACATTTATATGGTTTATTAATATTCGAACTAATCGAACAATCAATTGCCATTTAATAATTTAATTAACTAATAATTTAATTTAACTAATAATTTTCCTTTTTAAAATTCTTTTAGTAACTAAAATAAGTAAATAAGTTAATTAATCAGGTTAATTACCCTAATACTTTTAAAATAAACTAGTAAATTTAAAACGTATATATGTATATTTATTTTTCCTTTGAAACAACATATATATATACTTATAAAAATAATCTATATAGGTTTAAAAAATCTAATTTTTATATAAACTTTCGAACATTTTAAAATTCCTATTTTTTTCCAAACTTTATCTATATATAATAATTTTCTATTTTTCCTATATATATTTAAAATATGTGTATGTGTGTGTGTGTATATATATATATATTTATATTATTATTTTTCTTTACTGTATATGTATACATATATATGTATATATAAATCTTTAAAAAAAATTGTTTTATAAACCTTACTGTTATTTTCTCTGTATATATATATTAAATTAAAAACAGAAATGTTTTATACTTCATTGTAATATTCTTTTTTCTTCTGTATACACACACAGATATATATATATATATAGATTTTATATTGAAAAAAACAGCATATACCTCGCCATCGCGGCCTTCACTCGGCTAGAGATCGAAATCGCCATGACCACTCGCGTACCTCCACCAAGTCGCCACTGACATCGCCGCCATCGACCACCCTCGCTAACGACTCCACCTCGCTTCCCATCTGAACTCAAGGACAACCCCGAAACATCAGAGTGCCTCCCACGTATCCCCATCGCCATTCCATATGAAATCGCGATCGTTTTCGATCGCGATATATATATATATATATATATATATATATATATTCTTCCTTCAAAAGCTCTGAGTATTGAAATTCGATTTTCGTTTTTGACTGAAGGGAAACGAAAATTAAAGCACGATCTGAAATCAACAGAGACAGACACGATTTTCTCTTTTGAATTCGATTTGGTTAAGAGGCTGGCTTGATTTTGATTTCGAGTTAAGGCAGTCTTTTTTTTGTTCGTTTGTTTTCTCTGAAGGAAGCCATTTTTTTTTATAACGAACTTGATTTTTTTTCGTTCTTGGCTTTTGAAGTGAAGAAGGAAACAAGGTCGGGATATTTGAATAAACCGTTGAACTGATTGAGTGAAAGAAAGGGAATGTTGTGTGTTGGGTTACACTAGCTACAGTGATAGAAAAGAAGGGGAAAAGTTCTGATGGTGAATATAATTGTCAATCAAAATAATATATATTTTTATGTAAATTTTAAACCATCTCGATATCGCAACTCAAAATCTCGACCACCTATCGAGACGTCCCGCTAGGCATTTATAATGTTATACCCCTATTCCTAACGCAATGGAAATGGTTTCGAGTCCTAACTCGATCGTATGGAGAAGATAGCTTTTTGGGCCTAGTTATTATATTGAATTTTCGATATAGATTTCAGCGCGTTTCTATCCTGTATGACCACACGATAACTCCGACAGTTACGAAATTTGAAATCCGATAATAATACAATATTACGCATCTAATGGAACTGGTTTCGTCGAAATCCGAGACTTTGCTTCGAAAGGCTATTTTTAAATATCAATTTAAACGATTTATTTTTAAAATTGAACATCACTTCCAAATTCAATTTTAAAAGTTGCATTGTCTTCAATATTATTAATATAAATTTTACAAGCCTTTAAATTATTTTAAACAAGCTTAAAACTCAAGATTCAATAATTTACCCAAATTCCAATTATTAAATCCAAAAGTTGAATTGCCCAATAAATCACTATAACCAAATTCTGAATCTATTTTATTAAATAAAACCAACTCTTTCATATCCAGAAATCAATTTATAATTCAAATTAAATATTTAAAACCATTTAAATATTCACGATCAACGATAGAAAAACCCGGATCGTTACATTCCTCCCCCTTAAAAGAATTTCGTCTCCAAAATTATTAAGGCAGAAAGAACGCCCCAAACCCATTAACTTACTAAAACCCATTTGGTCAAGCTCACATTTCACTTTTCAAATCTTTTGTTTCTCCCAAAACAATTAGCTTTCAATTTTAATCCAAAATCCTTTATTTCAATTCCAATTTGAAATCAATTCGTCGTTAATAAAAATCTTCCAAAAATTTTCTAACTCCCAAAATTTTTGGAAAATTTTGGCAGAGTCTCCCTTGTACAGAGCAGCTTTTGCAATTTGACAAGAGAGATAAATATATATACATCGACCCACACGGTCGGAAAACAAAAATAAACAACAATATTTTTATTTTTATTTCTTTTATTGCGTAGGCGTACCTCTATTTAGCATTTTTAAGCAAGTGGCTTATTTATTTAGCAATTAGCATGACCAAAATCCAACCAAACGGCCTCCATGTACCTGTACTTACTCAATTTAAACATGCAAGTACCAAATTATGTAGCTTAATAACATTTTACTTATTTTCAATAGCCAAACACATGGATTTTTATAAGCAATGCAGATTAAATAATATTTATAAGCAACCTATATGACTTCAACACTTATTCTATTGTTTCAATCAACCTATATACTATTTTCACTCAATTTAAATGGTTTACAACTCAATTGTTCACATTCAATTTATTTTTTTAAACCAAACGAACTCATTATCATTTCAATTAATTCCAAAATCAACTTTATTTGCCTCTATCAATTCATATAATTTTATTTACTTTCGTTTACGTCAAACGACAACATTTTCTATGCGAATTCGACGATATTCACTTAATAGAGTATCCATTTTAGTTTATAACTACTTCAAATTAATTCCAACTCATTTTATATTTAATTCCATTCCATTTCACTTTTAACTTATTCGCAACCAATATAATTTCATTCCATTCTAATTTATATTAAATAACCATTCCGCAAATAAATTTAAGCCAAGCTTCCTTCAATATTAACCTAAGTTATTTATTTTCTTTAAATTATTTCACTCCATAACTCAAGTTTATTTTTCTTGTAACCCACTTCCAATTTAAATCCTTGATTTGATTTTTATTTAATCAAATCCCATCTATTTTACTAATTTATTTGATTAGTCTATTCATTTATTCCACTTTACAATTTTAACTTCTAAACTTAATTCATTCTCGAGCTCATTAAATTAATATCAAGGACATTTTCAATTATTTATGCTTGAATTGGATTTGTTTGCAACTCAAACCATTTCTATTTTAATCCAATTCCATTCCACTTGACAACACTTCCACTTATATTTAATTCACTGACAATCCAAGTTGAATTTTATTTATAACTCGAGTTCAGTTCCAAACTCCATTATTAACTCGTAATTCAACTTCTATTTAACTAAATTAGGTTCCATTTCCATATTTCATTAACTAACTAATTACCTAATTAGTTTATTTAAATTTTATAACCCAATATTTGGTTTTTATCTCAAAAATCACTTCATTTAATTTCCTTAAGTTTGATTTTATTTTATAACTCGAGTTTGGATTTTTTTTTTTAAGTCACACAACTTTTTTTTTCTTTTCCATCAATTCTATTCTCGAATATACTCACATTTTATTTTAAATCGAGATTTACACTTATTTATAGCCCAAGCATATTTTTATTTCATGAATTTTCAATTCTTTTATAAGCTATTCTAATTCATTTATTCCAATCCAATTCTTATTCAACTTACTTTTACTTATTTAAGTAAGAATTTAATTTCATTTAATATCATCTATAACTCAACTGAATTTTGTTTCAATATAATTCAATTTCAACTCAACTTCATTTAGTTTAAGTTAATTTCAATTCTTATTTCTCAAATCCAACTTAATTTTTATTTTCCAATTCAATCACATCCAAAATTTTATCCATTTAACTAAAATTTAATCCATTTAACTAATCTACTTTACTAATTTATTTCTTTCAAATCACCATTAATTTAATTTCAAATTTTAATTTTTTCCAACTTAATCCAAGTTAAATTTCATTTTTAATTTTTTTTAATTTATACTTATACAACTTCGCATATTAGTTATATAAACTATTTCAACTTTTATAATCTTGTTTGACTATAACATTATCATCCAAACACTTCAATTTTTATATAATAATTTCAAAAATTATTCCTATTATATCAAAAATACATTTCGGGTAAAATTATTTCGTTTATCCACTTCTAAAAACAATACCGTGTCGGTTTGCCAAGTTTAAGAGTTTAGAAATCCCTATCGATATAGTTGTTCCGACTGTACCGACCAGAATTTATAAACACTCAACCGATAAGTCAACACAATATTAAAACAATTTATATTCACTAACAAATACGCGCTCATATCTATTAATACTCTCAAACTCATTCTAGGGTACTACTAACTCTGTCTCTAATGAGTAATCCCCACCAGAGCCAAGGTTCTCACTTAACCTTCTGCTTTGATACCAAGTGTGAAGGCCCGCAAATATGTACCCCTTTGAGCCAACAATATTCCACATCAATTCAACTCAAAGTGGATGGAAATACGAGTCTTCAGGTTTAAAGAAGAAAGAGGTAGAAGAAGAAGGAGAAAATAACAACATCAGAGTCTCACAATCACAGCGGAACAATATATAATATAGGATAACAACTTTTAAATACAAAGAAATCTGTACTGTTATATATACATACCATTATCAGAGTACAACAATAATCCATCACTTTAGACAGCTTATTATCTGTCCTTGCACAGCGGAATTAATAATTCAAGTACAGAGATACGTCTCTATCATCCAGCTCGTCTCTTGAGTTCCATAGCGCATTATCCTAGATCTATTCAACTCGGTTTGACCCGAGCATCATAATAAAACAATACCCAAGTCAGTCTGGAAAACCAGCATGAGAAATCACACTCAATTGGATTATTAAAATTTTGAAAATCCTTTGAAAATAAAGTTATCTCGTAAGACCACGCCGCAAATAAATATGTCGGGTTTTTACCTTACGATAACCAAAATGATTTTTATCAATCCTTTGATATTATAATAATGTCTATAGAAAGTAAGTAGAATATAGCTGAAATGCTTGCATCTCACGTTCCAGCATAGTTGGGCACAATCAAAACCGTACGGGCACTTATTGGAGATTGGATACCATACAATGGCAGGGCTACTGGGGTACCGCCCGTTATAGTACCTGGCCTAGATCAGCGTACCAAGGACCACTCCCGATCCCCTACAACACAAGACCAGAGCTACCCTTTACTGGATAGTCTGAATAAGATCACCCCGTGGTTGGAGCTAACAACCGCCACACAGCCGAAAATAAAGGGACTCTAGACAGGGATGACCTTACCCTACTTAGGTGCTACCCACTTAGCTTTGCTGCACCCCCCATGTTTTAGATATTCCCGGTTGATGAGGCTTGAGGTTAAGCGTTACCTTTTAAAGAGCACATTTACTTAGAATGCTCATTGTCCTCCAATGACGATGGTCTGATAGCATTCATCCATACAAGTTGCCCTAGGTCTGAACAAACTGAATCATCGTCTTCATCATCTTCACGGTATTCATTCGTTACGTTCAAACCAGATCGAAGTGGTTTTCGGATAATTAAATCTGATCCCGGTCTCTTCGAAACGATCAGCGCATTGGCCAATGTTGATAGTCAGTTATTTAACTATCATATAACATCCACAAGCAACCATCAGGCCTTATAGAATTTCCCAAAATTATTTATTTCAAAATATCTAATCAAGATATTATTTCCATACTTTGAAAATAGTTTTCAAATCCCTTTTATTCCTATGGAACAAATTTCAACCCTTGCCCAATACTTAGAATATTTTTCCCACTTCATTAGTTACTCAACACTGGGAAAATATTCATTTTATTCCCTATTTCTTTTCTCAAAAATCATTTACAACTTTCTTTGTAAATTTTCAAACTCGTTTCACAAGAATTCTATAAATTCCAGAACTCCTTAGTTAATTTCCTTTAATATTTCCAAAGCCATTTATGCTTATTTAAAATTCCAGTTTCACTTCTTCTTCCCTTGTGAATTTTATTTCACCTTTCGAAGTTCGCTTATCTCATGCTTTAGAAATTTATTTAAATTCCATAATACCATTATAAGATCTTTTCCCTAAAATCTTATTCAATTTTAATTAACTTCGCTTCCCATCTCGAGAGGATTCATAATTGAATTTTAAGACATTTAAAATTTTATATATGAAATAAGAATAATGGTTTACTTATAAAAATATGGTTTTAGGTAAACTAAAATATCAACTTCCTAAAAGCATTAAAAATTCATATTCTGTTACTAATTAATCTACAAAGTTTATTTATAAAATTAGAATTTATTTCAATAAAAATTAAGTATTAAAATAACTAACTTCGAAATATTCTAAATCCAGATAATAGCTTTAAAAGTTATATAGTATGGTTATTTAAAATCCCGTTTAAAACAATTTCAGTTTACTTAACAAAAGTCTATTTTTAGAAAATCCAATATTTACCAATTCAATTCATAGATTCCTCTTGATTCGTATCACCCCGACCACATCACCATTTCTCACATTCGAAATATATTTCACTACTTCTTCTTAACAATTTTCATAACTCGATATAAGTTCATGAAATAACTTATATTTTAACATATCCACTGATATCAATTTATCTCTTTTATAACCCCGTTTATAAATTTGTAAACTCCCCTAAGTTTTCCATCTATTTAAAAAAACCAATTCTATTTATAATTCCATTTTAACGTTATACCCTTTAATAAAATTCCATTCTATTTCAAATTTATTTTAATTATCGATTCCAATTCTCTTCAAGCCTTTAGTATATAATTTAATTTCAAATCTCTACTTATGCCAATTTTCAAATAGTTAAGCATAACTCAAGTTAGTTAATATATTTTTATTCTACTTAATTCTCTTTAGAATAAATCCAATTTACAATATAAATACTTACTATTCAAATTTCCTCTTTAAATTCCTTCAAATTTATTATTTCTGGTGTTCGAAATGCCCATTTTAATTTCCATGCTATTTAACCTTTAATAATTCAATTCACACACAAACCATATTAATTTATCCATCATAACATATATCAATATATATATATATATGAACAATAAATATTTTGAGGAATCCTGTTGGATCCCTCCAACCTGTTTTCCCTACATTCATAGATGTTAGTCAACAAATAAAATACCAATCCCACTTCGAGGGGGATATCGCAGTATATAGGGTCATCCGATATTATGCAGGGCGCATAGGGTCTCATCCGCTATATAATGCGGGAATATCAATCACTCCAATACTAATATATATACTACTATATATATAACATCCAACAGATAAATTATAAATTTATCAATCAAGTCAGGCATCCAATAATTTAAATTTAACATTTAAATTTTAAATAAGGTTATCCAAATGAGTGAGAAAATCTCACCTTTATTTTTGTTTACAATCCACTTCAATCTCGCTTGATTTCACGATGACTTTAGACCTTGTATAAACATTTGTACAGTTTATTAATATTCGAAATAATCGAACAATCAATTGCCATTAAATAATTTAATTAACTAATAATTTAATTTAACTAATAATTTTCCTTTTTAAAAATCTTTTAGTAACTAAAATAATTAAATAAGTTAATTAATCAGGTTAATCGCCATAATACATTATTTTAAAATAAACTAGTAAATTTAAAACGTATATATGTATATTTATTTTTCCTTTGAAACTACATATATATATATACACTTATAAAAATAATCTATATAGGTTTAAAAAATCTAATTTTTATATAAACTTTCAAACATTTTAAAATTTCTATTTTTTTCCAAACTTTATCTATATATAATAATTTTCTGTTTTCCTATATATATATTTAAAATATGTGTATGTGTGTGTATATATATATATTATTTTTCTTTACTGTATATGTATACATATATATATAAATCTTTAAAATAAATTGTTTTATAAACCTTACTGTTATTTTCTCTTTATATATATATTAAATTAAAAACAGAAATGTTTTATACTTCACTGTAATATATATTTTTCTTCTGTATACACACACACATATATATATATAGATTTTAAATTGAAAAAAACAACATATACCTCACCATCGCGGCCTTCACTCAGCTCGAGATCGAAATCGCCATGACCACTCGCGTAACTCCACCAAGTCGCCACTGACGTCGCCGCCATCGACCACCCTCGCGAACAACTCCACCTCGCTTCCCATCAGAACTCAAGGACAACCCCGAAACATCAGAGCGCCTCCCTCGTAGCCCCGTCACCATTCCATACGAAATCGCGATCGTTTTCGATCGCGATATATATATATATATATATATATATATATATATATATATATATCTTCCTTCAAAAGCTCTGAGTATCGAAATTCGATTTTTGTTTTTAACTGAGGGGAAACGAAAATTAAAGCACGATTTGAAATCAACAGAGACAAACATGATGTTCTCTTTTGAATTCGATTAGATTAAGAGGCTGGCTCGATTTTGATTTCGATTTAAGGCGGTCTTTTTTTTTGGTTCGTTTGTTTTCTCTGAAGGAAGCCATTTTTTTGATAATGAACTTGATTTTTTTTCGTTCTTGGCTTTAGAAATGAAGAAGGAAACAAGGTCGGGATATTTGAATAAACTGTCGAACTAATTGAGTGAAAGAAAGGGAATGTTGTGTGTTGGGTTATACTTGCTACAGCGATAGAAAAGAAGGCGAAAAGTTCTGATGGTGAATATAATTGTCAATCAAAATAATATATTTTTTTTATGTAAATTTTAAACCGTCTCGATATCGCAACTCAAAATCTCGACCTCCTATCAAGACGTGCCGCTAGACGTTTACAATGTTATACCCCTATTCCGAATGCAATGGAAAAGATTTCTAGTCCTAACTCAATCGTATGGAGAAGATAGCCTTTTGGACCCAGTTATTATATTGAATTTTCGATATAGATTTTAGCACGTTTTTATCCCGTATGACCACACGATAACTTCGACATTTACGAAATTTGAAATCCGATAATAATACAATATTACGGATCTAATGGAATTGGTTTTGTCAAAATTCTAATATGTGCCTCGGAAGGCTATTTTTAAATATCAATTTAAACGATATATTTTTAAAATTGAACAGATCACTTCCAAATTCAATTTTAAAAGTTGCATTGTCTTCAATATTATTAATATAAATTTTACAAGCCTTTAAATTATTTTTAACAAGCTTAAAACTCAAGATTCAATAATTTGCCCAAATTCCAATTATTAAATCCAAAAGTTGAATTGTCCAATAAATCACTATATCCAAATTCTGAATCTAGTTTATTAAATAAAACCCAACTCTTTCATATCCAGAAATAAATTTATAATTCAAATTAAATATTTAAAACCATTTAAATATTCACGATCAACGACAGAAAAACCCAGGTCGTTACAGGGGTATTGATAAAATATTTACTATTGATATTGCTTGTTAAAGCGATGTCTTGATTTGGTCATTTGAAACGTAGATTCAATAATTTGAGTGGAACTATTTTAGAAGGAAAATATTTGCACATGCGTTGTATTGCTCACATTATAAATTTAATTGTGCATGATGGACTTAAAGAGGTTGGAGAGTCTATATCATGTGTAAGAGCTGCAATTAGATATGTTAGACAATCACCATCTAGGTTTGATAAATTCAAACATTGTGTTTTGCTTGAAAAACTAGAATTTAAAAGTGGTTTATGCTTAGATGTACCATCTAGGTGGAATTCCACATATTTAATGCTTAACACAGCTTAACGATACAAATGAGCTTTTGAAAGATTTGAGATTGAAGATCGGTCTTATAGGGGTGAATTAGAAAAAGGAAGAGAGGGTGCCTATGGAGTTTGATTGGGAAAATACTCGAAAATTATGTGGCTTTCTCTGCAAGTTTTATGAACTCACATTACATGTATCTGACTCTTTATATATCATTAGTAATCTTCATTTGCATGAAATTAGTAAAGTTGTAACGTCCCATACTTTTGACTAGTGTAAGTTATTAAATTTAATATAATTGTTGGATAAATATGGGTAGAAATAAAATTTTAATGATTTATTAATATTGGTTTATTGGATAATTAAATTGTTTAAAATTTAATATTGGAAATTATTTGAATAATTGAATTCTGGATTTAATATGATTGAAAATGATATCGGAAATTGATTTAAATTTCATTTAAACAATAATGAAGATTGTTAATATTTAAACTTGGATATAAAAAGTGAATAAATAGAGATTTTAAATTTTATATTTTAATTAGCGTTTGAAATAGCCATTTTGGCCACCGTCTTGGATTTCGACGAAACTAGTTTCATCAAATTTGTAATGGTGAATTATTATAGGATTTCAAGTTTCGTAGCGATCGGACTTGTCGTTTGGTCGTGCGAGCTTGAAACGCGTAGAAATCAATTTAAGGAATTCGATTAAATTTAATTGATTTTGAAAAGCTATCTTTTGCATACGATCGAATTAGGTCTCAAGACTAGTTCCATTATGCTCAGAATGGGGGTATAACACTAGGAACATCAAGCTGCACGTTTCGTTCGGAGTTCGGAATTGTGCGGGCCAATCGGGCGAGATATTTTCTTATTTTAAAATATATATATTCGTTTCCAAGGCAACACTCGTATTCAAACCCACCACGCCCTATGCCTACCCGTACCCATCTCCACCTTTTATTCGAATCTCGGTCTAAAAAAGGGTAAATTAAACAAATTGAAGACCATAAAAAAACGAAGCTAATGCGATCGAAAAAATATCAAGGCAATCCACGATATCGAAGTTCGAACGAGGGTTTGGGTCTCGGCGCGATGGAGGCCGCGGTATGCGCTGGTGATGGGGCGAGGTCGCGAGCGGCTGGACGTTGGCGAGAGGGAGGTAGCGACGCTTGGAGCTGGTGGTGGCACTTGGGTCGTCGGTCTTAGATCGGCGATAATAAAAAAATAACAACAAAGAGGCCGTAGTTGCGTGCAATGCCTGAAGATGGGAAGGGAGGGAGTGGCTGTAAGTATTTGGTTAGGTTAGGCAAATTTTATTTAATTAAATTTATTTTAATGACATCGATGCTAATTAATCGATATCTTTTGCATTCGAGGCCCGTTTTGAACGAAACGAATTGCAGTGGATTCGTATCGACGTCATCTACAACTTGGAGTGGAAGTGATATTTATTTGAAGCTGGAATTATTTTTAGTTTCAAATAAAAGGTGAGTGTTTAATACGCTCACAATTAACTGAAATAATTTTTATGTTAGTTAAATTTATATCGTGAAGTGATTTAAATTTATTGACTATTGTTTGGTAAAATTTAGCTAGCATTTAAATTGATATGAATTAAAATGATAGGAATCTGAATTGATAGTTAAAATTTGAAATGAAAATTAATTTGCTAGTAAAATTCCCGATTATTCATAATTGGTTAATTGTTCTAAATTATTGACCATTTGGATGATTGATGGTGATGGATGCTATTGGTTGATATTTTGGATGATTTGGTTATTTATTTATTTTTATATATCTTGTATCATACTATATATTATTTATAGTATATAAAACTGCTAAACGAATTATTTCGAATAAATTAAGAAATAGGTTTAAATGATATATATCTATGACATTTATTTTGGATTGAAATGATATATATCCATCCCCTAATTAAATTGAAATAACTGTTTCACTTGGCCATAGGATAGAGAATTATATATGGACACCGAATTGGTTAAATTAAATGACTTTAAAATTTTTGTTTTGAAATTATTTAAATGGTTTAATTTTAAGAAATAAAAATCAAATTTTTGGAAATTGAATTATTTTCAAACTTGAGCTCGGAATGTTGAAATTTAAATTTGATAACATGAATTGTTTAAATAATCGAAGTTGAGATTTTTGAAGTTATAATCGAAATATGATTTGAATTTCAGAAATTGATTTATTTTAAAAGATTAGACTTCTATTCGAACTTTGAATATTGCTAAGTAAAAGTAATATAAAACGATATTTCAAAATTTAGCTCAATTATATTTGAAGATTTGGATATTAAATTGAATATTGGAAGTAAATTTGATTTAAGTGATTTGAATCGATATTTTAAAAATCGAACACGAAATTGATATAAATCGAAACGGTTTAAATTTGAGAATTGAGTTGAAATTAATTTGGAATTGAAATCAAAATTAATTTGGAATTGGAATTGATATTAATTTGGAATTGAAAATAAATTTGAGAATTGAGTTGAAATTAATTTGGAATTGGAATTGAAATTAATTTGGAATTGGGATTGAAATTAAATTGGAATTGAAATTGAAATTAAATTGGGATTGAATTGAATTTTATTCAAGTCGGAATTGAAATTGAAATCAATTGGAATTGAAAGCGAAATCGAATTAATTCAGAATCGAAATCGAATTTATTTGAATTGAAATTGGAATCGAAGTAAAAATTCGACTTGAAATCGGAACTGAATCGATTTAATCGAAATGGAAATTGGTTTGAATTGGAAAATTTGAAATTGAATCAGTTTGGCTTGGAAACTATTTTTAAATAAATTATTTTTAACATAAACTTTTTAAAATATATCTTTTAAATATTCAAATTATTTTGATTTTTCAAACTATTTTACTATATAAACCATTTTCAGTACTCAAACTATTTTCCTATTAAACTATTTAACGATTAAGCTATTTTAAACTATTCAAACTATTTTCTTAAAATTCAACTGGTCAAAGGGTGGAATGTTATATTTAAATCTTGGATTTAAACGCGAATGAGGTTAAAATGAAGTTATAACCTAAATTGAAATTCGAAACAATTTTGGAAACGAAATCGAGGTATTAAGGCAAAAATGGATATGGTATATTTTGAGTAAATGATGATTTCGAAATGGATTTGATTTTGAAGCGAATATGATATTTTGATATCAAGTACGAACTGTTTTCGAAATGTAAACGAACCAACCGGTATGTAAAACGAAGTTTGGTTGTTAAAGAGACCGGGGCCTCTTATTGGCGCACTCTCTGTCAATATTGGAACCACTTTAACAACTGTGTACGCGGTGGATGATATCCAGAATGTAGTGGTTGAATTGGCTAGCGTTTACTGGAATGAAGTAAGAGAACGATGATGGATAGCTTTGACACTTGTGTCATAATTAAAATGACTAAAACATGAGCCTATGTTTGGCCAATAAGGTTAGCTACCTCTAGCGATGTTGATCCCTCGTATTACTATTGTGATTTCGTACTCGATGGGTGCACCCTTTTGTTTGGATTGATTGTCATGGTCGGCCACGGATGGATTATGAACAGCTAGAAAGGGTAAACTAGTAGAATCCTACCTTGGGCATTGCCTCATGTGCCTTGTCATATTTATTCTTATACGAGCCCATTACGACTTTGGTTTAGTATTGTACCTATAGGGGACTCGATGGCTATCGACGTTACTGGTTGTGTTACAGGACCTACATAGACTACATGCTATAAAATGTGTTAAGGGGGATCAATGTAAAGCCTTAACGCTATTTTGATATTTATTTTACTGATTGGACATTACCGATTATAGCGTATCCTATTATATATAAATAATGTAATGAATCCTTAAGAGATGGAAAATCTTATAACATCTCTTGAGTTATTGCACGCACGTAATACACTAGATAGGAGATGTAAACCATCGTAAACATATCTGGCGCCACAACAATCATGTTATATGCGATATCGATTTGACTCACATAAGAATTTTTAGTCCCGACTCGGGTGTTTTGTTTTTTCATTACGCTCGGGTCAATCCTGAGTTTTTTCAGTGCATTGAAGATTATTCTCTAGAGGACGAAGACGAAGATTTGGTATATTATTACTATTATTATTCATGCATCACGTTGTCTGCTGCATATATTTTATATTTATCCCTATTGTATATATAACTCTGATAAATGTTGTATAGATTATAATCAAATGTATAGAAAACAGCTTCATGAACTATTTATTTGATTATTATATTTTATCGTTCCGCTGTGAGATTCTATTTTTGTTTTCTTCTTCTTTTCTTATTTTTCTTAATTAACCCCATTGATTGTCTACGTTCCGAATTGTTTAAGTTGGACATGTGTGGATTATTGTTGA